>CM060352.1:124254588-126722088 GCA_030545235.1 Helianthus tuberosus
TTCATTTTCATAACTTTTGCTAAATTTTCTTTTTAAATGTATAAAGACGGTCATTATTTATATATAAAATAACTTTTGTTAAACTTTTGTTGAAGTCAAATTTTGAGATTTCAATTAAATAAGAAGTTATTTTCCTACAATATATTTACCGTAATTAAAGCATGTTCCATTATTTTTGGAAATGATTTTAATTTAAATTTTAAATGTTCATGTTTATTTCATTAATTTTTATTTAGATAATTTAAATAACTTTCCTTAATTTTTATTTAGATAGCCAAATGACTTTCCTATAATATATTAATATATTTACTATGATCAACGAATTTTAATAAATTTTGAAAATAAATAGGAAATTTCAAAGTTTGAATTAGATTAATTTTTACACATGGAATTCTTATACAATTAGAACTCCCTAACCAACTGTAAATCTTTATTTGCAGCAACAACAGTAGTCGGTCGGTCGAAAGACAGGCTCAAAATGCTTGCGGTGCTCAATTTGGTGAGGAGTGCATAAGCCTTGGGTTAAGAAGCATAGCCTAGGTAGGTATTCTTTCATTATATATTTACTTTTGGTTAATCTTTTTCTGCAATAACTGGTCAAGCTACACTCAAATACTGTTTCAACTATGGTGTATACCAGTTAGGAGTTTGTAAGAAATTTGTCAAGCTCGAGTTCGATTCTTCATTATTTTCTAATTACTTTTTGTTATTTATACAAACTTTAATTTATTTGCATCAACCTTTCGGGGTCTCATTAAAGACTTACTCGAAAAATTACTCAACAAAAAATAAGAGCTTTGAACTGAAGTTACAAGTGTCTTGACCCCAACACCAAATGGGTGATAGGAACCGCTGGTAAAGAGGCAGCCGCAACCGGTACCGATTATGGCATTGGTGCAACAGGGTCATGTTGGAACTGCTCTTCAACAACACCATATAAGGCCTGTGTAAGTGTTCTGCATTCGGCTTAATTTAAAATATTGATTGAGCGTTTTTGATTTCTTACTTTGTATAATAAGAGGTTAAAGGGCATTTGTTTGGATTGTAAATTACTAAACAAAAAAGGGTGATTTTGCGTCCGGTGTAAGGTTGCATGGCATTGTGGGATCAGTTGCATTGCCTGTTTAACCTCCCAATCTTATTTTTAGATTGACCACCCTCCTGGAGAACTTAAATCACAACTGTCATAGATTTATAAAGATGTGAGGCAAGTTTACTTATTTATAACCATGTAATGTTGTATTTATGCTTACGGGTGCATTTTATTTTTTATGTTTTTAATTTTTTATTTGTTAAACGGGTTGTCAGGTTGCCATGGATCACTTTAAGTAACTTCGTGGCTGCATTTTTATCTCTTAAACGGGTTTTCAGGTTGGTGAAAGGTCTACTAATCTAAAACTTTATATTCTTCATCTGATTTGTTTTCTTATTAATTTATCGAATCTGAAACGGGGTGTTGTATTTTCCAGTCGAGCATCTAATTTTGGACCGTTAAATTTTGATAACAAGGGTAAAGTTATCTAATTTGCTAAAAAAACCAAAAGGTGAATAGTTTCATGCTATGGTGAGTATACATCAGGTAAATAATTAACACTTATGATTTTAAAGTCATTTTCTTGATCTTTTGTTCTGTTTTTGCATATGGTTGATACTACTTTACTTGGCTTATCCGAAAAAGAGGCTAAGCATTACCGTAGATTGCATCAACGGGTATATATGTGTTTTAAGAAAGATGTTTTGTTAAAGCTACTAAGCTGCTTTGGAATGACAAATTTTATCTTTTTTTATTGATAATACAAGGTATTACTTTTGTGACACTTACCATTCAACGTAATTCATCAAATGTAAGACTTTTTATGTTTTGTGCATGTGGCCACCCGAGCATTTTGTAATTTTAATTTGGTACTTACACTGTTCACCTCAAATTTCCAAACACAGGTTAGGTGGTTTGGCCAAAGGGTTAAAATGGTATTTTCAGGGGACAAGCCGTTTGATGTTACTAAAAAAATACAAATGTACTTTACAAAGATATATTATCAAATTTTTTCAATATTTATGAAAAAATATTTCAATGATAATATACGTTTAACATTGATATGGAAAATGGCCGAACCGGAAGGATTTGTTAAGGGGTCAAAATACGTCAGGACGGGTCACACAAACCCTTGGACACTTTTGTCTTTTCCAATTATTGATCTTTTATATACAAGTAATGTTTAAGTATTATTATAAATAAATACTTAAACAATTGCTACTCTATCTACATTTTCATTGGAGTTATCAGTTATGTATGTAAATGATTCTTTAATGGATGATATATGTTCAAGTGTGTGTTGTTTATTAGTTGTATAATCTGTGCTGGTGAAACAGGTGGATAATGTTAAGAGACATGGCATACTTTTGGAACTTGTACAAGTTCTTAGTAAACGTATTTTCATCTTCACAAAAGCATACATAAGTTCTGATGGAGGGTGGTTCATGGATGGTATATATTTCGGTTTTTAATCTCTTTTTTTCTAACCTGAGTCGAGTTTTTTAGTATTTTTAAGTTTTTAATAAGTTCTTTCTTTCATAGTTTTTAATGTTAATGATCAAGATGGGAACAAAATCACTGATGTGGAAGTTTAGTTTACATTCATAAAGTTAAAACATAAAACTTTATGAAGTGTTCTAAACAAATTAAATGTATGAATAGTGTCTGTATTCATTAACAATATGATTTCTTTGCTTCGTTTTCAGGCACGTGGCTCGAAAACAAGCTTTACAATATCAATTATTTGTAGTGGGGATGGATTCTCATAGGTATGTTTACAATATATGTGTGTTATTTGTAGTGGGGATGGATTCTCATAGGTATGTTTACATTTGAAATAATCCATAGGGTGTAAAAGGTCTATATTTATCTTAGACTTATTGTGGCGTGCAAATTTAACGAGCACAAATAATGGATGTGTTTTTTCACTTACAAGCACACATTTACCATAGACTTAGTTTGGTCAGATAATTTTGAATGGGTCCAACTGGTAATCAATTATGGGATTTGAAGCAACATATCAAAGGGAAGTTGTTGAAGTTGGAGGTTGATCATCGAAATACATCAAGTTATCAAGATATGATTGTACATGTTTCAAACCATATTGTCAATTAGAGTATTTGATTCATTTAAGATTGATGTGAAACAATTATATAAAGTTTAGTTGATTTTATGATTGAAATAGTGTGATTGTATTAAGAATTATATATACCTAAGTAACTTGGTGCGTTTTTGTCCCAATATCTCAGCAAGCTTAGTATCGACATCAAAGTTTATATTATATAGTATCGACACTAAAGTTTATATTATATATCTTAACACTTATAATTTGGTTGTTTTTTTCGTAGAGGGAACTCAATTTACTACGGGAAAGGTTTTGGTAACTCGAAGGATATGCATCTTCAAAGGGACTCGACTATCTTTAAATTGTATATCCACTGTATCACTAATTTATGTAACATGAGACTTTGTATTTTATTTTATTTATACACTTGATATTTATCTTAATAGTTTTCTCCAACCCGGGTAGCACCCGGGTGATAACCTAGTGACTATATATTTAAGATAAAGATAAGAGATTATGTACAAGAGAGTAATTTCGTACAAAGTGTATGAGACAATCAGGACCACACATTTATTTTTTCTCAGTTTAAGAAGGGAAGGATATGATGGTCTTTTCTTCCTTTAACTAGTTTCCTCTTTAATTTTCAAATGGCTTTAACTTTTTCAAGAGGTTAATATTTTTTTAAAAAATTACACAATTAACGAGCATTTATTATCTTTAATTGGAGCAGCCTATTACTATAGTGTTCTTAAAAATAATTTACAGGACTTTGAATACCCATTACGTGATTACATGATTTTGAATACTCAGTACCTATTACGTGATTTTGAATACCCAGTACATGACTTCGTGATTTTTGAATACTCATTATGTGATTACACATTAAACATAAATCATTACGCATTCAATGTAAATTCATTACGTGATTGCACATTCAATATGATTTGTTATAACTAATGTTAATACAATTATGCTTATTACGTGATTACACATTCAATAATAAGAACTTGATTGTTTATGCTTTATTACGTGGTTAAATCTCTAATATACAACATTATGTTGCTATTATAGGTTGGTTTGACTAATGTTTTGTATATAATTAATCCTTAATACGTGATTATACCTGAAATATTAGGTATTCCATATGAACTATTATGCATTACATGTTTTTTTATACGTAATTACGTAATCACTTAGTAGGGTTTCACATAAATACTATAATAAAATCACGTAATCATGAAATGGGTATTTAAAATCATGTAGTCATGTAATAATACATAGTCAACTATTGTTACGTAATAACGTATTCACTTAGTGGGGTTTCGCATTAAATACTATAATGAAATCAAGTAATCAGTTAATGGGTATTCAAAATCCTGCAAACTTTTTTTAAGAAAAATATAGCAATATGTTGCTCGAATTAAAGAGAATTAAATGCTCGTTGATATGGTGTAATTTTTATAAAAAAATTATTAGCGTATGAAAAATTATAGCCGTTCGAAAATCAAGAGGAAGTAGGTTGATGAGTCAACAATATTGGATTTTCCTATTTTACCATTTTCCCCGCTTGTTCCATTGTTTTTAGTTATGTGAATTCTATATTTGGGGACCACATAATCTCAACCATTGATCTTGTAAATCAATGGCCAAACTTCTCTCCTACACTTCGTACACTTCCTTCATCTTGTACAGTAACGTTTCTCTTAAGTTAAAAGTTTGACTACAATTAACATTAGTCAATAAATTCAAAGACTGGTATAATCATCCCTCCGAACAACATTTTTAGAAACACTTGTAACTATCTAAATTGATTAATCGGGTGGCCACCCCGAGTTTTCTATTACAGTGCATTTACTCCAGAGAGTCCCCGACTCTTGTGGAGGGTGCAACTACACGCTCCCGGTTAATCGGGTGGGCAGTGGGCTGGAAATTTTCTCGGGGAACGCCTTAGCCAAACTCTGACGCACCAAGCGTGGGCCCGGTTAAGACAACATAGCCTTGGATGCCGGAGTGGGGCGGAGGGGCCTACCCGAGTTATAGGGTAGGTGCGATCTCTATCGCCTGTTGTAGAAATATCGCCGTTCAAAAAAAAAATCTAAATTGATTAATTATTGAGAAGACTAACATAATAAATACAAAATAGGAATTTGTATAGTATTACTACACCTAGAGATCTTATCTCAACCCTATATATATTGAGATGTTAAGGCTGTGGAGTGTGGGAAGGCTTCTCTGAACTTTCACATCACCTCCACCTTCCTGTTCCCCTTCCCCATCAAAGGGGTATGGTTCCCTTCACCCCCTTCCCCACCAATTAACAAACAACAAGCATACACATCAACAAGCAACAACAGTTCGAGCAGATGGGGAATTCCCACCGAAGATGAGATGGAGGGGTCCCTGTCAAGGAAGCCTTCCACCTCAATGCCCCGATTTTCTTTCCGTACCCACACCCCACCGCCTAATGAAACAATCATCTTGATTCCATGGAGATGAAGCCAAGTCCAACCTGAGCTCTCTCACCTCCTCTCTCTCTCTCTCTCTCATATATATATCTTCGTCCCTGTTCTTTCATGGAAACAGAGACCAATGCCTTTCAGGTCTACAACCTTCTTAAACCTAAACCCACCCCTATCATTTAACATTAATGAGAAAATTTACCTGCATCCTATCCTATAAATATGGAATAACCATGTGTTTTCATGTGTTTTTTCTGCAAGAAAAAAATATTGAGAAAAATCATTTCAGCAAGAGATTTACAAAAAATAATTTGTTACCCTTTTGGAGTCATTTGTTCCATACTTTGAAGTCAACTCGTGGATATCCCATGTGTTTATAAAGATACACATGTATACTTTAGCTAGCGTAAATAATTATAAAGAAAAAACTCAATGAATATATTACCCCTTTATAACTAATTCATACCTTCCCAGTCTTCCTAATTTCCCTTTGTGATCCAATTTTTTTACTTTTCAAGACTTTTATAGAAGGTCTGAGCGTAGAGACCTTCTTTCACTGCATTCTCTAGCGTTAGCAGACTTAATCCTCTCATTAGAGGGATATAAGCGTCTTCTGCAATCTACCGTTTACTTTAACCAAAAATGTTGTTCTTCTGTATCCTAATGTGGCCAATTTTTTTCCTCTCATTACCTCTGGTTTCTCTTACCATCCAATACTCCATTTTTGTTCTTCTTGCAGTTCCGTATCCCAGAATACAAACCGCATGGCGGTATGATTTTTTTACTACGACAGTCGGTCACAAAAATTTTCTATGAAAATTAAAATAAATGGTCAAATTCAATATTAGACAGGAAAATACAATATTAATGTAAGAATATACCTCATATACAAGGTCAACCATAACCAGTTGTGTGGCTACTTTCGTTTGGGACCTGGGTGTATCCGCGTACTAAAGGATCCACAAGTTTTTTTTATCCTCTAGCCTCTTGCATTTCCCAAACGCTTTTTTTTTGTAAGGATAGTCTGCATCTAGTGAAATCTTTATTTTTCTTATAAGATACTCAAACATTAGCATGGAATACCATCCTTTTTCTTTCATGATGCGTTTCTTATATTTGTTGGCTGCTGACCAGTAATTAAGTTAACGATTTTCTACTCTGAAAACTTGAGTAACTTCCCTGTAATCAATTGGTAAGCTGCCTCAACAGCCGCTAAAGGCCAGAATGCCCAGCAAGTAGGTATATGTCCCTAATCTTGCACTTCTGATGGTGTTATGCGTTGCCGAAAATCTTGTTCGCGTGGAATAGAAATCGGTGCCCCCGATTTAATCAACTTTGGAATGTTTTTGCACGGATTGCAAATCCCACACAACTTAAGACACTTTGACATTATCTACATGTACATGGTTGTGTTAAATAATTCCATGACTTTTGGAGAGAGGATTACCAACAAATAGAAGAATTACTTTTGACAGTAAGTTATTTGGAGCCAACACATTTATGAATATACGTTAAACCCGTGTTTAGCAAATATGGGTAGAAATCGATGTAAATTATATGGGCATGGAAATCGGCTAATCATATGAGAAAATGTACGTAGGTTGTGTACATCGAATCATGTTTTATGTTTGATTTTAATGGACCTTAATTTGTCATCCTTCATGTCTCAATTTCTATATTGTAAAGTAGTGTGTTTAACTTTTGGTATAGTAAACTGGACTAGACTGTAATTTTGTAGTTAAGTTCTTTGATTGTACAATATTTGCTTAGCCACCAAAAGTAAACAAAGTTGGACCATTATGTTATATTTAAAGTTCTGTTTAAATTATGTAATTTCTTGTCTAATACTTGATTTGAGGGTCGATAAATAAAAATCAAGCACTATTAAGACTTATGATGGTGAAAATTGGTCACGGATTTTCTCTCTTAAAATAGTTTATTTCTTAATCATGTCATAGTTGAAAAAATAGATGGCATATCATTGGGAGGAAATAAACGTACCAAAGGCCAAACAAATAGAACTGAATAAAACTATTCATATTAGAGGTTGATAAGTTTTCTTTGCCTCAACCTTGGAGTAGCTTTGTGATGGAGTGATTTGTTAGTTTATAGGAAATGTACCACAAATGTGTTAAGGGGTTAGTATTGCAATGGAGGATTCTGGGAGGAATGAGTTTTATTAAGCATTACATTCTTAATTTTAACCAGAATTTACATGTCTAACCAATAATGCTATAATGAATGCGTAATATTGATTACATGATATGTTCTTACATTTAGTATGGTGTCTAATTTACACAGGTAGTTGTAGTGGAGGAGCTAGCCTGTTAATTTAGGGGTATCCCAAAAATTTTAGTCAATGTGGTTTGAGTCATTTTGCCAGTTTAGTCCAAAGGTTTCATTTTTCGTCTGTGAGTCTAAAAAGGTTTCACAGTTGCCATTTTAGTCCACTGGGTTAACTTCATCCATTTTTCTGTTAAGGAGAAGGGTAATTCGGTCATTTTTTATGTAATTCTGTTAACTAGAAGGGCCATTCGGCCATAAAAATTGACCGAATTGCCCTTCTCGTTAACAAAAAAATGGATGAAGTTTACCCAGTGGACTAAAATGGCAACGATGAAACTTTTTTGGATCCACAGGCGAAAAATGAAACCTTTGGACTAAACTGACAAAATGACCCAAACCATAGGGACTAAAATGTCATTTAACTCTTTTTTAAAGAATCTCGATATGTTCATTATAAACGTGTTTGTCTTGATTGAAATACTTGGCTTATGAAGCTCCGTAGAGAGAATATAGATAGTCAAACAAGGTTTGTCATTGCATTAGTTATATTATTGATTAAATTTATTTTTGTTTTTACTTAATTTTTTCAATTTGTTACTAATATATATTTTTTCACATACATTGTTTACAATAGGTTTATTGTTATTGGATGGTATGATATGATTCAAGTCAAAGATATTTGGTTGGGATTGTTTTTTCAACAACGAATGCGAAATTATTGGTTACGAAGCTTCAAAAAGCAGAAGTATTAGATTAATAGGGTTTCTATTGAGATTTCAAACTACAGAAACGTAATTTCATCATATATTTATCTTTTTGTTTTATTTATATCAATAGTACTTTGGTTGTTTTATTTACTTTATGAACCTCAGAGTTCCATGATAATTTCTTTCAGATAATTTCGTTATGATCATCATAAACGTATAATGTTTTTTTGTCAATACCTCGAAAACATATTATTTTTTCCAACCTTTGAAGTTCGCGGGTATTAACACTAGCATTAAATAACTTCCTAAACCTACTCAAACTCATACAACTATCTTCTAGACATTATAATAATTAGATAAACATTCTAATAATTTAAACAAAAAAATTCAAACTAATCTAAACTAGAAATTTAAACTAAACTTTCACTTTGACCCTTCCATCTTTCTTTTAAACACGTTTTAGGATTATCACCTTCAATCTCCTTCTTAATCCTAAAACCAATCCATGCCTCTCTTGCTCCTTTTATGATTGAACCGCACAAGTCTTGATCATTCTTGCTTCATACTCGTTCTTCATGCTTTCTTACTTCTTATTGTTGACTTGCTATCTTTCTTGCTTGGAATCGTTCAAATACTTTCTTACTTCTTGCTTTAACTCGAAAACAAGTTTTCTTGATCTTGTCATAACCCGATAAAAAATCAGATTAATTTTTCCTTTGTACGTTCTATCCTACTTTCTTCATGATTTGACTCTTGACTACCTTCATTCTTCCTTTAAGAACTGGCTCTTAACTGCCTTTCAAGATCTAGCTCTTGACTGCCTTTCACCTTCTTTCAATAAACGAGTTTTTGATTACCCACTTACCTTCTTCCAAAAAACGAACCTGGCAACTGTCACACCCCTATATTTCCACATTTGACCGGTGGGCACGGTGGGGGAGTAACGTGACGTGGTTGGTAACATTACAGTCAAACAACACAATATTAAATGCACAGCGGAAGCAAAAGAAAGATATATTTCAACCGAATATAATTGTAATATCAAGTATCACAAACAGTTGAAAATAATCCACAGTTGGATCAAAAATAAATAGGAAACATTGTTCAACAGTTTTTGACGTCCGAGCTTGCGAGACTTATTGTGACGCAAGGAGAAAGCCAGCCTAGTTCGCTTAGTACCTGCACTTAACCTTTTTGGGAAAATACGTCAGTTTACACTGGTAAATACATTCAACCGACTCATTTTGAAAAGTTAATAAAATTGATTTGAATGCACGTGGCACAAACCTTTTATAACTTGGGATAATTATTTAAACATATAAACTTGTAAAAGAATTACATGTTCCTTATGCGTTCAGTAGCCCGGTTCGTGCCGGGTTAAAGATCAATAGACACACCACATTATTTATTTATGCACTGACGAGTGTACGCCTACACCCCGCGCTTAGGTCGTGGCTATTTCGTAAAATGATGCCAAGGATATCCAGGACATGGTCATTAACCTCCCAAAGGCGTTAAGCAAACAAAACATATTTAAACGGGTCATCTCGATAATACTTAACCACCAATCGATTAAGGTCGAATGCCCGACCAAGCGGTATTTTATATACCGTACCCCATGCCCGTATAAGGGAAAATAAGTTAAAAGTATTTACCTTTGCAAGTATAATTCACAATTAGCAAATGCGGGTAGCTTTTACCGGTTCTCCTATTCTGGAACAAGGGTTTATAATAACATATTAGAATCCTAACGGTCTTTAGTTAAGCTTAAGCTTAGACCGATTAGTTTTAAGGAACGATACGGTTCGAACGCGTGATTAAGCGAAGACCGGAATAGAATGTGATTTAGACCCGACAAGTTTAAGGACTTATCTTATATGGGTAATCTAAACACATTCTGGATTTTGAGATAAAACCGATAAGGTTTGACCCGTTTCGGCTAATTTATGCAAACTAGTTACATAAACCGAACCGAACGCGCAAGAGGCGTAACGGGTAACCATGAGAGCCATATACAGGTTTCCTAAGTTAATATGTCTCAAATATATTGTGACATCAGTAAGATATCTTTTATTATGCCCGAAACGAATTTAAACTCAAACTATGCCCCGTAGGGGTATTTTGGTCATTTATAAGGTTATAAAAGAGTTTAAGTATTAACCTGAGTTACAGGTCTGATATCATTAGTAAAAATACTTAATTTAATAAGTTATAACAGTAGGGTCTTGCATATATGTGAAATTTATCAATTATAACCAAACTATGCACCGTAGGGGCATTTTGGTAATTTCACATAAGCCGAAAAGTTCAAAACTGAAATCTGAGTTAAACAACTTTTTCTTACTGTTAAAATATTATAATTTACCTAAAATATCAGTAGGTATCAACCCTTGTATGTTTAAAATGGTCTTAATACATACTATGCGTTAAAAACGCTTAAAAAGGCGATTAGAAGCCGTTTCCGGGTTCTATATAGGAAGCTGATATTTTTATTATTATAGAAGGTTTAAAATAATGTATTTATCATATAAAATCAGTAGCAAAAGGTTTGGGGTCGAAAAGATATGTAAAACCCATTTTATAGCCCAAAAGGGCAAAACCGACAATTACCAACTCAAGCTTATAGCTCTAAGTTATGCTCATCCTAAAATTAATTAAAAATCTTCAAATATCCCAAAATATTATATTACATCAGTGGGTAAAAAGTTTGATATCAAAAAGTGGGTTTAAATAGGCTATATGCTAATTATGCCGTTTAATCGCTAAAAAGCTTTCTAATTACGCTAATGAGCATAACTCTCAATCTACACCTCAAACTGGTGTCAAATTTTGGGTACAAGTTTATAATTCAGTAACTAAGGTGTCTAATCTTTTACATTTTTAAGAATCACGTTTTAGGATGAAAAGGGCATAATAGTCAACATATAGGCAATTAACGGAATCATGCATATTAATTGGATAACTAATGAACCAAGGTGTATAATCACAGAGGGTTATACTAGCATGTAACCTGGTCCTAAGGAAGCTCTAAGGTATTTCTAAAACATACCAAAACGGGTCAGAACTGAAGTCAAAGCAAAAGTCAAAGCTTTGCGACTTTCGGTTCCGAACCGGGTCTAAACAGAAAATTGTCGGATCAAACAAGCCTAGACCAGTTATTATACTTATTACCAAGTTATATTAATGATCAAACAAGTCGTATGGTTTCTACATTGCTAATTATGTATTAATTTGAAATTAAGCATCCTGTTGACTTTTTAATAACAAGTTTGACCCGACTAATGGTCTAGTTAGAGTGGGAATCAGAGGGAGCCCTTTTAAGAGTTTATTGCCCACATAATTACCAACTTATAACTACTTTCAATTCGACTAATCACTGGACCATTAATGATTAATCACTAAGTCAACCGTTAATTACGACGGTTTGACTTTTAAGCTAAAACTAAGTAAAAAACTCAACTAAGAAAGGTTAAGCATACTTACAGAAGTCCTATGCACGATTAGGAAGGCTTAGGGTCTGCTCTTAAGCTCCTGGAAGCTCCAGAAATGCAGAAGGAATGAGAGATCAAAATGGTTGCAACAAGAGGCCTTTTATAGTGCTTTTGATCTCATAGATCATTAACACACAAGCCTAGCAATGGCCATGGATCATCCACAGATGTCTCCTAGGTCTAAAAAGCATGTAGGGGTCGTCCAAAGAAGTGGAAAATCGTTTATAAGTCGGTTATTGCGTTTAAACAGCCAACTGCCATGTTTTCTGTCGCTGGGCACCCCTTACGGACCGTAAGGGGGTGGCTTACGGTCCGTAAGCCTTTTGCAGAGGACAAAAATGTTTGATCTTTCGAGCTTTGAAGGGGCAACTAGTGTGTAACGATTTTGGGACATGATTTATCAGTTTGGGACCTCAACATCATGCTTGAACAGTTATATACCCTACCATTTTGAAATGTTTTCTTGAACTTTTAAAGAAAAACCATAAACGAAAGTTTATCGTGCATTTCTTCGTAGGATCTTACTTTTACAAATATGAATCAATTATTGCTAGTAATTACCGGATTGAATGTAAATCAGATGTTTGTAATATATGTTAGGGTCTTGGGATTCATAACGAGGTCGTTCAGAGGTAAAAATTAACATGATGACACTTTTAAATCCTGCCCTACATCTTTAACTATATCCGGGTTTATATCACTTTTGTCTTACATGACACGTGTCGTTATTTTATTGAACACGAATTTTCTAGGTGTTACAGTTGCATGCATCTAAAGCACGTCCGACTGTCTATTACAACAGCGGATCCTTCAACCTGTTCACATTGTTGTTTTAGCGCAAAGAATTCCTCATTTGATTGTCTACTGAATTGACTTTCTTTTTCAGATTCTGAACTTGTTCCAGGTACGAAAGTCATTTTCTTCACAAACTTTGATTTTCCAAACTTATTTTGATTTTTCTTACCATATCCCGAACCGTTCCTCCAATGATTATAATTTCTCTGTTCATTGTTGGCGTAGGAACTTTTTGGTTTGGAATAGTAAGATTAATATCTTTTGAAGTTTGAAAATCTTTGACCTTTTGACAAATTTTCAATTTTAGAAATTGTTGATGCACAAGAATGTCTGTTGACTGCATCTTCATCATGTCTTAAATCAAGAAAGTCAAGATTGGATCTTAAAAGTCAAATTAGGGTTTTTAGGGTTAATTTCGCTTCAATGTACATTGTTATATGTTGATTTCGCTTCAAGGGTCAGTAAGTGATTCCACTTCAGTGTCATGAGGTGATTCCACTTCAGTGTCATGAGGTGATTTCGCTTCAGTGTCTTGGACACATAAGCGAAATCAGCTCAGCTATAAATACCTCATGTGTGTGTCCATTGAAGGGGAATCTGATCATAAGCTTTGTAACCGAACTCTGTCAAAATTGATTCAGAAAGCTAATAAAGTGACGGAATTGAATAGGAAAGCTGCTGTAACGTTGCGTATACTGATTCCGCCTTTATACGTGATGATGAACTTGCTCAACTGATCGTTTAGGGTCAAGACACGGTCCAACAAGTGGTATCAGAGCTTCAGGACGAGGAAGTTCATACTACATCAGCCGATTCGACACTTTGATCTCATTTCTACTCACTTTCTTTTATATTTTCGGTTTAAAACTTGTTTCATCGGACAAAATGAGCTAATAGTCACGTATTGTGAGCGAAACTAGTTATTAATCAAGTCTTAACAATATCAGATCTTAAAACTTACTAAAACTCAATCAATTTTAACAAAATCTCGAGTTGTTTTCGAACCGGAACTTCATCTTCAGATCTAGAACGAATCAGCGGTTAAAATTGAACAAAAATCATATCATTGTGATCGGTTTTAAGAGTATTACAACCCTTGAAAGTTTCAGTTTGTAATTCGAAGTAAAACTTGGTGAAAATTGGTTATCAGCTGATTCCGCTTTTACGAACATCAGCTGATTACATCACTTGATTCCGCTTTAGTGTACTTCGAGAGTTAATCTGCTGATTTCGCTCATATGGTCTGAGTTAATTTCGCTCATATGGTCTGAGTTAATTTCGCTCATCTGGACAAGTTCTAATTTCGCTTCAACGAACTTGTTTGATTTCGCTCATATGTCAAACTTCTGATTTCGCTTAAGTGAACTGTTGTGATTTCGCTTATCAGTCATTGAGACTGATTTCGCTTCAGTGTTAGTGTGTGACAAAATTTCGAAAAAAATTTCTAAGTGTTTGATAATCTTGCAGGTACATTCACGATGGATGATCTTTTTATGAACCCGTTTAGTGACATGTATGCATTCGCTGGAGATTCCGGAAACAATGATTCTACGTCAAGCAATGTGAATGAAAACCCACCAAAAGAGAATAAAAAGGAAGCTTGGGAATCGGAAAGTGCATTCGGAACGTTCAATAAACCCCCAAAGCTAATGGCTATTGAGGAGTACAGTCGTTGGTCTAGAAAGTTTGAAGATTGGATGATGGC
Source organism: Helianthus tuberosus (assembly GCA_030545235.1). NCBI lineage: Eukaryota > Viridiplantae > Streptophyta > Magnoliopsida > Asterales > Asteraceae > Helianthus > Helianthus tuberosus. Next base: position 124,269,130 of record CM060352.1, read on the forward strand.
ATTCGCGTTTCCAAGTTGGAAAAGTTTGAAGAACGGTTATGATCAAGGAAACAAGAATGGGGAAGTTTTAACAGGATCTGATGAGATTGAATCATTCGTAGCCGAACAAAAGTGTGTGGCGTTGTTATTTCAGTCTGTTCGGGAGGATATCATCTCATTGATAGACTATAAAAATGCTAAAGATCTTTGGGCAAAGTTGGAAAAGAAATGTGTCGGTAGTCAAGAAATTAAGAAAAACAAAAAGAAACTTCTTAAAAAAGAATTTGATTTGTTTGGATGTTTAAAGAACGAGTCAGTATGTAAAATGATAGAAAGGTTTGGTCATCTGAAGCTGGAATTAGTAAGACATGAGATTGACATTCCTGAAGAAGATCTTATTGACAAATTGTTCGATTCGTTGCCTGACGAGATGGATTGGAGATATTATGCGCTGATGCTGAAGAATACCATCAAAGAACCAGAAAAGCTGACATTAGATTTGCTGATTGAAAAACTCGAGAGTCACGAGTTGGAGTTGAAAAAGACGTACAAAGTTAATCATTCATCTTATCAACAGAATCTGGATCTATACTATCCAAAGAGCATGATGCCGAAAGCTACTTCACCAAAAACTGCATTTTCTGCTGAAAATGTGTCGACAGCCGGCAAAGAAAGTCAAAGTGGTCAAAGCAGTGGAAGTCACAGTGGTTATCACAGTGGATCTTCATTTTCTGGAAATGCTGATGCAAAGAATCGTTTTCAATGCAACATTGCAATAGACTTGAAGAATGTTCAAAATTTTGATGAAGAGTAGGCAAAGCAGCAAATGATCTTTCTAGCATCGGTGTTGGAATCATATGAAGGATTGGTAGCTGGGAAGATTGGCAATACAAATCTGACGAAAGAAGATTACGATCAGATTGATCCGGAGGAAATGGAACTGATCGATATTCGTTGGGCTATGGCAAGTGCTGTTCGTCGTGCACAAAGATTCATGGAAATTACTGGAAGAAAATCAATTGGTGGTGCTTCTACAAAGCTAGGGTTCGATAAATCAAAAGTGACATGCTTCAAATGTAAGCAGAAGGGTCATTTCAAGAGAGAATGCCGAAATGCTTATGTTGATGAGTCGGAGAATCCTTTCAGAGATGATTACTACAAGAAGGCGATTTATCACCAGAATAAATCCGAGCCGCCTAGATTGAAGCAGGTTGAAGATAACAGAGAGAAATCTAGAGCTTTTGCAGTGATTTATGATGATGAGGGATATGATTGGAGTCAAGAGGTTCTACCAGAAGAAGATGCGGTTGGTTACGCATTCATGGCGAAAAATGAACCTATTCCATGGAAAGATGAGAGAACTGAAGAGCAGAAGTATAAATACAGAAAGATGATTTCGGAAAACAAAATTACTAGACTTTCTCGTATCTATTTGGATGCAAAAAGAGCCAACAGATGGGATCCAGACAGAGAGTGTTATCTTGATGAGTATGGAAATATTGCAGTTGATCACAAAACTCTCGATATAGAAGTCTTAATCATGGAAATGAAAGAAAATGATGAGTATTGGCAACACAAATGGTGGGGAACTCCAACTTCGAAAATGATTGAAGAAGAGAAAGAAGAGAGAGAAAGTAAGGAGAAAGAAGAGATAGAAGGAAAAGAATCCAAGAAGATTGATACTGGAATTATCGATACTACGCAGGAGTTGAATGCAGAGAATCTGGGAAAAATGGCTGACAAAGTGCTGGCTGCCAAAGCACTTGAGGTAGACTCTAACTCCGTGTCTGAGTCAAAAAGCCAGGTCAGTTCAGATGTGTCAACAAATGCGTCAGGTAAAAAGATTGAAGGAAATGCTGATTGCAAAAATTGCAATAAAAATTGCAAATTTTGTAGCACAGTCACGTATCTCAACATTAAGAAAGTTGAAGATCTGACAGCAAAGGTCAGAAATGTTGAGAATCTGATTCTTGCTCGTGACAAAACAGTTAAAGCTTCAACTGAACGGATAAGAGAATTAACTGCTCAAATTGAAACTGATAAAATTGATCATGACAAAATTAAAAAGGAAAATGAAAAGTTGATTCTTGAAAACCGTCAGATTTCTGAAAAATTTGAAAAACTCAAAAGCACAATGAAAGATTGTGATGATCGAAATGGTAAAACTTTTAAAGAAAATGAACATTTAAAAGCAGTGCTTAGAGTTAAAGAAGAATCAATCAATAAACAACTGGATGAAATCGCTAAATTGAAACTTAAAGTTCAAGAGGCTGTAATCGAAAACAAGCGAATCCAGTTGAAGCTTAACAGTTACAGCTCCGCAAGCTTTGTTTTGCAACATATCATTCCCAAACCCATCGGGAAAGACAAAGCGGGCGAAGATGTGTATTCTGATGGAACTGGGGTGGGTTTTCATCAAGTTCCACCACCTGTTCTTCATAATTACACTAAAAAGCAATCTGGGTTGGTTGAAATTGAGGAAGAAAAAGAAGTTAAACTTCCGGAGAACATTGATGTTACTTTTTCTACATCATCTGATGATAGTGTTAAGAGCACAGCTGAAAGTGTTTTGAATAGTGATTCAGCCGAAGATGATGGGTGTTTCTTGGATAAATATATTCAGAAATCAAAGTCCAAAAACAACTTAAGTGATGAACCGGGTCTTGTGATGTACAAGATGGCTGGATCTGATAAGTTGTATTCGGATTCTGAGTTTCCAATTGAGAATGTTAATGTGAAAAAGTTGACAAATGTTTTCAAATTGGTTGAAGTAGAGTTGTCAGAAGTGAACAGTTTGTGTCAAACAAAAAGGCAAATGAATTTTGAGAAAGATAAAGCGTATTACAAAAAGCCTGTTGTTCCACCACGTTTTTATAATAATAATCGAAACAATTGGTCGGGTGGTTATCGGGGTGGTAATAGTTATCAGAAAAAGAGTTTTCAAAACAAAAGGTTTGCTGAAAAGAAGGTGTTTGTGAACAGTTCAAGTTCACTTTTTGATGAGGAAAATGAATTTTTTTCAAAATCAAACAAAGAGTTCTTTGAGAAAAGAGCTTCACATTATCAGTCTGAAGGCACAAGTCGAGTTGTTGATACTCGTACATGTTTTAGATGTAACAAAGTTGGTCACATTGCAAGAAATTGCACCAACTCCAAGCCTAAGATTGAAACTGTGAAAATCCAACAAAAGAAAGTTGATGTGAAGGGTAAAGCACCAATCGTTGTTGAGAAAAAGAGTGTGAAAAATGACAACATCAAAGTGAAAAATGAACCCGTAAAGAAAGTGGTAACTAAAAATGACAAATTTTACAAACGGGTTGCATTATCTCAACAAGTTTGGAAACCAAAAACTAAAATGAAAATTTCAACTTCTGAAGTGAAAAAGGCTGAAGAATCAATTTCGGTTGATTATGATGCAAATTTTCCACCTGTGAAGGCTGAAAATTTCAAAATTCAAATTGCGAGAGTCAAGGTTACACCTAAGGCTGATGAGGCCTGGGTGGACACCATGTTCGAATAAGTAGTTTGAATTGCCGGAGCTTCCTAGATTGCGAAGCATGAATCGGCATCTTTATTGAAGTGTTTTTAAAATCAACTTGTGGTATGTGCAGGATCTTCCAAGAGCCATTTCAAGATGGATCATGGATAGTGGCGCATCTCGACATATGACAGGAAAAACTGCATTGCTGTATGATGTGAAGAATATCAATGGTGGTTATGTTGGATTTGCTGGTCATGAAGGTGGTAGAATTGTTGGTGAAGGAACGTTATCCAATGGGATTGTGACGTTTGAGAGAGTTAACTACATCACTGAGCTGGAGAACAATCTGCTTAGTATCTCGCAGATTTGTGACAATTAGTATTCTACTCACTTCACTGATAAAGAGTGTTTGATTTTGAAACCTGGTTTTGTTATCCCTCAAGAATGGATTATCATGAGGGCACCTAGAGTGAATGATTTATATGTGTTAGATATGTCTGTAGCAACTACAACTACTGGTCAAGCACATTGCTTCGTGTCTGCAACTGAGAAAGAATCAAGATTGTGGCACCGAAAGATGGGGCATATTCACCTAAGGAAGATGAATCACTTGGTGCACAATGATTTGGTATTGGGTGTTAATATCAAAGGTTTTCATCTGGAAGGGGAGTGCATTAGTTGCATCAAAGGCAAGCAGAAGAAAAAGTCACACCTTACAAAACGAGTCAATTCAGTTTTATGTCCTCTGGAAAGACTTCACATGGATTTGTTTGGTCCTGTGAATGTCAAAAGTATTACAGGAGATTACTATTGTTTGGTCGTTACTGATGATTATTCCAGATTTTCGTGGGTTTCTTTCTTGGAGACGAAAGATGAAACATTTGACAGTTTGATGGGTCTGTTCAGAAAGATTGAGAATTTGTACCAAAGGCGTATCAAGAGAATTCGAAGTGATAATGGTACTGAATTCAAGAACAGAAAGATGGAAGAATTTTGTGATGAAAGAGGTATTTTGCATGAGTTTAGTGCTCCGTACACTCCGCAGCAGAATGGAGTCGCAGAACGCAAAAACCGGACACTAATTGAGACGGCTAGAACTATGCTCGCAGATTCAAAGTTACCAATTAATTTTTGGGCTGAAGCTGTTTCCACCGCATGCTATACGCTCAACAGGGTTCTCACTGTCAAGAAGTTCAACAAAACATGTTTTGAGCTGATCAATAATCGTAAACCAAATCTGAAGTATCTTGAACCGTTTGGGTCTCCCTGTACAGTTCTTGATTTTCAAGGCAAATTTGGTGAAAAAGGCTTAGAAGGAATATTCGTGGGCTATGCAAGTCCATTGAAACGAGTTTTCATTCCCATTTGGAAAACGATTATTGAGGCATATAATGTTGAATGTCAAGGTTATACTATGCCGCCGCAGAATCCTGGTGATTCATGGCGTTATCATTATGACAAACTTTGGGATTCGTTTGACATGAGAGAAGAATCAGAGGATGAAGAAGATTTCTTTGATGAGTTGGATATTTTGCGTGAATATGAGTCGCAGTTAAGGTTCCCAGCTGAGTATTCGAGGAGACCACGGGAAACTTCAAATGATGATGAAGCAGGTCCAAGTAATGCTGGTGAACATGATGATGTCCAACAGAATGAAGTTGCTCAGGAGAATCAGTCGGCTCAGAATGATAATCTAGAAGCTGAAAACATGCCAGTTTTTGATCACGGTGATTCAGATTCAGATTCTGAGGGGGAGCAAATTCAGATTTCAGGTCAAACAAACCAAGTTGGTGAACAAGATGCAGAGCAGAATGTTACTAATCTGGAGGGAAATGTAGAGGTTCCAAGTGAAGTGATGCCGCGAACTTTTTCATATCATCCAGAGGAGTTGATCATAGGAGAATTGCAGAAAGGCGTTCGCACTCGAAATCAGATTGATAAAGGGCTTACATGTTTTTATACAAAAGTTGCTCCTTTGCAAACTGAATTCTCATTAAGTTGTTTTATCTCGCAGATTGAACCAAGAACTTACAAAGAGGCGCTTACTGAAGACTCTTGGGTCAATGCTATGCAGGAGGAACTTAGTCAATTTGAGAAATTGGGAGTGTGGAAGTTAGTTGATTTGCCGGATGGTCATAGGAAAATTAACACTAAGTGGGTGTTCAAATGTAAGAGGGACGATAGAGGAGTTGTCGTAAGGAACAAAGCTCGACTCGTTGTTCAGGGATTTAGTCAAGAGGAGGGGATTGATTTTACCGAAGTCTATGCTCCTGTAGCACGACTAGAGGCAATCAGAATTTTCCTAGCATTTGCGTCTTGGAAGAACTTCAAAGTTTATCAGTTAGATGTTAAATCGGCTTTTCTCTATGGGAAGGTTAAAGAGGAGGTTTATGTCGGTCAGCCGCCGGGCTTCACCGATCCAATCCACAAAAACAAGGTCTACTTATTGGACAAAGCGCTATATGGTTTACACCAGGCCCCGAGAGCTTGGTACGAGACTTTGTCTCAACACCTACTAGCCAACAAGTTCATTCGTGGAAAAGTGGATGCCACTCTCTTCACTAAAGAGGTCGATGGTCATCTTCTGATAGTTCAGATTTATGTGGACGATATAATCTTTGGGTCGACAAATGAAAATCTATGCAAAGATTTTGAATCAGTGATGAAGCAGAAGTTTGAAATGTCATCAATGGGGGAGATGAAATTCTTTCTGGGATTGCAAGTTGAACAACTTCCTGAAGGAATTTTCATTCATCAGTCAAAGTACGTTCATGATATTCTAGAGAAATTTGGAATGTCAAGTTCTACTCCTGCTGCTACCCCACTTGCAACAAATCATGGGATTCACCCAGATCTCACCGGAGACAGGGCTGATGAGACATTTTACCGATCCATGATAGGTTCTTTAATGTACCTAACTGCTTCACGTCCTGATATTATGTACCCAACGTGCCTCGCAGCAAGATTTCAGTCTAACCCGAGAGCATCGCATATGATCATTGTGAAGAGGATATTGCGCTACCTGAAAGGAACTCCTTCATTGGGGTTGTGGTATCCTAGAAAAGGCGATTTTACGCTCGAAGGGTATTCCGATTCGGATTTCGGATGCTGCAAAGTCAATTCAAAATCAACAACTGCAGGATGCCAGTTCTTTGGTCCTAGATTGGTTACCTGGCAGTGTAAGAAACAAACGTCTGTGGCGTTATCTACTTGTGAAGCGGAGTATGTTTCTGCTAGCAGTTGCTGCTCTCAGATCTTGTGGATACAGCAACAGATGCGCGACTACGGTTTGCAGTTTCTTAACACATCTCTTTTTGTTGATAATGAGGCCGCAATAAATATAACTAAAAATCCAGTACATCACGCTAAAACTAAACACATAGAAATTCGTCATCACTTTATTCGTGATTGCTTTGAGAAAAAGTTGATACGAATTGAGAAAATCCACACTGACGAACAGAAAGCTGATTTACATACCAAAGCTTTTGATAAAAATCGGTTTAAATATTTGTTAAAACTGAATGGTATGAAGATTCTGTCGGTGTCGGATGGCATAATTGGCGTTGATGAGAGTACTGTTGCGGATGAAGACGAGAAACAATCTGCAATGGTTTGTCGAATTTTTACTTGTTTTGGTATTTAGGGGGAGTAGATGTTTGTATATAGTTTATTTTTAGAAAATACAAAAACAGTAAAAAAATACAAAAACATGATAAAATCTGAAAAAGAGCTTGTGTATATAGGGAAAATGATAGTACATCAGCTAGACGATTACAGTATGCTAAAGATTTGAAAAGTATAAAAGAGTTAAACAATCTTACTGATGATGTGTCGATAGGTTTTCACACATTTAGTAGATTTATTCGGGATATAAATCTAAAATTCAAACTTGTGAATTCGTGGGGAACACTACTTGGATATATAGGTAACCCCTGAAATCTCGTTTGAAAGGTCTCTTAATCTGATATACTAGGTCTTTATACTCTATGATATCTGGGGTATTATTCCGGGACTTCTGCTGAACGGTAGTTCTGACCTAGTCCCTGGCTAATACTTGCTGCAATGCTTGAAACACAGCATTAAACCCTCAGTATGCTGAAACAATAAAATTGATAAATGCTGCTGTTGTAAGCAAAAAGATCCTCTAAAGGGGACACACCGAAAAGTCGAAGCTGATATCTCTCTGCGTATACGGAAGTATCGACCTGAGATCCCTCGGCCCTCGCATACCTAAATTATATACAGATATCATTGTAGTATTCTCACCTGTAAGACTGATTATTGAGATTCTGGATACGGGAGTATATTCAAGAGGTGGGACACATGAATGAGCTAAGTTCTTAATTCATCTAAATCGTATCCTGAGTAAATTGAAATTTGTGTGGGAATTTAAGATGGATCAGTATATCGACAATCGAGGTGAATTGTTTAAATCTGAGTATGTAATGTAGCTTAACGGTACTTGTAATTTGTCTGAGAAGCTGATATGATTCCCTAACACGCTCACCAAAAATATGTTTGTAAATAGTTTACTTTGTTTAATTTCTGCAATTTAAGTTTTCTGTATTTCATTTCTTAGTTTAGATCATTTTGATAAAATCCAAAAAGATTTTATTTCTGCTTTATTTTCCGACAAACCAAAGTGGAAAGTTGATTGTTGGATTCTAAAAATGTTTGAAGCAGATGCAGGAGATTCTGGACTGAAGAATGAGGAGAGCTTACTTTGATGAAGTCTGAATTGTTTGAAAAGTCAAACACAAGTTCATTAATTTGATACTTGTTATTTTCAGAAAATGTTTGAAATTGATGTTTTCAAAATCAGTTTGTTTCGTCAAATGATCAACCAAGGTCATTAAATTGGACTTGGTAGATTAATCAAGTGATCAGGGTCATTAACTTGGATCTGAATACTTGAGTGGATTTCTAAAACTGATTAAGTTTGTGTTTTAATGTTGAAAAGATAAGTTTGTAATGAATGATGTTTGAGTAACAGGTTTTGGACTTCATTATTCCCAATGGAAGTTAATTGTCAAAGCTTGAACCAGATTTCTCAGATTCTAGTATATCGAGAGGGGGAGTCTGTGAAAGGGGGAGTCTGGATCAACAATCTATGGGGGTATGAAGATAGAGTGCTTATGATGAAACGACAGAGAGTTAAAGAAAAGACTAAGACTGAAGACTCAGGAGCTGAAGACTACGTCAACATCCAAGGGGGAGTCTGTTGATGCACAAGAATGTCTGTTGACTGCATCTTCATCATGTCTTAAATCAAGAAAGTCAAGATTGGATCTTAAAAGTCAAATTAGGGTTTTTAGGGTTAATTTCGCTTCAATGTACATTGTTATATGTTGATTTCGCTTCAAGGGTCAGTAAGTGATTCCACTTCAGTGTCATGAGGTGATTCCACTTCAGTGTCATGAGGTGATTTCACTTCAGTGTCTTGGACACATAAGCGAAATCAGCTCAGCTATAAATACCTCATGTGTGTGTCCATTGAAGGGGAGTCTGATCATAAGCTTTGTAACCGAACTCTGTCAAAATTGATTCAGAAAGCTAATAAAGTGAAGGAATTGAATAGGAAAGCTGCTGTAACGTTGCGTATACTGATTCCGCCTTTATACGTGATGATGAACTTGCTCAACTGATCGTTTAGGGTCAAGACACGGTCCAACAGAAATTTCGACCTCCACTAACTTGAAAACTTTTTCAACTTTGTTCAAATTCACATTCCGATTTGGAAATTCCTCATCTGAATATAGTTTTTGTCAGATCCATTCATTTTGTACATAACCAACTTTGGATCATCATTCAAACTCGATACTGATTTTGGAATATAGTTCTTGTGAAAGCTTTCGTCACTTTTATATTGTGAACTTGAACTTCCTTTTTCAAATTTTGATTTAGAGCTTTCATAATTAGTGGTGTCGCTTTCATTATCTAAAACTTTTTCAACGACTTCTTTGACCAACTCTGACTCACAATCAGTGTCAGATTTGGTGTAAGTTACATCAATATCATCAGGCAGCTGGTCTGTTTGATTTGTTTGTCAAGTTTTTAATTTTAGATTCAACGCCTTTTCCACCCCCTCCGGTTTCTTTCGTGAGTAACTATTCCACATAGGAGGTGGAACTTGATGATAACCCAAACCTTTATTACCGTAACTGTACACGTCTTCCCCAGATTCATATTTTGCCATTGGTTTGGGAAGAATATGATCTAAAACATAAGAAGCTGTTGAATAACTAATTAGCTTTTTATCAACCCTTTCCGTCTCAATCCTAACAGTTTCTAGCTCTTGTTTTAATTTTGCATTTGTGTCAATATGATTATTTATGGCAATTTGTTTATCCCTCACAGTTGCTTTGAGCATAGAAATTGTGGATTCATTCTCCCGACTCACATCACGGTATTGGTTGATAGTTCTGCTTAGTTTATCATAAGCTTCTTTTGTTTCTTTGTAATCACTCATCGGTATGCTTTTTTCAATTCTTTAATTCTCTCATCCTTTTCCATACAGGATTTGCATGGTTCTGTGCATTTTGTGCATTGAAATTGAATCTCTATTTTCTCACTTTCAACATTCTCTTTGACTGACTCGACCGTCTTTTCTTTCCCAGAGATTTTCTCTACCTCTTTCAGTTGAGCCATCATGGCTTTATCAGCAATATCAGCCATGTTTTCTGCATTCATTTCTTTTGATACATCAATGATTTCTTCCACATGTTTTTTCTTCTCTTCTTCACGATGCATTCCACTGTAATTTCCTTGGTTGCTGAAGAAACCTGCAAAAGAATTAAACATGTCAGGGGGCATAATTGATTTGAATGCATTATGTAACATCTCATGAGATTCAGAATCATAATCATCTGGATTTTTGTCAAAACAAATTTCTCCGCAAACTTCATCGCCAACTTCTTCAACTACTTCCTCAACAATCTGTTCAGGCTCTTCAATGATCTCAGCCAACATAGTAAGACTTTCGGTCTTTGGAATATTGTTGTTCTAGTTGAAAACCTCATCCTCCTGTGTCAGGACCAATGCCTTATCCTTTGCTTTGGATAAACCATCTTCTATTTGAATAGGCCTTGACGTGCTTGGCGGATGTTGAGAAGTCTTGTGGTAGATAGCTTTCTTGTAGTAGTCATCTCCAAACGGATTGTTGTTATCCTGAACTTCTCTATTCAGGGCATTCTCTCTCGAAGTGGCCTCTTTCTTTGCACTTGAAGCATGTGACTTTAGATTTGTCAAATCCTAGTTTTAAATCCGGACCTGCAAGACTATTCCTCCCAGTTATTTCCATAAACCTCTGCGCTCGACGAACTATGCTAGCCATGCACCACTTGATGTCGATCAGCTCTAGTTCTTCTGGGTCTATCTGATCGTAATCTTCTTTGGCAATATTTGGGTTTCCAAACCTTCATGCAACTAAACTCTCATACGATTCAAGAACGGATGCAAGAAACGTCATGTGCTCATTTGCTGTTGTTTTGTTAAAACCTTGAGTATTTTGAAGATTCACAGTGATGTTGCATTGGATGACTTGTGGATTTGGATTATTTTAGCTTCTACAATTTTTTAGCTCTGTGAGGATTGAGGACTTTGCATAGGTGTGTTCGACTCAAAACTTGGAAATGATGAAAATCCACTACCACTGCTTGAGTTGTTTAAAGACGATCCTGATGACCTATCTGCACTGAAAGCAGTTTGGATCTTTGGACTTTGCATATTTGACGATCCACTACCTTTGTAGTATAGGTCAACATCTTGTTGAACATTTAAGCTTTTCATCTTGGCCATCTTGCGTAGTCAAGCTCATGTCCATCTAATTTCTCAATGAAACTTCTAAGAGTTAACTTATCATACTCTCTAGAATTACTTTTCAAGATCATCAAATATGTTGACCAATCGCTTTGTGGTAAGGCATCAACCGATTTGTCCACCAATTCTTCATCATCTTTGTCAATATTCAACCTTTTCATTTCCGCCCCAAGATAACAATATTTTTCAATGATCTGCTTCATTGATTCTCCTTTTAAACATGTGAAGATATCAAATTCCTTTTTCAAAAAGGCTTTTTTACTTTTTCTGCATTGCACTACTGCCTTGATATTTAACTTTCAGCGCATTCCAGATTGACTAAGATGTTCCCTGATGCTGAAGCAGGGTGAAAATATCAGCTTTGATGGATTGCTCAAAAAGATTAGCATCTTCTTTTCTCTAACTTTTATTTTTCGGTCAGACTAAATTGAGTTATGGTTTTCTTTATACCATTTTCCCCGGTGGGTGCCTCATATTCTTCTTCAATTGCATACCAACAATCCATATAGTTGGCCTGTACCCAATTTGAAAACCTCGTGTGCCAACCTCTGAGTGCATCCATATTCATCAGCTCAGGTGGCTTGGTCATAGGTGGCTTGGTTATAGTACCAAGTTCTTTGTCTAGATTTAGGTTCCGTACCACCGTTATGGGAGCTGAGGCAAATGCATTGTAGAACTTGTTCTCCATTTTGCGTAAAATTTGGTGCAAAAATCAGTTCGTGCAAATGTAAGAAAATGGTTGACAAAGTTTTGGTGCAGACGTAAACTTTCGTGTGGACCTAAAACAAAAACCAACAAATTTTTACTATCGTGCGAAAGTAAAGTTCTTGAACGGATGAAACTCTTATTCGTGCGAAGGTAAAATTTTCAAACTTGTGAATTCTTCTTCCGTGCGAATGTATTACGTTCGTGCTGATGAGGTTCCTTCGTACGAATAAGTAATTTCAAGTTTTCTCATTTTTTTGACGATTTTGATATGATTCTGATCGAATTTTAGTCTGAATTTTTAGAGGGTTTGTTAAAAACGTGTTTTATATAGTCCTCGAAAAAATCAGTCCATTTTAACGGTTCAAGTTGTGAGAAATGATGAAAATTAAGAAAATGAGTAGAATAGAAGTCTTCAAAGTCTAGTGTGTTGTCTGATGGAGAGTGTGAAACCCAAGTGTTAAAGTGTGTTACATTGCGTACTTAAGTGTGTTTCCAGTGACTAGGTGCTTTGAATGTGTTAACTACGAGTGTTCATGGTTTTACAGGTAAATCACTTAATTCAGTAAAGTTGGAGAGTTTAAAGATGATGCGGAACACCTATGGAAGATAAACATAGCAAAAGGTGTTATTCAGGACTTGTTCGGATCGAAAAGGTTGCTTGAATATACAAGAGATGCACAAGAATGAAGTCCAGGGGTTGATTGGTAATTAAATGGAAGTTCATATTCAGTTAAGATGGCCAAATAAAGTTACAGCAACAGTCAACCGTAGCATCCGGTCAACTAAGCGAAATGTATGGTTGAATTAAGGTGGAATCAAAACTCAAAAGGTCCAGCAGTTCTATTCCATAGCCTACGGTTTTAACCGTAGGTTACAGTTGAGAAAAAAGAAAATAGGCAGCGTATAGTTGTTATTGTTGTTGTCGAGGGATTTAAAAAAAGTATTGGGAAAAAACCCTAAAGGGGGGACGCACATGCATGCAACCAGAGAGGGTATTCATTCATTGTCATTTATTAAAACTCAGCAACATCACATCATCAAAAACTCTCTAAACTCTCTCTCGACCTTTTCATCTTCCGACCGCCGGGAGGTTCGACGGAGAGGAAAGTCTCGGGTTATTATGCGAGGTTGCCTTTTCCGGCTTGACCTTTCATCCTAACTCGATCTCGATTCTCCCATTCACCGCCAGGGACTCGGTGATCATCTGTTTCTTGGGGAACCCTTAACGCCGACTGCTCGACGAAGGGAAAGATACCGGTATAGCGAGTGTGGAACCTTCTGACCCTCACTTTCTCTGAGGGTTCTATATTTCCTTCCTCTCTATCCTGGTGGTCCAGATCTTCCATTCGCTGTTCTGGGTTTAGGTTCTCCTCTGACGCCGTTTGTTATGGAAACCGTAGACGACTCGTGGGAGACGCAGAATAGAAGACGCAGAGGTAAAGGGGTAGCTTCTGTCGGCTTTAATATGGGGGTCACCAAGTTTTTCGTTACAAATATTCCTCAAGGATGCCGCCCGTGGGATTTGGCCAATGTGTTCAGAGTTTACGGGGAGATTGCGGGTGCTTTTATTGCTAAGAAGAAGGACAAGGACGGCAGGATTTTTGGATTCGTAAGTTTCAAAGATGTTAGGGATGTGGAAAAGTTAAAGAAGAATCTTTCAAATGTTAAAGTGGGAGGTAATAAGTTGGTGATTAATGTGGCATTATTTGCGAAAGAGAACTAGGTCTCCAGGTCTGATGTAGTGAAGGGGGGAACTCTAAGGTGGCGAATGATGGACATGTGAGAGTTCAGGGGGGTTTTCCCAAGGTTAGTGGATTAAATCCAGTCAAGAAGGGAGTTTCTTTTTTGGATATCCTCACTAATAAAACCCATTCGGAATGCAACGAGGATTCGATGATTGTCGATCCATCCATCTTTTCTCTGTCTAACCTGTCCGGGAAAGCTGTCGTTGGCCGTACGCTGGGTTTCGATGAATTAAGGTTTCTCAGCTCGTCTTTAAAGTCGGCGGGTTTTGAAGGTGCCACGCTTCAGTATTTAGGTGGATTGTCTGTATTGATTTCGTTTGATGATGAGGAGCCTACTAAAAGTCTGTTAGAGGTGAAAGAAGTCTGGATCCGTTGGTTCTCAGTGTTGTCTCCGTGGATTGGACAGTCCTTGCCTTATGAAAGGTTGGCATGGATCAACATTCGCGGGGTTCCGCCTCACCTCGTCTCAAGAACGGTTTTTGACTTGATCGGAAGTAGGTATGGCAAGGTGGTTCAATCGTCCCAGTTTCTTGAAACAGACAGAGATCTCACGTTTGACCGTCTGGGTATTTTAATTGACACGGGTATCAAAATCAACGGGATCCTTAACCTTTGTTGGCAGGATAAAAGATACAAAGTATGGGTCAGCGAAGAGAACGATCCTTGGATTCCTGATTTCCTCGATGATGATGAGGATTCGGTAGCGGCTTCTTCAGAATTGGGAGGTAATGTTGTGGGGCAGGATCTTTCCGATTCGGAGATTCGAGGGGTGGACGATAAGGAAGATGAAGAGGTTGGAGATGCTCCTGCCGAGGAAGACGATAAGTCTATGGAGTCTCAAGGGTCGCCGGGGTTAGTGCATGCTCCCATGCAGAAAGAGAAGATCGACGGCGTGTTTGTTTCCAAGGCTTATGGGGACCAATTTAATGCTGAGGTGGGACAAGATTCTCTTTTTAATGCCAATGTAGGTCCCAATTGCTTTATGGTGGGGGATTCGGGCCTACATGATTCGGTCAGCTTTAATATTGGGAGGCCCAATTGTGTTAAGCCCAACAAGATTAGTAAGGTTTCTTCTAATTTTAAAATGCCCAAATTTTGCTCTATTAAGTTTGCTAATACAGAAGCAGATACGAGACCAAAGAAGAGATCAAGAGCTTTCATGGAATAAGATTGTATTTCTGGTAGTCAGGCGACATTAGAGGTAAATGGGGGCGACGGATCTAAAAGAGGCTTCGAACAATTTTTCTTCGATCTGAATAATTCGGCTCCTTCTGAGAATGCGGTGCCGGATCAGGAGGTGGATAATTCCATGGAGGAGCTTCAGTCAAAGGGTGAAGAAGGAGGAGAAAATGTCAAGAGTGGTGGAGGGTTGGCTTCAGCAGAGATTGAGAAAGAGATTGTCGATACTGTTTCGGTCGGTTTGAAGATTGGTATTGACATTAGCGGCCATCAGGAGATCCTCAGGAATTCGATTACTAAAGGTATTAATGTGGTTTCGTCATGAATATTCTTTCTCTGAATATTAGGGGTATTAGGGGTTCGAACAAGTCTAACTGGGTAAAAAGTTTGATCTCTGAGTTTAATGTCTCTTTCCTTTCCCTTCAAGAATCGAAGTCTTCCAATGTGTCTCGTCGAGAAATCGATGGTTTTTGGGACAATAAAATTTTTGGCATGGATTATGTGGAGTCAGTCGGGGGGTCTGATCTATATTTGGGATGGTAATTTATTCAGTCAATTAGGCGGTTCGAAGAGCAAACATTACCTCCACATTAGAGGAAAATTAGTGGGGTGTGAGTCGATTGTTAATATCCTTAATGTGTATGCTCCCCAAGGGATTTCGCCAAAAATTTGTTGTGGGAAGAGCTGAAACTAATTATTGATTCGAATGATGGCTTGTGGGTTATTTCGGGTGATTTTAACGCGGTTCGGTTTAGAGAAGAGAGGAGGAATTGTTCGTTCAAGCAGAATTGTGCCAACAATTTCAATGATTTTATATTTGACTCGGGTTTGATTGAGTATAACATGAGGGGCCGGGTGTTCACGTTCTACTCTGACAATGGCAACAAACTTAGCAAGCTTGATCGTTTCTTAGCAAATGCAGAGTTCTTTAATTCTTGGCCGACTGCATGTTGTCGTGTCTTGCCTATACTTTGGTCCGACCATAACCCTATTCTTCTGGTGTGTCGATCTAAGAATTTCGGGCCTCGGCCTTTTAGGGTTTTCAACTCCTGGTTTGGAAAACAGGGCTTCGACGAGGTCGTTTCTAAGGCTGCTAGCGAGTTTCTTTCGGTTGATCTTAGCCAAGACTTGTCGTTTTTAAAAAAACTGAGCTTTATAAGGGATCGATTGAGGGTTTGGAAGGAAGAGATGATTAGGAAGGTTGGAGAGGAGGTGGAAGCTGTGAAAGAAGAAAATAGTGCTTTGGAAGCTTCCCTTGATATTAGAGATTTCTCGGAGGAAGAGGAGTGGATTTATTGTGAAAATAAAAGGATAATTCACGAAGCGGAAGAGGCCAAAGTCATGGATCTGAGGTAGGGATCTAGAATCAAATGGGCGAAGGAAGGTGACGAAAATTCGAAGTTTTTTCACGCTATGATTAATTGCAGGAAAGCGAGCAACACTATTCATGGTATTGAAGTTAATGGAGTTTGGGTATCCAAACCGTCGTTGGTGAAAAAGGAGGTCTTTCGGTTCTTTAGAGACAAGTTTGTGGAGGATTGTGTTAGTCGGCCTCGTATGGTATACCCTCAGTTGAGACAGGTTCCTTCGTCTATGGCGGCCAGCTTAGAGATCCGGTTTTCTAAGGAGGAGATCAAAGCGGCGGTGTTCGATTGCGGAAAAGATCGGGCTCCCGGTCCTGATGGCTTTAACTTTCGTTTCTTCACTCATTTCTGGGATCTTTTCGAGAACGACTTTTATAATATTTTTGATGCTTTTTTCAAGACCGGTAAGTTAAGTAAGGGGTGTGGCTCGGCGTTTATTGCCTTGATTCCAAAGACTAGAGAGCCTTTGGGCTTGGGAGATTACCGTCCGATCAGTCTCGTTGGAGTTATCAATAAAGTGGTTTCCAAAGTCCTTGCGAATAGGCTTAAACCGGCTCTCAATGAGGTAATTTCCAACTCCCAATCGGCCTTCCTCAAGGGTTGGTTCATTTTAGACGGACCGTTAATCATCAATGAGCTTCTTTCGTGGTCCAGAAAATATAAGAAACAGGTATTCTTCCTTAAAGTCGATTTTGAGAAAACGTATGATAACGTGAATTGGGTTTTCATCTTGGATATTCTTCAACAAATGGGTTTTGGTAAGAGGTGGTGTGACTGGATCTCGGGCATTCTGGCCTCGGCTAGAGCTTCTGTCTTGGTGAATGGTTCGCCAACCTTCGAATTCGGCTGCAGCAAAGGAATGAGACTGGGAGATCCTATTTCTCCTTTTCTTTTTGTAGTTGTCATGGAGGCTCTTTCGTTTTTGTTCGATAGGGCATGTGAGGCCAATGTTTTCCATGGTATTAGCCTTCCAGGTAATGATTTACGGGTTTCTCATTTATTCTACGCTGACGATGCTATAATAATGGGGGAATGGAATAAAGACAATATTGTGAATGTTATTAGGATTTTGCGGTGTTTTCATGCTTGTTCGGGCCTTAGAATCAATCTTAGTAAATCTAGGATTTTTGGCATTGGCGTTGATTTTGAAGAGGTCGAGGAGATGGCGAATTGGATTGGTTGCATGGCTGATTCGGCTCCTTTTTAAATATTTAGGCCTCACCGTCGGTGCTAATATGAATCGCATCAATAATTGGAGACCGGTATACGATATCTTTGAAAAAAGGCTCTCTCTTTGGAAGGCCTCATTGTTATCTTTTGGAGGAAGGGTCACGCTCATTCGATCGGTTCTCGAAAGCCTTCCTAATTACTTTATGTCGTTGTACAAAGCTCCTGTGAAAGTTGTCAAAGATCTGGAAGGCATCATCAAGAAATTCTTATGGGGCGGGTCGGAAAACATTAAGAGAACCTATTGGGTGAAATGGGATAAGGTGTCTTTACCAAAGAAAGCAGGAGGTTTGGGGCTATGTAGACTAAAGAATATCAATCTGGCTCTGCTCAGTAAATGGGGCTGGAGATTTAAAAACGAACCAGCTAACCTTTGGGTCAAAGTTATTAACGCGATTCATTCGGGTCGATCGAAGTGGGATTTTTTGCCTTGTAATAAAGTGATCAGAGGAGTTTGGTTTATCATTTGCAATCTGCTGAACACACCTTGTATCGATAACAAGCCTATTCGGAGTTTTTTCAGAGGTATGGTTGATTCGGGTAACGATATCATGTTCTGGCTCGACCGCTGGGCCAGTGAGACTCCGTTTAAAGAGACTTTCCCTTGTCTCTTTCATCTAGAAGTGGTTAAGGACTGTTCGGTTCGCGATCGTTTGGCTGGCGGCATTTCATGGTTGTGGCGTCATGACCCGGAGTCGGCTTCGGAGATGCAGGAGCTGGCGGCTCTTTCGGCGATGGTGTCTTCTGTGACTATTGGGTCTGGGCCTGATAAATGGAAGTGGACGGGGGGTCCAGCGGGTTGATTTTCGGTTAAATCAGTTAAGGACCACTTGATTCGTGGAGCTTGTGATCCTAATTTTTTTTTGTTTTTGAATGGTGTAAATGGATCCCATTGAAGTGTAATATCTTTGTATGGAGGTTAGACCTGAATCGGATTCCGACCCTTGATGCTTTATTCACCAGGGGTATTGTTGATCAAGTCGGGGCCTGTCCTCTTTGCGGATACGAAGATGAGTCCGTGATGCACCTGTTTATTTCCTGCCATTTCGCCTCGCTTATCTGGCATAAGGTAAGTTTATGGTGCCGCATTCCAATGATCTTCGCGTTCTCGGTTAAGGACCTTTTGGAGTGCCACAAGTTCAGTCGTTTAAATCAAGCGGAATCGAAGATTTTGCAAGGTATAATCATAATAGCATGCTGGTCAATTTGGCTTTCTAGAAACAAGGCGATCTTCTCAGGCTCTCGTATTTGTGTGGAAGATGTTTTTAGCGAGATCAGAACTTTGGGATATTTTTGGTTCAAACACAGGTCTTCGTTTCGATCCATTTCTTGGAATGATTGGTGTAAATTTGTAATTATGTGATTTTCGTTTGTTTTTTTGCTGTTTGTTGTTGTTGCCGGCTCGGTTTTCAGGTTCGGTGGTTGTGAATGAAAGTCAATTTTCAAAAAAAAAAAAACATCACATCATCAACATCATACGCATACTTGAAGGGAATCTTTGGACTGATTCTTGGACGACAACAGAGTGGAAGGGACTACTTTTTATGAGAAAAAGATAACACTCATCATGATTATATACACAGACTTCTTCAACCATGTTTTAATATCAAGAAAAAAATATCACTCACCCCCTCCCCCCCCCCCCTCCTCCTTTATTCCCGTCTCCTCGTCTCCTCCTTCTTCCTAATCGATCTCGTCTTGTTCCTGTATAACAGCTGGTAATCGTTCGGTCTTTTATTAGGCTGGTTCGTAACGAGATTGTTAGCAGTTGCTAGGACAGATTGCTTTTAGGTTTCTCTTTGTTTCCCGTTGTCGGGTGTGGCGGGGCTGTCATGGCCAAGAAACGGAATACGTTCAGACTGGACCCGTTTGAAATGCAACAGTTGCAATATAGGAAAGATATGGAGCTAAGACAACTTAAGCATGATAAAGGCAAGAGGGATCAAGATTGGCATACAGTTCTGAGTAAAGAGGATAAAAGGAGAGCTAAACTTTTTGAAGAAAGGGAGGCTAGAATTAAGAAAGATACTTTCTATTTTGTTGCTAATCTCCCGGAAGATTGTACCAAAGCAAGATTATGGAGAGCGTTCGAACACTTTGAAAACCTTTCAGATGCCTTTATTCCTGGTAAGAAGGATGGAAGGGGAAATAGGTTTGGTTTTGTCAGGTTCTCGGGAGTAAGAGATCCACTCGAGTGGATGGAGGTTCTGAAAGATGTTAAGATTGATGGAGCGGTGGTGGAAGTGTCTCTAGCCAGATTCTTTAGAGAAGGCAGCAAAACGGTCAATCTCAATGGGCATAAGTCGGTGTTTGAAAGATTGGGTTCCCTCCCGACGCAGAACACCAAAAGCTTTCCTTCCCTTCCTATTGGCAATGCGGCCAGGAGGGATATTCCGAGATCCCAGAATGACCCTTGGGGAACCTTAGGGAGACAAAGGATTAATCTCCCCCCTATGATAACCGAAGCAAAGAAAGATTAGGAATTAAAGTCTTTGATTGGCGAAGTAAAAGACATGGCGGTAATGGAAAATATGGGGGATATTCTGCAAGATGACTGCCTGGTTGGAGTTGTGGTTAGGTATGTGGGAGGGCTCAAGATTCTGATAACCTTCCCGTCGGTTAAGGAGGCTGATGATTTTCTTAGGAAGAATTATGATTTCTGGACTCAATGGTTTGCGAGGCTGTATATGTGGGAAGGTGTAGCTCCTGTTTATGATCGCGTTGCCTGGATCAGAGTTATAGGAGTACCCATGAATATGTGGGACGGGCATGTTTTTTGATTCGAATAGGGGAAAGATGCGGGAGGCTGATTAGTAAATCCTCAGCGGCAATCCAAGACGGCATTTTAACTGAGGATAGGATGGCGATCCTAGTCGAGTCCGGGAAGAGAGTTGAGTTATCCTTCGATGTTGCTTGGAAGGATCAGATTTTTAAAGTTTGGGTTCAAGAGTTTTACGAGGACTGGACTCTGGCGTTTTTGGGTAAGGTTAATTCTCCGGTGTTTGATTCTCCGGCCAAAAACAAAGCTCCGATCTCCTCTCCGGTGGTTCCGAACAGTCCGGAGAATAGAGGAGATGAAAGGCTGGTAGACGACGAGACTTGCATGGTTTCCCCTCGTGCACGTGAACCTATATCCAGGCATGATGTTTCACGAAGCCCAAAGGCGGCTGAGGAGAGGGGTCCCACTTCATTTATTCCTGTGTCCAACCAGATTAATGTCGATATGGATTCTCAACCTCCCTCGGGGCCCACCCCATGTTTTGATAACCCATCAATTAGGTTTATTACCACCCGGCCCAAATACAAAGTAGTGAACTCTGGCCCATTTAAAGTAGATAACATTTTCCTTACTCCTGATTTAAATAAGGATGTGTTTATCAATTCTCCAGAAGCGGTGGAGAACCCTTTGGGGTCAGACCCCTTTAATCTGGAGGAGATTT
Source organism: Helianthus tuberosus (assembly GCA_030545235.1). NCBI lineage: Eukaryota > Viridiplantae > Streptophyta > Magnoliopsida > Asterales > Asteraceae > Helianthus > Helianthus tuberosus. The sequence goes on from CM060352.1 coordinate 124,290,071, forward strand.
TTAGGCAAGAAGCTGATGAAACTAGGGTAAGAACGGAAACGGTCAGGGATCCCCCGCCGGAATGTGAATCCAGTGCTCGTGGCGTGGATGATGCAGGTGTTCATGTAAGAAACAATGACTAGGATTTCGATCAGGAATTCAGAAACACTATGGATTTCGGGTTAAATTTGGGGGTTCAGTTGGAAAGTTTCGAGAATCAGGTTAAGAAGCTAGTGAAGGGGGATATGGAGACTAGACTTTATCAATGAATTTTTTGTCTTTAAACATTAGGGGAATTTCCGAGCCAGAGAAGGCGATGTGGATTCGGAAATTAAAAAAGGAAGTCGGTTTTTCCTTTCTCGCTATCCAGGAATCGCATCAGTCCAATTTAAGAGTTTCCTCCCTGTGCAATTTTTGGGATAGAACAAAAATGGAGTGTGTTAGTGTGGATGCAGTGGGAAGATCCGGTGGGGTTTTCTCCATATGGGATCCGATGCTCCTGAAAGTTGATTCAATTGTTAAAGGTATCGGTTTTCTCTTGACGTCCGGGGTGTTGTTTAATGTTGAAGACAGATTTCACGTCATGAACGTTTACGCTCCTAGAGATCCGACAAGGCTGAGACAGCTGTGGGAGGAGATTTTAGAGCTTAAAAATAACAACCCAGGTATTTGGGTGATAATGGGAGACTTTAACGAAGTGAGATACGCGGACAAAAGGAAGAACTCGAGGTTTGATGTGATTGCTTCAGATGCGTTTAATGACTTTATCAGGAGGGCCGGTCTCCTGGAATACAATCTACAAGGAGGTAAGTTTACGTATATGACGGATAATGGTAAGAAGATGAGTAAACTGGACCGCTTTCTAGTTTGCGATTCTTTTATGCTTCGATGGCCCTTAGCAAGCTCAAAGGTGTTACGCGGAGGTTTGTCGGATCATAAGCCGATTTTCCTAGGATGCTATAAGGTGGACTTTGGCCCAATTCCGTTTAAGATGTTTAACAGATGGATTGGTTCTGATATGGTTAATAGTCTGGTTTCCCATCATACTGCTAGCGTTAACTTTAGGGAAGCTAGTGATCAGGCTCTTGCTTTGGTTTTAAGATCGGTTAAAAAAGACATTACGAAATGGAGGGAGAAGGTTCGTCTCGACGAAGAAAAGGAGTTTGAAAAGAGTGTAGGTAGCATAGCGTTGCTAGAAGAGAAAGCGGAGGTGTCCGACCTCTCTGCGGGGGAATTGGCTGATCGAGCCATCCTCCGGGCAAAGCTTAAATCCCTTGAACACGATAAGTGTATGGACCTGAAACAGAAGGCTCGAGTGAATTGGATTAAATACGGGGATGAGAACTCAGCCTTTTTCCATCGCGTAATTAAGATCAATTTAGCTAGAAACAGGATACAGGAGCTGGAGTTTAATGGAGTTCGGGTTTGGGAGCCAGAATTGCTGAAATGAGAAGTTAGAAATTGGTTTAAAAGCCTTTTTGCGGAACCGATTCGGAGACGCCCGGGTTTCACCAATTTTGATTTACCTGTCTTATCACATTCGGAATCTGAAGCTCTTATTTCTAAGTTTTTTGCTGAGGAAATCAAGGCTGTTGTTATGGAATGCGACGGTAGTAAATCACCATGGCCTGATGGGTTCTCGTTGCGTTTTTTCAAACGCTACTAGCACGAGTTGAAACCACTAGTGGAGAGAATGATGAGCGATTTCCACTCAACCAGTCGTATCAGTAAGGGGTGCAACGCTACCTTTATTATTCTTATTGCTAATGTTAATGTCCCAGTTTGCTTATCTCAGTATAGGCCCATCACTCTAGTCAGGTCAATTTACAAAATAATCTCGGAAATTTTGGCCAACCGCCTAAAGTCTGTTCTTGACTCCTTAGTTTCTCCGTGTCAAACGGCCTTCGTAGGGAAAAGAAACATTCTTGATAATGTGCTTATTGTCAGCGAAGTGGTGTCCTGGTCAAAGAAGCAAAAAGCGAAATTGTTAATTTTCAAAGTGGATTTCCATAAAGCTTACGACTCTCTGAATTGGAAATTCTTGCTTAAGGCACTGGAGAATATGGGGTTCCCGGAGCTATGGATTAATTGGGTAAAAGGATGCCTCGAGTCGGGAAAGGGTTCGGTGTTATTGAACGGGTCTCCGAAGAAGGAGTTTTCTTTCAAGAGAGGTCTTCTTCAGGGGGATCCGCTCTCCCCGTTTCTCTTCGTTATTGCAATGGAAGTTTTATCCATGTTCGTTAAAAGAGCGGTGGAAAAAGGATTATTCAAAGGGATCAAACTGCCGAACGACGGGCCGTATATTTCGCACTTATGTTATGCCGACGACGTGCTCTTTATAGGAGAGTGGTCTGAACAGAATGCTTTAGCTTTAAGTCGTCTGTTACGATGCTTTAGTCTTGTAACGGGGCTCAACATCAACGTAAGTAAATGCAATCTCTTTGGAGTTAGGGTTAGCGAGTCGGAGGTGGGCCGTTTGGCGAGAATTCTCAACTGTAAGGAAGGCTCCCTGCCTTTCGAATATCTCAGGGTCCCTATTGGAGCAAATATGAAAGTTGCTAGCAGATGGAAACCAATTATTGAAAAATTCTCAAATAAATTAGCCGGTTGGAAGGCAAAATCGTTATCTTTCGCAGGGAGGGTGACCCTTGCGAAGTCGGTTTTGGGCAGTCTTCCCTCGTATTTTCTTTCGATTTTCAAGGTTCCGGCAACTGTTTTGAAAAGATTGGAAAAGATCCGGAGGGATTTCATCTGGGGAAAGAACGACGGCTCTTACAAGATGAGATGGGTTAGGTGGGAGAAACTCATTAAATCAAAAAGCAGAGGTGGCCAGGGTATCGGGGGGATCAGGGAGTTCAACATAGCAATGCTTGTAAAATGGTGGTGGAGACTGAAGGACGACCCGAGTCAGCTTTGGGCTAGGGTAATTTCTTCCATCCATAAGACGTCATCGGATATTAAATTGATTCCGGTCAAGAAATCGGTCCCGGGCGTTTGGAAGGACATTGGTTCGATGGATGAGGTGCTTGCCAAGGAAGGCCTCGGGATAAAAGATAAATTAAAAGTTTCGGTGGGGGATGGGTCGAATACCCGTTTTTGGAAAGATATTTGGATTGGTCAGACTACCCTTAAAGATAGATTTCCGGACATCTTTCTTTTAGCAAAAAATAAAAACGGTTCGATCTTAGAGTGTGTGGTCGATCACCCCAGGCTACGTCAATGGGCATGGGAATGGGAGAGGGCCCCAGCGGATGAAAACGAATGGAGACAATTCGGGTCGATCATGGCGGCGCTTCAACAGGTCTCTTTATCGGAATGTAAGGATAAATGGGTGTTTGAAAATAATGAAGGTGATCCCTTTTCAGTTAAGGATTTGAGAAAGCAAATCGCGGATTCTTCGGAGCCTATTGATGTGGTTCAGCCGTTTTTCTGGAATAACTGTGCAACGCTAAAAGTCAACTTTCTGGCGTGGCGCGCGATAATGGGTAAGGTGGCATCTAAGATCGGGTTGATAGAGAGGGGTGTTATCATCCAGCATCAAGTCTGCGACAGATGTGGGCTCGGCAGCGAGGATGCCAACCATCTTTTTGTGTCGTGTCTCTTCGCCAGAAGCATTTGGTGGAACATTTTCGTTTGGATGAGAATTCCGTTTCCGGTGGCGGCAACCTCGCTTTCCGACATTTTCGAGACTATTGCTAACAGTCCGGGTTCTAGCTGGTGGCGGAAAATAGTGCACCTCGTGGTTCTGGCCACTACGTGGAGAATTTGGTTCGCTCGCAACAAAAAGACTTTCGAAGACTTTTTCGTGCCGGTAAACAGAATAGTGGAGATGATCAAGGAAGATTCTTTTCTTTAGGTTCGCCATAGGAAGAAGTCTCATGACTTGGTTTGGAACAAATGGATCGAATTTGACATCCTAGATCTATTGTAACTTGTTTTGTGTCGTTTTTCTTTCTGTTGTTTTTTGGTTTGTTTCTTTCTAGCTCCTTGCTGGGTTCTATATATATATATATAGAATTTTTGCCGTTAAAAAAAAATCATGATTATATACACAACACACGTGAACATCACGGATTGGAGGCACACAAAAGACATCAGTACATCACTAATAGAAAATAATCATCCCAAAATTTTGGAGGCAGACTTCTAGGGACACACGCAGAAGCCGAGTGACAAGACTTTGGGGGGAACGATTTTTGAAGGACATTATTACACCTTTTTGGTAGCCTTATTCCATCATGATCACTATTCTTTTCCCAAAATCCACAATACTTTTTTTTTAACTGCCCAAAATCCACAATATTAAAGATGGTTTCAAGTGTTTCTCAAGCATAAGAAGATTGTTTATCCACAATGAGCGGCTAGTCTTTTTATGATTTCCTTCAGATGGAGGATCTTTGTAAGTGAACAACTTTTATATGTTTGAATCGTTTGTGAACATTGGTAATCTAATCCTATGATGCTTTTTACCATTAGATTTGTTTGACTGATTGTAACGATTGACTTTATTTAAACGTTAATTCTGATTCATTCAATTCCTGAGAGTTCTAGTAATTGTGATATATTTGTTAGGGATTAGGGTTGGTAATTTCAATTGATTGCTTATATGATAGCTTTCCGTTGTTTTATAATCGATGTAAGTAGTCTTTAGGTAATCACAATTTGTTAATCAAATTAAACAATCATGTCTATGTGATTGTCACACTTAAACACATAATTGATGTTGCTTTGAATCTAAAATCCGGAGGAACCATTATTTTCTCCAATTGTTTACAACCCAGTTTTGTATTTCTTAGTTTAATCAACCGGAGGAACCATTGTTTTCTCCAATTGTTTACAACCCAGTTTAGTATTTCTTAGTTTAATCAAACTCTAAAACAACCGAATTTTATATTATTGCAATTAGTTAATTAGTACTTAATTCAGAACACTTTCCACTAGAGTCCTCTTGATTCGATACCCTGCTTACCCTAGCTACCTAGGTTAATTAGGTTTTTGCATGACCCGTTCGACAGTCATCATTGTCTCAGATAGATATTACCCTCCAAGCTGTGATACCACTTGTGAGAACTGTTTTCCATCAACTTTATGCTCAGGTACTATCTTTGTAACCTAGTTAATATGCGCGAAATTCATTTGATTAGGTGACAATAACAAGATTACTTAATTTTCAATGTTTCATTAATCAGTAAACGTTTTACAGCTCCTGGAAACAAATGGACAAGGCTTCGCCGTCCAGTTCACAAAATCGATACTAAGCTCTTAGTCCGCATGGCTATTTATAGACATAACCTAGCATTTCCTTCACGCGGATGAGATCACTATGTTCGTATGGACATAACAGACTCCTTCGTACGAACTAAACAATTGCTCACATTTGTGCGGACTTACTTCTCATCCGTGCGAATGGACTTCTTTCGCACGGATGGTTAAATTCATACAAATGGAACTTACATGACAAAATCCGTATAATCAAACATTCAACCTATTACAAACTTGACACAACTCAACGACGTAGGCAGCATACATTATGTATCAACACTATTCATGTAAGTTGTTTGTTTATTATAGAATGATTTATTTTTAATACAAGTCTAACTTCAATGTACATGTAGATAATGCCAAAGTGGCTGTTGTGTGGGATTTGCAATCCGCGCAAAACAATCCAAAGTTAATTAAATCGGGGGCAAGGATTTCTATTCCACGCGAACAAGATTTTCACAACGCGGAACACTATTACATGTGCAAGATTAGGGACATATACCTACTTGCTGGGCATTTTGGCCTTTAGCGGCGGTTGAGGTAGCTTACCAATTGATTACAGGGAAGTTACTCAAGTTTTCAGATGTACAAGTTTTCAGAGCAGTAAATCCAGGTCCCAAACGAAAGTAGCAACATGGCTGGTTATGGTTGAGCTTGTATATGATGAGTTGTACAACAATCTCAATGAGGAGGTATATTCTTACATTAATTAATTGTATTTTTCTATTTAATATTGAATTTGACAATTTGTTTTAATTTTCATAGAATATTTTTGTTTGCTTTGAATTTGTAGTTGAATTATGCTTCACCAATTTGAATTCAACCATATTTGTGATGGATTGAATCTCAAAAAAATTTCACCAACCTTTAATTTTGATTTGAATTTCGATGTGAGTTATAAGAAATTGTTATTTATAATCTTTCTGTTTGCATCGATTCACAATTTTGAATTGTGTGATATTTATCCAATGAGTAGAGACATGGTGGGAGTGTCTGTGACGTGGGATAGTTAATTGTTAGGGTGGTTGGGGAACCTCCATAATGGAGTGTTTGGTGTTTTTACCACACTACTGCAAGTGTACGTTGTGATCCGATTATTGAATGTGTGTCCAGTGGCGGATCTAGGAATTTTTTTCACCAGGTTCCTTTTGGTAGATTCTCACTATTTTTTTCCAAATCATACAAGATTTCCACTAACTTTTTCCATTTTTTTTCCAAACCGAGGGGGTTCCTGGGAACCCCCAAAACACCCCTAGATCCGCCCCTGTGTGTGTCACACCTAGCCAAACCAGGGTCGTGACCTATTGGTACCAATGCAACACAATGGAAAATATGTTTAAGGACTTTACTGAAGCTGAACGCATTTCCAGCTGAGGTTCCTCCTATTCCAACTATGCCGTTTTCAAACAAAACCTGGGAAAAAAAAAACATATTAAACGTTAACATAAAGTTGGTGAGTTCCCAAGTTTAAGAAACTTGAAATAAAGCATCCTTCCATATATTTTTTTTTTTTTTTTTTTTTTTTTTTTTTTGAGAATTTGATTTAGCAAACCGTTTGTAAGTAATTCTTTTAGGGAATCCATGAAAGGTATTCTTTGGAATCTTTATGAAATGCAAGTCATAAAGATTCCAATGAATACTTGAAACGCTAGATAATTGTTTTTTCGAGAATTTGATTCAGCAAAAAAAAATGTAAATAAAGCATCATCCTCTTAAAATACTTGAAACGCTAAGTCATTCCGTTGCAATATCTGTGAAACTCGTAAACCATCCCCTTTGGGATATTTGAAGAACATCGTAATCGTTTAGAAATGCCAACATAGTTATAAATGGTGACTAACCAAATCAATGCCTAGCTAGGAGACTGACTAATGTGACATCATGAGCTTATAACCAAACCAAGACGACAACGTCTCGCACAATGAACACTCAAGTCAATAGCAGTCATGTGTGACTATTAAAGCACTCCTCTTGTCGGCTGGAGCGACCAACTAGGAGTGGAGGTGTTAACCTAATAGATTTATTCGTAAATCCCATGGCTAAATCCCTAGCTAATGGTTATAGTCTAGTGCAACGAGGACCTTTGTGAGCTCAATATACCAATCATCAAGACAAATGAACACATAATGATCAAATATATTACATCCTCAACTATTGTACATGTATCTTAAACAGATGCATGCATGCTCCTGTAAACATTAAAATTTCGTAAACCAAGTATGCACATATAAAAGCACTACAAGTCTACAATGCAAGTTGTTCACCCAGCCTACTAGACTTTAAGTAAATGTTTTGTTTAATGTAAACCATTAACTCGGACGACCCATTAGTGACACATTCCAAACACTTAAATTTCAATATTAACACTTATGCATTTTCAAGCAAAATCAACTAGCTGTTAATAAACCGAATACCCTATTTTCATCATGAAAGTCTACAATACATCATATAACATCATATTAACCATGTTAAAGTGTATTTCAACTGTCAAAGCAATATCATACCATTTGATCATAAATCACCGAAATACAACAATTTCCAAGCATATATGGCATTTTAAGTGACATGCATCACATACAAACACACAATCATGCCATGAACATGTTATACACCTTAGGACCTGCCTTATAACCATAAAATATGATCAAAATTTCTTCCCTACATCATTTTCATCATACACATGTTTTCGTAACGAAAACTACCATTTTTACGACTTTTCAAGTGCACCACAAGAACATAAACACATCCAAAAACCATGATTGAATCCACAGTTAATAATCTATATTTTAGACATACAATAACATCCACATACACTCATATTTTCAGATCTACAATAATCAGCCTATTACATGCAAAGAACTACCCAAATATTCCCCAGTCACCATAACATTCTATACACATTAAGACCTGCTAATAACTTATAAAATATAGTCATATTATCTTCACAAATTCAGATTCACAATAATCCCACACATGCATGTTTTTATATAGCCACTAGCACAACTCTAGGGCACAAGATAACATCCCAAAGTATCAAAACATGTAAAATTTTCACACTAGGGATGAGATCGGTATTATACCGGTACCAGTACTGGTACTGATGCCGACCTTAATTGAGGAAAAGTAGATACCAAATACCGTACCACATATATCGGTTCGGTACCGGTACAGTACCGGTTTTTTGATACTTTACCGTATTGGTACCGCTTTGGTATTTTCCATTGTTTTACCTAATTTCCATAACTGATGGATATGAACCATTGTATTACAAATAAGTTCAAATTATCATACTAGAAGATGCCAGGAATGAGTACACCTGAGCCATGCTTTTTCTTTTCACTAATGATAAAGATGCCATGAACAACTTAGAAGAAAAACCTAAGAGATGGGTTATTGGTTTGGAATTCAGATCTAAATAGAAAAGTACTATATAATGAAAAATTAATAATGAATGAGTACATGATAATATGGCACATATGCATAACTTGTTTTAATCAATCGACTCAATCATGCAACTACTATCCGGTATCCGCCTATTATTCATTTTGCAAACTATTCAAACACTTGTATGTTTAGTTTACAAAAATAATAAATAACTAAGTGAGTGTAAACAAATATTCAACTGTTTAAAAGAAAAAAATAGATCACCCAAGTTAACCCATCTACCATTATTTAAAATATTAATTGAAGGTTAAATTAATTAAATAGTGGCAAAAAAAAACCTTCGAAATTCCTTAGTAAAATCCGGTACTAATACTGATTTTACTGAAAAAAATACCGGTACCGATATTGTTATTTACCAATACCAAAATTCAAAAGTTCTAATACCGGTACCGGTACCAGTACCGTCTTTGATCGGTACGGTACGGTATCGGTACCGGTATGGTACCGATAATTCGGTAAAAATTTCATCCTTATTTCACACACATTTTATGAAGTGTTTTTAAGTGTAAAAATGTTTTAAAATCAGAGACCAAACATCAAACAATTCATACTTGAATGCTATAGTCTAACACAAAACAACGACTTTTTCAAACTACAAACACACACACACACACACACAACTCACGACTCACTCACACTTCCAAATCACCAAAATCTTCCATTTCAACCACGTGTTTAGTTGTTATAGTTGATTTGATGAAAATCCATCTAGTTTTAGAGAACAATATTGCTTAGAAACAAGATTTAAAAGGAAAAACAAGACGAAACTTAACAAAGGATCTTACCAGAATTTGGCCGGAACTCTCACCGGAGTTGCTCTAGAGCTCACACCGCTTTGAATTAGCAAAAACTAACGTCACCATGTGAACTAAAGTTGAAATTAGTGGGAAAAGTTGATTCATTCGCTGGAAAATCTCACTAGAAGAATGGTCGAAAGTTTGCCGGAAAAAGTCGTCGGACCACCGGCAGTGATCGTCGGACCACCGGCGGTCAGTCGACGAACCGCCTCCAAACCACCATCGGGGGTTGGCTGGTTCTTCTAGAGGGAGGGGTAGAGAGAAGTTTGAGTGTAGAGGGAGAAAGTAAGGGTGAGAATGAGCAAGAAATGAGTGGGTGAAGGTATTTATAGGTGGGTCTTGGGCCTGGACTTTGGGCTTGGGCATATGGAGTAGGCTCATAAAGTTGCTCCTTGCCAAGTACCATGTACACTACTCTGTTAAAGTCTGTTCTCGAATCAAAATTTTTGTTATCGCCACAAATTTTATTATAAATTATTTTCTAACTTAAAATAATTATGTTTATATTAAAAATAATAATATTTTGTCGAGATGAGATTAAACGCCGCGCGCACTCGCGTTGAGCATGTAAATCGTGTAAGTCGATTCGCTCACGGATTTTTTTCCGGTTTATTGATCCAAAATTACCATAAATTATAAAAAGACATTTTTAAGAACATATAAATATTTCAAAATTATTTGTTTTGATTATATTCCGCATCCAAATCATTGCGTATCGTTTGCGACTGCATAACTTTTTTGCTTGGAGACCTACACTCCTTCCGCTAAATAATTATTCAAGTAATATAAATGAACGAATCATGTGTGGATTATTTATTTGACCTCGGTTCGCTTAATTGTTTAAACGCATACCGGTAATTTTTAAAATCATCAAACACGTCCACTAAACAGACTTGCTAGTCTTCGGAAGACTTAAGGACTTAAAACCAAGCCTAAAATACGTTAACACATTTATATCAAATTTATATTTTGCTCCAGAATTAACCCATTTTTGTCGGTTGTCACATCGTGGTTGGCGTGATGTTGGTCACGGTCATAGAAAGTTTGATGGTGTAAGGAGGAATGAAGTGGCATGTAGTGATTGGTTGGTTTTTGTAGGCGAGTTTGATGGTGTAGGGAAGAATAAGGTGGCATGTTATGATCTGTCGGTTTTTTTGGTAAGTGATTTAGTAATGAGTGGTGGAAGTGATTTAGCTACAATGTAATAGAAGTGGATTGAATGAGGTGTCAATTTGTGATCGGTTGTTTTGTAGTGATGGTGTGATCGGGTGCCCATTCGATCCTTAGAGAAATGCTTATATGTTATAGGTACTCTAAATTGTGTGTGATGTGGGATAATTAATTGTTATAAAAATGCTTGTATTTATAAGTACTCTTAAATCTATTCATGGAAGTTGTTTGTTTAGTATGGAATGATTTATTTTTAATACAAGTCTAACTTCAATGTACATGTAGATAATGTCAAAGTGGCTTAAGTTGTGTGGGATTTGCAATCCGCGTAAAAAATCCAAAGTTGATTAAATCGGCGGCATCGATTTCTATTCCACGCGAACAAGTTTTTCGTAACGCGGAACACTATCAGAAGTGCAAGATTACGGACATATACCTACTTGTTGGGCATTCTGGCCTTTAGCGGCTGTTGAGGCAGCTTACCAATTGATTACAGGGAAGTTACTCAAGTTTTCAGAGTAGGAAATCGTTAACTTAATTACTGGTCAGCAGCCGGCAAATATAAGAAACGCATCATGAAAGAAAAAGAATGGTATTCCATGCTAATGTTTGAGTATCTTATAAGAAAAAGAAACATTTCACTAGTTGCAAACTACCCAAAAAAAAAAAAACATTTGGGAAATGCAAGGGGCTAGAGGATAAAAAACTTGTGGGTCTTTTAGTATACGGGTAAATCCAGGTTCCAAACGAAAGTAGCCACACGGCTGGTTATGGTTGAACTTGTATATGATAAGGTGTATAACAATCTCAATGAAGAGGTATATTTTTACATTAATTAATTGTATTTTTATATTTAATATTGAATTTGACCATCTATTTTAGTTTTTATAGAAATTTTTTGTTTGCTTTGGATTTGTAGTTGAATTTATGCTTCACCAATTTGAATTCAACCATATTTGTGATGGATTGAATCTCAACAAATTTTACCAACCTTTAATTTTGACTTGAATTTCGATGTGAGTTATAAGAAATTATTATTTAGAATCTTTCTATTTGCATCGATTCACAATTTTGAATTATGTGATATTTATTAGATGAGTAAAGACATGGTGGGAGTGTGTGACGTGGGATAATTAATTGTTAGGGTGGTTGGGGAACCTCCATAATGGAGTGTTTAGTGTTTTTAACACACCACTGCAAGTGTTGTGATCCGATTATTGAATGTGTGTCACACCTAGCCAAACCAGGTTCGTGACCTATTGGTACCAATGCAACGCAATGGAAAATATGTTTAAGGACTTTACTGAAGTTGAAGGCAGTTCCAGCTAAGGTTCCTCCTATTCCAACTATGCCATTTTCAAACAAAACCTGGAAATAAAACATATTAAACGTCAACATAAAGTTGGTGAGCTCCCTAAGAAACTTGAAATAAAGCATCCTTCCATTTTTTTGAGAATTTGATTTACCAAACAATTTGTAAATAATTCTTCTAGGGAATCCATGAAAGGTATTTTTTGGAATCTTTATGAAAATGCAAGCCATAAAGATTCCAATGAATACTTGAAACGCTAAATAATAATTAGTTATTGGTTAGTAGCCAGAAATATGAGAAACGCATCATGAATGAAAAAGAATGGTATTTCATGCTAATGTTGGAGTATCTTATAAGAAAAAGAAAGATTTCACTAGCTGCAGACTTCCACTAAAAAAAAGCATTTGGGAAATGCAAGGGGCTAGAAGATAAAAAAACTTGTGGGTCATTTAGTATGCCGGTAAATCCAGGTCCTAAACGAAAGTAGCCACACCGCTGGTTATGGTTGAGCTTGTGCAACAATCTCAATGATGAGGTATAATCTTACATTAATTAATTGTATTTTTCTATTTAATATTGAATTTGACCATTTATTTTAATAATTTTCATAGAAAATTTTTGTGATCGACTGTCATAGTAAAAAAACATACCGCCATACGGTTTGTATCGTGGGATATGGAACTACAAAAGAAACACATTTTTGGTTAAAGTAAATGGTAGATTGCAGAAGACACTTATATCCCTCTAGTGAGAGGATTGAGTCCGCCAAAGCTTATACTTTACTCGGTGGTCATTTAGTGATATGTTTTTACTGAATTTTCGTTTGCCACTTAGCACGGTTCCTCCTCTAGCTTTGTCATTTAATGAATTTTTGTTTACCCTCATATATTTTACTAGGTTGTCATTTAGTGAATATTTGTTTGTTACTTAGCACGCCCCCCAACCCCCACCCCTACACTTACACACACTTTACAACACCGGTAGCATGGTTTTTTACCCCAACCCTGCAACACATGTGGTGACTAGTTTCAAAATTATTGTTGTTGAATAACAAAAGAATTGCAACATTTATAATTTTATATTAAATATATATAGCTAATTTAAGCAAAAAAATGAAAAGCAAAAATCATATTATAAATAAAAGTCGGTTTAAAGAATGAAATTACTTTAATTTAAAAAATAAAGAAAATTTAGAAAAACTAAAAAAATTCTAATTTAGAAAAACCAAATGAATTAGGTGAGGGTGTATGGGAACCTTTAGTAGACATCTACTAATCCACTCCAGGGTATTTTGTGCAGCAATGAATTATCTATTATTAAATTAAATGTCAAGGGTTGGTGATAATTTAAAAGCTAATTGATCCTATATATTGATCCTATATATTAAAAGGTGAATCAAATAAATAGTAAACTATAAATATAATAAAATATTATATACAATTTTTTTATAGTTTTATTGATCCTATATATTATAAAGTGAATCAAATGAATAGTAAACTATAAATATAATAAAATATTATATAATAATTGTTATCTTCTTTACTTTTTAAGTCTGATAAGCTTGGTGTTAATCAGTACTTGTATCGAAAATACCGGTTCGTTATCGGTATATGAAGGTAAAAACCAGCACCAGCCTGGTACATAAAACGCCAAAAGTCGGTACCGAATTGAGTTTGATAATCTTTTAGTTCGAGAAATTTGGTACTGCTACCCAGTACCATTTGCTCATAGGTACCGTACGAACACCAACGGTATCATACAACTTTTTTTTTAGTTTCAAGGGTAGGGATAAGCTCGGTGCCAACTAATATCGAATCGGTATTGTCACCGAAAATACCGGTTACGGTATCGGTATATGAAGGTAAAAACCGGTAGCGAACCGATACTAGGAACGCCAAACGTCAGTACCGAACTGGTACTTAGGATCTTTCGGTTCAGGAAATTCGGTACCGGTACCCATTACTATTTGCTCATCTCTGACTACGGGCTTCTACCGAACAACATCATTACCATACAACTTTTTTAGTTGATTTTCTTTCGGTTGTTTTTTAATGTTTTTTCTACATTTTCTTCTTATTCTTGTCAGTGATTCCGTGTGCAACGTGCTCGTAGTGATTTCAAACACATATAAACACAAACTAAATAACAAAATAAGTTCGTCGCAACACGGCGACGTTTTTTATAACTAGTTGGATTAAAAGATTGAAGATGTAAAACATAATTTCCTTTATTGGTATTCAAGAAACACAAATGTCAAATGGTTCCAAGATTAAAATTAATAGCATGTGGTATACTTCATCATTGGAGTATAGGTATGTTAATGCTTGTGGAAGATCAAGGGATTGTTATGTTTATGGGCTAGTGGCATTTTCCTCAAATTAAACGTGTTCAAGTCTAAACATTTCGTCGTTTGGTGGGTATTGATGAGTATATACACATAGTAAATGTCTATGCTCCTAATGAAAATTCTCTCAAATCTATCCTATGGAACAATCAACGATCTTTTTTCTTTGAAAAATGCCGTGAACAACATTGTTATTTGGTTATTTGATCAATTTATTTTCAAAGAAAAATTACATAAGGATGACAGGTATATGGGCAATAAGCTGCGCCGTAACCCCCTTTTGAATAGCCATTGTCGTCGAGAAATTGTTGTGCACGGACCCTCTGCACTCTATCCAAAAACTCATGAGCTTCAAGAGCAAGGGAACCAAAAGTATCAAAGACAAAATGAATGAAGACATGTTGATTCTCTGCACAAGGTTTTTCATGCTTAGCAACTTTCCCTGATTTTGAATTTAATGAGGTTAGATTTCAATCCGAAAGACAAAACTCTCCTTTTTTGTCTACTTGGTGCTCATTCATTTAATGATTTTATATATGCCTTGGTCTTATGGAGTTTCCTATGGGTGGAAAAAGATTTCCTTGCTTCACCGATTTCTTGTTTTTGATAATTTCATGGAAAAATGGTCCTACGCTTCCTTATGAGCTCTTTCAGGAGTCTATAAGGGCACTGGGGGTGGTGGGGTTTTATAACGCGTGATGGAAGTTCAACGCGTGGTTGTTTGCATTTTTCCACCGCCACCATATTGTTCATCACGTAATCATATGGTTTCCGTGAAGTTTTTCACGCGTGACAAAGGTTTGAGTGATGGAACATGTGAGGGGGTGTAGGGTTTATTGTTGGGTGTTGTGAGTGATGACCATTGCCACTAAAAAAGGTTGTGAGTGATGGAAAAATGGTTGATGACATGGCGGAACTTGATTGGGTGTTGTGAGTGATGAGTGATCACCACCCCCACCCCCACCCCCCTAAGGCCTTTTAGATTCTTACTACCTTTTGTTGTGAATGACTATGGTGCAAGGCCTTTTATATTCTTTAACTCATGGTTGGATGTTGATGGTTTTGACACCATGCTTTGTATAGCGCTTCTTCAATATATTGTGGTACAAGATGGATACTATTCTTGCCTCTAATTTAAGTAGATAAAAAATTCCATTAAACTTTAGAGGAACAACATGGTTAATACAAAACGGATGATTAGGGACGAGTGTGTGAGGATGTTGGATGAATGTGATCTTATATGTGAATCTCGCCCATTACTAGATGTAGAAAAAAGATGCTTGTTTGGAATGTAAACATCAATCGCCAGAGGCTGAGGCATAACACCCAAATTCAGGGCAAAATTTTTCCGACAAAACAAGTTAATGTTAATATTTAATTTCACTGGGAGTTAGATACCCCGTGTAACTACTATATTTATTAATCAAAACTAGTAATATTCCCCTCGCGTTACGGCGGGTCTACGGTAGCATCGGTTCGATTTATAACAAGATCGGTATGGTAACGACACTCGATATAGTACGTAACCAAAATATACAACCAAAAAACAAAAGTAATGATATGACCAAAATGATGACAACACGTGTTTTACATGGTCGAAAGACGAAAACCATAAAAACGAATATCGGTTCCAATAATAACGATACCAGTACCAATGTTGTTCGGTCGAAATCGACAGGGCATTGATGTTGCTAGGACGGTGTCAGTTTAGTTAGTCACGGTAAGGGTATGGTACCAACACTAGCTATAACTTACAATATATAAAATATACTTTATACTGCTACCGAAGTTTTCAAACGGTATTGGTTTTGTTCGTCACAATAAAAAACCAAAAAAATTAATTATATTTTACCCGTTCGATTCAAACAAATCTTATATTTAAATATAGATAAAAATAAGCATGTCGCAACACTACTTATTACTTGTATTATTAAAAGAACGTAAAGGATAAACGACGTCGACATATAATAAAAATACTAAAACGTAGATAAAAAAATAGACATGTCGTACTGCATACTAAAAATTTTATAAAACATTATATCATATAATAGATAAACAAAATATATTTAATTATTGTAATAAAATAATTAAAACCTAGAAAAATATAATAACATATATAATTGTAATTTTGTTCACTGTTCATGGCAACTATGTTTTAATATGTATAATATAATAATACTTAATTATTTATATAAGTGCATCACATCCCCGAATAACTAATTACTTAATTAATTATATATTTTTTTGAACAATCTAATTAATTATATATGATATTCAATTATTTAAGTTCCTAAATTACTTGATATATAAGTGCGGTAACAGTAGACATGTGAGATTATCGGATGGGCCAAACCTCCGGTGAACTTCTGGTAGATCTTAACTATATAATGACTTTGGCAGGAACATTTGAACCAATGATGGTGTTAGGTTTAGGTAAAGAATTTGGATAGGAACCGGTGTTGGTATTGGGTCCAGATGGTCATCACGACGGCAACTATTTTAGCCGACCATCGTCGGAACAGTAACAACATGTTGTGTTTGTTGATGGTGGCTATTTTGGTTAAGTTGGAAGCTGCTTCAAGGGATCTCGGAACTAATTGGATACGGGTCAACATACGGTTGAAGCATGGTCAAAACAAAGAGCAAAACGAGTTAAATACGGGTCAACCGAGGCCACTCAGTCAAAGCTGGTCTTCATTGTCAGACTAAACGAGTTAAATTCGGACTAGTTGTTTAGTATGCAAGGCCCGAATTTTTTTGTGTATTATGTAAGTGTCCGAATTTGTTTAGTTAACAAATTCGGACTAGCTGTTGTTGTCAGGACTTAGTGTCCGAGTTTGTTGAGTTGTTGCCCTAGCCTATATATATATATATATATATATATATATATATATATGTGTGTGTGTGTGTGTGTATAGGTTAGATTAGGGCAACAAGCTTTGTGCAACTCTCACAAACCCTAGTAATCCTTCAAAAGTGTGTGCACATTCTAGAGAGAGCGAATATGTGCTAGTGAGAGAAATCTAGGTTTAGATCTTAGTTATCTAAACCAACTTGCAGATAATGTATACTCTTTCGGTTTATCTAATCTGTGATGAACGATTCAATAATAAAGGGTTTCATCGTCTACATCTTTCTATCTTGTTTGTTTATGTTGCTTTCACGTCATGAATCAAGTGCAATGTTGATGTTCGTCATCGATCCAGTGCTTTCACAAGGTGACCAATAAGATTTGTGACATTGAGGTAGCGTTGTTCACGAGCCAAACCAAACGATCAGACCTTTGTTCGTACTCGATTCATTTACAAGCCGAACCAAATTGATCTTTTTTTCAACCTAGCCAAACTCGGGCGAGCGTCTTTCGACCCAAGCATTTTTCGGATGTATGTCGAGCAAGTTTCAACTGTTGCTAAACAGAAAAGGAAAGTGACGGTGTGGGAGCTAGTTATTAGAATAAAGTGCAGTTTGTATTCCTGAGTTTTCGTCCCATTAGAAAATAAGTATAAATATAACAAATAACAAGGAATTCAAAAACACTCAACTAGTTTCTATGGAAATTTACGGAGTGGAAAGATAAACGTCAACCTATTGAAGCAGACCTTTGTTCCATCAGAAGTTCGAAATTGAATGAACCGATTGAAACAAAACTCTGGCTAGTTACCGTCTTGGCGATGGAGAAATTGAATAATGATGGCCAATGGGGGGTTTTGATTAGGATCTTAAACTTCTGAATCAAATCGTGGGTTGAGACTTGTGTCACACCCCAACCGATGGCAGAAACATCGGGTCAAGGCACTGAGCGAAACAGATTGTCCAGAAGTTTCAATAACAATTATCATTACCATTCAATTTAAAATAAAATGTCCCATACCATGTCTCAAACAGTAAACAAATTATTACAGATAAATCTAGGCAAATAATTTTGTTCCGACAACTCAGATTTATACATAGATAGTTTATTTATTGGTTTCTAGGACCCCTTTTTCTAGCTTCGATTTCATCACTGCGCAGAGAGCATACAAACAACCTAAACACCTGTCACATACGTTAAAATAAAGTCAATACATATAATGTAAAGGTGAGCATACAAGTTTGATAATAGCATATAGAGTTCGAATTCGTTTACGCATAACCAGCACTTACACATAGTGAAATGAAGCACGTTAGTTATCGACATAGATCCATCGATACCAATGACTGCGGGTTAACTGCCCAAGGCAGTTCGCAATACATGATTACCACCGTAATCCATGCAAGTAATTGTCCTTAACAACCCCCGTATGAACGGGTGCTGAGTCCAAACTATAGTACTATCGTTGCTAAGGCATGTAGATAGCATTCCATGTGTAAACATAACAAACAAGCATTCATAAGCCACGTATAACATGCATTAACGGTTAGCGTTCAAATAGTATTGAGTAGTGTGTTTGATATGATTTGAATAGTTGTAACGTATGTAACACCCAAAAGTGCATAAAGCAAAAGGGGATCGAGTATACTCACAGCGGTTGATGGATTGAAGGGAGCGCTTAGCGAGTAAAGTTAGCCTGAATGGATTGATAGCATAACGATAAGTGACGCGTAAAACGAAAAGCAAGTGTGGGAGAGTCGGACAGCTGGTCGATCGGACGGTAGTTCAATCGGACGGCTGACCGTTCGGATAACAATCCGTTCAGATGGTCATCCGGTCGGACGGTAGTCCGGTCGGATGACTATTCGAGTGGATTGTTTCTTCCTACGAGATGAATGTGTTTGTGTATGATGGCTTGACTTTTGAAGTTTTCGTTGTAGCATTTGAAAACATTGAAGTACCTTTACTCTTCAGGTCGGTCGATCGGACGGCTGTTCGATCGGCCGGCAACCCGATCGGTTTGGTATTTTAATGAATTGTAGTGATTTGCTTTGGATCGGACAGGTGTTCGATCGGACAGGTGAACAAGTCAAAAACTTAATGAATTGTAAAGTGACGCAATGATATGGCTTGCTGACCGATCGGTTGGCAAGTCAACAATAGTCAACAACTTTAAATGAAATGTAAAGTATGGTGCAGTGGATAGCTGATCGATCGAACACTAATGCTGTTCGATCGGACAACATGCATGAATAACCATGACGAGTTCTCAGCAGGGTGTCACCAGATCGGACGGTTGTTCGATCGGGTGGCACTCCTAGTGCATCGAACATGTTGAAAAATCGATTAAGTGTTGAAGTATAGTATCTCATGATCCGAAGAGTAATCCGATCGGACCGTAGTTCGATCGAACAACAGTTCGTTCAATGCTAGTCTTCAAAATAAATTGATTAAGTGTGGGACCATGTGTTAACCGATCGGCTGGCCAGTCGATCGGCTGACTGTCCATTCGGCTGGCGGTCCGTTCGGACAGCAGTCCGATCGGTCAGCATCCTGACCTGATCAGCCTATTCGTCTAACACTTGGTTATTCTGTGTGTTTGACGTTTTATTGAGGTATTTTGACAACGAGTCAAACCATAGATCCCTCGTCCTTACTTGGTTCCCCTGGTCAGACAGGAATCACCCAAATCCGGCTGGTGAACTGTTCGGAACGGAGTTTATCGTTTAACCCGAAATCGGTTAACCTCGTGGATAGAATCCGGATCTTGGGCCATGCAACCACCGGAGTGATTTGTAAGCCTGCACAGGCTCCGTTTCTATCGATTTGAAGGCTTTGAGTGAAAAAGAGTTGAAAGAAAGTTGGAAAATCCATCTTTCAATCCTTTTCACCGGGTATATGTTTAGATCTATGAAAGATCTTTGTTTGTTTATGTGGAAATCGGCTAGATCCAACTTATTCTTGGTGGATTGAGGCCAAAACATGAAGTTCTTCAAGAACCCATGATGACATCATCCTAGAACACTTGAATCTTGATGATTTCACGGTTAAAAGTTAAGATTTGAAAGATAGAAAGGTGTAGGAGTGCGTGTAGATCAAGAAAGTACAAGGTTTAGGACGAAATCTTACCGGAATCGAGAGAAATCTGAGAAAAGGTGAAGAACACGAGCTGGTCGGACAGAGGTTTCCAAAAGTGGAAAGAATGACAATGACAGGGGTATTTATAGGATGACAAATAAGGAAAGTGTTGGCCGATCGCCCAGGCAGCGCGATCGGACAGCCTGTCCGATCGGGCTGGCTGTTCGATCGGCTGGTAGCCTGATCGATCAGCTGCACGTTTCGAGTGTTCGGTGCGATGATTTTTGATATTTCGATTTCGGTTGCGAGTGGTTCGATACGATAGGGTTTTCCTAGTCAAATTACTTTCAGTCCTAATCACTCATATCGAGCACTGTCTCTTCTCCACTAATTATCATAGTTCGGTTCGATTGAGTTCGATTGCGTTTCGAGTTTCGATTGATTACCACACATAACATAAAAAGAACATGCACAAGTAACACATAAGGCACACACACGTATAACAGTAATTAAAATACGTAGTTCGAGTTGCGATTCGATTCGATGTCGATTTGATTAGCATACTTTGATTATCGTTTAGTTAACTTTATCGCATTGTTACTTCCTATAGTTCACAGTCGTAGGTCGATTGAATAGCGAAAATCATACGTCGATTATTGTAATTATTAACACTTACTCCACATAATACAGCTAAATTAAACACATAAAAGAAATCTTCTACAAGTCAGGTTACGCGAATTCGTTCGTTGACTTTGCCCTTGACTTTGACTTTTACTTCTCGAAAACACAGGGTGTTACAGCCTCCCCTTGTTTAGGGAATTTCGTCCCGAAATTAGGCTGGAAGTTGTACAACCCCGTGAATCACGTTTGAGAACTTTCTCTTTCTAGACTTTCCCCTTAAATAACTGCGGGTACTTCGCCTTCATGTCGCTTTCGAGTTCCCAAGTGAACTCTGCGCCTCGTTTGCCTTCCTATCGGATTTTCACAATAGGAATGCGAGAGCGTCTGAGTTACTTGGTTTGGCGGTCCATGATTTAGACAGGCTTTTCCACGAAGTGTAATGTTTCGTTTACTTGCAAGTCATCGAGTGGAACGTGTAAGTCGTGGTCGGCTAGGCACTTTCGGAGGTTTGACACGTGGAAAGTCGGGTGGACGTTACTAAGTTCCTCCGATAGTTCGAGTCTGTAGGCGACTTTTCCGATCCTTTCCAGAATCTTAAAAGGTCCAACATATCAAGGCGCGAGATTCCCTTTCTTGCCGAATCGGACCACACCCTTCCAAGGTGATACCTTTAGGAGTACGTAGTCACCAACGTCAAATTCAAGGGGCTTGCGTCGTCTATCGGCATAACTTTTCTATCGATTCCGAGCTTTTACCAGGTTGTCTCGAATTTGGAAAATTCTGTCTGTCATTTCTTGTATAGCTCGGGACCGGTTAATTGTGAGTGACCGATCTCGTGCCACACAATAGGCGATCGACATCTTCTTCCGTATAAAGCCTCGAATGTTGCTATTTGAATGCTAGAATGGTAGTTGTTGTTATACGAGAATTCGACTAACGGCAGGTATTTATCCCAATTACCACTGAAGTCTATGACACACGAACGGAGCATGTCTTCAAGAGTACGAATCGTTCTTTCAGTCTGACCGTCGGTTTGAGGGTGGAAAGCGGTACTTAGATTTAGCGATGTACCGATTGCCATTTGAAATGTTTCCCACAGTCACGAGGTAAACCGAGCGTCACGGTCAGAGATGATGTCACGAGGCGTCCCATGATTACAAATGATCTCGTCGGTGTAGATTCGAGATAATCGTTCTACCTTGTAGTCTTCCCGTATTGGTAAAAAGTGAGCTGATTTAGTCAATCGGTCAACCACAACCCAAATACTGTCGTGACCTGATGACGTGTGTGGTAGCTTTGTTATAAAGTCCATAGCTATACTCTCCCACTTCCACATGGGGATCGGTGGTTGTTCGAGTAAGCCAGAGGGTCTTTGATGTTCAGCCTTGACTCTTGCACAAGTTAAGCATTTTCCAACATAGAGGGCAATATCCCTTTTCATGTCGGGCCACCAGTACTTGTAGCGAAGATCCTGTTACATTTTATCGGCACCGGGATGAATAGAATACCGGGATTTGTGGGCTTCGTCCATCAAGATTTGTCGTAAATCGATTCGTTTGGGAATCCAAATTCGGTCCAGAAAGTGGAATATCCCATTCGATTTGCTCACAAGCTAGGCTCCATCGTGGTAGATTCTTTCTTTCTTCAGAGTGCGTTCGTTAAAACACGCATGCTGAGCTTCGCGGATGAGGGTTTCGAGATCGTGATGGGCTTGAACATTACGAGTGCTAAGCAGATAGCTCCGTCTGCTAAGTGTGTCGGCAACAACATTTGCCTTTCCTGGGTGATAACGAATCTCACAGTCGTAATCGTTGAGAAGTTCTACCCATCGGCGTTGACGCATATTAAGTTCCTTCTGATTAAAGATATGTTGTAGGCTCCTATGATCGGTGAAGATCGTAAACTTGGTACCATACAGGTAGTGTCGCCAAATCTTTAACGCAAAAGCAACGGCGCCTAGCTCGAGATCATTGGTTGTATAGTTCTTCTCATGGATTTTGAGCTGACGAGATGCGTAAGCTATAACCTTGTCCCGTTGCATGAGGACACAACCAAGACCAAGGTTGGAAGCATCACAGTAGACAATGAAATCATTGTTTCCGTCGGGCAATGTGAGAACGGGAGCATTGCAAAGCATGTGCTTAAGGGTTCGAAAGGCAGACTCTTGTTCGGTTCTCCAAACAAAAGGCTTGTCTTTGTGCGTGAGAGCGGTAAGCGGCACTGCGATCTTTGAGAATCCTTCGATAAATCCTCGATAATAGCCCGCTAGTCTGAGAAAAGAACGGACTTCAGACGGGTTTTTATGCGTAATCCAGCTCTTAACAGCTTCAATCTTCGCAGGATCGACGTGAATACCTTGACTATTAACAATGTGACCCAGAAACTGAACTTCCTCCAACCAAAATTCACACTTGGAGAACTTGGCATAGAGTTGGTTCCCCTGGAGTAGCTCGAGAACCAAACGTAGATGTTGCGCGTGTTCGGCTTTCGATTTGGAATAGATCAAGACGTCGTCGATGAACACGATGACGAAACGGTCGAGATATGGTTTACACACGTGATTCATCAGGTCCATAAAAACCGCGGGTGCGTTAGTTAAACCAAAAGGCATAACAACGAATTCGTAGTGGCCGTATCGAGTGCGAAACGCGGTTTTGGGTATATCCTCCTCTTGAATACGTAGCTGGTGATATCCTGAGCGTAGATTGATCTTTGAGAAACACGTAGCACCTTGTAGCTGATCAAACAAATCATCAATGCGAGGTAGAGGATAGCGGTTCTTGATAGTTAGCTTATCCAATTCCCGATAGTCGATGCACATCCGGAACGACCCATCCTTCTTTTTGACGAAAAGGACTGGCGCGCCCCAAGGAGAGGTGCTCGGGCGAATGAAACCTTTCTCAAGTAATTCTTGGAGTTGGTTTGAGAGTTCGCGCATTTCGGACGGCGCGAGTCGGTAGGGAGCTTTGGCAATAGGGTTGGCTCCAGGAATGAAGTCGATACGAAAGTCAATATCACGACTTGGTGGTAGTCCGGGAAGATCCTCTGGAAAAACATTAGGAAATTCTCGAACCACTGGAACGTCTTTCACTTCCTTCTTCTCTGTCTTTTCCTTCTCCGCTACTACAATGTTAGCCAAGAAAGCTCTGTATTCCTTGCGGAGATACTTGCTAGCTTGGACACATGAAATGAGCTTGAGACCTTTCGAAGTAGTATCACCGTAACACACAATAAATCACCATTCGCAAGCGAGAATCGAATCATCTTGTCGAAGCACACAACTTCAGCATGGTTTTCACGAAGAAAGTTCATGCCTACTATGACGTCAAAACTTCCGAGTTGCATCGGAATGAGGTCGATTGGGAAGATGTGATTGTTGAGCTCAAGAGTACAATCAAGAAGAACAGAATTGACGACGACAGTTCTTCCGGTAGCGACTTCAACATCGAACGCCGAGGAGAGTTGGGAGCGTTTACGACTAGGGAGCTTTTCGAATTCGAACGATACAAAGCAATTATCGGCTCCAGTATCAAATAAACACGAAGCATAAATACCATTCACAAGGAACGTACCATTAACTACGTTGTTGTCAGCTTGGGCTTGACGCACGTTGATGTTGAAAGTTCGTGCGCGTGCTGCTTGTTGTTGTTGCTGCTGCTGAGGCTCTTGCTTCACAACCCTGTTCGGGCACATGTTGGCGAAATGGTTAGGATCGCCACATGCGAAGCAGGCTCTGGCTTTGACCGCGGGTGCCGGAGGAGCTTGTTGACCCTGAGGGGCGGTGAGTAGAGCTTGATGAGCAGGAGCTTGTCGAACACGGCAGTTGGTAGTAAAATGGTCGTACATATTGCAATGAGCACAAAAACAGCAAGCAATGGCAGTCGGGTGGTGGTAGGTATAAGTAGGGCAGAGCGGGTGTGGCCCAGTGTATGCACTCTTTGCAGGTGGTGCGTTTGCCACAGGTGTCGCTACTTGACGCTGTTGGGCTGGTACAGCTTGAATTGGTGCAGCAGTGATCGCACAGTTCTTGTTGCTGGAACTGTTCTTTCTCTTGTTCTTCCTTTTGTTGCTCGATGATGTGGTGGTTTCAGCAGTTGGTGCGGTGATGGTAGCTTGATGCAGGTGCTTCGCAGTTTTATCCCAGACACCAGCCTTGACCCATTTGTCGTTGATTTCAGCAGCCAGTAGATAAGTCTCTTCGATCGTCGTAGTCTTAACCGCTTGCACGAAATCAGCAACACAGTCAGGCAGGGCTCGGATATACTTCTTGATTGCCATATCTGGAGTCTTTACCTGATCGGGACAAATGATGCTGAGCTGCTTGAAATGAGCAGTGAGCGCAGCATTTTCACCATCCTTTTGCTGTATGTGCCAAAATTCATCCTCTAGCTTCTGACGTTCATGAGGAGGGCAGAATTCTTCCAGCATGACTTTCTTGAGCTCGTCCCACGACAGACCGTAGGCTGCATCGTTCCCTCGCTTGTTCCTCTCGGCCGTCCACCAGTCTAGTGCGCGGGACAGGAAAACGCAGGTAGCATTCAGAGTTCGGAGGTCATCGGGGCAACCACTTTGTCGTAGAATGACCTCAATGGAATCAAACCATTGGAATAGTGCAGTAGGACCTCCCTCTCCAGTGAATTCTTTTGGCCCACACGACTTGAATTGCTTGAAATTGAAGGCCTTAGCGGTAGCTTTAGGAGCTTTGGTCCTCGACTCCTCAGATGACTTGCTGGCATTCTCGTAAACATCACTCACAACCTTTGCTACACTTTTAGCGATGATGGCAGCAAGGCGTTTGTCTCTCTTTTCTTGATGAGAAAGTAAGGGATGACGGGATCCAGATGACATTGTCTGCAACAGACATCGTCACAGGACTCAACACACTGTATTCGAATCTCACCTCACACATCTACTACTTTCTAAAGCTTAGGAACACGCAATGTAACATGTATCATATAAAACACATAGGCACATAATCACAGATTCACATAGACACAGAAGCACATAAGCACGTAGAGCACATAATCACAAAACACGTAAGTATGAATTCACAAGATGCAGTCAGAATACAGAAACCTATCATTTACAGTTCGCGATCGTCCGAATATAGCGTGCGCGTTTGATATATCGTGTCGCGTAGTATAAGCGTATAACGTAGCATAAAGTCGTCCACAATTTAGCGATCTGTTAACGATTCGAGATAGAATACAGTGCGAGTGGTGCGTGTCAATCGAAGTGAAAGCAAAAATCGGGCAAATCTCCAAAATTTAAACACATAAGCAGGTAACTCACATATATCACATAAAATCGACAAATCATCAGAGTCAGCAGTTGCAGGCTCAGAATCGAAACACATAGAAATCGAGAAATAGATTATCTGCGGCTAGTAGACTTCGACTACCCAAAGTGGTTCGACTATTTACAAGGATCTGGTGTGCACATTTGACCATCAAGATTATGCTTTTGCCTCGATTCTTGGGCGTTTGGCACACATCCCGTTAGTCATGTTGTGACTTCAGGTCATTGGAGTCCGTCGAGACTTTGGTGAGAGTTTTGTATAAAATGGGCGGAACAAGTCGTCAAGGTTAGGGTTTCACCCCTAGCTTACAACTTTGTCCCTGTTTTAATAAAATAGAGGAGATTATTCATCAAAATATGGATTTCACTCCTGATTTGGCATAATTCTCCTCGTTTTGTAGATAAAATGCGGGTTGATTCAGCAACTTTAGTCGAGAGTTTGCGGTTTTCACACCTATTCTCGACTTTATTGCCCATTCATAGCTGAAAGTTCGAGTGCAGTGATAGTGTAGCATTAGCGAGAATAGCGAGAAATAGCGGTAAGCTCATACATGATCCCTAACGGATATGCACAAGTCGGTTTGTTGGTTCCTAACTATAGACTAGGTATCTAAGACATCGACCCGGACTAGGTCGTGTCTTGCCTAATTCCCTATAGTTATAGCTCTGATACCAATCTGTCATACCCCAACCGATGGCGGAAACATCGGGGCATGGCACTGAGCGAAACAGATTGTCCAGAAGTTTCCATAACAATTATCGTTACCATTCAATTTAAAATAACATGTCCCATACCATGTCTCAAACAGTAAACAAATTATTACAGATAAATCTAGGCAAATAATTCTGTTCCGACAACTCAGATTTATACATAGATAGTTTATTTATTGGTTTCTAGGACCCCTTTTCCTAGCTTCGATTTCATCACTGCGCAGAGAGCATACAAACAACCTAAGCACCTGTCACATACGTTAAAATAAAATCAATACATATAATGTAAAGGTGAGCATACAAGTTTGATAATAGCATATAGAGTTCGAATTCGTTTACGCATAACCAGCACGTACACATAGTGCAATGAAGCACGTTAGTTATCGACATAGATCCATCGATACCAATGACTGCGGGTTGACTGCCTGAGGCAGTTCGCAATACATGATTACCACCGTAATCCATGCAAGTAATTGTCCTTAACAACCCCCGTGTGAACGGGTGCTGAGTCCAAACTATAGTACTATCGTTGCTAAGGCAGGTAGACAGCATTCCATGTGTAAACATAACAAACAAGCATTCATAAGCCACGTATAACATGCATTAACGGTTAGCGTTCAAATAGTATTGAGTAGTGTGTTTGATGTGATTTGAATAGTTGTAACGTATGTAACACCCAAAAGTGCATAAAGCAAAAAGGGATCGAGTATACTCACAGCGGTTGATGGATTGAAGGGAGCGCTTAGCGAGTAAAGTTAGCCTGAATGGATTGATAGTATAACGATAAGTGACGCGTAAAACGAAAAGCAAGTGTGGGAGAGTCGGAAAGCTGGTCGATCGGACGGTAGTTCGATCGGACGGCTGACCGTTCGGATAACAATCCGTTCGGATGGTCATCCGGTCGGACGGTAGTCCGGTCGGATGACTATTCGAGTGGGTTGTTTCTTCCTATGAGATGAATGTGTTTGTGTATGATGGCTTGACTTTTGAAGTTTTCGTTGTAGCATTTGAAAACATTGAAGTACCTTTAGCCGTCAGGTCGGTCGATCGGACGGCTGTTCGATCGGCCGGCAACCCGATCGGTTTGGTATTTTAATGAATTGTAGTGATTTGCTTTGGATCGGACATGTGTTCGATCGGACAGGTCAACAAGTCAAAAACTTAATGAATTGTAAAGTGACGCAATGATACGGCTTGCTGACCGATCGGTTGGCAAGTCAACAATAGTCAACAACTCTAAATGAAATGTAAAGTATGGTGCAGTGGATAGCTGATCGATCGAACACTAATGCTGTTCGATCGGACAACATGCATGAACAACCATAACGAGTTCTCAGCAGGGTGTCACCAGATCGGACGGTTGTTCGATCGGGTGGCACTCCTAGTGCATCGAACATGTTGAAAAATCGAATAAGTGTTGAAGTATAGTATCTCATGATCCGAAGAGTAATCCGATCGGACAGTAGTTCGATCGAACAACAGTTCGTTCAATACTAGTCTTCAAAATAAATTGATTAAGTGTGGGACCATGTGTTAACCGATCGGCTGGCCAGTCGATCGGCTGACTGTCCGTTCGGCTGGCTATCCGTTCGGACAGCAGTCCGATCGGTCAGCATCCTGACCTGATCAGCCTATTCGTCTAACACTTGGTTATTCTGTTTGTTTGTCGTTTTATTGAGGTATTTTGACAACGAGTCGAACCATAGATCCATCGTCCTTACTTGGTTCCCCTGGTCGGACAGGAATCACCCAAATCCGGCTGGTGAACTGTTCGGAACGGAGTTTATCGTTTAACCCGAAATCGGTTAACCTCGTGGATAGAATCCGGATCTTGGGCCATGCAACCACC
Source organism: Helianthus tuberosus (assembly GCA_030545235.1). Lineage (NCBI taxonomy): Eukaryota > Viridiplantae > Streptophyta > Magnoliopsida > Asterales > Asteraceae > Helianthus > Helianthus tuberosus. The sequence continues at coordinate 124,318,787 of CM060352.1, forward strand.
GGAGTGATTTGTAAGCCGGCACAGGCTCCGTTTCTATCGGTTTGAAGGCTTTGAGTGAAAAAGAATTGAAAGAAAGTTGGAAAATCCATCTTTCAATCCTTTTCACCGGGTATATGTTTAGATCTATGAAAGATATTTGTTTGTTTATGTGGAAATCGGCTAGATCCAAGTTATTCTTGGTGGATTGAGGACAAAACTTGAAGTTCTTCAAGAACCCATGATGACATCATCCTAGAACACTTGAATCTTGATGATTTCACGGTTAAAAGTTAAGATTTGAAAGATAGAAAGGTGTAGGAGTGCGTGTAGATCAAGAAAGTACAAGGTTTAGGACGAAATCTTACCGGAATCGAGAGAAATCTGAGAAAAGGTGAAGAACATGAGCTGGTCGGACAGAGGTTTCCAAAAGTGGAAAGGATGACAATGACAGGGGTATTTATAGGATGAAAAATGAGGAAAGTGCTGGCCGATCGGCCAGGCAGCTCGATCGGACAGCAGTTCGATCGGCTGGCTGTTCGATCGGCTGGTAGCCTGATCGATCAGCTGCACGTTTTGAGTGTTCGGTGCGACGATTTTTGATATTTCGATTTTGGTTGCGAGTAGTTCGATACGATAGGGTTTTCCTAGTCAAATTATTTTCAGTCCCAATCACTCATATCGAGCACTGTCTCTTCTCCACTAATTATCATAGTTCGGTTCGATTGAGTTCGATTGCGTTTTTAAAGTTTCGATTGATTACCACACATAACATAAAAAGAACATGCACAAGTAACACATAAGGCGCACACACACGTATAACAGTAATTAAAATACGTAGTTCGAGTTGCGATTCGATTCGATGTCGATTTGATTAGCATAGTTTGATTATCGTTTAGTTAACTTTATCGCATTGTTACTTCCTATAGTTCACAGTCGTAGGTCGATTGAATAGCGAAAATCATACGTCGATTATTGTAATTATTAACACTTACTCCACATAATACAACTAAATTAAACACATAAAAGAAATCTTCTACAAGTCAGGTTGCGCGAATTCGGTCGTTGACTTTGACCTTGACCTTGACTTTGACTTCTCGAAAACACGGGGTGTTACAACTTGAGTATTGATCGACGCTTCACATTTTAGTATTTGACATTTTGACTCAATTAATCAAATGGACATAGAAGTATTGGACAATGAACTATTGATAAATTTTAATTAGTTAAATGAGCTCTATTTGGATCAAACATTGTTAATATTGACCTCTAGTCATTTCACTAAAAATGACACACACACACACATAGAGATTAAAAAAATAAAGCGAGCCGAACTGAACATAGCGGCCTTTGCTGGTGCTTGGTTCGCTTAAAAACCGAACCGGTCTGAACTAGGCATTTTTTCAATTGAGTTAAATTAAGCGAGTAAATTCTGAGTATTTTTCGAGCGAGCGTCGAACGAGTGTTGAATGAATGCCAAGTAAGTTGAACAACCCTTATTGGAGGTATAAACTAGTGTTGTCTCAAAATTTGAAATTTTGAAGGCCATCGAGGGTCCTATGCAAATAGAAAAATGGGTCCATATAATATAATATATAATATAAAATCTATACATATAATAAAAGAAACCAATGTGTGACACGTGTCATTCACTGGAGCCCTCTAATTTTCTATTTTCCCGCATTTTTTCATACTTATCTTATACTAATTATGTAACAAATTAATATTATTTCTCTTCATTTATCCCAACTTATTTTTTTTTCAAATTCAAACAATATAATAGGTATCAATTTTACTTTACGAAAAAATATTTAGATTATATCTAATAATCTGTAAGTATGTTATTGAAATATGTATCACAATATAACTATGACTATGGACGCATGTGTGACACGTGTCATTCACTGGAGCTCTCTAATTTTCTGTTTTCCCGCATTTTTTCATACTTATCTTATACTAATTAAGTAACAAATTAATATTATTTCTCTTCATTTATCCCAACTTATTTTTTTTTTCAAATTCAAACAATATAATAGGTATCAATTTTACTTTACGAAAAAATATTTAGATTATATCTAATAATCTGTAAGCATGTTATTGAAATATGTATCACAATATAACTATGACTATGGAAGCATGTGTGACACGTGTCATTCACTGGAGCCCTCTAATTTTCTGTTTTCCCGCATTTTTTCATACTTATCTTATACTAATTAAGTAACAAATTAATATTATTTCTCTTCATTTATCCCAACTTATTTTTTTTCAAATTCAAACAATATAATAGGTATCAATTTTACTTTATGAAAAAATATTTAGATTATATCTAATAATCTGTAAGTATGTTATTGAAATATGTATCACAATATAACTATGACTATGGACGCATGTATGGTTATAAACAAAAATATGCATAGATAATTCCTTTTTCTATATATAATATCAGATAATCTATTTTTCTATAACTAATGTATATTAGATTATATCTAACTATAATATTTATGTTATTTTCAATAAATAATAATATTAAATCGTAGTTATCCCGCTTCTTTCACTTATAATAATATATTATTAAATCATAATTTTCAGTTTATCTTTTATTTATTTATTTAAATATTTTTTTTCTTAATCATTTATTTTATTTTTCCATTAATTAATAGCCTTTTATTTTATTTTTCCACTTATCTCTTATGTTTCCAGCTTTGATCTAACCACATGTAATACATAAGCTTGTAACCTAATAATTAAAAACGGACAAAGTAAAATGTTATACCACATGTGATACACAAGTATCTAACCTAATAATAAATAAAAAACAAAGTAGCATGTTATAATAAGTAAATAGTACATTGAAATTCATTTTTTAAAACATATCTTAATGAATGTATATGTTATGCGATTACATTATATTTATTCAACCGTGCAATACACGGGTTTTCTAAATATGTAACTTTTTTTATACTTACTATATAAAATTACGTGAATTCAACCCGTGTAATACACGGGTTTTTAACCTAGTTATATATATAAAAATCAATAATATCACGATACATGATATAACAATAAAAAAACAAAATTATAGTAGCAAAATGATCTATATTACGTAACGAATCATAAGACTCTCTTACCATTCTAGGAAGCATAGTTAAACGAATCGGAGATTGTTTTTGTTTAATTAAATGTTTAAGTCTTTTATAAACAATTGGTTCATTTGTTAATTGGTTTAGATGGGTAAATGAAAAGAGAATTTAGATCGGCTAAACGTAAAATCAAGGTTGGAGAACTTGTTAGTCGCTAGTTGGCCGATGAGGTGGGGACTAGCGATTACTCGGGATTAATCAGATCGGAACTTTATATGTAAATTTTATTATTTTTATAAATATGTATATATATACTCACACATCCATATCAATATAATACTTAAAAAGGTAAAATTAGTTAAAAATACAAACTAAACTTACATATAAGTCATAACATAACAAGTCTCAGTACTTAAAATTCAAACATTAACAAATAGCTCAAATGTAATCGTCATCCCCGTAGTGTTCAATGATTTCGACACCATCCGACTCGTATTCAATCTCCTCGTCCACTTCACGACTCAAATTCATCGTCATATTAGGGTAAGGGATAAAGAAGATGGGATAAAGTTGTAATCTTGGGCCTGTTTTGTAAGGATTTCAAATGGGCCAACTGGGGCGACTTGGGCCGACTAGGGCGGCTTGGACCGGCTTTGACCGACTAGCGATTTTTTGACTGATTAGTGAAAAATTACTTAGTAGGAGGCCGACTAGCGACTAGTCGGCGATTAATCGCCAAGTAATCGCAATTTTTGCAACATTGCTTAAAATATCGTAAAGTTAAGAGATTACTTTCGTATATTAATAAGTTTCATTGCACTTATCCACTTAACTAATTTTAAAATATTTTCTTATGGAATGAAACACAACACATATTCTAGTAATATCTAGAAAAAATAATAATTAATTTAAAAAAAAAAACTTAAACGAGTAAAAAAAAATAGATACATGATGAATTTTATAGAAGTATTAAAAAAGTTTTTATGTTGGTTAGAAAAGAGAATACAATACAAAATAAACAACAAAAACCTCACTTTGTTAAATAGCTTCTAAGAAACACCATTTCAATAAATATTTTTTTTTATCGGTACAAAATAAACAACAAAAACCTCACTTTGTTAAATAGCTTCTAAGAAACACCATTTCAATAAATATTTTTTTTATCAGTGTTTGGAAAAAAAAACCCTTAAAGAGTTAAAAGATTTTTTTGGTTCATCACTTGGGTGCTGTTTGTTTTTTCAGAACCTATAAAGGGGGCTCGAAAAACAAGTAATTTCTGCTGGGCTATTATCCTTTTTTGGTAAAACGTCTGCACTCTGCGGACCACATCTGCAGACATCTGTAGCAGAAGAGGTGGACCAAACCTCTGCAGTCTGCAACAAGAAGACTGTTTGTTTTTAACTTCTGCAAAAATTAACATCAAACAATCACAACAATTAACATCAAGAACAATTAACACCAAACAATTTGAACAATCAACTAAAAAGATTAACATCCTACACAATAATTCCCAAAAAATTACAAGAAAATCATGAACAAAAACAGATAATTCATACCCAAATACAGCTTCTTGAAGAAAGATATTAAACAAAACAGTTAGAACATACCCATACCAGATTTCTTAAAAAATCAAAGCTTTGAAAGAAAAACTCAAAAGATTAACATCCTACACAACAATTCCCACAAAATTACAAGAAAATCATAAACTAAAACAGATAATTCATACCCAAATATAGATTAGAATGATATTAAACAAAACAATTAAAACATACCTAAACAATTCCATAAAAAAAGGTAAATTTCACAAACCCACTTGTCAAAATCGAATCTTTACTTACTTTTCGCACTTTAATTTGGGCTCTTTTAGCATAACTGAAGTTGGGTTTTCTTGATTTTGTGTGTATGTTCTGTTTGGTTTGTGTTCAGGCAGATACAGCAGCAGTTTTAGGATCCCTTTGAATGTAATATCAATGCAAGATCCCTTTGAGGGCAGCGACGGCAGGGAGGGGAGGGCCGGCGGAGGTGGAGGGGGTGGCGGAGAAGGTTGAACGACTGGAGGGGTGAACGACGGTGGAGGGGCGGCGGAGGTGGAGGGGGTGGCGGAGGGGGTGAGGTGTCGCTAGAGAAGTGATATGGGTGCTAGGGTTTTGAGGCTTGAAAGAGAGAAGTGTTTTGCAGAGTTTTGAAGAGGCTGGTCTAGATCTGCAAGAGGAAGACCTATAGAAGAGGTTTTTTAGTGAAATCTCTTACAAAAAACAAACAAGCTGCAGACCCAAAGGTCTGCGCGTGGTCTGCGCGGCGCAGACATAAGAGGTCAGGAAGTGCTTCTTGCTAAAAACAAACACCCCCTTGGTGTCTACATGAAACAATAAAGCACCAAAGTCCAAATGTGAGCATTAATTCTTAAACGGATTTTAGCTGCATAGGTTGGGTTTCAAAGCTGAAAGACCAATAAACACAAAGGCATGGAGCTTTGGAGCAAATAAAAAGAAAAGTCAGTTAAGAAAATATGTTTAAAAACTTGACGCCTAAGTAAAAAGAAAAGGATGGAACTAGTTAGACTAAAGGGTGTGGAGGACGACTCCGGGCAGTCGAGCCCGTCCACACCGCCCCCACGAGCCCCGTCCCGTCTCCTTCGTCCTCTTGATGTTTTGGGCGACGAGCCAATTAAAAATTTTTTGTTTGAAAACAGTTATTTTTAGTAAAAAAATAATTAATTATTTTATTTATAAACCACAACAATCTCAACCTTTTTCAACACAATCTCAACCAAAATCTCCTACTTTTATACAATCTCAAACTCTCTAAAAAAATACACAATGTCTTCATCTTCATGGTTTTCGTCGTCATCTTATCCGTTATTATATTTTTATTTTTAATGTACGTGCAGGAGTCCACGATAGATTGGTGATCGATTACTTTACGACGAACCGTTGTACACGGCCGCAATGTTTAAACGTTGGTTCTAAAGGAGTCATCGATTCTGAAGGAGTCGTCGATTGTTCTTACGTATAGCCGATAACATGCGAGGATTGACCCCAATTTTACATTACGATTCGGTGCTAGAGGCAAAAGGGGTTTCACTAGGGGTGTTCAAAAAAATCCGAATCCGAAACCGAATCCGAAATATCCGAAAACCCGTATCCGAAATATCCGAATTTTTGGATATCCGAATTTTCGGATATCCGAAAATTCGGATTCGGATAGTGATTTTGAGAATTTTCGGATAATCGGATTATCCGAAAAAATCCGAAAATTTAATTTTTATTTTTTTCGGATATCCAAATATCCGAAAATATCCGAAGTATCCGAAAAATATCCGAAGTATCCGAAAAATATCCGAAATATCTGAAATATCCGAAAAATATCCGAAGTATCCGAAAGATATCCGAAATATCCGAAAAAATTATCCGAAATATCCGAAATTTATATTCGAATATCCTAAACTATCCGAAAAATCTGGTTCCAAATATTAAAAAATATAAATTAAATAAAAAATTGGATATTGGGATATCCGATTAGATATCCGAACCCGAATCCAAAATTTCGGATATCCGAAATTTCGGATTCGGGTTCAGATGTCAATATTTCACTATCCGAAATTTCGGATATCCGATTTTTGGATATCCGAAAACCGGATTATCCGATCTTGAACACCCCTAGGTTTCACCACCTTACAGAAATGCACAGCGGCAATTTGCCAACTAGCGTACTGGACGACAACCGGTGCATGGGATGAGTATTTAAAGATGTCTTAAAGAACTGCAGGAGAATGTTTGTACAACTTTTGCAAATGTGTGATGAAGCTGTATAACAAGAAATATTTGTGAAAACCAAACGACAATGAGGCTTAAAAATGTATCAATTCCACGAACAAAAGCATGGTTTTCTATGAATGCTCGGAAGCATTGATTGCATGCATTGGTCGTAGTGGAATTGCCCTAATGCATGGCGAGGTCAATTTATGCGAGACTATCATGGACGTGCAACAATAATATTAGAGGTTGTTGCGTCACAAGATATATGTGGATTTGGCATGCTTTCTTTGGGGTTCCTAGTTCGAATAACGACCTTAACGCCATCCATCAATCAGAGGTCTTCAACGATACCATACAAGGAACTGGTCCGGACACTAATTGTACGGTCTCGGGGGTGGAATACAAGCGCAGTTATTATCTTACTGATGGAATATACCTAACCTACTCTACAATCGTTAAAACAATTCACCACCCGACAAATGAAAACTGAAAGACATTTGCCAAGTTTCAAGAGGCGGCGAGAAAGGACATTGAATGGTGTTTTGGGGTTCTACAGAAAAAATGGCATGTCATTGAGAACCCAACACGTGATTTTAAACCAAAGAAGTTGTGATATTGCATGTATGCTTGTGTTTTGTTGCATAACATGATCATCGAAGACGAAAGGTTGAGCGATATGTGAGTATGACGAAAATGCGGTTAATGAGAATTTTGTTTCTGTAAGTCTGTAACAACAAGATTTGAACATGTTCTCATTATATAACGAATACGTACATGAAAACCTTAAGGCGGAGTTGGTGGAATACATTTGGAATAACACAAACAATGAACCAAATGAAAACGTAAACGAAGACGAAAATGACGACTAGTTTTTTTTAAGAGTTAGATTTTATTTTCTTAGTGTATGTAAGCTGGATTATTAATTTTAGTATTTAATTTAATTTTACTTTTATATATATATTGCATATTAGTTAGCAAAAAGATAAATAAGAGAAAGCTCATCCTCTACACCCTAGGCCCATCCTCAAGGTGTAACTAGGTAGCTAAGGACTCCCTTAATATCGAAGATAGTCTAAGTTTTTCACATGAACAATTGAAAACTTTTTGAAAAATGGGCCTTCATAGAAAGTGGGTCTTGTGTGCTGGTTAGAGGTGTGCAAAAAACCGAATTAACCGAACCATAACCGAAATAACTAACAAAACCGAACCGAAAAACCAAACCAAATAAAAAACCAGTGGGTCGGTTAAGGGTTTTTTTGAAAACCGAAAGTAGCGGGTCGGTTATGGTTATCATTTTTTCCATACCCACCATAACCAAACCGAACCGACATGTAATAAATCTTTGTAGGATTTAGGACTTTTCACCATATTTTTAATATTTGATGTTTTTGACTGAAGTTTTTTAGTATTTATGGATTTTTCATATCGTTTTGTGGTTTTGATTGAATGCTTATTTGAATTTATGGAATGTATTATATCATTTTTATTTGAATATTCGATAATAATTTGTATTAATATTATAGATTATATGTATTTTTAATACTATGTAATATTCTAATATATACAAATATGCAATAACAATTTATTCCATGTTAAAAAAATAAGCTATTTTAGCTATGCTAAATACATGATTAACCACCCATAACCGACCCGCTATAACCATCAAAACCGAATAACAATAACCACCATTAGGGGTCTGCATGGGTCGGTTTTGGCCTAAAACCATAACCATAACTGCGATGTCGGTTAATGGAAAACCATAACCATAACCGACCAGTTATGGTGGTTATAGTTAATCAGTTTTGATGGTTATAACGGGTCGGTTGTGGGTGGTTAACCGTGTATTTAGCCTAGCTAAAATAGCTTAATTTTTTTTAACATGGAATAAATTGTTATTGCCTATAGTATTAAATAATACATATAATCTATAATATTAATACTAATTATTATCGAATATTCAAATAAAGTTATATAATATATTCCATAAATTCAAATAAACATTCAACCAAAACCACAAAACGATATCAAAAACCCGTAAATACTAAAAATCTTTAGTAAAAAACATCAAATATTAAAAATATGGTGAAATGTCCTAAATCCTACAAAGATTTATTACATGTCGGTTCGGTTCGGTTATGGTGGGTATGGAAACAATGATAACCATAACAGACCCGCTACTTTCGGTTTTCAAAAAAACCATTAACCGACCCACCGGTTTTTGATTTGGTTCGGTTTTTTTGGTTCGATTTTGTCGGTTAATTCGGTTATGGTTCGGTTAATTCGGTTTTTTGCACACCCCTAACCACCAAAATCGATCGGTTATGGTTATCCATTAACCGACATCGCGGTTATGGTTATGATTTTAGGTCAAAACCGACCCATGCAGACGCCTAGTGCTGGTTCACCCTGCAAAGGGTCTGGGACGATCCTGAAATGTTTTCCTAATTCCTTAAGTCAAGGAAATGCTCTATATTCAAATTCAATAGTACGTTATGTAATTTTCTTTACCAACGTAGAGCTAGCCCACTTGACAGAGATATATTTTTCTTAGAGATGAGGTTTTATATTTAAACCTTAAACCAATTTAAAAAAATCTAACTTCCTTCACTTTTCTTTTGTATTTTTGATCGAAGCACTTTATACATGATTTATTGCACATTATCTATATATATATATAAATGAGATGGATTTGGGCTAGGTGGCATGTGATTTTGGCCATTTTTGATGATGTGGCAAGATATGGTGGAGGTGGATTTTGAGTTTAGGAGGGAATTGAGAATAGACTAATAAGTTTAATGATTTCTTTAAAATGGACGCGGGATCCGTTTCCACTTGGGTCGGGTTTATGGTTTTCAAATACAATTGGGTTTGTTATTCGGATCACATAAATTAGGTAAATCATTGTCACGGAAATCATACCTACCGAATCTCCCTTCTCTATCTTCTTTTTCTTCTACAATTGTTCATCATCTCATCGGATCTTCAAAATTTTATCAAGATCAAAGGTAAATATACCTAATCGGACTTAGATCTGCGTTATTTATGTTATTATATATACAAAGTTTTTTTATAAACATTGTTTAGATTGCTAAAAAGCATTTGTTTTCTCATTTCTGTAGATCCGATCAAAGAAATTAAAGGTATGTTGTTATTTATGTTATTCGATTGTATTATACAAAGTTGTTTTTATGAATATTGTTTCTTTTGCTAAAAACCATTTTTGTTCTGATTTCTGTAGATCCGATCAAAGAAATTAAAGGTATGTTGTTATTTATGTTATTCGATTGTATATAAAGTTCATTTTATAAATATCCTTTCGATTTCTAATAACTTTTTGTTTGTTCTGATTTCTGTAGATCCGATCAAACTTTATGTTTTTCTTTCTTTGGATCCCTAATAACTTTTTCTTTGTTCTGATTTGTAATAACTTTTTCTTTATTCTGATTTCTGTAGATCTGATTTCGGACTCCGATAATTCGTCAAACAAAAGAGGTTAGTTAAAGTTGTTTTTAACCTTTTTAAGTTTTTAATACGTAATTTTATCCCTTCTGTTCATTAATTTTTTTTTTACTTATTCATATACGTTCTGAATGATTTATGGTTTGTATTTTCCCATGGTGAACCCTCGATCTTTTTTGAAATTCGGACTCGGATTGTTCGTCTACCAAAACAGGTTAGTTATATGTTGTTGGTATTGTTTGTTTTTTGATATGTATAGTCTTTATTATTTGTTATTGAATTTCTGTTTATGCATAATTTATTTTTAAACAGGTATAAAGATACCTTTAATTTCTTTTTAAACAGGTTTCTGTAATTAGACATTGTTTCTATAAATAGGTTACCGTTATATATTTTTAAAAAATTACTTACTTCCTTTGCAGTTATGGATCCTAAAAACAACGCTCATTCGTTTTTAAAGTTGATTGATGAAGATGATCCTATATTGTTGGTATGTTTCTTTGGTTTTCATTTTTTCAACAGACAATAATTTATTTAAGCTTTTAGGCATAGTTTTGTTTAGGCATAATTTCTTATTTCTTATTAAATTTTCTGTTTAGGCATAATTTTGAAACTTTATGTCATTATCTTTTGAAGTTCATATTGTTAGTTTTGTTAGTTATGAGTTTTTCTATTTAGGTTTAAAGATACCTTTAATTTCTTTCTAAATATGTTTTTGTTTCCATAAACACATTACTGTTTTTAAGGTTAATTTTTCTATTCTCAATTATAACTCGGTTTCTGTAATTAGACATTGTTTCTATAAATAAGTCACCGTTATATTTTAAAAAAAATTCCTTTATTCCTTTGCAGTTATGGATCCTAAAAACAACGCTCCAATCGTTTTTAAAGTTGATTGATGACTATGATCCTATATTTTTGGTATGTTTCTTTGGTTTTCATTTTATGAACAGACAATAAGTTATTTAAGCTTATATGTTTTTTGTTTTGATTCATAGGAAATACCGTATGATTTTGCAAGCTTATTGTGGGGAGGAAAAGTTCTATATGGTCAATGTCTTGAACTTATTGATGATGACTTATGCAACTGCAGGAGTCTGAATCTTCTTCGAACACAAGAGGTAAGTTTAATCTATCGTTTTTTATGGGTTTTTTGATCCGGTATAATGACAGTTTTCATCGTTTATGCTAATCTCTATAATTTTTAACTTATTTTGTTTATTTATTTTTTTTGGCAAATCTAACTATGATATTTTTTGAAATTTAAAAATCTTTGTTTTTTTACTAATAAATTTTGTATTGTATTAATATGTATTAATGATTCTTTTGTTTTGGTTTTTTATTTCTGTTTTTCTTTTTTCATGATTAACTAATAAATTTTATATTGTGTTAATTTTGAATCCATTAAAGATTATGTAAATTTTTAGTGTGTGATATGTTTTTACGGAATATTGATTGTGTTTCTAAAAATAAATAGGTTTTAAATTTTTTTGAAACCGTTCCTTTTTTAATTATTTGTTTTAGAAGTTTCTCCCGATATTATAAGTTTGTTTCCATAAATAGTTTACCGTTTTAATTTTTAAAAAGCCCTCATATTTAATTTTCAGATATGGATCAGAGTAACAACTGTCCTTCATTTTTAAAGCTTATTGAGGAAGATGACCCATTATTTTTGGTATGTTTATTTGTTTTCTAATTATTATTTTTTTGTCATTGTTTTTTTTTTTCTTATTTGGTTAAATTTAATTACTATTCGTATTAGATTGTTAAACATTTTTTTCCCTTATATGTAGTTCAAAGATGATTGGGATAAAAAACTGAACCGAAAGGGAAAGCAAGTGTTCTTTGTGATGAAAATCAAAGTTCAAAGTTTTGTGTTTAATTACTAAATTATAGGAGTTTGTAATTAGCTGAATTGTTTTACCTTTATTTTTTCATTTTCAAAGGTTAAGGTTTTATGTTTCTTAGGATGATCCGAAGGGGAAATTAAATGTTGTTGATGAAAATCTAACTTTAAAGGTTTTTGTTCACTTAGTTTAATTTTATCGTTTTTTTTTTGGTGTTTTTTTGATCCGGTATAATGATAGTTTTCATCGTTTATGCTAATCTCTATAATTTTTAAGTTATTTTGTTTATTATTTTTATTTTTTTGCAAATCTAACTATGATATTTTTTGAAATTTGAAAATCTTTGTTTTTTTACTAATAAATTTTGTATTGTATTAATATGTATTAATGATTCTTTTGTTTTGGTTTTTTATTCCTGTTTTTCTTTTTTCATGATTAACTAATAAATTTTATATTGTGTTAATTTTGAATCCATTAAAGATTATGTATTTTTTTAGTGTGTGATATGTTTTTACGGAATATTGATTGTGTTTCTAAAAATAAATAGGTTTTAAATTTTTTTTGAAACCGTTCCTTTTTAATTATTTTTTTAGAAGTTTCTCCCGATATTATAAGTTTGTTTCTATAAATAGTTAACCATTTTAATTTTTAAAAAGCCTTCATATTTAATTTCCAGATATGGATCAGAGTAACAACTGTCCTTCATTTTTAAAGCTTATTGAGGAAGATGACCCATTATTTTTTGTATGCTTATTTGTTTTCTAATTTTTTTTGTCATTGTTTTTTTTTTCTTATTTTGTTAAATTTAATTACTATTCGTATTAGATTGTTAAACATTTTTTCCCTTATATGTAGTTCAAAGATGATTGGGATAAAAAAAACTGAACCGAAAGGGAAAGTGTCACGGCCCCGACCCGGTTTGACCCGTTTCAGGAGCCGCGGGACAGAAATCCCGTGGTATTTTAATTAACAGCGGAAGTTTCTTCAGGATCTTTTTAAAACTGAAATATTTCCCGATTATTTTATTTCAAAATTCGGGATAAAACCCGGTAATTTACAATATTGAGATTTCACGAAGAAATCTGTTATTTTACAAAACATGTTTCTTTATTTTATACTGAGCCACTTCCTTAAGCTGATAGTGCTTCACGGCACTTTTCCTGGCTCACAACAGATCACCTGAAACATGTTTGAAAAAGGTTTTGTCAGCGGGAAATACTTAGTGAATCATTCTATTTACTAAAACGACACGTTTGTTATAATTTACAGTATTAAGAGCGATTACAATGTTTCTGATATCAAACCAACTACCCACGGTATTTGTCACTCGACCGGATCTGTGACTATGGTCATATCCCCCATTGGCTGCCCCAATGGTGACGATTATCAAGTAATGTATACAAAACCCCACATACCGGCTGTAACTTGGTGATTACAAAGACTTAATCCCCGTAATTATAACTTTAAAATAAACATGCTTTTATAAATAGATTTGATAAAAAGAGAATGACTCACATTGCAGATTTAACAGAGCTTATTCTACTGATTAGCCTTGATAACCTAGTTTAAATAATCAAGCACACAAACTAGGTTAGTAACTTAATACAGCATTTACGATAACTCATGAGATTAAAACCTTCACAACGAATGACAAAGTGCGATACTTAAACATCCATCGATTTAACGACGAATGACAAAGCATAAACCCTAATGTGGGCAGCACTTAAACATCCATTGGATAGTTTAATCGATCGGACATTGAATCGTAGCAGCGATCAAGTTATTACCCTGAATTGTGGCAGCACTTCGTGATCAGTGTGTGTTTTTGTAGTGATTATACTATAACTCAGCGTACAGTTCAAATTTGAACGTCGAAAGAACACCCAATTGCATGAAACAGACCATCCTATTTATACGTGAAATTGAGTTCCCCCGCGTGTCGCGGGAGATGTTGCTACTCCTGTCGCGACTCGCCTGGGGTGACAACCTATCCTAGGGTAGCCTTGTCACTAGTATAGGCCTGCTGAGTTGATAGTTCGTTAATTCTCATATTTGACAACGCATTTTAGAGATAATCGTTAGTTAGGGTTTACCCCCCCTTGAGTTTTAGGGGCCCTAATCCTGATTCCAAATGTTCTGAAAATTTTAGGGATTATACAGAATCACTTGGGTTTCTCAATTAGGGTTTCCTAATTGGATAATTAAAATAATAAATAGTACTTTTTTATGAGAGTTGTTACATTCTCCCTACCTTAATAAAAATCTCGTCCTCGAGATTTACTGGAATAAGTGAGGATATTTTCGCTTCATTTCTGATTCCAGCTCCCAAGTGTATTCAGCTCCTCTCTTTGAATCCCATCTGACTTTGACTAAAACTAGTCGTTTGTGCTTGAGAAACTTGATTTTTCGATCCTCAATTTGAAGAGGTTTCTCAACAAATTTCAACTTTTCGTTTACCTCTATATCTCGAAGAGGTATTACCAGTGATTCATCTGATAAGCATTTCTTGAGATTGGATACATGAAATACATCATGTACTCCTGCTAATTCTTCTGGTAGTTGTAAACGATAAGCAACTGGTCCTATACGTTGGATCACTGAAAATGGTCCTACGTACCTTGGACTTAGCTTTCCTTTCTTTCCGAATCTAACTACTCCTTTCCAAGGAGAAACTTTCAATAGTACTTTGTCTCCCACTTGGAATTCTAACGGCTTGCATCTATTGTCTGCATAACTTTTCTGGCGATCTCGAGCCGTCTTCAGCCTTTCCTTGATTTGAGTAATCTTATCAGTCGTCTCTTGCACTATTTCAGGACCTGATAATTGACTTTCTCCTATTTCTGCCCAACAAACTGGAGTTCTGCACTTTCTTCCATATAGTGCTTCAAATGGGGCGGTTTCAATACTTGAATGATAGCTATTGTTATAGGAGAATTCAATTAATGGTAAATGATCATCCCAATTTCCACCAAAATCTAATACACATGCTCGGAGCATGTCTTCTAGAGTTTGGATCGTTCTTTCACTTTGTCCGTCTGTTTGGGGATGACATGCAGTACTCAGATTTAATCGAGTTCCCATAGCTTGCTGGAAACTTTTCCAGAAATGAGAAGTAAAACGACTATCCCTATCTGAAACAATGGAGAGTGGAACTCCATGTAAAGATACAACTTCATCTACATACAATTTAGCCAGTCTTTCCATGCTAAAGGTTTCTTTCATAGGTAAAAAGTGAGCTGATTTGGTTAATCGATCCACAATTACCCAAATCGCATCATTAACTTTTCTTGTTTTGGGTAACTTAGTAACAAAATCCATTGTTATAAGTTCCCATTTCCATACTGGCATTTCTAATTGTTGTAGTAACCCTGAAGGTTTCTGATGTTCTGCCTTAACTTGTGAACAAGTAAGACATTTAGAAACATATTGTGCTATGTCCTTTTTCATTCCTATCCACCAAAAGTTTTTTCTTAAATCTTGGTACATCTTATTGTTTCCTGGATGCATAGTATACCTAGATTTATGAGCTTCTTCTAAAATCTTAGGTCTTAAGTCTCCCTGCTTAGGTACCCAAATTCTACTTTTGTGGAATCTCCAAACTCCATCTACTCCTTGTTCTAATTCCTTGATTCGTCCTTTCATTCCTTCAGCATCATCCTTGATTGCTGTAGTTTGAACATTCTTCAATTGTTCCATTAAATCTATTTGTAGATTTAATCTGAGAGCACGAACTCGTCATTGTTTCTCATAATACTTACGACTTAAGGCATCTGCAACTATATTTGCCTTTCCTTCATGATACTGAATATCACAGTCGTAGTCACTTAGGATTTCCATCCATCTCCTTTGCCTCATGTTTAACTCTTTTTGCCCAAATATATATCTTAAACTTTTGTGGTCTGTGTAGACAGTAAATTTACTTCCATAAAGATAATGTCTCCAAATCTTAAGGGCAAAAATTACGGCTCCTAATTCTAAATCATGAGTCGTATAGTTTTCTTCGTGCTTTTTCAATTGCCTTGAAGCATATGCAATTACCTTTTTGCGTTGCATAAGCACACATCCATATCCTAGGTTTGACGCATCACAATATACTTCAAAATCTTCAGTTCCTTCTGGTAAGGCTAAGATTGGTGCATTTGTTAATTTCTGCTTCAATATTCTAAAGGCTTCTTCTTGCTTAAGTCCCCATTCAAACTTAATGGCTTTACAGGTTAACTTAGTTAATGGTACAGCTATCTTGGAAAAATCCTTAATAAACCGTCTATAATACCCAGCTAAACCTATAAAACTTCTTATTTCCATTGCTGTTTGTGGAACCTTCCATTTGGTAATTGCCTCTATCTTAGCAGGATCTACGTGAATACCTTCGTGATTCACCATGTGTCCTAAGAATTGCACTTCCTTTAACCAAAATTCACACTTCGAGAATTTGGCATAAAGCTTTTCTTTTCTTAACAAGGTTAAGAGTGCATGAAGGTGTTCACAATGCTCTGTCTGACTTTTGGAATAAATAAGTATATCATCTATGAAGACAATTACAAATTTATCCAAATATGGTTTACAGATCCTATTCATCATGTCCATGAATGCAGCAGGTGCATTTGTTAACCCAAAGGGCATGACTGTAAACTCATAATGACCATACCTAGTTCTGAAAGCAGTTTTAGGTATGTCCTCTTCTTGTACCTTCAATTGATGATATCCGGAGCGTAAGTCTATCTTAGAAAAATATCTAGCCCCCTGAAGTTGATCAAACAGATCATCAATCCTAGGTAATGGGTATCAATTCTTAATTGTAATCTTATTTAATTCTCTATAATCGATACACATTCTCATTGAACCATCCTTTTTCTTAACAAATAGCACTGGCGCTCCCCAAGGGGATGAGCTAGGTTGTATGAATCCTTTACTTAGTAATTCATCTAATTGCTTTTTCAGTTCTAACATTTCTGTGGGTGCTAACCGATAAGGTGCTTTGGCTATCGGTGTAGTTCCTGGAATTAGATGAATCCTAAATTCTACTTCCCTATCTGGGGGTAATCCCGGTAACTCTTCTGGAAATACATCCGAATATTCTGAGACTACAGGAATTTCCTTAAGTTCTTTATCCTTAGTACTAATGATTACTGAAATCATATATACTGTTCCTTGTTTTCGTTCATAATTAGCAACTTTCATTACTGATATGAACTTCATGGGCTTACGTGGTTTATCTCTTGTGATCCTAATCACTTCTCCGGTAGGTGATTGAATTTCTATGGAATTCTGATCACAAAGGATTCTAGCATGGTTGGCTACTAACCAATCCATTCCTAATACAACATCAAATTCAGCTAAATTCATCGGCAATAGTTTTGCAGAGAATTTATGTCCTAAAAGTTCTATGTTTTCTTCTTGCAAAACTTTATCTATTTTAACTGAATTTCCGTCTGCTGTTTCAACTGTAAAAATCTGCCTAATATTGGTTAAAGGTAAATTAAGCGCTTGGCAGAATGAAGTATTTATAAAACTTTGGTTTGCACCAGAGTCAAATAATACTTTGGCGTAAATGTTGTGAACTAAGAACGTACCCGCTATCACATCTGGGATGAGTTCTGCTTCTTGAGTGGTTAGCTGAAATGCCCTGGCATTCTTCTTACTAGTTCCGTAGGTCGCCTTGGTTTTGTTGTCTGCTGGTTTGCCCAATTTAGGACATTCTGTTTTATAATGTCCATTTTCTCCACAGTTATAGCAAACTATTGTTTTCTTTCTGCAGTTTTCTTCACGATGTCCTACAACTTTGCAAAAATTGCAGGTTATATCACATCTTCCATAATGTTCCTTCTTGCATTTCCTGCAGAATGACGGAGTTGAGAATTGCCCAGTTCCTTTTCTTTTGAAATTACTACTGTTACCCGCACGAAATCCTTGAGTAATTTTCTGAGCCAATTCTTTCTTTCTGTTTTCATCTTGGGTGCGCACTAATTCATCGGTTAGGGTATTAGCTAATTCCACAGCATCATCAATAGTGCGAGGTCTCGCAGCTTTAACGATGTTGCGGATTTCACTAATCAGTCCCCAAATGTAGCGAGAAATGAGTACCGGTTCTGGCGAAGCCAGTGTTGGTACCACTCTAGCATATTCAAAGAATGTCGAAGTATAACCGCGACAGTCTACACCCATCATCCTATGATTTTGGAATTTATTTGTCATTTGTTCCTTTTCATACTCGGGATAGAATTTTCTTTCTACAAAACCCTTAAATTCTTCCCAAGTCATAGCATAAGCTATTATTCTTCCTTTTGATTGTAACACAGTGTTCCACCATTCGAGTGCTCCTTCCTTGAAGAGATTTGATGCGTACATGACCTGATCATCTTTAGCACATTTACTTATTGCAATGACTGCTTCGGTTTTCTCTAACCAACGCAGTGATGCAGTTGCTCCTTCATTGCCTGCAAATTCAGTGGGTTTACAAGCAAGGAATTCTCTGAAAGTGCAACCAGGCGTTGCAGTTTTCATTTTCTTAGGAAATGGAGCTTGATGTGGTTCTGCATTATGATTGACATTATCATTGCCTCCGTTTACACTATTACTGAAGTTATCTTCAGAAATACGTTTACTAGGAACAATTTGTTGCGGTTCGATTGGATTCTTTATAGCAGCAACGAATGCTGGAATAGCATTAGCTATCCCTTGAGCAACAATATTTTCGATATCTTGTCTAGTCATATATTGATCTCCTGGATGTTGCTCAGACTGATTAACCTCATTTACTGGTTCATTACCAATGTTTGACATCTGATAATAAATTTTATGTAAATAATTAGTATAAATACAAATATAATAAAACAGTTTGCACATAATCACATTAACATGTATAACCAAAATTTATCAATTTCCAAATTTTCATTTCTATATATATTATATTATGCCTCGTACACACGATTATCATTCAACATTTTATTGTTAAGTTATTTACACATACTGGTTATTATGATTATTTATTAACACATATTTCTGCAACTCCCATTATCTGGTTAGCTAATTTCTTAAAAACGACGCTCCCTTTCGTCATACTTCCAAGTAACTCTTTCTCCCACATCCCTAATCCGATTTCCTGCATCAATTAACTCTTCGCCCCAGAGGCGAAGTTCAGTCAGATTCTCCGGGCTCATAGTTGGTTATAGTGGAGGTTCTGGGTCAACTTGTGGGAAAAATGTGTCAGAGTTGTTTAAAAGATTTTGGTATTGCCAATCAGTTGTCCACCATTCATCTAATTCTACTGGTAATGGTTGAGGTTGGACAATAGGATCTGGAATAGCAGGTTCCAGATTGATTGGGATTGGAACTTCTAGTGGGTAACTGAAAAGATCTTCTTCAGTAAATATAAGGTTTGGATTAGCTGCTTCAAGGTTTCCATCGGCAGGTCCGATGAGGTCACTCATTACTAATTTATGATCTAAAACTTCCCAAGGAGTCATTTTCTGTTTTTGTCTAGAACTTTCTCCGACCTCTATTTCTGTTTGCTTAATACTCTTCTCAGCTTCTATCTCTACTTGATTAACATTTTCCTCAATTTCTACCCCTTTTCCTTTGTCTTTTGGTTCTTCAGTTTTGGTAACCTTTCTTGTTGCTGGCTTTTTCCTACGTACACGCCTCCAGCCCACGAATCTGCTTCTTTTCTTGGGTTAGGTTTTGCCAGTGGTTTGGATTGAAATTCCATGGGTTCTTCTTTATCAGCGAAGTAACCAGTGAATTCCTTGGAAACTTCTATCTTAACGGGATAGAGGTTAAGATTTTCTAAACCTTCAGATATCTCATTCATGCTGTTTAGCATATATGCAAAATACATACCAAATGTTAAAATAAAATAACAAAATTTTATAGATAACCCGTAAATATTATTGCATACATAAAACAACTAACAAGTAAATTATACTACGATTTACTGTAACTTATTTAATTACTAAAGAAGGTTTTTGGAAATAAAAGTGCTAAAACTTTTGAGTATTTAGAGATTTGCATTTTCTGCTACTGTGGCTAGCATATAAAGATTTGCCCATTTCTCATCTAATTTGTCCTCCCAAGGTGATTTATTGATTAAATCCTGGGTTTCTTGTTTAACTTTCTTCTCTCGGTTTTTCCTTATTTCCTCCTGACTTTTCCTAATAATCAAACTTCTTTTATTAGGAGAAAGTGGTTCTTCATATTGTGCTTTACGGACAAATATTCCTTCTTCAGGAATTACATAAGGTTTTGTTTGGGATGAACTTCCCTTCTCGTTGGATGACCTATCTAGTTTAAGATAGATGTTTGACAGCTTTTGTTTACCCATACTGTAATTAACAAATAATCAGTTAATAAAACACAGAATCACATAATTGGCAATCAGTAAAATTAAGTATTTCTAAATACTTAATAGGCTTAGATCAGTGGCTCTGATACCACCTTATTTCTGTCACGGCCCCGACTCGGTTTGACCCGTTTCAGGAGCCGCGGGACAGAAATCCCGTGGTATTTTAATTAACAGCGGAAGTTTCTTCAGGATCTTTTTAAAACTGAAATATTTCCCGATTATTTTATTTCAAAATTCGGGATAAAACCCGGTAATTTACAATATTGAGATTTCACGAAGAAATCTGTTATTTTACAAAAAATGTTTCTTTATTTTATACTGAGCCACTTCCTTAAGCTAATAGTGCTTCACGGCACTTTTCCTGGCTCACAACAGATCACCTGAAACATGTTTGAAAAAGGTTTTGTCAGCGGGAAATACTGAGTGAATCATTCTATTTACTAAAACGACACGTTTGTTATAATTTACAGTATTAAGAGCGATTACAATGTTTCTGATATCAAACCAACTACCCACGGTATTTGTCACTCGACCGGATCTGTGACTATGGTCATATCCCCCATTGGCTGCCCCAATGGTGACGATTATCAAGTAATGTATACAAAACCCCACATACCGGCTGTAACTTGGTGATTACAAAGACTTAATCCCCGTAATTATAACTTTAAAATAAACATGCTTTTATAAATAGATTTAATAAAAAGATAATGACTCACATTGCAGATTTAACAGAGCTTATTCTACTGATTAGCCTTGATAACCTAGTTTAAATAATCAAGCACACAAACTAGGTTAGTAACTTAATACAACATTTACGATAACTCACGAGATTAAAACCTTCACAACGAATGACAAAGTGCGATACTTAAACATTCATAGATTTAACGACGAATGACAAAGCATAAACCCTAATGTGGGCAGCACTTAAACATCCATTGGATAGTTTAATCGATCGGACATTGAATCGTAGCAGCGATCAAGTTATTACCCTGAATTGTGGCAGCACTTCGTGATCAGTGTGTGTTTTTGTAGTGATTATACTATAACTCAGCGTACAGTTCAAATTTGAACGTCGAAAGAACACCCAATTGCATGAAACAGACCATCCTATTTATACGTGAAATTGAGTTCCCCCGCGTGTCGCGGGAGATGTTGCTACTCCTGTCGCGACTCGCCTGGGGTGACAACCTATCCTAGGGTAGCCTTGTCACTAGTATAGGCCTGCTGAGTTGATAGTTCGTTAATTCTCATACTTGACAACGCATTTTAGAGATAATCGTTAGTTAGGGTTTACCCCCCCTTGAGTTTTAGGGGCCCTAATCCTGATTCCAAATGTTCTGAAAATTTTAGGGATTATACAGAATCACTTGGGTTTCTCAATTAGGGTTCCTAATTGGATAATTAAAATAATAAATAGTACTTTTTGATGAGAGTTGTTACAGAAAGCAAGTGTTCTTTTGTGATGAAAATCAAAGTTCAAAGGTTTGTGTTCATTTACTAAATTATAGGAGTTTGTAATTAACTGAAATGTTTTTTTTATCATACTTTGAAGTTGTATATTATACCATGAATTTATTGCCTAAGATTGTGCTCTTACTTTAACTTTACGTTTAGAGTTCGTGTCAGCTCGACCCATTTCCTTCTAATCTTTCTTCATTGATGTCAGCTCAACCCAAGGTACTTGACTTTTTGCGTTACTTTGTCTCGGTTATGAAACTTTTGAATGCGTTAAAGAAGGCATGTATTTTTTGTATGTAGGATCACTTTTAGAAATGAAGTTAATTGTTGTCAAAAGGTTCGTTCTTAGCTGCATTTAAGAAGCATTTTAAGTTATTTCTTGACAACATTTTGACAAAAGTTCAACCCCGTTTTTAACAACATTTTGGCATTATTTTAACCCCTTTTACATTTGTTCAATTCGGGTAATCTACCGAGCATCACCTAATATCAAACCCTAAATTTTTTTTCATATGCCAATTAGTCTTTCTCATTGGTTTAAGTTAAGGGTTGCTGGGTTGAGGATTATGGTGGTATATGTTTGATTTTGGGATTAGTAGTCAGTCTTTCATTTTTTTTAGTTGATTAATTGTTAAACACTGTTCATAAACACTATTCAGATCCTATTTGTTGTGCAAGAATCGGGGTCTGCTATGATGTTATTATAGGTCACAACCTCTTTGATTACGGTTTGTGATTTATCATTGACAGATGTGTTCGGATAAACGATTCATAATTAGTTTTTTGTTTCTTCAATCTTCTCTGTAATTAGTTTAATCTATTCAATATTAAAGAACCACAGTTTGTGATTTATCATTGACATCATGTATGTTTTATTTTAATTTCATAGTGGTCTTTATATATTGTTCTAAGTTCTCTCATATTGTTCTTTGCACATACATAACCTACTACATAACATGCTACGACTACAAAAAGTTCCCAAAACAATATATAGAATTAGATAACCTGAGTTAGTGGAATTAGATAACCCGAGTTATTATTTTTAAACAACTTCACTAAGATGTCATGATATGATGCAAAATCTACGACTTTCAATTCTGTCTTTGACTTTATTTAGTCAAACAAAGATAGTTTTAGGCCTTCGTTTTTCAGAGTTCTAGGCTCACTATCAATTGTCTAAGCCATAAACACTCCTTGGTAAGGAAATTCATCTCTAGAGTTCAACTTCTATAAACTATGAGGTTGATTAAGATAATTTTTAGCAGGATTGGTTATGTTTATAATATACCACCAAATTAAAACCCACTCCCATTTGAATGTGTATACGTTTTTAATTGACTATATAGATGTTGCATAATTGGATGGTTATTGTTCACTATATAGATGTTGCATAATTGGATGGTCGGGTTGCGTGTTAGAGGTTGTGTGGACACAAAATACTATTATTTCCTAACATTTACAATCTTTTTTTAAGTAGTCAACAAAATACTTCAGGTGTTTACCCCTTAATTGATATGTATTCAGTATTGATCTTAAAATCGAACTTCACTAAAACTTTTACGATCTCATGGGCATTTCAGGTATCAAACTGGACAGATGAGAGTTTTTGTAATGTGCTCGGGTAATGAAACTTTTATTTCATTTCAAAGTTCTATGTAAACACAGATATTAGATTTTTGGGTACTTTTTGTAGTCGTAGCATGTTATGTAGTAGGTTATGTATGTGCAAAGAACAATATGAGAGAACTTAGAACTATATATAAAGACCACTATGATATAACTTGAAAGTGGTGTATCAGAATTTGAAATGCACAAAAGGATGGTGTATAACCAATTTGACTTTGGCAGTTTAAGTCTTATATCTCATGTAGTCATGAAAATAGTTTTTAATAAAATGGCATGCATGAAGGTTTTTTATTTATTCTACAAGTGCGTTCTCTGTCTTTGCTGGTGTTGGATAATGTACCTAAGAGGTTAATGGTTTATACAACAACAAATAATGGAGGTTTGTGATTGACGAATGCAAGAATCCCGTATAACAAATGGGAAGTTATTGGTTTGTGGGATAGCTCGAAGCAAGGTAATTTATTTTATGAAGTGTGGTTGCGAACTGTTTCAAGTAGTCGTTTTGAATTGCATTGATTTAATGTCTCTGTGTGTGTGTATCTGTATATAGGTATATGTGTCAACATGTTAAGCTATGGTCTAATTGCACCTTTTGGCATGACGATGGCATGATTTGTGGGATAACAAGTCATTGTATTAAGAACATGATTTCTTTTACAATAATTATATGACATACTGTTTTTCTAATTAGTTTCAATTCCTTGAGTTTCTGACCAAATTTATGTATATCCATGTTTCAACAAATTCAGTTGTTTTAGTATTTGTTTGATAAAGAACTTCATGCTAATTTTGGAAGCTAAGTTGTAGTCCTCTACTCATTGTGATGCTTGATGATAGAATAAGCCCACCTAAGTTGAAGCACATGCCCTTTCAGCTGCTGTAACTGACTCACCTATTACATTCATCATCATAGCTCTAATTTTTCTTAATATACATATTTTTATGTATAAATATGCAGAAAGAAGAAGATGATAAGTATAAGGAGTATGATTTGGGATCTGATGATATTGATGCTTCTCTCCCCCTCACTGCTACATCTCATGTTTGTTCCCTTACTCCTTTTACGTTATTTTCGTACCATTTTATTGTTGGAGTTAGTTTTGTTTGAAAATTTGTCATGAATTAATGCCCTAAATTTTGCTAACCAGTAATGTATTTCAATTGTAGAAATACGAAGCCCTGTTGTGTTGTATGTGTGTATGATGTACTTATAAAAATAATTAAGTGATATTGGTCGGGTCTGTGCATGTATTGTATATGTTAGGTGATATAGCATGCCTGCTATATCTTTCTTTTTTAGGGCTTCCCCCTTTTTGTTTGGCTCATAAAGCCGGATTGTACGTATTTTTGTATGTGGATCTCCATTATGTCTTCAATATTTGATTTATGTTGTTAATGCTCTTTGATTGTTATTTGGATAGAAGCTTTAGTTTGATTGATGATTGATGAAATTTAGTCGACATTTCAATGTGTATCCAAATGGATGGAGATTATTGGTTGGCTTTATGGGAAATGTTGTGTTTGGTTTGGAAACCTTGACTCATGCTTTTCTCTATCTTTCTCCCGATTGGTAGTGCTGTTGGTGCATGGCGATCTACAGCTGCACTTATCCAGGTATTTCTTTTATTCATCTTAGACATTCCGAGGCAAAAACTCAGTTTTTTAAACAAAAACTTATATGATTTAGCTATGCATAATAAGATATCTGGTAAAAGAAAGTTATTTCATTTTATTTGTGGTATTTTGCATAGGTAAGTACAGAATCATCTGCTTTTGCATCAGTGATACTTTCATACACGTTAAGAAACAATGCTTCCATCAATCTTCAAGTTAATGCTTTACACTAAGTCCTGTATTCTGGTAATTATCAACCAAACTTTGCATTTCTGCATATATATTACTAGATACAACATATATATATATATGTTTTAAAATTGGTTCATAGTAGAACATTTATCACTTTGACCAATCTCTGCAAATGAGTTCTTCTTTCTACAAGATACTGCTAAAGCCAGAGTCCAAACAAATGGTCATCATCTTATTTGTTTGCTTTTATTTTGTTTTATTTGTTCTTATATCTTTCTTACTATAAAATGGGTTATTATGCAGTTGTTGCCATCTTCATATGTGAATCATTATTTTTCTAACAATCTTCCAAATCAGCCAATGACCGTTTGATTTGTGCAAGTGGGGTTCATTAGTGGAGTGTCAGAATGAAGAAAAAAAGGGAGTTTTTACTACTTCAGTGAAGGAGAAGGAGTGAAGGATGGACATATGTTTCACAAGATATGTTTTTAATCAGTGGAGTGTCAGAATGAAGAAAAAAGGGAGTTTTTTTACTAACTATAAACAAATACACCGACTCTAGTTGTTCCGTTATGGCCTTTATAGTTTTGAGAGATCTGATGGAACTGTGCAGTTATTCTTTTAGATTTTTTTTTTATTTTTTAGATTTTTTTTAGAATTCTTTTAGATTTTTAGATCTTTAGAATTTTTTTATGTTTTAGATTTTTTGAATTTTTTTTATTGTACATTTGATCAAAATATATTTATTCCTTATTAGATTAGTTACTAATTATTTGATGGACGTAATTATCCTTATTATCTAATCAAGGGTTTCCATTTGGATGTATATAAGGAGAGATAACTAGAGAGATAAAGATCACACAATTACAATAACATCAAGAACTCACGAATTCGTTCATACTCTCTCTCTCTCTCTCTCAAACGTGTTCATCAAAAACCTTTGAAAGCATGTGTTTTTATTTTATTTAATGACAATTCGATTAATGCAAATTAAATTTTCTGATCCGCGAGTATTCACGGGTTATAACCTAGTTTTTGTATAAATGCATTGATAAATTTATAAAATAAATGTATTTAACAGTTTTTTTTCTACGCAAATTTAAGTTTGAAACGAATGAAAAGATGCAATCAAGCTTAACTAAGAATATGAAATAAAAATAATTAAACCATCAAGCCTCATATGTTATTAGTTTAAATGCATCAATAGTAAATTAAGAAACAATTATACATATTAATTGAGGGTCTTCATGAAGAGTACAATTTGAATTTAATTTAATTATAAACCACTATGAGTCTTCATACGGCGATTGGACTACTTAGGTCAAACTATTCTTGTAAAAATATTGAACCTTCCAAACATAAAAAGATAATTGAGACATCAATACACTGAGATTCAGCACCAATACAATATTTCTACGATATTTAACGTAAAATGGTTTCTAAATATTTAGTTAATTTTTAAATTAAAAAAACTCATATTTTTATGGTTTTCAATTTTGATAACATTTATACAACTTTTGCAAAAATAAATCCGATATCTATTACCCATACCATAATGAACCGAACCAATATCATTGGTATCGGTACTGGTGTTCGTTTTTATAGTTTCAGTTGATGTAAAACACGTGTTATTTGTTATACCGAGTGCATGTATCGTATCGGTACTCTAACGAAGCGAACCGATATCAATCGAATGTTAGTGGTAACGTATTGCCGCAACGTGGCGGGTATATACCCTAGTAATTATTAAAACTAGGGGATTTTCTTGTACGATGCGACAGGAATCCTATATATGCACAAATAGTAAAATATGGGAAGGTTATTGTATAATAGCCCCTTAACATGCGAAGGTATGAAGTGCACATTCGAAATTACACATGTGTAGTTTTATAATATACATGTTACAAATATCAAATCCTGCATGTCTTCAAACATGAAAATTACGCATGGGTTAAAATCAAATTATGCATGGGTTGGTTAACTCAAACTATGCATGTTATAAAAGATAATTACGCACGTTATATGCTCACTTCATACCTTTGCGCGTTAAAACCCATTTGTATTTAATGCTTTCACTAGTAAAATAATGTCTACAATAGTATAAATAAGAGTTATAAACATAAAGTTGTGAGTTACAGAGTTATGTTGCGGTATGGTATTCTTTCGGTACGGGGTACGGGTATCTAGAAAAATATAGAAAGCAACTCGTACCGAAACCAAAAACCATAAAAATGAATGACCGTACCACTACGATGTTGTTTGGTCATTATCAGTTTGGTAAAACTAATGTGTATTAATAAATAAAAAGGTTTATTTACAATGGTTTAGTTACACAAAAGTTGTTTCATGTAACCAAAAAAAGTAAAGTTGTGAAATGTCCGATACGTGTTCCACATCAATAAAAAACCATAAGAGCAAATACCGATACCGGTACTAATGTTGTTCGCTTAGTATCAAAAACTTTGTTATGTTACCGGTACTCGGTATAGGTTAGGATTAATCAGGGGGTCTATACGGATCGTATAGGCCTCTATACGGATCGTATAGAGGCCTATACGATCCGTATAGACCCCCTGATTATCAATTAACCCCTTGTTTTTTTAGAATTCAGGGGGTCTATACAGATCATATAGGTCTATTTGATTCGTATTAGCCTACTATATGACCCAGTTTTGACCTATACAATGCGTATAGGGGTAAAATCAAAATTTCATAATTTTAGGTTTTGCCTTTTCGATGCGTATACGTGTAAACAATTCTCTACTATTTCTATGCACTTATTAAACAAGTTTGCATTGAGTTTTTCAAACATTGCACGAGTAATTCTTGCAGGAAAAATTAATACCCATGTGCAAGCCATCAACTTTGATGGTAGTTTCAATAGTTGAAGATGAAGGTGATAATCTTAAACTTTTATTATAAGAAAAAGAGTCGATCTTGGTTGAAATCAAAATTTGTGTTTGTGTTCTCAGGACTGATTGTCAACAATTGGTATTAGAGCTTGCCCGTTTTGAGAGTCGTTTCCAAGAAGGGAGAGCAGTCAGGAAGGAAGGGTGTTGGTCGACAAAGTAGCATAGTAGTAGTAGCTTCAATCTGAGGAAGGTAGTAGGTTTTTTAAGAGAAGAAAACTGGAGATCGACGTTGTTTAGTTGATCGCAGCGAGAAGGTGTGACGGCAAAACAGATTCGGCAAAACAGATTCGGCAAAAGTAAGAAGTAATTTGGGTGTCGAGAGACTTGCAATTAATTGTGGGTGGAAAAATATAATTTGTTTTGATCAATTTGTGCACAACCCAAGGCTATGTTTGAAGATAGAGAGATGTTGTCGTTTAGAGAATAAAGAATGAAGCAAGCTAGGTCGCAAGGAGGTGATTTAATAGTCGGTGAAATTTTTTTTGAATGGCTAATTTTTTCCCTTAAATACTTACACCTTCCAAGGATAATAGTTGGTGGAATTAATTGTATTGTTTTGATAGATTTCATTCATAATTCACAATTTATTCATATAGAGAAAGTGGAGTGTAATTGGTGTAACCTAGTTCCAATCATGAGTTGGTGATTTTGGGCTATATATTAGTCAATGTATGTTGTTTGCATGGGAAAAATATGGGTACATGTTGATTTATATCTTCACAGATTGCAATTTGCATGTAAAGTTGTGTTTGTTGGAGTAAGCAAAGTAGGGTTTTTTTTATGGCAAGAATAAAACAAAGCAGGTTTCGATTGTTGAAGAAGATCAAAGGAGGAAGAAGGTGATCGGCTAAAGCCTATGTTTTGACCGAGAAAGTAATCCAAGCAAGCAGGTTCGGTTAAAAAGGTATTATGATCACAAGGTTGAAAGTGGTAGGAGTTCGGCAGGAAAAAGCGAAGTGGTAGGTGGTCTTGGGTGATCCGGAAAGAAAAAAGTGTTTTTTTTTTGTGGTAGTGTTATTCGCATCCGAGAAGAAGGTTGAGAAGAAGGTTAGTTGAGTAGGTTATCAAGAATGTTTTCTTGATGAATTAAAAAAGGTTAAGTATGTTTTCTTGATCTGGTAAGAACGTTCCTTGGAAAGAAGGTTGCCAGGTTCGTTTTTTGGAAGAAGGTAAGTGGGTAATCAAAAACTCGTTTATTGAAAGAAGGTGAAAGGCAGTCAAGAGCTAGATCTTGAAAGGCAGTTAAGAGCCAGTTCTTAAAGGAAGAATGAAGGTAGTCAAGAGTCAAATCATGAAGAAAGTAGGATAGAACGTACAAAGGAAAAATTAATCTGATTTTTTATCGGGTTATAACAAGATCAAGAAAACTTGTTTTCGAGTTAAAGCAAGAAGTAAGAAAGTATTTGAACGAATCCAAGCAAGAAAGATAGCAAGTCAACAATAAGAAGTAAGAAAGCATGAAGAACGAGTATGAAGCAAGAATGATCAAGACTTGTGCGGTTCAATCATAAAAGGAGCAAGAGAGGCATGGATTGGTTTTAGGATTAAGAGGGAGATTGAAGGTGATAATCCTAAAACGTGTTTAAAAGAAAGATGGAAGGGTCAAAGTGAAAGTTTAGTTTAAATTTCTAGTTTAGATTAGTTTGAATTTTTTGTTTAAATTATTAGAATGTTTATCTAATTATTTTAATGTCTAGAAGATAGTTGTATGAGTTTGAGTAGGTTTAGGAAGTTATTTAATGCTAGTGCTAATACCCGCGAACTTCAAAGGTTGGAAAAAATAATATGTTTTCGAGGTATTTACAAAAAAACATTATACGTTTATGATGATCATAACGAAATTCTCTGAACCTAAAACGTGTTTAAAAGAAAGATGGAAGGGTCAAAGTGAAAGTTTAGTTTAAATTTCTAGTTTAGATTAGTTTGAATTTTTTGTTTAAATTATTAGAATGTTTATCTAATTATTTTAATGTCTAGAAGATAGTTGTATGAGTTTGAGTAGGTTTAGGAAGTTATTTAATGCTAGTGCTAATACCCGCGAACTTCAAAGGTTGGAAAAAATAATATGTTTTCGAGGTATTTACAAAAAAACATTATACGTTTATGATGATCATAACGAAATTCTCTGAAAGAAATTATCATGGAACTCTGAGGTTCATAAAGTAAATAAAACAACCAAAATACTATTGATATAAATAAAACAAAAAGATAAATATATGATGAAATTACGTTTATGTAGTTTGAAATATCAATAGAAAGCCTATTAATCTAATACTTCTGCTTTTTGAAGCTTCGTAACCAATAATTTCGCATTCGTTGTTGAAAAAACAATCCCAACCAAATATCTTTGACTTGAATCATATCATACCATCCAATAACAGTAAACCTATTGTAAACAATGTATGTGAAAGAATATATATTAGTAACAAATTGAAAAAAATAAGTAAAATCAAAAATAAATTTAATCAATAATATAACTAATGCAATGACAAACCTTGTTTGACTATCAATATTTTCTCTACGGAGCTTCATAAGCCAAGTATTTCTATCAAGACAAACACGTTTATAATGAACATATCGAGATTCTTTAAAAAAGAGTTAAATGACATTTTAGTCCCTATGGTTTGGGTCATTTTGTCAGTTTAGTCCAAAGGTTTCATTTTTCGCCTGTGGATCCAAAAAAGTTTCATCGTTGCCATTTTAGTCCACTGGGTAAACTTCATCCATTTTTTTTGTTAACGAGAAGGGCAATTCGGTCAATTTTTATGGCCGAATGGCCCTTCTAGTTAACAGAATTACATAAAAAATGACCGAATTACCATTCTCTTTAACAGAAAAATGGATGAAGTTAACCCAGTGGACTAAAATGGCAACTGTGAAACCTTTTTAGACGCACAGACGAAAAATGAAACCTTTGGACTAAACTGGCAAAATGACTCAAACCACATTGACTAAAATTTTTGGGATACCCCTAAATTAACAGGTTAGCTCCTCCACTACAACTACCTGTGTAAATTAGACACCATACTAAATGTAAGAACATATCAAGTAATCAATATTACGCATTCATTATAGCATTATTGATTAGACATGTAAATTCTGGTTAAAATTAAGAATGTAATGCTTAATAAAACTCATTCCTCCCAGAATCCTCCATTGCAATACTAACCCCTTAACACATTTGTGGTACATTTCCTATAAACTAACATCACTCCATCACAAAGCTACTCCAAGGTTGAGGCAAAGAAAACTTATCAACCTCTAATATGAATAGTTTTATTCAGTTCTATTTGTTTGGCCTTTGGTACGTTTATTTCTTCCCAATGATATGCCATCTATTTTTTCAACTATGACATGATTAAGAAATAAACTATTTTAAGAGAGAAAATCCGTGACCAATTTTCACCATCATAAGTCTTAATAGTGCTTGATTTTTATTTATCGATCCTCAAATCAAGTATTAGACAAGAAATTACATAATTTAAACAGAACTTTAAATATAACATAATGGTCCAACTTTGTTTACTTTTGGTGGCTAAGCAAATATTGTACAATCAAAGAACTTAACTATAAAATTACAGTCTAGTCCAGTTTACTTTACCAAAAGTTAAACACACTACTTTACAATATAGAAATTGAGACATGAAGGATGACAAATTAATGTTCTATAAAATAACGGCACGTGTCATGTAAGACAAAAGTGATATAAACCCGGATATAGTTAAAGATGTAGGGCAGGATTTAAAAGTGTCGTCATGTTAATTTTTACCTCTGAACGACCTCGTTATGAATCCCAAGACCCTAACATATATTACAAACATCTGATTTACATTCAATCCAGTAATTACTAGCAATAATTGATTCATATTTGCAAAAGTAAGATCCTACGAAGAAATGCACGATAAACTTTCGTTTATGGTTTTTCTTTAAAAGTTCAAGAAAACATTTCAAAATGGTAGGGTATATAACTGTTCAAGCATGATGTTGAGGCCCCAAACTGATAAATCATGTCCCAAAATCGTTACACACTAGTTGCCCCTTCAAAGCTCGAAAGATCAAACATTTTTGCCCTCTGCAAAAGGCTTACGGACCGTAAGCCACCCCCTTACGGTCCGTAAGGGGTGCCCAGCGACAGAAAACATGGCAGTTGGCTGTTTAAACGCAATAACCGACTTATAAACGATTTTCCACTTCTTTGGACGACCCCTACATGCTTTTTAGACCTAGGAGACATCTGTGGATGATCCATGGCCATTGCTAGGCTTGTGTGTCAATGATCTATGAGATCAAAGGCACTATAAAAGGCCTCTTGTTGCAACCATTTTGATCACTCATTCCTTCTGCATTTCTGGAGCTTTCTGGAGCTTAAGAGCAGTCCCTAAGCCTTCCTAATCGTGCATAGGACTTCTGTACGTATGCTTAACCTTTCTTAGTTGAGTTTTTACTTAGTTTTAGCTTAAAAGTCAAACCGTCGTAATTAATGGTTGACTTAGCGATTAATTATTAATGGTACAGTGATTAGTTGAATTGAAAGTAGTTATAAGTTGGTAATTATGTGGGCAATAAACCCTTAAAAGGGCTCCATCTGATTCCCACTCTAACTAGACCATTAGTCGGGTCAAACTTGTTATTAACAAGTCAACAGGATGCTTAATTTCAAATTAATACATAATTAGCAATGTAGAACCCATACGACCTGTTTGATCATTAATATAACTTGGTAATAAGTATAATAACTGGTCTAGGCTTGTTTGATCCGACAATTTTCTGTTTAGACCCTGTTCGGAACCGAAAGTCGCAAAGCTTTGACTTTTGCTTTGACTTCAGTTCTGACTCGTTTTGGTATGTTTTAGAAATGCCTTAGAGCTTCCTTAGGACCAGGTTACATGCTAGTATAATCCTCTGCGATTATACACCTTGGTTCATTAGTTATCCAATT
The DNA here is from genome assembly GCA_030545235.1 of Helianthus tuberosus. Taxonomy (NCBI): domain Eukaryota; kingdom Viridiplantae; phylum Streptophyta; class Magnoliopsida; order Asterales; family Asteraceae; genus Helianthus; species Helianthus tuberosus. Next base: position 124,351,989 of record CM060352.1, read on the forward strand.
AATATGCATGATTCCGTTAATTGCCTATATGTTGACTATTATGCCCTTTTCACCATAAAACGTGATTCTTAAAAATGTAAAAGAGTAGAAACCTTAGTTACTGAATTATAAACTTGTACCCAAAATTTGACATCAGTTTGAGGTGTGGATTGAGAGTTATGCTCATTAGCGTAATTAGAAAGCTTTTTAGCGATTAAACGGCATAATTAGCATATAGCCTATTTAAACCCACTTTTTGATATCAAAATTTTTACCCACTGATGTAATATAACATTTTGGGATTTTTGAAGATTTTTAATTAATTTTAGGTTGAGCATAACTTAGAGTTATAAGCTTGAGTCGGTAATTGTCGGTTTTGCCCTTTTGGGCTATAAAATGGGTTTTACATATCTTTTCGACCCCAAACCTTTCGCTACTGATTTTATATGATAAATACATTATTTTAAACCTTCTAGAATAATAAAAATATCAGCTTCCTATATAGAACCCGGAAACGGCTACTAATCGCCTTTTTAAGCGTTTTTAACGCATAGTATGTACTAAGACCATTTTAAACATACAAGGGTTGATACCTATTGATATTTTAGGTAAATTATAATATTTTAACAGTAAGCAAAAGTTGTTTAACTCAGATTTCAGTTTTGAACTTTTCGGCTTATGTGAAATTACCAAAATGCCCCTACGGTGCATAGTTTGGTTATAATTGATAAATTTCACATATATGCAATACCCTACTGTTATAACTTATTAAATTAAGTATTTTTACTAATGATATCAGACCTGTAACTCAGGTTAATACTTAAACTCTTTTATAACCTTATAAATGACCAAAATACCCCTACGGGGCATAGTTTGAGTTTAAATTCGTTTCGGGCATAATAAAAGATATCTTACTGATGTCACAACATATTTGAGGCATATTAACTTAGGAAACCTGTATATGGCTCTCATGGTTACCCGTTACGCCTCTTGCGCGTTCGGTTCGGTTTATGTAACTAGTTTGCATAAATTAGCCGAAACGGGTCAAACCTTATCGGTTTTATCTCAAAATCCAGAATGTGTTTAGATTACCCATATAAGACAAGTCCTTAAACTTGTCGTGTCTAAATCACATTCTATTCTTGTCTTCGCTTAATCACGTGTTCGAACCGTATCGTTCCTTAAAACTAATCGGTCTAAGCTTAAGCTTAACTAAAGACCGTTAGGATTCTAATAGGTTATTATAAACCTTTGTTCCAGAATAGGAGAACCGGTAAAAGCTACCCGCATTTGCTAATTGTGAATTATACTTGCAAAGGTAAATACTTTTAACTTATTTTCCCTTATACGGGCTTGGGGTACGGTATATAAAATACCGCTTGGTCGGGCATTCGACCTTAATCGATTGGTGGTTAAGTATTATCGAGATGACCCGTTTAAATATGTTTTGTTTGCTTAACGCCTTTGGGAGGTTAATGACCATGTCCCGGATATCCTTGGCATCATTTTACGAAATGGCCACGACCTAAGCGCGGGGTGTAGGCGTACACTCGTCAGTGCATAAATAAATAATGTGGTGTGTCTATTGATCTTTAACCCGGCACGAACCGGGCTACTGAACGCATAAGGAACATGTAATTCTTTTACAAGTTTATATGTTTAAATAATTATCCCAAGTTATAAAAAGTTTGTGCCACGTGCATTCAAATCAATTTTATTAAACTTTTCAAAATGAGTCGGTTGAATGTATTTATCAGTGTAAACTGACGTATTTTCCCAAAAAGGTTAAGTGCAGGTACTAAGCGAACTAGGCTGGCTTTCTCCTAGCGTCACAATAAGTCTCGCAAGCTCGGGCGTCAAAAAACTGTTGAACAATGTTTCCTATTTATTTTTGATCCAACTGTGGATTATTTTCAACTGTTTGTGATACTTGATATTACAATTATATTCGGTTGAAATATATCTTTCTTTTGCTTCCGCTGTGCATTTAATATTGTGTTGTTTGACTGTAATGTTACCAACCACGTCACGTTACTCCCCCACCGGGCCCACCGGTCAAATGTGGAAATATCGGGGTGTGACAGCAACCAAGTTGGACATATCGCTAGTTGGTGTCCACAAAGCAGTCCTGAACCTGTTTATGCTGTTAAAAAGAAGTCAGAAGATCTGAAACAGAAATTACTGATGTTTTTGTCAAAACAAATCTTGAAAAGAAACAAGGAATCTAAAAACAAAGTGAAAAAAGTAAACGTAAAAGTTTCAACTAACCAAATTATCTAACCAAATTGGTGAATCTTCAAAGAAAAACGAACAAAAAGATTCAAAATTTATGTTATTTTAGGTTTTTTATTTTATTGAAATTGTCCAAATCTTTAAGGTTTTTTTATTTAAATCATTTTTTATCTAATACAAGGTTTTTTTTTTTAGAGTTAAATGCTTGGTTGGTCCCTGTGGTTTTCGAAAATTGCAGACTTGGTCCTAATGGTTTACTAATTACACACTTGGTCCCAGTGGTTTTAAAAAATGCACTCGGTTGGTCCCCAGCCCTAACATCAGTTAAATTTCTCAGTTAACTATGTGTGAAATGACTATATTACCCCTGAACAATTAAAATAAATAAAATAAATATATAAAATTTGAACATTATGAACATCTTCAAACAATGAACAGGTACATGTTTATATCCCGATTTTAACAAAATTCAAACAATGAACATCTTCAAACAATGAACATCTACAATTGAAAATATGAACATGAGATCTTCAAAATAAAGAAAATAAATTCTGGAACATAAACATCATCATAAATTCGATCTTAAACACCATCTTCAAACCTTATCTTCAAATTCCATCTTCTTAACCACCACCAACATCATCTCATACGTCTCAGATTGTATTCGTTCTTCGAAAAAAGAACGCGGCCCCTTATCAAACACTATCTATTTGTTTCTGTTTTCAATAAAATAACAGAGAACTGGGCAACAACTGAACACAAGTATCGAAGCGTGCCTGTGATTTGCAGACCAACATTGCAGGATGAAACGAACTAGTCAAACCAGGATCCGTCATCTGCTTCTCCGCCGTGATTACAGAGAGCTACCAGATCTTGGGAGTTCGTTGTGATCTCGGATCTTCTCGGAATCCACACAACAACGACAACCGCCGCACTACCTCCGTCGTTCACCCTTCACGAACCCTTGTTGCCGCCGCTGAAAAACCTAGTTGTCGCCGCCGCTGAGAACCCTAAATTCGTCACCGTCGCCGCGTTCATTTCTGCCATCAGCCATCAGATACAAATTCGCTGCTGGTGTTTGTGGGTTTGTGGGTTTGTGTGTGAGATCTACAGAAAAGACAGAAAGAGATAAGAGAGTGGCGGCTGAAACTTTGAATTAGGGTTTGGGTGTTTGGGTTTGTTATTGGAGAGAGTTGAAGAAGACTAAACCATCAGCCCTATCAATTTCGTTGTCAGAATTATTTGAAGATGATGATTGATGATGGTTGTTATTTGAAGATGATGATTGATGATGGTTGTTGTGAGAGAGAGAAAGAGAGAAACTGAGATTCAAGAACAACTGGATATAAACATATGTTGTTCATAATGTTCAAATTTTATATAGAGTTAAATGCTTGGTTGGTCCCTGTGGTTTGCAAAAATTTCATACTTGGTCCTAGTGGTTTACTACTTACATGTGTGGTCCCAAAACTTGTCAAAAATGCACTCGGTTGGTCCCTAGCCCTAACCTCTGTTAAATTTCTCAGTTAACTATGTGTGAAATGACTATATTACCCTTGAACAATTAAAAACCTAAAACTAAGAATTAAAAAAATAAAAAAAACAGGATATATATGAAAGCTCTACATTTCATCTTCATCACCATCATCATCTTCATCACCAATGTCAATAAACCAAATCAAGATCTAGAAACACCAAACTGATGAAATCAAGAAACAACCACCACAACTTTTCAAGATCTAGAAACCAATCCCAATATCACAATAATCACTCACACACACAAGAAAAAGCAGATCAAGACAACATACCTATAGATGAGCACTTGTTGACACCTTCAAGGGTAACCAAAGCAGTAAGAATAAACACAAACGGCAACAAGAAAGCAAGAAACAAAATAGTATGAAACAAAGTCCTGTAAGAATATGACGAGAAGTGTAGCTGCATAATGAATCAACAATCCCCTAATTCCTCAACAACCATAAACAACAAACCCTAACCCTAATTCTAACCAATCTCCCCAATTTCATCATACCCAGATCACAAGATCCACTAAGATCCACAATTGTCCAACAAACCTCACCTGAATCACAGCCTCTCAGATCAACGATTGTACACCGATTCGATTCAGATCAAATCTGTTCAGATCTAACTGTTGTGATGGAGACACCGATTCGATTCAGGGAGCTTTTGTTTCGACTTCCGACCGTGACGGAGACACCGATTCGATTCAGGTAGCGTCCGCTTCGACTTCCGATTCATCAACAGCCGCTGTACTGAAGCCGTTTAAAATGTAAGCTTGGTGGTCGGTTTTTTCTCCACCGTGTTGTCTGATTCCATTAAATCTCAAAATGAGGTGGTGGTGGTGGGTTGAAGGTGACGGTGGAGGTGGTGGTGGGTTGAAGGTGACGGTGGAGGTGGTGGTTGGTTGAAGGTGACGATGGAGGTGGGTTGGTGATGAAGATGATGACGGTGATGAAGATGAAATGCAGAGCTTTCATATATATCCTGTTTTTTAATTTTTTAATTCTTAGTTTTAGGTTTTTAATTGTTCAAGGGTAATATAGTCATTTCACACATAGTTAACTGAGAAATTTAACAGAGGTTAAGGCTAGGGACCAACCGAGTGCATTTTTGACAAGTTTTAGGACCACGCGTGTAATTAGTAAACCACTGGGACCAAGTCTGCAATTTTTGCAAACCACAGGGACCAACCAAGCATTTAACTCTTTTATATATTTATTTTATTTATTTTAATTGTTCAAGGGTAATATAGTCATTTCACACATAGTTAACTGAGAAATTTAACTGATGTTAGGGCTGGGGACCAACCGAGTGCATTTTTGAAAACCACTGGGACCAAGTGTGTAATTAGTAAACCATTAGGACCAAATCTGCAATTTTCGGAAACCACAGGGACCAACCAAGCATTTAACTCTTTTTTTTATTTACGTCAGCTTCTTTTAATACAAAGTCACACACACAAGGGACCCACCCTCTCCCACCGGACTAGTCCGCTCTACCGGACTCCACCTCCACCGGACTGGTCCAACTCAGCACCTCCATCGCCACCGCTTTGGTGGTTTGAAGTACGGACAGCATCTCCAACATATCGTAGGAGATTCTCTTACTCTTTCAGCATACAGTTGCTCTTGTGTATGTCAGACATATGGGTATTTGGTTGTTTATGTCAATTTTATTGTGTACACTTCAAAACCACAATTTACTGAATCGAAGATTGTTCACTTCACATTGCTTTCTTTTGATACATATAAGGAATCAAGTAGGGGGAAACCTATATGCACAGAAATTGAAAGTTTAATTTCTGGAAATTAAATACAACCCAATTTGAGTTGGGTGAGACTCCCCTTACAAAGAGACAACTCTAGTTTGATAATAAAACATCCACTGAAAAACTCTAAGGGGCTGTTTGTCAACATCTGAATGGTTAAGTGCTGAATCACTAAGAGATCTGAACTATTAAAGGCTGAACCAGTAAGATGTCTGAACCATTAAGAGCCTGTATAATGCTTAACCATTCAGAGACAAGTGTCTGACCAATTCAGATTAGATGTCTTAACTATTCGGACTTTGTATAAATCTTAACCATTCATAGGCAAATGTCTGAACCATTCAGACATCTGCTCGTGAAACAAACAATTTGAACCATTAAGTGCTGAACCAGTAAGAGGTCTGAACCATCAAGAGACTTATTAAGAGGTAAACAAACAGCCCCTAACTAGAACAAAAGATATAAATAAGCATTAATATATGGAGATAATAACAAAACGACATCGATGAAATTTATGGTAAGCTTCCAACATCATCGTAGTCAGTTCTTTTGATTGGTTTGATAAAAAAAAAAATTAATTCCAAAATATTGTTTATTTATTTTTTTATTTATTGGTTTGAAAAATGGAGGGGATAAAAGAGATTTATTTATTTCGTTTTTTTAATATAAAATTAGGATGAAAAGACCATGTTGCCCTCATGCGAGAGGCACATAGTAAGACTTAACCAAAAAAAACTTAACTAGGTTACGTCTAAAGGACATAACATGTTAAAAACATGTAACATAAATGACAGAGCCTGTAATTTTTTAGTTAAAGGACACCGTTTGTAATTTGATGCAAACGTAAAGGACACCGTTTGTAATTTAGTCAAAAAAATTTGTTTCTCAAAGCTACCCATCAATGTTGTTGGGATATAAAAGGATGAAGCTACTGAAAAGATATCTAAATCTTAACCAAGCGCTGATAACTTGAAGCTCCTGAATAACAGTCCAATCTGCTGAAGACACACCTACTTATCTGCCGTTAGATGTGTACTACCGAAACAAACCTGAGATTATATTTAAGGATTCATGGTCCGGAAACGAATTCTTTTTTTTTTTTAAACGGCCAAGGAAATAAATGTCCGGCAACCCGGGTAACCCAATGGCAAAAGGCGACCCTATACGCCTGCCACCGCAGACAGCGCTGGGTAGCCTAGAGGTGTACAAACCGGTTAATCGGTTATTAAAAAACCGGTTTTTTAACCCAAAATAAAAACCGGTTTTTTTTATAACCGGTTCCGGTTACTAACCGGTTTTTGAGGTCCAAAACAATAACCGGTATAACCGGTTGGGACCGGTTTTTAACCGGTTTTTCCCAAAAAAAACCGGTTTTTTACCGGTTTTAACAGGTTTTTTAATAACCGGTTCGGTTAATAACCGGTTTTTGAAGTAAAAAATAGTAACCGGTATAAAAACCGGCGGTTAAAAAAAAACCGGTTATAAAAAAACCGGTTAAAAAAAAAACAGTTTCGGTTTTTTTTCCGGTTTCGGTTCTAAAACCAGTTTTTTTTGTACACCTCTACGGGTAAGCCTACCATCACCAGTTCCAGGGAAACTCACCGCCCGAACGCCCACTGTGATAAAACCTGGTTGGGATTGGATTCGAACTTGAGACATGTAGCCTCAAACTCAAAACATATTACACATCAAAGCCTTTCCATCTGGCGCAGTCTAAAGCTAAAAATCTTGGTCCTATTGTGTTACGTATCTTATTTATTTTAGTTTTATTACTATTGTTAAGTCAAGGGATTAGGATGTTATTTTGGTTTAGTTTGGGGGTGTCTTGTGTAAGTGTCTTGTATATTTAATGGGTTTACGTATGGAATGAAAATAAGCAGAATTTGAGTCAAATTTCCTTCTATCTCTTAGCTTTCTTCTTCCCCAAGGTTTTAACCCTATCAAGGGTATCAGAGCCGTTCCGATCTCCGGTCGGAATTACTTTCGATTACCATGACTAACACTCGCAATCAAGAAATTGACAGCACTCTCAAGGAACATGGCAAGGCAATCTCAAATCTCCAAGAAACCCTAGCCACCATGTTGAAACAACAAGAACAGTCGATGAAACAACAAGAAGAGATCTTACGAGCACTCAAGGAGCATTCAAGCGGTGGCAGTTTTAGCGGCGGCGGAGGCGGCTTCAGCGGCGGCGGAGGCGGCCCTGATAAGGGCCTGTTTAGCGATGATTCGCGGACGGGTACTCGGCCTATGCGGGTCGGGAAGGTTGAGTTTCCTCGGTTTTCAGGTGAAGATGTGGAGGATGGGCTACCCGAAGATGTCAAAATAGCACCTCCGGTTAACGCTTCAAAACTTTCGTTGCTTCCAGATCCAACAGGAGTCCCTGGGCCACCAGCTTACAAACCAGTAACTATTAACGCGAAGCGCTTGTCAGGTGAGGAACTAGAGTTAAAAAAGTCAAAAGGAGAATGCTTTTGGTGCACTGAAAAGTTCGTTCCAGGACACAAGTGCAAAAAGAAACAACTTTTTGTGATTAACTTGGAAGGCGATGAGGAACCTGAACAAGACGACAATGGTTAAGGATTGAATTGAAGAGCTTACTTTTTGAGGGCAAAAAGTAGGTTAAGGGAGGAGTATTGTTACGTATCTTATTTATTTTAGTTTTATTACTATTGTTAAGTCAAGGGATTAGGATGTTATTTTGGTTTAGTTTGGGGGTGTCTTGTGTAAGTGTCTTGTTTATTTAATGGGTTTACGTAGAGGTGCACAAACCGGTTAATTTTAATAACCGGTTCGGTTAACCAGTTATACCGGTTAATTTGACTTTTTGACTTTAACCGGTTAATGCTTTAACCGGTTATTACTTTAACCGGTTATTTTTTTAACTGGTCCGGTTAATTACTTTAACCGGTTCGGTTAATTAACCGGTTATTTTCAGTTATTAACCGGTTTTTTTACCTTTTTTTTTGAATTTTTCGGTTAACCAGTCAATCGGTTAAAAAACCGGTTTAAAAAAACCGGTTAATAACCGGTTATTATACTAAACACTTATAACCGGTTACTAACCTACGGTTAAATAACCTATTGAACCGGTTATTCCTAAATCGGTTATTAACCGGTTACGGTTTCGGTTAATAACCGGTTACGGTTAATTAACCGGTTATTTTGTGCACCTCTAGGTTTACGTATGGAATGAAAATAAGCAGAATTTGGGTCAAATTTCCTTCTATCTCTTAGCTTTCTTCTTCCCCAAGGTTTTAACCCTATCATATTGTTTATCCAAATATAGCTAATCGATTTGATCTTCACCATAATCTTTTCAGTTTTAACCGGGATATTGGAGAAAACCAAATTGTTTCTAGCCCACCATATGCTCCAGCATGCTACCCGAATAACTTTTCTCCTACAAGCTTCTACGGTTCTACCAGGACCGATTTGTGGTAACATCCTCCATTGAGCATTGCAACTTGTCGACTAACTTCTCATCTACAAAATGATGCGTTGGTTCAGTCTCGATCAAAATGTGATATTAGCGAATGCCTTCTGTCATTTCCTAGAGTTCGAATTCGAGGATTGAAAGTTTCTCATGGTCATGTTGCAACATCATTCGTTCCATCATCTTTTCATGTTCGTTTGTAAGTCAGGCGAACGCTTCATCAGATCTATTTACAAAGCTGTCTCAGCTCTAATAATTTTCCATTTCTTGTTGTCTTGTTCACACATTAGTAGCCACATCTTTAAGTTGTTGCTTCACCAGAGTTCACATAACGCCTTTAGATTGCCACACCAAATTTACTTAATACATGACTGACTTGCAGTTCAGCTTTAAACTCATTGTGTTCTTTTGCAAAACAAGAATACGATAAAAATGTCCCTAATCCTGTTTTTACAAGCTAATACAAACCGGGGTGATCCAAACACTTGAGAAGCTATTATTCTTTGCAAAACATTGGACCAAAAAACATAAAACGCATACAAAAACTATATGCCAGAATAAGCTATATTCCTATCACATGCCGGCTATTTAATCAAGATTAATATGATCTTGTGTCAACAGAACCGACTTCATATGGATCATTTGAAGATGAAGCAGAATATTGATTTTTACTGTTTTCTTCAAAGCTCCCCCTCATCGTTTGGAATCTCAAATCTTCGAAATGAGGACCTAATTCTCGGGGGGTGGCATCAGGAACGGGTATTCTACCTTGAAGCATACTGACAACCTCGGACATAGTAGGCCTCTGTGAAGGAGATCCATTTGTGCACAAGATTGCCACTTTAACAACGGTTTCTGCTTCTTCTTTGTTGATCTTAGACTCTAGCCTCTCATCAAATAGCTCCTCACACTGTTTTTTAGTTTGCAAACGACAAGCCTGCAACCAATATTCGCCCTTATAAAAGTGTATCTATGTACGCATGCATATGTGTCTCTGTGTATATATATGTGTGTGTGTGTGTGTGTGTGCATAAAGTAAGATATGGATTAGTACCCAATCTAAAAGACAGACACTATCGTTGTTTGGTATGTATTTGTTGTTGCTCTTTCCACTCACGATTTCCAAAGCCAAAACGCCAAAGCTATATACGTCTGCCTTGTGACTCAAGTGACCCCAAAGTGCGTATTCCGGTGCCATGTATCCTCTGCAAAAACCAAGTCAAGGTTTTTCAATACAATGGCAAAATGCTTAAACAGGTAATTCTATTCGACCCAATTTCATTTTAACTACTTTTCAGTCGGCCAATTTGACCCGTTAGAGATGAAACTTAACAGGTTGAAATTTTTTCACGCTTAGATTTTGAGCTTGAAAAGAAATAAAAAAAAGTACATTGTTCCAGCAACTCGTGTGCTGACATGAGTCTTGTCATCCTCGTGTAACCTAGCCAATCCAAAGTCTGATATTTTTGGATTGAGATCTTTATCAAGCAGGACATTAGTAGCTTTGATATCTCTATGTACAATTTTAAGCCTTGATTCTTCATGAAGAAAAGCCAAACCTTCAGCGATCCCAACACAAATTTTGAACCTTGTTGGCCAATCCAACTTCAATTCACTTTCATTCCCATCTGCATATATTATTGCATGTGAATAATAAATAATAATAATAACAACAATAGCAACAACAACAACAACAACAACAATAATAACTAGTCTTAACTCTTAAGTCCCCGCGTTGCAGGGCAGGTGGTGTAAGACCGTGCTACCTGTGTAAAACCATGCTAACCGAACGACAACCAAAATCGGGAAAAAGCGTAACACAAAAACACGAATTCTAACACCAAGTGACTCATGTGACGTAAAACATAGATGAAGTCGAATTTATAACTTTATTGAAGTTTGGAGGTTGTATGATAGCTTTATTAAAGTTTAGGGGTGAAAAAGTAAATCGATTAAAGGAAAAGAAAAAAAATATGGAATGATTAAACAACAGGTGATAAAATAAAAATTTACACAAGACAAAATAGACTACAAAACAAAATAGTTACTATTCCTAACCTTGTTCAAAATTTATAATAAAATAATAATAAAAATAAATAAATAAATAAATAATAATAATAATAATAATAATAATAAATAAGATAATGATAATAATAATAACAGAATTTCGATAACAGATAAAGAAAGGGAGTACGATAAAAACTCACCAAAGAGTGCATTTGCAAGGTTATTGTTTTCCATGTACTCATATACAAGCAACAATTGATCTTCTTCTATACAGCATCCATGAAGTTTCACAAGATTTGGGTGCTGTAAACACGATATCACACCAATCTCGTTTAAGAATTCACGATTTCCTTGCCTTGAATAAGAAGAAAGCTGCTTCACAGCAACTACAGTGCCATCACGTAATGTACCCTGCACCATTAAACAACATAGTTATAGTTTCCATATGCACATATTTAATAATGAGCCACAAAATCCACCGTCTGCTAGATTATTGCCTTGTAAACAGGTCCGAAGCCGCCTTCCCCTATTTTGCTTGTAGCGTTAAAGTTTCTTGTAGCGGTTTTTAGTTGTTTAAAAGAGAATGATACTGTTTTCAGTTCCACCCCTTCAAAATCTGTTCAGAACACATCATTTACATAAACAAAGATTGCATTATAAGAAAACTTCACACATAATCTAATAATTAGGGCCATTTACGGTCAGGTTCAGCCATACAGAACATGTTAAGCTGAACCGCTAACTACCGTGTCGAAAACAGACGAACCAAACCGGCCGGGTTGGGTTGGTTGGCTGGACCGACCGCTTTACTGGTTTGGCTGTTTAACGGTTCGGTTTAGATGGTTTGAGCTCCTTTTTTTCAAAATTATTAGCTTGTTAAAAAAATTAAAAAAAATTAAAAAAAAAACGAATAATAAAGAAGTTTAACCCCCACCTAGTGGTTATAACTAGTGTTTAACCCGCGTTGCGGGTTTAGGATTCGTAAAACCGTGCTAAGTAGTAAGCAAAAGACGCTCAAAACCAAAAAAAATCGTAAAACAAAAACACGAATTTATGCTGTCAGCCCGTCACGTAACGTAAATTGTAGGCAAAGACAAACGTGAACTTATATAGCGAGCTGGCGTAAAACGCACACAAACTCGAATTCATACCTAGAAAGCTTTAACTTGAAGACCCAAAAAAAACGTAAAACTTCAAGGGCCAAAAGTGTACCATACAAACTTGAGGGACTGAAAATGTAAACCACTTTACAAAGAACACTAAAAGACAAAAAAAAACACTGTTCATAAGACATTACCCAAATTGTTATATATATAGGAATATATATACATAACTACATATTCCAAATATTAAAATAAATATACAAATAATAAAGGTCAAACGGCCGGTTAGGTTGGCCTTTCCATGTTTCAAACCGGACCAAACAATTAAAACTGCTAAACCAAGAACTGAACCGTTAACCGGCTGCCTTGCTTCGGTTTGGGCGTTTCTCAACAGTTTTTAACGCCCTAGATCCTACTGCTTATGCATAAATGAAATCAAACCGTTATCATTCTTTTTTCTGCCTTTTAAAAAACATTTCCACCAGATGAAAGCCAAGACTATCAACACGACACACAACCCCATAATTGCAAAACCAACATAAGCAACTGTGTTTGTCCCCCCATGATTTGAACAGGTTTTAGAATCTGCATGCAAAAGGTCACCAATAAGCCGGTATGAACGTAAACAATCAGCACAAGAATGTCAACAGCCTGACATAAAGAAACATGATTCGCATGAAAGATTATTAAAATTATCATTGTCCATAGAACTAGATGCTTAAACCTTCACAGAGATATAGAGCTGCCATAGTCATGAATCTAGTTTAGGCTGATGAAAATGATGCAAGAGGGTATCATCAATGAGGGAAATCAACTTTTAGAAAAAAAAAAAATAATAAAAAAAAAAAAAAAAGAGCCAGGGAATAAGATGCCAACTCCAAAAGTCAAACGACCCCAGTTAATCTCCAGATACAAGGCTTTAGCCAAGGAGAATATATGATGACAACGCTGCACTTTTGAACGGCCAAGAAAGTCCAAAAGGAACTAGTGCAATTGCCCGAGAATTAACACTATTCAATTTTACAAAAATGGTTTTCATTAGCTCCCAAGGCATTACAAAATAAGCTGATGATGAAGGCAAGTAAAGACTCCAAGAATAATGTAAGTCTCATAATATGAGTACATTTACAAAGAAAAAAAATGAAATGATGAGATGAGATGAGATGAGATGATTCAGCTAAAGCAACTGAAAGAGTATGTCTGAATTATGAATTTACCCTACTTTCATGAATGAATGGAAATCTTTTGGTGCATGATCTAAAAGTACAAACCAAAGGTCAAGAAAAACCAAAGTGAATTGTTGAGAAGCTACAGCCTACAGTAACCTAGGTCAGAGCTGAATAATCAACAAGAAGAAGTGACCTCCATCTTCTAGAGTTCATCCATGTGACCTAGTGATGATCTTGCTCAATGAACGTTGACTAGCTAGCTATCTTTGTATATTTTTGTTGGCAAACGATTTATTAAGCTTGGTGTTTGTAATTTCCTTATCTTATGTGCACAGTTATTGACATTTTTTCATCAGTTTATAGATAAAGAAGACAAAGAAAAAACTGAAAGAACCCAAGTATCTTAAATAACATGATAGGTTTTGTCATTATCAAATATAATGATTTAATAAACAAACACTTGTCTACTTAGATTAGATTTAGAGCACTATGTGTGTAATCAGTGAAGTCTAGGGAGGACTGGAGGAGCATGTTTCTTGTTAATCAGCAACTTAATGTTGAGTTAGGAGACCCTGTTAGTTATGTATACCACTGATTGAAAGTCTTCAATGTTGGCTTAACCTTAACCTATTCCTTGTAGTTAATGTTGATGAAAACCGTACTCTATAATGATCTTCTACAGCCTAACATGACATGAAGCAGAAGATAGAGCTAATGCGCCTGGTGGCATCGATGTCTAGTTGCAAATCTGCATAGGTACACTTGGTCTGGCAAATGTCCCCACTATCTTAGATGTTGTATCTCTGTATTCCTGTCTAAATTATCTGTGTTTATAAGCTAAAAGATCAAATTTTCTTACAAAATCAGATACAATCTGATCTGAAAAATCGTAATGTTTAATGAAATGCCCTTAACATTTCGTGTTTGCAAAAGAAAAAGATATTTAACTCGGGCATAAATAATGGGTGAGATCATTAAATGCATATGAAAGGGTAATATCCTTACGAATGGGTCAATTTGGGTTGTTTTCTAGTCTTAAATGGGTCAAAGGAAAACATTTATCTGAAAGGGGAACTGTTCAAGCAGGCTAAAAGTCACCCGAAGTATATTTTTATTGCATTAAAACTCTTAAATCGTTCCATTCAAAGACTTTCTTTTTATGATTATTACTACAATACTGACTTTGTAATGATACCTAACGCATTAATCTTTATATACGAAACATTTAAAAGATTAGAAAAAGAGTATATTTGCGGGTCAACACAACAAGAAACCGGGCCAATCGAAATTGTAACAAAAATGACTCCATTCAACACAAACAAGTATTAAAACAAGAAATCTATAAGTTACATTTATAGCTAGAATATAACAAAATGTATGATACTCACATGGGTTGACAGAGATAGCCGATACGAGGGGCCCATAACGTCCTCTCTTGGGAAAACGTGCTGTCCCTTTACCAGCCCAGTAAAAGCGTATCTCTAATACGTTATTAATCACACTTGCATTGAAGGGCACTACCAGAGGCCTTCCTATCCCGACCTCATTTTCAATATTAAAGTCCCGTTTAACAAGTTTTCCCTGAATTACAAACAAATTCAGTGCCTAGGCTGCCAGTAAAATAAATTAAAGAGTAATATGCCATTTCCGTCCCTAAAGTTTGGCCATTTTTGTGACTTTCATCCAAAAGTTTGTACTCCTGCATCTGGATCCAAAAGGTTTGAAATCTTGCCATTTTCGATCCTGAGGTTTGGCCAGTTTTGCGACTTTCATCCAAAGGTTTGTTTTTCCGCATCTGGATCCAAAAGGTTTGAAATCTTGCCATCTTCATCCGGCTCGTTAACTCCATCCATTTTTCTCCGTCAAGTCGGGGTATTTTTGTCTTTTTTGTTAACTTAAAGGGTAATTCGGTCTTTTTCACTTAATGTACAAGCGTCTAGCATAATGTACAAGTATTCAAAACAAAACAAAGTAGGAACAAAGACAGAAATACCCCTGACTTAACATAGAAAAATGGATGGAGTCAACGAGCCGGATGAAAATGGCAAGATTTCAAACCTTTTGGATCCAGATGCGGAAAAACACCTTTGGACGAAAGTCGCAAAACTGGCCAAGCCTCAAGGATGAAAATGGCATGTTACTCTAAATTAAATTTAGTCGGGTTAGCACCTGTATATAGATATCAAATATCCGCCTGCCAAGACTTCTGTATGTAGTATCGTTAGTATACTGTATTTCAGCGAAGTGGAGATTAACAATGTAATCATCGTTTCGTAAGCAATAGCTGACGTAAGTAACAGAGAGCGGAGAGAGACGTGCGGTTGTGTAAAGAGAAGGTAGTTTGCTTGTTGAATCATTCGGCAAAGATGCTACGTAAAGGTTTGTTTGAATATTGTCGTCAAGGAAGTCCCCGGTGCTGCTAAGTCCCCAATCGTTATTACGACCTCTATGGAAACTTCCGGCACCACCGTCGAACGAGGCGTCTCCTTCGTAATCAACTTCTTTATTACTTTCTTTAACCTTCAAATCATTTCCCCCACTGTTAACATGTAGGGAACATCCATCTGTCGCAAAAAAGTCAAATGATAATAGTAAATGTTAAATCACATAAATGGGACCCACTAACACAGTCTTAGATAACCAACATTGATTTTATCTTAACTCGTTTTGATCTTTAAGTCATAGAAAGAGTAAAGTACACAGGATGGTCCCTGTGGTTTTTGGATTTGGTCCCTAGCTTTGCAAAAGTACACAGATGGTCCCTGTGATTTGCACTTTGTAATGCATTTAGTCCCCAACTATGTAAGCACGGATACGGGTACGGGTACGGGACTGGGATACGGGGACGATACGGGTACGGGGAACGGCAAAACTAAAAAATACAAGATACGGGTACGGCAAAAAAAATAATATTAAAAAATAAAAATATATTAAACAAAGTCCAAAAAATAAAAATATATTAAACTCCAAAAACACTACATCAACCATAGGTAATTAAAACTGATTTTAAATAATTTAGACAATGTATATATAATAACTTAATAAGTGATCATTGATATGAAATCTACTAAAAACAAAATTCATATGGGTTATTAACTAAAATAAAAACTTAAAAGAAATATATATTAGAAAATATAACAAGTAGATTAGACTTTAATAATTGTTAAATGTGAAAAGTATGACCATGAAGCAATATTTAACTATTCCTCTGGAGCAGACGTAGTACATCACATACATTTTTAGGGGTAAAAATGTAAATTCATGATATTACACATCTTATCCTCTTCAAACTTCATCTTCCCAACCATACTCTTTCCCAGTAAGAAAAAAAACTGAGCAGAATGCAGTGAACAAATATATTGAACAAATTGATGACATCCAATATCAAACAAATCATCATCATCATACTCAGTATATCCCACCAATAGCAAAGCTAAGGTAGGGTCTGAGGAGGGTGAGATGTAGACAGCCTTACCTCTACCCCGTAGGAATAGAGAGGCTGCTTCCAATGAGACCCCCGGCTTGATAGTAGTTTTGCATCAAGCCTTGGACATAAGGCACATAACACTCAGCAATTGAGACAAACGCCGATTAGTGCATGTACCCCTTGTCTTTCGGCTATCAACGCCACCACATGATGCATGATTAACCATCCCCCTCTTTTAACGTTATTTTCACGATATTAGTAAAATATACTGTGAATAAGAAGAAAAAGCCGGCCCAATATCGAACAAATTTTCATGATGCATGATTAACCATCCCCCAATATCGAACAAATATACTGTGAATAAGAAGAAAAGGCCGGCCCATACTTATAAATTATAATTAAAACGGTACTTTTAGTATGGAAACGTCCCGATACTCAGAACTGCCGCCCCCATATTACCCGAATCGTTTCGTTACCATGGCGCTTCCGGCGAGTTTCCGTCCTCGGGACGAGTACTCGAGGTCAGATGGCGTCCCCGTGCTTCATAGTCCCCAACTTTTTTCCAAAAGTACATGGATGGTCCCTGTGGTTTGCACTTTGTAACGCATTTAGTCCTTACCTTGGACAATGTTGGCTGAGGACTAAATGCGTTACAAAGTGCAAACCACAGAGACCATCCGTGTACTTTTGGAAAGCTAGGGACCAAATCAAAATTTTGGTAAACCGCAGAGACCATCATGTGTACTTTACTGATAAATTCAAAGATGTTTGCTCAAATATAATCCACTTACATCTAGGACACTTGGCATCCTTTGTGCATGGAAGTATATCCTGTCTATTTATGATATAAACGTAAAAGACAAATGGGCATTATGTAACATGAAAAAGCATGACTCCTCAGATAATAAAATCCTTATGATGAGAAGCGGAACTGTTAATGCAAAAAATGAAACCAGCATGTTATACTTACAATGTGTTTCCCGATGAAGAACTCTTAAACAGGTTAAGGAAGTAATTCCTGATGCAAACATAAAAATGGATCAGTATTGCAAACTCGTAAAAAATGCAAAAGTTGCATAACAAAGAAAAACATGAAGGCTAGACAGATAAGCTTTCTCACATGTTGGGTCGGCATGTAGGTCGATCAGGCCCTTGCAAAGTAAAGTTGTTGTAGGATAGGTCGCTAAATCAAATGAAATCAAACATATGATAAAAGTTGTTAATATTTTATTTTGTCAGTAGTTAATTATGTGATGAAATGAAACATGTGATGAAACTTGTTATAATATTATTTTCCTTTTAAGGTATTTGTACAGGTGAAAACAAATTTGGGCTGAAAAGGATAATTTGAGTACCGGTCAAAACAGGTAAGGTCAGGTTGACCTGCAAAACATTTTTGTCCACTTTTTAAAAGGAATAATATTTATGCATTTATTATGATCACACAAAGAAACTTACTATAAGGAATAATATTTATGCATTTATTATGATCACACAAAGAAACTTATTATCACAATATTCTAAATCTTTGAATAATATCGATTTAGGAGGTTTTATGCCTTCTATATAGACAGTAAGAGATTTTTAACCCGTTCATCTTTTAGCTGGTATCGATTTAGGAGGTTTTATGCCTTCTATATAGACAGTAAGAGATTTTTAACCCGTTCATCTTTTAGCTGGTTTTTTATCTTGTATAGAACATCCATAGAAAAAGACATACATGGTAGCTCCTTCGATCAAAAGTGTGTCTGGTATATCTCCACTTAGCATGTTGCCAGTCAAAAACCTATTCAGACCACATCACATTTATTAATCAGAAACTTACATATGCATATGTGTATACATACATGTGTACAATATACATAACTATGAGTGTGTATGTATATATACACACATGTACATGCATAAATTTGCACAAAGTTCAAAATAATCTTAAAAATTAAACTAACTTTGTAATACTTACACGTAACGCAAGCTCCTGCCAATGATGTCACGGGATATTCCCCCTGTTAACTTGTTAAAGCTCACATCCCTGTTCAATTTACAGTATAATAGATACTAATGACTATTGACTTAACAATTCACAACTCATGAATTTAAAGGACTTGCTCAATAACAGATTATGTTGCATACAAAAGTTAGTACTGTTACATATCAATGGAATCATTGCATATGTTACTTACAATAATTGAAGATCGCGTCTTTGCCAAATATAAGCAGGTATCTCACCAGAAATGTTGCAGTTTCTCAATACACTATACACCAGAACAAAAGGGCATCAATAACCAATCCATTTATGGGTTGAAATTGGAACCGAACCACTAAATTCGATACAAAGTATAGAACAAAACCTTCTACATACAGTGTTAGTAAACCAACAGCATTATCTAAAGGAGGGAATCTCTGAGTTGGTCCACTTAGTTCACAAATTCTCCTGCATAGTAATAGTAATTTCCCATTACACGAAATAGAAAAAAAAAGATAAAAAAGAGAAAGAAAGAAAGAAAAAGGTTCGTATGAAGTTAACGTTATCTACACTCACACGTCAGTTAAGTTCAGAAGGGAAATGGATGAAGGAATCGGTCCCGAAAGCCCCGTCCCAATTAGTTCTCTTCAAAAATAACAATACAAAAAAGTGAACGGAAATAAATATACAGCACAACTGCATATGATTTACAAACTAAACTTACAGTTTATTGAGTTGTCTCCAATTCTCTATGAAATTAGGTATGGACCCACTGAGATTGTTGTCACTTATCCTGCTGTAAAATAAAAAATAAAAATTCAGTTAACTTACACCTCAAACATCAGTGAAAAAAAAAAATCATTAACTTTCAATAGCGATGTGAAAATGTTTACAAATCTTTTAAATTGCTCAATTCAGCAAGGGATGCTGGCAACGTTCCCGTCAACTGGTTTGAGGACAAAATCCTGGAGTAAAGTATCAAAGAACAGAATAAGTTAAAATACGTGAGTAATCGAAGAACAAACAAACCGAGAGCCAAACAGCCTTACAATGTTTGTAAATTTATTAATCTCCCCAAATCAGAAGGAACAGTTCCCGAAAAGTTATTTGCTTCAAGGTTCCTATGTAAAATGTATAGTTAGAATTAAGAGTAGAGTATACGGATGGTCCCGATCGTTTACCAAAATTTTGGATTTGGTCCCTAGCTTTTTAAAAGTACACAAATGGTCCCTGTGGTTTGCACTTTGTAACGCATTTAGTCCCCAGCCAACAAATCTAAAGTTTTTAGCATGTTCAAGTTAGGGACTAAATGCATTACAAAGTGCAAATCACAAGGACCATCCATGTACTTTTAGAAAAAGGTGGGGACTAAATGTGTTACAAAGTGCAAGCCACAGTGACCATCCTTGTACTTTTGGAAAGCTAGGGACCAAATCCAAAATTTTGGTAGACAGGGACCATCTGTGTACTTTACTTTAGAATTAATGGTAATAAGTAGCTCAATATTATGATATAGTCATCTAATAAATTGGACTGTTAATAAAAACACTACCAAATAGAAAATAAATACAACGTACAAATATGTCAAAGTTGTAATATTTCCCAATTCCGCTGGTATTTTTCCAAAAAAGCGGTTTCCAAGAAGAGAGCTGCGAAGTCAATGGGTCAATGCTGTGAAAACATAAACTAAAAGATTCATAGCTTAAGTTAATCAACAAAAAGATTTTATAAACAGATTTTTACATTGATTGCAACTGTGATGAACCCAATTCAGTCGGTATGGTACCACTGAGGTAATTGTAAGCAAAATCGCTGCAAAAGTTAAAGATATTTTAGTCTCACTAATATGCCAACTCGTACCACTGTAGCAAGAAGACCAGCACTTACATGGTTTGAAGGAAAGGGAGCTTTATGAGTTGAGGTGGAAGCACACCACCTAGACTATAATATTTATGTACGCTGCATTGACGAAAATACCCTTTGAGAAAGACAAATGAGTAGAAGCAGTTGCAGCGGACGTTATTATACGATGATTACTGAGCACTCAAAAAAAAGACTCTTGTTTACGGATTTCTTTCTAACAAAACAAAAACAGGAAAGGTTTCCATTTAAGATTTGTCACAAGTGAAAGAGCCTTCATTGGTTCATCCCACATACCAAACAGGTTTTATAGCTTTTAATAAAAAAAAATCATCTTTAAAAATTCAATATCAATATAAAATCTTACAAGAAATTTGAGGACAACATTTTTTATATATATAGGGGTGAGGTTGTACAATAGCTGCTTAACGTGCGAAGAGTATGCGAGTAAATTACGCATGTTATAATTTACAAACCCTAATTACGCATGACCACAAAATTCACACATGGTTAAAAAAAACAAAATCACACATGGCAAACACAAATCACACATGGCAAACACAAAATCACGCATGGTCAGTCAGTCAGAAACCTTAATTACGCATGTTGTAACATAATAATCACGCACATTATACTACTGCTCGCGTACGTTTCGCACGTTAAGGACTCTTGTATTTTAAACTCTCTCTCTCTATCTCTCTCTCCCTCTATCTCTCTCTCTATATATATATCATGGTTATTAAAGGCACGAGGCGCACTCAGGGCGATTTGTTGGGCCCGGGGCTTTATTTGCGTCTGGGCGCTCGCTTTAATAACTAAGCGGAAGATTATGAACTAACCTGAAGATTAAAGGCGCGAAGCACACTCAGAGCGATTTGTTGGGCCCGGGGCTTTA
This sequence comes from Helianthus tuberosus, assembly GCA_030545235.1. Classification (NCBI taxonomy): domain Eukaryota; kingdom Viridiplantae; phylum Streptophyta; class Magnoliopsida; order Asterales; family Asteraceae; genus Helianthus; species Helianthus tuberosus. The sequence goes on from CM060352.1 coordinate 124,373,352, forward strand.
TTTGCGCCTAGGCGCGCCTGGGCGCTCGCTTTAATAACTATGATATATCTATATATATAGGGGAGGGTTATCTTGCAAACGCTAAATATTGCGATAACCGTGAGAACGAATGAAAAAACCGCGAGAACTTGGTCAGAATCAATTCGAATTCAATTTTTTTTACACTTTATCATTATTAATCGAATACAATATTAGAAAATAAATTTACACTTTTAAATTTACATGTATTCGTAAACAAAGAAAATTTACACATATGTAAGTTTGCCATTTACACGTGTAAAAAGATTATTAAGAGTGATTTTGAGAGAGGAGATGAATTATTTAAAGAGTAAATTATTTTTTTAACGTTGTATTTTAATTATGACGATGTTTGTATTAAAAATATTTGATTTTGATTGGTTTTTTCATTCATTCTCATAGTTCTCGCAATACTTAGCGTTCTCAAGATAACCCTCCCGACATTTTTTGATTTTGAAGATAACGCAATACTTAGTGTTATATATATAGGGAAATGATAGTTAAGAAACCCTTTTAATTGAGAAAACCCAGGAAACTTAACCTCCCGACATTTTTTGATTTTGAAAAAAATCACACATGTAACATACATAATTTTAAGGGTTTTGAGCAAAAAAACAACTAAAAAAAGCGCCGACCAGATTTAAAAAAAAAACAAACAAGTTTTTGTGTAACATATGTTACAGTCGCGTCGCGTTGCACAAAACTTGTTTATTTTTTTTAAAATATCTTCTCGGCGCTTTTTTGTTTTTGTTTTTTTTTTTTTTGCTCAAAACTCTTAAAAACATGTATATTACATGTGTGATTTTTTTCAAAAAAAATGTCGGGAGGTTAGAGTTTTCTAGGTTTTCTCAATTAAAAAGGTTTTCTCCCAATACTCACATTATATATATATACCCAATTCAAACTTTAGATGATTTTGAAGATTGGGTATCAATTCTTTAAGTCAGAAGTAGCCCCTTTGACCTCACTACGCAAAACTCTTTATCTTTCTTGGATATTGCCATCTTGGTTAATAATCGTTGCAGTTAAAGGGTTACATATAAGCTAGAACCAAACTTATCCTATATATCAATTTCAAGATACGTTATATAGTACAATAGACATAGGTTTAAACTAATTTAAGATTTTAGAAGTATGATACAAGGTTGTTCGTAACAAGTCAAAGTGTCAAACAGGTAACTCTGAATGCTATGAAATGCAAAATGAGAAGATTACATGCTTACGACATGACATTCGCTGGAGTTGCTGTTGTTGCAGTCTACGTCACACTTGACATTGGCTTCAGCTTCAGGGTGGGGCTTTGGCACTTGAGCAATCATTTCAAGTTGACAAGAGTTTCCATTGAACTTCCAATTCGTTGCACCCATTAATGTCATTATTTGTTCAACACCTTCCACTGAACGACAATAATGGGTAATTCTTATAAGTTCCTTTTAAGAATGTTAACTACAAACAATACAACTACATTCAACTTCCTTCGAAATTCCAGTGAGAATGATACCAACAAATATCGAGTTCAATTAGCATCTTACTATCTTAGTGTCATAATCATAGTTGTTAATGGCGAATAGCGACAGATAGCGATAAGGTACCTATATGCTACATAGCGAATAGTGATAAATAGCGAGCGGCTATTTTATAAATAGCGATACACTAGAAGATAAATTTAAAAAGTTTATATGTATGTTATATCAATTATCAAAATACCCTGGTATATATGCTATTTACATGTATATATAACAAAAAACCTAAAGTCTAGCTATTTTATAGCTACATTTAATTGCTATTTATATTAAAATAAAAAAATAAATTGTCGCTATTATCGCTACAACCCTAATAGCAAGCCTAGACCTATATGCTACATAGCTCGCTATAGCGCCGATCGCTACGCTCGCTATTGACAACTATGGTCATAATAAAAATAAAATCACTCATGTTTAACCTAATTAACCACCAAACAACCAAAATTGGTGTAAATAACCACAACCAATGGACTCACTAACCTCCAAATTAAAACTCACAATCTATATTCACCAGCAATAATCACAAAAAAATCAAGTTCAATTAACATCTTAGGGTTATAATCAAAACAAAATCACTCGTATCTAACCTAATTAACTTCCAAACAGCCAAAATTGGTGTAAATAACCCACAACCAAGGGCTCACTAACTATGCAGTTAATATCAGTGGGATATTTGTTATCGGCCCTCTACAAAATATCGGTGTGGACTTGGTTGACTGATATGACCGTTAGACCACCCATAGTGGTGAGAAATTGGGGCGTTTTTTTGGCCCAAAACGCCCAAACACGCCCATTCATGGCCCCTCCGGGGTGTTTATTTTGAATTTTTGTTGTTTGGCGTTGTATTTTCCACGCCCATGTTCAAAAGTTTTTGGCCAATCAGTGATGTTCTACTTTTTCTTGTCCAATAAAGTTTTTTGATGTTTTTTTATTTAATTTTATTTACACCCCTTTTTTTAACATAATGCCCACATCCCCACGACACCCATTTTAGAAAAACGCCCCATTGCTGACTGGGCTGCCACATGGCGCACAACGCCCAAGGGTGGGGCATTATTCACCCCAACGACTACGCATGCATGGTCTTATTGTGGATGCCTTGGTTGATGTGGACGGAGGAAGATTTCATGTCTTATGATTAGATCATGTTTCATATATTGGCACTTTCGAGTTTTGACTTTTGATATTAATATTAAAATTATATATGTATACATATATATATATATATATATATATATATATATATATATATTCTATATGATCTTAAAATTACCAATATCCCACCACGAAAACCTATTTCTCAAATATGATATCTGATTTTGGACCGCATTAACTGCATAGCTCACTAACCTCCAATTAAAATTCACAATCTAACATCTTAGGGTTATAATCATATCAAAATCACTAACGTTTAACCTAATTCACATCAATTTGTATATAAACTCTATTCTATTCCTTTTAAACAAACAATTTCCCCAACAAAATTAACACAAAATTAACAGAATCTGTTTTAAAATCAGATATACCTTCTTGTATTGGAACAGCAGAATCCGTAAGTTGTATGAGAAGGGTGAAATTGAACGCTAGAAAGAATATAAACTCTGGTTTCTTCATCATCATGAGCATCTTCTTCTGTGTGTGTGGAGTGAGTTGGTGAATTGTATATCATTCGGTTGAAGTTTGTGTGCAGCCCTAAATTATTGAATATACGAAAGGTCAAAGTGATCCAGGTTAGGTTAGGTTGAATTTGAATGTTTTAGTGAATACTGATGACTTTATATGTCCCCTGTTCATGAATCATGACTACTGCTATTTCATGCTTTTGGATAAATTAATAATTAATAAATCTTATTATTGTTACTTTGTTTAAATAAACGTCTCGGCTGCTGGATTTGTTGTTATTAGTTATTATTATTACTTTATTATTTTTTAATTATTATTTTTATCTCCACTAAACTTGTGATTTTTTTAATATAGTCAAGTGGAAGTAAAAGTTATAAACTAATTACTATTCTATTGCTTTGGTGTTGGATGTTCGGTTAATGTATGTAGCTTCTCGCTGGATTTTTTTGATTGTATTACTAGGTTGTTACCCGTGCCGCGCGTTGCGGCGGCAACATCAGTTTGTGATTTCGTTACGGTTTTACCCATAAGATATTTTTGTTAAGAAAAATTAGGATTCAAGACTATCTTGTCCGTGCAGGACATGAATTCTAACTAAAGCAAAAAAAATTCTAACTAAAGCAACAAACTTACTACTTGCAGAAATAATTACATAGTTGAAAAAACTCACCGTTGACTCCAGAAGTATAGGATAGCCGCTTGTTGTGCGATCTAATCGTCTCCAAACTTTCAGCGAAAATCGAGTACCTGTGCTTCATTTCCTCACTACTTTGGTACTTCCTCCCGTACCTGTTCGTTCCATAATTCAAGAAGAAAAAGTCGAACATCAATCCATCCATTTTTAAGTGCTAATTAATGAAAAACAGTGCAGATTCACGATTAACAGTAACTAACCTGTTAGCAAATCGAGCAAAGGTGAGATCATGAGATTAGCTTAACGTATTACGTGTTCATTAGATTTCATGAAGCAAAGTCGATTGCATTATATATTACAAACTTCGGATCTTTACCTACGACATTATGAGACACCAATAAGTCAACGGACACAAATACTTGGTAAACATACACATGTCATCTTGGTCATCTTAGGACCCAAGTTGCCCTTTTTACAATTTAATGTAAAGACAACAGATTATTATAACATTGCATCGCTTTTAAATTCTTAGTACATGTGCAAAAGAAAGTAGACTTCATACCATTACATAGTACTCTCTTTGTTTTCCTTTATAATGTACTTTAGGCACACCGTGACTGCCACCTAGAGTGCTATTTGACCAAAAGAAACATCAACGTCACTAATTTCGAATAAAAACCACATTTAACATGACTATGATAGAATGAAACACAAACACGTACTTGTAAACTTGCCAGTTGTACGATCCCAGCCACCTAAAAAAGGGAAAGGTTAAAAAGTTGTACATCATATTTGAATATAGGATTCTAAGTTTCACTTATTTAAAAGCATAGGGTATATAACGTACAAAATCCATTGTTGAAGTACTAAATCTGGATGAAGTTAAAAGCAGAAATAGTAGCAACAACTTGAGACCTTGTAAAGCCAACCTCCAAACTATGTAAGAAATAGGGAAAATAACATATTAGTAATGCGAACAGATAATTAGATGTTTTAGACGTTTTTTTTATCATCCAATTTCACCTGACCATTCTTTTACCATCACCATCACTATGAAAATTGTAGACATATCAAAAGATTTTATACATCGTTAACATGATCAGCAAACAAATTTATTTGAGAAAGATGTTATTTTACAAATATAGTTATATGTGTGTGAAAATAGTTTTGTTGAAAAAATCGAGAAGGGACATATCAAAATGAATCTTTAACTCATAAAAAAGTATTCCATAAGAAAAATAAAAGTGTAGAAAGAAAAATTAGAGTGGCAGTTACAATTGTGTAAGCAATTTTTGTTTTTAGTTTATTTTCATGTTTAATTTATATAAGGACCAGACTATAAACTATCTTATACCCACATACACATGTATACAAATTCAGATAGTTACACTCAATATATTTTAAATTACCTACACATGTGTAACACTAATAATATGATAATATCTATCTTATTGCAACCTACACATATGCATATATGCATTTCAGTTAAAATAATACTAAATTGTCAAATGTAAAGAGTATAGGTGCGATGTAAAACAGTTTTATTAAAAAAAGAGAAGATTATGTGGAATGTCTTGTTTTTAAAATTCAATAGACTAAAAACACATAAAATGGGTTATTTCTAAAACGCAATGGCAGAAAAACACAAAGAAATTTTTATTTTTATTTTTTCTTTGGTAAAACGCAATGGCCTAAACACAAAGAAATGTCTTTTTTCTAAAACGCAATTGCTCAAAAACACAAAAAAATATCTTTTACCTAAAACGCAACTGACTAAAAACACATAAAAATGTGTTTTTTAAAACGAACCGATTTTGTTTTTGAATGCTTCTGCTCATGTGTGTGCATATATATTATATTGTATATGTATAATATATATTGACTCCTCATATTATTCCACTCTGATTAATAAGTAAAACTTAGGTGAATATTGTTAAGAAAAAGAAATATTAGTCTCCAAATGAGAAAACTACGTGAGATATAATGTTAAAAAATAACAAATTAGAGACATAAGACCCTACTTCTAGACAAATTGCAATCAATACTATTTTAAAAGAAAGAAGCATACATCACCTACCTTTCATTTTCTTCATAAAACACCTCTCACATGAAAATTCCAATTATTAATTTCCACCTAATAATTTATATGTGACCACGAAGAAGAAGAACGGGTAAGAATCCTCTCAAACCCTGGTTATCAAGACCTCTCTGCACCCCCTCATTTCAAAAACCCTAGATCAAATATGCGCACACCAAGCCCCCATTTCCCTCTGCTCTCTCTCTCAATCTCACACCGGCGGTCGGCCGGTTTCTGTGGTACCGGCGCCGCTATGGTGGTGTCGGCCACCATCTCCAGTGACAACCACACTCAAAGCCCCCCCCCCCCCCCCCATGATCTCCAGCGACGGCAGGCGGAGCCGCCGCCCCTCACTCCGGCGGCGGTGAGTTTCTCGACGACGACGGCGGTGCACCATCTCCAGTGACAACCACACTCAAAGCCCCCCCCCCCATGATCTCCAGCGACGGCAGGCGGAGCCGCCGCCCCTCACTCCGGCGGCGGTGAGTTTCTCGACGACGACGGCGGTGTGCAGCTTTTCCGATGGTCGACGGGCGACGGGTCTAGCAGCCGCTGGTTTCTTTTGTCAAACACACTCTACAAACCCTAATTCAGTTCCTCTCAACCTAATACCCAGTTTCAACAGAAAACCTAGAAGACGAAAGAGAAGAAAAGTAATTTGATACTAACCTGAGAGCAGCAATGGTTGCAAGAGGCGAGAGCAAGCAAGCGAGCAGAATGATGATGAATAATCTGGAACAAATCCCTGTTGTAAAGAGTAGTACTTCTTTGTTGAGGGGTATTATTGTCTTTTCTTGGCACCACCGACATTCTTGTTTAAGAATATATAAATTCGTTGGTGTTAAAAAAAAAATAATATAAATAATAGATTTTAGGCTGCGAGCTCGATAAGTGAAGCTTGGGCTCGGGCTCGTTTACTGAATAAGCTTATTTTTAGGTTCGAGGTCGGCTTGTAAACAAGTTTAAATAAGCTCGGTTCGTTTACACTAAGGCTCGACAAGCCTAACGAGCTTTACATGCGAGGCTCGAGCTTAGGCTCGATAAACAAACGAGCTTTATTTTAGCCTTAAGCTCAGCTCAGGCTCGATAAAGCTCGGCTCGTTTTTAGCCAATCTCGAGTAGCTCGCGAGCCGCTCAGCTCGTTTGCACCCTAATGTCGAATCCCCAAATCCATGGATGACGTTCAAAGGGTCTTCGCTGACGTCGTAATATTCCAACCTTTGCTTTCTACAAAAAAGGAAACCGTTAGCCTCGTCACGGGGGACCCCGGGGGGGGGGGGGTCCGTGACCAAGCTCCGGCGTGAGAGTAAGTAAACTTGCCGAAGAGTAAAAGAGAAGCTTATCCCGACGAGTGTAATCACCGGAATGTTCTCTATGGTGTGAATCAATTATAAATGTGGGTATTTAATGTGAGGGAGCTATGGTCGGAATAAATGTTCATGTAAAGCATTAAGTGAGATACCTTGCCCCTTGTAGATCCTTTTTACCTTCCTTATATAGCCGAGATGGCTTATCTTCTTGCTGGAGAGATATCGATGGGAACTAACGGCCTCTGATCAGCTTTGGGGGACTCAGACACGTGTCTGAGCCCCAACGACAGGATCTCTGGCTTCATTTAATGAGGCCAGTTAAGAGGTACTATGTTGCCGGCGATGCTCTTCTTATCAGACAGGCATTAAATGCCCTTGTTATCTCGAAGATACCTTTCCCGCTCATATGCAGAAGTCCCTTAAGAGACAAGTATTACTATTGGGCCTTTATCAGGTGGGCCTACATGATGGAAGCCCAAGACGAGTCAAGTTGGGCAACCAGTTGGCCCGTCGTCAAGTCATCTTTAGTCCCTGGTTCTGAGATTCAAATCTCATGATCCAGGGCTGAGTCATAATTACCCATGGAGGTAGTCTTCTTGGGCTAAGGATGTGGGCCCACCTCCAACTAATCATCACGTGCCCCTTCTCGTTTTTCGAGAGTCATCAGACGTGAGAGATCAACGGCGGGGGTTTAATCCCCTTAATACACGTGCTCCGAGCAATTTTAAATTTTGAAAAGTGGTGATGTGACGGTTTCCTCCTTTCATGTCAGTTATCTTCTTTAAAACCCTTACCGCCCCTCTGATTTCTCTTAACTTCCACCCTTTTTTCTTTATATCTCCCATTCTCCTTTCTTCTACCATCATTTTTCGATCACCTTTCTGCCTTACAATGAGTCGCACTGGTCGTTCCTCGATTCGTTCCGTCTTGACAGCAAAGGACTTGGAATCCTTTATCGAGGCCTACAAGATTCCAGAATGTTTTTCCCAACTCTGCCTGGGCCTGATGATTCAACGGAGTGTACCCCTGACCGGATCGTCATATATATCTTGTCATTCTCTTCTTGTGGTGTTCGTTACCCGCTCTCAACTTTTAAGGTGGATTTGCTACGACATTTCAAGGTTCATTTTTCACAACTACACCCTTTGGGATTCATGAGGGTCGTGCATTTTGAGTTGTCATGCGTGGCGGTTTCTGGTGAACCGTCGATTCCCCTGTTTTTTATGTTTTATAAGTTGATCTAAAATGATGGGGATTGGTTTACCTTCATCAAACGGAAAGACATCGTATCCCATCCCTGCTATTCTTTTATGCTAACCTCTACCTACCCCAAGGAGTGGAAAAGCCGGTTCATTTTTGTTTCTGTCGCCATGATACCAGAATCGCCACCCTTAAGGGATGCTAAGGCAACCATTGAAGACAGCAACCCAGTTTTATCTGCCGATGAGATTGTTCAGTGGAAATGTATGTATGAAAATCCTACGAGGGCTTTTACTTTTCCGGGGGGGGGGGGGGGGGATCTTGGCTATGGGGGGATTAATCCCTTCCTATCCAGTCAGGCCAAAAGCTTTTGTAGGAAAGAAAGGTACTTCCTCGCTTTTGATATGTTGTTTTTATCCTTTTCTAAAAGTTTTTAAGGGATTCGTGTAGTCATCTTTAGCCCCCTTTTTCGTGCAGAGATGACCCTGTGGGGTTTACTTCAGGAAGATTGTAAGGATGTCAAATTTATGGTGGGTGATAAAATTGAACCAAGTATGAGCCGAGGCGTAGAGAAGAAGGTTACTAAGAGATCTGTCCAGACAGGGGATTCTGCTGCCGAGGAGAAGGATGAGGAAGCTTCCTCTGGTGAGAAAAGGGTCCCCTTGGTTCCCTTTAAGTGAGGAGTTCAAGTGATGATGATAATGATGAAGACCTGGAGAGTCGCTTGGTTTGTAAGTGGAAGGCAGTCCAACCCAGCAGCCCTAAACAAGTTCCTACCCCTCGCAATATCCGGTTGAGACTCCGGAGTGCTAGTGGCCAAAAGGCTTTTCCTGTTACGAGGGCTACCTTCGAACTTCCCCCTACTGGGGTCAAGGGTCCATGTCTAAACACTTGCGATCATCCAGTCTTGTGAGTGAGCCTTTGTTGGTAAGTTTTCTTCTTACATTATGTTTTGATCAATGTGATGGCCTTTTAAACCCTTGTTGTTTTTTGTTAGTTTTGTTCTGGTGGGTTTCTGATGATCTTTTTCATGTATTTGGAGCAGGGAAGCTCTAATGCTCCGATTGAGATTCCTACTGCCCCCTCCTCCTCTCGAGTCCGGGACAAGACTCCTGAGGTCAATGTTGCCTGTATTACCCCAGCCTTTGAGGTTTCTCCCCTCCATGCCACTGGAACCAGCAAACCTTCTCACCTGGAAGGTTTTGTCTCTCGATCTCCTTTGGCCCCTTTGTTTGCTGATGCTCTTCCAGTCCCGTATATTCCCAGATGGAAGATAACTCAGTTTTCAGTAGTGGGGCCTCCTGAGACTGCCCGAGACTTCTTGGCTCATGTTGTTCCTCCTTCCCACAGGTTTATGAACTCTGCTCTGAGGGCTGATCTCTTTGACGATCAATATAGCATGTCCCTTTATAAGGGGTTTTTCAGGGGAGCCGGTATGCTATAGTGTCACACCCTCAAAATCCACACGCGGAGTATTACCGCGAGGCATGTGACGACCAGGATCTTAGCCACTAATTATTTTGAACGGATTAGTTATTGTTATAAACATTAGCATAATTAGTGACCTAATTTAAAATTTCATAAAACATGGTTCTAGTTTGCAGCGGAAGGGAAAGTAGAACATATCGTAATTTAAAACCACAAGTTTGTTATCATGAAACTTACAAACCACGCACTCCATCCGATTGTAATGTCCGTCCTAACTGTATCGAGCAACCTGCAAAGCATGCAGTAGGGTATCAACATAATGTTGGCGAGTTCACGAGTTGTCCAGTTTTAACTTTTCGAAAACGTAAGTTGTTTAGATAAAGCATTTATAATCACGTCATGGGGAGCTACCCCATATGAAAGCTACTAAACTGGCGTTACCGAAACTATTGACGAGAAGATTTTGTGCCCCGAGTCAATGTCTATCGTCATTGACCAAGATGCAAGGTATACTAGTTCACGCCCGATCTCCCCCGGTCACGGTGTGAGGTTGTCAAACCTAATAGCGCTATCAACTAATAACCCGTTCGCCCCCGGCGATTAATCGGTACTATAAGCAGGGACTTTACATGATAGAGATTCGTTTAGTTTTGCTAGTTGTGATTTATAAATAATATCCAAACGTATCTCCCCCGGAGATAGTATTTTAAAAGTACCCATTTGCATTTTCCCCCGGAAATATTAATTGAAAGTAATCTTTAAAGATGGCGGTTTGTTCGTGTCCCTCCCTGGGACGCATGCTTTTAGTGTGTGAACTCACCTTGGTTTGCTCGGCAGATAATTTACTTGTGTTAGGTTGGTCAACCATACCCTATTATGGTTTATAAATATTTATTAGGTTCGTATGCAGGAAATGTCACATATAGATTACACATATCTAACACATAGCATGTATCTCATACTAGCATATACGCTATTGGGCCTATCCTAGCATATAAACAGTTAACAGTAACACACAATCCAAAACATGATATCACATTGTGCGGCCCAATAAATAAGCAAGGAAGCCCAGTCGAAACCGGGTGGTCTCGACTCGAGACTATGAGGTCTCGAGTCGCAACCACTGGATTCTAAGTCGCAACAGCTGGTCTCGAGTCGAGATCAGGAGATCTCGAGTCGCGACCGTGCTGGTCTCGACTCCTGGGGCGCCTTGTCTGGTTTCGAGTTGATGATTGATGGTCTCGAGTCGCAACACTGCGGTCTCGACTCGTTCCATGATGATGCTTCTAGAATTTTCAGAATAGTACTATCCAATTAAAATTCATAAGCATGTACTATCCAATCAAATTTCATTAACATGTTTTATCCTACCGTACAATCACTAGATCAGATCAAAACAACAAATTTCAAATATTCAAATCATCTTCAAACAGTTCATTTAAGCAAACAATCACCAACCGACTTAGAATTAATCAATTTACTAATAAGAAAGCATATAAACATTCAAACTATTAATTCAATCATTTTTCATAAAAACCCAAATCTGATCGATTCACAAGCATGCTTTTACATCAGCTTAAACATAAATTAATACCCTTCAGCCCATAACTAAAATTATACATAACTAATATTATCAAACAGCCCATCATCCCTAAATTCAAACTTTTTTAAGTGTATTCATTTCATTTCACCAATCATCACAAACAATCCGCCATAATTATTAGTTACATATCACCTCGACAGTTGACCTTAACCATAATTCCAAACTATTTATTGCTATCATACAGGTTATCTACAAATATTCTTTTAACTGAGAGCAACGAGAATTTAAGATATTCATTTCAAAACAACACATGCTACATCATATAAACATTTTATACAAAAGAATCATATCATTGTGAGCATCAGTAATAAACAAAGAATATGCACCGCATCCGTACACCCCAATCATGTGCACACTTTTCTTATTCCAAATTTACAAGTCTATTATCATAATCTATTACCAATCACAGACAATCATGGAGGATAAGAATACAAAACTAACATATTGCAAACATTAACTAAACAAAAACAATTTGTCAGTTCTATCTTGGTCATTAACACTAGTAAAAAAATGATCGATCATTCAACACACATTTTCCATTTTGTAATGTACAACCACAGAGGATTTAAAACAATTACAGCTGAATATAAACTGACCGAGTGACCCGTCACCGGTTGTGACCGCTGCTGTCGTTCATTTCCGTCACTGGCGCCCAGCACCACCTCTTTGCTGCTCCCAAACAACCACCTCCGCCGCCACTCAACGGAACCACCACGCTGCTAATTCAGGTCCGAATTTCTATGACCAACAATAAACACCCATGTCTGTCTCTGACACTACCAGACATCAGCGTGTACCCGCCGTCGATCACCGAAATCTGACTGTCTTTCTCTTCCTCTTGCTAAAACTGACATCATCAAGAGGCTGGGGTATGCGTGGAATCGAGACAAGGAGGAAGGGGGTTTTCGTGGAGGCTCGTTGGAGGAAGAACGGCGTCGGTGTTCGCCGTAACCCGGCTACGGTTGCCTATGATTAGAGGGAAGTGATGAGAGCAGAGAGTTTGAGAGCTTGCAAGAGGTTTTGGGTGTGCGATCGGATAAGGTAAGAGTGAGGAGGAGGTAGGAAGTGCGGGTGTGTGGTCGGAAAAGGAGCCGGAGCTCGCTGGAATACCTATCTCCAGTGACCGGAGATTTAGAGAGGGAGAGTGGACATGGAATCTCTAATGTGCGGCTGAGAAGAAAAAGGAGGGGTTAGGGTTTTGATAAAAGGGGGTGGGGGAGGATATATAGATTATATAGTGTAGGGTTTTAGGGGAGTGGGGTTGGTCTTGGGCTTGGGCTTGGCCCAAGTGCGTGAGCCCGTTTAAACGGCCACGCGTCTCACTCAAACCGATTGGCCCAGTTAAAATTAACTAACATATCAATAGTCTAAATTATTATTTTAGTAGATAATAATAACAACAATAGTAATAATAATAATAACTCGAATATTCTCCTCTTGATGATTGGGATCGAGAGTACGGGGTGTCACATTCTCCCCATGTTACAGGAATTTCGTCCTCGATATTTAAGAAAAGTCATGCGATTCACTCTAAATGTATACTTAGATTTCCATTACTATACGTAGATATAAGCAGTTTCATGAAAGTCCACGGAACAAACATGTAAGCCACATAGCACATACAGTCACATAGCACGAAAAATTATGTAGCACAAGATCTACAGAGTTCGTACGTTTTTACATAGTATAGAATTTCACAAATTTAATTATAACATCCAAGTAATGTACGGGAAGACCCAAAGTGTCACATTATCCCCAAGTTCAAGAAATTTCGTCCCGAAATTTAGCGAGCAGTCACTGACAAGCTAGTGTGTTTAAACGTTTTCGTAGGGCGATACATCACCCCATGTTGGTTTGAAATTTCTCCCCGAAATTTAGCGGTAGCCTCAGCGCTGGAAGTAATGTTTGTAAACAACTGGGGATACATGCACATCATCTGGTTTTCCCGTTCCCAGGTAAGCTCTGGGCCACAACGCGAGATCCAACGAACTCGGTCTGTTAGCATACTATACCATGCTTGAGGGTTTTGATTTCTTGATCCTTGATCTCAATCGGTTCCCCAATGAAGCGTAGTTTGTTGCTGATCACGAGTTCCTAAAAAGGACAACGAATGTTTCATCTGACAGACACTTCTTTAGACTAGGCACGTGAAGGACGTTGTGTACCGCACTCAGTTCTTCGGGCAGGTTTAGTATGCAAAGCTACCTTACCGATCCTTTCGGCAATTTCGTACGGTCCAACGTATCGCGGATTAAGTTTGTCCCGTTAGCCAAAACGTACCACACCTTTCAAGGGTGTACTTTAAGTAGAACCCAATCTCCGACTAGGAGTTCTAGAGGTTTCCTACGCTTATCCGCGTAACCTTTCTGACGGTCTGGAGCTGCCGCCATGCGTTTGTCTGATCTGGGCGATCTTATCCGTTGTTCAAATGCAAGTTCTGGGCCGGTAATTTGGCTTCCGCCCAACACAGAGGTGACCGGCATCTGCATCCGCGCAATGCCTTAAATGGTGCTACCGGAGTGCTAGTGTGGTAGCAGGTGTTGGAAGAGAATTCTACAAAAGGGAAGTGTCATTCGTATCCAAGGCCGATACACATGTTCTTAGCATGCCTTTGGGTATTTGGATGGTGCGTTTGGCCTGACCATTAGTTTCCACAGCCTGCGACAAATCGGACGCAAAACATGGGTTCGCTCAAAAGTGATAGAAGTTGGCACTCCGTGCCTAGCATCTACTTCTGTCACATAGATGGTTGCAAATTTGAAAACTTGTTAGTTTCTTCGGTCGCGTGCCGTTACTAGCAGATATTTCATCAATGCCTTGGATAGGATGGAATAAGATAGAAGCACCTTGTAGATCATCTTCCAATGGCTGGAGTTGTGGATATTTGAGCATCTCTCGAATGCTAGGTGATGCTCTTTCGAGTTTAATCGTGAGGGGTTGCGTATGCGATCAAGAAAAGCGAGCCTTGCGACGTTAAAAGTCGTGCGTTGAAAGCTTAACGCAGGCGGTTTGAGTCGTAAGGATTCTAGAGTCGTTCGGATCCCTACTGGTTCTCGGAGTAGGTTCAAATGTCATCAAAGGAAACAGGTGTCAAAATTTGACAGGAAAGGATAAATTCGAACGCCGTGAGTAGGTGTTGATCGTATCGAGTTCGAAGAACAGTGCTTGCGATGCCTTTTACCTTTGGGGCATCTTTGGCTCGTTGCTCCCACGAGTAACATTCGTAGTAAGTAGTTCATCCAAACGGAGGTTTGTGCAAAATAGAGTAGGGAGCTGGTGCCATGCTAGAGCAAAAAGAACGTGCCTGGGCGAGGGAGATGGCAGCTTTGGTTGAAGAAAAGGAGGAGTTGGCCGCCGAGCTGAAACATTAGAAAGAGCTTGACTCCGTGTCTCAAAAGGAATTAGATGCCATGTATGCCGAGTGGGGAATAACTTCGGATGACAACCAGAAGCTGGCTAAAGAGAAGTATTGGTTGATTACTGAAGGCTTCAGATCCTTCCTCACTGCTGTCTCTCAGTCTGAGGAGTTTAAAAGCAGCCTTGAGCAGATTTACAGGGCTTACCGGGACGTGGGATATCAGTTAGGCTTGAAGGACGGGTACGCTTATTCTGCTCAGGGTTTGGGAAGGAAAGAAACCCCTCTTTACAATTCCAAGGCCAAGAAGCGGTTGTCCAAGTTGGACAAAGAGTTTGGGAGAAAGACCCCCGCCCTTCTTAATAAGATCCTTGAGCGTCCCTTGATGTCACTTGATGAACTTAAAGCCTTGCTGACTCCCGCTGGTCCTTCTTCTCCGAAGTCTTTGTCTGGGGATGATTCCCAGTAGTTTCAAAACAATAACTATTTCGATATGGTTGTAACTAAATACTCATGCACCTTAAACACTGTTGACTTTTGTCGTTTGGAGGAGGACCTTTGTGTTGGGGTCCTCCCAGTATCTAACTTATGCTCTGCTAGCTATCTCGTGATTGTGTGTTGTCAACTTGTTTTTGTTGCCTTTGTTGTGTTGTTTTTTGCAGGTGCTATTACCGGGAGCTAATCCAGTACCTGCTTGAAGGTCTTTGATTATTTGTAGCATGATTACAAAATTATGTAGTTTGTTTACTAGATTTGCTAATGCGTTACTTGTACATTTTCTTTTACAGATAATAAAGTATCATGTTGTGTTCATGTACACTTGTTTTCTTTTTCCTGTAGTTTATTTACAAAAAATTCCTTAGTGTGTATGTTCATGATTCGTTTCTTTTTGTAGTTTACTTACAAAAGTCTCTTCGTGGTTTATTTTGTAAACCAGGATTGTCTGTACTAGGAGGATCCTTGGACAAGTTTATAACCGCAGATTGTGTTTTCTAACTTGTTTGTCCGCTTTCTTTGGGCTAGCTAGCTAGGCCCTATTTTGCCCCACAGCCAGGCGTTCGGTGTGTTGGATACACATTTTTACACGTGTGTTGTTTGTCATTAGGTTTGTAGTTTCTGGGTACGTCTGCTCTAATACAATACCTGTAATTTTCCAAAAGGAACAAGTAGGTCGTTCATTATCATATGTTTTTTGGGGACTCAGTCCTCCAGTACAAGATTATACAAAATGTCTTTCTTGGGATATTCCCTAGCTAGTAGTTGACTTTTACAAAAAGCGGCTTCTAAGCCGTTTTCCATCGAAGGTGGTCTTTCCCTTCAAATATAATACTTCAGGAGTTGCATGAGGTTCCAGGTTCTCGAAACTTCCTTACCCTGAAGCGTCTCCAGTTTGCAGCTTCCTTTGCCATTTGCCCAGGAGACCCGGTAGGGTCCCTCCCAGTTAGGTCCCAGTTTTCCGATGCTTTCTTGCAAGCTGGCTTCGTTTGCCATCAGAACCAAATCTCCGGGTACGAGGTTGAGCTTCTTCATATTGGCGTTGTAATAGCTTTCAAGTTGTTTTTTATACCTGGCCTCCCTTACTGCTGCTATCTCTCTTCTTTCTTCGAGCAAGTTTAGATTCATCCGGAGGTCTTGTTCGTTCTCGGCTTCTCTTAGCTTCATCCTTGCGGTTGGGGACCCTATTTCAGCTGGGATGACTGCTTCCGTCCCGTAGGTTAAGCTGAAAGGGGTTTCCCCGTTGCAATCTTTGGGGGTGGTCCTATATGCCCATAGAACGAAGGGTAGCTCTTCCAACCACCCCTTTTGTTTTCTTCCTAGCCTCCCTTTCATCCCCTTGATCACACTTTGGTTTGCTCTTTCCACTAACCCGTTGCTCCGGGCATGGGTGACGGAGGTGAACACTTGGTGTATATGCATCTGCTCACACCATGGCTTAAAGGGCTTTCCTGCAAATTGGACTCCGTTGTCACTTACTAGCTCCCTTGGCACTCCATATCTGCATATAATGTTGTCCATCACGAATCGCCTCATTTGTTCTCCCGTAATCTTTGCCAGGGGTTTTGCCTCAACCCATTTGGTGAAATAGTCAATAGCGACCACCACGTACTTAACCCCTCCTGGGCCCTCCGGAAAAGGTCCGATGATGTCAATGGCCCATTTCTGGAATAGCCAGGATGTTGACACGGGTATCATTGGGTGCTTGTGGCGATGCGTCATGGGTGCATGGACTTGGCAGTTGTCACATTTTTTGATTTCTTCTGACGCCGTCTCATATATTCTCGGCCAATAAAATCCCGCATTCATTGCTTTTGCCACTACTGTCCTTGGCCCAGAATGCATGCTACAAATACCTTCGTGTATCTCTCTTACCACATACCTAGCCTCCTCGCTGTCAACACACTTCAGTGAAGGCCCCAAGTATGACCTTCGATAAAGTTCTCCGTTGATCAATTCGTACTGTAGAGCTTTGACTCTTATCTTCCGGGCTGCCCAGCCTCCCTCGGGTAGTACTCCGTCTTTGAAGAATTTTATAATCGGTGTCATCCAAGTTTCTTGGGCGTTTTCAATCGTTGCTACTTCTTCTGTTTTGATGGAGGGGGAGGTTAGAACCTCCACATTGACTTCCCTTGCTAGGTGATCGAAGGCTACGGAGGCTAACTTGCTAAGAGCATCGGATTTTCTGTTTCTCCCTCGGGGAATGTACTCCAGCTTGAAGGTCTTGAAGGCCTTGGTCATCTCTTTCACTCTGGCCACGTACTGGGCCATTGTGCTATCCTTAGCCTCATACTCCCCGTGGAACTGCTTGACTACTAGCTGTGAGTCAGTACTGGCTTCCACGTGCCTTGCTTTCACCTTCTTAGCCAATCTTAACCCTGCCGAAAGGGCTTCGTATTTTGCTGTGTTGTTGGTGTTCTCAAATTCTAGCCTGATGGCATAATTTAGTTCGACTCCCTCAGGGCTGATCAACGTGATGCCTGCCGCACTTCCTTCTTCGCTTGAGGCCCCATCTGTGAGCAGCCTCCATACTGCTTTATCCTCTTTTTCCTTTTCTTCCTTCTCCAGGGCTTCCCACTTCAGGAGTTCCTTTTCCTCCTCCTCCGGGACTTCAGCCAGGAAATCTGCCAGTATTTGTCCTTTCATTGCTGTTCTGGCTTTGTATTCCAAGGAGTGTTCTCCCAGCTCAACTGCCCACTTAGCCAATCGACCTGACAACTCTGGTCTGCTGAGTACCTTTTGAAGTGGTTGATCTATCATTAGCGTGACCTTATGTGCCTGGAAATATCTTCTAAGTCTTCGGGACGCAAAGACAAGTGCTAAGGTTAGTTTTTCCAGAGGCATGTAACGCTCTTCAGGCTTAAGGGTTCTACTAATGAAGTATATGGGGATCTGCTTTTACTCCCTCTCGACCATCATTACTGCACTTATGGTTGTCTTTGAGGCGGACAAATATAGGAGTAACCCTTCCCCGGGGACTGGAGTGGCTAGGGTTGGGAGCTTGCAGATGTAATCTTTAATTTCCCGGAAAGTTGTCTCAGCTTCTGGGGTCCATCTGAATTTGTCTGTTTGGAGACAATCCTTCAGCACTTTCATGAAGGGAAGAGTTCTGTCATCTACCTTTGACAGGAAACAGTTCAGAGCAATTAATCTCCCGTTTAGCTGTTGAACGTCTTTTATGGACCATGGGGATCGCATCTCAGCCACCGTTTGGGTCTTCTCTGGGTTAGCCTTGATCCCTCCCTTGGTGAACACTACTCCCAGGAATCTTCCTTCCTCCACCCCGAAGCAGCATTTTCCCGGGTTTAGTTTCATGTTCACGTCTTGCATGGTCCGTATGGTTTCAACTATATCTTCTATCATGGCCGTTTCTGTGAGGATCTTTATGACAATTGACAGGTGGTCCGTAGGACAACCCTTAATTGAGCTAAATACGTGCATATCCCATATTTTACACGGTAATGTATCGTGAATGTGATAACTACGAGTGTTCGTGTGTTTTGCAGGTAAATCGCTTAATTCGGTTAAATTGGAACCAAGGCTACGGTTGGAAATTAAATGGCATCGTGATTTGTGGTTCAAAGAATTAAAAGGACATCACATGAGAGGGTTTTGTTTTGGGATTTATTATTAGTCATGAAAATTGAGAGAGGAACATATTGATGGCAGCCGAGATTGAGGTTTGGTGTCATCACAAGTCTCAACAAAAGTTAATAGGCCACATCATCATTAAATGGGGTAGACCCTTACACGTGAAGAAGGGACAAGCAGCATAGGGTTTGGTGAGGCTTTGTATAAGAAGTCAACAATCTCAAAACATCATCACATCAAGAGGCACATGCGATGGCATACATATCATCAAGGAACGTCACGTGAACAAGAGATACCAACACATCACATCACATCTTAGAAATCATGTGAGGTGGAGGAGATTTATTCTCAAAATCAACAATATCATCATCACGTGATGGCAGATCAAAGGAGCACAAGTGATTTTTTCTTGTGGGCCGCACATGTGGGCTTGTGGATTAGTGGACCCTTTGGATTGGGCCGCCACACAAAGTGAAAAAAAACATCATCATGCATCACGGCAGAGGGGGTGGCAGATCTTGGGCGGCAGCCTAAGACGATTGGACAGGAGACTTTGGGATTTCCTTATGCACATGGGCCGCATATGGAATTTCTTTTGTACGCAGACAAGGTGATCGAAAGTCAACAACACAATTATCAACATTGATAGTGGGTGGTCTTGGAATTGGCGGCTGTGTTGTTGACTTCTTGGGGCGGCACATGCAAGGTAAAAATGGATTGGGCCACATACATCACGTGGACTTCTCATGTTGGGCGACACATCTTGGGCAGACAACACATACACCTTGGAGGCACACAAGTCAACATTACATCACCATAAATCAGACTGTCTCCACCGTAACAATTTGAAGATCACCGTAAATTACGGTGATACCGTAATTTACGGTGGACATGACGCGAAAACCGTAACTGCCATCATTAAGTCAGTTTTATGGTGTCTTTTGGGCTATTCTCATGATTGATCGGTTTTGGAGCATCCTAGGGGCGATTTTGGCTGTGGGTACTTGGTTGTAAACAATTTCTAACATTTGTTTTGTGTTTTCGATTTGGATGAACATTGAAACTTTTGTTTTGATGTTGATTCGAGCCATGTGTGGCTAAACACTTTATGATCGTCCTAGATTGAAGGTTTGTTTGAGACATTTTGTATTTGATTTCCTAATTTCTAGAATAGCAATCCTTATCTTTATGGTTGGTTTGTTATGGTGTGTGATTGTTTGTTAGTAACTTGTTAATTCTTATGATTTTCTAGTTTGAAACCATACGTTCTTGGTGCCGTTGGCAATCGAGATATCATGGGTAGAATTAGGATTGGGTAAGGGTTGATTGATCATCGGGTAACAACCTCACGTTCTAGGAATCTGAGTACTTAGTTCCCTTTCATCACTGCAAGTAATCACGCATGAGCTATGTCTATGTAGTTCTTTCTAGTGGAATGATAATACGAATGTCGAAACAAACCGGAAATCTAGGATGGTCATTTGTCTCTAATTTGCTTACAACCAAACTTTTCTCTTGCAATTTACTTAGTTTAATTTAGTCTAAAACCAATTCACTCACATAAACTCTTGAATTTTATTTCTCTTGCAATTAGATTAATTTAGTTAAAATTAGTTAAACTTTCAAATAACACACATTCCACAAACTCCCTGTGTTCGATACCCACTTGCCACTATCTATATAGTTGTTATTGGGATTAAATTTGATTGTGACCACGACATCACGTCAACAATGTCGTCGACATATACTTCCAAATTTCGTCCTCGTTGCTCCCTGAAGAGGGTGTTCATGAACCGCTGGTAAGTGGCCCCTGCATTTTTCATTCCGAAGGGCATTTTAGTGTAACAAAAGGTCCCCTCGTCCGTGATGAATGCGGTCTTCTCTTCGTCCTCCAGTGACATTTGAATCTGGTGATATCCCTTATATGCATCAAGGAAATACTTCAAGGGGTACTGAGATAGGGAATTCACCTGGACGTCTATCTCCGGGAGAGGATAGCAGTCCTTAGGGCATGCTTTGTTCAGGTCCTGGAAGTCTATGCATATCCTCCATCCCCCGTCTTTTTTCTTGACCATGACTGGGTTGGCAACCCAGGAAGGGTACTTCAACTCCCTTACTATCCCTGCTCTGAGTAGCTTCCTGGTCTCTTCACATGCAGCCCTTCTCTTGCTAGGGCCCATGCTTCGTTTCTTTTGCTTTACCGCTGCACCCATGTGTACGTATTAAGCCGGTATTCAGTCAGACTTCTCGGGATCCCGGTCATGTCTCCGTGTTGAAATGCGAATACATCTATGTTGAGGAGGAGGAGTTCTTTGAGAGCACTCTTGCATTTGTCACTGAGGTGGCTTCCCACTTTGATTGTTTGCTCTGGGAATCTATCGCAAAGGGCCCATTCTTCTATTCCTTCTTTTTGAGGCTTCTCAGGCACTTCCCCTTTCGAGACCAAGGATATCACTTCGTATGAAGATTTTACCCAAGCCAGACCCTTTGGTGTTTGAAATACTAAGGCTCCATGCGGGGTTGAAGTCTGTGCTTATAGATCACCAATTCCCGGTCTCCCTAGGATAGCATTGTACTTCGAGGGTGCCCGGACCACCATTAAAGTGAGGGTTACGATCCAGACACGGTCACCTACTCCAATGGTGACTGTGAGTCTAATCTTTCCCAGGGGATGGGATACACTGTTGTTGAAGCCAACTAGGGGAATCGAGTCTTCCTCAAGCTTGTCCCTCACATCCCTGTCAAACCTCAGGAAACAATGTTCATATATTACCTCTTCTCCACTTCCCGTGTCTACATGTATCCTGGCTACCTTGTGTCCATCTATGACGGCTGATATATTGAGGGGGAGTCTTTGCACCTCGTGCTCTTCCAGGTGTGGCATTAGTATGGGAGCTTTCATGCGGTCTGGGGGGGCCAGGACCATAGCTTTGACGCTTCTAGTGGTGTCAAGCTCATCCCTTCGCCTAATCATGTCTGTGTATGCCCTGTCTGGCTCTTTTACATCTTTCCCCCACGGTCTCCCCCTTCCTTGATTTCTTTGACCAGATGTGACAATTTACCCGTTTTTACATCATCATCTATTTCTCTTTTCAAGTACATACAATCATCAGTTTTATGGCCATAGCCCTTGTGAAAGTCACAATATTCATTGGGTTATGCCTTTGGCCCTGGTTTTATGGGGGGTGGCCTTGGAAAGGAGTTCTTCACCCTTTCTGTGGACAGTATCTCACTCGAGGTTTTGGTAAGTGGGGTGAAACTGTCAGCGTAAAGGGCTAATCCCCGACCCCGGGGTTTGTATGGGGAGTAAGTGGGCCTCATTCTATCATGCAGCATTTTATCAAAAGTTGGCTTTCGGGAGTATGGTGTACCTTTTTCCGGGGGTCTTGGAGAGGGGGTGTTTCTCCGGGTCGGGATGTCCATTTCCTTAGCCTTGCTGACTGTATCCTTTCCTCTGACGAAGGCCCTGACTCGGTCCATAAGATTGTCGAACGTGTGTAGGAACTCCTCCCCCAGCTTTTCGCACAGTTGTGCATGCTTCAGTCCATTGATGAAGCTGCTGATTTTCATGACCTCCAGGACGTCTTTAATGTTCATGCTTTCTTTGACGACCCTCTCCATGTATTGATCTATTCGCTCGTTATCCCGTTTCCGTATGTGCATGATTTCACTTGGGTTCTTAACCACCTTTCTTTGTTGACTGGAGTTTTTGAGAAACTTCTCGCTCAGTTCCTCGTAGCTATTGTCACACCCCCAAAATCCACACGCGGAGTATCACCGCGTAGAGGCGTGACATGACCCGGATCAAGCCACCAATCATAATGAACATCGTAATTAAGTAAATAAAACCAACCACAATATAATTGGTGTCCAAAAGAAAGTAAACAACTTTAAGTTAACAGCGGAAGCATAAAATGTGAAACCTAAACATAAGTAATAAGTTCATAAAGTTTAAAAGTTTGACATGGGACTCAACAGTCCACATCCCACAACGACCTCCTCCTCGTGCAAGTTCCATAAGCATCTAACGACCTGCAAAGCATGTAGTAACGAGTCAATAAAAAAGTTGAGTGAGTTCACAGTTGGTTGTCCATTTTAGAGTTGTTTCCAAAAACGTAGTTTAATCTTAACCAGCTATCCAGCCGTGGGGGTTACCCCATAGTTCGAAAACGTTTATTAGTTAACCCATTTTTACTTCGGCCGTTTAAGTCGTGGGGGCTACCCCATGTTCATAATCCCTGGCTATCCAGCCCGGCACTCCGGCCGTGGGGGCTACCCCATTTTTAAACTACCAGACTCGTTACCATATCGACTACTAACGAAAATAAGTTATGCCCTAGCGTCGGTGTCTATCATCACCGACGTGCCATAGTCCATTAGTACACGCCCGTCCGAACGGCACGGTGTGAGGTTTGTTAAACCTAATAGCGCTATTAACTAATGACCCGCTCGCCATTGGCCTCAGCGATTAAGTCGATATAAAATGAGGGACTTCGTTGATAGAGTTCTAGTCCAGTAAATCTAAATCCATCCCAACAGGACGAGGAATTCACATTCCTGAACACGTCCCAACAGGACGAGGAATCCTTATTCCTTAACCCATTCCCATTCCCACCGGGAATTACCATGCTTTGTAGAAAAGTGTGAACTCACCTTGGTTTGCTCGGCTAGATTAGTTACTCTAATAATCAGGAATTAAGCACATCCTAACATGGTACAGATAACAATCAGTTTCACGTGCATACATAATACGTATCCTACGTATGGTTTATCTACTCACTACTTCTATCACATAGCACACACTCACGTTAACATTTCACGCCTATATAAACATCCCATCTATACCCATTCAAAAGCAAACATACGATATTGCATATAACACTTTAATTGACATATAACACGTTAGATCATTCTCAGATAACCTACCCGACATTTAGACACGCAAATTGCTACTTATTTCGTTTCAGCTTTAACATTCAAAACTGGGCTGTTTTCGGGAATTTTAATAAATAGTTAACTTGCTCCAAAAATTCCAAAACTTTTACAGAATATTTTAAACAATCCATATATTACTGGGTAAAAATATCGGTATCCAATTCATTACCAATATTTTATAAAAAAATCATTTACCGGACTGCAATCAGATTCGTCACTTTCTGAATGCAGTCCACGGAATAATTCATTTAAAATTCATCGTAAGTCCGATTGATGAAATTCTAGTTGGAGGATTACAGCGACATCAATGGTCATTCACAGTACAAATTTCATGAGCTAATTCTACACAGATTTCAAGTTATGACGAAAAACATAACGCACATTTTCTGCAGTAAAAACGCATCTTTTGCTGCTGTGTAAAACGACCCTTTAAAAATAGCAAACGAAGTCCAAAAATTATGATTCCAGTGCCATTAGAACCGTATTTCGAAATAACACGTTATAGACTCAAGAAAATCAATTTTTTTCGTTAAGTTATGACCCGGTTACAACCGACTGAAGGCGGCTGTAACAGTTTGACAACTTCCTGTTTTCAGCTTATAGCGCTCTAACGCAAGTTCTATTTGTTCCGTTAACATGCCTAGTGATCAACAATGACATTTAACATTACTTGCAGCAGGTTATAATTTATTTAACTTAGATTTATCATGTCAAGTACCATCGTTCATATCAGATTTCCAGAGTATAAGTTTTCATCAAGTAACCAACATAAACAAGACAACATCATACTAGAATTATTTCATCATAATACATCCTTTAACTACTAAAAATAGGAAGTAACCAATAGTTAACAAGAAGCTTACAACTAGCTTAAAGCTAGGGAAGATCACTAGAGAAAATGATGAAGAAGATGGTGAATGAAAGCAATGTATGAAGTTCCTTCAAGTTCTTCAAGCTTCAACCTTCACAAGACATCTTCTAATACTTGAATGGAACTTGAAAGTGGATGGATATGGTGGTTGTATGGTGGTGGTGGTGGCGGTTATAAGTGAGCCGAGAGGGAGAGAGAGATGTGAGGGATGGTGGGGTGATATTGTAAGATATGAAAATGATATGGGATGATTTGGTGATCTAAGGAACCATGCTTATAAAGATCTCATCTATATTTTGGCAATATACTCGAGCAACTAATCTCAATAAAATATTGACATAAAATCTTGGTGGGGTCCTCATGTGGGCCATAAATCATCAAGGGGGGGGGGGGGGTAAGTGTAACTTGATGGTAAGTAGGTAAATATTTAGGAGGTTATGTGTAATATCTAGTGTATTATGTGTATGGCACATTATGTAGTGTATTAGGGTGTTCGGGAACCATAACTAGTTCAAAAATAATAAAACAATGTCTTTGGCAAAATTTTGGTGTTCCGGGTAATGTCCGGTTGTTCGGTTAGGTACCGTTCCATTAAAGTGCTAAGTTATTCCTTATGGTGTCTTTTATGTAATTATTTGTAACACTTTTCATTCCCAACACTTAGGAAAGCATACAAGACCATTTAGTCAATTTTCTGTATAATACTAGTTTGTTGAAATGCTGAAAAATGCAGAAATCATAAAGCAGTCACGTCATCAGTTGAAATTAAGCACAGTCATTAAGCACAATTTAATATTAATTAATCGTACGGATACACGTAATTATGCGGGTTGTCACATTCTCCCCTTGTTATGAAAATTTCATCCCGAAATTTAGCACGTGGTTACTGAGGAAGCTAGTTAAGTTGCGTGGTTTATTGGTTTTTCCTGGGGTGTCACATCATCCCCCCGTTGGTTTGAAATTTCGTCCCGAAATTCTGCAGTAGCTTCAACCTCAGTAGTGGTTGCACTTTTCTTAAACAACTAGGGATACTTGAGTTTCATTTGGTCTTCTCGTTCCCAGGTATACTCCGGGCCACGATGGGAGTTCCAACGAACTCGAACAAGAGGTATTCTGGTACGCTTGAGAATCTTAACGTCTCGGTTTGTGATTTCAACTGGTTCCTCGACGAATCGCAACTGGTCGTCGATTGTGGGTCTCATCTGACAGACACTTTTTCAGATTTGACACGTGGAATACGTTGTGAACTCCGCTGAGTTCTTCAGGTAGATTCAACTTGTAAGCGACCTTGCCAATTTTCTCAATGATTTCGAACGGTCCGACATAACGCGGATTGAGTTTGCCTCGTTTGCCAAAACGAACTACACCTTTCCATGGTGAGACTTTAAGTAGCACTCGATCCCCAACCTGGAACTCGAGTGGTTTCCTTCGCTTATCAGCATAGCTTTTCTGATGGTCACGAGCTGCTGCCATTCGTTGTCGTATCTGAGCAATCCTCTCGGTTGTATCTACTACAAGTTCTGGGCCAGTGATTTGACTGTCGCCAACCTCTGCCCAACAAAGAGGTGATCGCCACTTCAGTCTGTACAATGCCTCGAACGGAGCGGCCTGGATACTGGTGTGGTAACTGTTGTTATACGAAAACTCCACTAACGGGAGGTGTTTTTCCCAGCCATTACCAAAGTCGATTACACATGCCCTAAGCATGTCTTCAAGGGTTTGGATGGTGCGTTCAGATTGCCCATCCGTCTGTGGATGATATGCCGTGCTCATGTCTAATCGAGAACCAAAGGACTTGTGCATAGCTTGCCACAACTCAGATGTAAAACGTGAGTCGCGATCAGAAATGATAGAGGTTGGCACTCCGTGCCTTGATACTACTTCCTTTAGGTAGACGTCTGCTAGAGTAGAAAACTTATCCGTTTCCTTGATAGCCAGAAAATGTGCAGACTTGGTCAGTCGATCCACGATTACCCAAATGGTATCATTTCCGCGTTGTGATCTAGGCAGGCCAGTAACGAAATCCATGGAAATTTGCTCCCATTTCCATTTAGGTATCTCTGGTTGTTGAAGTAGGCCTGATGGTTTCTGGTATTCGACCTTGACCCTAGCACAAGTCAAGCATTTACTGACGTAGGTTGCTATGTTGGCTTTCATACTAGGCCACCAATACATAGTCTTGAGATCATGGTACACCTTATCCGAACCAGGATGTACCGAATAACGAGACTTGTGTGCCTCATCCATCACAAGCTCACGTAGATTACCATAGAGTGGAACCCAAATACGCCTTGTTACATAGTAGGCGCTGTCTTCCTTTTGTTCTAACCGCTTCCTCGATCCTCGTAAGGACTCAGCTGTCACACCCCGAAATTATCAGAGCTGGCGTGACTGGACTGGTATCTTCATTGCACAACGGAAGCAAAATAAGCTAAGACTTTTAGAAAACTGAACGCCCACTAAGTACTCGAGTCTCCAATGGTTCTCCTATTCCAACCGTGCCTTGTCTTAGAAAAGTAACCTGAGAAAGAAACATGCGAAAAAGTCAACATAAAGTTGAGCGAGTTCATAGTTTGTTTGTAAAAGATTTGAAATAAATCTTTTGAGTTGTGAAAGATTTGAAATAAATCTTTGGAGTAACCGGTTTTTGAAATAGTATTGAGAAAACGAATTTAAATATCATTTTCTTGCCAAGTTATATGGAAACGTTGTGTTTGTAACACAGTATGTTCATAAAAACCATGTATTTGTAATGTTCGCATAACCGTCAACGCCCACCCTGACTTTGACTCCATACCCGCATAATCCTATGCTTTGAATTTTGTATAAAACATGGTATTTAATTTGTATGAACAAGTAGTTTTGTAAGTATATATGTCCCTGGTATGTAGCAAATAAGGAAATAAAGAGATCACCAATGGTTTGCAAGGCCATTGATATGTGTGAAGTGCAAGTAGGAAGACTCAAACCTAGCGGATTTATGCGTCGGGCACAAAGTCACCCCGAGGTCCGTTCTGTTTGGCCTGGGGCTGGGCTCGCTACACCCAGATAGATCTACCGCTCCTGTCCCTCGGTCCTACAATGAGGATTAATGATCCCAAGTTGCGCCTACCCACTCACATGATCTAAGTAGTAAACCCTCCTTAAGCTAACCATACCATGTATAAAAATGTCTGTAGGTGTCTGTAATCATTATACAAGTATTTTACCCCAGTCTCTAAGACTGATCCTTCCTCAAAACGCATCATACTTGGTACTCGTTCTCACCAAGAGTGCTTCTTGTATTTACCCGTAGTTTAGAAAACTAGAATTCGTGGGTATGCATATTCCGAAAGATACGCTTGTTTGAAAACCGGTATGTTTAGTATAAACCTTTCGTAAATCATTTGAGTTCTTCGAAATCACTTCGTAATATGATTTAGAAATACGAGTTTTGCATTTGTTCAGAACTTTGTATGTTTTTGCAAAACGTGCATGTCTTTCCACCCCGAAAACATTTTCAAAAATGTAAACAGAAAAAAGTGGGGGTTATGAACTCACCTGAATATCCATGTGCAAAGCTAGCTAATTACGACTCCGTGATGTCGTTTCCAAAGTGAGACTCGCTAGCGTGCATTCTACAATATTCCTAACACGGAATATCTAATAAGTTTCTAAATAAAAGCGGTAACTAGTCTACGTGTCACCGAGCTCTACCGAATCGTTAATCGAACGATTCAACGGTAAGTTGTTAACTTAATGGAAAAGATAAAGTTATATGTGTTAAGTCTCGTTTAATGTCAGTAGCAGTTTAATAAGTCTTGCAAAAGACTTAGTTTCCGAGAGACTTAAAATGAATAAATATTTATATAAAAATATATAAATATATCGTTGTAGGTGTGTTAGCCGTCTCGAGTAGTCATACGTGTATAAAAGAATATTTCTATGAAAATATCATATAACAAACTCGTATCATATATCGCGTTTCGTATGAAAGTAATATATAATAACTTGTATTATATATATCACGTCTTGTGTATATTTGCCAAAAATATACGTATATGCCGTTTCGGCGCTTGAAATAAATATAAAAAACTTATATTTATTTAATGGAGTTTTAGCGTTGAAGTCGTTTAAAATAAATATAATAGTTATATTTATTTTATAAAAGAAGTCATATGGTTTGTTATCTGAAATAAATATACCGACTATATTTATTTTTATAAAAGAGTTGTCGAAATATCCAAGTTTAAAATAAATATAAATACTATATTTATTTTTGTAAATTACTTTCTGAATCGTCGTTTTCGAAAATTGCGAAGTGTTGTCGAAAGTAATTATATGCTTTTGCTAGTTTTCATAAAAGTCGCCTGATATCACTAGTCGTCGTTTCTCAATAAAACATGTTTTGTTTTATAAATAAACGCCCTTTATTTTACGGACTTTCTCGAAAAACGGGCATAGTTTCCTCTGTTTTTGGACGCCCCGACAACACAAGTTGTCGCTATTTTTATCAAAATTCAATCAATTCACGCAATATATATAGCTTTTCATCAAATATGCCAAATTAAAGTGTAAATAGTCCCTAAAAGTATCGGTCGAGCTCGTTCACGAAATAAATAAAATTATAAGAATAATGAAATGTATTGCGCCGTAAAATCTTTACCATCTTCTCGTGTCGAAAACCGAGCTGACCGAGTCAACTCACTGAGTTGACTGAGTCAACTGAGTTGACCGAGTTGGACCGAGTTGACTCGAACCGCTTCAAAATCTGACCCAAACCGACTGACATCGAACCAATTGTTGACCTGAACCTGCTGACCCGAACACTGAGTCGACTCGGTTTGACCGAGTCAACTGAACCGAGCAAAACCCGAGGCTGCTGTTTTTGACCGGGTTGGACCGAACCAAGGCTGAACCAAAACTAACCCGAACCATTGTTGACTGCCTTTGACTGGACCGCACCCGAACCCGAGACCCATGACTGAGCCGTGGCTTAAATCTGAACCAAAAATGAACCATGTGAACCAAAAACTCGAACTGAATCACCGAGCTTGAAGCCTAAATCGACTCACATACTTGTTGGACCCGAGATCGAACAGAAAAGGCAGCAAAACACCCACCACAGCCACCGATACCGCCGGCCGCCGCCGCGTGTGGTGGTCGGCACCTTCATTCTTGCTTCGCTCTCTCTCTCTCTCTCTCTCTCTCCGTTCTCGGTCCCCTTCTTGATCTGTTTAACAATCGCCGGCACCACCATCGCGGCTGTCAGGTGCCAGAAAAGAAAGAGGGAGTTCGGGTGTGGTTGTCGTGGCTGTAAGTAAGGTGTGGTCGCCGGTTAGTCGTCGGCATCGGCGCCGGTTGGACCAGAGAGACGAGAGGGTGGAAGTGGTGAGAAGTGGTGAGTTGAAGGGACTTGTTTTGTGTGTGCAGTAGAATTCGAGAGGGAGAGGATGAGAGAGATTGAAGGGGGTGTTTGGCTCTGTGCTTGCTTGAAGTGTGTATAAATGTCTGCACAAAACAAAGGAGTAGGAGGGGTATGGCCTATTATATAAAGATGATAAAATCTTTAAAGATCTTGTGGATTTTGTTGAGATTTATAAGGATTTTATAAATCTAGTGTAGAATTTGTAGGGATCTAATAGATCTTGCAGGGATTTTATGTTCCCACTTTTGAGACAAATCTCTTATAGAGATTTCTTATAGAGATTTTGGTGTAGATCTTATGTACAAAAAAAAAAAAAAAAATCCCTTGTAAAGATTTTATAGAGATTGTAGGAGATTTGATGTGATTTAGTAATATTTTGTACAGATCTTATAGGATCTAAAATATTATGTATAGGTTTAGGCTTGTGGGTTTTGGGCTTGGGCCCAGGGCCCGCAAGCCCATCTCGTGTGTAAGTGACCCGTAATTCCTACGAGACCCGTTGTCAAATCCTGAACTCCGTTCTTGTAAAAATGTCGTGTATTATAATATTCGGTCCGTAAGTATGTAATATAACGCCGGTTATAAATGTTGGACACGTTCGCTCGTTGGTTGCGTAAAAAGCGCGTAAGGTGTCGCGTTGGCCGTTTTAATCCGTTTCTCGATCCGGTTTCAACTGTAGTTACTAAAATTTCATTACGGAGCTAAATATAGCGTAAAATGTAAGTTTCAAAGGTGATAGGCGTCTCCGTCGCTTCCGTTTCGTTGCCGAGGCGTTTCCTTCCATCGCGTTTTTAGTTCACATTGCATTTGTGTCGCACGGAAGCCCCATAAATTCACAGAATTAATTTCATAAACAAAAAAAAATATTCGTGTAACATCCATATTTGTCGGCGTTGTCAGTATTTTGTACGGTTTCGTTTCGTTATCGTTTAACGTTCAGCATGTTTCTCCGCAAATCACCGTTCGCGTACTGTATAGTCGGATAAACGTTCCTGGGCTCTCCAAGGGCCTAATTAAGTTAATTGCTCTGTAAACACTAATTATTATTGCGTTAATCATCTGCTAATCACGTAATTAGGTGCCGTAAATCACCGGTTGTCACATCAGCCCTGATGTTCTCTGCTTTCAATGCTTCGACCTAAGCATCTCGTATCTAGGTAGGAAGACTAGATTGGATGGTAAGTTGTAACGCTCGCACACGTTTAGGTGTAGTATCCTTTCGACTGAGGGCGTCAGCCACAACATTGGCTTTGCCCGGATGGTACTTGATCGCACATTCGTAATCATTCAAGAGCTCGACTCATCGATGTTGTCGCATGTTTAACTCCTTTTGCTTGAAGATATGCTCGATACTCCTGTGATCGATGTAAATGGTGCACTTGGTACCGTATAAGTAATGTCTCCATATCTTAAGTGCGAAAACAACTGCTCCCAATTCCAAGTCGTGCATAGTGTAGTTCCTTTCGTGCACTTTAAGTTGGCGCGATGCGTAGGCAATGACCGTGTCATGTTGCATCAACACGCAACAAAGTCCTTGGATGGAAGCGTCGCAATAAACCACAAAATCATCTGTGCCTCCAGGCAATGAGAGGATAGGCGCGCTACAAAGTCTATCTTTTAAGTGCTGAAATGCGGACTCCTGTACATCACCCCAACGATAGGCAATACCCTTCTGAGTCAGTGAAGTGAGAGGTTGCGTAATCTTTGAGAGATCCTTGATAAACCTTCTGTAATATCCTGCCAAACCCAAGAATTGGAGGATTTCTGTTGGTGTACGGGGTGCATGCCAGTTCTTGATCGAGTCAACCTTGGATGGATCCACATGAATCCCATCCTTGTTTACCACGTGGCCTAGAAAGTGGACTTCGCGAAGCCAGAAGTCACATTTCGAAAATTTGGCATACAACTGCTCTATTCGAAGAAGTCCCAAAATAAGACTCAGGTGTTGCTCGGATCCCTACTAGCTCTTCAAGTAGATTAGGATGTCATCGGAGAAAACAAGTGACATATTCGTCAGGTTAGACTAAATTCAATGTCGTGCCAAGGGAGTTATATCGGTCGTATCCCGATCAAAGGACAATACTTGTGGTATCATCATATTTATAGCCCAATGCTCAGTGAGTAACGTTCGTGGAGTGTAACCTATCCAAGAGAGTGTCCGCGGTCGTAGGGTTCAGAAGTATATTGCGTATGGATGTGGAAACATGAGAAAGGGTAGTCGCAATCAATGAGTAAGCATTTAAGAACCCATAACAGGGTTTACCTAATGTCGATGGTACAGCTGGTGATACGCGTGTTGTATGTGGTTAAGATAAAGTATGCTGTTGATCAAAAGAGATGTCACGAAGTTAAATCAATTTGAACAAGGATTTGCCATAGCAGTATGATTGTCGTACAAACCTGTAGTGTTAAGATTCACTAAGACTTCCATCAGAAGTCGTTGGACTCGCCCACATGCGAAGGACGAATAGTTCACCTGGATCCATGAACTTAGGTGTGTTTGTGATTCATCGAATCGGTAAGCAACCAACTTCGGGGTACTTCCTTAGGTTGTGCGAATGAATCTGAAATATGCCTGTGTAGTCAAGAGGTTTCAAAGGGAAGACGCGAAAACATGTTCGAGAGGGTATAATCGTACCAACAACACATCACCATCCTCAGGGTTTCAAGAAGTGATCACCAATGATCGAAATTCGAGCCTTCCAAATTCTCCAACGTAGAGTGAGTTCGTATTAGTGTCTCTGCATGGATAAGCGAGGACGTAATGTCACCATGGTAAAGGAATGATGGTTCGGTCTAAGTCAATAGAAGAGATTAGGCATTGCATTAATTAACATGTATAGGTTGGTACAAAGGCAAGCGAAAAGGTTTCACATAATTAAGATAGACTTTCATAGGATCAAAATGCGACTCTGATAGTATAAGGGGGAAAAGGGTAAGGTAAATGTGTAATTCATCATGTCTGTCTGTAGGTTGAGTAATCCGTATCTCCGTCCTCGAATGTCCCGAAGACTCTCCCATCTTTAAGAGGCATCCACTTGCTAAGTTGGGTATACGAAGGTGTAAATCAATTAGAATAAGGATTAACCACCCAACGGGGTAATGGGGTAATCTTGTGATCGGGGGAAATCGTGGTATGCTTGTTAGCGTTTCGTTATATCGGTTGCGGATCGAAGAAACAGAAGGTTGCAAGATGTTCATACGAATAATTGAGTGAAAACAAAATCCAACAAATAAACGAAGAATCTCGTAAACTATTCTGTTCTCCAGGGGCAGTTTCAGTATTGGAAGATGGCAGCAATGACACGAAAGAAAAGTTTGTTGTATCATGGTCACGTGAGTATATCATTGGTCCGAAACAGAGTTTGGCTGATAGGGTTTCGAGTGGTACAACGCCAAATGCATGTAACTGCGACTACCTCGCTTCTGGTGACGACGACTAGTGGAGATGATGGGGTTCGCCAACATGGACGCGTGGGTATATTGTTCTCCTAAATCTGAGTTCGTTTGGGCCGGTTCTGGTATACGTGAATGCTGACGCGCAAAACCAAATGTACGAAGAGTCAGATCTGAATTCTGGCTGAAACGGCGATGTCATGTCGAGACAATCGCATGAATAGGTAGAACACGTAAAACAGTTGTCGTAGTGGGGTGAGGAGAAAACAGGAAAGAATTTGATCATTACACGTCAAGTTTCAAGTAAACAGTTGGGTGTCATAAAGAGCACGTTCGGGCTAGTAGATAACATGCTACTACTCTAACTAGGCATACCATGTGCAACACACAATGTAAATATAAACTAGCAAGCAGGCAATACATACATAAATCATACCACCTAGAGTGTTGAGTCTTGCACGTGGAGCGAAGCGTCGTTGTGGATCGTTGAGCACTGTACAGGTTATAGTCTGGTTTTGTCAAAAAGCTTTTCCCTTTTTAAAACCAAGTTCACTATAACCAATGGCTCTGATACCAATCTGTCACACCCCCAAAATCCACACGCAGAGTATCACCGCTTGGAGGCGTGACATGACCCGGATCAAGCCACCAATCATATTGAACATCGTAATTAAGTAAATAAAACTAACCACAATATAATTGGTGTCCAAAAGAAAGTAAACAACTTTAAGTTAACAGCGGAATCATAAAACGTGAAACCCAAACATAAGTAATAAGTTCATAAAGTTTAAAAGTTTGACATGGGACTCAACAGTCCATATCCCACAACGACCTCCTCCTCGTGCAAGTTCCATAAGCATCTAACGACCTGCAAAGCATGTAGTAACGAGTCAACAACAAAGTTGAGTGAGTTCACAGTTGGTTGTCCATTTTAGAGTTGTTTCCAAAAACTTAGTTTAATCTTAACCAGCTATCCAGCCGTGGGGGTCACCCATAGTTCGAAAACGTTTATTAGTTAACCCATTTTTACTTGGGCCGTTTCAGCCGTGGGGGCTTCCCCATGTTCATAATCCCTGGCTATCCGGCCCGGCACTCCGGCAGTGGGGGCTACCCCATTTTTAAACTACCAGACTCGTTACCATATCGACTACTAACGAAAATAAGTTGTGCCCTAGCGTCGGTGTCTATCATCACCGACGTGCCATAGTCCATTAGTACACGCCCGTCTGAATGGCACGGTGTGAGGTTTGTTAAACCTAATAGCGCTATTAACTAATGACCCGCTCGCCATTGGCCTCGGCGATTAAGTCGATATAAAATGAGGGACTTCGTTGATAGAGTTCTAGTCTAGTAAATCTAAATCCGTCCCAACAGGACGAGGAATTCACATTCCTGAACACGTCCCAACAGGACGAGGTATCCCTATTCCTTAACCCATTCCCATTCCCACCGGGAATTACCATGCTTTGTAGAAAAGTGTGAACTCACCTTGGTTTGCTCGGTTAGATTAGTTACTCTAATATTCAGGAATTAAACACATCCTAACATGGTACAGATAACAATCAGTTTCACGTGCATGCATAATACGTATCCTACGTACGGTTTATCTACTCACTACTTCTATCACATAGCACGCACCCACGTTAACATTTCACGCCCATATAAACATATCATCTATACCCATTCAAAAGCAAACATACGATATTGCACATAACACTTTCATTGACATATAACACGCTAGATCATTCTCAGATAACCTACCCGACATTTAGACACGCAAATTGCTACTTATGTCGTTTCAGCTTTAACATTCAAAACTGAGTTGTTTTCGGGAATTTTAATAAAATAGTTAACTTGCTCCAAAAATTCCCAAACTGTTACAGAATGTTTTAAACAATCCATATATTACTGTGTAAAAATATCGGTATCCAATTCGTTACTAATATTTTATAAAAAATCATTTACCGGACTGCAATCAGATTCGTCACTTTCTGACTGCAGTCCACGGAATAATTTATTTAAAATTCATCGTAAGTCCAATTGTTGAAATTACAGTTGGAGCATTACAACGACATCAGTGGTCATTTACAGTACAAATTTCATGAGCTAATTCTACACAGATTTCAAGTTATGATGAAAAACATAACGCACATTTTCTGCAGTAAAAACGCAGCTTTTGCTGCTGTGAAAAACTACCCTTTAAAAATAGCAAACGAAGTCCAAAAACTATGATTCCAGTGCCATTAGAACTGTATTTCGAAATAACACGTTATAGACTCAAGAAAATCAATTTTTTTCGTTAAGTTATGACCCGGTTACAGCCGACTGAAGGCGGCTGTAACAGCTTGACAGCTTCCTGTTTTCATCTTATAGCGCTCTAACGCAAGTTCTATTTGTTCCGTTAACATGCCTAGTGATCAACAATGACATTTTACAATACTTGCAGCAGGTTATCGTTTATTTAACTCAGATTTATCATGTCAAGTACCATCGTTCATATCAGATTTCCAGAGTACAAGTTTTCATCAAGTAACCAACATAAACAAGACAACATCATACTAGCATTATTTCATCATAATACATCCTTTAACTACTAAAAATAGGAAGTAACCAAGAGTTAACAAGAAGCTAACAACTAGCTTAAAGCTAGGGAAGATCACTAGAGAAAATGATGAAGAAGATGGTGAATGAAAGCAATGTATGAAGTTCCTTCAAGTTCTTCAAGCTTCAACCTTCACAAGACATCTTCTAATACTTGAATGGAGCTTGAAAGTGGATGGATATGGTGGTTGTATGGTGGTGGTGGTGGCGGTTATAAGTGAGCCGAGAGGGAGAGAGAGATGTGAGGGACGGTGGGGT
The DNA here is from genome assembly GCA_030545235.1 of Helianthus tuberosus. Classification (NCBI taxonomy): domain Eukaryota; kingdom Viridiplantae; phylum Streptophyta; class Magnoliopsida; order Asterales; family Asteraceae; genus Helianthus; species Helianthus tuberosus. Next base: position 124,409,677 of record CM060352.1, read on the forward strand.
GATCTTGTAAGATATGAAAATGATATGGGATGATTTGGTGATCTAAGGAACCATGCTTATAAAGATCTCATCTATATTTTGGCAATATACTCGAGCAACTAATCTCAATAAAATATTGACATAAAATCTTGGTGGGGTCCTCATGTGGGCTGTAAATCATCAAAGGGGGGGGGGGGGTAAGTGTAACTTGATGGTAAGTAGGTAAATATTTAGGAGGTTATGTGTAATATCTAGTGTATTATGTGTATGGCACATTATGTAGTGTATTAGGGTGTTCGGGAACCATAACAAGTTCAAAAATAATAAAACAATGTCTTTGGCAAAATTTTGGTGTTCCGGGTAATGTCCGGTTGTTCGGTTAGGTACCGTTCCGTTAAAGTGCTAAGTTATTCCGTATGGTGTCTTTTATGTAATTATTTGTAACACTTTTAATTCCCAACACTTAGGAAAGCATACATGACCATTTAGTCAATTTTCTGTATAATACTAGTTTGTTGAAATGCTGAAAAATGTAGAGATCATAAAGCAGTCACGTCATCAGTTGAAATTAAGCACAGTCATTAAGCACAATTTAATATTAATTAATCGTACAGATACACGTAATTATGAGGGTTGTCACAGCTATTGATTCCTCCGGGCGGAAGGCTGTCAAACCAGAGCCTGGCCCCTTCCGTTAGGGTTTGCACAAACATGTGGCAACAGACAGGCATGGGCCATCGCCCTAGTTGTCCTGTACCCTTGAAAGCATGCAGGTGATCCTCCGGGTCCCGTGTCCTGTCATACCTATCGAAGTTCAGGGGTAGTTTAAGCTTGGGCGGCATGGGGGCCTCGGCGATCCTTCTGGTAAACTTTGAGATCTCGGCTAAATCTCGAGGAAGGTAGGGTTGATCTAGACCGTCGTTGCTTTGTTTCTCCTTTTCTTTTTCTTTTCCCTTTTGCCCTTTTCCTGTGATAAGGCCTTCTGTCTCTTCTGATGACATCTGCCTGAGGGCTGTCATGAAGGTTTCTAGAGGGCCAGAGCTATCGTTCTTATTTTGTGGATCCGTTTCTCTCTTGTTAAGTGGTGTATCAAAGGACAGTCTGGCCTTGAGGCTTTCGAGCCTCTCCTGTCTCTCCAGGTCCTCGAGGTGCTTCTTTAGCTCTTCCTTGTGCATGGTAACGAAGTCTGGGGTGATGGTTTCTTCCTTTTCCAGGGTTCTTGCCTGGTTCTCGTTCTCTTCTTCATGAGTAATGTCTTCCATCGTGACCCTGTCGTGGTCATCTTGCACCGTCTGGATGGTCTGTGAACTCGGTGGTGTTGCCATGTCGTCTCTTTCATAGATTGGGTTATTACAACGCCGATGTTTTTTGAGTGGGAAAATCAGCCGGACTGAACAGTCCCACGGATGGCGCCAATGTCGAATCCCCAAATCCTTGGATGACGTTCAAAGGGTCTTCGCTGATGTCGTAATATTCCAACCTTTTCTTTCTACAAAAAAAGGAAACCGTTAGCCTCGTCACGGGGGACCCGGGGGGGGGGGGGGATCCGTGACCAAGCTCCGGCATGAGAGTAAGTAAACTTGCAGGAGAGTAAAAGAGAAGCTTATCCCGACGAGTGTAATCACCGAAATGTTCTCTATGGTGTGAATCAATTATAAATGTGGGTATTTAATGTGAGGGAGCTTTGGTCGGAATAAATGTTCATGTAAAGCATTAAGTGAGATACCTTGCCCCTTGTAGATCCTTTTTACCTTCCTTATATAGCCGAGATGGCTTATCTTCTTGCTGGAGAGATATCGATGGGAACTAACGGCCTCTGATCAGCTTTGGGGGACTCAGACACGTGTCTGAGCCCCAACGGCAGGATCTCTGGCTTCATTTAATGAGGCCAGTTCAGAGGTACTATGTTGCTGGCGATGCTCTTCTTATCAGACAGGCATTAAATGCCCTTGTTATCTCGAATATACCTTTCCCGCTCATATGCAGAAGTCCCTTAAGAGACAAGTATTACTATTGGGCCTTTATCAGATGGGCCTACATGATGGAAGCCCAAGACGGGTCAAGTTGGGCAACCAGATGGCCCGTCGTCACCTAGTTCTACCTTGTCGCACCTCTGTTTCCTTCTATTTTCTTTGTCATTATTATCTATAATACTATATAAAGCATCTTCCATGGACATAATGGTAATTTCAAGCACTTTTTTTAAGATGGCATATGAAAAGTCAGTTAAAATCCCTAACCTTTTTCCCATTTTCTTCCATTATTGCCCCTCCCCCTAACACACCGGCCTCTCTCTTTTCCCATGAAAACCCTAGCCTTCACTCTTTAATTGTAGATAAAGCGTCTGGACTTTCGGCGGTTTCCATCGTCCCATCCACTCTATAATTACTATATAAACTAGAGAAAAGTAGAGGGTTGGAGAGAGAGAGAGAGAGAGAGAGAGACGGAGCTACATATGGAGAACAGGAGAATATGAGGGATCCAATCGGTGGTTCCGACGACCGTTGTACGGCGGCATAGCCACCACCACCACCATTGGGGTGTTCGTTGATGAAGCGTAAATTAAGAGGATTTTGCAAATCCCTAGATGCCTGAAGTCTGTTAAACTCAATTTTATGTATTTGTTTTTATAGTCCGCCTGTGGATCTCTATTACAATCCGTTTGTATATTCTTTCGTTTGAACTTTGAACACTATGGGTTGTAATAGTATTTAAACTTCCAAGCCCGCCGCTATGCTATAGTTGTGTTTAATTGTCTATGATGATATCAACTACGTCACGATACTCCCCACCGGGCCCACCGAAAATATGTGGAAATATCGGGGTGTGACACAAAGACACTACTCATATTTCATGGTCATTGCATTAACTTTGTACACCTGCATAAACTTTAGACGGATTACGACCATTGTGTGAACTTTAGACGGATTATGACCATTGTGTTAAACTTTCGTAACATATCATAACATAACATAACACTCTGCTATAAACTTTAACATGCATAACTATACAATACGAAGTTGTAACCATTGGTAAGCCACAAAGGCACTACTCGTATTTCATGGTCATCGCATTAACTTTATACACCTGCATAAACTTTAAACAGATTATGACCACTGTGTTAAAGTTGTTTAACATATCATAACATAACATAACACTCTTCTATAAACTTTAGCATGCATAACTACACAATACGAAGTTGTAACCATTGGTAAGCCACAAAGGCACTACTCGTATTTCATGGTCATCACATTAACTTTATACACTTGCATAAACTTTAGACGGATTATGACCACTGTGTTAACTTTAGACACCAATGTTAACTTTATATGTAATAATTCTCTTATAGCCGTAACTATAAATACATTCATACTTCAGGTACTTTATCATTTACCTCTTTATCATCTTACCTTTACTTTTTAGAACTTTACATGTGTCTAGGAGCATTGCATCTCAGAGAAATGTTAACTTTAGACATGCTTCATGAAATGATTCTCGGCATCTATAACGATAAAATCCAAAACCATTACTTTATTTAAAACTACATCTTTCTTTAGAAATCATACATTGTTTTAAGACACATTATCGATTATGCACAACACCAAAACAGTCTATGAAGAGAGTCTAGAAACTCACATGTGGGTATAGCTATGAACACCATAAATTTGATGTGTTGGCCCTCTTTGAATGTCTGTCAGTTAAGACAAATTCGAGCAAAGGTTCACATGTGAAATAGACAACTTTTTGCATCAAATTATGTGAAAACTATCTAAACGAATACTTTACCATGCAAATACCTCTATTCCCAAATAACTATTCGCAATCACATGGTTGCAAAAACTATACACACATGAAAATTATTCATGCGAATATTGTAACTATGCGAATATCATAATTTTTAAAAAAATAGGGATGCTAATACTACAATCTTCCTCGCAGAAACCTATATCGATATGCAATGGCAGTTATGTTGATGCAAGGATGTAAACACATCAAGTTACGAACTTTATAAATCCAAATTCTTTGAAATATACGTCTATCATATTCCCATGCATAACCGATCACAAAAACATGAGTTATAAAGCAGAACCTTACATTTAAACGGTGTTGCTTGAATCCGAGTTAAACAACTTGATGTATACACCCTTTTGCTTGAAAACGGCCTTGTAAACACTTGTCAATGACAACCTACACCTCACCGTGCTTCCTTTGAATGAAACCCGTGAACAAAGTGGAGGATTTGAACCTGAAATGAAGTTTTCTCTCTTTGAGGCTCTCAAATGGAACGTTGAAAAAAGAATGTAGGTGGCGACTGGGTTTCCCCTTCTATATTAGGTTGTCTAATTTTACCATTTTGCCCTTAAGAGACCTTTCATGTATTTTCATAATGGGCTTCTTCCAAATTTTAAATCAGATGTCATTTATTACATTTTTGATGTGTTACATCTTAGAAGTTATCTTGTTTTCTCCTTAACGCTTTCACACATACTCCTGATAGTTTTATGTAACGTTTGCATATGAATTTATATTAAAAGTAAACATGAATATACCAATGTGCATAATGATTTTTTTATTTCATATGAGAGATGCCACATGATTACTTTATTTCAAATTTATCTAAGGTATACAATTCAAAACCATTGACCGATTAATTGAATATATATAGGCTAATTATAAAATGCAATCCCAACCCACTCGAGCAAACCCAAGAAACCCATATGTGTGGAAGATATTAAGCCACGTGTCCCACATTCACTTTATGCAGGAGGGGCATAAAAGCATCCCCAATAGCTCATTTTTTGGGGTTGTTTTTTTGCCATATTTACATGTCATCCATTTTTGTTATTGTGGGGATCATTTTTTCAACTCATTTTTAGCACATGTATGTCAATAAAAACTAGAAAAAATGGATGGAAGGTAAGCCATGATGAAGATGATTGGGACGGGTGGTGGGTTGGGTGATGAAACAAAAAAAATCTTAAATATAAAAAGAGTAGTATTATTTGTAATTAATACATATAATAAAACTAAATATTCTAAAACTATTAATATAAAATTAAATATTGTAAAATTTAAAACTAAAGTTTTAAACGTAAAAACAATACCTTATTAGCAATTATCAAATAATATAAAATTAAATATTCTAAAATTACTTACAAAAATATCTTTAAATTTTTAAAGTTATAAAATTTAAAACTAAAGTTTAAAAAAATATTTTAAGTTTTTTAATTTATTACTTATAATTTTTATTTCAGATTTTAAATATAACTTTTAAATTTGAATTTTAAAAATTTTTCTCCAAACCGCTATATTTTCAAATTTCAAATTTAAAAATTTCCCATCCAAACGACCTTACATTCAAATTTCAAATTCCCAAATTCCCTCCGCTCTACTCACTATAAATACAACCTTCATCCTTTTAAAATTTCAAAAATTCCCTCTCCAAACGACTATACTTTCACTATGAATACAATCACTCACCTTTCATGTAATCCATACCATACTTCTTCCCAACTTTCATCTTTCTCTCATTGTTTCCAATTCTCACATAAAAATGAGTTCTTGTGATAATGAATGTCCGTATGCATCATGTGACACCCGGCTTTTCAGGCCGTACCGTACAATTATAGTACATGTTGTGAATAGATAAAAGGCCATATTTGACTGATTATGATGTTTATATGTGAAATTTAATGAGTTGGTAAATTTAAACTTTGATAAAAATTAGGTTGGCAATGGTAAGATAAACGCTTATCGCGTAACGGTTAAAGTGCGAAACGAACGTCGGTGACCACCTGATCAGTGTTAAAAATTCTAAAAATATTCTGTTATGATTAGAACAATAATTTTAATCAAATCCGTGTGGAAAAACAATTTAAAACGCTAGGAAACTCTATTTTTCGAGTTTAAGCGCGTAGCGCGCGTACCGCGCGATGTAGCGCGTATACCGACAAAATACTGTCAACACAGCCTGTCAAAGCAACTGATAATTATTTTAATAATAATTTGATGATTTTATTACTTTAGAACGATAAAAATAAATAAAAACGCTTAAATTCCTATTTTGGCGATTTTAAGCGCGTACCGCGCAGCACAGTGCGCATACTGCCAAATACCGACAACGTAGCCAGTCCAGGAAAATAAAATATTGTTCAATAATATTTTGGTGAGTTTATTTTTATAGAGTGTTAAAAATAATTTAAAACGCGCTAAAACGAGATTAAAACGCTAGGTAAAATACCCGGTATCCAGTTAAATACCTGTTTTTAACTAATACATAATATATATATGTATATATATGCATGTGTATGTGAGAGGGGACATGTGGGCGGCCAAGGGATGTCCACCTTCTTCTTGGATGCTTCAAAATTGGACAAGTGTAAGATGTGCATAACCTTCACCATTTAAAATACATGCACATATGACACTAACCATTTCCAAGATCCCACATTTCAAATAACCCCTCCATTCTCTCTCTCTAAACCGTAACACACACACACCCACGCATTTTTGTTTTTCATCATCTTCATCAAGATCCAAGTCTCTGCCAAGGTGTTTCCTTGCATTTTTGAAGATCCTAAGGTGTTTTTAAGTGATTCCAAGCAAGAACCAAGCTCCATATCATCACACTTTGTCAAGAAACCCATCAAAATCTTGTAGGTATAAAATTTACTTTAAAAATCTTATTCTTGACTCTTGATGATGATTAAAGTTTCTCAAAGTTCTTGAATAAATCACAAACTTGAAACTTAAAACAAATGGGTTTTTAAATAAAGTAAAAATGGAAGTGAATGTGTGTGTGTGTAGCCGTAGGTATATATGTATGTATATGTGATTGTCTTTTGATTTTTGGTTGAGTGATTCTTGAATAATATGATCCTTGAATGATAGAATACATGCATGAATAAAAATGTCATAAAAGAATGATCTAAAAGTGTTTCATGATTTTGAAAGGGCAATAATGAAAAAGTGAACTTTTGGGAGTTTATTTGGGTGAATACATTTCGTGTATATGTATGTATATGTGAATGCATACATGTAATTTTTGATTATATACTTATAAATGTAAAAACACTTGTATTCATGTATGAATGATTTGATGATGAAGATGTGAAGTATGAAATATACTTGACTGTTTGAACATGATTTAAATACATGATAGATATAATATAGTTCATGCATGTTGATGATGATGTGATTTGAAAACATTAGATGCTTGTATTCATGTATGAATGATTTAAATACCGAGTCGAGTGTTGAGTAGTGATAGTTGAGAGTTGTCAGTATTATGAAGATGTTCAAGCTGTTGTGAAAGGGGTTATCCTGCGTTCTTAGCTAACGTGGTGGATATGAAAGCCGAATATAGGAATACGGGAGAGATTCCTATTGTTCGCAATTATCCAGAAGTTTTCCTAAAAAGACTTATCTGGATTGCCCCCCTGCGAGACAGATCGAATTCCGAATCGATCTGGTACCCTGTGCTGCACCCATTTTCACAATCTCCTTGTAGATTAAGCACCGTTTGGGATGTAGGAACTGTCGAATCAGCCTCAAGAGCTTTTAGACAAGGGTTTCGTTCGATCAAGCTTTTTGTTTAAGGCACATCTGTTTTGTTGAAGGGGAAGAAGGATGGATCCTTCAGGATGTGAGAGGATTTCAGAGAGCTGAACAAGTTGACTACCAAGAATCAGTACCCTTTCACCGAGGATTGACGATTTGTTCGATCAAGCTACCGGGATCCAACTGCCACACGAAGATCGACCTACGATTAGGATATTTTCAGTTGAAGGTTGCGGACGAAGATATGCTGAGGACTGCTTCTCAAACGTGATATGGCCATTATGAGTTATTAGTCATGCCTTTTGAATAAATTAATGCGCCATTTATAATTATGAATCTCATGAACAGGGTATGGGAACCCTAATCGGATAAATTCATGATAATACTCATTGACGACATACTTGCCTATGTGCGAACCAAGGAGAATCATGAGTAACGTTTGAAGTTAACTATGGAGTTAATGAATGATGAGGAGCGCCAAAGACCCCGTCAGAAGTATGATGATCCATATGACTAGCTTGGTGCTACAAGAGATCTATTAAGAATTTCCCTAAATTAGTGCAGCCTTCGACACTAATAACCCCAAAAGGAAAAGGGAAGTTGATTTCACAGCAAAATAGTAGGAAGCTTTTCGGACCATTGAAAGAAAAGTTGGGAACGTGTATGAAGGACTCCAAAGGAAGTTAAGATACTCACATGCCCTTGGCAGAGTTATCTTACAATTATAATTAACACGCTGGTATTCAGATTGCTCTGTTTGAAGCCTTGCATGGATGGAAGTGTTGATCACCATTATGTTGAGCTAACATGAAAAAGAACCATTAACCAGACCTTAGTTTATCTAGGAAACCAGCCATAGGATTTTCCTGGATCGAGGGAAGGTTAAGAGTCACCAATTGGTCAACAAAAAGATTACATGGAAAATTGAAGGAACTATTGCGATTCCAGAGTGAAGATTTGGTTCTGGTAAAGGAGTTATCTTGCAAGAAGTATTATTAGGTTTAGCAGAGGAAAGAAAAGCTAAGCCACATTGACTTGGTCCTTTCAAGAGCCCATCTTGAGTTGGATCAGTCGCTTATAGGCTAAAGCTACCATCAGGATGGAGAGCGTTGAGATGTGAGATTAGGAATTGAGAGTGTATGTCATATAGGCCTACGAAGTTTCTTTGTAAGAATCAAAGTTTCTCGCAGAAACTATAAGACTATATATAAATATTAAACCCGATTTTACTATTTCCACCTAGAGTGAAAATAAAACCTGTAGAGTAAAAAATTCGGGGACGAAATTTCCTAAACAGGGGGAGACTGTGACACCCGGCTTTTCAGGCCGTACCGTACAATTATAGCACATGTTGTGAATAGATAAAAGGCCATATTTGATTGATTATGATGTTTATATGTGAAATTTAATGAGTTGGTAAATTTAAACTTTGATAAAAATTAGGTTGGCAACGGTAAGATAAACGCTTATCGCATAACGGTTAAAATGCGAAACGAACGTCGGTGACCTCCCGATCAGTGTTAAAATTCTAAAAATAGTCTGTTATTATTAGAATAATAATTTTATTCAAATCCGTGTGGAAAAACAATTTAAAACACTAGGAAACTCTATTTTTCGAGTTTAGGCGCGTACCACGCGATGTAGCGCGTATACCGACAAAATACTGTCAACACAACCTGTAAAAGCAACTGATAATCATTTTAATAATAATTTGATGAGTTTATTACTTTAGAATGATAAAAATAAATAAAAACGCTTAAATTCCTATTTTTGCGATTTTAAGTGCGTACCGCGCAGCACAGCGCGCATACTGCCAAATACCGACAACGTAGCCAGTCCAGGCAAACAAAATATTGTTCAATAATATTTTGGTGAGTTTATTTTTATAGAGTGTTAAAAATAATTTAAAACGCGCTAAAACGAGATTAAAACGCTAGATAAAATACCCGATATCCAGTTAAATACCTGTTTTTAACTAATACATAATATATATATATGTATATATATATATATGCATGTGTATGTGAGAGGGGACATGTGGGCGGCCAAGGGATGTCCACCTTCTTCTTGGATGCTTCAAAATTGGACAAGTGTAAGATGTGCATAACCTTCACCATTTAAAATACATGCACATATGACACTAACCATTTCCAAGATCCCAAATTTCAAATAACCCCCTCCATTCTCTCTCTCTAAACCGTAACACACACACACACACACACACACCCCCACTCATTTTCGTTTTTCATCATCTTCATCAAGATCCAAGTCTCTTCCAAGGTGTTTCCTTGCATTTTTGAAGATCCTAAGGTGTTTTTAAGTGATTCCAAGCAAGAACCAAGCTCCATATCATCACACTTTGTCAAGAAACCCATCAAAATCTTGTGGGTATAAAATTTACTTTAAAAATCTTATTCTTGACTCTTGATGATGATTAAAGTTTCTCAAAGTTCTTGAATAAATCACAAACTTGAAACTTAAAACAAATGGGTTTTTAAATAAAGTAAAAATGGAAGTGAACGTGTGTGTGTAGCCTAGGTATATATGTATGTATATGTGATTGTGTTTTGATTTTTGGTTGAGTGATTCTTGAATAATATGATCCTTGAATGATAGAATACATGAATGAATAAAAATGTCATAAAAGAATGATCTAAAAGTGTTTCATGATTTTGAAAGGGAAATAATGAAAAAGTGAACTTTTGGGAGTTAATTTGGGTGAATACATTTCGTGTATATGTTTGTATATGTGAATGCATGCATGTAATTTTTGATTATATACTTATAAATGTAAAAATACTTGTATTCATGTATGAATGATTTGATGATGAAGATGTGAAGTATGAAATGTTCTTGAATGTTTGAACATGAGTTAAATACATGATAGATATAATTTAGTTCATGCATGTTGATGATGATGTGATTTGAAAACATTAGAAGCTTGTACTTAAGCATGCATGTGGATGAATGTTCATGAAATGATGATTTATGTATGATATGATAAATATAATATTTAATCAGGTTCTAAACACTAAAAATATAATTATTTGAAGTGTTAAAATGGTATAAAACTTTGTCATAAGGTTTATTAGCTTTGCATGTTATACACGAGGCTTAGAAACTTGTAATATAGATGAAATAATGTGATTTGAGTATGATTTAGTAAAAATCAGTTATGAGCAGATTATAAACACTAAAATAAAGTTATTTTAAAGTTTTTAGTGATTTATAACTTTGACATAATGTTTGCTAGCTTTGCATGTTGTACTTGGTGCTTTAAAAGTTGTAAAATACGTGAAATCGCATGATTTTTGTAACTTACATAAAAACTGCACTAATATATTTATAACCACTATTTTAATCAGTAAATAACATGTATTGTGTTAAAATATCAAATCGTTTCGAGTTGGGATGGTTATAGTAACGTTTAACGCAAAACTATGCGTTAAAACGGTCAAAAATCGGCTTTCCAGGTATTTTTGTAAAACTGATTTAGATCAGTAAATAAACGGATGTTTTTAGTTTAAAAACAAGTATTTTAACTAATTTTAAGTTACTTGGTGTTTGGTTGGTCATACATGACTTCCGATGCCCGAAAACGTTACCAAATCTCTAAAAATACGTATTTTTCAATGAACACTAGTATGGGTAAATTTTGAGTGAACCTTATGTGATAAAATGTGTTAAGTGATTTAAACATGTAAATGTGATAATATTTTAAGTTTTTAACATGATGTTAGAAATCTAGCTTACGCATGTATGCTTATACGTTTTGTGCGGTAGAAACGGTGAAAATTGCGTTAAATGTGTAACTTGTTTGTCGAGCATGAAATTTGATACTTATGAGATGTTTTATGTATATTTGCTTTAAAAATGACAAAATAGATAAGTTAACAAGATTTCGCGTGTTTCGGTGTTAAATTATGTGAACGTTTATGTATATATATTACGACGCGCAAATCGTAGATAATTGCGTATAAACGGGAGTGTTAACGGATTTACACAATATTGGTCACCAATGAAATCGTTCAAGTCGCAAAAATAATAATAAATATATAAATGTATATGGACTCACATATATATATATATATATATATATATTTCCTTTTAACGTGCCAACATAATAAAAAACGATAACTATTCGAGAAAATCTCAAAGTTATGTGATAATTCAAAGAAACAGAGAAACTTGGGATTTTTGTGATTAAATGTATACTGATTTAGAATTGTTCCCATATTAGGACGTATATAATCAATTTCTGGGATTGCGGTATTAAAATACGCACCCAATAGTGAGTGTCACTAAACCCCTCTTTTTACTGCTTTATATATATTTTGGGGGTAGAACACACCAATAAAAGGGTTTAGTAATGTTTTTGAAATAAAACATACTGTTTGATATAAATTATATATTTTCATTGAAAATATATGGATTTTTGGGAAATTATATATATATTTCGGGATGAAATGGCTTTGAAGAATAAGTATGTTTCGGGTGGAAACGGGATTGGGCACGGTGTTTGGGGGAAAACGACCGTTTGGCTGGTACGAATATTGCTTGGTCTCAAGAGAGTAAGTATCATCATAGGCTTACATTTCGTCGGGGATTTCAGGGGATTCGTACAACATCGTGTATTAAATTGTCATATTAGTGGGATATTATATTGTACGTGAGGCAGACATCATATTGTTCTTCGAGAAAGAACCCTGAGCCCATGATGTCGTTTAATCAGTTTAAGTATTGCACGCGAGTAATTGTTGGTAGATCTATCGGGTTGACAACCCCGTTGTGACCGGTCGCCCCGTGTCAATGTCAAACGTCGAATTAATATTCTGTTCATTGTCTAGTTTTGATTATCCCTGCATGGTTAATATATAGTTTTTATCGTCTAGCTAACATACGAGTCTGAAAGTTGATGCTATAATTTAATATACAAAACCTGGGCAGTAATACAATTGTCGGAGTAATGACCCGATGGAAGGCCCATGGATTTTATCAAAGGAGTAAAATGGACTTTCTAAACTTACATGGATGTTTTCAAATAAACACCTAATCAGAAAGTTTTCCTTGGAATAAAATTTGTTAGTAAACGAATAAGTGAACTCACCTTCCTTTGTGTTGACACTTGATTTTAACGTGTTCTACAGGTGCTTGAACTCGGCTTCGGGAAATCATGGCGTATCTTGTGGTGAATGATGCATGTTGTTTCTTTTAAATATGTTGGACATCTTTTAAACTTTCTGGGACTTTTGTAATAAGATCCACGAGGATCAAAGACATCTTAACTATGTAATTGTGTCGTGACTTAAAAAGTAATGTTTAACAACTTATGTTTAAAATAAACTAATATGTCCAACAATAAAATGCATCGCTCGACAAGATATAAATGGGCACCAACTTCCGTCTCCACTACATTTAAATATTCCACTGCGACGTTTTTTGGGTGTGACAGAAGTTGGTATCAGAGCCATTGGTTGTTAGCGAACTAGATGTTTTCGGGGGAAAACACTAGACTTCAACCGAAGAATTTTGAGATTTAAAGTCCAAAATTCTCGAAGCCAAGATTTTTAAATAAATGTGGAAATTTTATCATGTATGAAAACCCTTATGTGTTTATGTGTATACGTGATTTTCTGTTTATTTGGACCTTATGTGTTACTATTCACGTTGATCACACACTTACTTTGTACGGTTACGATATGTCACGTCTCGGCCTATAGAGCCATTAGTAGTCTTGCTCACTGATATTGTCAAGCCTACACTTGAGATTCTTTCGCCCGTCATTACGGAATCGTTTATTCTGCTATTCGAGTCACGTGTTTTGCTACACCTCTTTTAAGTCTACACTCGTCGTAGGAAGAGGACTCGACCCGTTGGAGAGATCGCAATCAACTTCGAGAGCTGAGACAACATCCGCTTTGAAGATTCAAAAGGGATTCGGGTCAACCGCTCTCACTATGATCGTCAGTTCGCCACGTTACGCGGAGGCATGGAGACGATGAAGGACTCAGAGGGACAAATGGACTGTTAAGATGAGCTAGAAGAGCTTGTTAGGAAAATGTTGGACTTCCAGGGATTTAAGAGTTAGTTGTTGGTTGTTTCTGTTGTTTGGTATGTCTCATTTGATGAACCCTATTCATGGTTTGCATGCCAAATTGTCAGATATTTAGGAGGAAATTTCATATAGACTTGTCACGAGTGTTGATGTAGACACGCCGAATTTTGATTAGTCTTAGTACTAAAAACAAGTTTTGTAAATTTCTGGTATAAATATCAAATGGGTTCCTTTTGGTTTAAGAATTATTCTCATTAATATGTGGATATTATACATGCGCAATGTTTGGTCCACTACCATTTAATGATTGAATTATTTTTGGTTATCGTCTTATGTGATTATTATTGTTGTAAATAATAGAAACGACGAAATGCCGCCAAAAGTGAGATAGGGTTCTGGACTACCTATTACCCTAGAAGAGTTGGCACAACTCACAGCCCAGGATCATTGCTGGTAACCTATGCAATGACATGGCAACAGTATGCGTGATGTCGGGCCGTCACAGCGGATCGACCATTCAAATAATTCCGCATTCCAAGCCTAGATCTGGGGATTCGTGAAAGCGAAAGTCGGAGAGTTCAAGGAGACCAATGCGAAGCGTGGTAAGGAACACATATTGGAGAAAGCGTATGTAGCTAACCCTAGAGAGTCGGGAAAGGATAATGCCAGGGATGACAGGGGTGGTTCTGAGAAGAAGACTCACGAGGATGAGCGAAGGAAGTGCGCCAGATGTGGATGGACTAGACATATGACTCGCGAGTGCTATGCTAATAGTACATTGGATGGAGTTGTGCTCGAGGGATGCTACGAGTGTGGTGAGCAAGGACAAAGTGGGGACTATCGCTTGAAGAAACTAGCTAGGATATCTCATCCTGATGACGATAGAAAGGTGGTAGTTGTTCGCGGAGATCGACCGAGTCGAGTGTTGAGTAGTGATAGTTGAGAGTTGTCAGTATTATGAAGATGTTCAAGCTGTTGTGAAAGGGGCTATCTTGCGTTCTTAGCTAACGTGGTGGATATGAAAGCCGAATATAGGAATACCGGAGAGATTCCTATTGTTCGCAATTATCCAGAAGTTTTCCTAAAAAGACTTATCTGGATTGCCCCCCTGCGAGACAGATCGAATTCCGAATCGATCTGGTACCCGGTGCTACACCCATTTTCACAATCTCCTTGTAGATTAAGCACCGTTTGGGATGAAGGAACTGTCGAATCAGCCTCAAGAGCTTTTAGACAAGGGTTTCATTCGATCAAGCTTTTGGTTTAAGGCGCATCTGTTTTGTTGAAGGGGAAGAAGGATGGATCCTTCAGGATGTGAGAGGATTTCAGAGAGCTGAACAAGTTGACTACCAAGAATCAGTACCCTTTCACCGAGGATTGACGATTTGTTCGATCAAGCTACCGGGATCCAACTGCCACACGAAGATCGACCTACGATTAGGATATTTTCAGTTGAAGGTTGCGGACGAAGATATGCTGAGGACTGCTTCTCACACGTGATATGGCCATACGAGTTATTAGTCATGCCTTTTGAATAAATTAATGCGCCATTTATAATTATGAATCTCATGAACAGGGTATGGGAACCCTAATCGGATAAATTCGTGATAATACTCTTTGACGACATACTTGCCTATGTGCGAACCAAGGAGAATCATGAGTAACGTTTGAAGTTAACTATGGAGTTAATGAATGATGAGGAGCACCAAAGACCCCGTCAGAAGTATGATGATCCATATGACTAGCTAGGTGCTACCAGAGATCTATTAAGAATTTCCCTAAATTAGTGCAGCCTTCGACACTAATAACCCCAAAAGGAAAAGGGAAATTGATTTCACAGCAAAATAGTAGGAAGCTTTTCGGACCATTGAAAGAAAAGTTGGGAGCGTGTATGAAGGACTCCAAAGGAAGTTAAGATACTCACATGCCCTTGGCAGAGTTATCTTACAATTATAATTAACACGCTGGTATTCAGATTGCTCTGTTTGAAGCCTTGCATGGATGGAAGTGTTGATCACCATTATGTTGAGCTAACATGACAAAGAACCATTAACCAGGCCTTAGTTTATCTAGGAAACCAGCCATAGGATTTTCCTGGATCGAGGGAAGGTTAAGAGTCACCAATTGGTCAACAAAAAGATTACATGGAAAATTGAAGGAACTATTGCGATTCCAGAGTGAAGATTTGGTTATGGTAAATGAGTTATCTTGCAAGAAGTATTATTAGGTTTAGCAGAGGAAAGAAAAGCTAAGCCACATTGACTTGGTCCTTTCAAGAGCCCATCTTGAGTTGGATCAGTCGCTTATAGGCTAAAGCTACCATCAGGATGGAGAGCGTTGAGATGTGAGATTAGGAATTGAGAGTGTATGTAATATAGGCCTACGAAGATTCTTTGTAAGAATCTAAGTTTCTCGCAGAAACTATAAGACTATATATAAATATTAAACCCATTTTTACTATTTCCACCTAGAGTGAAAACAAAACTTGTAGAGTAAAAAATTCGGGGACGAAATTTCCTAAACAGGGGGAGACTGTGACACCCGGCTTTTCAGGCCGTACCGTACAATTATAGCACATGTTGTGAATAGATAAAAGGCCATATTTGATTGATTATGATGTTTACATGTGAAATTTAATGAGTTGGTAAATTTAAACTTTGATAAAAATTAGGTTGGCAACGGTAAGATAAACGCTTATCGCATAACGGTTAAAATGCGAAACGAACGTCGGTGACCACCCGATCAGTGTTAAAATTCTAATAATAGTCTGTTATGATTAGAATAATAATTTTATTCAAATCCGTGTGGAAAAATAATTTAAAACACTAGGAAACTCTATTTTTCGAGTTTACGCGCGTACCACGCGATGTAGCGCGTATACCGACAAAATACTGTCAACACAGCCTGTAAAAGCAACTGATAATCATTTTAATAATAATTTGATAAGTTTATTACTTTATAATGATAAAAATAAATAAAAACGCTTAAATTCCTATTTTTGCGATTTTAAGGGCGTACCGCGCAGCACAGCGCGCATACTGCCAAATACCGACAACGTAGCCAGTCCAGGCAAACAAAATATTGTTCAATAATATTTTGGTGAGTTTATTTTTATAGAGTGTTAAAAATAATTTAAAACGCGCTAAAACGAGATTAAAACGCTAGATAAAATACCCGGTATCCAGTTAAATACCTGTTTTTAACTAATACATAATATATATATATATATATATATATATATATATATGTATATATATGTGGGTGAATACATTTCGTGTATATGTATGTATATGTGAATGCATGCATGTAATTTTTTATTATATACTTATAAATGTAAAAACACTTGTATTCATGTATGAATGATTTGATGATGAAGATGTGAAGTATGAAATGTTCTTGAATGTTTGAACATGAGTTAAATACATGATAGATATAATTTAGTTCATGCATGTTGATGATGATGTGATTTGAAAACATTAGATGCTTGTACTTAAGCATGCATGTGGATGAATGTTCATGAAATGATGATTTATGTATGATATGATAAAGATAATATTTAATCAGGTTCTAAACACTAAAAATATAATTATTTGAAGTGTTAAAATGGTATAAAACTTTGTCATAAGGTTTATTAGCTTTGCATGTTATACATGAGGCTTAGAAACTTGTAAAATAGATGAAATAATGTGATTTGAGTATGATTTAGTAAAAATAAGTTATGAGCAGATTTTAAACACTAAAATAAATTTATTTTAAAGTGTTTAGTGATTTATAACTTTGACATAATGTTTGCTAGCTTTGCATGTTGTACTTGGTGCTTTAAAAGTTGTAAAATGCGTGAAATCGCATGATTTATGTAACTTACATAAAAACTGCACTAATATAATTATAACCACTATTTTAATCAGTAAATAACATGTATTGTGTTAAAATATCAAATCGTTTCGAGTTGGGATGGTTATAGTAACGTTTAACGCAAAACTATGCGTTAAAACGGTCAAAAATCGGCTTTCCGGGTGATTTTTGTAAAACTGATTTAGATCAGTAAATAAACGGATGTTTTTAGTTTAAAAACAAGTATTTTAACTAATTTTAAGTTACTTGGTGTTTGGTTGGTCATACATGACTTCCGACGCCCGAAAACGTTACTAAATCGCTAAAAATACGCATTTTTCAATGAACACTAGTATGGGTAAATTTTGAGTGAACCTTATGTGATAAAATGTGTTAAGTGATTTAAACATGTAAATGTGATAATAGGTTAAGTTTTTAACATGATGTTAGAAATCTAGCTTACGCATGTATGCTTGTACGTTTTGTGCGGTAGAAACGGTGAAAATTGCGTTAAATGTGTAACTTGTTTGTCGAGCATGAAATTTGATACTTATGAGATGTTTTATGTATATTTGCTTTAAAAATGACAAAATAGATAAGTTAACAAGATTTCGCGTGTTTCGGTGTTAAATTATGTGAACGTTTATGTATATATATTACGACGCGCAAATCGTAGATAATTGCGTACAAACGGGAGTGTTAACGGATTTACACGATATTGGTCACCAATGAAATCGTTCAAGTCGCAAAAATCATAATAAATATATAAATGTATATGGACTCATATATATATATATATTTATATATTAACGTGCCAACATAATCAAAAACGATAACTATTCGAGAAAATCTCAAAGTTATGTGATAATTCAAAGAAACGGAGAAACTTAGGATTTTTGTGATTAAATGTATATTGAGTTAGAATTGTTCCCATATTAGGACGTATATAATCAATTTATGGGATTGCGGTATTAAAATACGCACCCAAAGGTGAGTGTCACTAAACCCCTCTTTTTACTGCTTTATATATATTTTGGGGGGTAGAACACGCCAGTAAAAGAGTTTAATAATGTTTTTGAAATAAAACATACCTTTTGATATAAATTATATATATATTTCGGGATGAAATGGTTTTGAAGAATAAATATGTTTCGGGTGGAAACGGGATTGGGCACGGTGTTTGGGGGAAAACGACCGTGTGGTTGGTACGAATATTGCTTGGTCTCAAGATTGTAAGTATCAGCATAGGCTTACATTTCGTCGGGGATTTCAGGGGATTCGTACAACATCGTGTATTAAATTGTCATATTAGTTGGATATATATATTGTACGTGAGGCAGACATCATATTGTTCTTCGAGAAAGAACCCTGCGCCCATGATGTCGTTTAATCAGTTTAAGTATTGCACGCGAGGAATTGTTGGTAGATCTATCGGGTTGACAACCCCGTCGTGACCGGTCGCCCCGTGTCAATGTCAAACGACGAATTAATATTCTGTTCATTGTCTAGTTTTGATTATCCCTGCATGGTTAATATATAGTTCGTATCGTCTAGCTAACATACGAGTCTGAAAGTTGACGCTATAATTTAATATACAAAACCTGGGCAGTAATACTATTATTTTAGTAATGACCCGATGGAAGGCCCATGGAATTTATCAAAGGAGTAAAATGGACTTTCTAAACTTACATGGATGTTTTCAAATAAACACCTAATCAGAAAGTTTTCCTTGGAATAAATTTTTTAGTAAACGAATAAGTGAACTCACCTTCCTTTGTGTTGACACTTGATTTTAACGTGTTCTACAGGTACTTGAACTCGGCTTCGGGAAATCGTGGCGTATCTTATGGTGAATGATGAATGTTGTTTCTTTTAAATATGTTGGACATCTTTTAAACTTTCTGGGACTTTTGTAATACGATCTACGAGGATCAAAGACATCTTAACTATGTAATTGTGTCGTGACTTAAAACGTAATGTTTAACAACTTATGTTTAAAATAAACCAATATGTCCAACAATAAAATGCATCGCTCGGCAAGATATAAATGGGCACCAACTTCCGTCCCTACTACGTTTAAATATTCCGCTGCGACGTTTTTGGGGTGTGACACATCACCCCCCGCTTCGCCATTTATGGATTTAGCCAATAGAGCGTTGCATGAATTGATGGATGATAGTGTGGAAAAAATGTATGCGGAAGTGTTGGGGGCATATGCTGCTGAAAGTTCTCAAAGGACAACAAGAAAACGTAGAACTATATTGAGGAATCATGAAGAGGGGGATGCTCGTATTTGGAAAGACTACTTTTCTCCACAACCGGTGTACCCTAAAAATTATTTTAGACGAAGGTTTCGGATGAGTAAGGAACTTTTCAACCAAATTCTCGAAGGTATTTCCTAACATTCTCCCTACTTTACTCAAAGATATGATTGTTCTGGTAGAAAAGGCCTTTCGTCACACTAAAAACGCACATGTGCCATACGTCAATTGGCATATGGCACAACAGGTGACCTGCAAGATGATTACATAAGGTTAGGTGAAACAACTACTGCTGAATGCCTTCAAAATTTTTGTAGATGTGTTATTGAGGTTTTCTCAGTACAATATCTAAGAAGGCCAAACTCTTCCGACATACTACGTCTACTGGAAGCACATTCAACCAAGCACGGGTTTCCTGGAATGCTAGGAAGCAATGATTGTATGCATTGGGCTTGGAAAAACTGTCCAGTTGCATGGAAAGGCCAGTACACACGAGGTGACCATGGATATCCCACCATTATGCTAGAGGCAATTGCATCTTATGACCTTTGGATCTGGCATGCATATTTTGGAGTAGCGGGCTCTAATAATGACATCAATGTACTGAATCAATCTTCAGTATTCAACCAAGTCTTACAAGATAACGCTCTTCCATGTAACTTTACAGTTAATGGTACTTCGTATACAAAAGGATACTATCTTGCAGATGGTATATATCCAGAATGGGCTACATTAGTGAAAAGCTTTACATATCCCCAAGGTGACAAAATGAAGGAATATAAAAAACGACACGAGTCTGCAAGAAAAGATGTCGAGAGAACTTTTGGTGTTCTCCAAGCTCGATGGGCAATCGTACGTGGTCCTGCAAGAGCTTGGAGGTTGCAACAAATAAGTGATATCATGTATGCATGCATTATAATGCATAATATGATTGTAGAGGATGAAGGCTATGCTATAGGTAATTGGTCGCCTGATGATGATGAAGATGTACCGCCAACTTACGAACATGGAGCCCCAGCAGAATTTGAACAATACTTGCAGAGGTTCAAAGATTTACGTAGTGAAGAGGCTCATCATGCACTTCGTGCCGATTTGGTGGAACATGTATGGTCTCTTAAGGAACAAGTTTAATTTAGGTAATGTTTTATTATTATAATGTTTAATTTGTGTAATTTTAATTATTGTAAGGTTTAATTTGTAATTTTAATTATTGTAATGTTTAGTTTGTGTAATTTTAACTATTATAATATTTAATATAATGTTTAACTTTCGAAATGTTTTTAAATTTTCAAATTTTATAATTTTCCCTCCATAAAAGTATCTAAATATTTGTTATATTTTTTAATTAAAGTAAAAAACTGATAACTAAAAATAAATTAAAATTTTCAAATTTTAAATTTTAAAATTTTAAAATTTTAAAATTTTTATCCATCAAGAAGGTCTTGAAGGTGCAGACACGTGGTTGCACAGGTGCAGGTTGACCTGTCGAGGAAAACGAAGCGAACAGATTTAGGAACGATAAGACGATGCAGGAGTAGGATCTAAACATCCTATAACGATGAGTTTACCTTCAGGGTGGGCCGCAAAGGCTGCAACCACGGTGTTGATCAGGTTAGTAAACTGATCCTGAGTCATGTTAATGTTTCCTCTTCCACATCCGCTCATTGTCTTCATAACCAGAAAACACAGTATGAGTGCGACATCGTAGTGTAGCAAGAATGAGAAGGGGAAGAAATGTGTATATATCTAACTAGGCACACTAGTATGTATAATAGCGCATAATCCGAATTGGTATCGTATTATTGAAACTTAAAAATAATGAAGGATTACATCCAAATATAAAGAACAACTATTTACACTTTAATACCCTAGACAATAATAATAATTAACAAATAGTCTAAACTGACTAAGGCTAATATTCCCCCGCAAGTTCAGGGCGGTTAGCAATCTGCAACTTGGAACGCAAAAACTCAAACTTCTGGGATGACAAGGGTTTTGTAAAGATATCAGCGATTTGATCGTCAGTAGAGATGAACTTGACATTTAACTTTCCTTGAGTTACTTATTCACGAACAAAGTGGTAGTCAACTTCAACATGCTTGGTACGAGCGTGAAATACTAGATTAGCCGTGAGGTATGTAGCGCCAAGATTATCAAACCAAAGTGTAGGTGCCATGCTATCCAATCCAAGTTCCCGAAGCAAGGACTTCAACCAAATCAATTCAGCAACAGTGTCTTCAATAGCCTTGTACTCGGACTCTGTGGAGGATCGAGATACAGTTTTCTGTTTGCAAGCAGACCAAGAAATGAGATTCGAGCCTAAATAGATAGCAAATCCCCCCGTGGATCGACGATCGACTGGGCAACCAGCCCCGTCAGAGTCCGAGAATGCATGAAGATTGTGTGACACCCGGCTTTTCAGGCCGTACCGTACAATTGTAACACGTGTTGTGAATAGATAAAAGGCCATATTTGACTGATTATGATGTTTATATGTGAAATTTAATGAGTCGGTAAATTTAAACCTCTGTAAAAATTATGTTGGCAACGGTAAGATAAACGCTTATCGTGTAACGGATAAAATGCGAAACGAACATCGGTGACCACCCGATCAGTGTTAAAATCCTAAAATAGTCTGTTATGATTAGAATAATAATTTTAATCATATTCGTGAGTAAAAATAAATTAAAACGCTAAGAAACTCTATTTTTCGAGTTTAAGCGCGTACCGCGCGATGCAGCGCGTATACCGATAAAATACTGTCAACACAGCCTGTCGACTCACCTCCATACGAGTATTCTAATAATAACGTAAATAGATATACAAGCATATATATATATATATATATTTCACATTTTCACATTATACACACAACACACGATAATTATAGCATAAGTTTTTATTTAATAAGACTTCATGTTCGCTTTTAACATTAACTTGTTCAGGAATACCCGAAGTTTCACATTATCCCCAAGTTTTAAGAACTTTCGTCCCGAAAGTTAAAGCGCAGCCACTGACAAGATAGTGTGTACGAGAATGTTTCCGCGGGGTGTCACACAATCTTTTACTTTATATAGACAGTAAAGTAACTTCAAGACACCACGGAAAAATGATAAGAAAAATTCACCTTCAACATTAGAAACTAGTTATTAAAGTTGTAGGATCGTTTTACCGACCAAACGAGTCTTTCAGAAGAGTTTTTCTCAATACGAGAGGCGGAAACAAACGTATCGAGGTAATTCAGCTAGATATACACTTTAAAATGTCTTTTGATTGATTTGACAAAGATTTACAGCGAGTAGACACTTCGGCAGCACTTTGGCTCTCAAACCGGAAAGTAATTTCGTTACAAATGACACAGACACATCAGGTATTTATAGACCAGCTAATTTCGCACGGATCTGCACAAGCGAAATTAGATTTCATGCGAAATTACCTTAAAACCTATTTTTCTCATTTTGCATGCCCTGATCTATCAATGCAAGACTCGATACAAGACGAAGTCGACAGACGCATGCACCAACAGACTCCCCCTCGAATGTTGACGAGTCTTCAAATTTCAGTCTTTATCAGTCTTCTCGACTTCTCCCCAAATTTCTAACAATGTAAAGTATCCTCAATCTTCTCTTTCTCCTAGAATCGCAACCTGGCTCTATGTTCCTCTTGATCAGGTCTCTTGATTCCTTAAGTTCATCAGCCTTATCAGCTTGCATGAACATCAGGATCTGAACTTGGCTCTACAATCTTCTATCCCAAGATCTGTGGCTGGCTCTTACAACTTCAGATTCCCCCTTAAATTGTGCTTGGGATCGCAGTCTGGCTTTCACAGATTCAAGATCATGATCTGGCTCACATCCTGCTCAGGATCAAGATCTGGCTAACCTGCACATTCTTAACCCAGAAATAAATTTCACAATTTTAACATTTTACCAATTTATTCTCTGCTTACCACCCGTAGACACAAAAACAATATCATTTGTAAGAATAAAATGATTTAACATTTAAAAGCTTCTGATGACCACTTGTAGAAAATCATTCAAAAATAAAAGATTTTTCAATGTTAATTTTTGATGAACCACTTGTAAAAATTTCTTCATACACACTCTCCCAAACCTGTTCATCATGTTTAGCACTCGGAATTTTGAAAATCAGCTCTCCAACATCAGTTGTCGAAAATCTTTTTGGATTTTTAAAAATTTTATGCTAAAACACACTGAAAAACTTTTTGGATTTTTTAAACTAAAGAAATGCAGAAAAGAAATATTTACAGACAATATTTTTGTGAGTTTGTGTAAGAGGATCATATCAGTTTATGAGACAAATCACCAACACCGTTAAGCTTTAAACATTTTAAGTTCTAAACGATTCACTTAGATTGTCAGTATACTGATCCACTTAAATTTTCACACAAAGTTCAACTGTTTCGAGATACGAGATTAGTGTCTTAAGCACTTAAACTTATTCGCGTGTCCCACCTCAGAATATACTCTCGTATCCAGATCCCAATATTCAGTCTTACAGGTGAGTATACCTAGATGATATCTGTAAAGGGTTAAATGCGAGGGCCGTGAGAGCTCAGGCTATTGCTTCCGCAAAATCAGAGAGATGACGGCTTCGACTTTTGGTGTGTTCCCTTTAGAGAATATTTTCTTCAACAGCACATGATTAGCATTTTGCAATGTTTCATCATTTTATGCGGAGGGTGGTGCTATATTTCAAGCAAGCGTAAAGTATTCTCCGGGGACTAGGCCATTGCTTCCGCAATATCAGAAGTCCCGGGATAATACCCCAGATATCACTAAGCATAAAGACCTAATATCTCAGAAAGAGGGACCTTTCAAACAAGATTTCGGGGGTTACCCATATATCCGAGAGATGTTCCCCACGAGATAAGTAAGTTTGAATTTAGGTTTATATCTCGTCACGATCTACTAAATGTGTAAAAACCTACTGGCACATCATCAGTGAGACCGTTTATCACATTTACACTTTCCAATTCTTAAGCGTGTTGTGACTGACCACTGATGTACTATCATTCCTCTTTTTACAACAAAACTCATTTTGAATTTTATCATGTTTTTGACTTTTTCAATTTTTTTCAAATGTTTTTGGATTTTTTGAAAATTCTTACTCCCCCTAAAATTCAAAATCATTTAAAGGAAATTTGAAAACAAACTATACAAATAAAGTGACAACTGTTGTGAATTGCTACAAATCGCCATTCACTTGGCATAAACAATCAGAACTCCCCCTTACAACAAACTATTTTCCCATTAAGATTTCAAAACAGTTAAGTTTGTTTTAATCAGAATGGTTTTTCCGGAAAATAAGTTTTGCTGATTTCATAAAGCCACTTGTAGGTTAGGGGATCAATTCATCACGTTGTTCTTTCACCATTTGAAAAATTTAACAATTTTAAGTTCAATCAACAAAAATCACTTGTAGAAAATCAAGTACAACTTAATGTCCCTGATTTACCATTTGTAAGTCGAAATATCGCAAATGTGACTTTCTCAAGAAAGATGCCGATACCTGCTCCACACTTACCAACCTGGGAGCTCCGGCAAGTCCTGGATTTCAATCATCATAATAGGTTCCATCCCAGTCACAAACCTGGGACGACCTACTTTACTTGGTTTCTTCGTTTTCTTTTCATAAAGTTCCTTTACCCCTTTGACCTTTCCATCAACCATTTTTCCAAAAATATTTTGAACTGTGGGGTTAAAGACTTTTTCAACATCAAATTCTTTCTTTTCTGAGAAAAATTGATTTGAAATCTCAATTTTACCAACTTTTTGTTTAAAATTCTCAGCCCTCAATTGTGGAAAATTGACATCATCCATTGGCGGAACTGACTTTCCTTCTTTTAACTCAACCTGTGGCTCCTCTGACTTTGTGGAATCAGATTCATCACCTGAAAATAGCTAATCTGATTTTGATGAATCAGAATCATTGCTAGAACTATCATCAGATTTCTTAACAACCCACTTGTGGTTGTTAAGATTTGCTTTTCTCTTGTAAAATCTTTTTGAACATTCACCAACCTCAAACTTCGAATTTTTGAAAACTTTGAATTGTTTAGTTGGTGGTTCATTCTCAACAATTTTTTCTTTCAATTTTTCAGAGACACCCTGTTTTGTTTGGATTGCCTTTGGACAATTCCTGGCAATATGACCAACTGTTTTGCATTGAAAACAGGTTCTTGTCTCCTTCTTTTGTTGAGCAACATTTTTCTCCATTTCCTCTTGCTTCTTCGCAAGGAATTCTTTGTTTGATTGATTCCTGAACAATTTCTCCTTTTCTTCTTCTTCAGTTGATGTTCCTGAAACAAACACAGTTTTTGGTTTATAGGTTTTTTCATTTTTATGATTTTTCGGTGGAATAAAACCCAATCCCTTCCTTTTGTAATTACCGTTATGGTTTGGTTTCTTTCGATAACCTGAACCAGAACTGTAACCCTTTTTCTTGTTTAACCTTTGTTGAACTCTTGAGGTGTAAGATCTTGGTTTTTCAGAAAGATTTACATCTTTTATTTCAGAAATATTAATCTCTGTTAGTTTGAAAACCTTTTTAATCATTTCAGTTTTAACACCTCTTATTGGAAATTCTTCATCAGAATATAATTTGTCAGAATCATTCAAAGTATAAGCTACTTTGAATGTTTCCTCACTCAAATTAGACTTTGATAACAAAAACTCTTTATTGTAAACCCATTTGTCCTTTTTGACTTTTGAACTTGACGTGTCAGACTTTGACTTTGAGTTTGACTCCGACTTTGACTCCTCGGTTTCATCGTTATCCAACACCTGATCGACCACTTTCTTTATTAATTCGGACTCATGATCAGTGTCAGACGATGTGAAAGTAACATCAATGTTGTCTGGTAAATTTTCTGAAGACTCAGACTCCCACTGTAAATTGGTTGCCTTTTTTACTCTTTCTGAATTTGGATTTCGTGGAGAATATCCATTTTCAAGCGGGGGTGGACACTTGTTGTAACTGGAACTTTGTTTCTTACCAGAATCTTTCATTTCAGTATCCTTCTTCTTTTCAGAGCTCTTGTCTTCAGATACTTCCTCTTCATCAAATGCCTTCATGCCTTCAACTGTTGGATAAATCCTATCAATAACATAAGAAGTACATGAGTAAGTTTTGTTAGGATCATAATCATCCCAACTGAAATTTTCCCAACTAAACCCTTCTGGTAATTTTTCATCATCTTGGTTTATCAGACATGCTTTACTACCAGCTGAAACATATTTGTCCCAACTGAATTCTTTTGTTGACTTTTTATCATCTTGATTCACCATACAAGCTCTCTTTGATGATTCTTCGATTGTCTTTCTGGCATGTGCAGTTTGTGGTTCTTGTTGTTGTTGAGCAACTTGATGATAAATTGCTTTCAGATAGTAATCATTGTTGTTGAACGGATTTTGAGCTCCATTTGCTTCGCGATTTGTGCACTCTCGCTTGAAGTGTCCTTTTTCCCTGCAACGAAAACATGTAACTTTAGATTTATCAAATCCTAAAGTAGAAACATTTGCATCATGAAAATCATCTATTCCCGTAATTTGTTTAAACTTTTCGGCTCTTCTCAAAACACTTGCCAAACACCACTTTATATCCATCAACTCCATCTCTTCAGCATCTATCTGATCGTAATCTTCTTTTGTCAACATAGGATTCCCGATCCGACCTGCCACTAAACTTTCATATGACTCTAGCACAGTTCCCAACAATGACATGTGACCTTCTGTAACCTCTTCCGAAAATTTTTCACCATTTTCAAGATTCAAAACAATGTTGCATTGTAATTGTCGTAACCCCCGATCCCTTATCTGTCCCGGGAACGGGCGGACGCGAGCTCAGATTTTTGGTGGTATTAGGTATCTAATCTCGCAGCGGAATTTACATCAGGACCGTAGTTAGGAAATGTTTATCAGAGTAAAACCACCATATTTGATATTAATAATAACATGGGCAAAACCCAAGTTTCTTAATACAATATATTTATAGGGACAAACCCTATTTTATTGAATTTAAAACATCGTTTATTAGGTAACTTTTATAGCCACATTTTTCCCAAGCCTTCAGTGCTCTCAAGCTGACTTTTCACTAATTGGCTGTTCACATTGTGTTACCTGTAACGCGTTTTAAAAACATTTGTCAGTCGGAAATATAATCTATAATTTATACAAATGTACATTGGTTAGTATCATAACCCTTTGAAAATATTAATGATACCCTCCCCGAGACGGCATTCCAACAACTACGTCGGGCAGAACCACGACAGTTGTTACGGAACCCTAAATCAATCGGGCAGCGTAACTATTACGAAACTGGGGTTATAATACTTACAACAGAGCAGAACCTCGCTAATTAGGGTATCATACCCAACTATAATGCCTCTTCTACAGAAATTGTGATTTGAGAATTGAGAATGAGCTACGGAAAACGAAAACTGATGCGTTCTATTTATACTTGCTGAATTGGACTCTCACGCGGCCCGCGTAACATACAAGCGGGGCTTACGCGGCCCGCGTCAACCCTGGTCAACAGGGTAGCTTAGCTGGGTCAGCTTGTAGACCCGCCACGATGTCGACACGTGTCAGCTCAGGAAGTCTCCGCGTTTAATGATCTCTCGCGGCCCGCGTCAAAGTAAGCTTAAGCTTACGCGGCCTGCTTGAACTAAAGGAATCAACAACATCAGGATTTAACCCTGATACGACCCGCGTGAGTTTGGGATGAAATCCTACGCGGCCCACCTCAACTAATATTTTCATGTTTTTAATTTATTTTATAAACTATAACATATTTCGGGCTCGGTTTTCACATTCGGGGTTGTAATATAAGACATATTGGGACATTCTAAAATATACTAGAGTGTCGGAAATATTATAAGGGCGTTGGTTTTACCGAGGGTTGTTACATTCTTCCCACCTTGTTTTAGAGCTCGTCCTCGAGATCTACTCGAACAAATGCGGAAATTTCCTTTGCATCTCTGACTCAAGTTCCCATGTGTACTCAGATCCTCTTTTAGAGTCCCACTTCACTTTGACTAGAACTAGTCTTTTATGCTTGAGATTTTTAACTTTCCTGTCTTCAATCTGTAGAGGCCTTTCTACAAACTTGAGTTGTTCATTTACCTCTATATCCTTAAGAGGGATTATTAGTGATTCATCAGCTAAACACTTTTTGAGATTAGATACATGAAACACGTCATGTATACCTGCCATTTCCTCTGGCAGTTGTAGCTGATAGGCTACAGGTCCTATTCTTTTAATAATCTCAAAGGGTCCAATATACCTGAGACTTAGCTTTCCCCTTTTTATGAATCTTACTACTCCTTTCCAAGGAGAGACTTTCAACAATACTTTATCTCCTACTTGAAATTCCAACGGTATGCGTCGGTTATTGGCGTAACTCTTCTGTCGATCACGTGCTGTTTTCAGTCGTTCCTTGACTTGAATAATTTTGTCAGTTGTTTCTTGTACTATCTCAGGTCCAGATAGTTACTTTTCCCCAATTTCTGCCCAACAGACTGGGGTTCGACACTTTCTTCCATAAAGTGCTTCGAATGGTGCAGCATTAATACTTGTGTGATAACTATTATTATAAGAAAATTCTATTAAAGGTAAGTGATCATCCCAATTACCTCCAAAATCAATTACACAAGATCTAAGCATGTCCTCCATTGTCTGTATTGTCCTTTCGCTTTGTCCATCCGTTTGAGGATGATAAGCTGTACTTAGTTTTAGCTTGGCTCCCATTGACTTTTGGAAACTTGACAAAAAATGAGAGGTAAATCGGCTATCTCTATCAGAAACAATTGATAAAGGAATGCCATGTAAAGAAATAATTTAATTTACATACAATTTAGCTAATTGTTCCATACTAAAAGTTTCTTTCATTGGTAGGAAATGAGCTGACTTAGTTAGCCTATCTACAATCACCCAGATTGTATCATTTCCTTTCTTTGTTTTGGGTAATTTAGTAACAAAATCCATTGTTATCAATTCCCATTTCCACACCAGCATTTCTAATTGCTGTAACAAACCTGAGGGTTTCTGGTGTTCAGCTTTGACTTGTGAACAGGTTAAACATTTAGAAACATAGGCTGCTATATCCTTTTTCATTCCTATCCACCAGAAATTTTTCCTTAAATCCTGGTACATTTTATCACTTCCTGGATGCATCGCATATTTAGATTTATGGGCTTCTTCTAGTATACGATGACGTAGGTTTCCTAATTTAGGTATCCACATTCTCTTTTCATGGAATCTCCAAATTCCATCTGTTCCTTGTTTTAATTCTTTCAGCATACCTTTTAGCTTTTCAGTATCTTCCTTGATTACTGATTCTTGTGGTTCTCTTATTTGATCATTTAAATCTACTTGTAGATTTAATTTAAGAGAACGTACCCTTTTTGGCTTTTCATGATATTTTCGGCTTAAAGCATCTGCCACTACATTTGCTTTTCCTTCATGATACCGGATATCACAATCATAGTCACTAAGCATCTCCATCCAGCGTCTTTGTCTCATATTCAATTCCTTTTGCCCAAAAACATACCTTAAACTTTTATGATCAGTGAATATGGTAAACTTACTACCATAAAGGTAATGTCTCCAAATCTTAAGAGCAAACATTATAACTCCTAACTCTAAATCATGAGTTGAATAATTCTCTTCATGATTCTTAAGTTGTCTAGATGCATAAGCTATAACCTTTTGGCGTTGCATCAACACACATCCATAACCTAATTTAGAAGCATCACAATAGACTACAAAGTCTTCAGCTCCTTCTGGTAATGCTAGTATGGGTGTGTTAGTTAATCTTTGCTTAAGGATTCTAAAGGCTTCTTCTTGTTTTACTCCCCATTCAAACTTAACAGATTTACAGGTTAACTTAGTTAAGGGAATGGCTATCTTAGAGAAATCTCGAATAAATCTTCTATAATAACCGGCCAATCCTAAGAAACTTCTAACCTCGGTTGGTGACTCAGGGATTTTCCATTTAGTAATTGCCTCAATCTTTGTTGGATCTACATGAATTCCTTCATGATTAACTAGGTGTCCGAGAAACTGTACCTGTTCTAACCATAATTCGCACTTAGAGAATTTAGCATAAAGCTTTTCCTTTCTTAATAGACTTAAAAGTGCGTGCAAATTCTTTGCATGATCCTCTTTATTCTTAGAATAAATTAGAATATCATCTATGAAAACGATTATGAATTTATCCAAATATGGCTTACATATTCGGTTCATCATGTCCATAAATGCAGCTGGGGCATTGGTTAAACCAAATGGCATGACAGTAAATTCATAATGGCCATACCTTGTTCTGAAAGCGGTTTTAGGAATGTCCTCTTCCTGTACCTTTAATTGATGATATCCTGACCTTAAATCGATTTTAGAGAAAAATCGAGCTCCTTGAAGTTGATCAAACAGATCATCGATTCTCGGTAATGGATACCGATTCTTAATTGTGACCTTGTTTAATTCACGATAATCAATGCACATACGCATTGATCCGTCCTTCTTTTTAACAAATAGTATCGGCGCTCCCCATGGCGACGAACTTGGTTGTATGAATCCTTTCTCCAATAATTCATCTAATTGTTTCTTTAATTCTTGCATTTCTGCAGGTGCCAAACGGTAAGGTGCTTTGGCAATCGGTGATGTTCCTGGTATTAAATGGATTCTGAATTCAACTTCTCTGTTTGGTGGTAGTCCTGGTAATTCTTATGGAAAGACATCTGAAAACTGAGATACTACTGGAATGTCTTGTAGTTCCTTTCCTTCAGTGTTAGTGATTATAGAAATCAAATACACTATAGAACCTTTTCTTATAGAACTTGCAGTTTTCATCACAGAGATGAATTTTGTGGATCTAGATGGTTTATCTCCTTTAATTGTGATCGTTTTACCTTTTGGTGAATTTACTTGTATTAACTTTTGATCACATAAAATACTAGCTTTATTGGCTATTAACCAATCCATTCCTAAAACAACATTAAATCCTACCAGGTTCATAGGATAAAGATTTGCAATAAACTTTTGATTTAAAATTTCTATACTTGCTCCCTGCAAGATTTCAGAAATTCTAACAGTTTCTCCATTGGCTGTCTCTACTAGGCATTCTAGTGGTAGTTTAGTTAATGACTGATTTAGAAATTTGCAAAATGATGTATTAATAAAACTTTGGTTTGCACCAGAGTCAAATAATACTTTAGCAAAAACATCATTAACTAAAAACCTACCGGCTATGACATCTGGAATCATCTTGACTTCATCTGCAGTCAGAACAAATGCTCTAGCATTTTTAGTATTCTTGTTGTCTGGAGCTGGAGCTAATTTTGGACAATTTAGCTTGTTATGACCTTGTTCTCCGCAATTGTAACATACCCGGCTGTTAGCTTTCTTCCTACAGTTTTCTTCCTTGTGTCCCGATATTTTGCAAAAGTTACAATATATGGAGCATCTTCCGGAATGCTTTCTTTTGCACTACCTACAGTAGGGTGCAAAGGTAGAACCTATATTTTTCCCACGGTTAGAATTTCCAGAACGAAATTCTTGTGTGAGCTTTTGGGTTAGGTTCCTCCTTTGATCCTCTTTTCGGGTACGGACTAATTCATCTGTCAAGGTATTTGCTAGTTCTACTGCTTCTTCTATAGTTTGAGGTCTAGCTGCCTTGACTACGTGTCTTATCTCTCCAATTAATCCCCAAATATAACGGGATATTAACACTGGTTCTGGTGAAGCAAGAGTTGGCACTATTCTGGCATATTCAAAGAATATTTTAGTGTATCCCTTACTATCCACGCCAGTCATCCTAAGGTTTAGGAATTTGTTTGCTATCTGTTCTTTTTCATTGGGTAGGCATAATTTCCTTTCTACTTTGTTCTTAAATTCTTCCCATTCTATATTGTAGGTTCTATTACTTCCTCTTGATTGGAGGATGGTGTTCCACCATTCTAGTGCTGCATTCTTAAACAGATTAGAAGCAAACAGTATCTTACCTTCTTCAGCACATTTGCTTATCCTTAAGACTACCTCAATCTTCTCTATCCAGCGTAAGGTTGCAATGGCCCCTTCGTTGCCTGAGAATTCCATTGGTTTACAAGACCAGAATTCTTTATAAGAACAACCATAAGGCATGGTTCTTCTTCTTTTGGGAATGGGCATTTGAAGTACAGGTCCATTGTTCACGCTGTTTTCTGGTTCACTTGGTCGCTTACTGCTATGCTTACTTTTGTTATCAGCATCCTTAACAGTTTGAAGAACAAATGGCATTGCATCTATAATTCCTTGTGCTACTATATGTTGGATAGCACTATTATCCACTTGATTGTTATTGTTATTGATGCTTGGATTCTCATTAACCACGTTAATGTTACTCTGATTATCATTATTCAGATTTCCTTGATTTCCTTCGTTGGGCATCTGAATTTTAAACATTTATCCCATATTAATATCAAAAGATAATAGATAATATCGTAATTCACATAACACGCAATCTAGCCAAAAACGTCGATCATTGCGACTTGTACTCTATTTTCATATACTATGCGTCTATTACACACTAGTACTGAAATAAAGATTACAATACCAACAGAAAGAAAATTACATTAATAGTACTATGCATCCATACACACATACTTTTATTTTATTTTATTATTATTATTACTACCATTTCACCATCTTATTCAAGGATATGGATTTATCCCGAAATCCATATTGCGTTCATCGTATTTCCATACGAGACGCTTTCTGCACTCATTGGGGGTGCAGGTTCTCGGACTGGGTTTGGGATCTGGGGTGCGGGTTCCTGATATGGGGGTGAAAGTTCCTGAAATTGGTAAGGATCCTCTAAGATCTCCCTAATATAATCATCTTGGTAATAGGGATCTAAAGGGTCCATACCTGGATAGGCTTCTATGTTCTGTATGGGTGGGTATTCCTGGATAGGGTAACGTTGCACAAAGTCCCTATTTTCGTCCCACCAGGGGCCGTAATTTGGATCTAGGGGGTTTGGTGCAGGTATCCTAGGATTTCTTCTGGGTTAAAGTCATGCATCTCCACGTGATTTTCAGTATTTTATATTTCCATGGGTTGGTCTGGGATTTGTGGTTGTGGGGCTACTAGTTGTTCCAGACTTGGGTCAGCAGCAGTTGTAGCTAGGATATGGAAATTAGATAGGCTTCTATTAAGCATATCCTGAGTATGGGCATCTGTTTTTCACTTAGCAGCTGCTAAAACTCTTTGCTGTTGCAACTTTCGCATTCTTTTCCTACGAGCAAAGGCTTCCTTACTGAACCATCCTCGTTTCTTATGAGGAAATGGCTCTTCTGACTGAGCTCTAAAAGCAAACACTCCTTCTTCCTGATCAGCAGAATACCCAGAGAGGGCAGGCTGTGAAGAGGTACCTTCATTCTTAGGTGAATCAGACAACTGACGATTCATGTCTGAGGGTCCTTGATCACTCATACTGTAAACTAACAGATAGTCAAATAACACATAACAAATAAATACAGTTATGCACTTATTTCTGAAATTTATTTCCTAACACAAAATTTAGAATTTAAGTGTCAGCAGAACACTTCTTTGGCTCAGACCAGTGGCTAGGCTCTGATACCACATTCTGTCGCAACCCCCGATCCCTTATCTGTCCCGGGAACGGGCGAACGCGAGCTCAGATTTTTGGTGGTATCAGGTATTTAATCTCGCAGCGGAATTTACATCAGGACCGTAGTTAGGAAATGTTTATCACAGTAAAACCACCATATTTGATATTAATAATAACATGGGCAAAACCCAAGTTTCTTATTACAATATATTTATAGGGACAAACCCTATTTTATTGAATTTAAAACATCGTTTATTAGGTAACTTTTATAGCCACATTTTTCCCAAGCCTTCAGTGCTCTCCAGCTGGCCTTTCACTAATTAGCTGTTCACATTGTGTTACCTGTAACGCGTTTTAAAAACATTTGTCAGTCAGAAATACTGGTGAGTGAATCCCAGTTTAATCAAGAAACATTTTATCAATTAAAATAGTATTGAGAGCGATCACATTGTTTATTTCTACACAATTACTCATTCAGTATTTGCCACTTGACCGGATCTGTGGCTATGGTCAAATTACCCATTGGCTAACTCGTCGTCCAATGGTAATGTACTGTCATTTAGACTTACTAGTACTACTCGTAGTAATATAAATTTTGTATACAAAACCCCGTAATACCGGCAGTAATTGAAGAACTACAAAGACTCAATCACCACTTAATCATATTATAAAACAATTAAGGTTTTTGTAAAATATTCCAAAAAGGTTAACAAAAAGAGGATAACTCACATTGCTATCTTAAACTTCTTGTAAGGGTTTCCTGTATATAATCTATAATTTATACAAATGTACATTGGTTAGTATCATAACCCTTTGAAAATATTAATGATACCCTCCCCGAGACGACATTCCAACAACTACGTCGGGCAGAACCACGACAGTTGTTACGGAACCCTAAATCAATCGGGCAGCGTAACTATTACGAAACTGGGTTATAATACTTACAACGAAGCATAACCTCGCTAATTAGGGTATAATACCCGACTATAATGCCTCTTCTACAGAAATTGTGATTTGAGAATTGAGAATGAGCGACGGAAAACAAAAACTGGTGCGTTCTATTTATACTTGCTGAATTGGACTCTCACGCGGCCCGCGTAACATACAAGCGGTGCTTACGCGGCCCGCGTCAACCCTGGTCAACAGGGTAGCTTAGCTGGGTCAGCTTGTAGACCCGCCACGATGTCGACACGGGTCAGCTCAGGAAGTCTCTGCGTTTAATGATCTCTCGCGGCCCGCGTCAAAGTAAGCTTAAGCTTACGCGGCCAACTTGAACTAAAGGAATCAACAACATCAGGAGTTAACCCTGATACGACCCGCATTAGGTTGGGATGTAATCCTACGCGGCCCGCCTCAACTAATATTTTCATGTTTTTAATTTATTTTATAAACTATAACATATTTCGGGCTTGGTTTTCACATTCGGGGTTGTAATATAAGACATATTGGGACATTCTAAATATACTAGAGTGTCGGAAATATTATTAGAGTGTTGGTTTTACCGAGGGTTGTTACAGTAATCTCTTGCCATTCTTGGTCGTTGAAAAATTTGGATCAAATGATGGATATGAAGAAAATTCAGTTTTGCTGTTTGATCCTTTAGATGACCCTCCTAATGAACTTTTAGCATTGAATGCTGTTTCAACCTTTGGTGACATGTTGGTCTTGTCACTGATACCTCCTTTGTAATAAAGACCGATATCTTGTTCACCATCAAAATCTTTCATTCTTGAGATCTTCCTTTGTTCCATTTCCTGAGCTTCAATTTTTTCAATGAATTTATTCAGTGTCAGATTACTAAAACCTTTCTTATTTCTCAACATCATGAGATATGTTCCCCAAGTTTCATGTGGCAATGCATCAGCCAACTTTTCTATCAACTCTTCATTATCTTTGTTGATGCTCACTCTCTTAATTTGGACTAACATATTACAGTATCTTTCAATAATCTGCTTGGTGCTCTCAGTTCTCAAACCACGAAATAGATCAAATTCCTTTTTCAAAAGTGACTTTTTGTTTTTAATCATCTCTTTACTTCCAACAAACTTTGATTTTAATGCTTTCCAGATAGAGTATGCACTTCCATTGTGTTGCAATAAAACCAAAATATCTTCTTTAACCGCTTGATGCAATAGACTGATCATCATCTTTTCATTTTTGTATTTCTTTCTGTCATCAACACTGAAATCTTTAATAGCAATCTCCTCTTCATCATCATTCGTCGGTCTAACATATTTCGTCTCAACACATTCCCAAGCATCCAAATAATTTGCTTGAACCCAATTCTCAAATCGTTCCTCCCATCCTTTATACTCCTCGATATTCATGAGCTTAGGCGGTTTTTGCATAGTGCCCGTTTCATTTTCCATGTTCAAGTTCTGAGTAACAGATGCCGGAGTAGTCGGGGTAGTAGCAAATGCGTTATAAAACTCCTCTTCCATGTTTCGGTAACTATTTTCACAAAACAGTCTTTTCAAACGAAATTACTTCTTCAAACGAAATACCAACTCAAGCGAAATATCAACTTCACACGAAATATCCTTTGGAGCGAAATTACCCTTTCAAGCGAAATAACAAACTTCAAGCGAAATTACTAATTTCGTGCAAAATTACACCCTTTCAAATGAAATAGCTAATTTCGTGTAAAATACCCAAACGAAATTGCAACTTGAAGCGAAAAAGCTAATTTCGTGTGAACCTCTCAAACAAAATTACAGTCTCGTGCGAAACTCTCAAACGAAATTACACTTCGGTGCGGAATAAGACCCTAATTTCGTGCGAAATTATGCTGATGTCATCATCTCGAGCTATTTTTGATAAAATTGACCAATTTTTAAGCCGTTTTAAGATCTGAAACTTTCAAGGATTTGTTAAAATACTATTGCGCACATAATGTGAGAAATTCAAGCCATTTTAACCGTGAAAACTTGTTAATTTTGAAAAAGAAGGTGTAGAAATCAGAAATTGCAGCTGAATTGGTAAGAACTCTTTATCCTGAGCTCTGATACCACTTGTAGGATCATTTTACCGACCAAACGAGTCATTCAGAAGAGTTTTGCTCAATACGAGAGGCGGAAACAAACGTATCGAGGTAATTCAGCTAGATATACACTTTAAACTGTCTTTTGATTGATTTGACAAATATTTACAGCAAGTAGACACTTCGGCAGCACTTCGGCTCTCAAACCGGAAAGTAATTTCGTTACAAATGACATAGACACATCAGGTATTTATAGACCAGCTAATTTCGCACGGATCTGCACAAGCGAAATTACCAAGCGAAATTATACTTTGTAATTTCGTGCGAAATTACCTTAAAACCTGTTTTTCTCGTTTTGCGTGCGCTGATCTATCTAATACAATGCAAGACTCGATACAAGACGAAGTCGACAGACGCATACACCAACAAAAATCATTAATACAAACCCAAGTAAAAAGTTCCGAAAGATTAAAAATCAAAAGTAATACAATAAAGACTTGTCTTCACCAAGTGATGTAAGAGGCTTAACCAAACATGGCCTTTGATTGACAAGAAAGATTACAATCAATCTTGGATCCCGAGACTACTACACACTATAAAGATGGATGATGGTGGTGGGTGCTGGTGTTGTAGTGGTGGCAAAGTGGGAGAGTAGTGGTTTGCCAAGGGATGCCTTTGAAGTGAACCAATCACCCCTATTTATAGACTGCACATAACTCTGGCCACGGCCCCATGCCCACTGGGCACGGCCCCGTGGTCAGCTTTTTCTCTTCCTTCATTAATTGCAAGTGTCAGCAGAGGGCCCCACACGGCCCCGTGGTCAACTTCGTATCTGTACTATCAAGATTTGGCCAGATTCTGCGTATCTTTGTGGTTACCAAGCCCCGTGCTGAGCTGGGCACGCTCCCGTGGTGGGCGTGGAAGCTTTTACAGGTTTGTCTTTTGTGCAGGGTCCTGACCACGCCCCGTGTTCAGCTGGACACGGCCCCGTGGTCAGTCTTCTGACTCCGTGTTTTTACTTTGGGGATGCTGCCGAGGGGTCGGGCATGTCACGTTTATTTATTTTCTTTGTATTTATGTTTGTTTTGGGTGCTTATTTGCTCCTTTTGTTCGTTTAAGCTCATTTGGTCCTGTAAATTCAAAAGGAAGAAAGAAACACGCTTTTTCCAACATTAGTACTAAAAAAGGGCTAGTTTTATGCCTCATTTGATGTAATTTAAATGTTGCATTTTGCACACATCAAAGGTGTACCTTTATCATATAATCTCGATAATGCACCTGGTCTCCGGAAGCCAGAGTCCGGCTTGTT
This sequence comes from Helianthus tuberosus, assembly GCA_030545235.1. NCBI lineage: Eukaryota > Viridiplantae > Streptophyta > Magnoliopsida > Asterales > Asteraceae > Helianthus > Helianthus tuberosus. The sequence goes on from CM060352.1 coordinate 124,448,283, forward strand.
TGCTTTGCTGCTCATGTCTTTACCTCTTACGAAAGCTCTAACCTTGTCCATTAGACCGTCAAATGTCTCTGGGAATTCTTCTCCAAGCTTTTCACAAAGTTGTGTGTGTTTCTAACCATTTATGAAGCTACTGATCTTCATAACTTCCAGGACACCCTTTATATTCATGCTCTCCTTGATGAGTCTCTCCATGTACTAATCCACCCTCTCATCTTTCTTTTGTCTTATATGCATTAACTCGTTCGAGTTTTTGATGACCTTTTTCTACTGGTTAAAATTCCGTAGGAATTCATCGCAAAGTTCCTCATAGCTATCGATACTCCCTGCCGGGAGGCTATCAAACCATAGTCATGCTCCCTCAATCCGGGTATGGACAAACATGTGGCACCACATGCGCATGGACCACCTTCCCACTTGTCCTGCTCCCTAAAAGCATGGAGATGATCTTCTACGTCTTTGGTATCGTCATATCTGTCGATGTTTATGAGGGGTTTCAACTTAGGTGGTAGTTGTGCTTCTACTATGCATCTAGTAAACTTTGAGACTTCTACAAGATCCTTGGGCAATAAGGTTTGGCTAGGACATCGTTATCTCATCCTTCATCCCCCTGTCCTTTTCCTTGGTTTTATCCTTCTTCACAACTCCCAACAACGTCGTTTTCTCACTCGGAGTCATCTGGTTCAACATAGTCATAAACATCGTCAAAGGGTCCGAGTTGTCACCCTTCTTGCCTCCCCCTTCGTTTGGGAGGACGAGGTCCCTCCATGACGGGAGTCGGAGATAAGTCTTGATCACAGACTTCCATTTTTTTCCATTATGTAACGTCTCTAGTTGTGCCGGAGTTCTTCCTTGTGTGCTGAGACGAACTCTGCTGTAATGCCCGGATCTGTTGATCGAAGGATCCTAGGACCAGTGATGTTTTCATACTCATCATCGGGTCCTTCCACCGACATAGTTCGTTTCTTGGTATTCTAGGGTGGTATTGGGATGGTGCCTTTATCTTTGGAAAATCTATCGGTTGCGTTTGATTCTTATCTGAAGACGAGCTATCTTTGAGAGGGAATGGAGGTTTTGGGAAGTCAGCCATGACTGGGTGTTTTTCGGGTAAAGTTTTGAATGTAAGACCCGTTCTTAGTAAGTTCGAGACTTTTCAATGCTCTGTCGGAACACTAGTTATGGAATGTTGAGCATCGCCGGGAAAATCATTATTCTTAACTTAGTCTTCTTCCCATCAGATTATCTATGAAAATACTATATTAGACCCAAACCCAACAACTGATCGGAGGCAACATGCCCAGATGAGAGAGCCCATCAGGTGACCCTCATTGTCAGTATCCGTTTCACAACTTCCTAATTCACATGGACACCATAGCCTATGACAGGCCGATCCCATGTATAAGTATACTTTCCATCAAGATATTCAAAAAACTACTGCATTATGTATCCGTTTTCAAAAACCCTTTCGCATATTCTTTTCTATATAAATATACTTAGGGGAGTGGGGGTGGGCACGTGATGGGCTTCCATCACTCGTGGTAAACAACAAAACACCGCCGCCACTGCTTTCCATCACTTGTGAACTTTATCACTCGTGAACTTTATCACTCGTGGAGTTTTCCACGTGTTGAATTAAAAAAAAGGAACGTTATATGACCGTTTGAGAGGTGAGGGGCTTTTATAAAATCCAAATATTCCCCCAAAAATTCTAAAAAAATGCAAACATTCTTCCGAAATTAATAAAATTCATTACTTCCTTCAAATCCAAATTCAACACAAAGATGGAAGGTTCAAGCAAGAGAGGTTCGGGTTCCAAGAAAAGAGATTCGGGTACGAAGAAAAATCCCGTAAGACCCAAGGTTCGAGCGAATCTTGGCGAGCCGACGCGCTTTAATTTAAGTTTTTTTTCCAATGTTTAGTTTTTTTTTTATTTTGCTATGTAATTTATGTTTTATTTAAATGAAATTTATAATTTATAATTTTAGTGTTTTATTGTTAATTTATAATTTTAAAAAAAATTGTGAGTGATGGAATTCCATCACTAGTGATGACCACTGCCACTAAAAAAAGCTTGTGAGTGATGTAATAATGGTTGATGACATAACGGAACTTGATTGGATATTGTGAGTGATGAGTGATGACCACCCCCACCCCCCTTAGAATGACAAAGACGTATCCAATGATGATGATATCGGCTTCCGCTAAAGGTACTCCGTTGAGCTCTATAACTATTAAACTTTTCATTTTTTATTGGTTTAAGCCTTAATGGAGATTGTAAAATACTAAAGTTACTACCATCAATATATATTTAAAAGTACGTTCACGATGCAGCTAAAAACTGTTTATCTAAAGGCTTTGTTATGTTGTTGGTTGTATGTGCTTATTTATATCGGCATGGCGTCTAATATACCTTGTATTTTAGTTGGAGTGTGCCAATAGGCACACTCATGTGCCTATTGGCACACCAAACCCTAGCAAAATTAGGGTTATCTACGCTGCGTATTGGTCAATACGCAGCGTAGATAGACCATAGATCTCAGTGCCTGATAACCAATCATTGCACAGAAAACAAGGTGTTTATACGTTGCGTATTGACCAATACGCAGCGTATATAAAACAGCTGCAAATTTGGGGTCATTTTGGTAGGTTTGAAGTGTCAAATTTTTGCCAGGTTTATATACGCTGCGTATAGGTCAATACACAGCGTATATAAAACAGCTGCAAATTAGGGGTCCTTTTGGTAGGTTTAAAGTGTCAAAATTTTTCCCGGTTTATATACTTATAATTATAATAATTATTATTAACGTAACTTTTTTTTTTGCGTTTCATGTCTCTAACTGATTTAAAGAATTGGGTACAAGAAACGGGAAAGAAGTATGGTTACGTAACTGTTACCCGCCGATCAGGGACCGTTTTTGTAAATTTTCAAAAATTCAGAGACCTTTTTTGTAAATTTTCGAAAACTTCAGGGACCATTTTTGTAAATTTTTGAAACTTCAGGGACCATTTTTGTCAATTTTTGAAACTTCAGGGACCGTTTTTGTAAATTTTCGAAACTTCAGGGACCATTTTTGTAAATTTTCGAAACACCAGGGAGCATTTGTGTAAATTTACGAAACTTCAGGGACCAAAGTGTAAATATATCAAAAATCTGTAAAAATGGGGTCTTCTTTAAAGAACCGGCCCTTGTATGGATCGAACTCGTGACCTATCGTTTAGAACCGCAACGCCTTAACCAGTTTATCCTCCGTCTCGGAGCTGTTAGCATACGAAACTTAATTCCCTATATACACTAGTTAGGTTATACGCTGCGTATTGACCTATACGCAGCATATATGAAGACTTTATATACGCTGCTGCGTATAGGTCAATACGCAGCGTATATAACCTTCCTGAATTTTATATGCACCCAGAATATGTTAAATAACCTGTTATATATAAACTTCCAGAACTTTATCTATACAACAGAACATGTTATATAACCTGCCAGAATTTTATATGTACACCATAGTATATATATAACCTTTCAGAATATACAAGAGTTTGATATATACAAGAAAAGTTTGTGCATACATAACAAAATGATAAAATGATAAAATACTACTGCTGCTGCTCCTGCTGCTGCTGATGCTGATCCCATTCCGCATCCGTAATGAAGGGTAGTGGAGGTAACCCGTCATGCTGTCGCTGCTGCTGCAGCGCCGCAGCCACCCACTCCAACAGATAATTGTTCCTTTCAGCTAACCGAAGCTGGCGCTGATGTGATGGGTCAAGACCGGGCCAAACATGGCGTGGGAACTGAGGCGCCCCTGGTGGTCCACGCGGCGGTGGTGGCTGCGGAATGACGACGGCCGGCTCATGCGGCTCCGGCGGCTCCGGATCGCGCTGGGGATATACCAGAGGGAACTGTTCCGGCAGCTGTTCAAGCTGATATTGCGTGCCGTCCGGCTTCTTAAACCGCTTCCCGTCTGGGAAGTCTTTGGTAACGTGCATTCCGGATATAACGTTCTTCCCCATCCACTTCGGCTGTGCCGGCAGGCCTACATGGTCGCGGTCAGTCTCCGGATGATAGCCCAACGCAAGGGCTATCCTAGTCACGTAGGCGCCGCCGAATAACTGTCCGCGCTCCTGTCGATGATGTGCGGAGGCGAAGTATTGCGCCAACCCGTAGGCGAGAGCGCACGGCCTCTTGTATAAGAGGCAATATAAGAAAAATAAATAACCACTGGTGCACCACTCCCGGCTTTTATTTCGAGCAGTGATCGAAGTGGAAATCATTTTGTGCAAATACCTGCACAAAAGAAAACCAGTCAGTAAATAATAATCAGACGACATCGACTAAGATCGTCGTTAAATTATATTTTTTTTATTATTTAGTCTACGTCGTCCGTAAGGCGCGTACGGGCCTAACGAGCGTCGAAACTAAGTTCGTCGTTAAAGTATAAAACGTCGAACTTAGTTTCGACGCACGTTAGAGACCTACGCGCCTTACGGTTCGAATTCGAATAAATAATTAAAAAAAAAATCTGTTTAAAAAAATAAATCTGTTTAAAAAAGAGTCTTAAAAAAATTCTGTTTAAAAAAGCAGTTTTATGTTAAAAAAAAACAATTTAAGTTTAAAAAAAAATCTATTTAAAAAAAAAAGTTTTCTGTCGACGCTCGTTAGGGACCTACGCGCCTTACGGTTCGACTTCGACTAAATAATAAAAAATATATATATTTTAACGACGAACTTAGTTTCGACGCTCGTTAGGCCCGTGCGCGCCTTACGAGCGTCAAAACATTTCTTTATCGTCGTTAAATTATATTTTTTATTATTTAGTCCATGTCGAACCGTAAGTCGCGTAGGTCCCTAACGAGCGTCGAAATAAGTTCGTCGTTAAAATATAAAACGACGAACTTAGTTTCGACGCTCGTTAGGGACCTACGCGCCTTACGGTTCGACTTCGACTAAATAATTAAAAAAAAATTGTTTAAAAAAATAAATCTGTTTAAAAAAATTCTGTTTAAAAAAGCAGTTTTCTGTTAAAAAAAACAATTTAAGTTTAAAAAAAAATTCTATTTAAAAAAAAAACAGTTTTCTGTCGACACTCGTTAGGGACCTACGCGCCTTACGGTTCGACTTCGACTAAATAATAAAAAAATATATATTTTAACGACGAACTTAGTTTCGACGCTCGTTAGGCCCGTACGCGCCTTACGTGCGTCAAAACTAAGATCTTCGTTAAATTATATTTTTTTTATTATTTAGTCTACGTCGTCCGTAAGGCGCGTAGGTCCCTAACGAGCGTTGAAATAAGTTCGTCGTTAAAATATAAAACGACGAACTTAGTTTCGACGCTCGGTAGGGACCTACACGCCTTACGGTTCGAATTCGACTAAATAATAAAAATATATATATATCTTAACGACGAACTTAGTTTCGACGCTCGTTAGGCCCGTACGCGCCTTACAGACGACGTCGACTAAAAATAAAACGACGAACTTAGTCCCTAACGAGCGTTGAAATAAGTTCGTCGTTAAAAATATTATTTAGTCGACGTCGTCCGTAAGGCGCGTACGGGCCTAACGAGCGTCGAAGCTAAGTTCGTCGTTAAAATATATATATTTTTTTATTATTTAGTCGAAGTCGAACCGTAAGGCGCGTAGGTCCCTAACGAGCGTCGAAACTAAGATCGAAGTTTTATATTTTAACGACGATCTCAGTTTCGACGCTCGTTAGAGACCTACGCGCCTTACGGTTCGACTTCGACTAAATAATAAAAAAAATATTTTTTAACGACGAACTTAGTTTGGACGCTCGTTAGGCCCGTACACGCCTTACGAGCGTCAAAACATTTCTTTATCGTCGTTAAATTATATTTTTTTATTATTTAGTCCATGTCGAACCGTAAGTCGCGTAGGTCCCTAACGAGCGTCGAAATAAGTTCGTCGTTAAAATATAAAACGCCGAACTTAGTTTCGATGCTCGTGAGGACCGTACGCGCGTTACGAGCGTCAAAACTAAGATCGTCAAAAAAAATCTGTTTCAAAAAATATTCTGTTTAAAAAAAAATCTGTTAAAAAAAATTTCTGTTTAAAAAAAACAGTTTTCTGTTTAGAAAAAAAAAACAATTTTGGTTTAAAAAATATATTTTCTATTTAAATAATAATAACTATTATTAAAATAATAATAACTAACGTACCTGTAGAGCGGATTCGTAATCGTCGTAACTCTCCCCTTGGATTGTTGGTGGTCCCACTGACCGATGTCGGCGATCAGAGCCCAAAACCCTAAAAGCGTGGGTTTATCAACAATTACCAACCCCTGTTTACACGAATGTTTATTAAACGTTAAATTAATATTAAATCTTAAATTTTATATATTAAAATAATAATAATAACAATACAAAATTTGTGTTAAACGTACCTTCGTATATAGATCCGTAGCGATCTCAGCCTCCGTATACAAACCGCTATGCACCGCAAACTCTGCAAGTGACATAGAGCGCGCCTGGCCAGCCATGCGAAACGAAAGCTCGGCCGGGGGAGGGGGCTGCGCGGGGTCCACAGCCTCATTTGGCCGACGAGGATGAAACTCGAACGACGACAGGAACTCGATCAGTATCTCCCTGTAGCTCGGCGTAAACGCAAGCTCAAACAATCGATCCCACGGGGAACAAACTCCCGCGCCCAATCTTCCGCCCCGAGCTCCCGGAGGATTTTCCAAGAAACCGCAAAATGGGCACCGACGTGCATCTTCCGAAGCTTGTCGCAACGGAGAGCAGCGTCGGACTCCGGAGGAAACTCCAAATACGCGTAATTCAGCAGAGGATCCGCCGGTGGACGCTTCTGCTTCTACGGCTGCTCCGGATTAATTTCTTCTATTTCCATTTCAGCATCCATCTTTCTCGCCTTGAAAACCAAAAAATTTATTAGATAAACCAACGAGTGTTTACTGTATTTTAATATAAAATAGTTTTCTGTGATTTCGCAGCCGTTTAAAGACCCGTTTGCGGCTGCATTTCGCAAACGGCTGCGAAATCGCTGCCGTTTGCGGCCGCATTTGCAGCCGTAAACGGGCGTTTAAACGGCTGCAAACGCAGCCGCAAACGGCTGCGAAATCGCTGCCGTTTGGGGCTGCGTTTGCAGCCGTTTAAACGCCCGTTTACTGCTGCAAACGCCGCCCCAAACAGCAGCGAGAAATCACAGCCGTTTACGGCTGCTTTTACAGCCGTTTAAACCTAAGTGTGCAGATAGCCTGCCAAGGTGTGCAAATAGTGAGGGCCATCCAAGTATCATTATATCAATATATATTATTTGTTCCTAGGAAATAAAAGTATACTTTTTAAGTTAAAACAATTGTACTTTTGACCTGTAAAACTCAAAGAGCTGGATTTAGATTATATAAAAAAAACAACTAGAAATTTAAAATTCCGGCGCTAACAAAACATATTGGTAGCATGACAGTTTAAAGCATAGAGATCAATATAAATCAAGTATAGTTTCTACTTCAATAAAAAGTAAACATTAAATATGGGAGTAAATGTAGGTTTATATCAGTCTAATTCCGTTTGTTTCAAACATATCAAAGATTTCCATTGAAACGTTGCAGCTCTTTATATATAACTTATCAAATTTCAATTTGTGATACCTATATGCTTTCTTATAAAAACATATTTATAACTTATCAAATTTCAATTTGTGATACCTATATGCGCCGCCTCAGGAACGTTTTTGTACGCCTCGGACGTTTTTTAAAACCATGGTTCTGTCAACTGCAATGACCATTACAGTTGACACAAATAGCATTACACATTACACAGGAATCAAATTGCATTACACATTATACAGGTTTCAAATAGCATTCGTATCAAATTGCACATTATCAAATTGCATTACACATTACACTAATCAATGCTTAACCAAACCCTAATTTACGAAAGTTCAATCACTAACCAAACCCTAACTTACCTAAAAAAACATCTAATTTACGGATAAAATACAAAAAAAAATCAAAATTACTTAAATAGGTTGAGTAAATACCTGTTTTATACTTCGAATTCGTGTCGTATACGGTCGATTTTGTCAGTCGCCTTCATATGCTCTCTTCTTTATGTGTTTTTGAGATTTGGGGAAGAACAGAGCTGCGTAGGTATTTCCCTAATTTAAATCAGTACCTCTACGAAGCGTAGAGAGCCCTACGAAGCGTATAAGAATAATAAGTTTACCATTTTACCCTTCTGTTTGGGGCAATACGAGGCTGACAATAAGGGTAAAAAGGTCATTTACCATCCCCTATATAAGCTGCGTATGGATCTCTACGCTGCGTATTATCATTAATATTATTAATATTATTATTATTGTTATTATTATTATTATTCTTATTATTGTTATTGTTATTGTTATTATTATTATTATTATTATTATTATTATTATTATTATTATTGTTATTATTATTATTAATCTTGAAATTTAAAGACGCTGCGTAGAGCTCCATACGCAGCGTATACAAAGGTGGTAAAATAACCTTTTTACCCTTATAATCAACCTCGTATTGCCCCAAACACAAGGGCAAAATAGTAATTTAACATATATAGGTTTTGAAATTTTGGTTTGGGGGGAAATTGTCCGCCTTTTACATAGGCTGCATATGGATCCATACGCTGCGTATAACAATGCTCATTTTACTGTTTTGCCCTTGTGTTGAGGCAACACGAAGCCAAAAATAGGGGCTTTTTTGTCCTTTGCACTACATACGCTGCGTAGGGATCCCTACGCAACGTATATAAAGTTCCATTTTTTTTTGTGTTTTCTTTTGATAAGTAATACAAAAATTATGAATTATAAAAATTAAAAATGATACAAACTTTATAAATTAAAAAAATTCTACAATTTACAAAAATACAAGTTTCCGGTTAATCTTCGATATCATTTATACTTGGTTCTCTGTCTTTGTCTGAGTCTGCTTTTGGATTGATTAACTCGTAGTAGTGCTGTAACCCCGGTCTATACATTTCTTCCCACCGTTCCGCAGCTATTGATCGATGTGTCGACCACAACGGGGTCGCTAAAGGCATGGGGTAGTCTCCTTCCAACATAGCATGTATGAAGTGTCCCCCGTCAACATGTACGAGCGTTATCGCTTGAGGTCATGGATCTAGTGGGGCATCCGTTAATGGGAAGATGGTAGTGCTCCATTCGATGCTTAGCACGTGGAGGACAATATTATACCTTTGCGCTACGAGAAGCCCTACCTGGGGCATTTCCATCCAGTGACTTGGACCGCACGCTTTCAATGAATGCCATTCGATGCTCTTACGTATTCGTTTAAAGTCTCCTTTGTTATATGTTTCGAATACATGCTTCCAACGCGCCTCGTTATGGTCAATCTCCAGTAGTAAATCTCTTCGAATATTGGGCCATGCGTGTTCCAGAAAACCTAACCCGACAGCCACAGACCTGTACCCACAATGACCGTCTGGGGTCACATCTTGTTTACGCGATATGTAAGATTGAAAATCTGATGGAATTTGATCCTTAAACCTCTCAATGCTTAACAAGTGCTCGTCCCCCTTCATTAATGGAAAACCCTTATCATCCCGCGTCTCCTTCTTTTTATAACTCGTTGAACTGTTTCGTTGCATTTTAGGTTTTTCCGACTTTACAACCGAACCAGTTCCACGAGAGCCCTCTGACGGTACGTATGAGCTGTGTCGGGGTAAATCGTACCTATGTTTGGGGGAAGCGGTATATACGTTGCTGTCCTCGCCATAGGAGTTGTATCTCGCAGCTTCGTCTAACCTCGCAACTTCATCTAGCCTTTCTTGTACTTTCTTTGATGTAGGCCGACCGCGAGTATTTTGCTGGACGATCGGTGGTTTCTTGGTTGACGATTTCGGTGTGAGGACCGTTTTTATCTTTGAAAGCAAACTCTTTTGCAGAACGGGGGACTGCGCCTCTAAATGTTGCCGCACATTATTTAGCTCTGCTACAACATCGACCTCCTCGTCTACCAGTTTACACGGGCGCAAGTCAAGCTTACGCCAGAATACATCTATGTCGTCGAGTTGTATCATACGCCCTGTACAGTTAAGTTAATACGGTGTGAGAAACAGCTAAATCGAACAAAATAACAAAAGGTTTGTAGTTTTAATATTTTTTACCTATACGTTTGTAGTTTTCCAGCCTACAAGCACACGGCAATCCACAGCTAAGCAACATATGGCAACCACATGATGCGTTAAGTTTCCGCAACACCTCCATCTTCGTCAGTAGCTCTTTTGCCAGCAAATCAAGTGCCTCATGAGAAACCTTTCCACGTAGGTTGTCCAACAGTCGGTGTCTGTGGTGGTTCATCGTTTTTTCGATGCTCTCAGTGAAACTTTTTTGTATTTCATCGTACTGAGTTTCAACTATATCAATGACGCATCTAGCTATTCGCTCCAATGAACTCCCGCGCGTAACGTATCTTTTTAAATTTGCGTGCTGGCTCTCAACTCTGTTGGTGGTGCGCTGACCAAAGTTGCGACGCTTGTCGGTCCACGCATAAACGAACATTTCTTTATAGTCTTTGAGCAAGTTTTCGTAGACGTAATCATAGACACCTGCAAAAATAAAATAATGAAATGTAAAAGCGTGTGTAAAATATAATAGATTGGGTGAGTCGTTTGTTGAAGGAACACTTACTTTCTCAGTTGGCAACCACGAGTCGGTTATACATTTTCTCCAAGTTGTACTTGTACATGGAATCTGAAGAAGATTCGCACAATCTCCGCCAGTACAACATAAATTTCCCCCAATCTTCTTTATTGAACCCTTTCTTGCACTTTTTAGCTATATTTTGTTGGATGTGAAAGTGGCATAGAAGCCTGGTTGCGTTTGGGAATACTTTAGAACACGCGTTAATTAGGGCAAGCTCCCTATCCGTGACTATCACACGCGGCATCATACATTCATGCAATATTGACTTGATCCGCTCAAGCACCCACACGTAGTTACCCCTTCGTTCTTTACAAATAACGGCATGTGCGATACAAAGAGACTTGCTGGTCGACGTCATACCCACAACTTGGACAAATGGCTTGTTGTAGAGGTTTGTTTTGTAGGTCGCGTCGATCAACATCACGTGCGGGAATGCACGCCACATAGTGATTGAATAAGGATGAACAAAGAAAATCTCTGTTACGACATCTGTTTTGGGTTCCTGTCGGGTGTCGTAAATGAATCGGTGGTCATGCAGCAGGCTTTCCAGTGCCTGCATAGGTGTCTTTCCGTCCATTATTGTCGCTCTAACTTTTTGTACTGCATTTTGCATGTCTTTCTGAACATGCAGGCTGTCAGGGAACTGCTTTCTTAGGGTTTGAAATATGATACGTGGCTCCATGTTTTGAGCAGTTAGCTGCTCCACTAGCTTGTATTCGGCTTTAGTAAATCTTCGCACAAAAGAGTGGCCCAACAGACTCGTCGTAGGTTCGTGGTTATGGTTCGCGTCGTCTACTTTTAACTCCCACGTGTCATTCGTCACGTCCCGGATGGCGAGTAATGAAAATGGGCAACCGATTTTTTTGCTACCAGCTTTCCTAACTGTTGCTTTACTACGGTGCTCACCACTACGGTCGCACACAAGCCATACCATCCCAGTAGTACCACCAATATTTTTCGATCGGCGGGTAACAATTACGTAACCATACGCCTTTCCCGTTTCTTGTATCCAATTCTTCAAATCAGTTAGAGACATGAAACGCTAAAAAAAAGTTACGTTAATAATTATAATAATAATAATTATAGTATTTTAATAATAATAATAATTTCTTATAAATCTCTTCGATATCATTCCACACGAAAAAGGCAATTACAAAGCATTGGCAGGTAGTCGGGCAACAAGTTGCGCCGCCACCCCCTTTTAAATAGAAAAACCAATTCTACTAAATACAAAGTTTGAAACCTTTAGCGACGAAGAATTACTATTAACGACTTTTTGAACCCGATTCAAAAGTCGCACAGCGTCAGGAGCGAGACCACCAAAGGTATCAAACGCAAATGGGACAAACACATGTTGATTCACCAGGCAGGCTTTCTCATGTTTTGCGACTTTGCTCGCCTCTGCCTTGAGCACCGCTTGCCCTACGACAAAGCCCTTGTCCTTGAGCCCGACAAGGGGGGAGACTCCAGTTAGATCTACACAAGCGTGTTTCCCCCTTCCCATCCAAACACAAGGATGTCCGCCGGGCGTAAAGTGGACCTCCCCTCTAAGAGGTCAGTCAGGAAATTTACTGGAGCCTCCTTTTTGGCAGAGATCCCGGCCCGCTTAAGAACATCACATAACACATCTCTCACCGAATCATGCCGATATTTTAACCCTGGTAGCTCTTTACAGTGGATCGCGTGCTCGCCGAAAGAATCCAAACACGCTTTGCGGCATACCGGACATGGTTCGTCAACTGGGAACAAAGGAATTATCAGTCGGTATCTAAGGATAGCACGGTATTCTACAGCCGACATGTGTTGCCCCAAGCCTTCAATAGGTGCGACAGACAGAAAATCCTGAGCATGTGGGGCACGTAGACATTCAAACACAGCTCTTTGCCGAGGAGATAAAACAAACTTCTCTTCAAACCTCTTGATAATTTCGCCATATAAGGCATTCGCCAGAATTTTCTGGGATTTAGGAGGGGCGGTGTCTTTAATGTAGAAACCGCCAATATCAAGGTCGGGAAGAGAACTATGCAAAAGGTCCAACGCACTCCTGTAATCGGAGTCTAAAACATCCCCACCACATTCTCGGAGTATGTGGTCTTGTAAATCCCAAGATTGGGCCCTTGAAGCCACGAAAGCATATGAAGAGGCATCCTCGGCCGTACAAATCCCTAAGCCCCCGAACCGGGTCGGGATAGAAGCCAACCTCCACTGGAGATCTCCAAAAAAAGCACCCCCACAAACAACAATATCCTCTAATGCTCCCCGGAGGCCTTCATCAAAAACAGAGACAGCTCCCCCGACCAAAGAAGGTTGACACGTTCGAAGACCAAACAGTAATTTAGCAACACTCATACAAGAACAAAGCAAGAGGAGCTCGCTCTGAGGGTCCCGTAGGCGTTTAAGGCACCTCATCAGCTCAACTGCACAGTTCGCTCTTTTAAGAGCCATACCACTAACAAACTCTGCATCACGACTAACGGCACCCTCCAGGAGTTTCACACCCAGCACCGGCCTCCCAATCTCCCGAGGGAATAAGCCCTCCTGAACCTTTACACCATTGCAGGTTGGCCAGAAAACTTCAGTTTTCTTTATATTAAGTTGAAGCCCTAAGGAAGGACCCTCAGCTCTGATGATATCTAAAGCATTAGCCACTTGGGTGGCATCTCCAATAAGCGTTCCGTCATCTAGGTACCAGGCGTGAAATGTAAGTTTGCAGCGATCTCTTATTCGGTGAACAAGGGGGTGTAGAACAAGGGCAAAAAGGAGGGGCCCCAAGGGGTCCCCCTGCTGAACGCCAGTAGTAGACCAAATATACTCATCCCCCACATATAATCTAGCTGGTTGACCATATAAAAAATCGACCCACCTAGAAATAGAAGGACACATTTTCCTTACCTCGTACAGAAGGGCTGTCCTATCAACCTAATTAAAAGCGTTCGAAAAATCAATAGTAAGCATAGCAAGAGACCCATCTTGGTGGTACTCATTAAGGAACCTGTTCGCACTATGAAGAACGGCCTCTGCCCCACACGGAATCCCTACCCCAAACTGGAAATCGCCAAGGTATTTGGCCATCTCCTTCCCAACACCTTTCATGGCCACCTTGGAGATCACCCTCCTCCAAATCGACCCAACAGCGATAGGCCTAATCCCATTATCCGGTTTAAGAAGAGGTGTAAGAGGAGCAGAAGCAACAAACTCCGCCAGACTCCTCGGGCACCTCCCCCCAAGCACAAATTAACCATAGCTGAAGTAGCCCTAAGCAGGCTATCAGCAATCACAGACCCCTCCCCACAAAAAGCATCTAAAAGATGTTGGGCCCTTAAGCCGTCTCTTCCACACGACGTACCTTTGGGGAAAGATTTAATACACCCGAGCACACAATCGGACTCCACCACAAGAGGAGACTCAGAGGGCAAGGAGGCAGGCATGGAAGGAGGTGGCATACATGGGTGCTTAACCACTAAAGCCTCCAGAGTATTCTTATTGAGAGGGGCGACCCCCGAGGAGCATAAAACCTTGACCGCTGCAGTGAAATGACCATCAACAACCTTACGTAAACATTGTTTCACATTGGTCCCCCCACACTCATTATCATCCTCAGTGCCCTTTTTGATTCCATTCGTAACCCCCCTCACGGGTTGATCAAACAACGATTGGACAAGAGTGGCAAAACCCTCACGATCACCCCACTGAGGCAAAGACCGCTGGATGCTAAGGCATTGGCCCGTCTTCTTATTGCCCGACCTCTTGTCCTGACGACCAACAGGCTTGAACACCCGCAAGGTGCAACGTGGTAATATCAAAAGTCGAACCCATGCCTCAACAGAATCAGGCATAGCAACCACCTTGTCCAAAGCTGCAGTTAAGACTTGGGCAAATGGCATACGACAACTAAGGGGGATACTCTTAACAGTCTTGATGGGGAGAGAGAAAACACGGTCAAGCAAAGCAATATCTACACCCAACTCTTCCGACGAGGTATCAACGTTTTCATCACCGGGTCTAGTGATGCCAACAATAAAACCCTGTTTATCTCTCTCACCTGGCACAAACCGAATAACCTTATCCTCATGGTGGCACGCCCGACTGAAAGCATGAGGGCGCATACACTCACCACATAACCATTGTCCGGACACCCTCAAAGCTTCACAAACAGAGGTAAAAAGATTAAGATCGCCAGCAATTGCACACCTTAAAGAATCTTTCCTCTCGTCTGAGCCCAAATGGTGACTCTTGATATGTGCCATTAACCTTGGGAATCCCTTAGCCCCCACCACGCCATCGGGGCAACAATGAAACTGTCGGAAAGGACAAGGCCAGAAACCGCTACCATTAGAAACAACCATAACAAAACTAAGTAAGCGGAGTCGACACTTAGATAATGTCGCGTACGCCACCACCAATAAAGAAAACCCAACCCAAAAGGAATCGCAGCTGATGGGTCAAAAGGTAATTGAACCACTACGCTAAAAAACCCCGAAGAAATCACCTAGGCATTTCGTCGAACACCTTGCGTGCGAAGAAGAAAAACATAAAATCGAACCTCAAAGAAGCCGCTGTTTGGAGGAGAAGGAGATCCTTAAAATAATAATTATAATTATAATATTTTTAACAACAATAATAATTATAATTATAATATTTTTAACAAGAATAATAATAATAATAATTTTAATGTGATACCTCATTTATTTGAAACGGATTGCCCGAGGTAGATGGTTCATAAAGTGATGTGTTACGGGGCTCATAACCATATCCACCATGTTCTTCGTATCCCCCGTATCCACTGTATCCACCTTCACCCCCGTATCCACCTTCACCCCCGTATCCACTGTAACATCCGTATCCACCTTCACCCCCGTATACCCCGTAACCCAGATACGATTGCTGCGTCGGGTAATATGGTTCATCAACAGGTGCATTCTCAGCACCGTATCCACTTTGTTGCACGTACGGAGATTCATACCCGTATCCGTAATCCGGATACACTTGATGCGCCGGGTAATTTGGTTCATCAACAGGTGGAGTGGGAGTCTTGTTCAAGTCTGGCAACTGTGTTTTTGGATCAACAGGGACTCCAGACACAACCTCCTCTTCCTCATTGGCATCATTTGCCCCCATGTGTCGTTAGAATAGCGATTACCGAAATAATTCTCGGTCCAAAATGATGACATTTTAACAAGATTGAGACAAAAACAGAACAAATGATTTTGGTTTGTGGTTTAAATTGTTTATTGAAGAAGAATATGAAAAACAGAAGAAGAAAGAAGTCATGAACTACGAGCAGATGAAAAGAAAGCAGTGCTAAATAGACTTTCAATTTTACTGAAATAGGCAGCGTATAGCTCTCTACTCCCCATATTACTTTATTCCCGTGCTTGGAAAACATCGCATCAGTGTCAAATCAGTTTGTCATACACTGCGTATTGACCAATACGGAGCGTATAGGGTTACCTCTATACGCTGCGTATTGGTCAATACGTAGCGTATATAAGACTGATTTGGTTTGACTGTCTACCTTTCCCTTACATACGCTGCGTATAGGTCAATACACAGCGTATAACCTAACTAGTGTATATAAGGATTAAGTTTCATATTCTAACAGCTCCGAGACGGAGGATAAACTGGTTAAGGCGTTGCGGTTCTAAACGATAGGTCTCGAGTTCGATCCATGCAAGGGCCGGTTCCTTAAAGAAGACCCCCTTTTTACCGATTTTTGATATATTTACACTTTGGTCCCTAAAGTTTCAAATTTTACAAAAATGGTCCCTAGAGTTTCGAAAATTGACACAAATGGTCCCTGAATTTTTGTAAATTTACAAAAATGGTCCCTGGTGTTTCGAAAATTTACAAAAACGGTCCCTGAAGTTTTGAAAATTTACAAAAACGGTCCCTGAAGTTTCAAAAATTTACAAAACGGTCCCTGAAGTTTCAAAAATTTACAAAAACGGTCCCTGAAGTTTCGAAAATTTACAAAAACGGTCCCTGATAGGCGGGTAACAATTACGTAACCATACTTCTTTCCCGTTTCTTGTACCCAATTCTTCAAATCAGTATATAAACCGGGAAAAATTTTGACACTTCAAACTTACGCAAGCCTACCAAGAGGAACCCAAATTTGCAGCTCTTTTATATACGCGGCGTATTGACCAATACGCAGCATATATACACCTTGCAAAAATTTGACACTTCAAACCTACCAAAATGACCCCAAATTTGCAGCTCTTTTATATACGCTGCGTATTGACCAATACGCAGCGTATATACACCTTGTTTTCTGTGGAATGATTGGTTATCAGACACTGAGTTCTATGGTCTGTCTACGCTGCGTATACGCTGCGTATTGGTCAATACGCAGCGTATTTAAACCCTAAGTGTGCAGATAGGCAAACTGAGTATGCAGATAGTTAGGGTCTTTAGTTGGAGCATGTCGAGTTTTCTGCTTGTTTGGTACACCAAATATTCACTAGTTAGACGCAGATCATAACATTTTAGTTTTAAAATGATATTAATTCATTACTTATCTGGTATGAATCCAACCAACTGATCCATCCATGGTGGTTTAAGAGATGGTACAGATCATAACTCCTAGAGTCAACTTATTTTTTAATTTAAATCTTATTCTAAAGGTACGTAACCTCCAAAGGTGATAACTAGTGTTGCCACTCAAAGATGGTTGTTATAACTTTTTATGTGTGGTAAACATAGAGCTACATTCCCATCACCGAGTTCAGAGAGGAAATCGTTTGTGACTGTTGTGCAATTACAGCAGCAGTTGAGGGGTTTTGCTCCAACACGACTTGGTACCCGTCACCCCAATTATCCATTCCCCCCGCCATGACCTGCCAAAAGGTTGTACCAGAACATGACCCGTCACTTCTTGCACTTTGGTAGGCCATGTTGAATATGTTTTGAAAGTAATCGTCCCTTGCTTTGACAGTGTAACCTGTTGACCATGAGGACTTGCCAAATTCCGCAATGAGTAACGGTTTTCTTAGGACGGCTTTACAGTCCTCAATATGGGCTTTAACCCATTTTTCTACAAATTCAGCTTGAGCTTCCGGGCTTCCTCCCGAAACCCTACGAAACAAAATATTGACGCAAAAGGTTAAATCAGGCAGTTTGTTTCTAGAAATACTGTAAGGGTCTTGGAGTTGGCTAGTAGTGTACATTTCAAATTAATCAAGTATATGACAGATGCATATTTGTGTTATATATGGTGCTACTTACCATTGATCAGGATAGATATGGATGGTAGTGAAATCCACATTGTTGAGGTTGTTGTTTGAAATGAAGTCGGTCCCAACTTCATAGCCTGGATTGTTTTGTTTCTTATCAGGCATGGACTCCCCATAAAATCCTTCAAGCCCAATTTCAAGAAGATGCTTCTTGTCAATGGATTTGATTTCAGCTGCCATTTCTACTATCCATTCCTACAGGAAGAAGATCTTGTGTTATGAGTGACACACGTGAATTGAACCAAAAAATATGCATCTATCTAACTCTATTGTCCAAGAGTTCATGATTGATGGTAGTGTTCATGCATATATATATATGTTAGTTAACAACGGTAATCAAGCTAGAGAGAACCTGGAGAGTCTTTCCCGAGAGATCAGACTGGCAACGGGGTTCATTCATGAGCTCCCATGCAAAGATGGTGGGATCGTCCTTATAGGCAACACCGGTTATTGAGTTGAGTCTCGTAAGAAGGCTCTGTAAGTTGAACAAATCCACATAAAAATATAAAATAAAACTTGCAACATATATAGAAATTAACCAACAACCTTCACATGATTCTTGTAATATCCTTTAACGACAGCGTTAGAAAAGAATTCATCATCGCTATTCAAGTACAGGCCTCCATGATCCCTAGCCCATTGAACGTACTGCTTTTTACCTCCAAAATCGTCCCAGTTATTGACTAAGCTTAGAATTAAGTAAAGGCCATGTTTTTTGGCTTCTGATATCACAAAATCCAATCCCTGAAATGATATATATAAGCTGGCCGCTTGCTTGTACGTTTAGTTTAAACAAAAGAAATGTCAGAAAGATTAACCTTAAACATGTCCTCATTGTAAACACCAGGAGAGGTTTGTAGGGGTTTGCTGCCACCATCACTAAAAGCCCAGGTCCTAACGATGTTCATTCCTATTTTAGAAGCTTCTTGGAAGGCATCTGAGACCTTTGTTTTCGTAGATGGATCAGAAGCCATACACATTAACCAGTAGGCATTAAAGCCGTTAAAGTACATCCGCTTTCCATTAACCTGGAAATGATGTTTCCTTGTCTCTGCAAGCAGCTGCCATTGATTCCTGACATGGTTGATCGAGGAGGTATTCAGTAAAACTTGTTCGATATATGTTAACGAATTGATACTGGATCGAATGTTTATTCCGGTATTTATACTCGATCCCGAGTAGTGCCTCGTGATGGAAAAGTGGAAATGAGACCTCATCGTCTTGCTTGTGTAACTCAGGAACGCCCATGCATGGCTCCATACTTTTTGTTTAACTAACTAACAGCTTTAACTGATCATCACTATTCAATCGTTGCAATTGGGTCGTTTGAAACGCCAAATCTGGGATTCATTTTCTATATATCAATATTGTAACATGAGGTGAGCTACGCATGTTGCACAACAAGCTCCAATTTGCATATAACTGTGATGTCATGTATTTTGTTTCATGTAACAAGGACTTAGTTGTATATATGTTGGCGGATGACTTAAAAGTCAAAGTATACCTTTTAGTTTTGCCTTTTCCAATTGGTGGATTACATATATAACAGCTCGACGGTTTCACAAACGACAAAGACGACGGTTGTACCCTTTCATTAGTTAGAGACACATATATATCTTAACTTACGGGTGTTTGCACTGGAACAAATATTATTGAACAAGTTAGCTAGTACGAGACAAACACCAACTGTATGCAAGTACACACGGTATCATGAATAAATCTACAACGAAAGAAATCATTAACAGTATTAAATCCTTAAACAAAGCCTAAACTGATCAAGCCGGAACTAAACAATGGCTCAAAAAACACTAGATGTCACTCGTGGCTAATACGTCTATCTAATATACCCGGTTTTTTCTTGTATACACCTTAATATCTTCCTTTTCTGCAAACAATGCTTTTGAAAATAGGAGATTTTTAAAACAATGCAGCCATTCATTCTCTACTAATTTACACTACTTTATCTTTCCAATTTCAAATATATATAAGTTTTTTAGTTTAATTAATTGCTAATATTAATAATATGACCAAAATATAATTGTGATTCAGTTTAGTTTTTTCTCCAAATTTCCATATAAATCTTTATCAAGAAGTATAATCTATGAGTAATTCTAGTGTAAATCTTTTTACGTGCAACAAGACTTTCCAGATGGCGCAGGATACGGTGCTGAGCCTCCATTCGCACCACCGTATTACGATGAGCAACCCCCTAACCTGGGCAATCCGTATCAAACCAACAAGGTATCAAATTCATTTAGTTAAGTGAAACAATGATACACGTATGTTTCTTAGTTAAATGTTATATATTAAAGGGTAAATTACACTTTTCGTCCTTTATGTTTGTATCAGATTGCAATGGATACCCTTTAACTTCAATAATTACAGTCACAGTCCTTTATTTGACAAACTCGTTACACCTTTCGTCCTTTACCACTAACCATGTTAAAAATTTCAGTTAAATATGGCGTATGCCTGGTACATGAGGGCATTTATGTCTTTTTACCCAATCTATTTAAATTATATTTATAAACAAATAAACTCTCTCCTCTCCACCAAATCTGCAACCAAGATAACACCCACCGTCCTGATGCTTTTCCTCTTTTCCAATCGCCTTCATGCATACAACCTGTTGGCCCACAAATACTTACCAAATCTGCTTGCGAAGTTGCTGGAAAAGCTACCGATGTGCAGATCTCCATTCAGATGTTGTACCTAGGGTTTCGGGAGAGAAGAGGCCGGCGGAGACTGTGGTCGTCGGAGCAACACGAGGGCCGACGGCCTAAGATTTGTACATCGAAGCGAAAGTAATGTCATTATCGTTGATTGACGGAGATGATGATGTTAATCGCTCCATCATGATTTGATATTGTGAAAATTGAAATTGTTGTGTGGAGATTACATGAGATTCAAGATGCTGGTGTTGTTAACGGCATTATGAAGCTTCGGCTGCTGTTGCTATTTGTGTTTTATGAAGTTGTAGGCCGCATATGTTACTCTTGTCATAGGGGTGGCCAAAGAGGGTTTGGGGGGTTTGAGATTGAGAGGATGGCTGGTGATGATGATGAATGGAGTAGTAATGTCACCTTTTTGGATTATAAAGGTTTATTCTAAATTTTAATTTAATTAAATTGATAAAAAGACAAAGCGACCCTTGAGTGAATAGACTTAACTGAAAATTTTAACCTTGTTAGTGCTAAAGTAAGAAAGATGTACGGAGTTTTCCAAATAAAGGATTGTGAGTGTAATTATTGAAGTTAAAGGCTATCCATTGCAATCCGATGCAAACATAAAGGACGAAAAGTGTAATTCACCCTATATTAAAATTAATATATATAATAAAAAATTAAACAAGATTAATATATTTAAAATGTAAGTTAATCGTATCGCTGTTTCAGCTTTTCATGTCTCAAAGAACTAAAGGAATGGGTACAAAAAGGGCAAACGAGAATGGTTACATTTGGTGAAAGGATCGGGAAGGTATGGCTTGAATGCGACCGTGGTGGTTGTGACAACCGGTAATTAACGGCTCCTAATTACGCAATTAACAAGGGTTTAAGTCGCTAATAAATAGTGTTTAAGACACGAAATAACTTAGTCGCTAATAATTAACGGCGTATTGACCAATACGCAGCATATATACACCTTGCAAAAATTTGACACTTCAAACCTACCAAAATGACCCCAAATTTGCAGCTCTTTTATATACGCTGCGTATTGACCAATACGCAGCGTATATACACCTTGTTTTCTGTGGAATGATTGGTTATCAGACACTGAGTTCTATGGTCTGTCTACGCTGCGTATACGCTGCGTATTGGTCAATACGCAGCGTATTTAAACCCTAAGTGTGCAGATAGGCAAACTGAGTATGCAGATAGTTAGGGTCTTTAGTTGGAGCATGTCGAGTTTTCTGCTTGTTTGGTACACCAAATATTCACTAGTTAGACGCAGATCATAACATTTTAGTTTTAAAATGATATTAATTCATTACTTATCTGGTATGAATCCAACCAACTGATCCATCCATGGTGGTTTAAGAGATGGTACAGATCATAACTCCTAGAGTCAACTTATTTTTTAATTTAAATCTTATTCTAAAGGTACGTAACCTCCAAAGGTGATAACTAGTGTTGCCACTCAAAGATGGTTGTTATAACTTTTTATGTGTGGTAAACATAGAGCTACATTCCCATCACCGAGTTCAGAGAGGAAATCGTTTGTGACTGTTGTGCAATTACAGCAGCAGTTGAGGGGTTTTGCTCCAACACGACTTGGTACCCGTCACCCCAATTATCCATTCCCCCCGCCATGACCTGCCAAAAGGTTGTACCAGAACATGACCCGTCACTTCTTGCACTTTGGTAGGCCATGTTGAATATGTTTTGAAAGTAATCGTCCCTTGCTTTGACAGTGTAACCTGTTGACCATGAGGACTTGCCAAATTCCGCAATGAGTAACGGTTTTCTTAGGACGGCTTTACAGTCCTCAATATGGGCTTTAACCCATTTTTCTACAAATTCAGCTTGAGCTTCCGGGCTTCCTCCCGAAACCCTACGAAACAAAATATTGACGCAAAAGGTTAAATCAGGCAGTTTGTTTCTAGAAATACTGTAAGGGTCTTGGAGTTGGCTAGTAGTGTACATTTCAAATTAATCAAGTATATGACAGATGCATATTTGTGTTATATATGGTGCTACTTACCATTGATCAGGATAGATATGGATGGTAGTGAAATCCACATTGTTGAGGTTGTTGTTTGAAATGAAGTCGGTCCCAACTTCATAGCCTGGATTGTTTTGTTTCTTATCAGGCATGGACTCCCCATAAAATCCTTCAAGCCCAATTTCAAGAAGATGCTTCTTGTCAATGGATTTGATTTCAGCTGCCATTTCTACTATCCATTCCTACAGGAAGAAGATCTTGTGTTATGAGTGACACACGTGAATTGAACCAAAAAATATGCATCTATCTAACTCTATTGTCCAAGAGTTCATGATTGATGGTAGTGTTCATGCATATATATATATGTTAGTTAACAACGGTAATCAAGCTAGAGAGAACCTGGAGAGTCTTTCCCGAGAGATCAGACTGGCAACGGGGTTCATTCATGAGCTCCCATGCAAAGATGGTGGGATCGTCCTTATAGGCAACACCGGTTATTGAGTTGAGTCTCGTAAGAAGGCTCTGTAAGTTGAACAAATCCACATAAAAATATAAAATAAAACTTGCAACATATATAGAAATTAACCAACAACCTTCACATGATTCTTGTAATATCCTTTAACGACAGCGTTAGAAAAGAATTCATCATCGCTATTCAAGTACAGGCCTCCATGATCCCTAGCCCATTGAACGTACTGCTTTTTACCTCCAAAATCGTCCCAGTTATTGACTAAGCTTAGAATTAAGTAAAGGCCATGTTTTTTGGCTTCTGATATCACAAAATCCAATCCCTGAAATGATATATATAAGCTGGCCGCTTGCTTGTACGTTTAGTTTAAACAAAAGAAATGTCAGAAAGATTAACCTTAAACATGTCCTCATTGTAAACACCAGGAGAGGTTTGTAGGGGTTTGCTGCCACCATCACTAAAAGCCCAGGTCCTAACGATGTTCATTCCTATTTTAGAAGCTTCTTGGAAGGCATCTGAGACCTTTGTTTTCGTAGATGGATCAGAAGCCATACACATTAACCAGTAGGCATTAAAGCCGTTAAAGTACATCCGCTTTCCATTAACCTGGAAATGATGTTTCCTTGTCTCTGCAAGCAGCTGCCATTGATTCCTGACATGGTTGATCGAGGAGGTATTCAGTAAAACTTGTTCGATATATGTTAACGAATTGATACTGGATCGAATGTTTATTCCGGTATTTATACTCGATCCCGAGTAGTGCCTCGTGATGGAAAAGTGGAAATGAGACCTCATCGTCTTGCTTGTGTAACTCAGGAACGCCCATGCATGGCTCCATACTTTTTGTTTAACTAACTAACAGCTTTAACTGATCATCACTATTCAATCGTTGCAATTGGGTCGTTTGAAACGCCAAATCTGGGATTCATTTTCTATATATCAATATTGTAACATGAGGTGAGCTACGCATGTTGCACAACAAGCTCCAATTTGCATATAACTGTGATGTCATGTATTTTGTTTCATGTAACAAGGACTTAGTTGTATATATGTTGGCGGATGACTTAAAAGTCAAAGTATACCTTTTAGTTTTGCCTTTTCCAATTGGTGGATTACATATATAACAGCTCGACGGTTTCACAAACGACAAAGACGACGGTTGTACCCTTTCATTAGTTAGAGACACATATATATCTTAACTTACGGGTGTTTGCACTGGAACAAATATTATTGAACAAGTTAGCTAGTACGAGACAAACACCAACTGTATGCAAGTACACACGGTATCATGAATAAATCTACAACGAAAGAAATCATTAACAGTATTAAATCCTTAAACAAAGCCTAAACTGATCAAGCCGGAACTAAACAATGGCTCAAAAAACACTAGATGTCACTCGTGGCTAATACGTCTATCTAATATACCCGGTTTTTTCTTGTATACACCTTAATATCTTCCTTTTCTGCAAACAATGCTTTTGAAAATAGGAGATTTTTAAAACAATGCAGCCATTCATTCTCTACTAATTTACACTACTTTATCTTTCCAATTTCAAATATATATAAGTTTTTTAGTTTAATTAATTGCTAATATTAATAATATGACCAAAATATAATTGTGATTCAGTTTAGTTTTTTCTCCAAATTTCCATATAAATCTTTATCAAGAAGTATAATCTATGAGTAATTCTAGTGTAAATCTTTTTACGTGCAACAAGACTTTCCAGATGGCGCAGGATACGGTGCTGAGCCTCCATTCGCACCACCGTATTACGATGAGCAACCCCCTAACCTGGGCAATCCGTATCAAACCAACAAGGTATCAAATTCATTTAGTTAAGTGAAACAATGATACACGTATGTTTCTTAGTTAAATGTTATATATTAAAGGGTAAATTACACTTTTCGTCCTTTATGTTTGTATCAGATTGCAATGGATACCCTTTAACTTCAATAATTACAGTCACAGTCCTTTATTTGACAAACTCGTTACACCTTTCGTCCTTTACCACTAACCATGTTAAAAATTTCAGTTAAATATGGCGTATGCCTGGTACATGAGGGCATTTATGTCTTTTTACCCAATCTATTTAAATTATATTTATAAACAAATAAACTCTCTCCTCTCCACCAAATCTGCAACCAAGATAACACCCACCGTCCTGATGCTTTTCCTCTTTTCCAATCGCCTTCATGCATACAACCTGTTGGCCCACAAATACTTACCAAATCTGCTTGCGAAGTTGCTGGAAAAGCTACCGATGTGCAGATCTCCATTCAGATGTTGTACCTAGGGTTTCGGGAGAGAAGAGGCCGGCGGAGACTGTGGTCGTCGGAGCAACACGAGGGCCGACGGCCTAAGATTTGTACATCGAAGCGAAAGTAATGTCATTATCGTTGATTGACGGAGATGATGATGTTAATCGCTCCATCATGATTTGATATTGTGAAAATTGAAATTGTTGTGTGGAGATTACATGAGATTCAAGATGCTGGTGTTGTTAACGGCATTATGAAGCTTCGGCTGCTGTTGCTATTTGTGTTTTATGAAGTTGTAGGCCGCATATGTTACTCTTGTCATAGGGGTGGCCAAAGAGGGTTTGGGGGGTTTGAGATTGAGAGGATGGCTGGTGATGATGATGAATGGAGTAGTAATGTCACCTTTTTGGATTATAAAGGTTTATTCTAAATTTTAATTTAATTAAATTGATAAAAAGACAAAGCGACCCTTGAGTGAATAGACTTAACTGAAAATTTTAACCTTGTTAGTGCTAAAGTAAGAAAGATGTACGGAGTTTTCCAAATAAAGGATTGTGAGTGTAATTATTGAAGTTAAAGGCTATCCATTGCAATCCGATGCAAACATAAAGGACGAAAAGTGTAATTCACCCTATATTAAAATTAATATATATAATAAAAAATTAAACAAGATTAATATATTTAAAATGTAAGTTAATCGTATCGCTGTTTCAGCTTTTCATGTCTCAAAGAACTAAAGGAATGGGTACAAAAAGGGCAAACGAGAATGGTTACATTTGGTGAAAGGATCGGGAAGGTATGGCTTGAATGCGACCGTGGTGGTTGTGACAACCGGTAATTAACGGCTCCTAATTACGCAATTAACAAGGGTTTAAGTCGCTAATAAATAGTGTTTAAGACACGAAATAACTTAGTTAGGCTTTTAGAATGCCTAGGGACGCTTATCTGACGTTACAGTGCGCGTATGGTGATTTTCGGGAAATCTGCGTAGCGTTAAGCGATAACGAACTGAAACCGTACAAAATACTGACAACGCCGACAAATACGAGCTTTATACGTATAATTTAAACACATGGATTTTGTTTTACGAAATTATCACGCTTTCGAATATCACAAAACGCAAACATGAACGAAAAACGCGACTGTAGGAACGCACGGGCAACGAAACTGAAGCATCAGAAACGTGTATTACCCACAAAACTGAAATATTATGAGATATTTAGCGCCGTAATCGAATTTTAATATCCGTAGTTTAAATCGGATCGAAAAACGGATTAACGACGATAAAAGAAACATTTTACGCGATTTTAACGATACGACGATCATGCGCGTCAAATATCGATATCCGAGGTAATTTTGAGTGTTTCGACTCAAAGTAATAAGATCAGAAAAATCCAAGGACTATGGCATGCTATCAACGCATCATAAGGTAAGCAAGCAATCCATGCCGTCATGCTATAGTGACGAGTGTGTGTTCGTATGTTTCGTCATAAACAAATGTGTACTAGTCACGTATTGTATGCAATAAGTAAGAAAGACGAACCTTGCAATCTGGAGCTGAGTGTCATGGTCATATTCACGTTTTCAGAACTGTTGGGTTATAGTCTGGTTTTATAAAAACGTTTTTCCCCTTTTTAAAACCAAGTTCACTATAACCAATGGCTCTGATACCAATCTGTCACACCCTCAAAATACCACCTAGGGAATGTCCCTGTTTGGCGTGTGACGTACCAGGATCTAAGCCACCAATCATGTTGAGCTCATAACAATTATTCCAAATAAAACTTTCATTTATTATTGATAGAAGTGTTACAAAACATTATTTAACGTTCAGCGGAAGCATAATACATTAATTAAGAAATTCATAAACCAAGTGTGTGAAAACCATTATGTTCGTCTCGCGTTTCCATGTATCTCGACCCATGACCACTCCAGCATCCCAGACAGCAAGTTCCAACAGTATGCACCTAAAGGCCTGCAAGGTATGTAACAACGAGTCAACAACAAAGTTGAGCGAGTTCAAAGTTGGTTGTCCATTTTATAGTTTTTCCAAAAAACCACGAGCTCATTCAAAAACCATGAGTTAACCAATTCATTGTTTCCCAAACCATAATCATAACCAATGGGGGTTTCCCCATGTGAACCACTAGACCGTTACCATATCGACAACTGACGAAAGTAAGTTGTGCCCTAAGTCAATGTCTATCATCATTGAATGAGTGCCCAGATCCATTAGTACACGCCCGTCCTGTCACACCCCCAAAATCCACCTGCGGAGTACTACCGCTTAGAGGCGTGACTGACCAGGATCCAGCCACCAATCATATTGAACAAGCATGTAAGTAGTTATAAAAATCCAACCAATACAATTGGTGTTCAAACAAAACATAGTTAAGTCGCAAGCGGAAGCATAAGTCTTAAAGTCAAACATAAGTTTAATAGTTTCAAAGTTTAACGTGGCACACAGCCGTCCATGTCCCACAACGATCCTCCTCCATGCAAGCTCCAGCTAAGGACCTAAGGACCTGCAAAGCATGTAGTAACGAGTCAACAACAAGTTGAGTGAGTTCACGGTTGGGTGTTCGTTTTAAGTTGTTTCGAAAACAGTTTCCTTTATCTGGCATCCTGCCGTGGGGGTTACCCCATAGTTAAAAATGTGACTTGTTTATTCCCGGTTACTCTGGCTATCCAGCCGTGGGGGCTACCCCGTGTTAGTTATCTGGCATTTCGGCCGTGGGGGCTACCCCATGTATATACTAGACTCGTTACCATATCGACTGTTGACTGTAGTCATGTTTATGTGCCCTGAACTGTCAATGTCTATCATCATTGACGTGCCAGTAGTCCATTAGTTCACGCCCGTCCTCTGCGGCACGGTGTGAGGTTTGTCAAACCTAAATAGCGCTATCTAACTAATGACCCGCTCGCCATTGGCCTCGGCGATTAAGTCGATACAAAGATGAGGGACTTCGTGATAGAGTTTTGGTCTAGTACGAGTTATCTGTCCGTGAGGACGAGGAATTACATTCCTGAACCATTGCTGTCCTACCCAAGGAGGACGAGGAACCCAGTTCCTTAACCCCATTCCCAACCCAGGGAATCCCATGCTTTGTAGAGGGTGTGAACTCACCTTGGTTTGCTCGGTAGATACACAGAAAAGTCAATCAAGCAATATTGTAGCTATTCACGTCCTATCATAGTTGTATCATACAATCAGGTTCGTATCCAAGTAGTGCACGTATGTTTCTAGCATAATGTATTCAAGTACCGTTCATGGCATACACATTTGATCATAGCAGTTCAACAATATTCACGTTCAACAGTAACATATAAGGTCTGTGCATTAGGCCCAAGAGTCCGGCCCAATCTCTTAAGTCCGAAATGAGGTGCAAGCCCAAACAGCGTGTATCTGGGTATAGTCTCGAGTCGCAACTAGGCGCTTGCGACTCGCAACCTGAGTCGCAATCATGGTTTCGGTTCGTGTTGGTTTGGTTACGAGTCGCAACTGATGGTTTCGGTTGGACAACTGCTGATCCGGAACAGTGTACTATCCAATGAGAATTTGATTTCAGAAAATGGTTTGTACTACCCACTTAAACATGTTTGTTTGTCTAGTAATTTACTAATTTGGATCAAACATATCAGATTTCAAATATTCAAGCATGCTCATATGATATTCAAGTTGTTCTTCACACATTCATCATGTTCATCAATATCCAAGTAGTTCATCATATCATAACTTGAAACAACAATCCGAAATATTCAAACAACTAATCCGATTACCACATAAGTGCAGCCATTTAACAAGCATTTTGATTTGTAACCTAAGAGCATGCAATCCGATTTCATAACATGAATAACAATCGAGCATTCCAACAACAAATCCTAATAATATGAGCATTATACACACCGATTTCATGAACACCAACCATTTATGGTTTAAATCACATTAAATCACAAACATCATTAACTCATCATGCAATCAATCCGGAATCTAAGTATGATAGTTTATTAACATCATCATGTATAAATCTAACAAACCAACATATTACCAAGTCACACAAGATATATCATCATTAACAAAATATCACATCATCATCATCAACAACAACCGAAATCTAAACACACAATGGGAATCACTAACCGGTTAGAGGAATAGTGGTGAAGGATGGAGCTTTGTTTGGTGTGAACAAGCAAAATCCGAGAATCCTTTTGTGGTCGGTTGGTTGGATCCGAGAAGAAGGAGGAGCAATGTTGTAGCTTAGGGTTTAATGGTTTCTAGAGAGAGAGTAGAGGAGTGTGTGTGTTGTCCAAGAAAGTGGCAAAGATGACTAACAACCGGATTATATACTAGCTTCAAGTGCACCCTAATGGGCTTTCAAAATAGGCTAAGTGTGTGTGTGTGTGGCCTAACCGGCCCGTATGTTATACTAGTTCACTCGAGACCACATGGTCTCGAGTCGGGTTCGTGTTGTCTCGGTTCATATATACATATATCGCATACATACAAGCACACACAAATAACACATAATCACATAAAGGTTCATTTGTCATTATCACATAAGTTAACTAGCCACACGTTTAAGCATACATGAAAGGTTCTAAATTTCGAGTTGTCACATCATCCACAAG
This sequence comes from Helianthus tuberosus, assembly GCA_030545235.1. NCBI lineage: Eukaryota > Viridiplantae > Streptophyta > Magnoliopsida > Asterales > Asteraceae > Helianthus > Helianthus tuberosus. The sequence goes on from CM060352.1 coordinate 124,478,220, forward strand.
TTGAAAGAAATTTCGTCCCGAAATTTGGTAGGCACTCACTGAGGAAGCTAGTTAAGTTGTATGGTTTTCCTGGGGTGTCACATCCACCCCCCGTTGATCTGGAATTTCGTCCCGAAATTCCGTAGCTTCGGCCTCAGTAGTGGGTGTACTGTTTGCGAACAGTTGGGGATACTTTTGTTTCATCTGATCTTCGCGCTCCCAGGTGAACTCTGGGCCGCGACGTGAGTTCCAACGGACTCGAACGAGAGGTATTCTAGTGCTCTTGAGGACCTTAACATCCCGGTCCGTGATTTCGACTGGTTCCTCGACGAATCGTAACTGCTCGTCGATCGTGAGTTCCTTCAAAGGAACTACGTGGGTCTCATCTGACGGACACTTCTTCAGATTCGACACATGAAAAACGTTGTGAACTGCACCGAGTTCTGCTGGTAAGTTTAGTCTGTAGGCCACCCTGCCTATTTTCTCAATGACCTCGAAAGGTCCAACGTATCGTGGGTTGAGTTTACCGCGTTTACCAAAACGAACCACACCCCTCCAGGGTGAAACTTTGAGTAGTACCCGCTCCCCAACCTGGAGCTCAAGTGGTTTCCTGCCCATGTCGGCGTAAACTTTCTGACGTTCGCGAGCGGCCGTCATGCGTTTTCGTATCTGAGCGATTTGCTCGGTTGTATCTACCACATATTCTGGGCCAGTGATCTGACTTTCTCCCACCTCTGCCCAGCAAAGGGGTGACCGGCATTTACGTCCGTACAATGCCTCAAACGGAGCAGCTCCAATGCTGGTGTGGTAGCTGTTATTGTACGAGAATTCCACAAGTGGCAGATGCTTTTCCCAGCGGTTGCCAAAGTCGATTACACATGCACGAAGCATGTCTTCTAAGGTTTGAATAGTGCGCTCGGACTGCCCGTCCGTCTGAGGGCGATACGTTGTGCTCATGTCTAGTCGTGAGCCGAAGGATTTGTGCATTGCTTGCCACAGCTCTGAAGTGAAACGTGCATCTCGATCCGAGATAATGGAGGTGGGCACCCCGTGCCTCGAAACAATTTCCTTGATGTATATTTCTGCAAGAGTGGAGAACTTATCCGTCTCCTTGATAGCCAAGAAGTGTGCAGATTTTGTGAGTCGATCCACGATCACCCAAATAGTATCGTTCCCGCGCTGGGATCTAAGTAGGCCAGTAACAAAATCCATGGAAATTTGTTCCCATTTCCATTGAGGTATCTCTGGTTGTTGGAGCAGGCTTGAGGGTTTCTGGTATTCGGACTTGACTCTCGCACAAGTCAAACACTTGCTGACGTAAGTTGCTATGTGGGCCTTCATGCTAGGCCACCAGTACGTAGTTTTGATGTCGTGGTACATTTTATCCGATCCAGGATGTACCGAGTAGCGAGACTTGTGTGCTTCGTCCATCACAAGTTCTCGTAGGTTGCCATAAAGTGGGACCCAAACGCGTCCCGTTACGTAGTAAGCACCGTCTTCCTTCTGTTCTAAGCGTTGCCTCGATCCGCGTAGGGCTTCAGCCCTGACATTTTCTGGTTTCAGTGCTTCTATCTGAGCAGCTCGTATTTGGGAAAGGAGACTAGAGTGGATCGTGAGTTGTAAAGCTCGCACGCGCTTAGGCGCAGTGTCCTTTCGACTGAGGGCGTCGGCCACAACATTGGCCTTGCCCGGGTGATACCTGATTGAGCACTCGTAGTTATTCAGAAGTTCGACCCATCGTCGTTGTCGCATATTCAGTTCCTTCTGCTTGAAGATATGCTCGAGACTCCTATGGTCGGTGTAGATGGCGCACTTGGTACCATACAGGTAATGCCGCCATAACTTAAGTGCAAAAACGACAGCTCCCAGCTCTAAGTCGTGCGTAGTGTAGTTCTGTTCATGAACTTTAAGTTGGCGTGAGGCGTAGGCTATAACCTTGTCTCGTTGCATCAACACGCAACCAAGACCCTGAATTGATGCGTCGCAGTAAACCACAAAGTCGTCTGTGCCTTCCGGCAAGGAAAGGATAGGTGCGCTACAAAGTCTATCCTTTAGGTGCTGAAATGCCAACTCCTGTGCGTTTCCCCAGCGATAAGCAACGCCCTTCTGCGTTAGTGAGGTGAGAGGCTGTGCAATCTTAGAAAAATCCTTTATGAATCTCCGGTAGTATCCCGCCAAACCCAAGAATTGGCGAATTTCCTTTGGTGTACGAGGTGCAGGCCAGTTCTTAATCGAGTCTATCTTGGATAGATCCACGTGAATCCCATCCTTGTTTACCACGTGGCCTAGGAAATGGACTTCTCGAAGCCAGAAGTCGCATTTCGTGAACTTTGCATAAAGCTGTTCTGTTCGAAGGAGTTCCAGAATAAGTCGCAGATGTTGCTCGTGTTCTTCCCGACTCTTAGAGTAGATCAGGATGTCGTCGATGAAGACTATAACGAACTTGTCCAGGTAAGGCTTGCACACTCGGTTCATCAAGTCCATGAAAACCGCAGGTGCGTTTGTCATCCCAAAAGGCATGACCAAAAACTCATAGTGCCCGTATCGAGTTCTGAAAGCTGTTTTGGAGACGTCCTCTTCCCGGACTCTCAGCTGGTGATAACCCGATCTCAAATCGATCTTCGAATAGTAGCTCGACCCTTGCAGCTGGTCGAACAAGTCGTCGATACGCGGTAGGGGATAACGATTCTTCACTGTCACCTTGTTGAGTTCTCGGTAGTCTATGCACATTCTGAAAGTACCGTCTTTCTTCTTCACAAATAGCACCGGAGCTCCCCAGGGCGATGAGCTAGGACGAATAAAACCCTTATCCAGGAGCTCTTGTAGTTGCGTGGAGAGTTCCTTCAACTCTGATGGGGCTAAACGATAAGGTGCACGAGCTATGGGCGCAGCTCCAGGAGCTAGTTCGATTTGAAACTCGACTTGGCGATGAGGCGGAAGACCAGGTAATTCCTCAGGAAATACCTCTGGATAATCGCGTACAACTGGAAAATCTTCTATCTTCTTCTCTTTTTTTTTTCTGAGGTGTCAGTAACGAGAGCCAAAATGGCAGTGTGGCCCTTTCGCAAGCACTTTTGGGCCTTAAGGAGAGAAATGACGTTCTCAACAGCACTCCTCTTGTCACCATGAATCATGAGAGGTTCACCACCGGGACCTGGAATACGGACAACCTTCTCGTTGCAAAGAATCTCTGCTCGGTGTTGGGATAACCAATCCATCCCAATGACAACGTCGAAACTACCCAGGACAATAGGAATGAGGTCGATAGAGAAGGTCTGGTCAGCGAGAATAAGTTTACAACCCTTGACTACGTGTGTGGCTTCTAAACTCTTACCATTTGCTAGCTCTACGGTGTGCTTGTTGTTCAAAGGTGTTGGAATACGCTTAAGCATTCGACTAACTTCTAGTGACACGTAGCTAGTATCGGCACCCGAATCAAATAATACTGAAACATAAAAGTCGTCGAGAAGGAACTTACCCGCCACAACATTGGGGTCATTCCTTGCTTCACCTTGGCCGATCACAAACATCCGCCCCCTGGCGCCATTGTTGTTGTTGTTCCCATTGTTACCATTCCCCTGATTGTTGTTATTGTTGTTGTTGTTGTTCTGGTTCCTGTTCAGTTGGGGACAATCTCTCTTGAAGTGGCCCTCAGCTCCACACTGAAAGCACCCTTTGTTATCACCTTGCTGTTGCTGCTGCTGGCGCTGGTTCTGTTGAGCTTGCTGACGATTCTGATTGGCGGGGTATAAGCTCCTGCAATCCTTTGCAGCGTGACCAGGCTTGTTGCACCGATGACAGTTGCCCCTGGTGCATGGCCCGCTGTGGTGCAGGCTGCAGCGATTGCATTTGGGGTGATTTCCTTTGTACCCACCATGACCTTGACCACCAGATGATTGCTGACTAGGGCTCTTGTAGTCCTCAGTCTTTCTCTGCTGAGACTGGGACTGAACAGAAGTCGAACCCTTACTTGAAGTTCCATCCCATTTTCGTTTGTTGTCACTAGAGGTACCAGTAGTAGTTGCAGCACCTATGCGTTTTGGTAACTTGTTCTGCTCCACCGCCTGATCCGTGAGACGGTGAGCCAACTGAACGGTTTGCTGGTAGGTGGCGAGGTTCGCTGAAGTCACATGACTTTGGATTTCTGGCACTAAGCCCTGAAGAAATAGTTCGATGCGTTTGATGGGAGGATCCACCATAGTAGGGCACAGAATTGCCAGTTCGTTCGACCTTTTCACATAAGCTTCAATTTCGGACCCCGTCATCTTGAGGTTGAAGAATTCCACCTCGAGTTTGTGAATCTCATCACGACTGCAGTATTCCTCTCTGATCATTTCCTTAAAAGTTTCCCAAGGGGTGGCGTTGGCGGCAACCAACCCTAGCATTTGAACCTGAGCGTTCCACCATGTGAGGGCTAAACCCTCGAGAGTACCAGCAGCATACTTCACCCTGCGCGCCTCAGGGCATTCGCACATTTCGAAGACCGATTCTAGTTTCTCAAACCAGTGTAGGAGACCTACTGCTCCTTCAGTGCCGCTAAACGTAGTTGGTCGGCAGTCCATGAAAGTCTTAAAAGTGCACACGGGTGGCTGAACGTGCTGACCTATCGTAGGTGAAAGAAAAGACAGAGTTTAACACAAAGGTTGGTTCACGAGAGTAGGATCCTAAAGATCCTTGAATGAGTTCGGACTGCAGGATATACCTCCTGCGTGTGCAGCTGCAAGTGCTGCGGCAACTCGTTCGTTGATCAAAGCCTTCAACTGGGCTTGTGTCATGTTAACGCGTCCAGACATGATCTTCTCATCAAGAAGAACGTGAGTGAGAGGGGTTTGCGAAAGTACGACGATAAGATAGAGTAAGTACGCACGTGTCCAAGCAACAGTAGTTACACTAACCAAGCATACCATAAGCAATGTACTATGTAACTAACAAGTAGGCAATATATACACAGATCATATTACCTAGAATGTCGAGCCTTGCATGTGGAGTGAAGCATCGTTGTGGACCGTTGAGCACTGTACAGGTTATAGTCTGGTTTTAACAAAAACGTTCTTCCCTTTATTAAAACCAAGTTCTCTATAACCAATGGCTCTGATACCAATCTGTCACACCCCCAAAATCCACCTGCGGAGTACTACCGCTTAGAGGCGTGACTGACCAGGATCCAGCCACCAATCATATTGAACAAGCATGTAAGTAGTTATAAAAATCCAACCAATACAATTGGTGTTCAAACAAAACATAGTTAAGTCGCAAGCGGAAGCATAAGTCTTAAAGTCAAACATAAGTTTAATAGTTTCAAAGTTTAACGTGGCACACAGCCGTCCATGTCCCACAACGATCCTCCTCCATGCAAGCTCCAGCTAAGGACCTAAGGACATGCAAAGCATGTAGTAACGAGTCAACAACAAGTTGAGTGAGTTCACGGTTGGGTGTTCGTTTTAAGTTGTTTCGAAAACAGTTTCCTTTATCTGGCATCCTGCCGTGGGGGTTACCCCATAGTTAAAAACGTGACTTGTTTATTCCCGGTTACTCTGGCTATCCAGCCGTGGGGGCTACCCCGTGTTAGTTATCTGGCATTTCGGCCGTGGGGGCTACCCCATGTATATACTAGACTCGTTACCATATCGACTGCTGACTGTAGTCATGTTTATGTGCCCTGAACTGTCAATGTCTATCATCATTGACGTGCCAGTAGTCCATTAGTTCACGCCCGTCCTCTGCGGCACGGTGTGAGGTTTGTCAAACCTAAATAGCGCTATCTAACTAATGACCCGCTCGCCATTGGCCTCGGCGATTAAGTCGATATAAAGATGAGGGACTTCGTGATAGAGTTTTGGTCTAGTACGAGTTATCTGTCCGTGAGGACGAGGAATTACATTCCTGAACCATTGCTGTCCTACCCAAGGAGGACGAGGAACCCAGTTCCTTAACCCCATTCCCAACCCAGGGAATCCCATGCTTTGTAGAGGGTGTGAACTCACCTTGGTTTGCTCGGTAGATACACAGAAAAGTCAATCAAGCAATATTGTAGCTACTCACGTCCTATCATAGTTGTATCATACAATCAGGTTCGTATCCAAGTAGTGCACGTATGTTTCTAGCATAATGTATTCAAGTACCGTTCATGGCATACACGTTTGATCATAGCAGTTCAACAATATTCACGTTCAACAGTAACATATAAGGTCTGTGCATTAGGCCCAAGAGTCCGGCCCAATCTCTTAAGTCCGAAATGAGGTGCAAGCCCAAACAGCGTGTATCTGGGTATAGTCTCGAGTCGCAACTAGGCGCTTGCGACTCGCAACCTGAGTCGCAATCATGGTTTCGGTTCGTTTTGGTTTGGTTACGAGTCGCAACTGATGGTTTCGGTTGGACAACTGCTGATCCGGAACAGTGTACTATCCAATGAGAATTTGATTTCAGAAAATGGTTTGTACTACCCACTTAAACATGTTTGTTTGTCTAGTAATTTACTAATTTGGATCAAACATATCAGATTTCAAATATTCAAGCATGCTCATATGATATTCAAGTTGTTCTTCACACATTCATCATGTTCATCAATATCCAAGTAGTTCATCATATCATAACTTGAAACAACAATCCGAAATATTCAAACAACTAATCCGATTACCACATAAGTGCAGCCATTTAACAAGCATTTTGATTTGTAACCTAAGAGCATGCAATCCGATTTCATAACATGAATAACAATCGAGCATTCCAACAACAAATCCGAATAATATGAGCATTATACACACCGATTTCATGAACACCAACCATTTATGGTTTAAATCACATTAAATCACAAACATCATTAACTCATCATGCAATCAATCCGGAATCTAAGTATGATAGTTTATTAACATCATCATGTATAAATCTAACAAACCAACATATTACCAAGTCACACAAGATATATCATCATTAACAAAATATCACATCATCATCATCAACAACAACCGAAATCTAAACACACAATGGGAATCACTAACCGGTTAGAGGAATAGTGGTGAAGGATGGAGCTTTGTTTGGTGTGAACAAGCAAAATCCGAGAATCCTTTTGTGGTCGGTTGGTTGGATCCGAGAAGAAGGAGGAGCAATGTTGTAGCTTAGGGTTTAATGGTTTCTAGAGAGAGAGTAGAGGAGTGTGTGTGTTGTCCAAGAAAGTGGCAAAGATGACTAACAACCGGATTATATACTAGCTTCAAGTGCACCCTAATGGGCTTTCAAAATAGGCTAAGTGTGTGTGTGTGGCCTAACCGGCCCGTATGTTATACTAGTTCACTCGAGACCACATGGTCTCGAGTCGGGTTCGTGTTATCTCGGTTCATATATACATATATCGCATACATACAAGCACACACAAATAACACATAATCACATAAAGGTTCATTTGTCATTATCACATAAGTTAACTAGCCACACGTTTAAGCATACATGAAAGGTTCTAAATTTCGAGTTGTCACATCATCCCCAAGTTGAAAGAAATTTCGTCCCGAAATTTGGTAGGCACTCACTGAGGAAGCTAGTTAAGTTGTATGGTTTTCCTGGTTTTCCTGGGGTGTCACACGTCCTTCCGGCACGGTGTGAGGCTTGTCAACCCTAATAGCGCTATTAACTAATGACCCGCTCGCCGGCGATTAAGTCGATATAAAAATGAGGGACTTAATGATAGAGTTTTGTCTAGTAAGTGTAAGGTTGTTGTCCTACCCAAGGAGGACGAACGTACGTACGTATTCTACCCAAGGAGAATACGGATGATTAACATTGGCATCCTACCCATGGAGGATGGAGGTACATATCCTACCCAAGGAGGATATGTAGGTTCCGTTTTAGTTCTTTAACCCATTCCCAACCACCGGGAATCCCATGCCTTATGAAGAGTGTGAACTCATCTTGGTTTGCTCGGTTTGTTAAGCTACGTGATCACAGTTAATCAGTCAAAGCCTATAGTATTCATACATACGTAATCAGTTTACATTCACAATGTTCACGTGTAACTTGTTATCACAGTGTGCATGTTCAAGCAGTGATTCTCAACTGGCACATAACAGTCACATAATTCATTCACATCCACAGTTCACAAGTATGTTATGTAACCCGGTCTAACAGTTAAGTGCACTGGGTGTATGAACCAAATTATATCATTTGATTATAAGCAGACATCATTTACAGTAGATACCACGGTGTTATTCACACAATCAATCACTATTATTCATGCAGTTGATATAACATATTAACCTACTGTTCATGCAAAGCCTTTCCTGGCGAAACTCCCTATATGACGAAACACTAAAGGTTTCGTCAAGTTGACATGCGACGAAACTCCACATGTTTCGTCGGCATGAGAGTGACGAAACTCCATATGTTTCGTCTCATTACCAGATATCCAGACACACAGAAACCCTAACAGTTTAGCGATTAACATAAATCATTCAACCAGATCAATTCATTCAAACAGTCTCTATCTTTGCATATATTCGATCCAATCAAGAAATCACCAAATAAATTCTCATGCACCCCAATTAACATCCAATCATGGATAACAACAACAATCATTCTGTCAACTAATATGCACAAATCCTTATTTCCTTAATTCAGCAATTTGTGGCCTAAACAATATATGAATCAATCATATCACATACTTAGATGGCTTAACTGGTATTAATTCAGATTAATCGATTTCATTCATAACATCCAGACACATTAACAATCATATTGGATCAATGAATCATAGAATACTTTATTAAGAATTTTGTACACATCCTACCCTATAATGTCATCAGTTTGCCACTACCTCCCCTACGAAAAATCATGAACAATCCATAGCTTCCACTAACCATCCTCATCGATATTCCCAACCCTCACGTGATGTTCATGTTTTCATCAGCAAATGCAACTATAGTCAACAATTATTTATACCCCACTATCAAAAGTGTGCATGTAATGCGCCTAGATCATCATCGATTAACTCCACATGGATTACATCTAACAGTTTACTTATTTCATAATATCATTGATTGACATAAATCTTAAAGCAGCGATTAGTAATTCACAACATGTTCACATCGGATAATCATCATCATAATAAACCTCCTAGCATATGCATATCAATTAATCACACGTGCTTTTCCAGATTTATTCAAATAACCAGTTTCATGTTATCTATTAATCATGCCACACATTATATTTCATGTAGTCAACATACTTATTATTCAATGCCATGCATGTGTAATTCCTATGATGATTCATAGAGATCCAAATAAAAACATACTCACACGTAATTAGCAACAATTTCCAATAACACAAAATAGTGACACTAACCAAGATCGGAATATTGGAGAAGGTGTTGGCGTCGATCAGGGGCTTCACACCCTAGAGGAGGTTGCCGTCCAATATTAAAAGAATTAGGGTTATTTGCTACGTATCTTGCAACCTAAAACCACTGCCAAGAAAAGATATAATAACACCTCTAATGGGTTTGGGGATGGGTTCTGTTTGGGCTCAAGATGTGTGGGCCGAAGTGATTAAAGGAGGTAGAGTTCATGTTTGAGGAGTGTGTGGGTGGCCCGACACACTTGCGGCCTATATATAATTGCGGTGGCCCAGTTCCACGTGTGACTCCTATACGTAAACCCGAACACTTAAACGGATACAACCATACCCTCAGTTATAACCGAGTAGATTCACGTTCACCAAGTTTATCACAGCAAGAAGTTAAATGAGAAGTTTAATATAGCAAGAGCGTGAAATGAGAGAATTACGAGAAGTTAGAATCACGATATCAAACGGTACTAACCTTGAGAGTTCGGGTTGTCACATCATCCCCAACTTGGAAGAAATTTCGTCCCGAAATTTAGGACGTAGTTACTGAGGAAGCTAGTTAGGTTACCTGGTTTCCTGGTTTTCCAGGGGTGTCACATCATCCCCCCGTTGGTTTGGAATTTCGTCTCGAAATTCCGCAGTAACTTCAGCCTCAGTAGTGGTTTCATTGTTCTCGAACAACTGGGGATATTTGTGTTTCATTTGGTCTTCTCGTTCCCAGGTAAACTCTGGGCCACGACGGGAGTTCCAACGAACTCGAGCAATAGGTATCCTGGGGCGTTTGAGAATCTTGACCTCCCGGTCCAAGATTTCCACTGGTTCTTCGACAAATCGCAACTGATCGTCGATGGTGAGCTCCTTAAAAGGAACTGTGAGGGTTTCATCTGACAGACACTTCTTCAGATTCGACACACGGAATACGTTGTGAACTCCTCTGAGTTCTTCAGGTAGATTCAACCCGTAGGCCACCTTGCCAATTCTCTCAGTGATTTTGAAAGGTCCAACATATCGCGGGTTGAGTTTGCCTCGTTTACCAAAATGAACTACACCTTTCCAAGGTAAGACTTTAAGTAGCACTCGATCCCCAACCTGGAACTCGAGTGGTTTCCTGCGCTTATCAGCGTAGCTTTTCTGACGGTCACGAGTGACCAAATCCATGGCAGTCTGTTTTCGCTTTCCATATAGGTGTTTCCGGTTGCTAACACTTCACTTTGACTTTCCCACAAGTCAAACATCATTCCCATACCTAGCTATGTGGGCCTTCATGCCTGATTACCATCACAAGGTTTATAAATCCTAATGTCTCTCATCAAAACCCAGACGACTAGAATATCAAAGCCGGTGCGCTTTGCTCAACACGAGTTTCCCTACAGTTGCCGTATAATGAGGTTCACACTCGTTCCTGAGGTAGCGAATATCATCCGCCCTGCCCGAGGTTGCTTCTCCATGCCCCGCATGGGTCCAACTTGAAAGTCTTCTTCCTTCTGTTCTCCAGTTTGGACAGAGCGAGTCTGATCAGGTAAGTTAGAGTCGATGGTAAGCTGCAAAGCTCCACATTCAAGTTCACGGTCGTAATCATCCAAAAAGTTCCATCCAGTGGTGCCATTAACTGATCTAGATCTTTCGAACCAGGGGGCCCTTGTGATCAGTCTAAGTAACGCATTCGGTACCGTCCAAGTAATGCCTCCAAGTAATTCCAAAGACCACGGTTTCCACCGCCGGTTGTGTGTTGTGCAGTTCTTCCTTGTAACTCCATTATGTAAGTCATCACTCTCTTGTGCTGCATCAACATGTAAATGGGGCTCTGTTTCGAACCATAAAGATATACCACTGAATCACCCGCGCCCCTCGGGTAAAGACGATGCTCGGTGCATTGCAGAGTTGGAATTCGAAAGCTGCAAAGACGTCCCCCTGTTTGTTTTCCATGAACATAGCACCCTGCTGTGCTAAAGAGGTTGCAGCAGCGCAATTTCTGAAAATCCCTCGATGAATCTTCGAGTATTTAGCGAGACCAAGGAATTGTTGCGCCCGCGAAGGAATCTTTGGTGTCGATCAGTTTCTAAGAAGATGCATCCTAGCGAGATCCACGTGTATTCCCACTCAATTGGTTACATGATCAAAATGCATTTCTCGAATCTAGATGTGACATTTAACAAGACTTCACACATAATGGCTCCTCCCACAGAAGCGCTGAAATAAGATACATATTCCACCCATGGTGTTCCTTTCTCCTGGCCATGATTCAGAACGTCTTCAACAAATACGGTCGGTTCATGTGATCCATGAAGCTGTTGGTGTGTTGGTCAACTCAATGATCCTGGTGTACAAAGTTGCAATGGCTGCATTGCGTTCGAGATGCCGTTCTAAGAGCATTCTCCTCTTGGACTTCCATCTGATGATAGTTCGTTCACTAGCCAATCCTCGAATGGAAGCTTGTTCCTTGTAACTGGTCGATGAGTTGTCAATACGTGGTCGACGCAAACGGTCCTTAACGGTCACCTTGTTGAGCTCTCGATAGTCAGTGCACATACGAAAAGGCTTCTCTTCATGGGTATAGCGAGGGCTCCTTAAAGCGAAAACTCCTGTCCGACAGTTCCTGTAGTTGGTCAAACAACTCCTACAACCCTCCTGGTGCAAGATGGTACAGTGTACGAGTAGTTAGATCTGCCTCTGGCGTGAGGTCCAACTGAGTTCCTACCTAACAGTTGTAGAGATGATCCTGGAAGTTCCTCGGGTAGCACATTGAGGGTAATCACGAACAACCGGTGGATCCTCGATCCTCTTTCTCCTAACCTACGCCAATAACAATTGCTAACATAGCGGGGTAATCCCTCCGTAGACACTCCTGGCTTTCGTTGTTGAAATGACGCTAACCGTTGCGCCACTCTGACGCGTTAGAACAGATAACAATCCTCCACTAAGGAGAGGGATTCGTAGAATCTTCTCCTCACAGGGTACATCTATCAAGAACAACAGAAGAACAGAAGGTCGAGTTTGCATCCCAACGATCGTATGAGGTTTCCATTGTCTTGCCATTAGCCGATTCCACAACAGGTTGGGTTTCAAGAAGCATCAGGGTTATATAGAACAGAGACGAAGTGATTCGTTACCTAGAACGTGTATGCCACCATGTTATTACAATCCTACCGTCGCCCACGCCAATCCTAAATGCCCCCCATGACCATCATTTCCCGTGTGGTTGTACTTGTTGCTAGGATTTCCAGTACGACCGTCGTTTCCTTGGTTGTTGTCGTTTTGATTTATTAACAGCCACTCCATGTCGTAGGCACCTTCATTTCTATACTGTTGGTTGCCATTTCAAGTACCTTGATGTTGCCGTGACTATTGCCTCCAATGCTGTTGTTTGAAACGGAGCTCTACGATCTTTCATCGACAGGGTCCATCTTTTCATATTCCGTGCCACATTCTAAGGCGCTACCCCTTGTGCTGGCAGTTTCACGTTCCATACCATGGTCGATTGTCATCGTTTATGTCCCGATTAATTCGTAAAAGTTGACTCCCATGAGTCGCTAGCTGGGGTTAAGGATTCGATTGGAGTCAAATCGCTGATGTTCATTGTTGGTAACTAGGGTCGTTCAAATGCTGAAGTCCATCATTCTTGCAAGTTGACTGAGTAAATACACGATATGTTACGAGAGTGCTGCAGAAGTGATCGCACTTCGGGATCTAAGGCGTTAATACGTTAAGTTTCCAGCAAACGAGGAAAGGTGAGAAAGATATAGACCAATCATTATCGTTGCAACATCCAACTCGGGGATGTTCGTACAAGCACCTAACATTCTACACAGTTCGCAAGGCGTTCAGATGGGTGTTCAAGTAATACTCGATAACATCGAGATTCGAAAGGATCCAGAGAGGAATGAAAAGTTCACGTTCGAGTAGGGGACAATCACTGCTATGACCCCTATAGGTTTATTATGTTTCACATCGATCAATTAACGGAACGGAACCCCTTTTCCGCTTGTTAAGCCACACTGGGACTCACATGCACCCCACATTATTATTATGTGTGCACCCACAATAATATTGCGATTTGCATGCTCATCTCAGTTCCTCCTAACTCGTGTCAAATGGTTCCTCGAACTTAGATGTCAAACGGAGGTCGTCAAAGTAACAAGATCAGAAAAATCCAAGGACTATGGCATACTATCAATGCATCATAAGGTAAGCAAGCAATCCATGCCATCATGCTATAGTGACGAGTGTGTGTTCGTATGTTTCGTCATAAACAAATGTGTACTAGTCACGTAATGTATGCAATAAGTAAGAAAGACGAACCTTGCAATCTGGAGCTGAGTGTCATGGTCATATTCACGTTTTCAGAACTGTTCGGTTATAGTCTGGTTTTATAAAAACATTTTCCCCCTTTTTAAAACCAAGTTCACTATAACCAATGGCTCTGATACCAATCTGTCACACCCTCAAAATACCACCTAGGGAATGTCCCCGTTAGGCGTGTGACGTACCAGGATCCAAGCCACCAATCATGTTGAACTCATAACAATTATTCCAAATAAAACTTTCATTTATTATTGATAGAAGTGTTACAAAACATTATTTAACATTCAGCGGAAGCATAATACATTAATTAAGAAATTCATAAACCAAGTGTGTGAAAACCATTATGTTCGTCAAGTGTTTCCATGTATCTTGACCCATGACCACTCCAGCATCCCAGATAGCAAGTTCCAACAATATGCACCTAAAGGCCTGCAAGGCATGTAACATCATTTACAGTAGATACCACGGTATTATTCACACAATCAATCACTATTATTCATGCAGTTGATATAACATATTAACCTACTGTTCATGCAAAGACTTTCCTGGCGAAACTCCCTATATGAAGAAACACTAAAGGTTTCATCAAGTTGACATGCGACGAAACTCCACATGTTTCGTCAGTATGAGAGTGACGAAACTCCATATGTTTCGTCTCATTACCAGATATCCAGACACACATAAACCCTAACAGTTTAGCGATTAACATAAATAATTCAATCGGATCAATTCATTCAAACAGTCTCTATCTTTGCATATATTCGATCCAATCAAGAAATCACCAAATAAATTCTCATGCACCCCAATTAACATCCAATCATGGATAACAACAACAATCATTCTATCAACTAATATGCACAAATCCTTATTTCCTTAATTCAGCAATTTGCGGCCTAAACAATATATGAATCAATCATATCACATACTTAGATGGCTCTGCTGGTATTAATTCAGATTAATGGATTTCATTCATAACATCCAGACACATTAACAATCATATTGGATCAGTGAATCATAGAATACTTTATTAAGAATTTTGTACACATGCTACCCTATGCTACCCTATAATGTCATCAGTTTGCCACTACCTCCCCTACGAAAAATCATGAATAATCCATAGCTTCCACTAACCATCCTCATCGATAGTCCCAACCCTCACGTGATGTTCATGTTTTCATCAGCAAATGCAACTATAGTCAACAATTATTTATACCCCACTATCAAAAGTGTGCATGTAATGCTCCTAGATCATCATCGATTAACTCCACATGGATTACATCTAACAGTTTACTTATTTCATAATATCATTGATTGACATAAATCTTAAAGCAGCGATTTAGTAATTCACAACATGTTCACATCGGATAATCATCATAATAAACCTCCTAGCATATGCATATCAATTAATCACACGTGCTTTGCCAGATTTATTCAAATAACCAGTTTCATGTTATCTATTAATCATGCCACACATTCTATTTCATGTAGTCAACATACTTATTATTCATTGCCATGCATGGGTAATTCCTATGATGATTCATACAGATCCAAATAAAAACATACTCACACGTAATTAGAAACAATTTCCAATAACACAAAATAGTGACACTAACCAAGATCGGAATATTGGAGAAGGTGTTGGAGTCGATCAGGGGCTTCACACCCTAGAGGAGGTTGCCGTCCAATATTAAAAGAATTAGGGTTATTTGCTACGTATCTTGCAACCTAAAACCACTGCCAAGCAAAGATATAATAACACCTCTAATGGGTTTGGGGATGGGTTCGGTTTGGGCTCAAGATATGTGGGCCGAAGTGATTAAAGGAGGTAGAGTTCATGTTTGAGGAGTGCGTGGGTGGCCCGACACACTCGCGGCCCATATATAATTACGGCGGCCCAGTTCCATGTGTGACTCCTATACATAAACCCGAACACTTAAACGGATACAACCACACCCTCAGTTATAACCAAGTAGATTCACGTTCGCCAAGTTTATCACAGCAAGAAGTTAAATGAGAAGTTTAATATAGCAAGAGCGTGAAAGGAGAGAATTACGAGAAGTTAGAATCACGAGATCAAACAGTACTAACCTTGAGAGTTCGGGTTGTCACATCATCCCCAACTTGGAAGAAATTTCGTCCCGAAATTTAGGACGTAGTTACTGAGGAAGCTAGTTAGGTTACGTGGTTTCCTGGTTTTCCTGGGGTGTCACAACTTATGTATTTTCATAAAATAAATATGAAGTTTCTATTTATTTCAAACGTCGAGATTTCCGACCACATTTATAAAATAAATATAAGGTGTATATTTATTTTAAACGTAAACTTTAGACTTTCTTACGAACTCAATATAATTCTATATTTATTTCAAACGACTGATTTCGAAATTTACATTTCAAACGTCACGGCTTAAAATGTGTGTGTATATATATGTGCGTGTATATATATATATATATATATATATTTATTTATTTCCATCTTACGACAACTACGATGATACGAACCACTATCCACCTACGTATTTCTAATTCACGACGACCAACACGACATCGCAGGTATATATTTATATTTGAATATATATAAATATATCTTAATCACTCGAAAACTAAGTCGATCTCGAGACTTAGTTTTATCCCGATTATAAACGGGATCAAATAACCATAGAATGGTTATTCTAAGTCAAACCAACAACACCTTCGTAGAGTCGTTTTATTTACGACTCGGTAGATCTCGGATACGTAGTTTAACTACGTCCTCTTACTAGAAACTTATAAGTATTCCTTCGTAGGAATGTCATAGTTGCACGCTAGCTAATTCACGTCCTTGGAATGACATCACGTAATCACGTTAAGCTAGCTTTGCACGGGAATGTCAAGGTGAGTTCATAACCCCCACTTTTTACTGTTTTACATTTTTATAAATGTTTTCGGGGGTGGAAAGACATGCAAGTTTTGCAAAAACAAAGTGTTTCGATAAACAAAAATCACATGTTTCTAAACCATTTCGCAACAGGATTTCAACGAACTCAAATGGTTTACGAAAAGATTTAAGCTAAACTTACCGGTTCTTACAACAATACAAGGTTTTCGAAACATGCATTAGTTTCAATGACGTGGGCAAAGGCCCAATGACATGGGCAAAGGCCCAAGGACATGGGCAAAGGCCCAAGGACATGGGCACAGGCCCAATGACATGGGCAAAGGCCCAATAACACTAGGTATGTAGCTATGGAATTAGATGATAACAGATCATTGTGCGTAAGTAGGAGGATGACATTAGTAACCATTAATCACGTAGTGACCAAGGTGCTAAAGGGTATAGATCTATCGAGTTTGAGGCGCGCTCCACTCCGGGTTTGGTAATGTAACAACCGTCTAATTTCTATTCGAATTTAATAATAATATGCAGGATTTTATATAAAAAGTACTTTACTTCAACATAAACACTAAGTCAAAGTTCTGAAGTGATCATACACTAGTTGACTACTACCTAGTTTAAACATTCAAAATAGGTTTAGTAAATTGTTTACATCAAGAACATTGTCTAAAACATAGTTAATCTATTGCGGAAGCTTCAAAAGTGAGTGTTCGGTTCTTCAAAACATGCTTGATCGCGATCCGGAAGGTCCCCATTGTCACCTAAAGTCAAACCACTTACAATGTTAGTTTTGACATTGATATAGTGCGTACAAACAAGTTCCAGCATCGAATCATAAAAAAATAAAATAAAATTCAGTTTTGGTCCTGCCGCGTGTCGCACCAGAACCCCCTCAACCTGTCGCGTGTCGCAACGGCTTCCGCATGTCGCGCCAGATCCAAAGGATCCTGTTGCGTGGCGCGAGGGAGACCATTTTCCAGCAGGTGCAGGTTTATGACCTGCATTTCCTGCCAGCTCCAGAAATTCCAAATTTCAACTTCAAATGTCCGTAACTTTTGACCCGTAGGTCTGTTTTAGGTGATTCTTTTTCCTATACGTCTGTAATTTCATTACCGACGTGCCTATTACATTTATCATACCCAAAACTTTATATTATGAACCGAATGACTAAAATAACTATGTGATTATTCAACCCATTATATTTACACCTATTTGCTACCATTGCAATAGAAACCATAAGGCGCATTTTACCCAAAATCCGGGGCTTAAAATCACCGGCGCTTCATTACCAAAACTATGGCTTTGCGCACTTGTGATCCGTCTTCGCCAATTTCTAATCAAAACACCATTTTATTGCTACTAAACAATTGTTTGACCCGTTTGGCTCATTTACAGAATCCGCCGTTTCCAATGACTACCAAACACTTCCTAATCCATTTTCAACTTATTCACTCAATTGTGAACAACGACATTTCAACTATTACACGTCTTTATACTAAAACACAACAATGACGATTGAAATATCCAAATTTGCTTATTGTAACGAATAAGTTACATACCTTCAAAGCACGCCCTTCAAACGCAAGTCGCCACCGGCTTGTCCACTTGACGCTTGTGACAACTGTCACTTTTCCGTACATTCCATACACTAAATAAACAGTAATCTGTGCTTTAATGACTGTGCATGGTCTAGTTTACTAGACAAATAAATTTCTGAATTCCATGCAAGTGAATTCATGCACGTTTTATACTACAAGAATTACTTTATGATAGCGTTGCGTCAGAAATAGTAGTAAACTCACCGGTAAGACACATGGTGTCAATAATTCTGCAGAAAGTAGTTAGACAATAGAATTGGAGCCTAGGTGTAGGTCCAACGACAAGAATACAATAAAACCCAAGAGTACATACAAGGGTTTATATATAGACTTTCTGGAAGCTAAAATACGTACTAAAAAGCACCCGAAATACACTTTAAAAGCTGAATTTTGTATAATTTAGCAAAATTCAGCAATGTGACAAGATTGTAGCATGCAAAAATATGGCAAATTGATCCAGAATACTTCCCTGAGTGTTGGGAATTGAAAGTGTCACAAAAGAATACTTAAACGACACTAAACGGTGCAATTTAGCACTTTAACGAATCAGTATCTAACCGAATAACCGGACATTACCCGGAACTTCAAAATATTACTTGAAGCATTGTTTATTTATTTCTGAGCTAGTTATGGTCCCCGAAAACCATAACACCTCTTAAAACATAATAACACACTAAATCCCTAAACCTTATACTTGAAAGCTTACTTATTCATGTAATTAGGAAATGAAATTACACTTTGCCCCCCCCCCCCCATATATGTATACGGTTCACATAAGGTGGCTCCCACCAAGATCTTTATTTGATCTTTCATTGATTTCCATAAGATTTCCCAAGGATTTGTGAAGATATGTTAAGATGTGCATTGTACTTGAGGGACATAAGATCCATTGGATAATAACAATTAGAGGTGATAAGTACACTAGTTCTTCTCATCATCATCACCACAAAAATTCTTCTTCTTCTCCCCACAAGCTACGGCCGAAACCTCCCCTCACACACTCACCATTTTTGATTCAAGTCCAACCAATCCAAGTGTACTACAAGGTGTTTGAGGGCGATTTAAGAGGCTCGGTGCTCACAGAACTTGAAGGACCTCCTTCGTTTGCCTTTATCCAACCATTTTGTCATCTTCAAGTTCTAGTATTCTTCCCTAGCTTGAAGCTAGTGGTAAGGCTCTCTTGATCTTGTTTACTTCATGTTTTTAGTAGTTAAAAGATATAACATGTTGAAAACTATATGAACACTAAAGATCATACACTTGAAGTTTGAACATAAAGTTAACATAAGATGAAATATTGTTAGAAGAAAGTTGTTTTGAATATGTTGATGATTATTTGTTGATTTCTTGGTAATATGATGTTGATCATCATATTGAACTTGTTAAAGCATGATTAAAAACATGATTTAACAAGTTAGGAGATGATTATGTAACAACATGAAATAATCATCTTCTTGTAAGAACATGAACTTGATAAGTAAAAATGATTTCTTGAAAAGTAATAAACAAAGTGAGCTAGTAAACTTATAGATCTAAGATTTATGAATGATTTACCAAGAAAGCCAAATTTAAAATATGATTTTTAGAAGATCATGATTCCTACATAAACCAATATTATTTTTGGTGAAAAAACAAGTGTATGAACACATGTGAAACAAGAGAGTTAATGAAATCAACATTTTTGTAAATTATGTTTACAAGTTGTAAACACCAAACCTTTTCAAGAATGGAATTTTTGATGAAATAAACACACTTTAATGAGTAACTAAGTCTACTAGAGACATTGCCAAGTTACTACAAGTTTTGAGAAAGAACAAATTCATGTTGTCATGTAACTTACTTGATTTTAACACTTGATGGACGAGGAATGAATTGTTGATTGTTGTTGATGTTTTAAAAGAAAATAAACACATGTTTTGAAAACATGGGAAACCTCCATTTTTAGGCGAAACTCTGCCAAAATTTTATAAATTTTGACACTTAGAAAAATATAAGTTTTTGAGAAACTTATTCCCTAAAAATGTATCTAAAAACATTTACCAAGGTTTCCCCAATTTTTGTATTAAGAAATGAGGATTTCTTCAAGAATAAAAATGGATATTAAGTATGTATATTTGTGAGAAAAATATATATATTTGATCACCAAATTTTGTGCTAAGTGTATGTAGTATGTATTATACTTGATAGTGTATTAGGACTTGAAGATACACTAAATACTCCTAAGGAGTGAAGATACAAAAATACACATACAACATACTTAGACAAATACAAGAAAATATATTTATGAAAATATATTACTCGATAGAATAAATAACTTGGACAAGTTATAACATGAAATGAAGTTTCGGACAAGATACATAATTCGGGTGAAAATACAAGATACTTATATTTATTTTTGAGAAAATAATATAAGTAAGATACATAGTTAAAAATATAAATTATTTTTTACACAAGAACACATATACAAAAGATAGTGACTTGTACTTGTGCGATACAAGTCTAGTGACTAACGTTAATAAACCCGTTTAGGTCACGACGCTAGATAAGCAAATCCGGTGAAGTTTACGACACAGGAACGCAAAGTTGTGAGTTCATGCTCTCCCTTTTCTTTAACTGTTTTTGGTTTTATAACTCTCGGGGGTGAAATACATGTTACAAATGTCACAATGTTTACAAATGGTATGATACAAAAATAAGAAGCACTCTAGGTGAGAACGAGTACCAAGTATGATGCATTTTAAGAATTGCCTACGAAATACTAGATCATGTGAGCATAGACTAGATACGGAAATGTCATTGAAACATTCATTGAAACCTTCATTGAAACATTCATTAAAAACATTCATTAATTAGGGACGAGGGTTAGATCTAACGGGTACGGCCGAACCCCACTCATGGTCAAAACTAGTACCTAGTAGTGCTTCGGAGTCCCAGTCGAGGGAAATCGACACAGTCGAGGGTAATCGACACAGTCAAGGGAAATTGACACACTCAAGGTAAATTGACACAGTCGAGGTTAATCGACACAGGCAAGAAAAATCGACAAGGGTATAAGCCATTACGAGTGCTTCCTATGTCCTCAAGGAGTCATAACAAGTACTCCCCATGTCCTCACATGCCTTAAAGTCCTTGTACAAACATTCAGTTAGTATGCTCATACACGTTTTTCATACCTGTTTACAAAAGAGTCTCTCAAAGATTTACAATAATTACAGTACACAAACTAGACGCATGAACTCGCTCAAATTTTTGTTGATGTTTTCCAAAATTACATGTATTTCAGGTGACAGGATGGATCTTGGGCGCATGTGTCATAACTATAAGTAGACTTCAAGTTTAGATGTCATCCACTTTTGTTGATTTGTAACCTTGTCGAAGGTTGTGTTTTGAAAACTTAAATAACAAGTGTTTGTAATACTAAAATTTCATGAATGGATGAACATCGTTTTGATCATGTAGTTGTTTGTTACGATTGAATGCAATGATATTAAACCAGTCACACATCGTACGCTTCCGTAAAAGTCAGGGTGTGATAGTTTGGTATCAGAGCTTCGATTGTAGTGAACTAGGATTCCTTCTCGAGTCTAGACTACAATCACTAGAGTTCTCTCACGAAAACATTTTACAAAAAGGTTTTCATTGCATTCACGTAAGCGTCAAGATCCACGAGTCAAACACTTTTCAAAAAGGGACAAGGCAAGGGCATTAGTAGGGAATACCCTCAAGATAAGGTGCCAATTAAGGCATAGTCTACACGAATTAGACTTACCAAAGATGAAATATACTCTTGGTGAAAACTAGTACCAAGTAGTGTTGTTGTCGTAAATCGACAACTAGAAAAATAACCCCCCCCCCCAAAAAAAATGAGAGTTATACGTGATATAATCAAATTGCTTGTTTATGCTAAGTGGCATATTTGTTATTGATATACATACATACGAATAAGTGTACGAAATAAATATTGACGTGAATACATACGAATAAATGTACGGAATGATCATTGACGTGAATAAAATACTTTCGACTCCGACTCCTATTACTGTACGTAACTCGCACGATGAAGCTATCGACCTCGCGTTCATTGCAAAGCTCATAGCTATAGTGATTACCAAACAAGATTCCGAGCTTGCTTCCGTAGGAGATGGCTGCTCTTCCCTCTCGATCGTGAAGGTGCCTAACTATGGTGATGATGACGAGGCAGAGGCGGCAACCTTGAACGAATTCTTAATCAACGGGACGAGATCCCTACGGCTTATGTAAAGCAAGATTGAATACGCAATACTAGGAATTCTCTCTATTCCTATTCCATCTAATCATCGTGCCTATACGCGCGTAACGATAACGAGTGTTAGTGCGTGGACCATCGCAACGGTCCTTTCCATGACAGAGGTATAAGGACAGTAGTGTCCCCTCCTTGATTGATCATCTGCTGGGACGAGAGAAAATTGGGGTAACTGTGCAAGACAATTTATTATTACGGGGGCCCACGTAATAACGACTTGTAGTGCACATAAATCCTGGTGGACTCTGCGGGTCAAGTTAAAGATCACCATCCCTCCAAAATTAATCTATAGGTGTTCACACCTTCAACTGGTAGAACATTACATAGATCAGTGCTTTAGCACGTTATAAAGTAGGAAGCCTGTCTTAGCCTACTTCATGACTGACACTTCTACCTGTATACGATACGTTTGAGAAAACAACATTTAAACAAGTGAAGATGGGCTACATTCAGAAAGAATCAGTGATGATACACTCTCTATCACCCCTGCGTGAACAACTACCATTTCATAAAGCTTGAATGACCAAGGCGATGTAGCCTCGAGTTCATTTTATTTTCCCCAATACAAACAATAAGCCAAGTTGGCAAGCCTATGTGAAGGCTCAGTAATTGTTTCCTCACTCATACATTGATTATATATACACGTGAAATTGGGTGATTACATGATGGCTTATGGTGCTATGTACCTCATAGACGATTGGAATGTTGTCTAACCTACTTCATACCATTTTGACAGAAGAGAATGCCACCCAGACGTGACACAAACACCAGTACGTTACCAAGGACAGAAGCCGAGTTGCAAGAACGCATCTCACAGGCAATTGCACGATATGAAGCCCTCCGCTCTGAGCACAGCGGTGGCACTACCGGAAATAACCCTCCAACTGGCTGCACCTATAAACAATTCCTGGACTGCAAGCCATTGAATTTTGATGGCACAGGAGGTTCCATTGCATTTGTTCGTTGGTCAGAAAAGACTGACTCCATTCTAAGAATGAGTAACTGTTCGCCCCAACAGAGTGTTACCTATATCTCAGGGTTGTTTTTGGATGGCGCACTCTCCTGGTGGAACCTTCAGGTTCAGACCCTTGGTGGAGATGCTGCTTATGCACTGAGCTGGGACGAGCTCAAGGAAATGATGGAAAAGAAATACTATTCTAGAGCTGAAATCTAGAAGCTTGAGGTGGAGTTATGGAATTTGAAAATGGACGGACCAAAGATTCCTGAATATGTCCAGCGATTTCACGACTTGTCTAGGGTCGTCCCCTACTTAGTCAAACCGGAATTCAAAAGGATTAAACGATTCATTTGGGGAATTGCACCTCAGATCAGGAGCATGGTTACTTCCTCAAAGCCCTCGACCATCGCAGAGGCTATCGATCTGAGTGTCACCCTTACTGAAGAAGCTCTACGCATGGGAAAATTTTCGGAACCTGAGGATAACAAGAAAGAGACTCATGTGGAGTCATCAGGCAATAAGAAAAGGAAGTCTTCGAACCTAAAGATAAGCACCCAAGTTAGCTATGGAAGCTCTAAAGCAAACAAAAGGAAGAAAGTGAACCCACCGCATGGCAGGAAAGCTGATGGAGCCACTGGTAAGACTGGTGGTAAAGTTTACTCGGGGACTAATCCGAGGTGCGGGGAATGCAATTTTCACCATGAAGGTCGATGTCTGAGGCCTAAGTGCGGGAAGTGTGGAAAAGAAGGGCACAACAAGGACGCCTGTTGGGCGAAGGATCCAGATGGAAGAAATAAGAGAATACCAGGTTGCTACAGATGTGGTGAAGCAGGGCACTTTAGGAAAGATTGCCCTGGGAAGAAACAAGCAAGGAAGGGTTTTCACGATCGAAACTCGTGAAGCACGTCAGGATCCAGATGCGGTTACGGGTACGTTCCAACCCTATGCATCTACTTTTAATTAATACTGGCATCAACTTTAACCTTGCATGCTTAGAACTTAAGAAACTGCTTGGCCTAGTTCCGAGTAAAATAGACATCTCGTATTCTTTAGAAATGGGCATATAGAAGGCTAGTTTAAGCAGACGAAGCAATTAAGGATTGTATTTAGGGACTCAGAAGGCCGGAACCTTCTGTTACCATTGACTTGAGAAGTCATAATATGATAGTCAGCATGGATTGGAAATCCAAGTATAAAGCCTGAAAACACCCCCGTATGGAAGAAATTCCAGAAGCCTTTTCTAAAGACTTACCATGAACGCCCCTCCACAGCGTCAAGAGGAGTCTAGGATAAATCTCGTGCCAGGAGCGGCACCAGTACCGAATGACTCCTTACCGACTAGTTCCGTCCGCGAAGCATGAGCTTCCTATACAACTGCTAGAGCTGCTAGACAGAAGGAAATAAGGACATGACACCCTTAGTTAAGGACATGAGGAGAAAGCTGACAGTTTTCATTTTGCATAAATTCCAGAGAATTGAGAATCAGGATCCTTTGCCAAGGATTGATGACATGAACAGATCAATCGTAAGGTTCTAGTTTCCACTCAACGATCGACTTGAGGACATGATGCCCTCAACTGTGAATACAAGAAAGGGAAGTATCCCTAAAACGATCTTTAGGACTCGCTTCGAGCATTACGAGTTCGTTGTCGTACCATTTGGGGTTACCACATGCATCGACAATATTCATGGACCTCATGAATCGAACGTGTAAACCATACCTGGACTAATCATGATTATACTTATTGACTGCATTCTTATATGGCCAACGACCAAGGAAGGTCGTGAGCAACAGCCGCAATTTATCTTGCAACCCTTAGAGAAAAGAATAGTTATATGCTATGATGACGAAAAGCGGATTTCGAATTCGCGAAGCGAGAACTTTAAGATACATGGTAGATAAGAACGAGATTCATGCCAACCCTGCAACCAAGAGCTAAGGAGCTAGAGTTGCAATTATGTGACGCTTCTCAACAAAGTCTCGATTGTACGTCGATGCAACGAGACCACAAAATTGCATACGCGGCACATTGATTAAGGAATCATAAGAAGAAACCTTGAGCTAGATACAGTAATTGCGTGCCGCAAACTTGACGTCACTACCTGAAAGAAAACGCTGCACGACCTTTACTGAACACAAGGGTTGCAGCACACCGTTGATCGTAAAAACTGGAATATTAACATAGATGGACTAAGCTACTGAACGATGCAGACTGTATGAAAACAATACGTGCTTGTGTGATAAACTTTGATAAAAAGTTAGAACACTCACTTGCCCTTAGTAGAGTTTTCCTACAACAGTATTTATCGCACCGCCGTTTAAACCGCTTCATGTGAAGCCTTAGATGGAACATAATAAGTCGATCCCCATCATGTTGAACGGAGATCGGAGATAAACAATCTACTGGACCGAGTTGGTTCAGGAAAATTAGAGGCAAAGTCGTTCAGATATGTGATCATATCGAGACAGCCCGCAGAATACAGAAAAGTTGCGCCGACGAGCGACGGAAATCGTAAGATTTTGAAACGAGAAGTATGGATTTAATGAGAGCCTCGCCTAGAGAAGGTGTGATGTGATTTGGAAAACGTAAAGGTTGAATCCCCGACGTAGGGATCGGAACCATTTTTCACATGATGAAACTTTCAGAAAAAGATCAGTAGTGATCGCGACACATTCCATGTGTCTAGAGGAGTCGGACTCAATGAACAGTAGTTGTTCCCACAAATAAGATGCACGTCAATGACAAATGACAAACGACAAATTACTATAGAACCTGCTAAGGTTACGGACCAAGAGTCCACAATACTCTAAAAACCTGCTAAGGTTACGGACCAAGAGTCCACATTACTCTAAAAACCTGCTAAGGTTACGGACCAAGAGTCCACAATATTCTAAAAACCTTCTAAGGTTACGGACCAAGAGTCCACAATACTCTAAAAACCTGCTAAGGTTATGGACCAAGAGTCCACAATACTCTAAAAACCTGTTAAGCTTACGGACCAAGAGTCCACAAGACACAGAAAAGACATAATTGATTTACTTGAGTACGATAGAACTCATAGCATGACCCATAGTACATGGGAACATAAAGGCAAATCATGAATCTAAGTGACCGTATTTGATTCACAACTCCCATGCGACCAATAGCATCGCTTGAATTTCGGGACGAAATTCTTTTAACGGAGGGAGACTGTGACAACCGTCACTTTTTCGTACATTCCATACACTAAATAAACAGTAATCTGTGCTTTAATGACTGTGCATGGTCTAGTTTACCAGACAAATAAATTTCGGAATTCCATGCAAGTGAATTCATGCACGTTTTATACTAAAAGAATTACTTTATGATAGCGTTGTGTCAAAAATACTAGTAAACTCACCAGTAAGACACATGGTGTCAACAATTCTGCAGAAAGCAGTTAGACAATAGAATTGGAGCCTAGGTGTAGGTCCAACGACAAGAATACATTAAAACCCAAGAGTACATACAAGGGTTTATATATAGATTTCCGGAAGCTAAAATACGTACTAAAAAGCACCCGAAATACACTTTAAAAGCTTAATTTTATATAATTCAGCAAAATTCAACAATGTAACAAGATTGTAGCATGCAAAAATATGGCAAATTGATCCAGAATACTTCCCTGAGTATTGGGAATTGAAAGTGTCACAAAAGAATACTTAAAAGACACTAAACGGTGCAATTTAGCACTTTAACGAATCGGTATCTAACCGAATAACCGGACATTACTTGGAACATCAAAATATTACTTGAAGCATTGTTTATTTATTTCTGAGCTAGTTATGGTCCCTGAACACCATAACACCTCTTAAAACATAATAACACACTAAATCCCTAAACCTTATACTTGAAAGCTTACTTATTCATGTAATTAGGAAATGAAATTACACTTTGCCCCCCCCCCCCCCCATATATGTATACGGTTCACATAAGGTGGCTCCCACCAAGATCTTCATTTGATCTTTCATTGATTTCCATAAGATTTCCCTAGTATTTGTGAAGATATGTTAAGATGTGCATTGTACTTGAGGGACATAAGATCCCTTGGATAATAACAATTAGAGGTGATAAGTACACTAGTTCTTCTCATTATCATCACCACAAAAATTCTTCTTCTTCTCCCCACAAGCTACGGCCGAAACCTCCCCTCACACACTCACCATTTTTTATTCAAGTCCAACCAATCCAAGTGTACTTCAAGATGTTAGAGGGCGATTGAAGAGGCTCGGTGCTCACGGAACTTGAAGGACCTCCTTCATTTGCCTTTATCCAACCATTTTGTCATCTTCAAGTTCTAGTATTCTTCCCTAGCTTGAAGCTAGTGGTAAGGCTCTCTTGATCATGTCTAATTCATATTTTTAGTAGTTAAAAGATATAACATGTTGAAAATCATATGAACACTAAAGATCATACACTTGAAGTTTGAACATAAAGTTAACATAAGATGAAATATTGTTAGAAGAAAGTTGTTTTAAATATGTTGATGATTATTTGTTGATTTCTTGGTAATATGTTGTTGATCATCATATTGAACTTGTTAAAGCATGATTAAAAACATGATTTAACAAGTTAGGAGATGATTATGTAACAACATGAAATAATCATCTTCTTGTAAACTTATAGATCCAAGATTTATGAATGATTTCCCAAGAAAGCCAAGTTTAAAATATGATTTTTAGAAGATCATGATTCTTACATAAACCAATATTATTTTTGGTGGAAAAACAAGTGTATGAACACTTGTGAAACAAGAGAGTTAATGAAATCAACATTTTTGTAAATTATGTTTACAAGTTGTAAACACCAAACCTTTTCAAGAATGGAATTTTTGATGAAATAAACACACTTTAATGAGTAACTAAATCTACTAGAGACATTGCCAAGTTACTACGATTTTTGAGAAAGAATAAGTTCATGTTGTCATGTAACTTACTTGATTTTAACACTTGATGGATGAGGAATGAATTGTTGATTGTTGATGATGTTTTAAAAGAAAATAAACACATGTTTTGAAAACATGGGAAGCCTCCATTTTTAGGGGAAACTCTGCCAAAATTTTATAAATTTTGACACTTAGAAAAATATAAGTCTTTGAGAAACTTATTCCCTAAAAATGTATCTAAAAACATTTACCAAGGTTTCCCCAACTTTTGTGTTAAGAAATGAGGATTTCTTCAAGAATAAAAATGGATATTAAGTATGTATATTTGTGAGAAAAATATATATATTTGATCACCAAATTTTGTGCTAAGTGTATGTAGTATGTATTATACTTGATAGTGTATTAGGACTTGAAGATACACTAAATACTCCTAAGGAGTGAAGATACAAAAATACCCATACAACATACTTAGACAAATACAAGAAAATATATTTATGAAAATATATTACTCGATAGAATAAATAACTTGGACAAGTTATAACATGAAATGAAGTTTCGGAAAAGATACATAATTCGGGTGAAAATACAAGATACTTATATTTATTTTTGAGAAAATAATATAAGTAAGATACATAGTTAAAAATATAAATTATTTTTAACACAAGAACACATATACAAAAGATAGTGACTTGTACTTGTGCGATACAAGTCTAGTGACTAACGTTAATAAACACTTTAGGTCACGACGCTAGATAAGAAAAATCCGGTTAAGTTTACGACGCAGGAACGCAAAGTTGTGAGTTCATGCTCCCCCTTTTCTTTAACTGTTTTTGGTTTTATGACTCTCGGGGGTGAAATACATGTTACAAATGTTACAAATGTCACAATGTTTACAAATGGTATGATACAAAAATAAGAAGCACTCTTGGTGAGAACGAGTACCAAGTATGATGCGTTTTAAGAATTGCCTACGAAACACTAGATCATGTGAGCATAGACTAGATACGGAAATGTCATTGAAACATTCATTGAAACCTTCATTGAAACATTCATTAAAAACATTCATTAATTAGGGACGAGGGTTAGATCTAACGGGTACGGCCGAACCCCCCTCATGGTCAAAACTAGTACCTAGTAGTGCTTCGGAGTCCCAGTCGAGGGAAATCGACACAGTCGAGGGTAATCGACATAGTCAAGGGAAATTGACACACTCAAGGTACATTGACATAGTCGAGGTTAATCGACATAGGCAAGAAAAATCGACAAGGGTATAAGCCATTACGAGTGCTTCCCATGTCCTCAAGGAGTCATAACAAGTACTCCCCATGTCCTCAGGGAGTCATAACAAATACTCCCCATGTCCTCAAGGAGCCATAACAAGTACTCCCCATGTCCTCACATGCCTTAAAGTCCTTGTACAAACATTCAGTTAGTATGCTCCTACACGTTTTTCATACCTGTTTACAAAAGAGTCTCTCAAAGATTTACAAGAATTACAGTACACAAACTAGACGCATGAACTCGCTCAACTTTTTGTTGATGTTTTCCAAAATTACATGTATTTCAGGTGACATGATGGATCTTGTGCGCAGGTGTCATAACTAGAAGTAGACTTCAAGTTTAGATGTCATCCACTTTTGTTGATTTGTAACCTTGTCGAAGGTGGTGTTGTGAAAACTTAAATAACAAGTGTTTGTAATACTAAAATTTCATGAATGGATGAACATCGTTTTGATCATGTAGTTGTTTGTTACGATTGAATGCAATGATATTAAACCAGTCACACATCGTACGCTTCCGCAAAAGTGAGGGTGTGACAACGCTCTGGTATCCTTTCCTATAGAGTTCAACCACAACCCGTTTAGAACTCTTTTCTTAACATATAACGCATATTTTGCCGTAATTTACAAATACGCGTTTAACCCTAATTTCCAGTTTTAAGCCTTCTTTGAGGCATTTTTACAAACACTTTAAGAGCACAATTTCTCAAAATTTAGAATCAAGTTAATGGCTTGTTATTTAGCCGATATTAACATCAATTAACAAGCTCATATCAATTTTCGCATCAACAACATCTGAATTTACATACTAGAATTCAAATTACACTAGAACAACTATCAATTTCTAGTGTTTAACATGTTCCTACAAAAACCCACTTATCACCTTCAATGGTGATCATGAATTTACAAGAATTAGGCCTAATTTCAACAAGTGATTGACTAGGGTTTTACTCCGAGACACAATATCATTCCTATCTCATTCAAAACAACATTCATGCAAAATGATTTTCGAATTTCTTAAGCTTATCCAGAAATTCAGACAAGGCTTTTCTATGAAATTTACATACCTTATGACCCCTCGCAGTGGAGATCACTATTCTATGTTCGGATTTTGATTTGGGAACGAATTTGATCTTCAATTTGTGGGATTTAGCATGAACTAGGGTTTTGAAAGAACCCAGGTCGCCCCTCTGTGTGTTGATCGATCCAGCACACACACAAGTGTGTGTGTGTTTTATGTTTAAATATGTTTTATTATCATAATTTTCAATTTAAACACTTTTGGTCCCTCTACTATCATTTGATTTATATTTTAGTGTTTTTAACCCGCTTATAAGTCACTACAAGACTTTTATCTAACTAGGTTATTTTTAATCCTAGTTAGTTCACTTATTTATTTACCGACATTTTATTTAGAATAAAAAGAATTACATTTTCGGGGTGTTACAGGTCCACCCCCTTAAAAAGGGTTTCGTCCTCGAAACCGGAAAATACGTACCAAATAATGTTTGGTAGAGACGTCGCATTTTTTCTTCGGACTCCCACGTAGTGTCCGACCCCTTTCTATGCTCCCATTTGATCTTAACTTGATCAATTTTCTTAAGCCGTAAATCTTTAACCTTCCGATCCAGAATCTCAATTGGCCTTACCGCATAATTAAGGTTATTGTCCACCTCGATATCATCGTAGTGGATATAAGTCATTTCCTCCACTAAACACTTTTGGATTTGTGACACATGAAACGTGCCATGAATTCCGCTCAATTCGTCTGGTAACTCAAGGCGATAAGCTACCTTGCCTACTCGTTCAATGATTTTAAATGGCCCGATAAACCTCGGGCTTAATTTCCCTCTCTTTCGGAATCAGATGACGCCCTTCCATGGGGAAACCTTTAACATAACCATGTCGCCTACATGAAATTCAATCGGTTTTCGTCTTTTGTCGCCATAAGACTTTTGCCTGTCTTGGGCCGCTTTCAAGTGAGCTCGAACCAAATCGATTTTCTCGTTAGTGGCTTGGACAACATCTTTGTGGCCCAGTTCACGCGGACCCACTTCACCCCAGCACACCGGGGTTCTGCATTTCCTACCATATAGCATCTCATACGGAGCCATACCGATGCTTGCATGGTAACTATTATTATACGAAAATTCGGCCAACGGTAGATAAATGTCCCAACTTCCCCCGAAGTCGATGATACACGCACGTAACATATCCTCCAAAGTCTGTATTGTTCTTTCACTCTGCCCATCTGTCTGTGGATGGTATGCGGTGCTGATAAAAAGTTTCATTCCCATCTGTTCTTGGAAATCTCTCCAGAAATTTGATGTAAACCGGGTATCTCTGTCAGACACAATGGATACCGGTACTCCGTGACGTGCCACTACTTCATTTGTATACACTTCAGACATATTTTCCGAAGTATATGACTCGCGTATAGGAATGAAATGAGCACTCTTTGTCAATCTATCCACAACCACCCATATAGCATCGAATCACAGGCTCGTCCTAGGCAGTTTGGTCAACAGGTCCATAGTAATATGTTCCCATTTCCAAACCAGGATTTCCAACGGTTGCAATTTTCCATATGGTTTCTGGTGTTCTGCCTTGACTTGTAAACAAGTCAAGCACTTCTCCACATACTTTACTACATCCCTCTTCATTCCGGGCCACCAATAGTTTTTTTTTCCAGATCGTTTTACATCTTGGTTGCACCCGGAAGAATAGAATAACGGGATTTTTGAGCTTCATTGAGTAGAAGCGTCTTAACTCCACAGGAATTTGGGACCCATATTCTTCCGGATACTTGTGCTCCTCGGATACGTTCAAGTATACCCGAGGTTACAACAAGCTGCATCGACCTTACTCGTCTTGGCACATAATCTGATTTTCTGCTCAAGGCATCCACCACAACATTTGCCCTTCCGGGGTGATAATGTATTTCGCAGTCGTAATCTTTCACCGTTTCTAACCATCGCCTTTGCCGCATATTTAACTCCTTCTGATCGAAGAAGTATTTTAAACTCTTGTGGTTGGTGAATATGGTGCACTTTACCCCATATAAATAGTGCCTCCATATTGTTAACGCAAACACCACCGCCGCCAATTCAAGATCGTGCGTGGGATATTTCTTTTCATGTACCTTTAATTGCCTCAAGGCATAAGCTATTACCTTGCCTCATTGCATTAAAACACATCCGAGCCCCGAAAGTGAGGCATCCGAATAGACTACCAAGTCTTCGACTCCGTCCGGCAACATTAATACCAGAGCTTGGGTTAACTTCTCTTTTAGCGTTTGGAACGCTCTTTCTTGTTCGACACCCCAAATGAACTTCTCCTCTTTCCGGGTTAACTTAGTTAGCGGTGAAGCAATCTTAGAGAAATCTTGAATGAATCTCCTGTAATATCCCGCGAGCCCTAAGAAACTTCTAATTTCCGAAGGATTCTTCGGAGGGCTCCATTTCGACACAACCTCTATCTTTGACGGATCTACCAATATTCCGTTGGCACTTATGATGTGGCCGAGGAATTGCACCTCTCGTAACCAAAAGGCGCACTTTGAAAATTTCGCATACAACCTTTCTCGTCTGAGTGTCTCTAATACTTCCTGTAAGTGATGCGCATGCTCCGCCTCACTTTTTGAGTATACCAGAATATCGTCGATAAACACGATTACCGACTTGTCCAACATTGGCTTGCAAACCCGATTCATGAGGTCCATGAAAACCGGGGGTGCATTTGTCAGTCCGAATGACATCACGAGGAACTCGTAATGTCCGTATCGCGTGCGGAAAGCCGTCTTCGGTACATCCTCTTCCTTGACCTTTAATTGGTGATATCCCGATCTAAGGTCGATTTTTGAAAACCAATTCACACCTTGTAATTGGTCGAATAGATCCTCTATTCTCGGAAGCGGGTATCGATTATTTACCGTGAGTTTGTTTAACTCCTGGTAATCGATACACATTCGCATGCTCCCGTCTTTCTTTTTCACAAACAGTACCGGTGCGCCCCAAGGAGACACACTCGGCCTTATGAATCCTTTATCAAGTAAGTCTTGAATCTGCGACATTAGTTCTTCTAATTCTGACGGCCCGAGTTGGTACGGCGCTTTAGCTACGGGTTTCACACCCGAACCAGTTCGATTTCGAACTCTACCTCCCGTTCAGGCGGTATCCCCGGTAGATCTTCCAGAAACACATCTTCGAAGTCACGTACCACCAGTACGTCTCCAATCTTCGGTGATTCTTTCTCGGGCTCATTTGCGTATATCATAAACGCTCTACATCCGTGCTTCATGAGTTTGTGAGCTTTCAACATCGAACATATAATAGGATTGCCTCCCTTCTTGCCATAAATTGTAACGTGTTTTCCTCTCGGAGATGTTAGTTTTATCTCTTTACAGAAACATACGACTTTTGCTTGGTGTCAAGATGGCCAATCCATCCCAACAACTACTTGAAACTCTCCCATCGACATCGGGATTAGATATATCAAGTACTCCTCATCATCGATACTTAATTTACAGCCTTGACAAACATCACATACTTTGAAACTTTTGTTGTCCCCTATTTCAACTTCTAAGGGCATAGATAATTTCGTCAATACAAATGAAGGATGTCGAATAAATCCATGTGAAATAAAGGATTTATTCGCACCCGTATCAAATAACACACATGCAGGAATCGAGTTTATTGCGAATATACCTGAGACCACATCGGGTTCTGTTTTCGCTTCAGCCGCTGTAAGTTGGAAGGACCTGGCCTTCGCCTTTGGAGCTTTCTTTCTTTTCAACTAAGTCTGGGCATTCAGACTTTTTGTGGCCGGGCTGATAGCATTTGTAACAAACTGAGACTTTACCCGGACATAGAGATGTCGTGTGCCCCGTTTTCCCGCATATGGGACATGGTTTATCTTTGAAACGACACTCGCCCTTGTGCCCCTTTCCACACACCTTGCAACTCGGTGATCCACCCTTCGCATCCGTTTTCTTTGCCGACTCAGACGTTTGAGTCTTCTTTGTAGGGCTTGGATTCACATCCTGTGCCTTTCGCTCACCCCTCTCGATTTGTTTCTTCAACTCGATTTCCCGCTCCCGGGCGGTGTTGATGATTTCCGTGAGCGTTTCAAACTTTGAGGGAGTCATAAACTCCCGGTATTCAGCGCTCAACATGTTCTAATATTAATATATCTTCTGCTCTTCAGTGGTGACTAACTCGTCACAGAATCTCAGCTTATCCATAAAAATGCCCATGATTTTATCAATTGTTTCACCCCTCTGTCTTAACTGGATGAACTCCTCCTTGATCCTGTTAATGACTGCCTTGGGACTATGATGTTTAAGGAATGGCACCTTAAACTCATCCCATGTCATGACCCTTGCCGCTTCGGCTCCTATCTCCTTCTTTTTGTTGTCCCACCAATCCTTGGCTTGACCCCTCAACTGACCCGTTCAGTAAGCAACAAAATCACCCACGTCACAGTGGGTCCTTTCAAACAACCCTTCGACGTCACTTAACTATCTTTGGCATATTATCGGGTCAACCTCCCCATTGTAAATCGGCGGTTTACACGCCATGAACTCCTTATACGAACATCCTTTACGTTCTCCAGATTTTTCTTTCTTAAGGTTGACATTATCTTCCAACGTTTTAACTCGTTCTTCCACTAATGATAACACTGTATTCTGAATTTTGTCTATGAACCCGGATAGACTACTCTCAATTGCCTTTCCCATTTCTTCGGCAATTATCTCTTTCATTTGTTCGGTGCTTGTCGTCACCGGATCATCATCATTCCTTTCCGTCATCTCGAAACTGAAATGTTTACATCAATTATTAAACATTTCCTTTATAACATAGCTTTATTTACTTCGGTTTAGCCAAGTTTGTAACTTGCTTTGACCGTTCTCATTTAGTGCACCTTCCGGGTTTGAGTGTGTTAACACGCTCTTCCCGTGCACATTAATTCCCATCTCTTTTACTTACATAGGATAAGATCTACTAAAATAAATAATTTATCCTTACCGGACGATCGATCAAGCTTGAACCGAACACTTTGTTGACAACCTTGAGCTCTGATTACCAACTTGTAACAACCGTCTAATTTCTATTCGAATTTAATAATAATATGCAGGATTTTATATAAAAGTAGTTTACTTCAACATAAACACTAAGTCAAAGTTCTAAAGTGATCATACACTAGTTGACTTCTAACTAGTTTAAACATTCAAAATATGTTTAGTAAATTGTTTACATCAAGAACATTGTCTAAAACATAGTTAATCTATTGCGGAAGCTTCAAAAGTGAGTGTTCGGTTCTTCAAAACATGCTTGATCGCCATCCGGAAGGTCCCCATTGTCACCTAAAGTCAAAATCACTTACAATGTTAGTTTTGACATTAATATAGTGAGTATAAACAAGTTCCATCATCGAATCATAAAAAAAAAATCCAGTTTTGGTCCTGCCGCGTGTCGCGCCAAAACCCACTCAACCTGTCGCGTGTCGCGCCAGATCCAAAGGATCCTGTCGCGTGGCGCGGGGGAGACCATTTTCCAGCAGGTGCAGGTTTTTGACCTGCATTTCCTGCCAGCTCCGAAAATTCCAAATTTCAGCTTCAAATGTCCGTAACTTTTGATCCGTAGGTCCGTTTTAGGTGATTCTTTTTCCTATACGTCTGTAATTTCATTACCGACGTGCCTATTACATTTATCATACCCAAAACTTTAGATTACGGACCGAATGACTAAAATCACTATGTGATTATTCGACCCATTATATTTACACCTATTTGCTACCATTGCAATAGAAACCATAAGGCGCATTTTTACCCAAAATCCGGGGCTTAAAATCACCGGCGCTTCATTACCAAAACTATGGCTTTTTTTTGCGCTCTTGTGATCCATCTTCGCCAATTTCTAATCAAAACACCATTTTATTGCTACTAAACAATAGGTTTGAGCCGTTTGGCTCATTTACGGAATCCTCCGTTTCCAATGACTACCAAACACTTCCTAATCTATTTTCAATTATTCAATCAATTATGAACAACGACATTTCAACTATTACACATCTTTATACTAAAACACAACCATGACGATTGAAATATCCAAATTTGCTTATTGTAACGAATAAGTTACATACCTTCAAAGCACGCCCTTCAAACGCAAGTCGCCACCGGCTTGTCCAGTTGACGCTCCGGTATCCTTTCCTATAGAGTTCAACCACAACCTATTTAGAACTCTTTTCTTAACATATAACGCATAATTTGCTGTAATTTACAAATACGCGTTTAACCCAAATTTCCAGTTTTAAGCCTTCTTTGAGGCATTTTTACAAACATTTTAAGAGCAAAATTTCTCAAAATTTAGAATCAAGTTCATGGCTTGTTATTTAGCCGATATTAACATCAATTAACAAGCTCATATCAATTTTCGCATCAACAACATCTGAATTTACTTACTAGAATTCAAATTACACTAGAACAACTATCAATTTCTAAAGTTTAACATGTTCCTACAAAAACCCACTTATCACCTTCAATGGTGATCATGAATTTACAAGAATTAGGCCTAATTTCAACAAGTGATTGACCAGGGTTTTACTCCTAGACACAATATCATTCCTATCTTATTCAAAACAACATTCATGCAATATGATTTTCGAATTTCTTAAGCTTATCCAGAAATTTAGACAAGGCTTTTCTATGAAATTTACATACCTTATGACCCCCTCGCAGTGGAGATCACTATTCTATGTTTGGATTTTGATTTGGGAACAAATTTGATCTTCAATTTGTGGGATTTAGCACGAACTAGGGTTTTGAAAGAACCCAGGTCGCCCCTCTGTGTTTTGATCGATCCTGCACACACACAAGTGTGTGTGTTTTATGTTTAATTATGTTTTATTATCATAATTTTCAAGTTAAACACTTTTGGTCCCTCTGCTATCATTTGATTTACATTTTAGTGTTTTTAACCCGCTTATAAGTCACTACAAGACTTTTATCTAACTTGGTTATTTTTAAGCCTAGTTAGTTCACTTATTTATTTACCGACATTTTATTTAGAATAAAAAATTTACATATTCGGGGTGTTACAGGTAACCCTTTATGAGTGCTTTTGCGATCCTAATTGATAACAAAGCTGTCTCGATTTGGTTACTTACATATGGCATAGGTCAGTGTATTAGCTACACACTTATTGATCCTTAGATTCCATGGGTATCCTACATACTATGATTTCAATACCGGTTTACAAAGATAACAGAAAACATTTCAATACCGGTTTACAAAGATAACAGAAAACATTTCAATACCGGTTTACAAAGATTACATAAATCATTTCAATACCAGTTTACAGATATGACATAAAACATTTCATTACTGGTTTACAAACTCAACAGTTACATATATCGGTTTATAAACATAACAGAAAACATTTCGTTACCGATATACAAAGACGACATTTCAAATGCTTTGAGATATTAAGATCTCACAAACCGATTTTTCAAATGCAAGATTACAAGTGTTTTAAAACGCATTTGATATAAAACAAACAAACTATGAACTCACTCAACTTTATGTTGACTTTTTCGCTTGTTCTTTCTCAGGTTGCACTTTCAAAACTATGGAACGGTTGGAATAGGAGAACCCATGGGAATTCAAGTACTTAGCGGCGTTCACTTTATAGAAGTCTTAGCTTTATTTGCTTCCGCTGTGCAATGAAGATACCAGTCCAGTCACGCCAGTGCTATGATATTTCGGGGTGTGACAGATTGATATCTGAGCTATAGGTTTCAGCGAATTAGGTTTCTGTAGAGATACCTAGGCTTTAACCTCACTATCCTTGGGGACTTAGATATCAAGACTTGAACACATACAAAACTCCTAGGACTCGAATATGGGTTCTAACCGTTGCCAAAAACAATGAGTCAACTATTTCGATTTTAAACATGCACAAGATGTGTTTGATACACGATACATGAAATGATTACATACGGTAAGCAAAACCTTGAGAGTTTTGATACCATGCATCTAGGACCTTTGTTGAACTTATGTCAAAATCCATTAAAGGTCATTACGTAGGAACTGCGACAGTTAACACGGGCAAACACCATTATATTTTGTCGTCTATGCTATCTCACCTACCCGAGTAGGTAACCTGCGCATAACGAAACGTTAGTTCACAAGATTACATGAAACTCAAATTATACGTCAACGGATGTCGGAGCACATCACATTCTACACGGAATGAAATGCTAGTGCACAAGTATACATGAAACTTAAACTATACGTCAGCGGACGTCGAAGTATATCATACACGACTTTCGAGGCAAGGCCTTTGGTAAACATGATTGAGCACGATAACAATGATGATAATCCCGGCAGCGGGAGAACTGCCGACCGCAATGCAGCACTTTGCCACGTGATCCTTCAAACGACACGAATCTCGCTGAGGTATGCAAGAACAAGATTTCACAACAGTCGGTACTTACTCTAATGAGACTCACAACTATTGGCTCTGCAAAAGAAGTCACATGTCTTCGCATCCCCCTATTTCACATATGGCGATTACGCTATGTTCGAAATTCCAGGTAAAGTCCTTAAATTTCTTTTATTGAAATTCTGACTTTTGCATCTAGTGAGTAGATTTTTTTTACATTTCTACTTCCCCCTAATGGTCATTGCATCACGAAGATTTTATTTCATGATAGCGAACACTCATTTGCTTATTTCTTGACAAATTCGTACGCTACACATGCATTGTTTGCTACGCATGTGGTTTCACTTCGAATGGTTGTTTTGTCAACATCTCATATATTATTTCGCTATACTAAATCTTTGCATTGTATTCTAGACGACCCGTATTATTGCAAAATGTTGACTCCTTGGTATCGAGTCAACGGATTTCTTGGAAAACTCATTCTTATTTTGAGTGGCATACGTGGTTTTTCGTTGTAACCATGTCGAAACTTTCTTATTGATACATGAATTCATTGTTGGATTGTGTTTCAACCAAGTTCAGTTGATTGAACTTGCTCGTAATATATATTCAATTCAATATTCCATATGATGGATTGAGGCCATCATATTCCAAATAACCCCAACAAGCACTTCATTTGCTTTGAATCATAATAGGCTTGTTTGGTCATCGACTTCATTGAATCGTTTCTTTGATCACGACCACCTTGTGGTGGCGTTTTTCACAAATTTGAAGCTTGCGCTAATCTCGTTTGCACGCATCATGTACGAATTTAATTAATTAATTGTTTGTTTATTTATATTAAATCCGTTTTCTTGAATAATCATATTAAAGCAGTCTTAGCACAATTGTGTGTTAAGATAATGATACACAAATTCATGTCATATTCTGGTGTACCTCTTAACGGTTCTTTCACCATCGAGCGAACATTTTGTGATATTAATTGCTTTCCATCTTCGCTCAAAAACATTGTTTATTTGTTTCATTTTCAGTTGAAAATCCTTTGAGAATTGCTTGAAACAAATATTCAGATTTACTTCGTTGAACCTCTCATTTGATTTCAAACACGGGGATACTTGTTTGATCACCGCTATTGTTAAACTCGTAGCTTGGGCTAATCATGATCGAGCGTTTTATGCATAACACGGTGATGCTTGTTCGGTCACCGATATTATTGAATTATTTCATTCACAACGACACCTTGTGGTGTCGGTATAAACTTGTAGCTTGTGCTAATCATCATCAAGCGTTTCATGCAAAACTATATACGCTCTTTGTTTGACGAATCATTTAAATAATCTTAGTATAATCACGTATTAAGACAATGATACACCAGGTTCAGTTGTATTTCATTTCGGTGTATCCTTGCAACTCAACCATGTCAACACATTGATTTTATCTTATTCATTTATTGGTTCAATAGTTGACAAATCATTTCGTGATTCTATCTATTTGAGCTTGTTGAATCAAGTTTTCAATCATACAACAAGCAACGCAAATTTCCGTTGGTAGTGAATTCTATTGATTAAAAAAAATTGATTTGCATGTTGTGAACATTCATTTGGAATTCTATTGGTCGAAATTCCTCTTTTGTTGGACCCCCATAAACTTGATCACATTGGTGATAGTATCACTACGCTTCGTTCGCTTGACATCGAATTTTGGAGCAAACTCAGTTGAACCGTTGGGTTCTTATTGATGCAAAATGTCTTTAAATTCACATGATTCGAACAAGTCTTGATTCGATTATGTGGTCATTCGCTTTGTTATTATTCAGACTTACCTACGAACAACACAACTTTGAGGAGATAACATAGACTAAATTTCGAGGACGAAATTTCTGCAACAGGGGGAGAATGTGACAACCGGTAATTAACGACTTCTAATTACGCAATTAACAAGGGTTTAAGTCGCTAATAAATAGTGTTTATGTCACGAAATAACTTAATTAGGCTTTTGGAATGCCTAGGAACACTTATCTGACGTTACAGTGCGCGTATGATGATTTTCGGGAAATCTGCGGAGCGTTAAGCGATAACGAACTGAAACCGTACAAAATACTGACAACGCCAAAAAATACGAGCTTTATATGTATAATTTAAACACATGGATTTTGTTTTACAAAATTATCACACTTTTGAATGTCACAAAACGCAAACATGAACGAAAAACGCGACTGTAGGAACGCACGGGAAACGAAACTGAAGCATCAGAAACGTGTATTACCCACAAAACTGAAATATTATGAGATATTTAGCGCCGTGATCAAATTTTAATATCCGTAGCTTAAATCAGATTGAAAAACAGATTAACGACGACAAAAGAAATATTTTACGCAATTTTAACGCGACGACGATCATGCGCGTCAAATATCGATATCCGAGGTAATTTTGAGTGTTTCGACTCTAAAATTTTATTTTACGATATTTTAGGACGATCGAGTTCACAAACGGGTTTCAGAACGTATCGGGTCACACGTAACACGAGAAGCGGGCTTGTGGTCCTGGGGCCCAAGCCCATTTAAAAATCCCTAGTATATAAACTCCTTACAAGTCCATCTCCCTCACATTTTCCTTTGAAACCCAACCGTACACAACCACAGTCCTCTGCATCTCTCTCGTGTCCAGTCACCGGTGACCCGAGAAGCTTTGGCTGAGCTCCGGCACCTTGTTTTCTTCCTGCTACATGTACACACAACCCTTAACCTCCATCTTTCTATACCATACATATCTGAAACCTAGAGAGAGAGAAAGAGAGAGATCAGTGAGAGGGGATGGAGCCGGCGACCGCTGGCGATGCTGACGTTGGAGTTGGCGGTGGTTGTGGCAGCCGATAAAATTCGGTGATTGAACACCGACCAGTTACAGCGGAGCTGGTGAACGGCGGAAGCGGCGTGGTTTTTCAGTGACGGTGAAAGAACGAGATGAGAGAGATAGAATGAAGGGGGTCGGCGGCGACTGATGGCGGAGTCGTCAGTCCGACGAAAACAACATCAACGGCAACCATGTTTTCTATCTCCACTCCGGTAAGTTCTTGACTCTTTGTTCCTTCTCATCTCAGATCTTTTGGACCCCTTTTTCGCCAGTCGTTTGGTCGTCGTTTTCAGGTTGTAGTGGTGAAGATGGCAATGGAGGTAGTATTGTGAGGTGTGTTGATGGTGACGGTGGTGGTGGTCAGATTCAGGGCGAGTCATGATTCGGGTTCGGGTTTGGTGCAATTTAACCAGATTCAAGTTAGTCAACTCGGTTAAACCGAGTCGACTCGGTCAACACCCGAGGCAACTCGGGTCAACGTGGTTAACAGTTGAACAACGGGTCAACGGTTCCAGTTCGGGAGACGGTTCAGATGTAGAGATCAGTTTGATGTTCGAGTCAACTCGGTCAAACCGAATTAACTATGTTCTAGCTGGGTCAAACAGCCAAGGCAATCAACAGCAGTCAACGCCCAGTCAACATGAAGAACCGGTAACAAAGTTAGAATGTAGCGAGTTATGATACGTTAGTTAGACTTTATATAGTTAAACGCGACCGAGCTCGACCCGTTTCGTTTCGTTTTGGTATTAGTTTACATTTATTATGCTCGACGAAAACTTTATATAGTTTGATTATATGACTGAATTGTTGTTGAAAATTGTTGAATTTTGATAAAAAAAATATCGACACTTTGATTGTCGGGATCGTACAAAAACAGAGGAAGCTCTGCCCGATTTTCCGTAAAAATCCGAAATATCAAATATATTTATATGGTATAAACGACACATATCGAAGTTCGAGTTTTCTTATAAAGAAATATGAAAGTATATTTACTACTTAACGAAACTCGACGTTTATATAAAATAAAGATGATTAATTAGGTTATTTCAAAACGCCGATAACCCGAAATAGTTAAGTATTTTCATAAAATAAATATGAAGTTTCTATTTATTTCAAACGTCCAGATTTCCGACCACATTTATAAAATAAATATAAGGTTTATATTTAATTTAAACGTAGACTTTAGACTTTCTTACGAACTAAATATAATTCTATATTTATTTCAAACGACTGATTTCGAAATTTACATTTCAAACGTCACAGCTTAAAATGCGTGTGTATATATATGTGTGTGTATATATATATATATTTATTTATTTCCATCTTAGGACAACTACGATTATACGAACCACTATCCACCTACGTATTTCTAATTCACGATGACCAACACCTCATCGCAAGTATATATTTATATTTGAATATAGATATATAAATATATATCTTAATCACTCGAAAACTAAGTCGATCTCGAGATTTAGTTTTATCCCGATTATAAACGGGATCAAATAACCATAGAATGCTTATTCTAAGTCAAACCAACAACACCTTCGTAGAGTCATTTTATTTACGACTCGGTAGAGCTCGGACACGTAGTTTAACTACGTCCTCTTACTAGAAACTTATAAGTATTCCTTCGTAGGAATGTCATAGTTGCACGCTAGCTAATTCATGTCCTTGGAATGACAACACGGAATCACGTTAAGCTAGCTTTGCACGGGAATG
Source organism: Helianthus tuberosus (assembly GCA_030545235.1). Lineage (NCBI taxonomy): Eukaryota > Viridiplantae > Streptophyta > Magnoliopsida > Asterales > Asteraceae > Helianthus > Helianthus tuberosus. The sequence goes on from CM060352.1 coordinate 124,521,745, forward strand.
TCAAGGTGAGTTCATAACCCCCACTTTTTACTGTTTTACATTTTTATAAATGTTTTCGGGGGTGGAAAGACATGCAAGTTTTGCAAAAACAAAGTGTTTCGATAAACAAAAATCACATGTTTCTAAACCATTTCGCAACAGGATTTCAACGAACACAAATGGTTTATGAAAAGATTTAAGCTAAACTTACCGGTTCTTATAACAATACAAGGTTTTCGAAACATGCATGAGTTTCAATGACGTGGGCAAAGGCCCAAATACATGGGTAAAGGCCCAAGGACATGGGCACAAGCCTAATGACATGGGCAAAGGCCCAATAACACTAGGTATGTAGCTTTGGAATTAGATGATAACGGATCACTGTGCGTGAGTAGGAGGATGACATTAGTAACCATTAATCACGTAGTGAACAAGGTGCAAAAGGGTATAGATCTATCGAGTTTGAGGCGCGCTCCACTCTGGGTTTGGTAACCCTTTATGAGTGCTTTTGCGATCCCAATTGATAACAAAGCTGTCTCGGTTTGGTTACTTACTTATGGCATAGGTCAGTGTATTAGCTACACACTTATTGATCCTTAGATTCCATGGGTATCCTACATACTATGATTTCAATACCGGTTTACAAAGATAACAGAAAACATTTCAATACCGGTTTACAAAGATAATAGAAAACATTTTAATACCGGTTTACAAAGATAACAGAAATCATTTCAATACCAGTTTACAGATACGACAGAAAACATTTCATTACTGGTTTACAAACTCAACAGTTACATATATCGGTTTATAAACATAACAGAAAACATTTCATTACCGATATACAAAGACGACATTTCAAATGCTTTGAGATATTAATAACTCACAAACCGGTTTTTCAAATGCAAGATTACAAGTGATTTAAAAAGCATTTGATATAAAACAAACAAACTATGAACTCACTCAACTTTATGTTGACTTTTTCGCATGTTCTTTCTCAAGTTGCATTTTCAAAACTATAGAATGGTTGGAATAGGAGAACCCATGGGAATTCAAGTACTTAGCGGCGTTCACTTTCTAGAAGTCTTAGCCTTATTTGCTTCCGCTGTGCAATGAAGATACCAATCCAGTCATGCCAATGCTTTGATATTTCGGGGTGTGACAGTGGTGAGCACCGTACTATAGCCACGATTAGAAAAGTTGGCAGCATATGCAGCATGACACGCATGACATCTGAATGTTAGTATTGCAAAAACCGAAATAAAACCACGAACAACATCTGCCGAGCCATGTGTTTTTGCGAAAATTTTCTCCTAGTGAATACAAGCTAGTGGAGCAGTTGACAACTCAAAACATGGAGTGACGCAACATTTTTCAAACGATAAGGAAGCAAGACCCCGACAGCTTCCATATTCGAAAGACATACAAACTGCGCTGCAGAAGATTAGATCCTCACATAAAGACGGAAAGACTCCCATTCAGACACTAGAAACCATGTTGTTCTTTAACGATTTTGTTTACGAGACCCGGGAGGAACCCGGAATAGATGTGTTTTCTTTGTCACCCCGTCATACACAATGTGGCGTGCATTCCCGCATGTGTTGTTGATCGACGGGATGTACAAAACAAAAACATGTGCAACATGCCATGTGTCCAGGTTGTGGGTTCAACATCGACCAACAAGTTGTTTTGTGTCGCTCATGCGGTCATTTGTAAACAACGGAAAGATAACTTTGTATGGTTGCTTGAAAGGATTAAGTCAATGTTGGATGACTGTATGGAGTCGTGTGTGATTGTAATGGATAGGGACCATGCCCTAATGAACTATGTGCTAAAGTATTCCCAAACGCCTCTAGGTATCTCTGCATGTTTCATATACAACAGAATATTGGTAAACAATACAAGAAAGCCTTTACGGAAAAAGACCTGGAAAAATTATTAAATTTTGGGGGGTAATGTGCAAGTCTCCTACAAAACCCATATAATACTACAACTTGAAAAATCAGTATAAGCGATTTGTGGCCTGCAAAAGTGAAAGTAAGTTTTTTTACAACAAATGATTCACACCTTCCTTTATATTACACATCTGTACATTTAGTTTATTATTAATTTTCTAGGGTTCTTTAAGTATGTGCATGATAACTGGCTAAAATATTAAAAAGAAATGTTCGTCTTTGCGTGGACTAATCAGAGTCTCAACTTTGGTCAGCGTTCCTGTTGGACCTACAAGAGAACAAATGATATCCAAAAGCCAAAGCATGATCCACTGATCAAGAAATAACCAAAAGATTAAAACAGTCTCTCCCCAAAGATAGTGAATCTTGAACACCTAATTAGAACATTTGTTCAAGAGCATGGCAAACATCTAATCAAGACTTAGAAACCGCTGTTCAAGAGAATCAACATATGTTGAAGGGTAACATATGTTGAAGACCAAAGCCCTGATCAAGCCAAAGGTCTGATGAAGAAGACCAAACATCCGCATGACCAAACAGATGCTTGGATGACTATAATAGAGGATAGCTTAGACAGTGTTTTCTCAATGTAACAGTATTTATCTTATCAATGTTCAGATTAGCCTAGATCAGATGTTAGGATTTGCACAGATGTTTGCAAACATCTGTGCAATCTTTTCTGTTAGGAATGGTAGATTTCACTATCAGGGTGACGTCAAAAAATTATTGAACAGAGCTTTTGTACTTAGTGATCTATTCATCACACGCTTCACCTTTTCTCTTGTATGAACCATTTTGTTTACGTGCTCAGCTGAGGGGGAGTCTATAGAGTCAACTGAATTGTAAAAAAAACATTTGAATCTTTTAGATTAATGAAAAACAGTCGTTGATGATGACTTCCAGTTTGTGAATTTTATTATGTTTGATCAAAATTTGTTTGCAAACAAGAAACTCAGTTCTAACAACTGGTATTAGAGCTTGGTCATTTTATTGTGTATGATCACACCACTTTAGTTTTTATATAATATTAATGCCGAGTAAATTACAAGTTTTGTCCTTTATGTTTACACCATTTGCAGGCGGTGTCCTTTAGCGCAAAAGTTGACAATTTCTATACTTAATGTTCCAAAATCTTACGCATTATGTCCTTTAGGCCAAAGCCAGATAGATTTTTTTGTTAAATCAGATTACACAAGGGTCATTTGGTCTTTATGTTCACTGTCACACCCCGACCACGTAGAACATACAAAACGTGGCGGAAATGTCGGGGAGTGTTGTAACAGAATTAATTGTTTCAAATCCATGGCAATTGAAGTTTCGTTTTAATGATTAAAAGTGTTACAATGTCTTAACAAACAAGGAAATACAACATAATTAACTAATCTTGCATCTTTTATTGTCACTAAAGCCCAAGTCTGCCTATGTATATCTTGATCATCTTATGCAACAGCTCCTGAAAAACACATGTGAAAATAGGTACGTCAGCATAAAGATGCCGGTGAGATACATAGGTTTTGTGAAAATAGGTTTCATGACTTATGTTTGAGAAAATGTTTAGTCATGAACCTTGTTATTTGCTTTGTTTTGTAAATCATTTGAAAAACAATGAGTTCAGATGATATGTATAAATAAATGAATAATGTATGGTTAAATGAATAACCATAGTAAAATGGATTTGTATAAGATAAGTTGTTTGTAAAACAATGTCTTGTGAAAAGTATGTTATTTGTATAAAAATGTTCTATGTCTCAAACTGAAATGATTCAAATAACGCTACAATATGTAATACCATACAAACACTTATATATAGGAAGTACCAGCGGCGTATCCACCATGTTTGTATCATATTACACACGCATCGTTACTTAATCACTTAATCAAACCAAACCACCAAAGTAATGTTCATGTCTAATGTAAATCATGTAATGGATACAAACGGTTCAACAGTTACAAACGGTTCACACGGTCCAACGGTTACAAACGGTTCACAGATATCAACGGATCACATAGTCAAATGATTACAACGGTTCAAAATGTAATATAATGTGTTCATACGCTGGATAAGCATATGCAACAGAAAGGCAATGTAAAACAATGTACTAAGTAATGCACACAATGGGCACACCTAGCATGAAATGTCATGTAAAACGATGTACCAAGTATGCTAAGTTAACATACGAAGCAGAAAAGTCATGTAAATCAATGTACTAATAGTGTACTAATGAACATAACCAGTATATGATGTGAAAACAGGAAAGCATGAAAGTAACAAGTAGGCACATGTGTTTCACCCCAAAACAGTTTGGAAAACAGTAAAAGAGGGGTCTATGTACTCACTTGAGATTGCTCAGATGTCTAAAGATAATCACCAAGCAATGCTAGAGATCACGGAAATCAAACGGCACCTAAATAGGTAACTATGTTAATTAACCGGACCTAAATCGGAAGATTGGGTAGCATTAGGGTTTGTAAACCAAATGAGTGTAGGAACTCATATGATATGGTTTAACAAAGCCTACATACTAAATGAAACTTAACCTAAGTCTTATCGACCCATTACGACCCGTTTAGGAAGCTTATGCTACTTTAACGCGTCGTGCGCGTGAAACGCGTTCGGACCGCCTAACTAGTCCTATGACAAGTGTTATATGCCTAAACATGTTACATAATCAGTTATGTGACAAAGGTTTAGGTTACATATGCTTAATTACCAATTATACATGAAAAGGGTATTCTGGTAATTTACCTAAGGCATATAAACTACCTATCATACAACTACTTAAACGATGTGACCATAGGGTATAACCTCGGAAGGTTATGCCCTATACTAGGGTCACCTAATGTATTTGGTCGGATCCTAATGATCGACCAAACTGGGTCGGGCTCGAAGGTATAGGCGATTTATCAGATCGCCTACCCTACGACCCTAGACAACGTGGTAATCAGTGGGCATAGTCCCAAGGGACTATGACCAACGTGATTACACTCACGTTGCGAAGTTCAAACGAACTTCGCATTGACCATTACTGGTCAACGCTGAAAGTCAAACAAAGTTTGACTTTCTGACTCGAAAAGCAGTAAAAAAATAAGGAAAAGAACGAAAGAATACTAACCCAGGGTCCCCGAATGCTAATCCCGACTCAAGAACTCAGGTATGAAACAATGGTTTCAACTTAGAGCTCTCAAATCAAGATTCTTGTGAGAAAAAGCAATGGGGGTGGATGGGTATATATAGTTTTCGTTGAACCGTTAAGATCGTTTCATGGAAAACGTGTCTTAATCCAAGCCGTACAAGTGTTGAAAAGTTATGGTGTTTAGGTGTTTAAATTCCATCCACACATGTGTTGAAATGTCATGGTGTTTAGGTGTTTAAATTCCATCCACACATGTGTTGAAATGTCATGGTGTTTAGGTGTTTAAATTCCATCCACACATGTGTTGAAATGTCATGGTGTTTAGGTGTTTAAATTCCATCCACACATGTGTTGACTAAGCATTGTTAGAATGTGTGGTTGTGAATTAAACAACGGCTAATACATCGAATCTGGTCCCGAAAGTGCAAAACTGATCCAAATGACGCGACGCATGGATTTTTCTTATGGAGAACACTAAAATAAAATATTTTAGTGCTTACATAAATTTTTGGATGTCCGAATGTATTCAGAACGTAAGTTATGCGTAAAAATGCAAACTTGTGCACTTTTTGACACTTTTAGTCCCTGAATGACCCAAAAGTTTATTTTAGCACACCGAACCCCTCAAAGCCTATTTCTAAGCTATGTAAAGGATATTTATGGTATGTTTAACTTATGGTCATGTTCCGGAAGGTCTGTTACAGTTCAAATTGGCATACTTTCGCAGTTTGTCAACTTTAGTCCCTGTAAGCGATTAAACTTTGATTTCACCACACCAAACCTTCCAAAACTTATATCTAAGTTATGTAAAGGTTATTTAAGGTATGTTAAGCCTATTTCACTATTCCGGAGTGTTCGTTGGATTAAACTGGTTATATCTACACATTAGAGCGCGTATAACCCTCCAGAAAGCGATTTAAAGCTTGAAATCGAACAAGAATTGATATGTGAAATCGATACACATATTTTTACAAATCCCAAGTATGAAATACAATATTTCATTGGTTTGGCATTTGTTTGATGGCCGTGGAGGCACAGGTGTTACAGTCTCCCCTACTTTAGGAAATTTCGTCCCGAAATTAATTCGTAGGAGTCTAACTGTGGCTTTGTGTGAAGTAACCATCAAAGATATGTAAAGCATAATCCTGTCATTTCCTTAACGGACATTCTTCAGAACGAAAATGAACAAACGGAGTCATTTTCCTCAACGAGTATTCTTCAGAAGCGGAAATGAAGGAATAAACAAACGGAGATTCATTTCCTTAACGGAAAATCTTCAGAAACGAAAATGAACAAACGGAGTCATTTTCAACAGATGCTTCCTCAGAAACGGAAATGAAAATGATAGACAAACGGATATTCATTTCCTCAACGGACAAATCTTCAGAAACGAAAATGATTAAACGGAGTCATTTTCAACGGTTGCTTCCTCAGAAACGGAAATGAAAATGATAGACAAACGGATATTCATTTCCTCAACGGACAAATCTTCAGAAACGAAAATGATCAAACGGAGTCATTTTCGACGGTTGCTTCCTCAGAAACGGAAATGAAAATGATAGACAAACGGATATTCATTTCCTCAACGGACAAATCTTCAGAAACGAAAATGATCAAACGGAGTCATTTTCGACGGTTGCTTCCTCAGAAACGGAAATGAAAATGATAGACAAACGGATATTCATTTCCTCAACGGATAATCTTCAGAAACGAAAATGATCAAACGGAGTCATTTTCAACGGTTGCTTCCTCAGAAACGGAAATGAAAATGATAGACAAACGGATATTCATTTCCTCAACGGATAATCTTCAGAAACGAAAATGAACTAACGGAGTCATTTTCAACGGTTGTTTCCTCAGGTTCGGAAATGAAGGATTAAACAACGGGTATTCATTTCCTCAACGGATAATCTTCAGAAACGAAAATGAACTAACGGAGTCATTTTCAACGGTTATTTCCTCAGAGTTGGAAATGGAGGATTTACACAACGGATATTCATTTCCTCAACGGATAAATCTTCAGAAACGAAAATGAACTAACGGAGTCATTTTCAACGGTTATTTCCTCAGAGTTGGAAATGAAGGATTTACACAACGGATATTCATTTCCTCAACGGATAAATCTTCAGAAACGAAAATGAACTAACGGAGTCATTTTCAACGGTTATTTCCTCAGAGTTGGAAATGAAAAGATAAACAACGGATATTCATTTCCTCAACGGATATTCTTCAGAAGTGAAAAATGAATAGCTAGTTCATTTTTCCTCAACGGATGCTTCATCAGAATTGGAAATGAATAGGGTTAACTCTAGATACATGATAGAACTTGCTGTGATTTCTGTGCACTAAATTCCATAATTATGTATGCATCCATAATTACGTAATTCCTTGCATAGTCCGCACAGTTCGTTTTGTAATGTTGTGGGGAAGGATATCAAACTTGTGATGAGGGTGACTAGACTACCATAGGGTCCTTTTAATTAGATCGACAGAGGATCTTCTTAGTTAGACCACCAAGGAGTCCTTTCAACTATATCATCACATGATATCCCTAACCAGATTTTTGGATCAATCTGTTTAACTAGACCTCTCAAGGGGTCCAATTATAGAATAGTACTTCATAACCCAAGGAACTTAACTACTACGTAGAAGTCCATTAAGGATTGTAAGATAGTACCTTTGGATATCCTACTATGAATCCTTTATACGAAGATATGGAAGATTCTTCGAGGATTTGGATGGATCACATAGAAACACAAAATGTATAAGAAAACGCATAAGCACAAAATCACATAATTGTTTAATTTGACCATTAATTTGTTATCTTTGAACACGGATATTTAAAGCACACTAGGAATCCAATTCGTGGATTTCATTTGGCACTTTAATCTTTTCAAGAATCTATCTATGAAGATAGGATAATCTTAAAAGGAATTCGGCTTTGTCCTTATTGAATTGTGATGTACGTATTGAATCATACAAAGAATTCAATTAAGGACTCCGATGAATGATACCCATCCACAAGGATCTAATTATGAGGATAGAAAGATCCTACATGGATTTTTTTTTTGAAGTTTGTGTGACGGGAGGTGTTTCGACACCTTGCACTAGGCGTGCTTACGTCGACACACAAGGTAGAAAGTTCATGAGGTTGAGGCGCCAGATATGTCAAGCGACATATGAAGCAGAGTTTGAAGGTTAAGTAGCAGCATGATTTGTAACAGCTTTGCTTTGGATTGCAAAGCGGCACTATGTTAACCAAATGTCTCCATCGTCCACCGTGGGTACATTTGTAACAGGGTATTTGATTTGAATGATGAAGGTTGCATTGATTTCTCCAAGGAGCGGTTCCCTTACACGGCTTCATCCCTGAGATGAGTCATGGTGATTGCTAAATCATCGGTCCTCTGTAGTATGACGCCTATTTGCTGGGTAGTTGCAGCACCTGGTTCGGACATTGTTGTTGCGATGAAGAAGCATCTTGAAGATAACGAAAGGCATAGGAGGAAACAAGCGAAAGATAGTCAAAAGAGAATGACAACGCATGAAGATTGCGACCATTTGTTTGTTACCAAAGGCAAACAAATGAGATGGTGACTAATCAAAGTAAATGGGTTAATATAATGTATCGCGAAGACATGCTCGCCTATAAGTGAACACTCATCCCAAGAATTCCCAGGTAAGCACGACTGGTCTCGCGTCTGATGAGATGTATACGAAGTGCTTGCCTAGACAGAAAACCCAGAATACAGGCATTCACCCTTCCAGTTTGCACGTGTTCACATTATTTAAAACCCAAAACCTTGACGAAGTTTTGAAAACTCAAAGGGGTTCAAAACCATATAACAGAGAGTTCAAAACCTTACAATAGAGGGTTCAAAACCTAGTAATTAATCATCCTAGAACAGATGATTAGTTTTCAAAGCGGTTTTGAAATTTATGTTCTTGTTGTGGTCGTCGCCTAAGGATAGGCGACGGTATTGTTTTATGACTAAACGCAAGTAAACTCGCGTTAGGGTCCTAAGAAAGTTATAGACTAGGTCAAAGCATTACTAATAACCTAATTCCCTATAACCATTGGCTCTGATACCATCTTTTCTGTCACACCCCGACCACGTAGAACATACAAAACGTGGCGGAAATGTCGGGGAGTGTTGTAACAGAATTAATTGTTTCAAATCCATGGCAATTGAAGTTTCGTTTTAATGATTAAAAGTGTTACAATGTCTTAACAAACAAGGAAATACAACATAATTAACTAATCTTGCATCTTTTATTGTCACTAAAGCCCAAGTCTGCCTATGTATATCTTGATCATCTTATGCAACAGCTCCTGAAAAACACATGTGAAAATAGGTACGTCAGCATAAAGATGCCGGTGAGATACATAGGTTTTGTGAAAATAGGTTTCATGACTTATGTTTGAGAAAATGTTTAGTCATGAACCTTGTTATTTGCTTTGTTTTGTAAATCATTTGAAAAACAATGAGTTCAGATGATATGTATAAATAAATGAATAATGTATGGTTAAATGAATAACCATAGTAAAATGGATTTGTATAAGATAAGTTGTTTGTAAAACAATGTCTTGTGAAAAGTATGTTATTTGTATAAAAATGTTCTATGTCTCAAACTGAAATGATTCAAATAACGCTACAATATGTAATACCATACAAACACTTATATATAGGAAGTACCAGCGGCGTATCCACCATGTTTGTATCATATTACACACGCATCGTTACTTAATCACTTAATCAAACCAAACCACCAAAGTAATGTTCATGTCTAATGTAAATCATGTAATGGATACAAACGGTTCAACAGTTACAAACGGTTCACACGGTCCAACGGTTACAAACGGTTCACAGATATCAACGGATCACATAGTCAAATGATTACAACGGTTCAAAATGTAATATAATGTGTTCATACGCTGGATAAGCATATGCAACAGAAAGGCAATGTAAAACAATGTACTAAGTAATGCACACAATGGGCACACCTAGCATGAAATGTCATGTAAAACGATGTACCAAGTATGCTAAGTTAACATACGAAGCAGAAAAGTCATGTAAATCAATGTACTAATAGTGTACTAATGAACATAACCAGTATATGATGTGAAAACAGGAAAGCATGAAAGTAACAAGTAGGCACATGTGTTTCACCCCAAAACAGTTTGGAAAACAGTAAAAGAGGGGTCTATGTACTCACTTGAGATTGCTCAGATGTCTAAAGATAATCACCAAGCAATGCTAGAGATCACGGAAATCAAACGGCACCTAAATAGGTAACTATGTTAATTAACCGGACCTAAATCGGAAGATTGGGTAGCATTAGGGTTTGTAAACCAAATGAGTGTAGGAACTCATATGATATGGTTTAACAAAGCCTACATACTAAATGAAACTTAACCTAAGTCTTATCGACCCATTACGACCCGTTTAGGAAGCTTATGCTACTTTAACGCGTCGTGCGCGTGAAACGCGTTCGGACCGCCTAACTAGTCCTATGACAAGTGTTATATGCCTAAACATGTTACATAATCAGTTATGTGACAAAGGTTTAGGTTACATATGCTTAATTACCAATTATACATGAAAAGGGTATTCTGGTAATTTACCTAAGGCATATAAACTACCTATCATACAACTACTTAAACGATGTGACCATAGGGTATAACCTCGGAAGGTTATGCCCTATACTAGGGTCACCTAATGTATTTGGTCGGATCCTAATGATCGACCAAACTGGGTCGGGCTCGAAGGTATAGGCGATTTATCAGATCGCCTACCCTACGACCCTAGACAACGTGGTAATCAGTGGGCATAGTCCCAAGGGACTATGACCAACGTGATTACACTCACGTTGCGAAGTTCAAACGAACTTCGCATTGACCATTACTGGTCAACGCTGAAAGTCAAACAAAGTTTGACTTTCTGACTCGAAAAGCAGTAAAAAAATAAGGAAAAGAACGAAAGAATACTAACCCAGGGTCCCCGAATGCTAATCCCGACTCAAGAACTCAGGTATGAAACAATGGTTTCAACTTAGAGCTCTCAAATCAAGATTCTTGTGAGAAAAAGCAATGGGGGTGGATGGGTATATATAGTTTTCGTTGAACCGTTAAGATCGTTTCATGGAAAACGTGTCTTAATCCAAGCCGTACAAGTGTTGAAAAGTTATGGTGTTTAGGTGTTTAAATTCCATCCACACATGTGTTGAAATGTCATGGTGTTTAGGTGTTTAAATTCCATCCACACATGTGTTGAAATGTCATGGTGTTTAGGTGTTTAAATTCCATCCACACATGTGTTGAAATGTCATGGTGTTTAGGTGTTTAAATTCCATCCACACATGTGTTGAAATGTCATGGTGTTTAGGTGTTTAAATTCCATCCACACATGTGTTGACTAAGCATTGTTAGAATGTGTGGTTGTGAATTAAACAACGGCTAATACATCGAATCTGGTCCCGAAAGTGCAAAACTGATCCAAATGACGCGACGCATGGATTTTTCTTATGGAGAACACTAAAATAAAATATTTTAGTGCTTACATAAATTTTTGGATGTCCGAATGTATTCAGAACGTAAGTTATGCGTAAAAATGCAAACTTGTGCACTTTTTGACACTTTTAGTCCCTGAATGACCCAAAAGTTTATTTTAGCACACCGAACCCCTCAAAGCCTATTTCTAAGCTATGTAAAGGATATTTATGGTATGTTTAACTTATGGTCATGTTCCGGAAGGTCTGTTACAGTTCAAATTGGCATACTTTCGCAGTTTGTCAACTTTAGTCCCTGTAAGCGATTAAACTTTGATTTCACCACACCAAACCTTCCAAAACTTATATCTAAGTTATGTAAAGGTTATTTAAGGTATGTTAAGCCTATTTCACTATTCCGGAGTGTTCGTTGGATTAAACTGGTTATATCTACACATTAGAGCGCGTATAACCCTCCAGAAAGCGATTTAAAGCTTGAAATCGAACAAGAATTGATATGTGAAATCGATACACATATTTTTACAAATCCCAAGTATGAAATACAATATTTCATTGGTTTGGCATTTGTTTGATGGCCGTGGAGGCACAGGTGTTACATTCACTTATTTAATATATTTCAATAAATAAAACTAAACCAAATTTAAAAAAGAATAATTATATGTCTGTTTTATCCTTGAGGCACATGGTTAAGCTTCAAAGAATAGAATGGACTAGCCAGTTCTTTGACCTTTGCAACATATTCCGCTATTGTTTCCTCTCTTTCGGCGTATTTCTGTAGAATTGCTTAACCACTAGTTGTGAACCTGTGATGGATTCTATTTTGCGTACCTTAACTTGCTGGGCCAGTCTTAGCCCTGCCAGAAGAGCTTCATACTCAGCTGTGTTGTTCATATTTTCAAAATCTACTCTTATGTCATATGTGAGTTCGAGGCCTTATAGGCTGATTAAGGTAATTCCCACTCCATTCCCCTCTTTGCTTGAAGCCCTCTTGTTACACCCTGATTTCCCAGTGGGCTCGGACTTAAGGTTTATGCGTGACGATTGATATCAGTAATCACAAAGCATAGCGGAAGATGGGAATTTAAAATAATTATTACTAAGTACAAAGTCCAAAGATCAAAAATAATTATACAGACTGATTGTACTAAAAGATCCGCAGGACCAAATATAATAAAATAAGACTTGAGACTAATAGGTCTTTCGCGGAGTTGCAAATTCCAAATCACCTAGACCGAGTAGCTCCAGCCTATTCCGTATTTGCTATATAACCTGTGCTTAGTCTTTTGAAAATACGTCAGTTTTCACTTTTCACTGGTAAATACAATTAACCGACACTTTTTGAAAATCTTTTCAAAAATATTTGATACCATCGGTATATCATTTTAAAAATAATTTCGGATAAGATAATGTTTCTTGTTACCGGTTTTACATGCTTGTCAATACATATGGGGACCGACCGACACACCACATTTTCAATATCATATATAATAGCATTAGCGCCTGTCAAGTGTATGCCTACACCCCGCACTTAGGTCATGGCCACTTGCAATTAAGTGAAACAAGGATATCCAAGACACGGTCGTAAACCCCTAATGTTTAAGTTAAACAAGAAAAACGGATTATAACGGGTCATTTAACTAATACAATTGCACTTTACAAGAGGCTCCTAGTCTAGGATGAACGAAACTATGATCCGTTAGAATGTTAACGGGTCTTTATAGAAGTCATTTGACTTTGACCGGTTAACTTTAATAATTATGTACGGTTCACTAGATTAAGCGGAGACCTGATAGAATATGGGTTATACCCTTCCGAGTATAAGGACTCGTATATAATATGGGTCAAACAACCATACATTCTGATTAGAACTGATTTGGAAAGTTTTGACCTGATTCGGCTAAATAATATACTTATGTTATAAAAGTTAGTCGTACGCGCATATGCGACACCGGGTGGTCAAATAGGTCTATGAAAAGTCCATAAAGCCAAAACATACTTTATTATGTTATAATATCAGTTTTGAACTCAGAATATATGTTTAATTGGTTTTAAAACAATTTTTTAGGCAATTTAGCATCTTTATACATATAATATGGACTTATACATAAAACCTATCAATTGATATGATCAAATGGTATAACGTCAGAGAGCTATTCCATACAATAATATGATCATATAATAACCTTAATTCAGTCTCTAAACTTGCTCAAACGTGTCAGAATCGAAAGTCAAAGAAGAAGTCAAACTGTTTGACTTTAGGTTGCGAACCGAGAAATAAACAGGAAATTACGATTTGGACATGATCTAACATGTCCTAATATGTTATATAAACTGTTATAATGTCAAAAATTAAGGTTTCGATACATAGAAGTTCATTTAACGTAATTTACGAAAATCTGCGTTTTGACTTTTATTTAATAAAAAGTTGACCCGTCATTTTAGTAACTTAACATGATCTTCAGAGGGTGCCATCACAAGCGATTAACACTTTCATTATTACGATCACGTAGCAATGTTCGAGTCGAACTTTGGCTAGACCGAAATGGTTATAACCGAAAGTCAAAGCAAAAGTCAATTTGCTTGACTTTCGGCTAATAACTAGCCTATGAATGGAACAAGACTGAGATAGAACACTTACATGTGTTCAAGGGAGTGTTATAACTCCAGGAAGGAAGCCTCTATAGATCAGAAGCACTTCAAAGAGATTAGAGAATGAGAAATGTGAAGGTGTAAGTCGTGAATTAGTGAAACGTGGAGCTATTTATAGTTGATCAAGACTCACAAGATGATTCCAAATGTTTGCAAGGCTTCGCTGATGTTGATTAGTGTCTACTAAGGTAGGAGAAGCAGGAGAAATGTGGCAATTTGCGACATGGGTGGTGATGTGTGTAAAGTGCAACATATAAATTGCATCAAATGAGGCATAAAACTAACCCTTTTTAGTACTAATGTTGGAGAAAGTATGCTTTTGTCTTCCTTTTGTATTCTCAGGATTAAATGAGCGTAAATGAGCAAAAGAAACAAAAATGCAGCCAAATCTAACATAAATACAAGAAAAGGAATAAACGTGGCATGCCCGACCCCTCGACAAAATCTTCCCAAGCAAAAACAAGAGAACCAGAAGGCTGAACATGGCCCCGTGCCCAGTGGACACGGGGACGTGGTGTAACAATCCGCACTTTCGTGCGTTGTGACTACTCGATATACTCGTTACGCCTAGCACCAGAGATTCGGATCATAATGTAACCATATCGCATACATCGCTATTCGAAGGATAATCGCATATTTTCGCAATATATATATTAGCTACATCACATCGCAAACACTAACACTCACGATGACATTGAGTGAGGACCTATTCTACCCTCCTCGGTGGCCATGATGTGTCGAAACGCAGACAATTAACGCTAACAAGGACTCTCGGGTGAGTGCTATAGCTCCAGTCGCCGTGACAATGATGACAATACGAGTGAGTGGTACCCCGTCAGTCATTGTGGCACAACACACAATAACGTTCACGATGACATCGAGAAAGGACCTACACTACCCTCCTTGATGGCCGTGAAACGTCGCTCATAATCGCACACTCGAAACGAAAACCGATCGTTATATCGAAACTTTGAAATATGGATACGTAAATACGACCCCTAGTGATATATATACATGTATAATAATAATATAAATTAACTATAGAAAGCGCGTACTTCAAAAACTATCGCAACGCTCAAAAACGGAGAAATCCATCGCGCCGGAGTGGCCATCCGAATGGACAGCCTCATCCGAACGGATGGGCCATCCGAACGGATGGGCCATAAGACCCAGTAACCCTCCAGCTCCTCTTTTGCCAATAAATAGCATGTCACATCACTGTTCAAGTGATGTGACAGCTCCCACTCGACCTAGCACGCTTTAGGACCCTTTTCTCTCGATTCCTCACGATTCCGGTAAGATTTCAACCTAAAAACTTGTACTTCTATGATTTACACTCAATTCTACATCATTCTGTCTTTTGAAACCTGATTTTTAACCGTGAAATCTACGGATTTGAGGTGTTCTAAGGTGATGTCACCAAGAGTTCATATGAACTTCAAAGAGTGACCTCATCCCACCATAAACGACTCAGATCTGGGTGATTTCCACGTGTTTTACAACAATCTCACCTAAAAATCTATGTATTTAACCAAGGAACTGTGCGATTTCGAGTTAAACATGAGAAATCGTCAAGAACGGCCAGATCTGATGAAATGGGGTGATTCCCAGCCGTTAGAACGGGCCGGAGCTGATGGAATTTCAATTGTTAATACGAAATTACACTCTCCCAGTAAAACCGCATGTATTCCTCCCCAAAACACTCGAAAACAGTTGGTCGGAACGTTAAAACAGACGTGTCATCCGAACGGATCACATGTCATCCGAACGGATCACATGTCATCCGAACGGATCACATGTCATCCGAACGGGTAACATGTCATCCGAACGGATGACAGCAATTCGACCCAGTCAATATGTTATCCGACCGGATAGCCTGTCATCCGACCGGATGACAGCCATCCGACTCTAACAACATGTCATCCGACCGGATGAGCACCATCCGACCGGATAACTGACATTTTGACGCTACTCCCGCTTAATCGTGCATTGTTTACAATACCGCTCAATGTTCAACGCAGACGAACTCGCAACCAATCCAACCTAGTTGTATTCTCGCTAAACGCGCACTGTGAGTATACCTGAACCCCTTTTAATCGCATTTTGGGTGTAACATACGTTCCTAACAATCGAACTTATCAAACGAATTATTCAATCAATCGAATTATCACTTGCGAATAACTGTTATACATAGATATACGTGATGCTAGTTGCATATGTGCTAGGGCTTATACTCGCGACGTCCCACCATGACTAGTATAGTACTATTGCGCCCGACGGGGTCTAGTTTGCCATCGCATATTCGAGCATCGAGGACTTAGTTGGTAGTATCAGCTTTGTGAGTATATATGTCGTGTGTTACGTTTATGCATGTGGAAATTCGCTACACATTTTAATCTATTACGCTACATATCAAACCTGTATACTCGGCAATACTTTTGTATTGACAAATATTTTAACGTATGTTGCAGGTTAGATCGCAGGCTATTTCAAATCAAGCTAGGAAGTCTAGAAACTCAACTATAATCTAGGTTGTCGGATTTGTATTGTTCGAGAGGACAAGAAATCTGTGATAACTTATGTGAGTGTATTATTTGTTAGTATGGAATAACGAATGTATTAAATATTATCACAATATAGTTGTTATGGATTCTCTTGAGCAATCTGATTCGCCTAGTGCCGTGCCCCGATGATTCCGCCATCGGTTGGGGTGTGACAGATTGGTATCAGAGCCATAACTACAGGGAATTAGGCAAGACTCGACCTAGTCCGGGTCGACGTCTTAGAAATTGACCTAGTCTATAGTCTAAGTACCAACAGGCCGACTCGTACAAACCAGTAGGGTTTGTATCGGGCCTACTTGATACTCTTGATCGAAATTGCTAAAAGCTACAACTTGTGTGAACACCGCGTACTACAGCTTCACACGAAGGAGCCTTTCCTAAGGCTGAAATGCTACTTAGCCTTTCCTAAGGCTGACACAATACACACGTTTCGAAAATACTTGCATAACAAAACTGAGTGATCCAGTCGAGATCAGGTGTGGAAACCAAGAACTCTCGACGAGATCGCTCACCCAGCGCATTTTTCTAGCACGAGAACCTTTCATCGAGTTAGGAGTGACATCCACATCTCGACGAAGGTCTCCATTTCGAAATCTAGTGGAACTCATGAATTTATTCGAAGAGCATAACCACAATTAGGAACGAAGCTGTTAAGTCAGGGGTGAAACCCGTACCTTAATAAGCCATTCCACTCTCTATAAATTGGTTTTCAAAAAGCTCTCACCAGGGACTCGACTATCACGATAACTCGAGCCACGCAATGACTAGGAAGACGACTGCCATGAGCTGCATCCCAGCGGAAGCATAAAGACTTCTAGGTCAACGCGCGCGCACGAACTTGACAGGTATAGTTGGGTTACCTTGGGCAGTCGACGCCTAAACACTCAAGTGCACTCTCTTAGCAACCCTCGAGCTTCGGAAGACGTCAAGATAAAAGAGCCGCAATCTACCTTTCTCTACAAACACTTCAAAGCCTGTGACCTGATGGAATTCACGGGTGAAGGAGGTGTATCTCAACTACTCCAGTGGTTCGACTCTATCGAAGTTACCCTTCTTTAAAGTGGGTGTCCCGATAGTTTTCGTACCACCTACGCTACTGGAGTATTTCAATCGAAAGCACTAGACTGGTGGACCGCCGAACGAAACAAGCGTGGTACCTCTGCAGCTTACGCTCTCTCTTGGGATGAGCTGAAAGAGCTCATGAAGAAAGAGTACTGTCCTCCTCACGAAATTCAGAAGCTGGAAGACGAATTCTGGAAAATCAAGCAAGTCGAAAGTGACAACGTTGGCTCCACCGCAAGGTTCAAACAGCTTAGCATAATCTGCCCAAGTCAAGTCAACACTCCGGAAAAAGCCATTACGAAGTACATTCGCGGATTGCCTGAGTGTGTGGGTGATTTTGTCGAAGCTGCAAGACCTGCTACCATCGAAGAAACCTACCGCCTAGCCGCAGAAATCAACAACAAACGACTCATGGAAGGGTTTTTTCTCAAAGAATCCTGTCAAGCAAGCTTATCAAGCAATCGCCATTAATTCTTCAGACGATCCTGTCGACGATTCTCCTGATGAATCTGCTAACGATTCTTCTGATGAATCTGCTAACGATTCTCCTGACGAATCTGCTAACGATTCTCCTGACGAATCTGCTAACGATTCTTCTGACGAATCTGCTAACGATTCTTCTGACGAATCTGCTAACGATTCTTCTGACGAATCAGCTGTCGATTCTCCTGACAAATCTGCTGACGGATCTTCCGACAACTCGGCCAAAGATTCTACAAGTGAGTCCTCAGACGAATCCTCTGACGACGACACCTTTTCGCAAGACACCGACAAACCCAGCCGCAAACGAAAGATTTCAAGCCCGAACTCGTAAACCACCGAACTGCCGCAGCCGAAGCCTCTTCAAGTAGTTCCGGTGTTTCCCAAACGAGCTTACACTGGAGCTTATCCCCAGTGTTACTCATGTACCTATCATCATCCAATTGGGGCTGACTGTTGCTATTGCGATAACTGCAACCGTTACGGTCACTTCACCCGCAACTGCCGCATCGAACCACGAACCTGAGTACAACAACAACGGCTCCAGCAAAAGTCTTCAGCATCAAACATCTAGCAAGTGTAGGATAAAGTTGTAATGATATGATTTTCGACGTTAATTTCTAAGTTTTGAACCTACTCTATTACTCGATGTTGCCACTATGCGTAATCTTAACTCTCACTTTCGTTTTCTCTTTCACTCTCTAGTCGTCGCACCTAGCCTAGATTCACACACATACTATGTACTATATCACAAAATAATGTGTTTTACCCTCACTACACTCTTTGAAAGAGGTACGATAAACGTGCAAGGAACGATTAATCACGGGTGCACACGGGATTATTTGGGTCAGTGCACGGAGATCGTGTGAATTCTAAGGTGCCACAAGCGTTTCAACAAAGTATGACACCGAAACACGAGATTTAAGTAATAGGGGTAAAGCAAGGTGTGCTTTACCATACTACCGCAGTTTCGTGCAGAAAGTGCCATGTGGAATTGAACGTTATTAGACCTATTATACTATTGTGATTATTTTCAACACACTACACTTAATCGCAAGGCGTAACAACTGAATCGCATCATCGAAAGACTTGTCATAATTCTGCAAACACAATGCAATCACTCATCGATGGACTCTGGAGAGTCTACCTCACAGGAAAATTGCATCAACGCAAGACTGGTCGTAAGTCTATAGCAACCAATCTCATCAAGTACATAAACACTCACGATATTGTTGAGTGAGGACTTATTCTACCCTCCTCGATAACCGTGATGCGTCGTAACGAAACAAAAAGCTTATTCGAAACAAAACTCGGCTAATTGCAATCGTTTATCCTGTGTATCTCGCAATCTCTATCGCTTATTATGTGAATCTATATCGTTTGCTATGTATCAATCTATCGCTATACCGTTATCTGTGATATTTATGTTAAGATAGCACGCATGACAACGCTCTACGAGATGAAGCTCATATGGTTAAAGCAAGGTGTTTTAGTCATATCAGCGGGCTTTCGTGGAAAAAGGCCATGTGGGGTCTGATGTTAGTTAAACTCTGTGGTGTTAATTAATCAAATCGAATCGCACAGATCGCGCGTACCTCCATCGCTTGCAACGCAACAACTGCCGCTTATCATAATTCGATTATCGTCGCCGTCATTGCTAGTATTGTGTTTGTGTTATTCGCTTAATCACCTAATCGCTTATCGTGTATAGTCTACCGCTTATTCGCGTATCGCGTACCGCTTATCGCTCGCTTGGTATTCACTTCAGTCTGTGTGGTATTAGTACGCATGACATCGCTTCACGAGGCTAAACTAACCTGGTTAAACGTGGTGTTTCACCATGTTAGCAAACTCTCGTGGAAACGTGCCATGTGGGCTCAAAGTGGAATCTAATAAAAAACGCGATATTCGCTTATCGCTCGACGCTAACCCAGACACGACACATAAATGTTCTGTGTCATCAGGCTACTCGCGCACGCTGTTGTAGCTACATTCGCAATTCAACTCGCCGGTTTAACCTATTTGATTCCATCTTATACTCGGTCTGACTTTCTATCGATTGGACCGAGTGAGCGCAATTTTATCCGTGTCATATCGGCGCACATGACACCGCCTCACGAAACGGAAGTAATATGGGAGAAACATGGTGGATACGCCGCTGGTACTTCATATATATAAATGTTTTAATCATATTAACGAACTTCAGTGGGAAGGTGCCAAGTGGGGCTCGATGCTAAATTGTCTTTTCAAACGGTTAAAACTGATTTTTATAAAACTTTTATTAAAACCATGGGACAAGTGAAATTCCTCACGATGTGGAGGTAACATTGAACCAGCTTAACTCCATGTCCAAGGGGAGCTTTCACGAGTCCAATTTTTTCCTTAAAACCCTTTTCAATATAAAAAACAAGACTTTCTTGAGACGTTGGTTCGACATCAAGTTCAGCTGAACCCATGTCGTAGGAGAGTTCTCGTAACCCCAGTTTTCATCTTCAAATTCCTTAAAATGTGTAAAACCTAAACTTCCTTGCAACGTTGGTTAACATCGACTTAGTTGTCCATACGTAAAAGGAAATTTTCAAGATTTCCATCCAAAATTCCTTTTGAATATCCGAAAATAAACGCTTCTTGTATCGTTGGTTAATGATCGACTCAGTTAAATTCTACGTCATGAGAAACCTTTCAAGTTCTTTAAAGTTTCAATCGCATCGAACTAACGAATTCTACGCGACGCGAGGTACTTTGGAACGCCAAACTCGTGGGATATTACTTTTATCTTTACGTCGCCTTCTCGCCAATGCAATCGATCTCTCTTATTCGAAACGCTCTCGCCGATCAACTCACGGTCAAATCACTCGCTGTATCGCTACTTATGCAGGATCAACTCTCAAAAGTCTACCTGTTGGATTAATTTTGGGACGAAATTTCCTAAAGCAGGGGAGACTGTAACAACCCGCACTTTCGTGCGTTGTTACTACACGATATACTCGTTACGCCTAGCACCAGAGATTCGGGTCATAATGTAACCATATCGCATACATCGCTATTCGAAGGATAATCGCATATTTTCGCAATATATATATTAGCTACATCACATCGCAAACACTAACACTCACGATAACATTGAGTGAGGACCTATTCTACCCTCCTCGGTGGCCATGATGTGTCGAAACGCAGATTTTTAACCGTGAAATCTACTGATTTGAGGTATTTTAAGGTGATGTCACCAAGAGTTCATATGAACTTCAAAGAGTGACCTCATCCCACCATAAACGACTCAGATATGGGTGATTTCCACGTGTTTTTACAACAATCTCACCTAAAAATCTATTTATTTAACCAAGGAACTGTGCGATTTCGAGTTAAACATGAGAAACCATCAAGAACGGCCAGATCTGATGGAATGGGGTGATTCCCAGCCGTTAGAACGGGTCGGAGCTGATGGAATTTCAATTGTTAATACGAAATTACACTGTCATCCGAACGGATCACATGTCATCCGAACGGGATCACATGTCATCCGAACGGGTAACATGTCATCCGAACGGATGACAACAATTCGACCCAGTCAATATGTTATCCGACCGGATAGCCTGTCATCCGACCGGATGACAGCCATCCGACCCTAACAACATGTCATCCGACCGGATGAGCACCATCCGACCGGATAACTGACATTTTGACGCTACTCCCGCTTAATCGTGCATTGTTTACAATAACGCTCAATGTTCAACGCAGACGAACTCGTAACCAATCCAACCAAGTTGTATTCTCGCTAAACGTGCACTGTGAGTATACTTGAACCCCTTTTAATCGCATTTTGGGTGTAACATACGTTCCTAACAATCGAACTTATCAAACGAATTATTCAATCAATCGAATTATCACTTGCGAATAACTGTTATGCATAGATATACGTGATGCTAGTTGCATATGTGCTAGGGCTTATACTCGCGACGTCCCACCATGACTAGTATAGTACTATTGCGCCCGACGGGGTCTAGTTTGCCATCGCATATTCGAGCATCGGGGACTTAGTTGGTAGTATCAGCTTTGTGAGTATATATGTCGTGTGTTACGTTTATGCATGTGGAAATTCGCTACACATTTTAATCTATTACGATACATATCAAACCTGTATACTCGCCAATACTTTTGTATTGACAAATATTTTAACGTATGTTGCAGGTTAGATCGCAGGCTATTTCAAATCAAGCTAGGAAGTCTAGAAACTCAACTAAAATCTAGGTTGTCGGATTTGTATTTTTCGAGAGGACAAGAAATCTGTGATAACTTATGTGATTGTATTATTTGTTAGTATGGGATAACGAATGTATTAAATATTATCGCAATATAGTTGTTATGGATTCTCTTGAGCAATCTGATTCACCTAGTGCCACGCCCCGATGATTCCGCCATCGGTTGGGGTGTGACACGTGGTCAGACGTCTGCAGAAAAGACAAACCTATAGAAGCTTCTATTTCCCGGCACGGGGGCGTGCCCAACTCAACACGGCCATGGTCAATGCTAAGATTTGCAGAATCCAAGCAAATCTTGATAGTACAGATACGCTTCTGCAGACGGGGCCGTGCCCAGCGGACATAGGGGCGCGTGGAGCTAATACAGAAAAACTGCAATTAATGAAGAAAGAGAAAGTGGATGGACACGGGGCCGTGTTCGGGCTTCTGTGCAGGCTATAAATAGAGGTGCTTGGTTCACTTCAAAAGCATCCCTTGGCAAACCACCTCTCTCCCACTTCACCCACACTCCACCACCACTACAACCCACATCCACCGCCATCATCCATCTTAGAGTGTGTGTAGTAGTCTCGGGATCCAAGATTGATAGTAAGAGTTCCTGACAATCAAAGGCCATGTTTGCCTAAGTCTCTTACATCACTTGGTGAAGACAAGCATTTAGTGTAATACTTTTGATTTTTAATCTTTTCGCACTTTTTATTTGGTTTTGTATTAATGACTTTAATAACTAGTTTCTTATGTTGAAGGTGAAACTTCCTTATCATTTGTCCGTGGTGTCTTTGCATTATTTTACTGTCTATATAAAATAAAAGATTTTCACCATTCATATCTCTACGGTCTATATAGAGATATGTTGGCTACCTGGTCGGGGGTTAAGGGAATGGTTTGGTAAGGTTCTTACCTTGTTCAGTGTATAGATCCTGCAAGGACCTAGGTCAAGCTTACTAGGACCTCCTTCAATACCCACTGGTATTGGATGGCGGGGGTGCGAATGGCTTGATCCCCTCATATGTAAACTAATATTAATACATTAACCCGGCTACTTGGGATTGTATCCCTGCTGACTCAACCCACTTAGCCGAGGGTAACGTCACTTTCAAAAGAGAGGCCTACCACATTACGCATTAATAACTTAATTAATTATCTTTCAATATTTTTAATTTTGTCTATCTGTTTATCTGTTTTTATCTGTTTTTATTTTATTTTTATTTTCAGCATTTTTAATTTTTATTTTCATGTTTAAATCTTTTTCTAAAATTTTGATTTGATTAGACGTTGAGGATAAACCGGTACTAAAAGCTCTTGTGTCGGACACGGGCCGTGCCTAGCATCGTTACTGGCAGTTTTTATTTTCCGAGTTAAAGAGAGCTGAGCACGGGGCCGTGTCGAACTCTCCAGTAACAGGGATCCGGAAAACAATCACTGTAACTCCGACCACGGGGCCGTGTTCAGCTGAGCACGGGGCCGTGGTGAAACTTCTGACCAAAAATCTTTTTGTTTTTATCGCATGACATGGAACCCAGGCGTCACACCTGAACTTCCTACGTAGTGCATGAGCTCCAGTTCCAGTAAAGACATAAAAGAACCTCTAGACGAACCCGAACGCTTTCTAAGAAAAAGACTTAAAGCTAAAAGCCAAGAGAAAGTTTCAAGGGACCCACTTCCGATGGAGGATCAACGTACCCTAATGGATTACCTACGGCCCACAATAGGTAATCTCGGTGCAGCTATCAATGCATCGAATGTCGGTGCCAACAACTTCGAACTTCGGTCGCATTTGATACAAATGCTCCAAAACTCCACAACCTTCCACGAGCTTGTGGACGAAGATCCCCATTTACATATTACCAACTTTTTGGAAATATGTGATACTATTCGGATCAAGGGAGCATCTAATGACACCATCCGCCTCCGAATGTTTCCATTTTTGCTGAAGGACCGAGCTAAGGCTTGGCTTAACACCCTCCCAGTTGGTTCGGTAAACACCTTGGATGAACTAGCCCAAAAGTTTCTATATAAGTACTTCCCTCTTACTAAAATGGCTAAATTAATGACTGAAATTAATACATACTCACAAGAGGATGGGGAATCCTTATATGAAACTTGGGAAAGGTTCAAGGAGCTACTAAGAAAGTGTCATCATCATGGTCTTGCGGTATGGCAACAAGTATCCACTACGAGACAAACACTTGACTCTAGCCCCGGGGGAATTTTAGGTAATCGCCGCCCAAATTAAATTTATAATCAAATTGAGGAAATTGCTCAAAACAATTTTCAGTGGCACACTCCCCGAGGCACTAAATCTATTGCCCCGGGCGCCCATAAGGTTGACGAAAGCACTTCTTTACAAGCCCAAATCGAGTCCCTTTCTTCGAAAATCAAAAAGTTAGAAATGGCAAAAACGGTCTCGGTTATGGTTTGTGAAGGATGTGGTGGGCCACATGAAAATTGGAGTTGTATGAAAGAAATGGATAATCAAATGAAAACGGTAAACTACATTGATAATAGACCTAGGCCGTCAGGTCCCCCGATAGGTACCTACAACCAAGGATGGCGTAACCACCCTAACCTTGGTTGGAGAGAACCTGGCAATAGTAGTAACCAACAAAATTAAAACCCACGAACAAACTTTCAACAATCACGAAATGAGTCACAAAATTTCTCTCAACAACAACAAGGGGACGAGAGAGGCTTGAAGACACTGTCTCACGCCTCATCTCTTACACCGACGAGAAAAACTCGGATCGATTTCAAAAAATAGAATCAAATTTTAGAAATCAACATGCTAGTATTCAAAATATTGAAAAACAATTCAATCAACTTGCTCAAAATTTCACCGAGAGACCACAAGGCGCGTTACCCAGCAATACCGAAACAAACCCAAAGGCGTAAGTACATCTCATCACATTGAGAAACCGTATCGTAGGTCCCGAGGAAGCTCCGCTACCCCCAACTGAAAAGAGTCTATCTAACCAAACCGCAACTTCGTCAACACCCCAAAAAGAGACGACTCCTCCACCAAATCAAGAGCCTCCCAAGAATCCTACGGTACCTTATCCCGGTCGGTTACTTCGCCAAAAGACCATTGAGCAATTCACAAAATTCGTAAATCTACTAAAACAATTGCATGTCAATATTCCATTTGTAGAAGTCCTAACCCAAATGCCTAAATATTCAAAATTCATGAGAGACTTTCTCACTCACAAAAGGAAAATTGAATCATTGCAATTAGTTAATTTAAGCGAAGAATGCTCCGCCTTACTACTCAACAAGCTCCCACAAGAGAAGATCGATCCCGGAAGCTTCACCATCCCTTGTTCGATTGGGGGATCACCCATACGTAATGCACTAGCCGATCTTGTGTCACACCCCGACCGCGTAAAACAACAAACCGCAGCGGAAATGTCGGGGAGTCGAGCAACAGAATTATTGTTTCACAACGATGGTAATTAAAGTTTTGTTTTATTTATAAACAAAGGGGTTACATTGTCTTAAAACAGAAGAAACAAAGAGGACATAACATAATTAAACTATTCTAGCTTCATTTTATGTCACTAAGGCACATGTCCGCCTAAGTGTATCTTGATCATTCCTATGCATCAGCTCCTGAAAACACATGTGAAAATAGGTACGTCAGCATAAAAATGGTTGTGAGATACATAGGTTTTATTAAAATAGGTTTCATGACTTGAAATTGAAAGAAATGTTTTATAAAAGTTAGTCATGCATTTTAGGGAAATGTTTTCTTTTATAAATCTTATAAAAAGTGATAAGAATATCAGATGATATATAAAAGAAAGATGTATAATTAAATAAATAACCAAGTAAAAATGAGTTTGTATAAAATAAGTTGTTTGTAAAACAATGTTTATGGGAAAGTGTCTTATCTGTGTAAAATGTAATATGTATAAACTGAAATGGTTTAAATAACGCAACGATATGCAATATCATAAAAGCACTTATATATAGGATGTACTAGCGGCGTATCCACCATGCTTTTATCACATTACACATGCCTCGTTATTTAAATCACTTAAACAAACCACCAAAATTTATTGTTTAAACCAATGTCAAAATGTTTATGTGTAAACAATGTCTATTGTCAAGTATAAATCATGTAATGTGTAGCCAAATGTCATGTATGGCAAGTGAAATGTGTCAACTAAAGCCATAGGTAAAATGCACAAAACAAGGTATTGAAATAAATCATAGTTTAAATCAAAGTTATGTTTTGTAAATAAATGCATGCTTTACTGATACAAACATCTATGCGGTATTGTTACAATGCATACATTCAAGCCTTGCGACTGTGGCGACAAACCCTTAAACAAATTAAAGGTTTATCTGAATTATGTATATTGGATTCAGTCATTCCTTCCACCCAAACAAACCTAGGATTTCAGGAATGAGAGTTGTCAATTCCTATGGTACCATTACTTACTACCAAGCGGCATGGCCAATGTTAATGAACGTATTTTTGTCCCATTTTAACAAACCAAATGGCATACCAAATGTAAACATGTTATGTGAAAACCTTGTACTAAGTATGCAATAAATGAACATACATAGCATGAATATGATGTAAAACAATGTGTACATGTGCTGAAATGAACATATGAAACAAGTGTGTTTAATAAATCAATGTACTAGCATGTTAATAAAACATACATAGCAAAAACATTGATAAAATCATGTACTATATGTGTACTACATGAACATAGCAAGCATATGATATAAAAACATGAAAAGCACGAAAGTAACAAGTAGGCACATGTGTTTCACCCCAAAACGTTTGAAAACAGTAAAGGAGGGGACTATGTACTCACTTGAGATTGCTCAATAGTCTTTGGATAACAACCAAGCAATGCTAGAAAGATCACGGAATCAATCGGCACGTAATATAGGTAACTACGTTAACAAACGGGACCTAAATCGGAAGATCGGATAAAATCAGGTTTCGTAAACCAAATGAGT
This sequence comes from Helianthus tuberosus, assembly GCA_030545235.1. Taxonomy (NCBI): domain Eukaryota; kingdom Viridiplantae; phylum Streptophyta; class Magnoliopsida; order Asterales; family Asteraceae; genus Helianthus; species Helianthus tuberosus. The sequence continues at coordinate 124,549,308 of CM060352.1, forward strand.
ATAGGAACTCATGTAACATGGTTTAACAAAGCCTACATTCTAAATCGAAACCTATCCTAAGTGCTTACGACCCATTACGACTCGTTTAGGTAGCTTACACTTCTTTAACGCGTCGTTCGCGTAAAACGCGTTTGGACCGCCTAACTAGTCCTATGACAAGTATTATATGCCTTAACATGTCTAATAATGTTGCCTATTTAGTTTAGATGTCAAAATTTAGGTTACATATGCTTAAAATAAATTTATGCGTAAAAAGGGCATTTTGGTCATTTTTCTAAGGCATATAAACTACCTATCATACAACTAACTAAACGTAGTGACCATAAGGTATAACCTCGGAAGGTTATTCTCTATACAAATATGGTCAAGAAATATGTTTGGTCGAATCCTAATGATCGACCAAACGGGTCAGGTTTGAAAGTCTAAGCGGTTGTTTAGGCCGCTTATCTTACGACCCTATATAAGCACTAAACCTATAGTGACGAGTTAAACATGTTAAAACATGTTTAACTAAGTTAGAAAACAAGTTTGATATCAAAACAAAGGGTTTTGATACACAAGAATAGTTTGGTTGTAAAATACGCATAAATACGCATTTTGACCGAAACTACGACTCGTCACTACGCCTAATCAACGTGGTAATCAGTAGGTATAGTCACAAGGGACTATGACCATCGTGATTATGCTCACGTTGCGAAGTTCAAACGAACTTCATGTTGACCATAGACTGGTCAATGTAGAAAGTCAAACACTGTTTGACTTTCACGCTTAAAAACGCATAAAAGAACGAAAGAAACTTACAAGAGGTCCAAGCAATGGAGATTTGATCTAAAAATTCTCAGGTATGAAGTGTAGAAACTCCAACTTAGAGAAATAATCAGATCAAGTGTGGGTTTGGAATGAAATTGGGTTGGGTATTTATAGATTTTGGGCCACCGTTAAGATCGTTCCTCGATAAACAAGCTTCAATCTGAGCCTTACATGTGTACCCATTGTTTTATAATACCATGGGTGCCCCAAAACAAGCCCATAGACTCAAAGAAACCATTTGCAAAGCAAGGGAACAACTGGAAAATGCTGGAAACAACTTTCTGCAGACCAGATGGTCTGTCGCATGCCGCGTGCCCCGCGTATGAGTGAGGCCCTGCCTACGCGGCACGCGACCGATGGCAGATCAGCAAACAAGTTTCAGATTTACATAAATGGTCCCTACAAGTGTTTAAGCCCTTTTTCGACAGGTTTAAGACCTGTTAAGCCATTTTCAAGGATCTACAATGATGCCTAAGGATAGGGGACATGAAACATGCTTGAAAATATGTTGGATGTCAGTTCGTTTGGTCGTACGATCACGTAATTCGGTTAATTACGACGAAACACGAACGAACGTGAAAAACGGTCCAAATTACGCGACGAATGGAATTTTATCATGCCAATCACTAAAATAAAATATTTTAATGAGTACATAAATTTTTGGATGTCTAGATATATTCAGAACGTAAGATATGCGCGAAAATGCAAACTTATGCACTTTTTGACGCTTTTAGTCCCTGTTTGATCTAAAAGTTTATTTTAGCACTCCGAACCCCTCAAAGCCTATTTCTAAGCTATGTAAAGGATATTTATGGTATTTTTAACTTATGATCATGTTCCGGATTGTCCGTTACAGTACGAATGGGCATACTTTTTGCAATTTGTCAAAATTAGTCCATGTAAGCGAATAAACTTAATTTTGGCATATCAAAGCCTTCAAAACTTATTTCTAAGTTATGTAAAGGTTATATAAGGTATGTTAAGCATATATTGATTTTCCCGAGTGTTTGTCACGTTAAACTGATTACGTTTACGCATTGGTTTGCGTATAACTCTCTAGAAAGCAATATAGAGTTTGAAATTGAACAAAAATCAAAACGTGTAAAATGTCAAACATAAATAAACAAACAATGGGATCAAATAACATTGTTTCATTGATAATTGAACTATTCAAAGTTTATACAATGATTACAAGCACAGATATCACAGTCTCCCCTACTTGTGGAATTTTCGTCTTGAAATTTATTTAGAGGAAACTTGTGAGAATAGATGTGGAAATTTCACCTTCATTTGATCTTCACGATCCCAAGTAAATTCTGGTCCACGTTTAGATTCCCAGCGAACTTTGATAAGTGGAATGCGCTTGCGTTTGAGCCATTTGACTTCACGGTCCATGATTTCCAAAGGCTTTTCAACAAAGTGCATCGTGTTATCAACACGAATTTCATCAAGTGGTATGTGGAGGTTCTCATCAGCTAAACACTTCTTGAGATTGGACACGTGAAAGGTTGGATGAACATTTCCAAGTTCAGCAGTTAACTCAAGTCTGTAGGCTACCTTTCCGATTCTTTCGACGATCTTGAATGGTCCAACATATCTAGGTGCAAGTTTTCCTGTTTTTCCAAATCTGATCACACCTTTCCAAGGTGAAACCTTGAGTAGAACTCGATCACTGACTTGAAATTCCAAGAGCTTGCATCGTTGATCCGCGTAACTCTTTTGACGGCTTCTAGCTGTTTGAAGGTTATCGCGAACTTTCTTAACCTTATCTGTTGTCTCTAGAATGAGGTCAGGTGCAGTAAGCTGAGCCTCTCCGATCTCATTCCAGCATACTAGTGAACGGCATTTTTGACCATAGAGAGCTTCGAAAGGAGCCATGTTGATGCTGGAGTGATAACTATTGTTATAGGAGAATTCAATCAATGGAAGATACGAATCCCAACTACCACCAAAATCGATCACACAAACTCTAAGCATATCCTCCAAATTCTGGATTGTTCTTTCAGATTGACCATCTGATTACGGATGATAAGCTGTGCTCAAATTAAGTTGGGTCCCCATAGCAGATTGCATGGTTCTCCAAAAGCGAGATGAGAATCGAGCATCTCTGTCAGAAATAATGTTTAAAGGAATACCATGACGGGATACAATCTCATCCACATAGATTTTAGCCATCTTTTCGGCAGATAGATCCTCTCGGATTGGCAAGAAATGTGCTGACTTTGTAAGACGATCAACAACTACCCAGATGGCGTCATGACCTCTCTTAGTGTGTGGAAGTTTGGTAATAAGATCCATAGCAATGTTTTCCCATTTCCAAACTAGAATCTCTGGTTGCTCCAATAACCCAGAGGGATGTTGATGTTCAGCCTTAACCTTAAGACAAGTATGGCATTTTGATACGTATAAGGCAATGTCTTTCTTCATACCAGGCCACCAATACTGAACACGAAGATCCTTATACATTTTATCTGCACTAGGATGAATAGAATAACGAGATTTATGAGCTTCATCCATGAGCTTAATCCATAAGCAAGGTGCGGAGATCGTCTTGACTTGGGACCCACAAACGATCCATGAAATAATATGATGTCACACCCTGACTTTTGCGGAAGCGTATGATGTGTGACTGGTTTACTATCATTGCATCCAATCATAATAAACAACTACATGATCAAAACGATGTTCATCCATTCATTAAAATTTGAGTATTACAAACACCGGTTATTTAAGTTTTAAACCACAACCTTCGACTAGGTTACAAACCAACAAAAGTGGATGACATCAAAACTTGAAGTCTACTTCTAGAAACAACACCCGCGCCCAAGATCCAACCTGTCACCTGAAATACATGTAATTTTGGAAAACATCAACAAAAGTTGAGCGAGTTCATGTGTTTTGTTTGAGTACTGGTAAACCTTTGAGAGACTCCTTTGAAAATAGATATGAAAAGCGTGTATGAACATACCAAATAGATGTTTTACAAGGACATTAAGGCATGTGTGGACATAGGGAGCACTCAAAATGAGTAGGCTTATACCCTTGTCAATTTTCCCTCGACTATGTCGATTTCCCTCGACTATGTCGAATTTCCCTTCGACTATGTCAATTTACCTTGACTATGTTAATTTCCCTTGACTATGTCGATTTCCCTCGACTGGGACACCGAAGCACTCAAGTGATCACATGAGGACCATGAGTGGGGCTCGGCCGTACCCGTTAGATCTATCCTACATCCCTAATTAAGAATTAATGGCATTTCAATATTTAGTCTATGCTCACATGATCTAGTAGTTCATTTCATAGGTATTTCATACCGTTTAAGCATTCGTAACACGTATTCCACCCCTGAGGGTTATAAAACCAAAAACAGTTAACAGAAAAGGGGGAGCATGAACTCATTGTTTTGCGTCTTCGATACTCGTAACTTAAATCTACTCAGCAAACACGACTCCCTACAATGTACTAGGGTCTATTAGACGAACGGGTCGTGCCTTGCCTTAGTATTTAAGTCTTTGAGTTATGTTTCTTATATGTCTTCAATATTATTCCAAGTTATAATTCCTTGTTAAAATAATAATTATTTTAACTTTAAATTATATTTAATTTTGGAATAATAGTTAAACAATATTTTTGTAACAATACTTCTCAAGTATTTATTTTCGTATTTTCTTCCCAAGGATGGGGGTATCTCATACATGTGTATTCATATTCTCGTATTTGTAGTTTCCTAAATAATATATTTTCAAGTCTTACTGTAGAAAATATATTTAAACTTGTTTTGTCCCAAAAATAATGTATTTCAAGAAAATACAATTTAACTTCTGAAAATAATATATTTTCTCCTTGTCGAAAATATGATATACTTTGTAATAATAATAAAAATAATATTTTTTTTCTTTTGTATCCAAAATAATATTTACCAAAAATATGCTCATAAATGTAGTTTCCGGAATATCTTGTAAGTTACGTTCTTTCGTTTGGTTTCACAATATTAAGTGAGTAACTTTTACATTTATTCCTTGTGATTGTTGGTATTATTTTGGATTGTAAATTCTTGGTATTTTGTTAAGTTACATTATTTCAAACCCTAAAATAAAATAACTATCATACAAAGTATACCAATAATCACACACAATGTGTAAATATATATTCTAAATATATATTTATCCATTTTTATTTATAAAAACCAACCTCCAATACTTGTATTTGTAACAAAATCTATGGCAAAGTTTATTTTGAAAGCCATAGCTAAAACACACTTGTAAATATTTGTTTAGAAAATATTTTTCTAAGTGTTTATGTTTTTAGAAAATTTTGCCATAGTTTCCCCTAAAAATGGAGGTGTCCATGCTATCAAAGCATATCATTTTCTTCTCAAAAATCTTCATAAGCAATCAACAATCAATCTACACTTACCATGTGCTAAAACAAAGCTATGTACATAATGATCATGAACTTGAGTTTTCATAAAAACTTGTAGTAACTTGGTAGTGTGTTTAGTAGACTTAGTTACCCTTTAAAGCGTGTTTATTTCTTTAAAAATCTCATTCTTGAAAGATTTAAGTGTTTACAACTTACTAGATGATTTTTCCAAAAATCATTCTTTTGAATTTTTTCTTGTAGACAATGTATTCTTATACATGTTTCAACACTAAAAACATGATTAGTTCTTTTAAAACAATGTTCATGTAATTCCTTGTGATTTAGCTTGGTTTCTTTGGAAAACTATTTTAGAAATCATCCACTCACAAGACTTGTATTTTGTTTAAATCATCATCATATGAAAACATCTTTTATTATTCTAGTTCATATAAACATAAAGCATGATGATCTTGGTTTTTCACAAGATCACCACCATAACTTACTAGATCATGTGTTTAATCACAATCTAGTAGGTTCCTTATGATGTCTAACATCACTAACACAAATCATCAATCATCAAGAAGTGAATAATCACAAATCAACAAGTATTCACATGTTTATAAGCTTATGTTAGAGATTCATGTTTATGTTCTTTAATGTTCATTATATTTTTCATCACATAACATCTATTAACCATCAAATCATGAAGTATCAAGAGATCATAAGGGCCTTACTACTAGCACAAGGCTAGGGAAGAACACTTGATGTTGATGATGACAAAAGGGTTGGATAAAAGCAATCGGGTAAGGTCCTTCAAGATACAAGAGCATCGAGCTTCCTTAAATACCTTGTTACACCTTAGGAATGGACTTGGAATGAATGAACTTGAAATGGAAGTGACGGTGGTGTGGGGTTGGCTCTCAGCCGAGAAAAGGAAGGAGGAGAGGGAGAGAGATGTTGGTGGTGAAAATGAGAGCTTCCATCCATCTTATAACCATCTAATGTTATTAACCTTTGGTTAACATGTCTCATAAGTACTTAACACAATCCCTAGCATATCTTTTAGGATCAAATGAAGATTATGGGAAATCTTGTAAGATTTTGTTGGGGTCACACCTTGGTGACCGTCCACTTACATGGGGGGGGGGGGGGTATTTAGTTTGTTTTGAATGATAGGCTAAGTAACTAGTAAAAATTCAAAGTGTATTAGTTGGCGTTTATGTGTATCATGCATTATATAGTGTGTTAGGGTGTTCGGGGATAATAACTAGCTCAGAAACATTAAAACAATGCTTCTAGTACAATTTTGATGTTTCGAGTATTGTCCGGTTGTTCGGTTAGATACCGGTTCGTTAAAGTGTCAAACTATACCGTTTAGTGATCTTTATATACCCTTTTGTGATCCTTTTAATTCACGACACTTAGGAAAGCATTCAGGACCATTTAGTCATATTTTTACATGATACAAACTTGTTACAATGCTGATTTTTGTTGAATTATGCAGAATTTTGCGCTTTGGGTGAGTTTTAGGCACTTCTCGGCACTTAAACTATCACTTAGGAATGCAGTTTTGTGGTCCTTACTTCCCTACACACTATACTAGTGTAGAATTTGGTTTTTGGCTCATACTGGGTCTCAAAACATTGTCTGTCTATGTACTGAACTCCCGTCAGTGCTTTTAGTTTGTCTGATAATGGTGCCAATTCTGTTATGAGCATTAATAGAATTATATCGTGTTGCATGTAGTAACGATAAAAGTCTTGCAACATGAAATGCCATTGTATGTATATAACAGTAATCAGAAATTCATTTGTCTTGTAAACTAGATCATGCCCAGTTATTAAAGCACAGATTACTGTTCAATTAGTGTACGGAATGTACGGAAAAGTGACAGTTGTCACAGAGTCCCCTAGTTAAAAGAATTTCGTCCCGAAATTCAAGCGATGCCATCGGTCGCAGGGGAGTTGTGAATCAAATGTGGTCACTTAGGTTTAAAATTTGTCTTCATGTTCCCATGTAACTCTGGGCCATGATATGAATTCTAACGTACTCAAGTAAATCAATTACGTCTTCTCCGTGTTTCGTGGACTCTTGGTCCGCAACCTTAACAGGTTCTATAGTAAATTGGAGTTTGTCGTTGATGTGAATCTGGTTTATGTGAATAACGACTATTTCTTGAGTCATACTCCTCTAGAGACTAGACACGTGGAATGTGTCGCGATCAGTACTGATCTTTTCTGGAAGTTTCAGCTCGTGAGCAATGGTACCGATCCCTACCAGGATCTCGAAAGGTCTAATATACCTGGGGTCCAACCTTCCACGTTTTCCAAATCGCACCACACCTTCTCAAGGCGAGGCTCCCTTTATAGCCATACTTCTTATCTCAAATTCCTACGATTTCTGCCACTCGTCGGCGCAATCTTTCTGTATTCCGCTGGCTGTCTTGATGTGATCACATACCTGAACGATCTTGCCTCTAAATTTTCCTGAACCAACTCGGCCAGTAGATTGTTTATCTCCGGTCTCCGTTCAACACAACGGGGATCGACTTATTATGTTCCATCTAAAGCTTCACACGAAGCAACTGAAACAAGGGTGTGATAAATACTGTTGTAGGAAAACTCCACCAAGGGCAAGTGAGTGTTCCAACTTTTCATCAAAGTTTATCACACAAGCACGTAATATGTCCATACAGTCTGCATCGTTCAGTAGCTCAGTCCAGCTTCGTTAATATTTAAGTTCTTACGACAACGGTGTGCTGCAACCCTTGCGATTAGTAAAGGTCGTGCAGCGCTTTCTTACAGGTAATGACGTCAAGTTTGCTGCGCGTAATTACTGTATCTAGATCAAGGTTTCTTCTCATGATCCCTTAATCAACGTGACGCGTATGCAATGCCGTGGTCTCGTTGCATCGACGCGCAATCGAGACTTTGTCGAGAAGCGTCATATAATTGCAACTCTAACTCCTTAGCTCTTGATTGCAGGGTTAGCATGAATCTCGTTCTTATCCACCATGTATCCTAAAGTTCTTACCTCGCGAATTCGATATCCGCTTTTCGACATCTTAGCACATAACTGTTCTTTCTTTAAGAGTCGTAAGATAAATTGCAGATGTTGCTCACGACCTTCCTTGGTCGTTGGGCATATAAGAATGTAGTCAATAAATATAATCGTGATCTATCCCGGTATGGCTTACACATTCGATTCATGAGGTCCATGAATACTGTCGATGCATGTGTTAAGCCAAATGGTACGACAAGGAACTCGTAACACTCGAAGCGAGTCCTAAAGGCCGTTTTAGGGATATTTACTTCTTGTATTCACAGTTGAGGACATCCTATCCTCAAGTCGATCTTTGAGTGGTAACTATAACCTGACGATTGGTTTGTTCATGTCATCAATCCTTGGCAAAGGATACCAATCCTTGATATCCAATTCTCTGGAATTTATGCAAAGTGGAAACTGTCAACTTTCTCCTTGTGTCCTTAACTAAGGGTGTCATGTCCTTAATTCCCTCTGTCTAGCAGCTCTTGAAGTTATATCGGAGGCTCATGCTTCTCGGACGAAGCTAGTCGGTAAGGCGTCATTTGGCACTGGTGCCGCTCCTGGCACGTGGTTTATCCTAAACTCCTCTTGTTGCTGTGGAGGTATTCCTGGCAAGTTTTCAGGAAAGGCTTCTGGGAATTCCTCCACCATGGGGTTGTCTTCTAGCTCCAGCTCCTAGGCCTCCTTATCGGCAGCATGAGCTAGGAAGGCTATGCAGTTTACTCGGAGGCACTTTTGCGTCTCTTCGACCAATGTGAGATGTCGCAGGCCCACGGTCTTATGGGGCCTAGTACCCTTGCACCTAATGCAAGAAGGTTGTGTACTATAAGTGTTTCATCATTCGCAAGAGAGATGAGAATGATTTTCCTTAAAATGAACAACTTCAGCTCTATACTTGGATATCCAATCCATGCTGACTACTACAACATGACTTCCCAAGTCATTGGTAATAGAAGGCTCCGGCCTTCTGAGTTCCCAAAATATAATCCTTAATCGCCTCGTCTGCCTTAACTACCCTTCTATATGCCCATTTCTAAGGAATTTGGGACGTCTATTCTACTCGAAACTAGGCCAAGTAGTTCTTACGTTCTAAGCATACAAGGTTAAAGTTGGTGCCAGTATTAATAAAAAATAGATGCATAAGATTGGTTAATAGGGAACGTACCCGTAACCGCATCTGGATCTTGGCGTGCTTCACGAGCTCCGATCATGAAGACCCTTCCTTGCTAGGTTCTTCCGAGGGCAATCTTTCCTAAAGTGCCCTACTTCACCACACCTGTAGCAGCCTGGAATTTTCCCATTATCTCCTCCATCTGGATCCTTTGCCTAACAGGCATCCTTGTTGTGCCCTTCCTTTCGACACTTTCCGCACTTAGGCCTCAGACATCGACCTTCATGGTAAAAATTGCATTCCTCGCACCTCGGCTTATTTCCCAAATAAACCTTACGACCGGCCTTATTAGTGGCTCCATAAGCTTTCCTGCCACGCGGCGGGTTCATTTCCTTTCTTTTGTTTGATTTAGAGCTTCCATAGCTGACTTGGGTGCCTATCTTTATGTTTGAAGACTTCCTCTTCTTGTTTCCTAATGACTCCACATGAGTCTCTTTCTCGTTATCCTCAGATTTCGAAAATTTTCCCATGCGTAGAGCTTCTTCAGTAAGAGTGACACTCAAATCGATAGCCTCTGCGATGGTTGGGGGCTTTGCGGTAGTAACCATGCTCCTAATTTGAGGTGCGAGTCCCCAAATGAATTGCTCAATTCTCTTGAATTCCGGTTTGACTAAGTAGGGAATGACCCTAGACAAGTCGTGAAATCGCTGGACGTACTCAGAAATATTCGGCCCGTCCATTTTCAAATTCCAGAACTCCACCTCAAGCTTCTGGATTTCAGCCTTAGAACATTATTTCCTCTCCATCATTTCCTTGAGCTCGTCCCAGCTCAGTGCATGAGCAGCTTCGTCACCGAGGGTCTGAACCTGAAGGTTCCACCAGGAGAGTGCGCCATCCAAAAACAACCATGAGATAAAGGTAACACTCCGCTGGGGCGAACAGTTACTCATTCTTAGAACGGAGTCAGTCTTTTCTGCCCAATGAACAAAACCAACGGCACCTCCTGTGCCATCAAAATTCAATGGCTTGCAGTCCAGGAACTGTTTATAGGTGTAGCCAGTTGGAGGGTTATTTCCGGTAGTGCCACCGCTGTGTTCAGAGTGGAGGGCTTCATGTCGTGTAATCGCCTGTGAGATGCGTTCTTGAAGCTCGGCTTCCGTCTTTGGTAACATACTGGTGTCTGTGTCTCGTCTGGGTGGCATTCTCTTCTGTTAAAAGGTATGAGGTAGGTTAGACAACATTCCATAATTGTCTATGAGGTACATAGCACCATAAGCCAACATGTAATCACCCAATATCACATGCATATATACTCAACAATGTATGAGCGAGGAAACAAGTATTGAGCCTTCACATAGGGTCGGCAACTTGGCTTATTGTTTGTAATGGGAAAAATAAAATGAACTCGAGGCTACATCGCCTCGGTCATACAAGGTTCATGAAGTGGTAGTTGTTTTCCTTCTTCATAGCTTTACAAGACGGGTATACTTCCCTTGAGAGGGGGGTTGTCCATGTAGGGGTGATAGAGAGTGTAACATCCTTGAATCTTTCTGAATGTTATCCATCTTCACTTACTTAAATATCGGTTCTCAAACGTCTCGTACACGGGTAGAAGTGTCAGACACGAAGTAGGCAAAGGCATGTTTCCTACTTTATAAAGTGCTAAAGCAATGGTCTATGCATTGTTCTACCAGATGAAGGTGTGAACACCTATAGCTTATTTTTGGAGGGATGGTGATCATTAACCTGACCCGCAGAGTCCACCAGGATTTCCATGCACTACAAGTCGTTATTACATTGGCCCCCATAATAATAAATTGTCTTGCATAGTTACCCCAATTTTTCCTCGTCCAAGCAGATGATCAACCAAGTAGGGGACACTACTGTCCTTATACCTCTGACATGGTAAGGACCATTGCGATGGTCCACGCGCTAACACTCGTTATCGTTAGGCACGAATAGGCACGATGATTAAACGAAATAGGAATAAGGAGAATTCCTAGTAGTTGGAGGGGCACCTTTAAGATGAATACTTCATCTTCCTTGTCTGGTCAAGTGTGTCGTCAATCTTGCTTCACAAAAGCCGCAGGGACCTTGTCCCGCTGATTAAGAAGTTCTCCAAGGTTGCTGCCTCTGCCTCGCCGTCACTACCGTAGTCAGGCACCTTCACGATCGAGAGGGAAGAGTAGCCATCTCCTACGGAAGCAAGCTCAGAATGCCGTTTGGTAATCACTCTAGCCATGAGCTTTGCAATGAACGCGAGGCTGATAGCTTCATTTTGCGAGTAAGAATTATAATAGGATTCGGAGTCGAAGGTATCTTATTCACGTCAATAATTATTCCGTACACTTATTCGTATCTATATATTAATAAACAAATATGTTACTTAGCATAAACGGGCAATTCGATGCATCATATCACATATAACTCTCGTTTATCCTTTGGGGGGCCATTTTGTCTTTGGCAAGTCTAACTTGTGTAGACTATGCCTTAGTTGGCACCTTATTCTGGGGTATTCTCCTCCCTACTAATGTCCTTGCCTTGTCTCTTCTTTGAAAAATGTTTGACTCATGGATCTTGACACTTACGTGAATGCAATGAAAAACCTTTTTTTTTTGTAAAAATATTTTTGTGAGAGAGTTCTAGTGATTGTAGTCTAGACTCGAGAAGGAATCCTAGTTTACTCCAATCGAAGCTCTGATACCAAACTGTCACACCCTGACTTTTGCGGAAGTGTATGATGTGTGACTGGTTTACTATCATTGCATTCAATCATAATAAACAACTACATGATCAAAAAGATGTTCATCCATTCATTAAAATTTGAGTATTACAAACACCTGTTATTTAAGTTTTAAACCACAACCTTCGACTAGGTTACAAACCAACAAAAGTGGATGACATCTAAACTTGAAGTCTACTTCTAGAAACAACACCCGCGCCCAAGATCCAACCTGTCACCTGAAATACATGTAATATTGGAAAACATCAACAAAAGTTAAGCGAGTTCATGCGTTTTGTTTGCGTACTTGTAAACCTTTGAGAGAATCCTTTGAAAACAGGTATGAAAAGCATGTTTGAACATACCAAATAGATGTTTTACAAGGACATTAAGGCATGTGTGGACATAGGGAGCACTCAAAATGAGTAGGCTTATACCCTTGTCGATTTTCCCTTGACTATGTCGATTTCCCTCGACTATGTCGAATTTCCCTTCGACTATGTCAATTTACCTTGGCTATGTCAATTTCCCTTGACTATGTCGATTTCCCTCGACTGGGACACCGAAGCACTCAAGTGATCACATGAGGACCATGAGTGGGGCTCGGCCATACCCGTTAGATCTAACCTTCGTCCCTAATTAAGAATTAATGGCATTTCAATATTTAGTCTATGCTCACATGATCTAGTAGTTCATTTCAAAGGCAATTCATACCGTTTAAGCATTCGTAACATGTATTCCACCCCCGAGAGTTATAAAACCAAAAACAATTAAGAGAAAAGTGTCACACCCCGACCACGTAAAACAACAAATCGTGGCGGAATCGTCGGGGAGTGTTGTAACAGAATCATTTTTTCATAACACATGGAAATTTAAATGTTGTTTTTTTTATTTAAAAGAGTTACAACGTGTTAACAACAAGGAAGCATAACATAATTAACTAATCTTGCATCTTTTATTGTCACTAAGGCCCAAGTCCGACTAGGTGTAACTTGATCAATCCTATGCATCATTTCCTGAAACACATGCGAAAATAGGTACGTCAGCATAAAAATGCCTGTGAGATACATAGGTTTTATTGATTTAGGATTCATGACTTGTAAGTTTAAAGAAAATGTTTAACAAAAGTAGTCATGAACCTTGTAAAATGTTTTTGTTTTATAAATCATATAAAAATCGATAAGGAAACAGATGATATAAAAGAATATGTATGGTTATGTAAATAACCAAGTAAAAATGAATTTGTATAAAATGTGTTATTTGTAAAACAATGTTTTGTAAAGATATGTTAATTGTGTAAAATGTAATATGTCAAAATTGAAATGGTTTAAATAACGCTACGATATGTAATATCATAAAAGCACTTATATATAGGAAGTATCAGCGGGGTATCCACCATGCTTTTATCATATTACACACGTCTCGTTACTTAAATCACTTACCCAAACAAACCACCAATGTAAAAATGTTCATGTATAACTAAATGTAATGTTTTAAACAAATGTTGAAATGTTATTGTGTAAACAAATGTAATGTAGAGTGAATAAAAAGCCTTTATTGATTAAAAGCATTTACTCGACCCTATAAGAAAGAAATGTATAAAACAATGCAATTGATAAATTATAATAAAAAAATTATGTTTTGTAAAATAATGCATGCTTTACTGATACAAACATCTATGCGTTGTTGTGAAAATGCATATATTCAAGCCTTGAGACTGTGGTGATAAACCCTTAAACTAATTAAAGGTTTATCTGAGTTATGTGTATCAAATTCGGCCATTCCTTTCATCCAAACATACCTAGGATGTCAGGAACGGGAGTTGTCAATTCCTATGGTACCACTACCTACTAACGAACGACGTAGCTAATGTTAATGAATGTATTTTGAGCCATTTAAACAAACCAAATGTCATACCAAAATGTAAGCATGTTTTATGAAAATAATGTACTAAGTATGCAACAAATGGACATACATAGCATGAAATGAAATGAAATGTAAAATAATGTACTAAGTATGCACTAAATGGACATACATATCATGAAATGTAATGTAAAATAATGTACTAAGTATGCACTAAATGGACATACATAGCATGAAATGAAATGAAATGTAAAATAATGTACTAAGTATGCACTAAATGGACATACATACATAGCATGAAATGAAATGAAAAAAAATGTACTAAGTATGCACTAAATGGACACACAAAGCATGAAATGAAATGTAAAATAATGTAGTAAGTATGCACTAAATGGACATACAAAGCAAAAACATAATGAAATCATGTACTAATAGTGTACTAATGAACATAGCAAGTATATAATATGATAACATGGAAAGCATGAAAGTAACAAGTAGGAACATGTGTTTCACCCCCAAACGTTTGAAAAACTGTAAAAGAGGGGACTATGTACTCACTTGAGGGTGCTTAGAAGTCTTGAAAAACAACCAAGCAAAGCTAGAGGGATAACGGAAATCAAACGGCAACTAATATAGATAACTATGTAAATAGACGGACCTAAATCGGAAGATTGGATAGAATGAGGTTTCGTTAACCAAATGAGTATAGGAACTCATGTAATATAGTTTAAAAAAGCCTACATTCAAAAACGAAACCTATCCTAAGTGCTTACGACCCATTACGACCCGTTTAGGTAGCTTATGCTACTTTAATGCGTCGTTCGCGTAAAACGCGTACGGAACGCCTAACTAGTCCTATGACAAGTATTATATGCCTTAACATGTCTAATAATGTTACCTAATCAGTTTAGATGTCAAAATTTAGGTTACATATGCTTAAAATGAATTTATGCGTAAAAAGGGCATTTTGGTCATTTTCCTAAGGCATATAACTACCTATCATATAACTAACTAAACGAAGTGACCATAAGGTATAACCTTGGAAGGTTATTCCCTATGAAACTATGGTCACCTAATGTGTTTGGTCGGATCCTAATGATCGACCAAACGGGTCGGGTTCGAAAGTATAAGCGGTTGTTTAGACCGCTTACCTTACGACCCTACATAAGCACTAAACCTAAAGTGACGAGCTAAACATGTTAAAACATGTTTAACGAATTTAGAAAACAGGTTTGGTATCAAAACAAAGGGTCTTGATACCCAAGAGTAGTTTGGTTACAAAATATACGCAAGAATACGTATTTTGGCCGGAACTACGACTCGTCACTACACCTAAACAACGTGGTAATCAGTAGGTATAGTCACTAGGGACTATTACCATCGTGATTATGCTCACGTTGCGAAGTTCAAACGAACTTCGTGTTGACCATAAACTGGTCAATGCAGAAAGTCAAACAAAGTTTGACTTTCTTGCTAAAAACGCATAAAAGAACGAAAGAGGACTTACAACGGGTCCAAGAACGAAAGTTTTGATCCGATTACTCTCATATATGAAGTGAATACTCCAACATAGAGAGCCAAATCAGATCAAAAGTGTGGGTAGCAACAATGAATGGTGGGGTATTTATAGTTTTTGCACAACCGTTAAGATCGTTAATCGTAAAACGAGCTTCGATCTCATCCGTACATGTGCACCCATGGTTTTGTAAAACCATGGGCACCTCAAAAATGGCCCATAGTATCAAAAAAAACCTTTTGAAAATGAGGGGAACAGCTGGAAATCAGATTTTCAACTTTGGTGCCTTCCTAAGATAACTATGGCAGATTGTCAATTTTGGTCCCTGAATGTGCAAAACATGGTTTTTGATGCATTTTTGACACGTTTAAGCCCCGTTAATCCCATTTTAAGGCTCTAAATTGAAGTTAAAGTATAGGGAACATGAAACATGCTCAAAAATATCTCGGATGTCGGTTCGTTTGGTCGTACGATTGCGTTGTTCGGTTAATTACGACGAAACACGAATGGACATGAAAAACGATCCAAATTACGCGACGAATGAAATTTTATCATGCCAAACACTAAAATTAAATATTTTAATGCTTACATAAATTTTTGGATGTCCAGATGTATTCAGAACGTAAGATATGCGCGAAAATGCAAACTTATGCATTTTTTGACGCTTTTAGTCCCTGAATGACCAAAAAGTTTATTTTAGCACACCGAACTCCCAAAAGCCTATTTCTAGGCTATGTAAAAGAAATTTAGGGTATGTTTAACTTATGATCATGTTCCGGAATGTTCGTTACAGTATAAATCGGCATACTTTCACAGTTTGTTGAAATTAGTCCCTGTAAGCTAATAAACTTGATTTCGACACACCAAACCTTCCAAAACTTATTTCAAAGTTATGTAAAGGTTATTTAAGGTATGTTAAGACCATGTCACTATTCCGGAGTGTTTGTCGCGTTAATCTGATTACGTTTTCGCATCAGTGCGTGTATAACTTTCCAGAAAGCGATTTAGAGCTCGAAATCGAACGAGAATTGATATGTGCAAATGATACACATATTTATAAAAATACTAAGTATGACATACAATATTTCATTGGTTTAGCATCTGTTTAATGTCCGTGGAGGCACAGGTGTCACAAAAAGGGGGAGCATGAACTCACTAGTTTGCGTCTTCGATACTCGTAACTCAAATCTCCTCAGCAAACACGACTCCCTACAATGTACTAGGGTCTATTAGACGAACGGGCCATGCCTTGCCTTAGTATTTACGTCTTTGAGTTACGTTTCTTTTATGTCTTCAATATTATTCCAAGTTATAATTCCTTGTTAAAATAATAATTATTTTAACTTTAAATTATATTTAATTTTGGAATAATAGTTAAACAATATTTTTGTAACAATACTTCTTAAGTATTTATTTTGGTATTTTCTTCCCAGGGATGGGGGTATCTCATACATGTGTATTCGTATTCTCGTATTTGTAGTTTCCAAAATAATATATTTTCAAGTCTTACTTTAGAAAATATATTTAAACTTATTTTGTCCCAAAAATAATGTATTTCAAGAAAATATAATTTAACTTCTAAAAATAATATATTTTCTTCTTGTCAAAAATATGATATACTTTGTAATAATAATAAAAATCATATTTTCATTTCTTTTGTATCCAAAATAATATTTACCAAAAATATGCTCATAAATGTAGTTTCCGGAATATCTTGTAAGTTACGTTCTTTCGTTCGGTTTCACAATATAAAGTGTGTAACTTTTACATTTATTCCTTGTGATTGTTGGTATTATTTTGGATTGTAAATTCTTGGTATTTTGTTAAGTTACATTATTTCAAACCCTAAAATAATATAACTGTTACACAAAGTATACAAATAATCACACACAATGTGTAAATATATATTCTAAATATATATTTATCCATTTTTATTTATAAAAACCAACCTCCAATACTTGTATTTTGTAACAAAATCCATGGCAAAGTTTATTTTGAAAACCATAGTTAAAACACACTTGTAAATATTTGTTTAGAAAATATTTTTCTAAGTGTTTATGTTTTTAGAAAATTTTGCCATAGTTTCCCCTAAAAATGGAGGTGTCCATGCTATCAAAGCATATCATTTTCTTTTAAAAAAATCATCATAAGCAATCAACAATCAACAATCAATCTACACTTACCATGTGCTAAAACAAAGCTATCTACATAATGATCATGAACTTGAGTTTTCATAAAAACTTGTAGTAACTTGGCAGTGTGTTTAGTAGACTTAGTTACCCTTTAAAGCGTGTTTATTTCTTTAAAAATCTCATTCTTGAAAGATTTAAGTGTTTACAACTTACTAGATGATTTTTCCAAAAATCATTCTTTTGAATTTTTCTTGTAAACAATGTATTCTTATACTTGTTTCAACACTAAAAACATGATTAGTTCTTTTAAAACAATGTTCATGTAATTCCTTGTGATTTAGCTTGGTTTCTTTGGAAAACTATTTTAGAAATCATCCACTCACAAGACTTGGATTTTGTTTAAATCATCATCATATGAAAACAGCTTTTATTATTCAAGTTCATGTAAACATAAAGCATGATGATCTTGGTTTTTCACAAGATCACCACCTTAACTTACTAGATCATGTGTTTAATCACAATCTAGTAGGTTCCTTATGATGTCTAACATCACTAACACAAATCATCAATCATCAAGAAGTGAATAATCACAAATCAACAAGTATTCATATGTTTATAAGCTTATGTTAGAGATTCATGTTTATGCTCTTTAATGTTCATCGTATTTTTCATCAGATAACATCTATTAACCATCAAATCGTGAAGTATCAAGAGATCATAAGGGCCATACTACTAGCACAAGGCTAGGGAAGAACACTTGATGTTGATGATGAAAAAAGTGTTGGATAAAAGCAATCGGGTGAGGTCCTTCAAGATACAAGAGCACAGAGCTTCATTAAACACCTTGTTACACCTTAGGAATGGACTTGGAATGAATGAACTTGAAATGGAAGTGATGGTGGTGTGGGGGTGGCTCTCAGCCGAGAAGAAGAAGGAGGAGAGCGAGAGAGATGTTGGTGAAGTGTATGTGTGTTAAAATGAGAGCTTCCATCCATCTTATAACCATCTAATGTTATTAACCTTTGGTTAACATGTCTCATAAGTACTTAACACAATCCCTAGCATATCTTTTCGGATCAAGTGAAGATTATGGGAAATCTTGTAAGATTTTGGTGGGGTCACACCTTGGTGACCGTCCACTTACATGGGGGGGGGGGGGTATTTAGTTTGTTTTGAATGATAGGCTAAGTAACTAGTTAAAATTCAAAGTGTATTAGTTATTGTTTATATGTATCATGCATTATATAGTGTGTTAGGGTGTTCGGGGATCATAACTAGCTCAGAAACATTAAAATAATGCTTCTAGTACGATTTTGATGTTTCGGGTATTGTCCGGTTGTTCGGTTAGATACCGGTTCGTTAAAGTGTCAAACTATACCGTTTAGTGATCTTTATGTACCCTTTTGTGATCCTTTTAATTCCCGACACTTAGGAAAGCATTCAGGACAATTTAGTCATATTTTTACATGATACAAACTTGTTAAAATGCTGATTTTTGTTGAATTATGCAGAATTCTACACTTTGGGTGAGTTTTAGGCACTTCTCGGCACTTAAACTATCACTTAGGAATGCAGTTTTGTGGTGCTTACTTCCCTACACACTATGCTAGTGTAGAATTTGGTTTTTGGCTCATACTGGGTCTCAAAACATTGTCTGTCTATGTACTGAACTCCCGTCAGTGCTTTTAGTTTGTCTGATAATGGTGCCAATTCTGTTCTGAGCATTAATAGAATTATATCGTGTTGCATGTAGTAATGATAAAAGTCTTGTAACATGAAATGCCATTGTATGTATATAATAGTAATCAGAAATTCATTTGTCTTGTAAGCTAGATCATGCACAGTTATTAAAGCACAGATTACTGTTCAATTAGTGTACGGAATGTACGGAAAAGTGACCGTTGTCACATATGATCCATTGTCTTTCAGTTCAAGATCAGGCTTAATGTGATAGGGTAATTCCTTACCTATCAAACCTTGTGAAACACAAGTGTGTTGAGCCTGAGAGATGCGGGTTTGAATATCAAATCGAACTTTGACACAATGAAGCTTAACACGTTCCTTACGGCTTAATGCGTCAGCCACGACATTCGCCTTACCAGGATGGTAGCGAATTTCGCAATCATAGTCGTTTAGAAGTTCAACCCAACGTCGTTGCCTCATGGTGAGTTCTTTCTGATTGAAGATGTGCTGAAGACTTTTGTGGTCGGTGAAAACCACACATTTTGTACCATGCAAATAGTGTCTCCAGATTTTGAGAGCGAATACAACTGCACCTAACTCAAGATCATGAGTCGTGTAGTTCTTCTCGTGAACCTTCAACTGTCTCGATGCGTAAGCTATGACTTTGTTCCTTTGCATGAGAACACATCCAAGACCTAATTTGGATGCATCACAGTATACAAAAAAAATCATCATTGCCCTCAGGTAAAGATAGAATAGGTGCATCACATAATTTCTGTTTCAAGGTCTGAAAAGCTTCTTCCTGTTTAGATCCCCATTCAAAGGGTTTATTCTTCTGAGTTAGTGCGGTTAGAGGAACTACAATCTTGGAGAAGTTTTCGATGAAGCGGCGGTAATAACCCGCGAGACCAAGAAAAGAACGAACTTCGGTGGGTGTAGTAGGCGTATCCCAATCCTTAATCGCACTGATCTTGGAGGGATCTACATGGATACCTTGTTCGTTGATGATGTGACCCAAGAATTGAACTTCCTTAAGCCAAAATTCACATTTAGAGAATTTGGCAAAAAGTTACTCTTTCTTCAGGAGTTCCAGAGTAAGACGAAGATGTTGTTCATGATCAGCTCGCGTCTTAGAATAAATCGGAATGTCATCAATGAAAACGATGATGAACTTGTCTAAATAAGGTTTGCAGACCCTATTCATCAAGTCCATGAAAACAGAAGGAGCATTAATCAAACCGAATGGCATAACTGTGAACTCATAATGCCCATATCTTGTGCGGAAAGTTGTCTTGGGAATATCTTCTTTAAGCACACGAAATTGATAATACCCAGAACGTAGATCAATCTTTGAAAAACAAGTAGCACCCTGTAACTGATCAAAGAGATCATCAATGCGAGGTAAGGGATATCGATTCTTGATGGTACGCTTGTTAAGCTCACGATAATCGATACACATCCTGAATGATCCATCCTTCTTGTTGACAAAAATAACGGGAGCACCCCAAGGTGAAAAGCTAGGACAAATAAAACCTTTGTCAGAAAGCTCCTGAAGCTGCTTAGATAACTCTTGCATCTCAGATGATGCAAGACGATATGGATATCTGGCAATAGGATTAGCACCAGGTACACGATCAATACGAAACTCGACTTGGCGTGCTGGGGGTAAACCATGTAACTCTTCAGGAAACACTTCAGGATAATCCCGAACAACAGGGATATCTTGAATAGACTTACCTTTGCCTTTATCAGCTACAACATGTGCCAAGAAGGCCACATAGTTCTTTCGCAGATACTTCTAAGCTTGAGTACAAGACATGAGCTTGAGACTACTAGCAGTTTTCTCACCACGAACCTCTAAAATCTTACCAGTCGAAAGAGGCACTCGAACAATCTTCTCAAAATAAACTATCTTTGCGTGATACTTGGCTAATCAATCCATTCCCACTATAATGTCGAAGCTTCCAAGTTGCATTGGTGTTAGGTCGATGGGAAAGAGATGGTTGTTAAGGTTCAACTGGCAGTTACGAAGAACAGAATCAAGAACAACGGGTTCACCACTAGCTACCTCTACTGTCAAGGGCTTTCCTAGTTTTGTTCTAGTCATTCAAAGCAAAGCCTCGAAAGATAATGACACAAAACTCTTATCAGCACCTGAATCAAAAAGAACAGAAGCAAACTGATTGTTAACAAGGAACGTACCGTTGACCACCTCATTGTCTGCTCGTGCCTCATTAGTATTCATGTTAAAGACTCGACCACGAGCCTGGGCCTGATTTGCGTTGTCCAGCCTTGGACACTGGTTTCGATAATGAGACAGGTCCCCACAATTGTAGCACGAACCAGGAGGAAAGTGAGGTCGTGCAGCTTGTGCTTGTTGTTGAGCAGGCGGTTGAGCAGCCTGCTAAGCTGGGTTATGTGCGGCCTGATTCTGAGCAAAACGACAAACATCGGCAAGATGACCCGAGTTTCCACAGTTAGCACAGAAACGAAACTGAACTTACGGTTGATGGTGACTATTGCATCTGTTGCACAACGGTGCATTCCCCGCATACCGTTTCTTTGGTGGTGGTGGTGCAGGCTGATTGGGAACTGCCTGGTTAGGTTGTGCAGTAACAACGAAGTTTTGGGAAGCCTTGCGCTTCCTAGACTTCTTCGTAGACCCAACTTTCTTACCCTTCTTGCTCTCACCCTTATCAGACGACTGTTTCTTATCCTTGTCACCTTTCCTGTGAAGCTTACCCTTTCTGATTTGTGACTCAGTTAAAGTCGCAGCTAACTCGATTGCCTGACGAACTGTCGTAGGGTTGCTACAAGTGACGATGTCTTGCACGGAGTCAGGTAAACCATTGACATACCTCTCGATAGCTTTCTCGAGTGGGGTAACCATTGTAGGGCATAGCAAACTCAACTCTTCATACCTATCAGTATATGCCCGGTGTTCGCCACTATCCTGCTTCAAATCATCAAACTCCCTTTCTAAAGCCCTTAGTTCATGACGAGGACAGAATTCCCTCATCATAAGAGCCCTAAGCTCTACCCAGGTCTGTGCTAAAGCAACATCAGCACGACGTTCTCTCATTACTCCATTCCACCAAGTAAGAGCCCTCTTTTGAAACACGCTAGAAGCAAACTCCACTTTGCGATTATCAGGACACTGAACATGACGAAAGGTACTCTCAATGCTCTTAAACCACTGTAGGAGCCCAGTTGCTCCCTCAGAACCACTAAACTTGAGTGGTTTAGCCGAATTGAAACTCTTGAAGTTGCATGGAGCATTATAGTTGTTGTTGTTAGCTTGGTTAACTTGAGCAACAATGTCTGGGAGTACAGCAGCCATTTGCTGCGAAATGATTACTGCCAGTTCGGCATTAGGTATCGGATTTTCGCGTCGAGGAGGCAATCTAAAAGAGGAAACATGAGAGAAAACGAGTGAGATGATTAGCCGGAAGAATGAAATGATACAAAAAATCGAAAAAAAGCATGGATCGTGGTCATTTGTTCGCACAAAGCAAACAAATGACCATGGTTGCAAAAGTCGCTAGGCGCTCCCTAGTCGGTCGACCGGGGAGTTGATAGTACTCGGCATAGGCGGAGAGTACTCGGGGGGGTACTCGGACATGTAAATTATAAAGAATTTAGTTTTTGGAAATTAAATATATGTCAAATAACATAAATTTACTAATATCTATAACAAAATAAGTGAAAATGATATTCATTCTTTAATATGATAGACATAGAAATTATGTTTTATTATTTTTTAAGTCAAACTCGGCCCAAGTTGACCTACTAGATACGATTTTGGTCGAGGTTGACCGCGTTTGACCAATTCCAAGTAATTAGGCGGAGTCAAAGAAAGTCGCCTCGGCAGCCTACCTTTTTGCGACTACTCGGGGAGTACTCGGCCTTGGAAACCTTGTTTTACAACCATGCAAATGACACACAGTAACTAATCAAAGTAAATGGGTTAAAAATAACGTATCTCGAAGACATGCTTTAGCCTATAAGTGGACACTCACCCCAAGAGTTCCTAGGTAAGAGTGACTGGTCCGATTATGTGGATTTGTACGAACACTCTAGCCTAGACAGAAAACTCGAGGTAAAGGCACCCACCCTTCCAGATTGCGCGTGTTCACATTATTTAGACCCAAAACCTTGACGAGATTTTGAAAACTTAGAAGGCACAATCATTCAAGAATGGATGATTGAATTTTCAAAATCATTTTGAAAGATGGGAGGGTTCAAACCCTTATAATAAATCATTTAAAAACAGATGCTTGATTTTCAAAAATCGTTTTGTAAAATTGTGTTCTTGTTTTGGTAATCACCTAAGGATAGGTGAAGTGCATGTTTTAAGATCTAAACACAAGATAAATTGTGTTAGGGTCCTAGAAAAGTTATAGTCTAGGTCAAAGCATTACTAATAACCTAATTCCCTATAACCATTGGCTCTGATACTAACTCTTCTGTCACACCTCGACCGCGTAAAACAACAAACCGCAGCGGAAACGTCGGGGAGTCGAGCAGCAGAATTATTGTTTCACAACCATGGTAATTAAAGTTTTGTTTTATTTATAAACAAAGGGGTTACATTGTATTAAAACAGAAGAAACAAAGAGTACATAACATAATTAAACTATTCTAGCTTCATTTTATGTCACTATGGCACAGGTCCGCCTAAGTGTATCTTGATCATTCCTATGCATCAGCTCCTGAAAATACATGTGAAAATAGGTACGTCCGCATAAAAATGCCTATGAGATACATAGGTTTTATTAAAATAGGTTTCATGACTTGAAATTGAAAGAATTGTTTTATAAAAGTTAGTCATGAATTTTAGGAAAATGTTTTCTTTTATAAATCATATAAAAAGTGATAAGGATATCAGATGATATATAAAAGAAAGATGTATAGTTAAATAAATAACCAAGTAAAAATGAGTTTGTATAAAATAAGTTGTTTGTAAAACAATGTTTATGGGAAAGTGTGTTATCTGTGTAAAATGTAATATGTCTAAACTGAAATGGTTTAAATAACGCAACGGTATGCAATATCATAAAAGCACTTATATATAGGAAGTACCAGCGGCGTATCCACCATGCTTTTATCACATTACACACGCCTCGTTATTTAAATCACTTAAACAAACCACCAAAATGTATTGTTTAAACCAATGTCAAAATGTTTATGTGTAAACAATGTCTATTGTCAAATGTAAATCATGTAATGTGTAACCAAATGTCATGTATGGCAAGTGAAATGTGTCAACTAAAGCCATAGGTAAAATGCACAAAACAAGGTATTGAAATAAATCATAGTTTAAATGAAAATTATGTTTTGTAAAATAAATGCATGCTTTACTGATACAAACATCTATGCGGTATTGTTACAATGCATACATTCAAGCCTTGCGACTGTGGCGAGAAACCCTTAAACAAATTAAAGGTTTATCTGAATTATGTATATTGGATTCAGTCATTCCTTCCACCCAAGCAAACCTAGGATTTCAGGAACGGGAGTTGTCAATTCCTATAGTACCATTACTTACTACTAAGCGGCATGGCCAATGTTAATGAACGTATTTTTGTCACATTTAAACAAACCAAATGTCATACCAAATGTAAACATGTTATGTGAAAACCATGTACTAAGTATGCAATAAATGAACATACATAGCATGAATATGATGTAAAACAATGTGTACATGTGCTGAAATGAACATATGAAACAAGTGTGTTTAATAAATTAATGTACTAGCATGTTAATAAAACATACATAGCAAAAACATGGATAAAATCATGTACTATATGTATACTACTTGAACATAGCAAGCATATGATATAAAAACATGAAAAGCACGAAAGTAACAAGTAAGCACATGTGTTTCACCCCAAAATGTTTGAAAATAGTAAAAGAGGGGACTATGTACTCACTTGAGATTGCTCAATAGTCTTTGGATAACAACCAAGCAATGCTAGAAAGATCACGGAATCAATCGGCACCTAATATAGGTAACTACGTTAATAAACAGGACCTAAATCGGAAAATCGGATAAAATGAGGTTTTGTAAACCAAATGAGTATAGGAACTCATGTAACATGGTTTAACAAAGCCTACATTCTAAATCGAAACCTATCCTAAGTGCTTACGACCCATTACGACTCGTTTAGGTGGCTTACACTACTTTAACGCGTCGTTATCGTAAAAGGCATTTGGACCGCCTAACTAGTCCTATGACAAGTATTATATGACTTAACATGTCGAATAATGTTGCCTAATCAGTTTAGATGTCAAAATTTAGGTTACATATGCTTAAATTGAATTTATGCGTAAAAAGGGCATTTTGGTCATTTTTCTAAGGCATATAAACTACCTATCATACAACTAACTAAACATAGTGACCATAAGCTATAACCTCGGAAGGTTATTCCCTATACAACTATGGTCACGAAATATGTTTGGTCGAATCCTAAGGATCGACCAAACGGGTCGGGTTCGAAAGTCTAAGCGGTTGTTTAGACCGCTTATCTTATGACCCTATATAAGCATTAAACCTATAGTGACGAGTTAAACATGTTAAAACATGTTTAACTAAGTTAGAAAACAAGTTTAATATCAAAACAAAGGGTTTTGATACCCAAGAATAGTTTGGTTCCAAAATACGCATAAATACGCATTTTGACCGAAACTACGACTCGTCACTACACCTAATCAACGTGGTAATCAATAGGTATAGTCACAAGGGACTATGACCATCGTGGTTACGCTCACGTTGCGAAGTTCAAATGAACTTCGTGTTGAACATAGACTGGTCAATGCAGAAAGTCAAACACTGTTTGACTTTCACGCTTAAAAACGCATAAAAGAACGAAAGAAACTTACAAGAGGTCCAAGCAATGGAGATTTGATCTAAAAATTCTCAGGTATGAAGTGTAGAAACTCCAACTTAGAGAAATAATCAGATCAAGTGTGGGTTTGGAATGAAATTGGGTTGGGTATTTATAGATTTCGGGCCACCGTTAAGATCGTTCCTCGATAAACGAGCTTCCATCTGAGCCTTACATGTGTACCCACTGTTTTATAATACCATGGGTGCCCCAAAACAAGCCCATAGACTCAAAGAAACCATTTGTAAAGCAAGGGAACAGCTGGAAAATGCTGGAAACAACTTTCTGTAGACCTGATGTTCTGTCGCCCCCCGCGTACGAGTGTGGCCCTGCCTACGCGGCCCGCGACCGATGGCAGATCACCAAACAAGTTTCAGATTTACATAAATGGTCCCTGCAAGTGTTTTAGCCCTTTTCGACACGTTTAAGGCCCATTAAGCCATTTTCAAGGCTTTACAATGATGCCTAAGCATAGGGGACATGAAACATGCTTGAAAATATGTTGGATGTCAGTTCGTTTGGTCGTACGATCACGTTATTCGGTTAATTACGACGAAACACGAACGGACGTGAAAAATGATCCAAATTACGCGACGAATGGAATTTTATCATGCCAATCACTAAAATAAAATATTTTAATGATTACATAAATTTTTGGATGTCCGGATATATTCGGAACGTAAGATATGCGTGAAAATGTAAACTTATGCACTTTTTGACACTTTTAGTCCCTGTTTGATCTGAAAGTTTATTTTAGCACACCGAACCCCTCAAAGCCTTTTTCTAAGCTATGTAAAGGATATTTATGTTTAACTTATGATCATGTTCTGGATTGTCCGTTACAGTACGAATCAGCATACTTTTGCAGTTTGTCAAAATTAGTCCCTGTAAGCGAATAAACTTGATTTTGCCATACCAAAGCCTTCAAAACTTATTTCTAAGTTATGTAAAGTTTATTTAAGGTATGTTAAGCTTATATTGATGTTCCAGAGTGTTTATCGCGTTAAACTGATTACGTTTACGCATCGGTTTGCGTATAACTCTCCAGAAAGCAATATAGAGTTTGAAATTGAACAAAATTTGAAACGTGCAAAATGTCAAACATAAATAAACAAACATTGGGATCAAATAACATTGTTTCATTGATAATTGAACTATTAAAAGTTTATACAATGATTACAAGCACATATGTCACATCTTGGGGCTAGCATCAACCTTATGCCCGCATCAATGTTCGACCGACTTGGACTACGGAAAACAAGCCCTACAAAAATGAGCATACAACTTGCGGATAGGTCCACTAAATATCCACAAGGTGTCACCGAAAATCTGTTGGTAAAAGTCGGTGACTTTGTCGTCCCGGCCGACTTTGTCATACTAGATATGGAGGAAGATACCGAAGTACCACTCATCTTAGGAAGACCATTCCTGGCCACGACCCACGCAATGGTAGACATGAATGGTGGGACACTAACATTGAGGGTTGGGAACAAGGAGGTGAAGTTTGGGGTTGGGAAAAGAGTAGAAGATGACGACCCAATCAACTACATGAAAGTCATAGATTCAAGTTTGGATGATGCTCTCCGACGGTGCAACATGGGATGCAAACCATCCCACTTGGGTAACATATGACTGACTTTGGGTCTTGCCAAGGACCCTTATAAATGTGGCGCACCATGGAGGCATTCCGCGAAACTATCCTTAGTTTAGTTTAGAATAACTTTTACGCTTTCCAGTTTAGTTTTAATTTTCAGGAATAAAACACACTCAGGATGATGGAGGTTACTAAGGGAAACTTGAACCCACACCCTATGCACAAAAAACAGAGCCACCCGACAATTTTTCTTCATTACAGCAAGTTCAGCACGGGGCCGTGCTCAGCCAACACGCCCCGTGCTCAAAGGTCTGCAAAAAAACGCCCAGTTCAGGTAACTAGACACGGGGCGTGTTCGCTGACACGCCCCTGTGCCAAGCCTTCTGTTACATTCTGATACTAGCAATCTGAACACGGGGCCGTGCCCGGATCAACACGGGCCTGTGTCCAGATGCCCAGTAACATAAATTTTTGTTTTTAAACACCTTTTTACGCATTCGATCAACCTGAAAATTTATTTTTGGGACACATTGAGGACAATGTGTAATTTAAGTGTGGGGGGATGCTAAAACCTTGAATCTTGCAAGTCCTAATTACAAGCCTTACACGAAACTCTATTGGAACCGCTAATCACCCCAAATTTTTTCAAAAACTTTTCATTTTTTTTACTTGTCTTGGTTTAAATTGGGAATAACAAGTTCTAAAAAGGTTATATTTTTACAAATTTAAAACCGATAGCGTCGTGATAAAAAGAACCAACATAATAAAATTATGAAACGGCATGACAAATCTAGTTAAAATTTGATTATATATACTTGATCACATTATAAACCCATTCCCACAAAAAGTGAGTTTTGAGCCTTTATTGAGCATACAAATATACATCTTTAAATTAAATGCTCATTTTTCGTTTCTTGTGTGAATAGCCGCTTGGTTTATTACAACTCTAGAACTTGCCATGACGATACATTCCCGGTCCTTACCAACTTAAACCCAAGTAAGTAAATGATGGAGGCATTAGGACTAACCCTTTTTCTTTTCAACACCATTATTTTTCATCTTTTTTACCACCTACCCAAAATCCCCCTAGTTAACCCCTTTGAGCCTAAACCTTTTCGTTTCTAAACCTACAAAACAAACACCCTTTACCCACCAAAAACCCTTTTTATTTTAAACCCTTTATTTTAGTAAAAAGCTCGGTCTTCATGTGACATTTCCTATCAAAAAAAAAAATGAAGTCTAGCAATAAACAAGCAAGTTCCTCAAAGAAACTTGGTTTGAAAATGTTTATTTGAATAAAAGTCACAAAAACAAAAAGTTTTACGATGACCGACGCTTTTTACGCTTTTAGCCCTTTTCTACTAACCACTAACCCAAAACCACCTACCTTTAACCCAAGCCTAACCCTTCCCCAAGTCCTCTTGATATTTACAAAGGTTTATAGTTAAAAAGGAGGAGGATTGATTGCTTGGCAAGCATATGGTAGAAGTAAGTTCCATGCCGGTCTCGAGTGTTTCACAAAATTACATCTTCGGCCGAGTGATGAGTGATCTCCGGTGCGGTATGTGAACTTGTATATAAATGTAATTTTAAAGAGGCATGTTATGCCTAAATAAGTAAATTCTCTTATGAAACGTTCTAAATAAATCATAATGAATAGGATTGTAAATAGCATAAAAATAAAGCCTAATAAAGATCTTGGAATCCCGACACTCAAGACAAGCCCACAACTTCTCTTCTACCCATTCCATTTGGGTGTGTAAGCCACATTAAAAAGAGTTTTGCTTGAGGACAAGCAAAGATTCAAGTGTGGGGGTATTTGATGTGTGTAAAATGCAACATATAAATTACATCAAATGAGGCATAAAACTAACCCTTTTTAGTACTAATGTTGGAAAAAGTGTGCTTTTGTCTTCCTTTTGTATTTTCAGGATTAAATGAGCGTAAATGAGCAAAAGAAACAAAAATGCAGCCAAATCTAACATAAATACAAGAATAGGAATAAACGTGGCATGCCCGACCCCTCGACAGCATCTTCCCAAGCAAAAACAAGAGAACAGAAGGCTGAACACGACCCAGACGTCTGCAGAAAAGACAAAGCTATAGAAGCTTCTATTTCCCGACACGAGGGTGTGCCCTGCTCAACACGGCCACGTTCAATGCTAAGATTCGCAGAATCCAAGCAAATCTTGATAGTACAGATACGCTTCTACACACGGGGCCGTGCCCAACGGACACAGGGGCGTGTGGAGCTAATACAGACAAACTGCAATTAATGAAGAAAGAGAAAGTGGATGGACACGGGGCCGTGCTCGATGGACATGGGGCCGTGTCTGGGCTTCTGTGCAGGCTATAAATAGAGGTGCTTGGTTCCCTTCAAAAGCATCCCTTGGCAAACCACCTCTCTCCCACTTCACCCACACTCCACCACCACTACAACCCACATTCACCACCATCATCCATCTTAGTTGTGTGTAGTAGTCTCGGGATCCAAGATTGATAGTAAGAGTTCTTGACAATCAAATGCCATGTTTGCCTATGTCTCTTACATCACTTGGTGAAGACAAGCATTTAGTGTAATACTTTTGAGTTTTAATCTTTTCGCACTTTTTGTATTAATGACTTTAATAACTAGTTTCTTATGTTGAAGGTGAAACTTCCTTATCATTTATCCGTGGTGTCTTGGCATTATTTTACTATCTATATAAAATAAAAGATTTTCACCATTCGTATCTCTACGGTCTATATAGAGATGTGTTGGCTACCTGGTCGGGGGTTAAGGGAATGGTTTGGTAAGGTTCTTGCCTTGTTCAGTGTATAGATCCTGCAAGGACCTGGGTCAAGCTTACTAGGACCTCCTTCAATACCCACTGGTATTGGATGGCGGGGGCACTGTCACACCCCGACCACGTAAAACAACAAAACGTGGCGGAAACGTCGGGGAGTGTTGTAACAGCATCATTGTTTCACAACCATGGATTAAATAATTTCGTTTTATTGAATCATTGAACTCTTTGTTTCCAACAAATCAAATAAATACAATTTTTATCTTTCAAGTTTTAAAGTCGCTAAGGCACTAGTCCATCCTATGTATAGCATGTATCAACAATCATCACAAAGCAGTACCTGAAACATGTGTAAAAATAGGTACGTCAGCATAAAAATGCCTGTGAGATACATAGATTTTGTTTATGCAGGATTCATGACTTGTTAGTTTAAAAGAATGTTTTAACAAAATGGTCATGAATCCTTAATAAATGTTTTCTTTTATAAACAAGTGATAAGAAATCAGATTATAAAAGAAAGATGTATAAATAAATACTTAAGTAAAATAAGTTTGTAAAATAATGTTTTGTTAAAAAGGTTTGTAGTATATATAAAAATATACTTTGGTTTTTAAGAAAGTCGATTAGGCAATATATCAAAATGTATTTCGGTTCCAAAATCGTTAAACAGATAGTATATTAAATATACTTTGATTGTCAAAATAATCGTTTTTGATAGTATATCAAAAGTATACTTTGAATTTATGAATAACATATTAAACTATGTTTTGGTTGAATAAATAACATATTTAAAATATGTTTTGGTTGAATAAATAACATATTTAAAATATGTTTTGTTAGTTAACAAAATATATGTTGTTTTGTACAATATCACACATGAAAGTATATCAAACTATACTTTTGGGAGTATAATAAAATATACAATAAAAATGTGATTTAAGAATTCAATCAGACCTAGTGCATCAAAATACACCTTTGAGACTATAGGGATACCACAAAGGTAATCCCAATTTAGATGGAGAAACAAATTGGTTTCACACATTCCATGACAACAGGAATGGGGTGTCAAATCCTATAGCGCTATATCATACTACCAATCGGTCTGGTGAACAATAAATAAGTACAATTCAACAAATAAATTTTATCTGTGAAAAATCAATTGTTTAGATCATAAATAATCATTTGGTTTGTCAAAAGATAAGTACTAATATGTATAATCAATTATACTTTGAAATCATAAACATAACAGATAGGTACACATGCTTCACCCCAAAACATTGAAAACAGTAAAAGAGGGGACTATGTACTCACTTGAGGGTGCTTAGAAGTCTTGAACAACAACCAAGCAAAGCTAGAGGGAGTACGGAATCAAACGGCACCTAATATAGGTAACTATGTTATTAAACGGTTCCTAAACCGGGAGATAGGATAGAATGATGTTCTATAAATCAAATGAGTAATTGAACTCATATGGTATGATTTAATAGAGCTAACATTCTGATTTGGAAGTCTACCTAAGTGCTTTTGACCCGTTTCGACCCATTATGGTAGCATAAGCTACTATAACGTGTCGGTTGCGCAAAACTATGTTCGGATAGTTATCTATGAGCTATGTCAAGTCTTACATGCCCAATTATACCCTAACATGTTACTAATTCAGATTAGATGTCAAAAATATGCTCACATATGCACATTACGGATTTATGCTACAAAAAGGCATTTTGGTCATTTCCTATGGGCATGTAAACCAATTAACGAATAGCTAACCAATCCTATGTGATCATAAGGTATAACCCCAGGGGTTATTCCCTATGCAACTATGATCATTAAGCAAGCTTGGTCGGATCCTAATGATCGACCAAACGGGTCGGGTTCGAAAGTCTAAACGGTTGTCTAGACCGCTTAACTTACGACCCTAAACAAGCACTAAACTAGTAGTGACGAGTTAAACATGTCAAAACATGTTTAACCTACTTAGAAAACTGATTTGGTATCAAAACAAAGTGTTTTGATACCTACAAGTAGTTCCGTTGCAAAATGCGTGCTAAAACGCATTTTGACCGAAACTTTGACTCGTCACTACACCTAGTTAACGTGGTAATCAGTAGGC
The DNA here is from genome assembly GCA_030545235.1 of Helianthus tuberosus. Lineage (NCBI taxonomy): Eukaryota > Viridiplantae > Streptophyta > Magnoliopsida > Asterales > Asteraceae > Helianthus > Helianthus tuberosus. Next base: position 124,581,932 of record CM060352.1, read on the forward strand.
ATAATCACTAAGGATTATAACCAACATGATTACAATCACGTTGCAAAGTTCTACCGAACTTTGCGTTGACCTTCGACTGGTCAAACTGAAAGTCAAACACTGTTTGACTTTTAAAACTAGTAAGCAATAAAAGAATGAAGGAATGCTCACTAAAGGTCCTTGCTATCTTTTCTACAAAGAATAAGCTTCCAATCAGATGAGAGAGCTCCCAATTCAGATTAGAGAGGAGAAAAGAAGGAAATGAGCAAATGAAATGGAAGTTAGCCATGCTATTTATACTTGTTGGTGATTAACAAGATCGATACATGTGTTTGTGTGGCCAAGAATCAAGAAATCCCAGCCATACAAGTGTTAGAGGCCAGCACTCAACAAGATCAATACATGGGTTTGGAAAGGTACTAACTTGGATACCACACCAAGAACTTGCAAGAACAGCCCCTAAAGTATCAAACAGATTGCAAAATATGATTTCTGGTCTCTGGGCATGCCTTACGGACCGTAAGGATATGGGAAATACGGTCCGTAAGCTACTTGCAGACCAACAACTTTCAGAAATTGGCAATTTAGTCCCTGCACTTGAGAAACTTGATTTTTGATGCATTTTTGACATGTTTAAGCCCCGTTAACCCCATTTCAAAGCTCTAAAATGAAGTTAAAGTATAGGGAACTTAAAATATGCTCAAAAATATCTCGGATCTCGGTTCGTTTGGTCGTACGGTTGCGTTGTTCGGTTAATTACGACGGAAGTCGTAACGAACGCAAAAACGATCCAAATTAAGCGACGAATGGAATTTTTGCATGCCGATCACTAAAATAATAATATTTTACTGTGTACAAAAATTTTGGATGTCCAGATGTGGTCAGAACGTAAGATATGCGCGAAAATGCAAACTTACGTCGTTTTTGACACTTTTAGTCCCTGTAAGATCAAATAAGCATATTTTCGCACACCGAACCTATCAAAGCTTATTTATAAGCTATTTTTAGGTTATTTATGGTATGTTTAGCTTATGATCAAGTTCCGGACTGTTCGACACCATACAATTTGGTATAGTTTCGTAGTTTGACACAAATAGTCCCTGCGATCGAATAGACTTGTTTTCAACACACCAAACCATCCAAAACTTATTTCTAAGTTATGTGAAGGTTATTTAAGGTATGTTAAGCCTATTTCACTATCCTGGAGTATTTGTTGCATTAAACTGGTTATATTTATGCATTAGATCGCGTATAACCTTCCAGAAAGCGATTTAAGGCTCGAAATCGAACAAGAATTGATATGTGCAAACGATACACATATTTATACAAATTCCAAGTATGAAACAAAATATTTCATTGGTTTGGTATTTGTATGATGGTTGAAGTGACACAGGTGTCACAATCTCCCCTACTTTATGAAATTTCGTCCCGAAATTTAATTTTAGAGGAAACTTGTGAAGACAATTGTGATGGTTTCGCTTTCGAATGAATCCCTTGAACCCTAAGTAAAACTCTGGGTCATGTTTGGATCATTAGCGAAATTATCAACTATCAACGTGAAGTCCTTGTTGTGACACCTGGGTCACTGCGACCATCAAACAAATACCAATCCAATGAAATATTGTATTTCATACTTGGTATCTGTATAAAAATGTGTATCTTTTGCACATATCAATTCTTGTTCGATTTCAAGCTCTAAATCGCTTTCTGGAAGGTTATACGCGCACTGATGCGTAGATATAACCAGTTTAATGCAACGAACACTCCGGAATAGTGAAATAGGCTTAACATACCTTAAATAACCTTTACATAACTTAGAAATAAGTTTTGTATGGTTTGGTATGCCGAAATCAAGTTAAATCGCTTACAGGGACTAAAGTTGACAAACTGCGAAAGTATGCCAATTTGAACTATAACAGACATTCCGGAACATGACCATAAGTTAAACATACCCTAAATATCCTTTCCATAGCTTAGAAATAGGCTTTGTGGGGTTCGGTGTGCTAAAATAAACTTTTGGGTCATTCAGGGACTAAAAGCGTCAAAAAGTGCATAAGTTTGCACTTTCGCGCATAACTTACGTTCTGACTACATCCGGACATCCAAAAATTTATGTAAGCATTATAATATTATGCTTTAGTGTTTGGCTTGTCAAAAATCCATTCGTCGCGCAATTTGAACCGTTTTTACGTTCGTTACGACTCCCGTCGTAATTAACCGAACAACGCAACCGTACGGCCAAACGAACCGACATCCGAGATATTTTTGAACAGATTTTAAGTTCCCTATACTTTAACTTCATTTTAGAGTTTTGAAATGGGGCTAACGGGCCTTAAACGTGTTGGAAATGGCCTTATTACACAACAGGGACCAAAACTGCCAAAAATCAAAGTTTCTGGTCTGCAAGGTCCTTGCGCACCTCAACATTATTAGTGTTACGGTGCGCAAGCAGTCCCCAAAAAGCAGATTGTGCAGAAACATTGCACCTGGTCCTTTCCACCTTTGCACATGGTTTTGGGGCAATACAATGGGCTCAAATGGTTTTCTAAAACCAGGGTATTAAGGTGGATGGTTGAGATTGAATCACGGTTTTCAAGAAACGATCTTAACGGCTCTCCGAAAACTAAAAATACCCCCTCATGCCCTCCTTAAAACCCACTTGATTTTCTTGAGAGTTCTCTTAGTTGTAGTGATAACCACTTCATACCTGAGAATACTTGAGAAATCAAAGCTTTCGGGGACCCTTAGTAAGTATTCCTTCGTTCTTTTATTGCTTTTCGAGTCCGAAAGTCTAACTTTGTTTGACTTTCTGCATTGACCAGTTTATGGTCAATGCGAAGTTCGTTTGAACTTCATAACGTGAGCGTAATCACGATGGTCATAGTCCCTAGTGACTATACCTACTGATTACCACGTTATCTTGGCTTAGTGACGAGTCGTAGTTTCGGCCAAAATGCGTGTTATTGCGTATTTTGTAACCAAACTACTCTTAGGTATCAAAACCGTTTGTTTTGATACCAAACTTGTTTTCTAACTTAGGTAAGCATGTTTCAACATGCTTAGCTCGTCACTTTTAGTTTTGTGCTTGTCTAGGGTCGTAAGGGTAAGCGATCTAATCAATCGCTTATGCTTTCGAACCCGACCCATTTGGTCGACCATTAGGATCCGACCAAATACATTAGGTAACCATAGTATATAGGGAATAACCTTCCGAGGTTATACCTTATGGTCGCTTCGTTTAAGTTGTTGTATGATAGGTAGTTTATATGCCTTAGGTAAATTACCAAAATACCCCTTTGATGCCAAAATTCATTTTAAACATATGTAACATAACCTATGTCCTCTAAATTGATTTATCAACAATATTAAACATGTTAAGGCATATTCTACTTGTCATAGGACTAGTTAGGCGGTCCGAACGCGTTTTACGCGAACGACGCGTTAAAGTAGCATAAGCTACCTAAACGGGTCGTAAGCACATAGGATAGGTTTCATTTAGTATGTAGGCTTTGATAAACCATATGACACGAGTCTCCATACTCGTTTGGTTTACGAACCCTCATTCTATCTAATCCTCCGATTTAGGTCCGGTTTATTAATGTAATTACCTATATTAGGTGTCGTTTGATATCCGTGATCTCTAGCATTGCTTGGTGGTTATCTTAGGACTTCTGAGCAATCTCAAGTGAGTACATAGACCCCTCTTTTACTGTTTTCCAAACGTTTTGGGGTGGAACACATGTGCCTACTTGTTACTTTCATGCTTTCCATGTTTTCACATCATATACCTGCTATGTTCGTTAGTACATTATAGTACATGATTTAATTGTTTTCATGCTATGTATACCCATTGTGTGCGTACTTAGTACATTATTTTACATTACATTCTATGCTATGTATGCCCACTGTGTGCGTACTTATTACATTATTTTACATTACATTACATTACATTTTATGCTATGTATGCCCATTGTGTGCGTATTTAGTACATTATTTTACATTACATTCTATGCTATGTATGCCCATTGTGTGCGTACTTAGTACATTATTTTACATTACATTTTATGCTATGTATGCCCATTGTGTGCGTACTTAGTACATTATTTTACATTACATTTTATGCTATGTATGCCCATTGTGTGCGTACTTAGTACATTATTTTACATTACATTCTATGCTATGTATGTCCATTGTGTGCATACTTAGTACATTGTTTTACATTACATTTCATGCTATGTATGTCCATTTTGTGCATACTTAGTACATTGTTTTACATTACATTTCATGCTATGTATGTCCATTACGTGCATACTTAGTACATTGTTTTACATTGCATTTCTGTTGCATATGCTCATCCAGCATATGAACACATTATACTACATTTTGAACCGTTGTAACCATTTGACTTTGTGAACCGTCGTAACCCTTTGATTATATGAACCGTTTGTAACTATTGAACCGTGTGAACCAGTTGTATTTGTTGACATGATTTACATTTGACAATATACATTTGACTATACATAAACATTTCTACAATTGTTAAACATTTTACTTTGGTGGTTTGGTTTGAGTAAGTGATTTAGGTAACAAGGCGTATGTAATATGATACAAGCACGGTGGATACGCCGCTGGTACTTCCTATATATAAGTGGTTGTATGGTATCACATATCGTAGCGTTATTTGAATCATTTCAATTTGAGACATATAACATTTTATACAAATAACATACTTTTCACAAGACATTGATTTACAAACAACTTATCTTATACAAACTCATTTTACATGGTTATTCATTTAACCATACATTATTCTCTTATTTATACATATCATCTGATCTTATCGTTTTTCAAATGATTTACAAGACAAAGCAAATTACAAGGTTCATGACTAAACATTTTCTCAAACATAAGTCAGGAATTCTGTTTTCACAAAACCTATGTATCTCACAGGCATTTTTATGCTGACGTACCTATTTTCACATGTGTTTTCAGGAGATGATGCATAGGACTTATCAAGACATACTTAGGCGGACTTGTGCCTTAGTGACTTAAAACGAGACAAGAACTAGTTAATTTATGTTATGTACTCTTTGTTTTTTGTTTAAAACAATGTAAACTCTCACGTTTGTTTAATAAAACGAAACTTTAATTGCCATGGATTTGAAACAATTAATTCTGTTACAACACTCCCCGACGTTTCCGCCACGTTTTGTATGTTCTACGTGGTCGGGGTGTGACAGAAAAGTTGGTATCAGAGCCAATGGTTATAGGGAATTAGGTTATTAGTAATGCTTTGACCTAGACTATAACCTTCCTTGGACCCTAACGCGAGTTTACTTACGTTTAGTCATAAAACAATACCGTCACCTATCCTTAGGCGACGACCACAACAAGAACGTAAATTTCAAAACTGCTTTGAAAACTAATCATTTGTTCTAGGATGATTGATTACTAGGTTTTGAACCCGCTGTTATAAGGTTTTGAACCCCTTTGAATTTTCAAAACTCTCGTCAGAGTTTTGGGTCCTAAATAGTGTGAACACGTGCAAACTGGAAGAGTGAATGCCTGTACCCTGGATTTTCTGTCTAAGGCTAGAGTGTTCGTACAAATCCACATAATCGGACCAGTCACTCTTACCTGGGAACTCTTGGGGTGAGTGTCCACTTATAGGCGAGCATGTCTTCGCAATACACTATGAGGATCTATTTGCTTTTATTCGGCCTTTGTGTTGTTTGTTTGCTTCGTGGTTCAAACAAATGACCATCAACCATGATTTTGGTCGGTAATTGTAACATCCTATTCTACCCAATGCCATTTCATTTGTTTTCTTTCATGTTTTCCTCTTTTAGAATGCCTCCTCGATGCAAAAACCAGATAGCGACTGCCGAACTGGCAGAAATCATTGCGCAGCAAATGGCTGCTCAATTCCCAAACCTCTTTGCTCAATGGAACCAAGCCAACAACAACAACAATGGTCCTTGCAATTTCAAGAGCTTTAACTCGGCTAAACCACTCAAGTTTAGTGGTTCTGAGGGAGCGACTAGGCTTCTTCAATGGTTCGAGAGCATTGAGAATACTTTCCGCCACGGCAGTGTCCTGACAATCGCAAGGTCGAGTTTTCTTCGAGTGTGTTCCAGAAGAGGGCCCTTACGTGGTGGAACGGGGTTAGGGCCCTTATGATGAGGGAATTCTGTCCTCATCATGAGATAAGGGCCTTGGAAAGGGAATTTGACGATCTTACGCAAGATAGCGGTGGGCATCGAGCCTACACGGACCGTTATGACGAGTTAAGTCTGTTATGCCCAAACATGGTCACGCCTTTGGATAAGGCAATCGAAAAGTACATTGATGCCTGACTCAATACAAGACATTGTGACTGGTAGCAACCCTACTACAGTTAGACAGGCCATTGAGCTATCTGCAACCTTGACTGAATCAAAGATCAGGAAAGGTAAACTTTTCCGAAAAGGTGACAAGAAACCGGTCGAGGAATCGAACCCAATCGAGGAATCAAAGACCATGGATGAACAGACTGGATCCCCTAAGAAGTCAAAGAAGCGAAAGGCTTCTCAGAACTTCGCCATGGTTACTCACAATGATCGAGCCGTCTCCAACCAACCAGCTCAACCCCCTGCTAGGAAGCCATACAATGGAACTTCACCCTTGTGCAACCAATGTAACCTTCATCATCATGCTAGTGTGAAGTGCCACGAATGTCAAATTTGTGGACTTAAATGTCATACAGCAAAAGTTTGTCGAGCAGCAGTTGCACCAAACCAAGCTGGCAACAATCCTGCTCAAGGTCGTTTTCTACCAGGTTCTTGCTTCAACTGTGGCGAGATGGGTCATTTCCAAAGAAACTGCCCAAAGCTTGCTAATGCAAATCCAGCACAGGGATGAGCATCTGACTGACTAGAAGACAACATCGTTTAGAAATAATCACGTCTTATGTATTATTTTCTTTTGTTGTCAAGGTCCAAGAAACAGTTGTTATCAATGTTTATAAATAAATCTTTTATTTACATTGCAATGTATTTATGTGGTTGCATGTATAAACAACATATCTCTTACAATAACGACAATCAAGGAATCGTATCCCTTGTAAAGCAAAGTACCCCCAAATTTTTTTTTCCATCTTATGATCTCTTGCGTTTCCACGAAATTCCTAAGTACCCGTTTATTCTAAGGAAACGAAGTACAAGGCGCAAGTTACAACACAAGACGAATACCCAAAGTACCACTATAAATCCTTAATAAGGGTACTTAAGGATATTTCCGTAAATCCTAAAATTTTTGTGTTCCTTAATTCGAATATTACGTTTCTTTGAAAACAAAATCGAATTTTGGGAGATCATCCTATCTTTTCAGATAGATCCCAGAGGACATTGAAGTCCAGCGACTGGTTTCCTGGTGTACTTTGAATATCCATATTCAATCACTGACAAGTTAATAACAAATTAATAACTGAGTTAAGCAACTATGTGATTATGTGCTTATGTGTTCCCTTTTATGTTTTTGGTGTAATCCAAGTTTTTGTTATCTAAAATCCTTAATGGACTTCTACGTTGTAGTTAAGTCCCTTGGGTTATAAAGTACTACTCCATAATTAGACCCCTTGAGTGGTCTAGTTAAACAGATTGATCCAAAAATCTGGTTAGGAACATCATGTGATGATATAGCTGAAAGGAATCCTTGGTGGCCTAATTAAAAAGATCATTTGTCGATCTAATTAAAAGGACCCTATGGTAGTCTAGTCACCCTCATCACAGGTTTGTTTTTCTTCCCATAAACATTACAAAGCAAACTGTGCGGACTGTGCAAGGAATTACGTAATTATGGATGCATACATAATTATGGAATTTAGTGCACACAAACCACAGCAAGTTTTGTCATGTGTCTAGAGTTAACCCTATTCATTTCCGTTTCTGAGGAAGCAACCGTTGAAAATGACTCCGTCAGTTCATTTTTCGTTTCTGAAGATTGTCCGTTGAGGAAATGAATATCCGTTTGATTATCCTTTTCATTTCCATTTCTGAGGAAGCACCCGTTGAAAATGACTCCGTTTGTTCATTTTCGTTTCTGAAGATTGTCCGTTGAGGAAATGAATATCCGTTTGATTATCCTTTTCATTTCCATTTCTGAGGAAGCACCCGCTGAAAATGACTCCGTTTGTTCATTTTCGTTTCTGAAGATTGTCCGTTGAAGAAATGAATATCCGTTTGATTATCCTTTTCAATTCCATTTCTGATGAAGCACCCGTTGAAAATGACTCCGTTTGTTCATTTTCGTTTCTGAAGATTGTCCGTTGAGGAAATGAATATCCGTTTGATTATCCTTTTCATTTCCATTTATGATGAAGCACCCGTTGAAAATGACTCCGTTTATTCATTTTCGTTTCTGAAGATTGCCCGTTAAGGAAATGAATATCCGTTTGATTATCCTTTTCATTTCCGTTTCTGATGAAGCCCCCGTTGAAAATGACTCCGTAAGTTCATTTTACGTTTCTGAAGATTGTCCGTTGAGGAAATGAATCCCCGTTTGTTTATTCCTTCATTTCCGTTTCTAAAGAATACTCGTTGAGGAAAATGACTCCGTCTGTTCATTTTCGTTTCTGAAGATTGTCCGTTAAGGAAATGACAGGATTATGCCTTGTATATCTGGTGGTTACTTGACACAAAGTCACAGATGGACTCCTACGAATAAATTTCGGGACGAAATTTCCTAAAGTAGGGGAGACTGTGACACCTGGGTCACTGCGACCATCAAACAAATACCAAGCCAATGAAATATTGTATTTCATACTTGGGATCTGTATAAAAATGTGTATCTTTTGCACATATCAATTCTTGTTCGATTTCAAGCTCTAAATCGCTTTCTGGAAGGTTATACGCGCACTGATGCGTAGATATAACCAGTTTAATGCAACGAACACTCCAGAATAGTGAAATAGTCTTAACATACCTTAAATAACCTTTACATAACTTAGAAATAAGTTTTGGATGGTTAGGTATGCCGAAATCAAGTTAAATCGCTTACAGGGACTAAAGTTGACAAACTGCGAAAGTATGCTAATTTGAACTATAACAGACATTCCGCAACATGACCATAAGTTAAACATACCCTAAATATCCTTTACATAGCTTAGAAATAGGCTTTGAGGGGTTCAGTGTGCTAAAATAAACTTTTGGGTCATTAAGGGACTAAAAGCGTCAAAAAGTGCATAAGTTTGCACTTTCGCGCATAACTTACGTTCTGCCTATATCCGGACATCCAAAAATTTATGTAAGCATTATAATATTATGCTTTAGTGTTTGGCTTGTTAAAAATCCATTCGTCGCGCAATTTGGACCGTTTTTACGTTCGTTACGACTCCCGTCGTAATTAAACAAACAACGCAACCGTACGACCAAACGAACCGACATCCGAGATATTTTTGAACACATTTTAAGTTCCCTATACTTTAACTTCATTTTAGAGTTTTGAAATGGGGTTAACAGGCCTTAAACGTGTCGGAAATGGCCTTATTACACAACAGGGACCAAAACTGCCAAAAATCAAAGTTTCTGGTCTGCAAGGTCCTTGCGCGCCTCAACATTATTAGTGTTACGGTGCGCAAGCAGTCCCCAGATAGCAGATTGTGCAGAAACATTGCACCTGGTCCTTTCCACCTTTGCACATGGTTTTGGGGCAATACTATGGGCTCAAATGGTTTTCTAAAACCAGGGTATTGAGGTGGAGGGTTTAGATTGAATCACGGTTTTCAAGAAACGAACTTAACGGCTCTTCGAAAACTATAAATACCCCCTCATGCCTTCCTCAAAACCCACTTGATTTTCTTGAGAGTTCTCTAAGTTAAAGTGATAACCACTTCATACCTGAGAATACTTGAGAAATAAAAGCTTTCGGGGACCTTTTGTAAGTATTCCTTCATTCTTTTATTGCTTTTCGAGTCCGAAAGTCAAACTTTGTTTGACTTTCTGCATTGACCAGTTTATGGTCAATGCGAAGTTCGTTTGAACCTCATAACGTGAGCGTAATCACGATTGTCATAGTCCCTAGTGACTATGCCTACTGATTACCACGTTATCTTGGCTCAGTGACGAGTCGTAGTTTCGGCCAAAATGCGTGTTATTGCGTATTTTGTAACCAAACTACTCTTAGGTATCAAAACCGTTTATTTTGATACCAAACTTGTTTTCTAACTTAGTTAAGCATGTTTCAACATGCTTAGCTCGTCACTTTTAGTTTTGTGCTTGTCTAGGGTCGTAAGGGTAAGCGATCTAATCAATCGCTTATGCTTTCGAACCCGACCCATTTGGTCGACCATTAGGATCCGACCAAACACATTAGGTGACCATAGTGTATAGGGAATAACCTTCCGAGGTTATACCTTATGGTCGCTTCGTTTAAGTAGTTGTATGATATGTAGTTTATATGCCTTAGGTAAATTACCAATATACCCCTTTGATGCCAAAATTCATTTTAAACATATGTAACATAACCTATGACCTCTAAACTGATTTATCAACAATATTAAACATGTTAAGGCATATTCGACTTGTCATAGGACTAGTTAGGCGGTCCGAACGCGTTTTACGCGAATGACGCGTTAAAGTAGCATAAGCTACCTAAACGGGTCGTAATGGGTCGTAAGCACTTAGGATAGGTTTCATTTAGTATGTAGGCTTTGATAAACCATATGACACGAGTCTCCATACTCGTTCGGTTTACGAACCCTCATTCTATCTAATCCTCCGATTTAGGTCCGGTTTATTAATGTAGTTACCTATATTAGGTGCCATTTGATATCCGTGATCTCTAGCATTGCTTGGTGGTTATCTTAGGACTTCTGAGCAATCTCAAGTGAGTACATAGACCCCTCTTTTACTGTTTTCCAAATATTTTGGGGTGGAACACATGTGCCTACTTGTTACTTTCATGCTTTCCATGTTTTCACATCATATACCTGCTATGTTCGTTAGTACATTATAGTCCATGATTTCATTGTTTTAATGCTATGTATGCCCATTGTGTGCGTACTTAGTACATTATTTTACATTACATTCTATGCTATGTATGCCCATTGTGTGCGTACTTAGTACATTATTTTACATTACATTTTATGCTATGTATGCCCATTGTGTGCGTACTTAGTACATTATTTTACATTACATTCTATGCTATGTATGCCCATTGTGTGCGTACTTAGTACATTATTTTACATTTCATTTTATGCTATGTATGCCCATTGTGTGCGTACTTAGTACATTATTTTACATTACATTCTATGCTATGTATGTCCATTGTGTGCATACTTAGTACATTGTTTTACATTACATTTCATGCTATGTATGTGCATTGTGTGCATACTTAGTACATTGTTTTACATTACATTTCATGCTATGTATGTCCATTACGTGCATACTTAGTACATTGTTTTACATTGCATTTCTATTGCATATGCTCATCCAGCATATGAACACATTATACTACATTTTGAACCGTTGTAACCATTTGACTATGTGAACCGTCGTAACCCTTTGATTATATGAACCGTTTGTAACTATTGAACCGTGTGAACCAGTTGTATCTGTTGACATGATTTACATTTGACAATAGATATTTGACTATACATAAACATTTCTACAATTGTTAAACATTTTACTTTGGTGGTTTGGTTTGAGTAAGTGATTTAAGTAACGAGGCGTATGTAATATGATACAAGCACGGTGGATACGCCGCTGGTACTTCCTATATATAAGTGTTTGTATGGTATCACATATCGTAGCGTTATTTGAATCATTTCAATTTGGGACATATAACATTTTATACAAATAACATACTTTTCACAAGACATTGATTTACAAACAACTTATCTTATACAAACTCATTTTACATGGTTATTCATTTAACCTTACATTATTCTCTTATTTATACATATCATCTGATCTTATCATTTTTCAAATGATTTATAAGACAAAGCAAATTACAAGGTTCATGACTAAACATTTTCTCAAACATAAGTCATGAATTCTGTTTTCACAAAACCTATGTATCTCACAGGCATTTTTATGCTGACGTACCTATTTTCACATGTGTTTTCAGGAGATGATGCATAGGACTTATCAAGACATACTTAGGCGGACCTGTGCCTTAGTGACTTAAAACGAGACAAGAACTAGTTAATTTATGTTATGTACTCTTTGTTTCTTGTTTAAAAAAATGTAAACTCTCACGTTTGTTTAATAAAACGAAACTTTAATTGCCATGGATTTGAAACAATTAATTCTGTTACAACACTCCCCGACGTTTCCGCCACGTTTTGTATGTTCTACGTGGTCGGGGTGTGACACTTGTAGTAACAAAACACGGAGTTTCGAACTACGGACAGAAGAACGTTTCTTATGAAGACTATCATAGGAAACTTATGTGTGCTTGAAATCAGTGTCGGAGTGTGTAAGATAACACAACAATGGTCAAGGTCCAGGACTTCTAGTAACTTAAATAACGCTACGTTTGCAATGTAATAAGGAACACTTATATATAGTAAGTACCAGCGGCGTATCCACCATGCTCCTTTCTACATTGTTCTCGTTTCGTTATTTTTATCACTATAGGTCTTAACACATGACAAAACTTGCTGTGGTTTCTGTGCACTGAATTCCATAATTATGTATGCATCCATAATTACGTAATTCCTTGCACAGTCCGCACAGTTCATTTCATAATGTGTAGGAGAAAAATCAATCGAATGAACATGAAGTGACTTGACTAGACCAGACCACCAAAGGATCTTTTTAATTAGATCAACAAACAATCTTTTTAATTAGATCGACACATGATCTTTTTAACTAGACCGTCGTACGATCTCCTTAAATTGACCACTTAAGGGATCTTTTTAGTTATATCATTAAATGATATTTTTAACCAGATTTTTGAATCAATCTGTTTGACCAGACCACTCAAGGGGTCCAATTATAGAATAGTACTTTATAATCCAAGGGACTTAACTACGACGTAGAAGTCCATTAAGGATTTAAGATAGTACCTTTTGATATCCTATTATGAATCCCTCATATTGAAATATGGAAGATTCTGTGAGGATTTGGATAAAAACATGGAACATATAAGAAAACACATACAAATAATCACATATTTTTTTGTCTTGATCTTCATTTTGTTAATTTTCTTGTTAATTGAGCACACGAGTATTCAAAGCACACTACGAATCCAATCCATGAATTCCGTTTGGCACTTTAAATACCTTTAAGAATCTAACTATGAAGATAGGAAGGTCTTGATAGAGATTTTTCTTTGTTTCTTAAAAAGAAACGTGTATTTAAGATTTTCGGGGAGATCACAAGTGATCTTGAAATGACAGAACCACATGAGTAGTTTGTCGGCATCGAAGGGTTGGATCAAATATTCACACAATCGTATCAGTTTTGTAAAATAAAATTGAAACATCAAATTTTATTTATATAACAACTGAATTGTTCCCAACGTTAAAAGATAACAAACATGGAAATACAAAAGACTAATTGTTCACCGCTACATCGTTGTTCACGTTTGCCTCATTGATGTTAAACACTCGTCCATGCGCTGGAGGTATGTTAACAAGTCTTGGGCAATTGTTTCTATAGTGAGTAAGGTCACCACAGTTATAACATGACCCCGGTGGGAACCGTGCTTGAACAGTAGCAGGGTTTACAGCAGCTTGATTTGCATAACGACAAGTATCGACCAAATGTCCCAATCTTCCACAGTGGGTACATTTGTGACAATGCTCTTGCTCCAGATGATGACGGTTGCATTTGTTGCACAAAGGTGCGGTACCAACATAATTTTTCCTCTTACGAGGTTGTACTGGTTGGGTTGGTGCAACCTGATTATTCTGAGCAGTTATGGCGCAGTTTTGAGAAGCCTTACGCTTCTTCTTCTTGGATATCTCGGCCTGTTTTTCCTTTGGTTCCACTTGAGCAGCCTTGTCAGATGGTCTTGGGTTTCCTTTTCAAAAAAGTTTACCCTTCCTGATATGGGATTCAGTCTGGGTGGCAGACAATTCAATGGCATGTCTGACAGTAGTAGGGTTGATGCCAGTAACGATATCCTGAACTAAATCAGGAAGACCATCAATGTACTTCTCAATCGCCTTATCCACAGGTGTGACCATAGCAGGACATAACAGGCTCAATTCCTCATAACGGTCAGTATAGGCTCGATGTTCACCGATGTCTTGTTTAAGATCATCAAATTCCCGTTCCAAAGCCCTGAGCTCATGACGAGGACAGAACTCCTTCATCATTAGAGCTCGAAGCTCTTCCCAAGTTTGTGCCATTGCCACATCGGCACCTCTATCACGCATCACACCGTTCCACCATGTAAGAGCACGCTTCTCGAACGCACTGGATGCAAACTCAACCTTACGCTCATTCGGGCATTGCACATGCCTGAATGTGCTCTCCAAACTTTCGAACCATTGCAGGAGCGCAGTTGCTCTTTGAGATCCAGAAAACTTCGAAGGTTTGGCAGAGTTGAAGGTCTTGAAATTACACTGGGTGTTATTGTTGTTATATAACTCATGAATCTGAGTTACTACGCCTGGAAGCACTGCAGCCATTTGTTGAGTAACAAGGGCTGCGACTTCCTCAGCCGTAAAAGTTTGATCATCACGTCGAGGAGGCATTGTCTAAAGGGAACATGGGAAACGAGTGAGGTCGATGATTGGAAAACAAAAGAGGTATTGGAAACATCGACAAAACATAAGGAAAGCGACCATTCGTTTGTTACCTCGAACAACTAACGACACGCAATGACTAATCAAAGTAAATGGATCATTATAATGTATCACCGAAGACATGCTCGCCTATAAGTGAACACTCACCCCAAGAGTTCCCAGGTAAGAGTGACTGGTCCGATACTGCGGATTTGTACGAACACTCTAGCCTTAGACAGAAAACTCAGGGTACATGCATTCACTCTTCCAGTTTGCACGTGTTCACATTATCTAGACCCAAACTTTGACGAGATTTTGAAAATTTTTGAAGGTTCAAAACCTTACAATAAATCATCCTAGAACAGATGATTGATTTTCAAAGCGGATTTGAAATTTATATTCTTGTTGTGGTTGTCACGTAAGGATAAGTGACGGTATTGTTTTAAAAACTAAACACAAGATAACTTGTGTTAGGGTCCTAGGAAGGTTATAGTCTAGGTAAAAGCATTACTAATAACCTAATTCCCTATAACCATTGGCTCTGATACCAACTTTTCTGTCACACCCCGACCACGTAAAACAACAAAACGTGGCGGAAACGTCGGGGAGTGTTTTAACAACATCATTGTTTCACAACCATGGATTAAATAATTTCATTTTATTGAATCATTGAACTCTTTGTTTCCAACAAATCAAATAAATACAATTTTTATCTTTCAAGTTTTAAAGTCGCTAAGGCACGAGTCCATCCTATGTATAGCATGTATGAACAATCATCACAAAGCAGTACCTGAAACATGTGTAAAAATAGGTACGTCAGCATAAAAATGCCTGTGAGATACATAGGTTTTGTTTATGCAGGATTCATGACTTGTTAGTTTAAAAGAATGTTTTAACAAAATGGTCATGAATCCTTAATAAATGTTTTCTTTTACAAACAAGTGATAAGAAATCAGATTATAAAAGAAAGATGTATAAATAAATACTTAAGTAAAATAAGTTTGTAAAATAATGTTTTGTTAAAAAGGTTTGTAGTATATATAAAAATACACTTTGGTTTTTAATAAAGTCGATTAGGCAATATATCAAAATATATTTCGGTTCCAAAATCATTAAACATATAGTATATTAAATATACTTTGGTTGTCAAAATAATCGTTTTTTATAGTATATCAAAAGTATACTTTGGATTTATGAATAACATATTAAACTATGTTTTGGTTGAATAAATAACATATTTAAAATATGTTTTGGTTGAATAAATAACATATTTAAAATATGTTTTGGTAGTTAACAAAATATATGTTGTTTTGTACAATATCACATGAGAGTATATCAAACTATACTTTTGGGAGTATAATAAAATATACAATAAAAATGTGATTTAAGAATTCAATCAGACCTAGTGCATCAAAATACACCTTTGAGACTATAGGGATACCACAAAGGCAATCCCTATTTGGATGGAGAAACAAATTGGTTTCAGACATTCCATGACAACAGGAATGGGGTGTCAAATCCTATAGCGCTATATCATACTACCAATCGGTCTGGTGAACAATAAATAAGTACAATTCAACAAATATATTTTATCTGTGAAAAATCAGTTGTTTAGATCATAAATAATCATTCGGTTTGTCAAAAGATAAGTACTAATATGTATAATCAATTATACTTTGAAATCATAAACATAACAGATAGGTACACATGCTTCACCCCAAAACATTGAAAACAGTAAAAGAGGGGACTATGTACTCACTTGAGGGTGCTTAGAAGTCTTGAACAACAACCAAGCAAAGCTAGAGGGAGTACGGAATCAAACAGCACCTAATTTAGGTAACTATGTTATTAAACGGTTCCTAAATCGGGAGATAGGATAGAATGATGTTCTATAAATCAAATGAGTAATTGAACTCATATGGTATGATTTAATAGAGCTAACATTCTGATTTGAAAGTCTACCTAAGTGCTTTTGACCCGTTTCGACCCATTATGGTAACATAAGCTACTATAACGTGTCGGTTGCGAAAAACTATGTTCGGATGGTTATCTATGAGCTATGTCATGTCTTACATGCCCAATTATACCCTAACATGTTACTAATTCAGATTAGATGTCAAAAATATGTTCACATATGCACATTACGGATTTATGCTACCAAAGGGCATTTTGGTCATTTCCTATGGGCATGTAAACCAATTAACGAATAGCTAACCAATCCTATGTGATCATAAGGTATAACCCCAGGGGTTATTCCATATGCAACTATGATCATTAAGCAAGCTTGGTCGGATCCTAACGATCGACCAAACGGGTCGGGTTCGAAAGTCTAAACGGTTGTCTAGACCGCTTAACTTACGACCCTAAACAAGCACTAAACTAGTAGTGACGAGTTAAACATGTTTAACCTACTTAGAAAACTGATTTGGTATCAAAACAAAGTGTTTTGATACCTACAAGTAGTTCCGTTGCAAAATGCGTGCTAAAACGCATTTTGACCGAAACTTTGACTCGTCACTACACCTAGTTAACGTGGTAATCAGTAGGCTTAATCACTAAGGATTATAACCAACGTGATTACAATCACGTTGCAAAGTTCTACCGAACTTTGCATTGACCATTGACTGGTCAAACTAAAAGTCAAACACTGTTTGACTTTTTAAACTAGTAAGCAATAAAAGAATGAAGGAATGCTCACTAAAGGTCCTTGCTATATTTTCTACAAAGAATAAGCTTCCAATCAGATGAGAGAGGAGAAAAGAAGGAAATGAGCAAATGAAATGGAAGTTGGCCATGCTATTTGTACTTGTTGGAGATCAACAAGATCAATACATGTGTTTGTGTGGCCAAGAAGCAAGAAATCCTAGCCATACAAGTGTTAGAGGCCAGCTAATTTGCTTGGAGAGGTATTAACTTGGCTACCACACCAAGAACTTGCAAGAACAGCCCCTAAAGTATCAAACAGATTGCAAAATATGATTTCTGGTCGCTGGGCATGCCTTACGGACCGTAAGGATATGGGCAATACGGTCCGTAAGCTACTTGCAGACCAACAACTTTCAGAAATTGGCAATTTAGTCCCTGCACTTGAGAAACTTGATTTTGATGCATTTTTCACATGTTTAAGCCCCGTTAACCCCATTTCAAAGATCTAAATGAAGTTAAAGTATAGGGAACTTAAAATATGCTCAAAAATATCTCGGATGTCGGTTCGTTTGGTCGTACAGTTGCGTTGTTCGGTTAATTACGACGGAAGTCGTAACGAACGCAAAAACGATCCAAATTAAGCGACGAATGGAATTTTTGCATGCCGATCACTAAAATAATAATATTTTAGTGTGTACAAAAATTTTGGATGTCCAGATGTGGTCAGAACGTAAGATATGCGCGAAAATGCAAACTTACGTCGTTTTTGACACTTTTAGTCCCTGTAAGATCAAATAAGCATATTTTCGCACACCGAACCTATCAAAGATTATTTATAAGCTATTTTTAGGTTATTTATGGTATGTTTAGCTTATGATCAAGTTCCGGACTGTTCGACACCATACAATTTGGTATAGTTTCGTAGTTTGACACAAATAGTCCCTGCGATCGAATAGACTTGTTTTCAACACACCAAACCATCCAAAACTTATTTCTAAATTATGTGAAGGTTATTTAAGGTATGTTAAGCCTATTTCACTATCCCGGAGTATTTGTTGCATTAAACTGGTTATATTTACGCATTAGATCGCGTATAACCTTCCAGAAAGCGATTTAAGGCTCGAAATCGAACAAGAATTGATATGTGCAAACGATACACATATTTAAACAATTCCCAAGTATGAAACACAATATTTCACTGGTTTGGTATATGTATGATGGTTGAAGTGACACAGGTGTCACAGGTACGAATCGCTTGATCCCCTTATATGTAAACTACTATTAATACATTAACCCGGCTACTTGGGATTGTATCCCTGCTAACTCAAACCACTTAGCCGAGGGTAACGTCACCTTCAAAAGAGGGGCCTACCACATTACGCATTAATAACTTAATTAATTATCTTTCAATATTCCGACCCTTTAGGATTGTATCCTTGCTGACTCAAACTACTGGGTTGAGGGTAACGTCACCTTCAAAAGAGGGGCCTACTACTATAACTAAGATAATCTCTTAAAAAGTTCAAAAGTGCGGAAATGGTCAAAGGTTATACTAAAGGCGAGTCGGATCCAAGTGATTCATCTTGTCTATCTGTTTTTATTTTATTTTTACTTTCAACATTTTAAATTTTTATTTTCATGTTTAATTCTTTTTCTAAAATTTTGATTTGATTAGACGTTGAGGATAAACCGGTACTAAAAGCTCTTGTGTCCTTAGACAACCTCAGTATCTTACCAACGCTATACTACGCTCACGATGGGTGCACTTGCCCATATGTGTGTTTGGTGTTAGTAGAATATCGTTTTTTATAAATTTAAAACTTGACTAAAGTGTTAAAAAGGGCTAAAAATATAATTGAAAATATATTCACACCAACACACATCAGTGGCAGGACCAGCAGCAGCAGCTGCAGCTGCTAGCTGTAAATATTTAGCCAGTGAAGGCCTTACGGACTGTAAGGCATATGCCTTGTGGTCCTTAAGGACCTCTGGCGTGCCATCTGTCCATCTTTGACCCCTCAACTTGCAATCTTCCGTATTTTTATGAATTTGGTCCCTCTCGTCCAACATATCGGGAATATTTGAGAGTTATAGGACACATGTTGCCATATTATATGCCATAAATTTCCGAGTTGTCATGTCCTCACCCCCTTAAAAGAAATCTCATCCTCGAGATTTTATTCAAATAGATAGGGGTACTTATGTCTCATATTCGATTCAACCTCCCATGTATATTCTGGGCCACGACGGGAATCCCATTTGACTTTCACGATGGGGATCATTTTCTTTCATAGCTTTTTAACTAGTCGATCCTCAATCGATATACGTTTCTCAATGAACCTCGGGGTTTCATCAATTTGCACATCGTGGTGCGGTATAGCTAGCGACATATCGGCTAGACATTTCTTTAAATTCGAGATGTGGAACACATCATGAATTCCGTTGAGTTCCTCAGGTAGCTTTAGTCTATAAGCTACGGAACTGACACATTCAGTTATCTCGAATGGTCCAATATATCTTCGGCTCAACTTGCCCTTCTTTCCAAATCTCATCACACCATTCCAGGGTGATACTTTCAGTAATACTTTATCCCCTATTTGGAACTTGAGAGGTTTTTGCCTCTTGTTAGCATAGCTCTTCTGCCTATCACGGGCAGCTTTGAGTCTGTCACGGATTTGTAAAATCTTGTACGTGGTTTCAAGGACTAGCTTAGGTCCAGACGGTTAGCTTCTCCAACTTCAGCCCAACAGACGGGCGTCCTGCATTTTCTCCCATATAAGGCTTCAAATGGAGCGGCCTTGATACTCGTATAGTAATTGTTGTTATAGGATAATTAAGTTAGTAGTAGGTGATCATCCTAGCTAACACCCAGATCAATGACACATGCTCTCAGCATGTCTTCCAAAGTTTAGATTGTACACTCATTTTGACCATCAGTCTGTGGATGGTAAGCCATACTAAAGTTTAATCGTGTGCCTAAGGCTAGTTGGAAACTTTTCCAAAAATGAGATGTATATCTGGTATCTCTATCGGATAATATAGACACTGGCACTCCACGAAGGGACACAATATTATCCACGTATAATTTGGCCAAGTCGTCACTTCTGACCTTTAGTTGATGATAACCAAATCGAAGATCGATCTTTGAGAAGAATCTTGCTCCTTGCAATTGATCGAACAAGTCGTCAATTCTTGGCAAGGCATAACGATTCTTAATTGTCACACCCCGAAAATCCACACGCGGAGTATCACCTCTTGGAGGCGTGACATGACCAGGACCAAGCCACCAATCATATTGAACAACATAATTAAGCAAATCAAACCAACCACAACATAATTGGCGACCAAAAGAAAGTAACCAACTTTAAGCTAACAGCGGAAGCATAAATTTTAAAACCCAAACATAAGTAATAAGTTCATAAAGTTTAAATGTTTAGAACTGGACATAGCAGTCCATATCCCACAACGACCTCCTCCTCGTGCAAGCTCCATAAGCATCTAACGATCTGTAAGGCATGTAACAACGAGTCAACAATAAAGTTGAGCGAGTTCACAGTTGGGTGTTTGTTTTAAGTTGTTTTCGAAAACATGGTTTGTCTTTAGCTGGCTTACTTGCCGTTGGGGTTACCCCATAGTTGAAAATATGGTTAACCAATTCCTTCTTTCCCAAACCATGACCCGTGGGGGCTTCCCTATGTTAACCACTAGACCGTTACCATATCGACAACTGACGAACAATAGTTGTGCCCTACGTCAATGTCTATCATCATTGACAGTTTACCATAGTCCATTAGTACACGCCCGTTCGAACGACACGGTGTGAGGTTTGTCAAACCTAATAGCGCTATTAACTAATGACCCGCTCGCCATCGGCCTCGGCGATTAAGTCGATATAAAATGAGGGACTTAGGTGATAGAGTTTTGGCTAGTAGTTTAAGGTTGTTGTCCTACCCAAGGAGGACGAACGTACGTATTCTACCCAAGGAGAATACGCAGGATTAATATTGGCATCCTACCTATGGAGGATGGCGGTACATATCCTACCCAAGGAGGATATGTAGGTTATGTTTTAATTCTTTAACCCATTCCCAACCACCGGGAATCCCATGCCTTAGAAAGTGTGTGAACTCACCTTTGGTTGCTCGGTTAGACTCTAAAAATAGCTAACAGTCAAGGTCGGTCAATCACGTCCTAGTATGATTACCACTTAGTTTATTAGTGACTTCAAATAAGCACAAAGTTCCTACACGCATCTATCACATAACATGCATCACTTTAACGGTTCATGCCCATATAAACTTCCCATCTATTCCCATTCATAAG
Organism: Helianthus tuberosus; assembly: GCA_030545235.1. NCBI lineage: Eukaryota > Viridiplantae > Streptophyta > Magnoliopsida > Asterales > Asteraceae > Helianthus > Helianthus tuberosus. The sequence continues at coordinate 124,603,596 of CM060352.1, forward strand.
CAAACATACGACATTGCACATAACACTTTTATTGACATATAACATGTTAGATCATTCTCAGATAACCTACCCGACATTTAGACACGCGAATTACTACTTATGTCGTTTCAGCTTTTATATTTAGAACTGGGTTGTTTTTGGAAATTTTAATAAAATAGTTACCATGTTCCAAAAATTCCCAACTTTTTACAGAAGGTCTTAAATGATCCAAATATTATTGTGTAAAAATCTCGGGATCCAATTCATTACCAATATTTTATAAATATTCATTTACCGGACTGCAATCAGATTCATCACTTTCTGACTGCAGTCCACGGAATAATTTATTTAAAATTCATCGTAAGTTCGATTTATGAAATTCTGGTGGGAGAATTACTATGACATCAGTGTCCATCTGCAGTACAAATTTCGTGACCTAATTCTACATAGATTTCAAGTTATGACGAAAAACATAACACATATTTTCAGCAGTAACAACGCAGCTTTTGCTACTGTGAAAAACGACCCTTTAAAAATAGCAAACGAAGTCCAAGAATTATGATTCTAGTGCCATTAGAACCATATTTCGAAATAACACGTTATAAACTCAAGAAAATCAAGTTTTCGTTAAGTTATGATCTGGTTACAGCCAACTGAAGTTGGCTGTAAACATCAACCAGCTTCCTGTTTTTAGCTCTTAACTTTCTAACGCGTGCTCGATTGATTCCGTTAACATGTTTAGCGAACAACAACGACTCTCATACACACTTACAGCAGGTTATAAGTCATTCATATCCTGTAACCCCAATCAACACATAATCATCATATTACATCTTTATGTAAACCTTATGTTTAAACTTTTAGTTCATGTTCTTTTAGTGTTCTTGTTATAATCAACCTACTACAACCTTTTACCCAACAAAAAGAGAAGTGACAAGGTTAATCAAGGACTTACAACTAGCTCAAAGGCTAGGGAAGATCTCTAGTGAAAAGATGATGAAAAATGATGTGAAAGAGCTCCTTGATGATCTATAACTTCAAGCTCGTTTAAATCACCTTCTAGTCTTGAATGAAGCTTGAAATGGATGAAGATGGTGGTGTTTAGGTGGTGATAGTGGCGGTTATGGTGAGGGCCAAGAGGAGAGGGAGAGAGTAAGTGAGGGATGGGTGAACTTGAATGTTGAAGTGAGAATAATATGATCTTGTGATCTATGGCACCTTATTTAAGAAGATTTACTTACAAGATCAAATCTACCCAATCTAGCAATATCTAAATAAGATATCAAATGAAATCTTAGGAAGTAGGTTGTGATCTTGGTGGGTCCATGGTGACCGTAATATATGAGGGGGAGGGGGTCCAAGTGTAAGTTTTCACCATAGCTAATAATATCTAATAAATCCAAGGAAATCTAAATAAATCTAGGAATATCCAAGCAATATCTAATAAAATCCAAGTAATATCAACATGGGATTTAGTAAAGATTTTGCAATCTTGGAGTGGGGTCCCCCACATGGGGCCGTGAATTTTGATGGGGGGGGGGGGGGGTAAGTGTAACTTGCAATGGTAAGTGGGTAAATAATAGTTCAAATCCAAGTATAAGGTTACATGTTTTAATTAGTAGATATCTAGTGGGTGTTATGGTGTACGGGGATCATAACTAGCCAAGAAATAATTAAACAATTATTCTTACAATATTTTGGTGTCCCAGGTAATGTCCGGTTGTTCGGTTAGATACCGGTTCGTTAAAGTGCTAAGTTGTTCCGTATAGTGTCTTTTATGTAACTTTTTATAACGCTTTTAATTCCCAACACTTAAGAAAACATTCAGGACCACTTAGTCAATTTTTTGTATAATCAATAAGCACAATATAATATTAATTAATCGTACGGATACATGTAATTATGAGGGTTGTCACATTAATCGTTATCTTATTCAGTTCTTGGTAATTAATGCACATCCACATTGAACCGTCTTCCTTTTTAACCGTCTTCTCAACAAGTTCTTTGAGTTATGCCTTTAACTCTTTCATCCCAGTTAGTGCTAAACGGTATGGACCTCTGGCTATTGGAGTTGACCCAAGCAATATGTCAATTCTGAACTCAACCTGCCTTTCTAGGGTAATCCGGACAGATCTTCTCGGAACACTGCAGGGTATTCAGAAATGAGTGGTATATCTTCTATCTTTGGTTTTGGCGTATCTACCATTACCTATGCCATGTGAATGACATCCCCTCTTCAAACACTTGGATGCGTTAAGCAAAGATGCTTTCTCAGGCAACCCGCAGTATCGATCTCCATGAATGATGAGCATCTCGCCAGATAGGGATTTGATTGCGATTAGCTTTTTATCGTAGGCAATGCGGGCTTGGTTATGGATAACCAGTCCATGCCTAAGACTATATCGAATCTCGCAAGAGTCATGGGTTGAAGGTTTATTGGAATAGAATGATTCTTAATGGATATAGTGCATCCATCAAGAATCTTAGAAGCTAATTCAATTGTACCATCAACCATTTCTACTTCATATGAATGTTCTAGAGTTCTTATGGATAGATTTAATAGTTAACTAAACTTACGATCTACGAAACACTTATCAGCTCAAGAATCAAATAAAACATGTGCATATATGGTATTAACAAGAAACACACATGTTACAACATTCGTGTCGTTTACCGCCTCCCTAACAGTTAACTGAAAGGCTCTAACATTTGGCTTCTTTGCTTCCCCAGGTTTAGAATTTCCACCGGTTGCACGCTTGGTGCAACTCGTTCTGATGTGGCCCTTCTTACCACATTCATATCATATCACATTCTTTATACCCTTGCACTTGTGGGTCTTCTGGCCAGTCTTGTTACATATGCCACACGATTTCAGTTGTTGTTCAGTTTGACACAACCCCCAGTGTCGCTTCCCGCACAACTTGCAGTCGGTCCTATAATCATTGGACCTTGGTTGGTTCTTATTTGAATCGAACCTTCCTTTCTTTGAGCCTTGGAAGCGGGTATCCTCACGCATCCTCTTCCCTTCAATCTCACTTCATCTTCAGTTAGTGAGAGAGCTAGATCCACAGCATATCTGAAAGTCGTGGGTTTAGAGGATTTCATCATCACCTAAATCTCAGGTACCAAACCACCGATGAAACGCGCAATGCATTTAGACTCAGGAGTAATCAAGTATGGAGCCAATCTGGACATTATAGTTGGATACATACTTTCGACAGTCCAGGTTTTTCATAGTGAGAGTCAAGAAATCAGACTCCACTTTCTCAACCTTGTGTGGAGGGCAGTAGGTTTCTTTGATCTGGTCAACAAATCTGTCCCAACCTATATTGTACAGGGAGACCTTCCCTGTAGATTGAACCATGGCTTTCCACCATATCAGAGCATCATTCTTGAAGGACTAAGACACGTACTTAGTAATGTCTTTTTCAGCACAACCGCTGATATCCACAACAGTTTCCATCTCGTGTAGCTATTTCTTTGCATCTATGGCTCCCTTCTCCCCCATGAAGTCACCAGGTTTGCACGAGACAAAGTACTTGTATGAACACCCTTCTTTAGTATTTCGGGGTTCTTTCTTGGAAACATGTCTTGGTTCACTACTCTCACTCTTGGTAGAGGAATAAAGGGAACTCTGGGCTTTATGTTGGTCCTGGCCCTTTATAACGTGCCATGAAATCGGCCATAGCTTTGTTGACTTCTGCAGCAATTAGGGGTCAGAGGTCATCTCCTCCGTCCTTTTGGTCGACGTGCTCCACGTTGTCACGTCTACCATCAGCACCACCAGAATTTTGGCTTGCATAGTATTAAAATTGAGCAACAAGCCAACAATATATTTGCTCTTCATGGCAGATCAATTAAATACTGAATACTAAATATTGAGATGAACGCTTGGAGATTTGCAAGAAATTTTCACATAGATATCAAAATTTCATAAATAAATTACAATACTTGTCCAAATATGGACTTTTAGAAATACAATACAACATATGTCCAACATGGACTTTTTGGAAGGAAATTACAATACCATGTCCATAAAGGACTTTTGGAAATATAAATTGCAATTAACGGATTCTTGAATATTTTATTGAAAGAAAAAGATAGGTAATTAAAATTAAATGTAAAAGATGGATATTATGTGGCAATGTTTTTAAGTGTTTTTGTATTTTTCTTATTAGGTGGGTTTTTGATGTTTTTGAAGGGTAAGTGTTTTTCTGATGTGGCAGCTGACTAGACATGTTTTTAGGTCCAGATCGTGTAAAAATAATGCTCAGATTGTGTGAAACTGATTAGATCGTATGAGTTTTTGCCAAATCGTTTGAAATTCTGGTCCAGTTCGCATGAATTGGTCCAGATCATTTGAAAATTTTCAAAACTGTGTGATCAGATCGCACGAACTGATCAGATCGTGTGAAATTGATTCACTTCGCACAAACTGAAAATTCCGTTAAACTGATCTTTGTCACTTCGCACGGATTGGGCTGTTCAGGTTGTTTGAAACAGTCCAGGTCGCTTGAAACTTCAAGTCGTTTGAAGTTCAGTTCATTTGAAATCTAGTTCGTTTGAAAAATCCAGATCGTTTGGAAGTCAGGTCGCTTGAAAGTCTAATTTAAAAAAAAACTTGAAATTTTCTGAAACATTTTTCAAAGTTTAAAAATGGATAATCAAGAGTTTTACAATGCGTTTTTCGGAGGAGGTATGACAGCAGCTCAAACTCCAGCAAGTATAGCCCAGAATGTGAATATGGAGAACGAGCTAGGAACCATGCAAAAACCACCAAAACTGCTCAACATTGAAGATTATTCGGGGTGGCAGGATAGATTTCGCACGTGGGTTCAGGCAAATCACCTCGAATATTGGATGAAAGTTGAAATGAAATATGTAGTTCCTACGAATGATGTTTGTCTTCCGAAAACAATTAACTCGTTAACTCCGGCTGAGCAAGAAAACTTTAAAGCCGAGAAGAAGATGGTCAGTATATTGCAATACGCAGTTAAGGAAGATATTTTGGTACTGTTACAGCATCAGAATGACGCGCAATCTATTTGGAACGCTCTTAAACTCAAATTTCTTGGAAGTGCTTCAATGATCAAAAGCAAAAAGGCACTACTGAAAAAAGAATTCGACATATTTACTGCTATCAGTGGAGAATCAACGAAAGAATTAATTGAGAGCTATTGTCACTTGGTACTGGAGATGAAACGTTTGAGTATGGATAAAACAGATGAAGAGTGGGTTGATAAGTTGGCTGACGCACTACCACAAGAAGAGTGGGGCACGTTCTTATTGGTTTTGAAGAACAATTTGGAGTACGTGGGTTTCAACTTGAGTACGTTTATCGAGAGAATTGAAGGTCATGAGCTTGAACTTCGAAAGATGAGAAAAATGAAATTTGCAAATGTACAGCAAGATGTTCAACTTTATTACAAAGGAAACTCATCTACCACATCTACTCCGAGTCCAAAGATTCAAAGGGAATTCAGTGCAGATTCATCATCGGGAGTACCTTAAAGCACGTCTAACAACAACTGTTCACCGTTTTCAAATTATGAACCGAATCCTAAGGTGCAGAGTTCTCTAGAACAAGTTTCCTCTCAAAGTTCTTCAGGTTCAAACAATCAGAGTTATAGTCATGGGATACTGTGCAATATCGCTGTAAATATAAAAAACCGTCAAGATTTTACCGAGACAGCCGCAAAGCAGCATATAACACTTCTAGGTTATGTACTTGAGTCTTACGAGAGTCTAGTAGCCGGACGAATTGGTAACCCAAACATAACTAAAGAAGATTACAATCAAATTGATCCTGAGGAAATGAAACTCATTGATATAAAATGGGGTATGGCGAGCATTGTGAGAAGAGCTCAAAGGTTCATGGAAATTACCGGAAGAAGTAGTCTCGCAGGTCCTGATCCTAAACATGGATTCAACAAATCGAAGGTGAATTGCTTCAAGTGTAAAGAGAAAGGGCACTTCAAGCGCGAATGTCCAAACAGAGAAGTTAATAACCATCAGAATCCATTCGCCAATGACTATTACCGACAGGCCATCTATCATAAAAATAGTCAACAACCATTCAATCCAAGACCTCAAATCGAGAACAGTCCATCCAAACAAATAGAAAAAGCTCTTTTGGTGAATCAAGATGACGAAAAGCTTCCAGAAGGCTTCAGTTGGGATAAGTACATTCCAGGAAGTGGTCTTGCGATGATGGCTGAAATTACTGAAGAGCCGGAACCGGAAATCGAGGAATGTGTTCCTGAAGTTGAAGAAAGTTTTACAGATCTAGAAGAGGAAGCAGCAGCGGTCTACTATTATCAGCCTGAACAGGAGGTTATTACTAATGCATTTAAATCTATAATGCAATCTAATGTGTTTGATTCTTTTGCAGGTTTTTTTAGTGAACCGACTACAGGTTTTTGCCCACAGTACGAAGTTGAACAAACTCTTGTTCAAGAGATCATTGATGTCTCAAAGGAAATGAATGAAGAGACTTTGAAAGAAATAGCAGATAAAGCTCTTATGGTCAAGCTTTAAGTGGTAGAACAAACTAAAACACCTTCTGATAACAATGAGACCAAAGATGCAACTCAAGAGTCAGTGTCAGTTGAAAAGGAATCAACCGAGTCCGATGACAAATCAGAAAATGTGAAGTCCGAATCCGGAGAGAAATCCGAGTCTGAGTCCGGAAAGTTTGGTAAATCGGAAAGTAAAAATGATAAACAAGAAAATGTTTTTGAAAAAGTTGATCCAATTCTTGAAAAGCCATGCGAAAACTGTTTGAAACCATGCATGGATTGTCTTGAAAAAGACAAACAGTTTCAAGAGTTGAAAAAGTTTAACGACAAATTAAAATTTGATTTTAATGATGTTAAAGAAGCTTATGACACTCTGTCACGATCAATTAAAATGATTCAAACTGAGAGTAAAGAAAATGATAAAATTGTTAATTTTCTCAAAGCTACGCTCATGGACAAGCAAATGTCGATTAACATCCATCTGGACACAATCGCATCTCTAAAGAAGGAACTTGAACTGATGCGCATTGAGACAGAAAGAGTCGACAAAAAGTTGATCAGTTATCTTTCATCTTCCTATGTGATTGATCAGATCGTTCCTCAACAATCTAATGTTAAACCATCTTTCAACAATGTTCCACCCCCAATGTGGAATCATTATTCTCAGAAATATCCAGACGGGGTGGAAAAGGCATTGAATCTCAAACTGAGAACAGAAGAAAATGAGTTACCGGAAAACATAGATGTTACATTCTCTCCGTCTGACACCGACAACGAGTCACAACTGGTTAAAACAGTTGTAGACCAAGTGTTGGATGAAGAGAGTGATAACACTGATTTCGAAACGGTTAAAACTCATTTTGAGAATTCCAGTCCAGAATCTGAAGATGACGGAAACTTTCTTGATAAGTTTATCCCAAAGTCAGATAAAGTTTTGGATATCATCGTGGTTTACACAATGACCGGAACTGACAAACTATATACTGATTTTTAGTACCCGATTCAGAATGCGAACCTGGAAAATGTTGAAAAAGTTTTTAAACTTGTGGAAATTGATATTTCAAAAGTTAACAACAATTCGTTTCTTTCAAAACCGAAAAAATCTTTTGTAATAACAAGAGACATGGTAATAATTTCAAAAAGAAAGGTGTTGGTTTTGAGACGAAATGGCTAAGAAAGAAGTTAAGCCAAAAGAAAAATTGAGTGAAGTGTTTGTGGCTGGTAATAACTCAGAAATCGAAAAGGATTAGATCTTTAGTAAGCAAGCAATTGACGATTTTATTGCGGCCAAAAAGATTAGAGATGAGACCAACATATCCACTTTTGTTGAATATGACAAAAAAATCTGTTATCGATGCAATGAAATCGGTCACATGGGCAAACAATGTGTCAAAAAGATAATCAAACCAGTTTTCCAAAAACCAAAACCAAAAATTTCAAAGGATGTTAAAGGAAAATCACCTATGGTATCCCCCGTGCGTATTCTTAAACGCGGTGAATCGTTGAAGTCAGAGGACAAACCAAAATCAACTTTTGAAATTGGTGAATCTTCAAAATCAAAAAAGACTTCAAAGGTTTATCCTAAAACAAAGACTTCCCAAAGTCAATTATGGGTGGAGAAACCTAAACGTTCTTTTGAGGAAAAGAAAATGGAAAAGGTTTTAAAATCTGAACCAAAAATCTGTGCAACCACCGAGGAGAAAATTGATTTTGAGTTAGATAAGTTGATTGAATAATTCCCTCCTATAAAGGAAGGAACTCTAAAGTCAAACCCAGAACCTGATGTTCCAAATGTTGTTTTTAACATTCCAAAAGTTGACAAAGTAGCTCATTATATTGTCTTTGGTAGTATACCAAATGTTTAAAAATCTTGGGTATCATTGTTTAAGTAAATGTCTTTTGATGTGTGTAGGGGCTTCCAAGGTCTATCATTTCTAAATGGGTAGCGGCGCCTCAAGGCACATGACAGGGATGCTAGCACTGCTATACGACGTCAAGTCAATCAATGGAGGTTATGTCGGGTTTGCTGGAACTCAAGGTGGAAGAATTGTTGGAGAAGGAATACTTACTAACGGGATCATATCATTTGATAAAGTAACTACATTTCTGAGTTAGAAAACAATCTGTTGAGCATCTCTCAGATTTGTGATAAGTCATTCACTGTTCATTTTACAAAAGGTGAATGTCTGATTCTTAAACCAGTGTTTAAAATACCAGAAGAAATGGTGTTGATGCGCGCTCCTCGTGAAAACGATCTTTATGTACTAGACATGAGCGTTGCAACAACGACAGATAAAAAGGCACAATGCTTTGTGAGTAAGACGAAGGCAACGGAAAAAGAATCCATCATGTGGCATCGTAAAATGGGGCATATTCACTTGAGGAAGATGAATTTTTTAGTTCATAATGATCTTGTAGAAGGAGTTAATTTGAAAAGCTTCCATCTTAATGATGATTGTATTGAATGCAAGAAAGGGAAGCAGACGAAGAAATCTCACCTGAAAAAGCTCTTGAACTCCATCAGATTACCGCTCGAAAGACTCCATATGGATCTTTTTGGACCGGTAAATCTGAAAAGCTTAAGTGGAGATCTATATTGTTTAGTTGTTACTGACGACTTTACAAGATTCTCCTGGGTGATGTTTCTAGAGAAAAAAGATGAAACGTTTGATTCTTTGATGAGGCTATTCAAAAAGATGGAAAATCTTTACAAACTGCCGATTAGACGTATTCGAAGCGACAATGGCACAGAATTCAAGAACAAACTTATGCTTGAATTCTGTAACGATAAGGGCATTCTTCATGAATTCAGCGCACCGTATACTCCTCAACAAAACAGTGTCATAGAAAGGAAAAATCGTACGTTGATCGAAACGGCTCGTACCATGTTAGCAGATTCGAAATTACCGGTATATTTTTGGAGTGAAGTAGTTGCCACGGCATGTTACACACTCAATCGCGTTCTTACGGTGAAGAAGTACAAGAAAACTTGTTTTTAATTACTTCATCTTTACAAACCAAATCTGAAATTTTTAGAACCATTCGGATCACCATGCACATTCATTGATCCAGACGGTAAATTTGGTGCGAAAGCTAATGAAGGTTTTTTTGTAGGATATGGTAGTCCATTGAAGAGAGTTTTTGTTCCGAGTTTGGGGAAGATAATTCAAGTTCAACACGTTGACTGTCAACAGCATACCGCTCCGAATCAACTTCCTGGAAACAGGTTGCTATTTGATTACGAAAATCTTTGGGAGTCATTCCATTTACCGACAGAGCCGAATGAGGAGGAATTGGCATTCTTATACCAACAACAGTAGTCTCTTTCACAAGAACAAGTGTCGAGACCGTTGGTAGTTTCCTCACCCACCGTGGGTTCAAATGATCATGAGGCTGGTCCTAGTGGAACTGCACATGTACCCCTAGAAGAAACAACTCCAATATTTGATCAATCTAACGACTCAGAATCGGAAACCGATCCGATTTATGACGAAGAACCAAATATTGCAACTTCAAATGTTGTTGATCACACGGGTGATCAGGATATAACAAATTTGCAATCGGAAGTGAGCGTACCGGATACAGTCATGCCAAGAACGTTATCTTACCATCCGTTAGAGCAAATTATTGGTGACCTTCAAAGCGGCGTGAAAACCCGCGATCAAATAAACAAAGGGCTTACATGTTTTTACGCCTCTGTAGCACAATTACAAGTAGACTTCTCATTAAAATGTTTTATCTCGCAGGTAGAGCCGAAAACGTATAAAGAAGCATTGACCAAAGAGAGTTGGGTAAATGCAATGCAAGAGGAGTTACGACAGTTTGAAAAGCTTGGAGTGTGGAGGTTGGTTGATCTCCCGGAAGATCAGAAGTTGATCAAGACCAAGTGGGTCTTCAAATGGAAAAGATATGATATAGGGGTTATAGTAAGGAACAAAGCACGTTTGGTAGTCCAAGGATTTAGTCAGCAAGAAGGGATTGACTTTACTGAAGTGTATGCTCCCGTTGCTCGACTCGAGGCAATCAGAATCTTCTTTGCGTTTGTGTCATGGAAGGGATTCAAGGTCTACCAACTGGATGTCAAATCTGCATTTCTCTATGGAAAGATTAAAGAAGAAGTGTATGTCGGACAACCACCGGGTTTTACCGATCCTGTACACAAAGACAAGGTGTATCCACTCGACAAGGCGTTATACGGTTTACACCAGGCCCCGAGAGCCTGGTACGAGATGCTTTCCCAGCATCTGCTGACCAACGGGTTCACCAGAGGGACTGTCGATAGTACCCTGTTCACTAAAGAGGTTGCAGGACATCTATTAATCGTGCAGATATACGTGGATGATATAATTTTCGGATCAACGAACGATGAGTTGTGTAAAGAGTTTGAAAAGGTCATGAAGAAAAAGTTTGAAATGAGTTCAATGGGGGAGATGAAGTTCTTTCTAGGGCTTCAAGTTGAGCAAATGCCCGATGGAATCTTCATACACCAGACCAAGTATGTGAATGATGTGTTGGACAAATTCGATATGTCCAAATCATCTCCCATATCAACCCCCTGGCTACGAATCATGGCATATGTCCGGATGAAAGTGGTGAGAAAGTGGATGAAACGCTTTATCGGTCAATCATAGGATCGCTAATGTATCTAACAGCCTCACGACCGGACATCATGTATCCAACTTGCCTCTGCGCCCGGTACCTATCAAGTCCCAGAGCATCGCGCATGCAGATAGTGAAGAGGATCTTACGGTATCTCAAAGGTTGCCCAAGCATCAGCTTGTGGTATCCCCGATCCGGTGACTTCTCTCTAACTGGATATTCTGACTCTGACTTCGGGTGTTGTAAGTTGAACGCTAAGTCCACAACTACTGGTTGTCAGTTCTTCAGAACTCAGCTAATCACCTGACAGTGTAAGAAACAAACCACAGTCGCTCTCTCGACTTGTGAGGCTAAATATGTTTCGGCTTCTAGCTGTTGTTCTCAGATCCTCTGGATCCAACAGCAAATGAGGGACTATGGTTTGCAATTCTTAGACACACCAATTTTTGTGGACAATGAGGCAGACATTAATATCACTAAAAATCCGGTTCAACACTCTAAAATAAAACATATTGAGATTCGACATCATTTTATTCGTGATTGCTACGAGAAAAAATTGATTCGAATTGATTATATACACACCGATGATCAAAGAGCTGATTTTTGCACAAAACCCTTTGATAAAACAAGATTTAATTATCTTTTAAAATTGAACGGGTTAAAGAATTTGTTTTCTGGGAGGGTGGTAGAGTGTGTGGCCGAGGAGGACGGCGATCAGAAGTGATCTGCATCTAGTTGTCATGTTTTCTGTACAGTTTCTTTACTGCTTTTCATAAAACCAAAAACACAAAAATATGTTTTTGATTTTAGGGGGAGAAAGTTTATAGAAAATACAAAAGCATGATAAAATTTCAAAAATGCAAAAACATTGAAAAGATAAAATGAGTTTTGTTGTGAAAAAGAGAAAATGATAGTACATCAGTGGACTATCACAACATGCTAAAGAATTGGAAAGTCAAAAAGATTTTAAACAAGTCTCACTAATCTTGTGCCAGTAGACTTCACACAAATAGTAGATTGAATTCGAGATATAAACCTAAATATCAATACTTGCTTATCTCGTGGGGAACATCTCTCGGATTGCCTGATTCTGAGATACCAGGTCTTTATACTATTTGATATCTGGGGTATTATACCTGGTCTTCTGATATTGCTGAAGCAATGGCCTAGACCTCGTATAATACTTTACGCGCTTTTACAGCTTACCCTCTGCATAAAAATTGATAAAATATCAAAAGATATAAGTTAAGTGCAGTTGTAAAGAAGATTCCCAAGGGGAACACACCTAAAGTCGTGCCTTTAACTCTTTGATTGAACGGTAGTTAATACCTGAGCTCTCAAGGTCTCGCACTAACCCGAATACAGATATCAGATTGGTATACTCACCTGTAAGACTGAATCTAGGGAATTTTGATACGGGAGTATATTCTGAGGTGGGACACGCGAATAAGTTTAAGTTTTTAAAACACTAATTCGTATCTGGAATCAATTGAAACTTGTGTAGAAGTTTAAGTGGACAACAATACTGACAATCAGAAGTGAATTTGTTTAAGATTTAAAGTTAAATCAAGATCAACGGTGTTAGTGATATGTCTCAAATACTGATATGATCCTCTTACACAAACTCACAAAAAGATGTCTGTAAATATGTTTGTACAGTTTCCTGTTTCTTAAATCCAAAAACATTTGTTGTTTGTTTAGCAAAATGTTGAAAAATTCAAAAAGATTTGTCATTTTATCTTATTTTCAAAAACAGACGTTGGGGATCTGATGATCAAAGTTCCATAGTGCTAAACAAGTTGGATCATTTGGGTTGGATAAGATAAAATTTGAGAAAAGTGTTGGTAATTGCTTAAAATATATCAAAGTTCATTAATTTGAACTTAAATTTGTTTCAAAATTGTCAGCGAGATCATAATTTGGTTGGCCAAGGTCATTAACTTGGATTTGGCAGGCTAAACAGTTGTCCAGGGTCATTAGTTTGGACTTGGTTAACTGAGTGTGTTGGTAAAAAGTTAAAAAAAATTAAAAATTCAAAAATTAAAAACAGTTTGTGAAGTCTCCAAGGTCATTAAGTTGGACTTGGATGATTGACTGTGAGGGATTTGGATGCTCAAATTGGTAAAATCTGATTGTAAAGAGCTAGGTTTAGTTGTTAGATTCTTAATATTGTCAAATCTTTATAGTATTTTGATAGGGGGAGCTTGTAACTAGAAAGCCAGGTTTCGATCCCAAAAACTCGGAAGTATAACGAAAGGGGGAGCCTGAAGAAAGAGTCTTTGAAAGCAAAGGGAAGAATTTTTCAAGTCTTTGTGAAGGAAGTTTTGAAGACAGGCTGACTGAAGACTGCGGCAATATCCAAGGGGGAGTTTGTTGATGCATAATATCTATCGCCTACGTCTTCAGTCTAGGTCGTGTCATGTACGTGTAATAGTGTTAAATGTTAAGTTTTATATGTATATGGACCAGTTCGCATGAACTGACATGTTTAAGATCAGGTCGCATGAACTGGAAGTTGCCAGCTCATGCGATGTGGATTTTCAACCTCGTGCGACCTGGGAATCCTATATATGGGATAGTTGAGTTCTTCATTTGTAATTTTCCAGAGAATTTTGCCATGAAGTGCTGACGGATTCTTTCTATACCTGAATGTATTATATCAATGAAAAACATGTTTAAAGTGATTTTCTACTCTTCTACTCCTATTCTAACACTGATTGACGGTTTCTAGTCTGATTCCGCCTTTCTAGAAACCAGATTTGACTCGGATTGACTCGTATTGGACGAATCCTAGATCCTACAGTTTTTAATGGTTCTTATTGTCGATGCTCTAATAGAAAATGCTCTTGTGTATAGTACCCTATGTTCACCCACTTACTTTTGACTTTTGTGTCATATGGATGTGATGTTGATGGTTGTACTTGTAGGAAAATTTTATTTTATTCTTCTTAATGTATCCTATATACTCATTCTTACACCTTTATTCCTTTAGGACCTTGATATTCACACACCCCAAACCTTATTTTTACACCCCTCAAAGCGCCCCCCTTTGTCTAAAGCGGGGTGTTTAGGCTTGCTTTCCAGACAAAAGGTGATGTGATGGTGTACGATTTCAATGTTCTGTACGTTGAAGCGCCCCGCTTTGGCCAAAGTGGGGCGTTTAGGGTTCTTTCTACAAACAAAGGGTGATGAGACTTGATGCAATGTTATATTCTGTAAGATGTTGCAGAAAGTGTCACGTTTGAACCCTAAGCGCCGCGCTTTGGCCAAAGCACGGCACGTCGACCCCATTTCAGCTGCATTTAAGAGGCATGCCATGCATTCTATCTCGTATTCAGAAAAAATTTCATCCATTTCAAAAAATTGAGGTTGAGGTTCTGTTGGCTTTTTTGTTTTGAACTGTGAGAATTCTGTTGAGTGGAGCATTTTTTCAGTGATTACAGTGATTACGATGTCGTTGTTTAGCAACTACATTTTTGGTGAATACTCTGAGGAGTCCGTTGTTCTAGATTCTTACGAGGGAACCGCTATTTCTGCCTCGTACGATATACCGATCCCATCCAACACGAGGGAGGAGGAGGTTGTATCTAGCATTCGTTATCATAACAATACGGTGCAGCTGGACTTGAATGTCCCTGTGGAAGACTTGTACGCACAACACGACTATTCAGATTACGGATACAGAGTTGAACCGTATCCTTAGGCTGAATATCCATACGGTCAGCCAGACTATCCCGACCACAATTACGGTGGTGAGCATAGCTATGTACAACAAGACTATCCCGACCACGGTTACGGTGGTGAGCGGAGCTATGTACAACAATACTATCCCGACCAGGGAGAGGGCGGTGAGCAGGATGAGGAATGCTCTTACCCAATTACATTTTCTTTTGATACAAACCGGAAATTCTCGTCACGTGATGAATTGGTGGATAATGTACAGAAGACGGGAAAGGACAATGGCTACGTCATTGTGATTAAAAGGTCGAATAAAAGAGGAAGTAATTTCAAGGTTTGGTTTCAATGCAGTCTTGGTGGGGATTACAAGAGTGTAGCTATAGTGAGGAAAACAGGTATCAAGAAAACAGGTTGCCCGTTTGAGTTGATAGGGTTTACGGAAGCAAAGGGAAGTGTTTGGAAGATAGAGGTGAAGGACGCGAGGCATAACCACACTCCTATTGAAAACTCGAAGGGTCACGCGTATGCGAGAAGGCTTTCTTTGGAGGATAAAAGACTGATTGAGCACTGGCAGAGCAGGATATTCCAAACCGATCTGGCGTACGTTGATGAAAAAGAACCCAGATAAAAAGATTATTCCGAAAGATGTACACAACGTTGTTTAGAAGATCAATGTCGGAAAGAGGGTCGTAGAATCTCCTATGCAACAACTCGAAAACCTTCTCGTCGAAAAACATTTCACCTATTACATGCGTGAAAATGAGACCACGAACGCAGTTGAAGATATCTTCTTTGTCCACCCACTTTCATTTACTATGTGGTGTGCGTTCCCGCATGTGCTCATGATTGATGCCACCTACAAAACAAACTTCTACAATCTTCCGTTTGTGTAGGTCATAGGTATGACATCGACAAACCAATCATTTTCGGTTGCTCATGCGTTAATTTCTGGAGAGAAGGCAGAAAACTACATATGGGTGTTAGAGAGGATCAAGTCTATGTTGGTGGACTTTATGGAGCCACGTGTCATCATAACAGACAGGGACTTGGCGCTAATTAACCTGTGTGAACAAGTTTTCCCAAAAGCGAACAAGTATCTTTGTCGGTTCCATATTCATCAAAATATCAATAAGAACAGCAAGGAGAAATTCACCGAGAAGGAGTGGAAAGAATTTCTTCGTTCGTTTATGACATCGTGTGAGTCCTCCACCAAGGAAATATACAGGTATAATCTGGCAAACCTTGAAGCACAGTTGAAAGAAGTTGGTCATGGACGTGAGTATTTCTTACATAATTATTTAAATACTTTTTTACATATATACATGCGTAGATACATACCTAACAAGTTATGGTTATATTTTTAGAGGTTTTTGACTATATGAAGAAATCATGGTTGGATCTGTACCGTGAAAAGTTTGTAGCTACATGGTCTTACAAGACACTTTACTTTCACCAGACTACAAGCAACAGGGTCGAGGCCATCCATGCATTGCTAAAAAGTCACCTTCCAAGTCATCGCAACACGCTGGTTAAACTTGTGGGGTTTGTTGAACATATTGTTGAGAAACAATATATGGAGATTAGGAGAAGTTTTGAAACAAGCCTTAGAAAAGTAATGAACCACCACAAGGCTCACCCCATGCTTGCAAATGTACTTCGAAAGGATTCAATATATGCTATTGATATTATGGCTTTCGAGCTGCGACGAAAGGAAGACGGGTTGAGAGCCTACGGTTCAACTTGTGGTTGCCAACTTTTTACCAGTTGTGGTTTACCACGTGCTTGTCATCTAGATAAGTTAGAAAAAAATGGTATGTTTACATATTGACTCTTGGCTATTATGATTTCACTACCTAATTTACTACTATATGTTTTCGTTCATAGGGGGCAAATCCAAATCAATTCGATAGATGTGTTCTGGAAGAAGCTTGACTTCAAGCCGGTAAGGAGTGGGATTGAAGATATCGATGTAGACATGGAGTTTGAAAAAACTCAAACAACAAATCAATCCAATACCTCCTCAAGTGAAGAAGAGCTACCTAGAAAATTTTAAACAAATCGTCATAACCAGGCAACAATATCAAAAAAACCTCCTGTTGTTCAAATGAACACCCGATGGATTTGCTTTTAAAAATTTGATACTCTTCTGGGATATCGAGAAACTTGACTTTATCAATTTTGTGAAAGACTTTGAGGTAAACGGTGTCACACCCCGACCGCGTAAAACAACAAAGCGCGGCGGAAACATCGGGGCGCGTTGCAACAGAATCATTGTTTCATAACCATGGATACAAAAGTGTTTCCTTTTATTAAACATTAAATATTTACATCGTCTGGAAATCTAAATACAATATTTAAACATAGTCTATCATTGTTATTGAGTCACTAAGGCCTCGTCCAATCCTATGTGAGCATGCATCCTATCAATCGATATCATTCAACAATACCTGAAACATATGTGAAAACGAGGTCAACAAAGAAATGATGGCAAGTACATAGGTTTTGTAGGAGTGTCGAAATCATGGCTAGTTTAGATGTTGCAATACTTTATTAAAAACCTTGTTTTGATAAGAGTATAATATTGCAACTTAATTAACCAACTCAAATCAAGCGGGTTATAGTTTATAAAACCTCGTAGCCATGACTCTTAACCCAAAAACATTTGTTTTAGTAAAGCAAATTGTGAAACATCTCGAAATAAATCGTTAATGAAACTCGTTAATAAATCTCGTTAAAAACTCGTATAGTTTATATCATATCGAAAACCTCGTTTGTGTGTCATCGTTTGAAAATGGTTTACCCAAGTGAACTAAATAACGCCACGGTATGTAATATGATGAAATCACTTATATATAGGAAGTACCAGCGGCGTATCCACCATGCTTTCATCACATTACACCCGTCCCGTTATCTAAACACTTAACCAAAAACCAATCGTATATCGCTTTGAAGCCAATCGTTTAACCAAATCGTTAACTCGTTAATATCTCACGTGAAAACCAATCGTTTACCCAAAATCGTTAAAACATCGTGCAATCGTTTACCCAAATCGTATAAAACATCGTGCAATCATTTACCCAAATCGTATAATTCGTTTTAGGTCGTGAAACTACTTATATGGTCGTCTCGCTAATAACATTCAAACCTTCGTGACTCGTCCCTCGTCGCTTCTCGTTCTCGCATTAATAAACCCTTACCAAAGGGTAAATTAACAATTACAGATTCAGTCGCTACCCACCACCCCCACACATAACCACAGGTGCAGTAAGATAACGGGATTTGTCAGATCCTATGGTACCATAACCTAATACTGGTCGGCTTGATCATTGCTAATGAATGTCATTTGTTATGCAACCCAACCAACAAGTTCGTTCACATTATCGAAATCGTTATTAGTTTTGTAATAATCGTCTTAATCGTTTTTGAAACCATCGTTATAACATCGAAAATCGTTTTGATACCATCGTTAAAACCTTGAAAACATTTAGCACATATGAGTCACCCCAAAACAATTGAAAGCAGTAAAATAGGGGAATAATGTACTCACCTGAGAATGCTTAGAAGTCTTGAACAACAACCAAGCAAAGCTAGAGGGAGCACGGAATCAATCGGCAGTCTAAAACCATATAAATAAACCGGGCCTAAGTCGGAAGATCGGATAGAATGAGGGCTTGTAGACCAAGTGAGTATGGGAACTCATGTAATATGGTTTAACAAAGCCTACATACTACAATGAAACCAAACCTAAGTGCTTTCGACCCATCGCGGCCCATTAAGGTAGCTTATGCTACTTTAACGCGTCGTGCGCGCAAAAGCGCATTCGAGACGTCTAACTAGCCCTATGACAAGTGTTATATGCCTAAACATGTTACATAATCAGTTAAGTGATGAAAGTTTAGGTTACATATGCTTAATTACCAATTACACATAAAAAGGGTATTTTGGTAATTTACCTAAGGCATATAAACTACCTATCATACAACTACTTAAACGTCGTGACCATAAGGTATAACCTCGGAAGGTTATTCCCTATATACTATGGTCACCTAATGTATTTGGTCGGATCCTAATGATCGACCAAATGGGTCGGGTTCGAAAGTATAAGCGATTGTTTAGATCGCTCACCTTACGACCCTAGACAACGTGGTAATCAGTAGGCATAGTCCCAAGGGACTATAACCATCATGATTACAATCACGTTGCGAAGTTCATACGAACTTCGCATTGACCATAAACTGGTCAACGCAGAAAGTCAAACAAAGTTTGAATTTCAGACTCGAAAAGCAATAAAAGAACGAAAGAATACTTACGAAGGGTCCCCGAATGCTAACCTCGATCCAAGTAGCTCAGGTATGAAACAATGGTTTCAACTTAGAGCTTCTCAATTCAAGATTCTAGTGGGTTTTGAAGCAAATGGGTGGCATGGGGTATTTATAGTATTCGGAGAACCGTTAAGATCGTTCCTCTTTAACCGTGATTTGATCTTGGCCACACACCTCAAGATAGTGGTTTTACAAAACTATTTGAGCCCACGGTATTACCAAAACCATGTGCGAAAGTGAAAATGGACCAAATACAATGTTTCTGTCCAGGTTAGGCAGTTGCGTAGCGCCACTGCCAAGGCATAAGGTGCTCGCGCTACGCCACTGCCCACCAGTATCAGCAAAGTTTCAAAAATGGCAGAAATGGTCCCTGCAGCCCGTTTAAGCTATTTTCGATGCGTTTGAACCCCGTTAACCTCATTTCAAGGCTCTAAAATGAAGTTAAAGCATAGGGAACTCAAAACATGCTCAAAAATATCTCGGATGTCGGTTCGTTTGGTCGTACGATCGCGATGTTCGCTTAATTACGACGGAATGCGCATAAGCGCGAAAAACGATCCAAATGACGTGACGAATGGATTTTTCTTATGCCAAACACTAAAATAAAATATTTTAGTGCTTACATAAATTTTTGGATGTCCGGATGTATTCAGAACGTAAGTTATGCGCGAAAATGCAAACTTGTGCACTTTTTGACGCTTTTAGTCCCTGAATGACCCAAAAGTTTATTTTAGCACACCGAACCCCTCAAAGCCTATTTATAAGCTATGTAAAGGATATCTATGGTATGTTTAACTTATGGTCATGTTCCGGAATGTCTGTTACAGTTCAGATTGGCATACTTTCGCAGTTTGTCAAATTTAGTCCCTGTAGACGAATTAACTTGTTTTTGCCATACCAAAGCCTTCAAAACTTATTTCTAAGTTATGTAAGGGTTATTTAAGGTATGTTAAGCCAATGTCACTATTCCGGAGTGTTTGTTGCATTAAACTGGTTATATTTACGCATTGGTGCGCGTATAACCTTCTAGAAAGCAATTTAGAGTTTGAAATTGAACAAAAATTGATATGTGCAAATGATACACATATTTTTACAAATCCCAAGTATGAAATACAATATTTCATTGGTTTGGTATTTGTTTGATGGTCGGAGTGACCCAGGTGTCACAGTCTCCCCTACTTTAGGAAATTTCGTCCCGAAATTTAATCAGAGGAAACTTGTGAGAGCTTGAAAACATGAAGTTGAAAAGACAAAACAACACTGGTTAGGGTTCTAAACTTCTAGTAACTTTAAATAACATTATGCTTTCAATGCAAGAGGGACACTTATATACAAGTATATGAAGCGTCATTGGTGCGTCCACCGTACCTCCATTACATCGTTCTCATTTTGTTATTGTTGTCACTATCGGTTCTTACACATAATAAATCCTACTGGGTTTCTATGCACTAAATTTCATAATTATGTACGCGTCCATAATTAGACAATTCCTTGCACAGTTCACACAGTCTATTTTATAATGTGTAGGGTAAAACCAAATGAACAAACCTGTGATGAGTGTGACTGGACCACCATAGGGTCCTTTCAGCTGTATCATCACATGCCATTCTTAACCAGATCTTGAATCAATCTTTAACTAGACCACTCAAGGGTCTCTCATCGAATCATGGAATGGTACTATATAACCCAAGGGTCTTAACTACCACGTAGAAGCCCATAAGGATTTAAGGTAGTACCTTTTGAATATCCTACTATGAATCTCTCATATGTAGATATGAAAGATTCTATGAGGATTTGAAAATCGTAACACACACAAAAACATAGAGGAGAACACATAAACACATATCACATAATCGCATAATCGCATACTCGCATAATTGTTTAATTTGACCTTTAAATTTGTTATCTTTGGACACGGGTATTTAAAGCATACAAGGAATCAAATCCTTAATTGCAGCAATTTGGATGGATCCACATGAATACCCTGCTTGTTGACTACATGACCCAAAAATTGAACTTCTTTAAGCCAAAATTTCCTCTTGGAGGATTTAGCGAAAAGTTTGTTCCTTCTTTAGGGGTTCCAATGTCAACGAAGGTGTTGATCGTGATCGGCTCGGGACATGAATAGATCAAGATGTCATCAATAACAACAATGACGAACTGATCCAAATAAGGCTTGCAGACTCCATTTATTAAGTCCATGTAGATGGCTGGAGCATTTGTCAACCCAAAAGGCATGACTGTAAACTCGTAATGGCCATACTTCGTGCAGAAAGCCGTTTTGGGAACATCTTCTTCGAGAATACGAAGTTGATGATACCCAGAATGCAAATCGATCTTGAAAAAAACATGAAGCACCCTGCAGTTGATCGGAGAGATCATTGATTTAAGGTGAGGGATATCGATTCTTGATGGTAAGCTTACCAGGCTTACATAAATCGATACACATTCGAAAAGATCCATCTTTCTTTTCACAAAGAGGACAGGAGTTTTCCCCAAGGTGAAAAGTTCGTACGGATGAATCCTTTATCAGACAACTCTTGAAGCTGTTTTGATAGTTCTTGCATCTCGAACGGTGCAAGACGATAAGGTGCTTTCACAATTGGGTTGGCATTGGGTACAAGGTCAAAATGAAATTCGACTTCATGAACTGGAGGCAAACCAGGCAGTTCATCAGGAAACACCTTTGGATAATCCCGAACAATCGGAATATCCTAAATACTCTTGCTCTTTCCTTTCTCCTCGGTGACATGTGCTAGAAAAGCAACATATCCTTTTCGTAAATAACTTTGGGCTTTTGATTTAAAAGAAATAAGTGTTTAAGGTTCTTGGGGAGGTCACAAGTGATCATAAAAAAATGACAGAACCACACGAGTAGTTTGTCTTTGTGTTGACATCATAAGGTTGGATCAACCATTCATACAATTGCATTATTGTTGTTGTTGTTGCCGTTGTTATATATCTCGTGGACTTGGGTTACAACACCGGGAAGTATAGCAGCCACTTGCTGAGAGACCAGGCCTGCGATTTCTTCAATAGTAAAAGTTCGAGGATCGCGTCGAGGAGGCATTGTCTAACAAGGAAACAAGGGAGTCGAGTGAGGTTTGAAAATTTGGAAAAAACAAAAGAGGTATTGACAAAACACAAGGAAGGAGATCATTTGTTTGTTACCTCGAACAAACAAAGGACACGCAGTGACTAATCAAAGTAAATAGATAAAAAATAATGTATCACGAAGACATGCTCGCCTATAAGTGAACACTCATCCCAAGAATTCCCAGGTAAGCACAACTGGTCTCGCGTCTGATGAGATATATACGAAGTGCTTGCCTAGACAGAAAACCCAGAATACAGGCATTCACCCTTCCAGTTTGCACGTGTTCACATTATTTAGACCCAAACTTTGACAAGATTTTGAAAACTCAAAGGGTTCAAAACCTTACAACAGAGGGTTCAAAACCTAGTAATAAATCATTCTAGAACAAATGATTAGTTTTCAAAGCAGATTCGAAAATTGTGTTATTGTTGTGGTTATCACCTAAGGATAGGTGACAGTTTTGTTTTAGAAATCTAAACGCAAATTTCTTCGCGTTAGGGTCCTAAGAAGGTTATAGACTAGGTCAAAGCATTACTAATAACCTAATTCCCTATAACCATTGGCTCTGATACCAACTTTTCTGTCACACCCCGACCGCGTAAAACAACAAAGCGCGGCGAAAACATCGGGGCGCGTTGCAACATAATCATTGTTTCATAACCATGGATACAAAAGTGTTTCGTTTTATTAAACATTGAATATTTACATCGTCTGGAAATCTAAATACAATATTTAAACATAGTCTATCATTGTATTGAGTCACTAAGGCCTCGTCCAGTCCTATGGGAGCATGCATCCTATCAATCGATATCATTCAACAATACCTGAAACATATGTGAAAACGAGGTCAGCAAAGAAATGCTGGCGAGTACATAGGTTTTGTAGGAGTGTCGAAATCATGGCTAGTTTAGATGTTGCAATACTTTATTAAAAACCTTGTTTTGATAAGAGTATAATATTGCAACTTAGTTAACCAACTCAAATCAAGCGGGTTATAGTTTATAAAACCTCGTAGCCATGACTCTTAACCCAAAAACATTTGTTTTAGTAAAGCAAATTGTGAAACATCTCGAAATAAATCGTTAATGAAACTCGTTAATAAATCTTGTTAAAAACTCGTATAGTTTATATCATATCGAAAACCTCGTTTGTGTGTCATCGTTTGAAAATGGTTTACCCAAGTGAACTAAATAACGCCACGGTATGTAATATGATGAAATCACTTATATATAGGAAGTACCAGCGGCGTATCCACCATGCTTTCATCACATTACACCCGTCCCGTTATCTAAACACTTAACCAAAAACCAATCGTATATCGCTTTGAAGCCAATCGTTTAACCAAATCGTTTAACTCGTTAATATCTCGCGTGAAAACCAATCGTTTACCCAAAATCGTTAAAACATCGTGAAATCGTTTACCCAAATCGTATAAAACATCGTGCAATCGTTTACCCAAATCGTATAATTCGTTTTAGGTCGTGAAACTACTTATATTGTCGTCTCGCTAATAACATTCAAACTTTCGTGACTCGTCCCTCGTCGCTTCTCGTTCTCGCATTAATAAACCCTTACCAAAGGGTAAATTAACAATTACAGATTCAGTCGCTACCCACCACCCCCACACATAACCACGGGTGCAGTAAGATAACGGGATTTTTCAGATCCTATGGTACCATAACCTAATACTGGTCGGCTTGATCATTGCTAATGAATGTCATTTGTTATGCAACCCAACCAACAAGTTCGTTCACATTATCGAAATCGTTATTAGTTTTGTAATAATCATCTTAATCGTTTTTGAAACCATCGTTATAACATCGAAAATCGTTTTGATACCATCGTTAAAACCTTGAAAACATTTAGCACATATGAGTCACCCCAAAACAATTGAAAGCAGTAAAATAGGGGAATAATGTACTCACCTGAGAATGCTTAGAAGTCTTGAACAACAACCAAGCAAAGCTAGAGGGAGCACGGAATCAATCGGCAGTCTAAAACCATATAAATAAACCGGGCCTAAGTCGGAAGATCGGATAGAATGAGGGCTTGTAGACCAAGTGAGTATGGGAACTCATGTAATATGGTTTAACAAAGCCTACATACTACAATGAAACCAAACCTAAGTGCTTTCGACCCATCGCGACCCATTAAGGTAGCTTATGCTACTTTAACGCGTCGTGCGCGCAAAAGCGCATTCGAGACGTCTAACTAGCCCTATGACAAGTGTTATATGCCTAAACATGTTACATAATCAGTTAAGTGATGAAAGTTTGGGTTACATATGCTTAATTACCAATTACACATAAAAAGGGTATTTTGGTAATTTACCTAAGGCATATAAACTACCTATCATACAACTACTTAAACGTCGTGACCATAAGGTATAACCTCGGAAGGTTATTCCCTATATACTATGGTCACCTAATGTATTTGGTCGGATCCTAATGATCGACCAAATGGGTCGGGTTCAAAAGTATAAGCGATTGTTTAGATCGCTCACCTTACGACCCTAGACAACGTGGTAATCAGTAGGCATAGTCCCAAGGGACTATAACCATCATGATTACAATCACGTTGCGAAGTTCATACGAACTTCGCATTGACCATAAACTGGTCAACGTAGAAAGTCAAACAAAGTTTGACTTTCAGACTCGAAAAGACCCGAAAAGCAATAAAAGAACGAAAGAATACTTACGAAGGGTCCCCGAATGCTAACCTCGATCCAAGTAGCTCAGGTATGAAACAATGGTTTCAACTTAGAGCTTCTCAAATCAAGATTCTAGTGGGTTTTGAAGCAAATGGGTGGCATGGGGTATTTATAGTATTCGGAGAACCGTTAAGATCGTTCCTCGTTAACCGTGATTTGATCTTGGCCATACACATCAAGATAGTGGTTTTACAAAACCATTTGAGCCCACGGTATTACCAAAACCATGTGCGAAAGTGAAAATGGACCAAATACAATGTTTCTGTCAAGGTTATGCAGTCACGTAGCGCCACTGCCAAGGCATAAGGTGCTCGCGCTACGCCACTGCCCACCAGTATCAGCAAAGTTTCAAAAATGGCAGAAATGGTCCCTGCAGCCCGTTTAAGCTATTTTCGATGCGTTTGAACCCCGTTAACCTCATTTCATGGCTCCAAAATGCAGTTAAAGCACAGGGAACTCAAAAAATGCTCAAAAATATCTCGGATGTCGGTTCGTTTGGTCGTACGATCGCGATGTTCGCTTAAATACGACGGAATGCGCATAAGCGCGAAAAACGATCTAAATGACGTGACGAATGGATTTTTCTTATGCCAAACACTAAAATAAAATATTTTAGTGCTTACATAAATTTTTGGATGTCCAGATGTATTCAGAACGTAAGTTATGCGCGAAAATGCAAACTTGTGCACTTTTTGACGCTTTTAGTCCCTGAATGACCCAAAAGTTTATTTTAGCACACCGAACCCCTCAAAGCCTATTTCTAAGCTATGTAAAGGATATTTATGGTATGTTTAACTTATGGTCATGTTCCGGAATGTCTGTTACAGTTCAGATTGGCATACTTTCGCAGTTTGTCAAATTTAGTCCCTGCAGACGAATTAACTTGTTTTTGCCATACCAAAGCCTTCAAAACTTATTTATAAGTTATGTAAGGGTTATTTAACGTATGTTAAGCCAATTTCACTATTCCGGAGTGTTTGTTGCATTAAACTGGTTATATTTACGCATTGGTGCGCGTATAACCTTCCAGAAAGCAATTTAGAGTTTGAAATTGAACAAAAATTGATATGTGCAAATGATACACATATTTTTACAAATCCCAAGTATGAAATACAATATTTCATTGGTTTGGTATTTGTTTGATGGTCGCAGTGACCCAGGTGTCGCAAACGGTTTACTTTTGAATGACTGTAACTCATCGTTTGTTTCTTTAATTCCTAAAGTTTTGGATCCAACTACCTTAAAAGTATATAGGCCGATTAATTTAATTGGATGTCTTTCCAAAGTGGTATCCAAACTCTTGGCTGTGAGGTTAAAAAGTGGCGAGTAAGATCATTGGTGTGGATCAATCAACCTATATCAAAGGTAGGAAAATTTTAGATGGTCACTTAGTTATAAATGAGACTATTGTATGGGCTAAATTGATTAAAAAGAAATGTATGCTATTTAAAGTTGATTTTGACAAGGCTTTCGATTCGGTTAACTAGAGCTATCTTGATGCGGTCATGGGTTTTATGGGGTTTGGTATCAAGTGGACGGGTTGGGTGTCGAGCATTTTATGATCCGGGAAAGCTTCTATCTTAGTTAATTGCTAGCCAACTAGGGAGTTCAAGTTTGAGCGCCGGGTTAAACAAGGTGACCCTTTGTCGCCGTATCTCTTTTTTATGTCCATTGAAGGGTTAAATGCGATGATAAAAAATAGGCCATTAAATAATGTTTTTAAAGGGCTTGAGCTTCCTAAGCAAGGGCCTATTGTGTTTCATGTGCTTTATGCCGATGACGCAATCTTCATAGACGAGTGGGAGGTTGGGAATGTGCTGAATTTGGTTAGGATTCTGAGGTGTTTCCATTTAGCCTTAGGGCTGAAAGTTAATTTTTCTAAAAGAAAGGTCTTTGGGGTAGGCGCAGGGGTTTCGGAGGTCAAGGATATGGCACAGTTTCTAATATGCCAGCCTGGTTCGACTCCTTTCAGCTTTTTGGTTCTTACAGTGGCAACTAACATGAGAAAATTGGTGAACTAGAGTCCTGTGTTAGAAAGGCTGAATAGTAGACTAAATTCATGGAAAGCTTCTTGCCTCTCTTTTGGAGGCCGTCGCACAGCGGCCTTGGGCACTTTACTATTATATTTCCTTTCTATGTTTCGGGCTCCCTAAAAGGTAATAGAGTACATAGAAAGGATTAGAAGATGACTTCTTTAGTGTGGCTGCGATGACTCTAATAAGATCAACTAGGTGGCTTGGAGGAAGGTGGTTATGCCTAAGGATTTTGGGGGGGGGGGGGTTGGGGTTGGCGGTGTGAGAGTTCAAAACTTGGCGTTAATTGCCACGTGGTGGTGGCAGTGGAGACTGGAACCGGAGGCGTTGTGGGTTAAATGAATTTGTGCGATACATCACGTTGACTACTACTCTGATAAGATAAAGGCTAATGGAACTAGAGTTGGCCCGTGGGCCCGTTTGACCAAGGTGGGAGAGGATTTTATGGACTTAGGGGTGGATCTTCATGAGCTTATGGTTCAATCGTCGGAGTTGGAGATCATGCGCGTTTTTGGAAAGATGCATGATTCGGCAAAACTCCCTTATGTTTCTTGTTTCCAAATCTGTTTAAGTTGGATAAGGCAAAAAACTGTTTTATTAAGGATAGAGTGTCTCGGGATGATTCTAGGCTGATGGACGTTTCTTGGAATTGGAGGAAAAAAAAGGCTGGGCACAGAGGAAGAGCTGGATGTGGAGCCTTGAAGGACCTGAGATCCTTGGTTACTTCTTTTCAGTTCATATCGGACTAGGATAAGTGGAGATGGGTAGGAGGAAATGATGATAAATTTTCGGTTAAAGTCACTAGGAAGTTGATGGAACACAAGTTGTATGGGTCTGAGGTTCAGGTTTGTAAGGGGCTAAATTGGGTTCCCATCAAAGTCAAATGCTTTGTGTGGCATGCTTTTCAAAATCATATTCCCATGGAGGAAAATCTTAGTTTGAGGGGAGTGTCTCTTGTGTTAGGAGACTATGTTTACTGTCTATCCGCTTCTAAGACTGTTGATTACATCTTCATTGACTGCGAGAGAGCATAATAGGTTTGGAGGAAGGTTTCAATGTGGGTGAAATGGGATTTCACTGGTCTTAAGGATACTGGACAGCTTTAGTTAATAGAAGAGGAAGCGGATACGACTCCGGTGCACAAGCTATGTGCTTTTGGGGATTACCTACACGAGTATGTGGTGTCTTTGGAAAGCTAGAAACGATCGCATTTTTGAAGGCTGATTATTTTCCAGAAGAGATTGTTTCTACTCTCTTCAACTGGGTCAAAAATAGAGTGAAGTCTATGGTCTACAGTTGGGTAGACCAGATCTTTAACCCTTGTAATAGTTTATGCTAATTTTGTGTTTTTTAGGCTCAAACTAGTGGCACACGTAAGGTGGCTATTTGCACACTTTACGGTTTATATACGATGTGTATAGACCTATACGCAACATATAGGGTTGCATAAAAATTAGTGTCTGACCGAGTTCAGTTATGGTTTGGCTGCTCCTATATGCTGCGTATAGGCCTATACACAGCGTATATAAAGGGTCAAAAAGACAGGATTTTATAAATGTTTCTAAAAAACCACCCTTTATATACGATGCGTATAGGCCTACACGCAGCGTATATAAAGGTCAAAAACACAATTTACCCCTGTTTTGGGCTGCGTATAGCCCGCAAACTAGGGGTAAAATTGTGTTTTTGACCCTTTATATACGTTGCGCATAGGCCTATACGCAACATATATAAAGGGTGGTTTTTTAGAAAACTATTAATCATTTTGATACGATAAATATGGTATCGTATATGTGTAGTATAGGTCACGTATTGACCTCGTATAAGCCTATAAGTTTGGTATCATATCGTACAGGGATACGATACGATACTATACGATACTATACTATACGATACTATACGATACTATACGATACGATACTATATGAGACTATACGATGCGATGCGATACTATATGATATGATACTATATGATACGATACTATACGATACGATACGATACTATACGGATACAATATAACACCCGTATAGGCCTATAGGTGTAGTATAGGTCCTGCATAGGACTATAGGTGTGGTTTAGGTCCCATGTACGCCTATAGGCATATACAAGACCTATAGGGAACCTATATGAGACTTATACTATACAGTATAAGATACGATAGGAGACGATGCAATACGATAAGATATTATAGGATATCATACAACACCGTATAAGCCTATAGGTGTAATATAGGTCTCTTATAGGTCTATAGGTGTGGTTTAGCTCCCGTATAGGCCTATAGGAACATACAAAACCTATAGGGAACCTATACGAGACTTATATTACACACTATACAATATGATACGATACTATATGATAGTATAAGATACCATGCAACACTCATATAGGCCTATAGTGTAGTATAGGTCCCGTATAGGCCCATAGGCCTATACGAGGTTTATACGAGACTTATACTATACGATATGATATTTAAAAATGTTTTTTAAAGTACTTATTATAGAGCTTTACTAAGACGATAAATAATAAATAATGAATAAAATTGTAACACCCCGATCGCGTAAAATAACAAACCGCGGCGGAAACATCAGGGACTCATGTTACAAGAATTGTTTCACAACACATGGTATTTAAAGTTTTGTATTATTAAGATAATTGTTTACATATGTCACACCCCGACCACGTAAAATAACAAACCGTGGCGGAAACGTCGGGGAGTGTTGTAACAGAAGTATTGTTTCAAACCATGGATACAAAGAGTTTCGTTTTAATAAATATTAAACATTTTCTTAGAGTTAAACAATCAAATCAAACATAGACTATTATCGTTAATAAATCACATAGGTTTTGTGAGAGTGTCAGATTCATGGCTCGTTTGCATGTCGAAATAACTCATACGACTTCGTTAATCGACATTAGAAAACCTTGTTTTGTAAAATTTTTGTATCGTAAAATGAATAACCAAATCAAAACAGATTGGTTATAATTTATAAACCTCAATGCCATGAATCTTAACCCAAAACATTTGTTTTCGTAAACCAAATCGTAAATCGTTCTCGTAATAAAACTCGTATGGTTTATATAGTTTCGTAAACATCGTTGTGTGACATCTTTTAACTCGTTCTCGTTATAGATCGTCGTTCATTTGTTTAAATCGTTCATAATGGTTCAAAAATCGTCCAATCGTTTAATATCGTTCTCATTCCCAATCGTTCTCGTTTTAGTTGTGAAAACTACTTTTGGTCATCTCGCTAATAACATTCAAACCTTTGTGACTCGTTCATCGTTCAACTCGTTCTCGCATTAACAAACCTCCAAAGGGTAAGTTAACAATCATCAGATTCAGTCGTTACCCACTTAACCCACACATAACCATGGGTCTAGTTGATAACGGGATTTGTCGGATCCTATGGTACCATAACCTAATACTGGTCGGTTTGGCCAAAATTAATGAATGTCATTCGTTATGTAACTACAACCGCAAGTTCGTTCACATCATTGAAATCGTTCTTAGTTTTGTATAAACCATCTTACTCGTTTTGAAACCATCGTTAAAACATCGAAATCATTTAGATACATATGAATCACCCCAAAACAATTGAAAATAGTAAAATAGGGGACTATCTACTCACCTCCGGGTGCGTATTTAAATGTTAACACGATCTCTCAAATTGTTTATCCGCCCTAAATTAAATAAGAATGATTTTAATAATAAAAAACCCACACTTTGGCATGCAATTACTACTTATGTCATTTCTGTTTTAATATATATGAAACTGGACTATTTTCGGACATTTAAATAAAATGGTTAACTTATTCCAAAAATTCCCAAATTTTACAGAATGTCTCACACGAACCAAATATTATTGTGTAAAAATATCGGGGTCCAATTCATTATCAGTATTTTATAGAAAATCGTTTACCGGACTGCAATCAGATTTGTTACTTTCTGATTGCAGTCTACGAAATAATTCATCTAAAATTTATCGTAAGTCTATTTTACAAAATTCCAATTGGAGGGTCACAAATACATCAGTGATCATCTATGGTATAAATTTCATGATCTAACTTGACACATAATTCAAGTTATGACCGAAAACAGGACCCATATTTTCAGCAGCAAAAATGCAGCTCTAGCTGCTGTTACAAAATGGCACTTTAAAAATAGTAAACGAAGTCCAAAAATTATGATTCCAGTGCCATTAGAACCGTATTTCATAATACATAAATCCAGACTTCAGAAAATACCTTTTTCGTTAAGTTATGGTCTGGTTACAGCCAACTGAAGTTGGCTGTAATTACTAAACAGCTTTCTGTTTTCAGTCTTTTAACATTATAAAGTGTGTTCGATTGATTCCGTTAACATGTTTAGCGATCACAACAATAATTACCGCAGATTATCACTTATATATTTCAGATTTATCATGCATTATCATATTTCATCATCATTTTAATCACTACTTTATCATATGTTAGATGATGTTCAAGACTTGTTTAAGTTCTTTAGACTTTCTATCTTTTTTATCTTTGAACATCATTAACCACTCAACAATCATGTAAAATGCAAGGATCTAAGTGCTTACCACTGGCACAAGGCTAGGGGAGTTCGAGTGTAGAAAAGTGGTGGATAAAAGAAATCGAGAGCGGTCCTTGAGCTTCCAAGTACACCACGCTTACTTGTTCGGTCTCTAGCACCTTTGGGTATGAATAGAATGCTTGTATGGAAGTTGGATGGTGGGTGTATGGTGGTGATGGGTGGCTGCCGAAAACAAGAAGAGAGGAAGAGAAGGAGCAAGTTTGTGTTGTTTTGAAGATAAGAATGATAATGGTCCTCTAGGTCTACTTATAAACCTGTTAGGACCGGTTTTGACTCCGAACGATTGCGAACCGACTCGTTGAAGTGCGGAATCCTTCAACGATCGTGACCGAGACACACGAACAGTAATCTAACAGTGATTCTATTGAAAAAATATGATAGCGTACAAGCACCTGAATCACAAACACGAGGTTTCTCTCTCTAGAACCTCTCTCTAGAACTCTAGATCTCCCAAGCTCCAAAATGTGTAAAAGTGTCAAAAGTGTGAAATAGAACCCTAATGGTTCTATTTATAGGCCAAGGGTTATAAGGAGAGTTCCCCTTATTTACATAAACGCCACCTTGCCTTTTCTATCTAATTACAACATAAAGCCTAGAATTTAACATTTTCTGCTACGGTTTGAGATGACGGAGGCGATAGACATAAATGCACTAACAGACTCCCCCTTGGATATTGCCGCAGTCAATCTCAAACATTCAGACTCGTAGCTTCGTTTCTTTCTTTCTCTCTCTCTCTGAGTCTTCTTGAAGCTTTAACACGTTTTCAGCAACGTAGACTCCCTCTTGCTCGAACAGAATCCCGGTGGATCTGTTTTCAGCTTCAGCTCCCCCTTTCGGTAGACTCTTTTCTTCATCAGGCTCCCCCTTTCGTCAAGCTTCCGTGCTTTGGGATCGACACCTGGCATTCTGGTTACAAGCTCTTCTGGGAAAAGTATCCTGGCGCCTATGCACGCTTCCCTTTGCGTTGAGCTTGTCTTCAGACTCCCCCTTAGACTCGGCTATAGGGATCGTAGTCTGGAATCTGCAATCCTCAAACATTTATAAGTAACAATGTTTTGAACATCCAATTGTCCAGGAATCGTATCCTGGCTCTATCAAACTTTCTAAATCAAGATCCTGGGACTAAGATATAATAATATGAATATATCCAGGAATACTTGATACTCTCCCCCTATCAACAATCTTAAAAAATTTTGCAGTTTCAACGAACCGGATCGGAAACTGGCTCTTTTATAGATTTTAACAATATAAGCATCCAAATCCCTCACAGTTAATCATCCAAGTCCAAATTAATGACCTTGGAGATATCACAAACTGTTTTTGATTTTTGATTTTAAAAACTTCAAGTTTCAAATTAATGAACTTGTTTCATTTTCAGAAACACAATCAGCATACTTAGATTTTAAAACTCAGTTCTCAGACATCGGTTGTCGAAAATAAAACAGAAATCAAAATCTTTTTGTATTTTTCTGAAAATATAAAGCAGTAAAGAAATATGTACAAACATATTTACAGACAATATTTTTGTTTGAGTTCGCGTTAGAGGATCATATCAGTTTCTGACAAGTCACAAGTACCGTTGAGCTTAGTTACACATTAAGAATTAAACAATTCACTTAGACTGTCGATATACTGGTCCACTTAAATTTTCATACAAATTTCAACTAATTCAGGATACGAATTAGGTGTTTTAAGAACTTAAACCTATTCATGTGTCCCACCTCTTGAATATACTCCCGTATCCAGATCCCAATATTCAGTCTTACAGGTGAGTATACCTAGATGATATCTGTAAGGGGAATAAATTATAGTACGAAACCGTGAGAGCTCAGGTCAGAACTTCCGTTCAGCAGAGAGATGACGGCTCGACTTTTGGTGTGTCCCCTTTAGAGGATCTTTTGAATTTCAATAGCCATGATTAGCATTTTTCAATGTTTCATCATTTTTTAGCTGAGGGCTGCGCTATGTTTCAAGCAATGCGGAAAGTATTCTCCGGGGACTAGGCCATTGCTTCCGCAAAATCAGAAGTCCCGGGATAATACCCCAGATATCACTAAGCATAAAGACCTAGTATCTCAGAATAAGGGACCTTTCAAACGAGATTTCAGGGGTTACCTATATATCCAAGTAGTGTTCCCCACGAAATAAGCAAGTTTGAATTTAAGTTTATATCCCGAAAAAGTTTACTAAATGTATAAAACCTATCGGCATATCATCAGTGAGACTGTTTAACGCTATTTAAACATTACATTTCTTTAGCATACTGTAACTGTCTACTGATGTACTATCATTTCCTCTTTTTACACAAAAACTCAATTTTCGAATTTTATCATGTTTTTGGCTTTTTCAAATTTTCTAATGTTTTTGGATTTTCTGACAATTTCTTACTCCCCCTAAAATGCAAAATCATTTAAAGAAAATTTGACAAACCGATACTGATAGCTTTGTCTCGCCATCCATTTTCTGCTTCTCATGCACTGATTTGCAGAAAATATAATGTACCCCCATGATTTACAACCCATTGATCTTTTACAGTTTGAAAACCGTTTTTCAATCTTGTGAAAGTAATCATGTTTGTTCAGCCGTGAGGGTTTCGGCGTATTCAATCAACATATTTTTGTATTTTTGAATTTTTTTTTTTTTTTTTTTGACAAAAACAAAACATATTTTTTATTTTTCAAATTTTTTTACAAACTGAAAACATATTTTTGGTTTTTAAATTTTAAATTTTTAGGGTTTTTGAAATATTGTTTATTTATATACAGAAAACAAACAAATTCCCTGTTTCAACCAACACAGGGTTCAGCAGCCTCCTCTCCTCGTTGTGCCAGGCTGCTCTGAATTTCATTTTCACAATCTTCAGTTGTCTTGAGCACCGGCACATTCAATCTACTTGTTTACTTGAACAATTTAGCCCAGGTCTGTTTGACCTTAGGCATTTCAACACAATATGCATCTGTTAACTTCGGAAAATCTTTGTCATTTTGCATAAAGACTTTTTCAATTTTAACTTCAACTTTTTCATCATTTACCGAAGTCACTTGTTTCTTAACAGACCATGTTTGACCTTTCGGAGTGCCTCTTTTGTAAAAATGTGACTCTTTTTGAACATTTTGTTTTTTAACAACTTTTGGTTTCCAAAACTGTTGTAGTTTTGTCATATCAACAGTTGTTTTCCAACTTTGAGTTGTTCTGACTCTGGGTGTGTGAAAAATCTGTGTTTGTTTTGAATCAGACCTAGTCTGTTTTGGTTTCCAAGTTTGATTCGAAGCAAACTTGTTTGTGTTGTACTTCCAAGTTTGTTTTGAATCAAATCTGGCTGACCTTTGTTTCACACCCTCAGATTTTTGTTTCTCAGCATTTTCATACTTCTTTTTGTCAACATCCACAAGTTTTAGATTAGGACATTTGCGTGCAAGATGTCCTTTTTGATCACATTTGAAACATATTCTCATGGACACATCTTTGACCTGTGGTTGTTGCTTTTTCTTTTTAGCAAAGAATTCATCATTAGACTGTCTCATTTTGAGTTCTTTTTCTTCTTCTAAACTGCCTCCTTGAACAAAACTCATTTTCGCTTGAAAATTTGGCGTTTCATTTTTATTTCGATTCTGTTTCTTCTTAAAACCCAATCCAGCCTTCATATTTTTCTTTTTGAAACCCGGTTTGTTATAAGAAGTTTTGTGTCCTTTACCAGCAAACTTTGAAATCTCAGATTTTTCAATCTCAACCATCTTGAAAACTTTATCAACTTTTTCTGAAATCACATTCTGAATCGGGAATACAACATCTAAGAATAATTTGTCCGATCCAATCATGGTATAAACCAATCCTTTTGAATCATCATTCAAATTTTTCTTGGATTTTGTGTTTTTCAGATATCCATCATGAAGATTTCCTTCATCTTCATCCTGTGATTCAGATTTACCTGTATCAACCGACTCTTCTTTCAACACACTTTCAATGACTTTACCTACCACCTCTGAATCATGAGAATCATCAGATTTGGAATAGGTTACGTCAATGTTATCTGGCAATTGATCTACCATGTTGAAAGCTTTTTCGACCTTTTCATCATCATAAAACACAAACTTTTTCGGTGGTGGAACTTTATGAAACTCTGAGCCAATGCCTTTCTTGTTTTGCTCAGACGCACCATCCTCCGGTTTTATGTTGAAAATACGTTCAAGCACATATGATGACGCATGATAACTTTTTAACTTGTTATTATCCTGTTCTAAATCAGCAATCTGACGCTTTAGCTTAGCAACATCCTCAATGTAAGAATTAACAACTTGTTGCTTTATTTCATACATTCGTTTATACTCATTAGTTGTTTCAGAACAGTATTTCAATCTTGATTGAACAAGTTTCATTTCACTTTTTACTTTTTCATATGATTCTTTTGTAATGTGATAAGCCAATTTTATTGAATCATATTCTTTTTTCATTTCTTGACAAACAATTTATTTTTGATCACATTCTTCTGACATTTTTGAAACCTTTTCTTTCAAAACTTCATTTACTTTTTCTAACTTCTTACATTTTTCTGAAAGTTGTTCATCATTTTCTTTCAAAACTTTTTCGTTTTCTAAGATTTCTTTGCATTTGTTTTTGAAAACTTCTTCAATTTTATTAAATTGTTTGTCTTTTTCAGTACAAGCACTGCACGTTTCCATGCATTTCTTGCACTGTTCAACCGTTTTCAAGTTTTCAGAGTTAGAATTTACCTTAGTGATTGGCACTTCGGTGTTTGCTTCAGTTTCTTTCTGTTGTTTCTCATCAACAGCTTCATCACCATCATCTGTTGATCTTTCAACCTTCACTTCTTCTTCTGCTTTCTTCACATCTTCTCTAACCTGCTATTCTTCAGTAACAGCTTCTTTCACTACTTCTTTATTCACCACTTCTTCTTTAACTTCTTCAACAATCTTCACTTCTTCTTCTTTAACTGCTTCTGCTTTATCCTCTTCAGCAGCTTTCTTCAGATTGTTCACCATCTCTTCAACATTCTTCTTCATTCGTTCTTCATTCCTCTTCCTCAGTTTTATCGTCATAGCATCCCTGATGATTTTATCCAGCCTTTTCACATATGTCTTGTCTTTTGCAACATTGGAATAATATTCGCCGGATCGAGGAATTACTAGAAGAACATCATTGTGAACTATGTCTCTTCTGGGAACAACTGGTTCACCTTGTTTGTTAACATAACATTCTTGCTTTTTATCCCATCGTTTGTTTGCAACAGCATTCTCATATTCTTCCTGCATTTTCTCCATTCTGCAACCTACAATGAATCTTTCTCTTGGAGTTTTTTCTTTCAAAATCTCTTCTCGAGTTTTCTCTTTGACCTCAGCAACAACATTTTCTTCTTTGTTTTCTTCACCAATTTCAGCAACAAGAACATGATGCTGGGCCTTTGATGTTTTTCTCCCATGAGCTGATACAGGACGATCTTCATCTGGAAGAATTGTGCTCCAGTCAAAACCTTCATCATCGTGGATTACAGCAAGGGCTCTGGACTTCTCTCTGGGTTTATCTTCAATCATCTTTGGCTCTTCTCTGCTACGGTGGTAAATTGCCTTTCGGTAATAATCGTCATTGAATGGACGTTCATTTCCTTCAGCAGCTTCAGAATTTCTGCATTCTCTTTTGAAATGACCCTTTTGCTTGCATCTGAAACAGGTCACCTTGGACTTGTCAAATCCAAGTTTTGTAGATGCACCACCGAGAGATTGTTTCCCAGTAATCTCCATGTATCTCTGAGCTCTTCGAATGCAACTTTCCAAACACCAACGGATGTCAATGAGTTCCATCTCTTCCGGATCAATCTGGTCGTAGTCTTCTTTGGTTAACTCAGAGTTACCAATCTTGCCAGCAACTAGACCTTCATACGATTCCAGAACAGATGCAAGAAAGCTCATTTGTTGTTTAGCTGCATTGATGCTCATTGCAGGAGAATTCTTCAATTTAAGAGCAATGTTGCACAAAATCTCCTCATTTTCATCAGAACTTGATTTTGAAGATGAATGATATCCAGAATGATAACTTGATGAAGTTGTTTGTGGTTCTTTCATCTTCTCACCACTGAATGCTGTCTTTGGTGAACTGCCAACTGTCTCCGAAGGTACATTGCCTTTGTAGTATAGACCAACATTCTGATGATGAGATGAACCACTCATCTTGTTTTGCTTTTGTAGCTCCAGATCATGACTCTCAATCTTTTCTAACAATGCATCAAGAGTAATTTTATCAAATTTTTCATCATTTTTCAAGATAAAAACAAACGTTTGCCACTGATCAGCTCGTGGTAACGCTTCAATCACTTTATCAATTATCTCTTCTCTTGTTTTCAAAATTTTAAACCTTTCAAGTTCAATTTTTAAATGGCAAAATCTCTCAATCATTTGCCTCACAGTCTCTCCCTTTAAAATGTCAAACAAATCAAATTCTTTTTTCAATAAAGCTATTTTGTTTTTCTGGATTTGTGTACCCCCCTTAGCTTTAACCTTCAAAGCTTTCCATACAGATTTAGATGACCCTTTATGAACTAATAATGAAAAAATGTCATCACGAACTGATTGCTGAATCAAAGCAATCATCTTCTGTTCATAAGAAAATTTCTTTCGATCATCCTCTGAATAGTCTTTCATCAGAATTTCTTCTCCTTTGTCATTTACTGGGTTTTCATAACCAAACTTCAAACAAAACCAACTTTCATGTGCATATGCCTTCGTCCAATTGACAAATCTCTCCTTCCACCAAACATAATCCTCAATGTTATTCAGCTTCGGAGGTTTTGAATATGTTCCATAAAAGTTGTCATTGTTAATGTTGTCTTTGATGGTTTTCGTTATCGCTTTGGGTGTATCGTTTGAACCTTCCACTGTATCCGAGTTAAACGCATTGTAGAAAGTATTGATAAATTCTTCAGCCATGATGTGATCTTCTTGATTAACAGCACCTTTGAATCACCTGAATCACAAACAAACAAACACAATGAGTTTAATCACTATCAAACAAATGAATTGTAAAAGAATTTGTCCGTTCGGTTGAAACAATAGTCAATCGAATGATGTTGGTCCAATCCGTGTGGTGATCCGGGAGTTATGTAATCCGTGTGGATGAAGTTGACTCTTTTTACTAGATGACAAAAATTGAGTTGATCGGTTGGCACTTTGATTCTTTGACCTTGAATCACGTGTTCACATGTATACTGACAACTATTCTTGGGCAATGATAATCATGTGAAAAGATTCTCAAAGATAAACTACAATTAGACCTTTCAAAATAATCGCATGCTCACCGATTGCATTTATTGATTCACATGTATAGTTGATAATGGTGAGATGTGGTGACACGTATAGCTATGATGCGGATTGTTGTACGTGCGTACGACAAGTCAACAAGTCAACACGGATTGCTATCCGCGCGGGTGGGTGGTACGTACGGGTGGGCTATCCGCGCGTATGGCTATCCGCGCGTATGGCTATCCGCGCGTATGGCTATCAGTACGTATGACTTATGCTATCCGTGCGTACGACGCTATCCGCGCGTATGGCTATCCGTGCGTGTGGAGAATGAATGCTATACGCACGGGTGGGCTATCCGTGCGTACAACTTAATAATCCGTATGATGTGTGTTATCCGCACGTGTGACACAACTTCTATTCGACCAATAAACAATATCACAGGCTTTTGACTTTTAAACTCTGAAACAATCACATGAATTTAACAATGGCCGAATGCAGACTGATCAGATGTTCACTGAATTAAGAATGATCACGTGCGGCTGCCAACTATCACATGAAATGCAATTTATGAAGACAAAAGCCACGTGCAATACTGAAATCACATGTCTCGAAATGATATCTCACAGGATCAGTCAACTAAAGTCAATGAATTTAATGAAATGCAAAAGTGATACTAAGATATAGATTGTTATCCGCACGGGTAACAAGTCAACAAAAGTCAATGCGGATGGTCATACGCACGTATGACTTATCCGCACGTAGAAGTCATCCGTGCGTGTGACATCAAGAACAACAGCAGCAACTTTTAACCTTTTTTCGAACAAAAAATCTCAAAATTCTCACAAATTACTTTGAGTTATGTTCTGAAAATTTGTAGGCTTGTTAATCAACTCTTTTCGCACACAATATCCAAAAATCATTAATTTTGAACCGTAAAAACTCGTTTAATTTGTCGATTTTCTGTTTAAAACGTGACAGAGAAGAAAATGAAGAACATAGACAAATCTGAGTGAAATTTCGATCTGAATCTGCTGAATTCAAGTTCGAAATCGTGTGAATGATCTGAGCAATCGTTAACCTGCTCTGATACCACTTGTTAGGACCGGTTTTGACTCCGAACGATTGCGAACCGACTCGTTGAAGTGCGGAATCCTTCAACGATCGTGACCGAGACACACGAACAGTAATCTAACAGTGATTCTATTGAAAAATATGATAGCGTACAAGCACCTGAATCACAAACACGAGGTTTCTCTCTCTAGAACCTCTCTCTAGAACTCTAGATCTCCCAAGCTCCAAAATGTGTAAAAGTGTGAAATAGAACCCTAATGGTTCTATTTATAGGCCAAGGGTTATAAGGAGAGTTCCCTTATTTA
Organism: Helianthus tuberosus; assembly: GCA_030545235.1. Lineage (NCBI taxonomy): Eukaryota > Viridiplantae > Streptophyta > Magnoliopsida > Asterales > Asteraceae > Helianthus > Helianthus tuberosus. The sequence goes on from CM060352.1 coordinate 124,643,755, forward strand.
CATAAACGCCACCTTGCCTTTTCTATCTAATTACAACATAAAGCGTAGAATTTAACATTTTCTGCTACGGTTTGAGATGACGGAGGCGATAGACATAAATGCACTAACAAAACCTCCTAATCCTTATTAACCCATGTAAAATGTGTTCCATTCATTGTGTAATATGTCTTGTAGTAGGAGACAATATCTTATATTATATGGAAATGAAATCTATTAAATAGGCCATGTGTTGGCCATAGACTAGGTTTAACTAAACTAGTTAGTTACTAGTTAAATTTTAAGTATGGAGTTAAGATCTAGTTACTTGATATTTACATGGGGTGTTAAAATGTTCGGGGACCATAACTAGCTTGGTAATGATGAAACCATGTTTCTGATAATATTTTAGTGTTCCGGGTAAAGTCCGATTGTTTGGATGGGTATCGTTTCGTTAAAGTGTTTAATTATGTACCGGGTATTTTATCTAGCGTTCAAATCCCGATTTATGGCGTTCTAAATTATTTTTATTATTCTATAAAAATAAACTCGCCAAAATATTACTGAAATAAATTTCAGTTGCCAAGACTGGCTACGTTGTCTGTGTTTCGCAGTAAAAGCACTGTGTCGCGCAGAAACACAAGGTACGCACTTAAACTTGAAAAATAACGTTTTTAAACGTTTTAATTTATTTTTCAACACGAACCTGATTAAAATAAGATTTTAATCATAACAGAATATTTGTGGGATATAAATATTATCCGGGCGGTCACCAACGTTCGTTTCGCAGTTTTGTCGTAATTAGTTCTTTAGTTCAAATAAACATGTTTTCGCCATACCGAATCCTTCGAAACTTATTTCTAAGTTATGTAAGGGATATTTAGGGTATGTTTGGCTTACATCACAGTTCCGGAGTGTATTTCGCGTTAAACTGATTGCGTTTAAGCACCAGTTTGCGTATAACCTTCCAGAAAGTGATTTAAAGCTTGAAATCGGTATCGAATCAAATTGTAAGATTAATAAACACAATTGCACATATAATAACACCAAAACACATATAATAACACCAAAGCACATCGTTTTATTGATAACCAACATTGTTTTACATGGTACATCGATCACAGAGCACAGTTGTCACAGTCTCCCATACTTTAGGAAATTTCGTCCTGAAATTTTATTTAGAGGATTCTTGTGAAAACAAATGCAGATATTTCTCCTTCATCTGGTCCTTATGTTCCCAAGTAAACTTGGGGCCACGTTTGGATTCCCAGCGAACTTTGACCAAATGAATCCGTTTGTTCTTCAACTGTTTGTATGTACGTTCCACTATCTCCACAGGTTTCTCGACAAAGTGCATCATTTCATCGATTTGAATCTCGTCGAGAGGAATGTGAAGATCAGCATTAGCTAAACACTTTCACAAATTGGACACGTGAAAAGTCGGATGAACATTTCCAAGCTCTGGAGGTAGCTCTAGTCGATAGGCAACTTTTCCAATTTTTTCAACAATCTTATATGGTCCAACATATCGTGGTGCAAGTTTTCCTTTCTTTCCAAATCTCACCACTCCCTTCCAAGGTGAAACCTTGAGTAGGACACGATCTCCGATCTGGAATTCCATGGGCTTGCTTCTAGCGGTCACAAGATTATCGCGGATTTTCTTGATTTTGTCTGTTGTTTCCAGAATGAGCTCGGTTCCAGTATGCTGAGCTTCACCGATCTCATTCCAACAGACGGGTGAACGACATTTTCGACCGTAGAGAGCTTCGAATGGTGCCATCTTAATGCTAGCGTGATAACTATTATTATATGAGAACTCGATCAATAGCAGATGAGAATCCCAATTACCACCAAAGTCTATCACGCATGTTCTAAGCATATCCTCCAAAGTTTGAATCGTCCTCTCAGATTGACCATCTGTTTGGGGATGATAAGCAGTTCTTAGATTCAGTTGGGTTCCCAAAGCAGATTGCATGGTTTTCCAGAAATGAGATGAAAATCGAGCATCACGATCGGAAATGATATCTAAAGGAACACCATGTCGTGATACAATCTCGTCTACATAGATTTTGGCAAGCTTTTCAGCAGAGAAATCCTCACGGATTGGTAAGAAGTGAGCAGATTTTGTCAAACGATCAACTACAACCCAAATAGCATCGTGACCTTTAGACGTACGCGGTAACTTAGTAATAAGATCCATTGCAATGTTCTCCCACTTCCAAACCGGTATCTCTGGTTGTACAAGCAAACCAGAAGGTCGTTGATGTTCGGCCTTGACTTTGAGACAAGTTAGGCATTTCGATACATACAAGGCAACATCCCTCTTCATACCAGGCCACCAATACTGAGTACGAAGATCCTTGCACATTTTATCAGCACCGGGATGGATAGAATATCGAGACTTGTGAGATTCGTCCATTACTAAGGTGCGAAGATCGTCCTGATTCGGAATCCACAAACGATTCTCAAAAAAGAGTAAACCGTCGTCTTTCCTTTCGAGTTTAAGCTCAAGTTGAAGTGGTAGCTCATATTTCAATAGGTCATTGATCACACAAGATCGTTGATTTTGAAGAACACGAGATTGAATATCCGATAGAGTTCGAACAGAATGAAGCTTGACTCGTTCCTTTCGACTAAGCGCATTGGCTACGACATTCGCCTTACTAGGATGGTAGCGGATCTCGCAATCATAATCGTTTAAGAGTTCAACCCAACGTCGTTGCCTCATGTTCAGCTCCTTCTGATTGAGAATATGCTGGAGACTTTTGTGGTCTGTGAAAACCACACACTTCGTTCCATAGAGGTAGTGTCTCCAGATTTTAAGCGCAAAAACCACAGCTCCTAACTCAAGATCATGAGTCGTATAGTTCTTCTCGTGAATTTTCAGCTGTCTGGACGCATAAGCTATAACTTTACCACGTTGCATAAGAACGCAACGAAGTCCTAGATTCGACGCGTCACAATAGACAACGAAATCATCGTTTCCCTCAGGTAGAGATAGAACAGGAGCATCACAGAGCTTCCGTTTCAGCGTTTGGAATGCTTCTTCTTGCTTAGGTCCCCACTAAAAAGGCCTATTTTTCTGAGTCAAAGCAGTGAGTGGAACCGTGATCTTTGAAAAGTTAGAAATAAACCGTCGATAGTAACCAGCAAGACCAAGAAAAGAACGAACTTCTGTAGGTGTCGTCGGTGTATTCCAATCCTTAATTGCAACAATCTTCGATGGATCTACATGAATACCCTGCTCATTGACAATATGACCCAAGAACTAAACTTCTCTAAGCCAAAATTCACACTTGGAGAATTTAGCAAAAAGTTGTTCCTTGTTTAGGAGTTCCAATGTCAAACGAAGGTGTTGCTCGTTATCGGCTCGAGACTTTGAATAAATAAGAATATCGTCGATGAACACAATGATGAACTTATCTAAATAAGGTTTACAAACCCTATTCATTAAGTCCATGAAGACGGCTGGGGAATTTGTCAAACCAAAAGGCATGACAGTGAACTCATAGTGCCCATATCTTGTACGGAAAGCAGTTTTGGGGATATCTTCTTCGAACACGCGAAGTTGATGATACCCAGAACGCAGATCGATCTTGGAAAAGCATGAAGCACCTTGCAGTTGGTCGAAGAGATCATCAATTCTAGGTAGGGGATATCGATTCTTGATGGCAAGCTTATTAAGCTCACAAAGAGAACAGGAGCTCCCCAAGGAGAAAAGCTTGGACGGATGAATCCTTTATCAGACAACTCTTGAAGCTGTTTCGATAACTCTTGCATCTACGATGGTGCAAGACGATAAGGTGCTTTCGCAATCGGGTTGGCATTGGGTACAAGGTCAATATGAAACTCGACTTGACGAGCTGGAGGCAAACCAGGCAGTTCATCGGGAAACACCTCTGGATAATCCCGAACAATCGGAATATCCTGAATACTCTTGCTCTTGCCTTTCTCCTCGGTGACATGTGCCAGGAAAGCAACATATCCTTTTTGCAAATATCTTTGGGCCTTCATACACGACATAAGCTTCAATCCACCAGATGGTTTCTCGCGCCTCGTTTGCATTTAGATTGAATACTCGTCCACGAGCGGGATTCGCATTCGCATTCGCATTGACATTGACATTCACGTTCGGATTTGCATTTGCATTTGCCAACCTCGGACAGTTGTGGCGGAAGTGACCATACTCTCCACAATTGAAACATGAACCCGGTGGGAATCTAGCAGCATTCCCCTGAACTGGGGCTTGATTCTGAACAATCTGATTTTGACCCGAACGACAGACGTTGGCCAGATGCCCAAGCTTACCTCACGTTGTGCATTGCCTACAAGCTTGTTGTGCAACATGATGACCGTTGCAGCGAGCACAATGAGGTGCAGTTCCAGCATACACTTTCTTCGTAGGAGGTTGAGCTGGTGGGTTCTGAGCATTTTGTGCAGTTACGGCAAAATTCTGAGCACCCTTACCCTTTCTCGACTTCTTCGACGACTCACCTTTCTTACCCTTACCCTTCTCCTTGTCTTTAGCAGAATCAGTTGACTTCTTCTTATCACCCTTGCAGGTAAGTTTACCCTTCCTGGCTTGCGACTCAGTCAGGGTTGCAGATAACTCGATCGCTTGACGAACAGTAGCAGGATTGACGCCAGTCACAATATCTTGTATGGAATCGGGTAAACCATCGATATACCTCTCTATCGCTTTCTCCAACGGGGTAACCATAGTAGGACACAAAAGACTGAGCTCCTCAAATCGATCCGTATACGCACGGTGTTCTCCCCCGTCTTTTTTCAGATCGTCAAACTCTCGTTCCAAAGCTCGAATTTCATGACGGGGACAGAACTCTCTCATCATGAGAGCTCGAAGCTCTTCCCATGTTTTGCCAACGCCACTTCGGCACCCCTATCGCGCATCACTCCGTTCCACCAAGTAAGAGCACACTTCTCGAACACACTTGATGCAAATTCAACCTTACGCCCATTCGGACATTGCACATGTTTGAATGTGTTCTCGATACTTTCAAACAATTGAAGGAGTGAAGTTGCTCCTTGCGACCCAGAAAACTTTAGCGGCTTAGCAGAATTGAAATTCTTGAAATTACATTGGGCATTGTTATTATTGTTGTTGTACAGCTCGTGGATTTGGGTCACAACGCATGGAAGCACAGCAGCCATTTGTTGAGAGACAAGGGCTGCGAGTTCTTCAGCAGTAAAAGGTTGTGCATCACATCGAGGAGGCATTGTCTAACAAGGAAACATGAGAATCGAGTGAGGTTGAAAATTAGGAACAACAAAAGAGGTATAGACAAAACATAAGGAAGGCGATCATTTGTTCAATACTTCGAACAAACAAACGACACGCAGTGACTAATCAAAGTAATGAATCAAAATAATGTATCGCGAAGACATGCTCGCCTATAAGTGAACACTCACCCCAAGAGTTCCCAGGTAAGAGTGACTGGTCCGATTATGTGGATTTGTACGAACACTCTAGCCTTAGACAGAAAACTCAGGGTACAGGCATTCACTCTTCCAGTTTTCACGTGTTCACATTATTTAGACCCAAACTTTGACGAGATTTTGAAAACTCAAAAGGCACTAAGCCAAAAATGAGTCAAACTGGAAGGGTTCAAAACCTTACAACAGAGGGTTCAAAACCTAGTAATCAATCATCCTGGAATGGATGATTAATTTTCGAAGCAGATTCATATTTTGTTTTTAAAATCTAAACGCAAATCAACTTGCGTTGGGGTCCTAGAAAGTTATAGTCTAGGTCAAAATTTTACTAATAACCTAATTCCCTATAACCATTGGCTCTGATACCAACTCTTCTGTCACACCCCGACCACGTAAAACAACAAACCGTGGCGGAAACGTCGGGGAGTGTCGCAACAGAAGTATTGTTTCAAACCATGGATACAAAGAGTTTCGTTTTAATAAATATTAATGATTGTCTTAGAGTTAAACAAGCAAATCAAACATAGACTATTATCGTTAATAAATCACAAAGGCCTCGTCCAGTCCTAAGTGAGCATGCATCCTATTCGTAATCATCATTAAGCAACATCACCTGAAACATGTGTAAAAACAAAGTCAGCAAAGAAATGCTGGCGAGTACATAGGTTTTGTGAGAGTGTCAGATTCATGGCTCGTTTGCATGTCGAAATAACTCGTACGACTTCGTTAATCGACATTAGAAAACCTTGTTTTGTAAAATGTTTGTATCGTAAAATGAATAACCAAATCAAAATAGATTGGTTATAATTTATAAACCTCGATGCCATGAATCTTAACCCAAAACATTTGTTTTCGTAAACCAAATCGTAAATCGTTCTCGTAATAAAACTCGTATGGTTTATATAGTTTCGTAAACATCGTTGTGTGACATCGTTTAACTCGTTCTCATTATAGATCATGGTTCATTTGTTTAAATCTTTCATAATAGTTCAAAAATCATACAATCGTTTAATATCGTTCTCATTCCCAATCGTTCTCATTTTAATTGTGAAAACAACTTTTGGTCGTCTCGCTAATAACATTCAAACCTTTGTGACTCGTTCATCGTTCAACTCGTTCTCGCATTAACAAACCTCCAAAGGGTAAGTTAACAATCATCAGATTCAGTCGTTACCCACTTAACCCACACATAACCATGGGTCTAGTTGATAACGGGATTTGTCGGATCCTATGGTACCATAACCTAATACTGGTTGGTTTGGCCGAAATAAATGAATGTCATTCGTTATGTAACTACAACCACAAGTTCGTTCACATCAATGAAATCGTTCTTAGTTTTGTATAAACCATCTTACTCATTTTGAAACCATCGTTAAAACATCGAAATCGTTTAGATACGTATGAATCACCCCAAAACAATTGAAAATAGTAATATAGGGGACTATGTACTCACCTTCGGGTGCGTATTTCAATGTTAACACGATCCCTCAAATTGTTTATCCGCCCTAAATTAAATAAGAATGATTTTAGTAATCAAAAACCCACACTTTGGCATGGAATTACTACTTATGTCATTTCTGTTTTAATATATATGAAACTGGACTGTTTTCAGACATTTAAATAAAATGGTTAACTTATTCCAAAAATTCCCAAATTTTTATTGAATGTCTCACACGAACCAAATATTATTGTGTAAAAATATCGGGGTCCAATTCATTATCAGTATTTTATAGAAAATCGTTTACCGGACTGCAATCAGATTTGTTACTTTCTTTTTGCAGTCTACGAAATAATTCATCTAAAATTTATCCTAAGTCCGTTTTGCAAAATTCCTATTGGAGGGTCATAAATACATCAGTGATCATCTATGGTATAAATTTCATGATCTAACTCGACACAGAATTCAAGTTATGACTGAAAACAGGACACATATTTTCAGCAGCAAAAATGCAGCTCTAGCTGCTGTTACAAAATGACACTTTAAAAATAGTAAACGAAGTCCAAAAATTATGATTCCAGTGCCATTAGAACCGTATTTCATAATACATAAATCTAGACTTCAGAAAATACATTTTTCGTTAAGTTATGGTCTGGTTACAGCCAACTGAAGTTGGCTGTAATTACTAAACAACTTTCTGTTTTCAGTCTTTTAACATTATAAAGTGTGTTCGATTGATTCTGTTAACATGTTTAGCGATCACAACAATACTTACAGCATATTATCACTTATATATTTCAGATTTATCATGCATTATCATATTTCATCATCATTTTAATCACTACTTTATCATATGTTAGATGATGTTCAAGACTTGTTTAAGTTCTTTAGACTTTCTATCTTTTTGATCTTTAAACATCATTAACCACTCAACAATCTTATAAAATGCAAGGATCTAAGTGCTTACCACTAGCACAAGGCTAGGGGAGTTCGAGTGTAGAAAAGTGGTGGATAAAAGAAATCGAGAGCGGTCCTTGAGCTTCCGAGTACACCACGCTTACTTGTTCGGTCTCTAGCACCTTTGGGTATGAATAGAATGCTTGTATGGAAGTTGGATGGTGGGTGTATGGTGGTGATGGGTGGCTGCCGAAAACAAGAAGATAGGAAGAGAAGGAGCAAGTTTGTGTTGTTTTGAAGATAAGAATGATAATGGCCCTCTAGGTCTACTTATAAATCTCCTAATCCTTATTAACCCATGTATAATGTGTTCCATTCATTGTGTAATATGTCTTGTAGTAGGAGACAATATCTTATATTATATGGAAATAAAATCTATTAAATAGGCCATGTGTTGGCCATAGACTAGGTTTAACTAAACTAGTTAGTTACTAGTTAAATTTTAAGTATGGAGTTAAGATCAAGTTACTAGATATTTACATGGGGTGTTATGATGTTCGGGGACCATAACTAGCTTGGTAATAATGAAACAATGTTTCTGATAATATTTTAGTGTTCCGGGTAAAGTCCGATTTTTTGGTTGGGTATCGTTTCGTTTCGTTAAAGTATTTAATTATGTACCGGGTATTTTATCTAGCGTTCAAATTCCGATTTATGGCGTTCTAAATTATTTTTATTATTCTATAAAAATAAACTCGCCAAAATATTACTGAAATAAATTTCAGTTGCCAAGACTGGCTACGTTGTCTGTGTTTCGTAGTAAAAGCACTGTGTCGCGCAGAAACACACGGTACGCGCTTAAACTTGAAAAATAACGTTTTTAAGCGTTTTAATTTATTTTTCAACACGAACCTGATTAAAATAAGATTTTAATCATAACAGAATATTTGTGGGATATAAATATTATCCGGGCGGTCACCAACGTTCGTTTCCCAGTTTTGTCGTAATTAGTTCTTTAGTTCAAATAAACATGTTTTCGCCATACCGAATCCTTCGAAACTTATTTCTAAGTTATGTAAGGGATATTTAGGGTATGTTTGGCTTACGTCACAGTTCCGGAGTGTATGTCGCGTTAAACTTATTGCGTTTAAGCACCAGTTTGCGTATAACCTTCCAGAAAGTGATTTAAAGCTTGAAATCGGTATCGAATCAAATTGTAAGATTAATAAACACAATTGCACATATAATAACACCAAAACACATATAATAACACCAAAGCACATTGTTTTATTGATAACCAACATTGTTTTAAATTGTACATCGATCACAGAGCACAGTTGTCACAACATATTCTTGGGATAAACAGAGAACAAAATACAAATAAACTATCTTTCATGTTTTAAAGTCACTAGGGCCCGCGTCCATCCTATGTGAAGTATGAATTCATATCATTAAACAATAGATCCTGAAACATATGTGAAAAGACAGTCAGCATAAAAAGCTGGCCAGTACATAGGTTTTGTGTGTCAAATTCATGGATTTGTATTCATATTGCAATACCTCGTCTGACTTCGAGAGTCGACAAGTACGAACATTGAAATCAAAAAGTGTTTGATATTGCAATATATTTTACCAACTTTACAAGTTGATATAAGTAAAACAAAAACCATGTGGCCATGAATCTTGACAAGAAACATTGCTTTTGTAAAACCGAGTAATAAGTCGATTTAAAAGAAAACATTATATGGATTATATCTTTAAGTGAAAATCATTGCGTGCCATCGTTCAAAAACCATTTGTCTGTGTCAGAGACCAATTGTCCGTGTCATAAACCATTTGTCCATGTCATAAACCAATTGTCCGTGTTATAAACAAATCTTCTATGTTTTAATTGTGAAAACTTTTGGTCGTTCTTTAATGAACTCATTCAAACCTGTGTTAACTATACCACCCAAGGGGTATCTTTAATAGACCTCCAAAAGGTCTCTTTAAATAGATTAACAAACCAAAAAATGATTTGTTAATCATAAACAGTTTCTGTCGTTATCCAAACTTCCACCAAATCCAGTGGACAGTCCGATAACGGGATTGTCAGTCCTATGGTACCATAACATACTACCGGTCGACATGATCAATGTTAATGAATGTCATTCGGGTCATGGATAACGCACCAACAAGTTGTTCACATTATTGAAATCGTAGTGTTTATCATATACTTAGTTTTGAAAACTTGAAAATGATTTAGAACATATGAGTCACCCCAAAACATTTGCAAAACGTAAAAGAGGGGAAATATGTACTCACTTAGGATTGCGTATGTGTCCTTGATCAACGGAATAAACAAAGCTCAGACGCGTCCTAATGTGTCGGATAACTTATGTTAGTGTGTCGAGACTTTAAACGAGAGATAGGATAGAATGAAGTCTTACAAACCAAACGAGTGTTGGGACTCGTATGATATGGTTTAATAAGTTTAACATTCTGATGTGGGAAGGATCCTAAGTGCTTTTGACATGTTTTGACTCGCTAAGGTAGTTTACGCTACTTTAACGGGTCATTAGCGTAATTATATGTTCGGATGGTCAAATATGTCCTATGACGATTCTTATATGCCAAAACATGTTTGATTATGTTATAACATCAGTTTAGATGTCAAAACTCTGGTTACATATGCTTAAAACCAATTTATGCGCAAAAAGGGAATTTTGGTCATTTATAAGTACATAACAATCGACTCATCATAAAACTAATCAACCCATAAGACTATAAGGTATAACCTCAGAGGGTTATTCCCTATACAACTATGGTCCTATAAATGCGCATGGTCGGATTCGAAAGTGAAAGTGGTGGTCAAACCGCTCGACTTACGAACCAAATAAAGCACTAAACTTGAAGTGACGAGTTAGACATGTTGAAACACGTCTAACGAAGTTATAAAACAGATTTGGTATCAAAACTTAGAGTTTTGATACCCGAAAATAGTTTCGTCGTAAAATTCACATTATGCACATTTTTGACCAAAACTTTGACTCGTCACTTAGCCTAGTAAACGTGGTAATCAGAAGGTGCAATCGCAAGGGATTATAACCTTCGTGATTACGATCACGTTGCAAAGTTCAACTGAACTTTGACTTGAACAATTAAGGTCAAAACTGAAAGTCAAACTGTTTGACTTTTAGCTCAAAAATGACTAAATAAATGAAATAGACTAAGGAAGAGTACTTACTTGTGTTGAGAACACTATAAGAACTCAGTTAGGAGGTCTCCAATTGCTTGAAAAAACTCCAAGAAGATAGGAGAAAGAATTTATGAATGAGTAAAGAATATGGATGAAATATGGTTGCTATTTATAGTAGTTTGGAGGCTCTAGGATCATCATAAGTGTCCCATGATGTCACACCCCGACCGCGTTAAAACAACAAAACCGCGGTGGAAACGTCGGGGAGTGTCGTAACAGAATCATTGTTTCACAACACATGGATTAAAGTTTCATTTTATTGAATTATTAAACGTTTAACATTGTCTTAAAGTAAAACAAACAAGTTCAAACATATTGTCTTTCTTGTTTTGTAATCACTAAGGCCTCGTCCATTCCTATGTGAGCATGCATAATCATCATCAACATCATCAAACAACGACACCTGAAACATATGTGAAAATAAAGTCAGCATAAAAATGCCGGCGAGCACATAGGTTTTGTGAGTGTGTCAGATTTCATGGCTTGTATACATGTTGCAATACCTCTTACAACTACAAGAGTCGATAATTTAAAACCGTGTTTTGAAAAGTGTTTTGTATTGCAATATGATTATTCAACTTAAAACAAGTTGGTTTTAGTTATAAAACCTCATTGCCATGAATCTTGACTAAAACCCTTGTTTTCGTAAACCAATAGTAAATCGTCCTTGTAGAAAACTTGTATGGTTTATATTATTTAGTAAACATCGTTGTGTGTCATCGTTTGAAATCATTCGTCCAAGTGAACTAAATAATGCCACGGAATGTAATATGATAAACGCACTTATATATAAGAAGTACCAGCGGCGCATCTACCATGCTTTTTGTCACACCCCGAAATTATCAGAGCTGGCGTGATTGGACTGGTATCTTCATTGCACAGCGGAAGAAAATAAGCTAAGACTTTTAGTATATGAACGCCCACTAAGTACTCCACTCCAGATGGTTCTCCTATTCCAACCGTGCCATGATTTCTCAGAAGTAACCTGAGAAACAAACATGCGAAAAAGTCAACATAAAGTTGAGCGACTTCATAGTTTGTTTGTAAAAGATTTGAAATAAATCTTTTTAAATAATCGGTTTTTGAAGTATTGTTGAGAAAACGAATTTAAAATCATTTTCTTGTCATGTTATACAGAAACTTTGTGTGTAAACATGGTATGTATCTTGTATAATTCAAGTGTTTCTATATGTGTCTTGTATAAGTCAAGTATTCTTGTATGTATCATGTTTTCTTGTATAAATCAAGTATTCTTGTATGTATCATGTTGTTAATGGGTTGCAAGGCCATTAACATATGACACGACATAGGAATTCACCAAACCATAGGCATTTTTCTAGTAGTCGATTCACGACTGAGACATAAAAACACTACTCGGTACTAGTTATCACCAAGAGTGGGGCTGCCCTGACACCCGTTAGATCAAACCTTTTGTTCTGCGGTCTAAGTATGTACAGGATTAATGGTGCTTATGTTACCCTATTCGTGACACGATTTCTCGTATCATTCCTCAAAACGCATCATACTTGGTACTAGTTATCACGAAGAGTGCTTCTTGTTTTTGTATTCATCATACCATAGTTTAATGTACCACTTGGTACTTGTATTTTTCCGTATTTTAGAAAACTAGAATTCGTGTGTATGCATATTTCAAAAAATACGCTTGTTTGAAAACCGGTATAAAACATAAGCTTCTCGTAAACCATTTGTGTCAGTTAACACTTGTTTGTAAAATGGTTTAGAAATATGTAATTCATGTTTATTGAAAACCTTGTATCCTTCGCAAAAAGTGCATGTCTTTCCACCCCGAAAACATTTAGAAAAATGTAAAACCGTAAAACGTGGGGTTATGAACTCACCTGAATATTCCTGTGCAAAGCTAGCTATATATGACTTCGTGATGTCGTTTCCAAGACGTAACTCGCTAGCGAGCATTCTACAATATTCCTAACACGGAATATCTTATAAGTTTCTAATCAAAAGCGGTAACTAAACTACGTGTCACCGAGCTCTACCGAATCTTTAATCGAACGATTTGACGGTAAATTGTTAACTTAAAAGAAGCGAAGAAGTTACAGTTGTTAGCTCGCTTTGAGAAGTCGTATGTTGATATATAGGAATATTCGTATGAAAGTAATATATAATAAACTTGTATTATATATCGTGTCTTGTATGAAAGTTATCAAAATATGTGTATATGCCGTTTAGGCGTTCGAAATAAATATAAAAGTTATATTTATTTTATATAAAACTTCATCGAGTCGTTGCATGTTTAAAATAAATATATATACTATATTTATTTTTATAAAAGCGAATCCGTGTTGTTTGATATTTGAAAATGAATACATAACTATATGTATTGTATAAAGGATTTCGTGTTGTCTGTTATTTGAAATAAATATATAAAAATATATTTATTTTTTAAAAAGATTCGAGTTTAAATATAATAACTATAACTATTTTGTATAATAGTTTGCTTCATCGTCGTTTTTGTAAGTCGTAAAGTGTCGTCGTAAGAAATTTTATAAAACAATATTTGAATCCACAAGTTTTATTTTATGATAAAACGCGTTGTATATTACGGATTTTCTCGAAAAATGGCCAGAGTTTCCTCTGTTTTTGGACGGCCCCGACAACACAAGTTGTGGTTGTATTATCAAGATTCAACGACACTCAACAATATTTTGCATAGTCAACTTATATAAACGAGATTATAAATAATCCAAGTAAACCTTAACTAGTAATTTCGTCAATTTATTCGGTTCGAGGTCGTTTTCACGGTAACTATTAAAATAATGAAATTAGTAAACGTGTTGTTAAACTTTTACCAAGTCTTCGTGTCGAAACGTTGACTGAGTCAACTGAGTTGACTCGCCTTGACTGTGTTGACTGAGTTGACCGGGTCAACTGAGTTGACCGAGTCGACTTGCTGAGTGGACCAGGTTGACCGAGTTGACTCGGTTTGACCGAGTCGACCCGAACCACTAACCGAACCGTCTTGATCTAGCCGCTTGACCCGAACCGGCTAACCCCAACCGACTGAGTTGACTTGTATCGAGCCGAATCTGACCCGAACCTCCACTGAGCTAACCGAACCCGTTCTGAGACAAGACTGAACCTGAAAACCCGAACTGGAACATGCTTGAGCTGACCCGAACAAAACCATCAGTGGATTAAAACATCATCATCTTCACAAATTTCCATAAATGAAGCCAAATGTAAGAAACAGGGAGGGTTTACCGGAGAACTCGCCGGATACGTCTTGGACTGCCGGACTTTTGATGTCGACCACTGGACAAAAGAACTGACCGGCGGTCCGAGTCTCCGACCGCCGGTTCTCTCTCTCTATCTTCGTCCCTCGATCCCTTCTTCGCCACCACCCACCACAGCGCCTCCACCTGTGGTGGTGGTGTGGTTGTTGTTGACGTCTGCCGCCACCAAATCGATGGTGGTGGCCGGTGTTATAAGAGAAAACCAGGTGGGGGGTGGGTGTTTGTCAAACCACACGACGCCGGAGCAAAAAGAGGAGCCGGCAACCGGCTCCGGTTACCAAAACCGAGAGGAATGAGGGGGGGTATGCCGCTAACCATCACCGAAAAACATCTCCACCGCCGTCGCTTGCGGCGGCGCCACCGCCGGAACAACTTGCCTGACCACCGTGGACGGTGGCCAGCCATCGCTTGTACGCCGGAGAGAGAGAGAGAACTTGTGAGTCTGCGTGTGTTGTTGTTTGTCTGGTTTTGTGCACAAATGAGAAAGTGAGGGGCATGGCCCTTTTTATATTTGCATAATGGGCTTTTGGGCTTGGTCCCAAGGCCCATAAGCCCAGGCCCCGCGTTTTAAGGGCTCGTCTACACATACGAACCCACTTTCACACCCGTTTTTCCTAAAATTGTCGCAAATTATTATTTTTAAAATTAGAGTACGTAAAATGGCGTTGGTAGTCGTGGTTGATGCGTTCGTTCGCCACTTACGGTAAAAATTATGAAATTTGCGTAGTTGCCCTTGTAATCCGTTTTTCGATCCGTTTTGACTACGGATATTAAAATTTGAAAACGAAACCGAAAATATCGTAATATATAAATATCGAGGCAAAATTCGAGTCCGGTGCGCCAGTTTCATCGTTGATTGTCGGTGCGTCACCGTTTCCGCGTTTTTCGTTCGCGTCTGCGTTTTGTGTCGTTCGGAAGCACAATAAAATTGTAAAACTAAATTTATAAACACCAAATTACTCGTATAAGATTCGTACTTGTCGGCGTTTTCAGTATTCTGCTCGGTTTCAATCCGTTGCCGTTTAACGTTTCGCAGGTTTATCTGTAAACCACTGTTCGCGCACTGTAAAGTCGTATAGACGTTTCTTGGCACTCCAAAGGCCTAATTAAGTTAATTTGCGTCTTGAACATTATTTATTATCGTGTTAATCGCCAGTTAATTGCGTAATTATGAGCCGTAAATTACCAGTTCACATTCTCCCCCTGTTAATAAAAATTCGTGCACGAAATTTAGACTACGTTAACTCCTTAGAGTTACGTTATGCGTAGAAAATACGATTAGTACCAAAGTGAACGATCATGAAGTCGAATCAAGACTTATTCGAATGAGGTGAATTCAAGGACATATCACAATATACAAATGAATTCTAGAAATGATTGCATCCAATAATTGAATTTAGATTTCAACAAGATCAAATGTAATAGTTTGCATGAAACGCTCGATCATGATCAGCCCAAGCTGCAAGTTCTACTGACGCCACAAGGTGCTATATACGACTTCGTGATGTCATTTCCAAGACGTGACTCGCTAGCGAGCATTCTACAATATTCCTAACACGGAATATCTTATAAGTTTCTAATCAAAAGCGGTAACTAAACTACGTGTCACCGAGCTCTACCGAATCTTTAATCGAACGATTTGACGGTAAATTGTTAACTTAAAAGAAGCGAAGAAGTTACAATTGTTAGCTCGCTTTGAGAAGTCGTATGTTGATATATAGGAATATTCGTATGAAAGTAATATATAATAAACTTGTATTATATATCGTGTCTTGTATGAAATTTATCAAAATATGTGTATATGCCGTTTAGGCGTTCGAAATAAATATAAAAGTTATATTTATTTTATATAAAACTTCATCGAGTCGTTGCATGTTTAAAATAAATATATATATATATACTATATTTATTTTTATAAAAGCGAATCCGTGTTGTTTGATATTTGAAAATGAATACATAACTATATGTATTGTATAAACGATTTCGTGTTGTCCGTTATTTGAAATAAATATATAAAAATATATTTATTTTTTAAAAAGATTCGAGTTTAAATATAATAACTATAACTATTTTGTATAATAGTTTGCTTCATCGTCGTTTTTGTAAGTCGTAAAGTGTCGTCGTAAGAAATTTTATAAAACAATATTTGAATCCACAAGTTTTATTTTATGATAAAACGCGTTGTATATTACAGATTTTCTCGAAAAACGGCCAGAGTTTCCTCTGTTTTTGGACGGCCCCGACAACACAAGTTGTGGTTGTATTATCAAGATTCAACGATACTCAACAATATTTTGCATAGTCAACTTATATAAACGAGATTATAAATAATCCAAGTAAACCTTAACTAGTAATTTGGTCAATTTATTCGGTTCGAGCTCGTTTTCACGGTAACTATTAAAATAACGAAATTAGTAAACGTGTCGTTAAACTTTTACCAAGTCTTCGTGTCAAAACGTTGACTGAGTCAACTGAGTTGACTCCCCTTGACTGTGTTGACTGAGTTGACCGGGTCAACTGAGTTGACCGAGTCGACTTGCTGAGTTGACCAGGTTGACCGAGTTGACTCGGTTTGACCGAGTCGACCCGAACCACTAACCGAACCGTCTTGATCTAGCCGCTTGACCCGAACCGGCTAACCCCAACCGACTGAGTTGACTTGTATCGAGCCGACTCTGACCCGAACCTCCACTGAGCTAATCGAACCCGTTCTGAGACGAGACTGAACCTGAAAACCCGAACTGGAACATGCTTGAGCTGACCCGAACAAAACCATCAGTGGATTAAAACATCATCATCTTCACACATTTCCATAAATGAAGCCAAATGTAAGAAACAGGGAGGGTTTACCGGAGAACTCGCCGGATACGTCTTGGACTGCCGGACTTTTGATGTCGACCACCGGACAAAAGAACTGACCGGCGGTCCGAGTCTCCGACCGCCGGTTCTCTCTCTCTCTCTTCGTCCCTCGATCCCTTCTTCGCCACCACCCACCACAGCGCCTCCACCTGTGGTGGTGGTGTGGTTGTTGTTGACGTCTGCCGCCACCAAATCGATGGTGGTGGCCGGTGTTATAAGAGAAAACCAGGTGGGGGGTGGGTGTTTGTCAAACCACACGACGCCGGAGCAAAAAGAGGAGCCGGCAACCGGCTCCGGTTACCAAAACCGAGAGGAAGGAGGGGGGGGGGTGTCCCGCTAACCATCACCGAAAAACATCTCCACCGCCGTCGCTTGCGGCGGCGCCACCGCCGGAACAACTTGTCGGACCACCGTGGACGGTGGCCGGCCGTTGCTTGTACGCTGGAGAGAGAGAGAGAGAGAGAGAGAGAGAGAGAACTTGTGAGTCTGCGTGTGTTGTTGTTTGTCTGGTTTTGTGCACAAATGAGAAAGTGAGGGGCATGGCCCTTTTTATATTTGCATAATGGGCTTTTGGGCTTGGGCCCAAGGCCCATAAGCCCAGTCCCCGCGTTTTAAGGGCTCGTCTACACATACGAACCCACTTTCACACCCGTTTTTCATAAAATTGTCGCAAATTATTATTTTAAAATTAGAGTACGTAAAATGGCGTTGGTAGTCGTGGTTGACGCGTTCGTTCGCCACTTACGGTAAAAATTATGAAATTTGCGTCGTTGCCGTTGTAATCCGTTTTTCAATCCGTTTTGACTACGGATATTAAAATTTGAAAACGAAACCGAATATATCGTAATATATAAATATCAAGGCAAAATTCGAGTCCGGTGCGCCAGTTTCATCGTTGATTGTCGGTGCGTCACCGTTTCCGCGTTTTTCGTTCGCGTCTGCGTTTTGTGTCGTTTGGAAGCACAATAAAATTGTAAAACTAAATTTATAAACACCAAATTACTCGTATAGGATTCGTACTTGTCGGCGTTTTCAGTATTCTGCTCGGTTTCAATCCGTTGCCGTTTAACGTTTCGCAGGTTTATCTGTAAACCACCGTTCGCGTACTGTAAAGTCGTATAGACGTTCCTTGGCACTCCAAAGGCCTAATTAAGTTAATTTGCGTCTTGAACATTATTTATTATCGTGTTAATCGCCTGTTAATCGCGTAATTATGAGCCGTAAATTACCGGTTGTCACATTCTCCCCCTGTTAATAAAATTTCGTCCACGAAATTTAGACTACGTTAACTCCTTAGAGTTACGTTATGCGTAGAAAATACGATTAGTACCAAAGTGAACGATCATGAAGTCGAATCAAGACTTATTCGAATGATGTGAATTCAAGGACGTATCACAATATGCAAATGAATTCTAGAAATGATTGCATCCAATAATTGAATTTAGATTTCAACAAGCTCAAATGTAATAGTTTGCATGAAACGCTCGATCATGATCAGCCCAAGCTGCAAGTTCTACTGACGCCACAAGGTGTCATAGTTGTTGGACCGTGTCGTGACCCTAAACGATCAGTCAAGGACGTTCATCTTCACATACGAAGGCGGGATCGACGTAAATGAAGTTACAACAGCTTTTCCTTTTCAATTCCTGCTTTATTAATGCTTTCTGATACAAATTTGACAAAGTTTTGTTACACATGCAATGACCTGATTCCACTCATACGTCCATAATGAAGTCACTTGTGAGAGTATTTATACTTGTTCTGACTTCGCTTATATGTCAGTGACACAAAAGTGGAATCACTAAGTGACATATAAGTGGAATCACTAAGTGACATAAAAACGAAATCACCTCTAACCTATGTTCACAAAAACGAAATTAACAATATAAAACCCTAATTTAACTCTCAAGACCCTATGTTGACTATCTTGAATTAAGACTTGATGTAGACGTAGTCAACAGACATTCCGTGCACCAACAGACTCCCCCTTGGATGTTGACGAAGTCTTTAGCTCCGAGTCTTTAGTCTTGATCTTTTCTCCAACTCTGTCTTCTCATCATAAGCACTCTATCTTCACAGGTTCAGTTTCACAAACTAGCTCCATCTTCAAACTCCCCTTTGACTGTTGATCCAGACTCCCCCTTTCACAGACTCCCCCTTTCAGTATGCTGGAATCTGAGGTCTTTATCTGGTTCAAGCTTTGACATTTAGCTTCCGTGGGAATGATGAAGTCCAAAACCTATGTCTCAAACATCAATCATTACAAAACTTATCTTTTCAACAATAAATCACAAACTATCAGCTTTAGAAATCCACTCAAGTATTCAGGTCCAAGTTAATGACCCTGATCACTCAATTAATCTACCAAGTTCAATTTAATGACCTTGGTTGATCATTTGACGAATCAAACTGATTTTGAAAACAACAATTTACATTTTCTGAAAATAACAAGTATCAAGTTAATGAACTTGTTTTTGACTTTCCAATAAATCAAACTCTATCAAAGTAAGCTCTCCTCATTCTTCAGTCTAGAACCTCCTGCATCTGCTTCAATCATCTCATCTGAGAATCCAACAATCAACTCTCCATTTTGGTTTGTCGGAAAATAAAGCAGAAATAAAATCTTTTTGGATTTTATAAAGTGTTCTAAACTAAGAAATGAAATACAGAAAACTTAAATTGTAGAAAGTAAACAAAGTAAACTATTTACAAACATATTTTTGGCGAGCGTGTCAGGGAATCATATCAACTATCAGACAAATCACAAGTACCGTTAAGCTGTGATTACATACTCAGAATTAAACAATTCACTTCGATTGTCGATATACTGATCCATCTTAAATTCTCACACAAATTTCAATTTACTCAGGATACGAATTAGATGAATTATGAACTTAGCTCATTCATGTGTCCCACCTCTTGAATATACTCCCGTATACAGAATCCCAATAATCAGTCTTACAGGTGAGTATACTACAATGATATATGTACATAAATTAGGTATGCGAGGGCCGAGGGATCTCAGGTCGATACTTCCGTATACGCAGAGAGATATCAGCTTCGACTTTACGGTATGTCCCCTTTAGAGGATCTTTTTGCTACAACAGCAGCGATTATCAATTTTATTGTTTCATCGGCATGCTGAGGGTTTAATGCTATGTTTCAAGAATTGCAGAAAATATTATCCAAGGACTAGGTCAGAACTACAGTTCAGCAGAAGTCCCGGAATAATACCCCAGACATCATTGAGTATAAAGACCTAGTATATCAGATTATGAGACTTTTCAAACGAGATTTCAGGGGTTACCTATATATCCAAGTAGTGTTCCCCACGAATTTCACAAGTTTGAAATTTAGGTTTATATCCCGAATAAATCTAATAAATGTGCGAAAACCTATCGACACATCATTAGTGAGACTGTTTAACTCATTTAAACTTTACAAATCTTTAGCATACTGTAATTGTCTAGCCGATGTACTATCATATTCCCTATATACACAAGCTCTTTTTCAGATTTTATCATGTTTTTGTATTTTTGCATTTTTTACTGTTTTTGTATTTTCTGAAAAATAAACTATATACATCTATCTACTCCCCCTAAATACCAAAACAAGTAAAAAATCGACAAACCATTGCAGATTGTTTCTCGTCTTCATCCGCAACAGTACTCTCATCAACGCCAATTATGCCATCCGACACCGACAGAAGCTTCATACCGTTCAGTTTTAACAAATATTTAAACCGATTTTTATCAAAAGCTTTGGTATGTAAATCAGCTTTCAGTTCGTCAGTGTGGATTTTCTCAATTCGTATCAACTTTTTCTCAAAGCAATCACGAATAAAGTGATGACGAATTTCTATGTGTTTAGTTTTAGCGTGATGTACTGGATTCTTTGTTATATTTATTGCGGCCTCATTATCAACAAAAAGAGGTGTGTTAAGAAACTGCAAACCGTAGTCGCGCATCTGTTGCTGTATCCACAGGATCTGAGAGCAGCAACTGCTAGCAGAAACATACTCCGCTTCACATGTAGATAACGCCACAGACGTTTGTTTCTTACACTGCCAGGTAACTAATCTAGGACCAAAGAACTGGCATCCTGCAGTTGTTGATTTTGAATTAACTTTGCAGCATCCGAAATCCGAATCGGAATACCCTTCGAGCGTAAAATCACCTTTCCTAGGATACCACAACCCCAATGAAGGAGTTCCTTTCAGGTAGCGCAATATCCTCTTCACAATGATCATATGCGAAGCTCTCGGGTTAGATTGAAATCTTGTTGCGAGGCACGTTGGGTACATGATATCAGGACGTGAAGCAGTTAAGTACATCAAAGAACCTATCATGGATCGGTAGAACGTTTCATCAGCCCTGTCTCCGGTGAGATCTGGGTGAATCCCATGATTTGTTGCAAGTGGGGTAGCAGCTGGAGTAGAACTTGACATCCCAAATTTCTCTAGAATATCATGAACGTACTTTGACTGATGAATGAAAATTCCATCAGGAAGTTGTTCAACTTGCAAACCCAGAAAGAATTTCATCTCCCCCATTGATGACATTTCGAATTTTTGCTTCATCACTGATTCAAAATCTTTACATAGATTTTCATTTGTCGACCCAAAGATTATATCGTCCACATAAATCTGAACTATCAGAAGATGACCGTCGACCTCTTTAGTGAAGAGAGTGGCATCCACTTTTCCACGAATGAACTTGTTGGCTAGTAGGTGTTGAGACAAAGTCTCGTACCAAGCTCTCGGGGCCTGGTGTAAACCATACAACGCTTTGTCCAATAGGTAGACCTTTGTTTTGTGGATTGGATCGGTGAAGCCCGGCGGCTGACCAACATAAACCTCCTCTTTGACCTTCCCATAGAGAAACGCCGATTTTACATCTAACTGATATACTTTAAAGTTCTTCCAAGACGCAAATGCAAGGAAAATTCTGATCGCTTCTAGTCGTGCCACAGGAGCATAGACCTCTGTAAAATCAATCCCCTCCTGTTGACTAAAGCCCTGAACAACGAGTCGAGCTTTATTCCTTACAACAACTCCTCTGTCGTCTCTCTTGCACTTAAATACCCATTTCGTATTGATTTTCCTATGACCATCCGGCAAATCAACTAACTTCCACACTCCCAATTTCTCGAATTGACTAAGTTCCTCCTGCATTGCATTGACCCAAGAGTCTTCAGTAAGCGCCTCTTTGTAAGTTCTTGGTTCAACCTGCGAGATAAAACAACTCAATGAGAATTCAGTTTGCAAAGGAGCAACTTTTGTATAAAAACATGTAAGCCTTTTATCAATCTGTCTTCGAGTGCGAACGCCTGTCTGCAATTCTCCTATGATCAACTCCTCTGGATTATATGAAAAAGTTCGCGGCATCACTTCACTTGGAACATCTACATTACCCTCCAGATTAGTAACATTCTGCTCTACATCTTGTTCACCAACTTGGTTTGTTTGACTTGAAAGTTGAATTTGCTCCCCCTCAAAATCTGAATCACCATGATCAAAGACTGGCATGTTTTCAGCTTCTTGATTATCATCCTGAACCAACTGATTATCCTGAGCAACTTCATTCTGTTGGACATCATCATGTTCACCAGCATTACTTGGACCTGCTTCATCGTCATTTGAAGTTTCCCGTGGTCTCCTCGAATACTCAGCTGGGAACCTTAGCTGCGACTCATATTCACGCAAAATATCCAACTCATCAAAGAAATCTTCATCATCCTCTGATTCTTCTCTCATGTCAAACGAATCCCACAGTTTGTCATAATGATAACGCCATGAATCTCCAGGACTCTGTGGCGGCATAGTATAACCTTGACATTCAACATTTACAGCTTCAATAATCCGCTTCTCACTTGGAACAAATACACGTCGCATCGGATTTGCATAACCAACAAATATTCCCTCAATGTTCTTCGGACCAAACTTTCCATGAAGCTCTATAACAGTACAGGGTGACCCAAACAGTTCTAGATACTTCAAATTCGGTTTGCGGTTATTGATTAGCTCAAAGCATGTTTTGTTGAACTTCTTGACAGTGAGAACCCTGTTGAGCGTATAGCATGCGGCAGAAACAGCTTCAGCCCAAAAATTTATCGGTAACTTTGAATCTGCAAGCATAGTTCTAGCCGTCTCGATTAGTGTCCGGTTTTTGCGTTCTGCGACTCCATTCTGCTGCGGAGTGTACGGAGCACTAAACTCATGGAATATGCCTCTTTCATCACAAAATTCTTCCATCTTGCTATTCTTGAATTCAGTACCATTATCACTTCGAATTCTTTTGATACGCCTTTGGTACAAATTCTCAATCTTTTTGAACAACGCGATCAAACTATCATACGTTTCATCTTTCGTCTTCAAGAAAGAAACCCACGAAAATCTGGAATAATCATCAGTAACGACCAAACAGTAGTAATCTCCTATAATGCTTTTGACATTCACAGGACCAAACAAATCCATGTGAAGTCTTTCCAGAGGTCTCGAAACTGAATTGACTTGCTTTATAGGGTGTGAAATTTTCTTCTGCTTGCCTTTAACATAGCTAATGCACTCCCCTTCCAGATGAAAACCTTTGACATGAACTCCAAGAACCAAATCATTGTGCACCAAGTGATTCATCTTCCTTAGGTGAATATGCCCCATCTTGCGGTGCCACAATCTCAATTCTTTCTCTGTTGCTCTAGAAACAAAACAATGTGCTTGACCAGTAGTTGTAGTTGCTACAGTCATATCCAACACATATAAATCATTCATTCTAGGTGCCCGCATGATAATCCATTCTTCAGGGATAACAAATCCTGGTTTCAAGATCAAACATTCTTTATCAGTGAAGTGAGTAGTATACATATTGTCACAAATCTACGAGATACTAAGCAGATTGTTCTCCAGCTCAGTGATGTAGTTAACTCTTTCAAACGTCACAATTCCGTTGGATAACGTTCCTTCACCTATAATCCTTCCTCCTTGATTACCCGCAAAACCTACATAACCACCATTAATATTTCTCACATCATACAGCAACGCAGTCTTCCCTGTCATATGTCGAGATGCTCCACTATCCATGATCCATCTGGATTCAAGTTTTGGAAGATCCTGCACATAACAAACTTTGACTTAACTAACTTCAATAAAGATTCCGATTCATGCTTCGAGATCAAGGAAGCTCCGGCAATTCAAACTGTTTAGTCAAACATGGAGTCCACCCAGGCCTCATCAGCCTTAGGTGTAACCTTGACTCTCGCAATTTGAATTTTGAAGTTTTCAGCCTTCAAAGGTGGAAAATTTGCATCATAATCAACCGAAATTGATTCTTCAGCCTTTTTCACTTCAGAAGTTGAAATTTTCATTTCTGTTTTTGGTTTCCAAACTTGTTGAGATAATGCAACCCGCTTGTAAAATTTGTCTTTTTTAGGTACCACTTTCTTTACGGGTTCATTTTTCACTTTGATATTGTCATTTTTCACATTCTTTTTCTCAACAACGATTGGTGCTTTACTCTTCACGTCAACTTTCTTTTGTTGAATCTTTGTTGGACCGATTTGCGACCCCGAAAAGTCAGTTAAGAACGTTCATCTTCATGTATAAAGGCGGAATCAGTATACACGAAGTTACACAGCTTATCCTTTCAATTTTCTTCACTTTTATTGCTTTTTGAATACAATTTGACAGAGTTCCAACACCTAAGCAATGACCAGATTCCGCTCATGCGTACATAATGAAGTCACTTGTGAGGGTATTTATACTTGTTCTGATTTCACTTATCTCTCTTTCTCTTCTTTCTCTTTCTCTTCTTCTTTCATTTTCTCAGTTGGAGTTCCCCACCATTTGTTTTGCCAGTACTCATCCTCTTCTTTGTACTGCTGGATTATGGCTTCGATATCAAGTGTTTTGTCATCGATCGCAATATTTCCATATTCATCAAGATAACACTCTCTATCCGGATCCCATCTATTTGCTCTCCTCGCTTCCAGAAAGATACGTGATATTCTAATTATTTTGTTTTCAGCAATCATTTTTCTGTATTGATATTTTTGCTCTTCAGTTCTATCGTCTTTCCACGGAATAGGTTCGTCGTTTTTCGCCATGAATGCGTAACCAACCGCATCTTCTTCTGGTAGAACCTCTTGGCTCCAATCAGACCCTTCATCATCATAAATCACCGCAAGAGCTCTAGATTTCTCTTTGTTGTCTTCAACCTGCTTCAATCTAGGCGGCTCGGATTTATTCTGATGATATATTGCCTTCTTGTAATAATCATCTTTGAAAGGGTTCTCCGACTCATCAGCATAAGCATTTCTGCACTCTCGTTTGAAGTGACCCTTCTGCTTACATTTGAAGCACGTCACCTTGGATTTATCGAACCCCAGCTTGGTAGATGCACCACCAATTGTCTTCCTGCCAGTTATTTCCATGAAACGCTGTGCTCGACGAACAGCACTTGCCATAGCCCAACGAATATCGATCAGCTCCATTTCCTCAGGGTCAATCTGATCATAATCTTCTTTTGTCAGATTGGTGTTTCCTATCTTCCCAGCTACTAACCCTTCATACGATTCCAACACCGATGCTAGGAAGATCATCTGCTGTTTGGCCGACTCCCTCATCAAAGTTCTGAGCATTCTTCAAGTCTATTGCAATGTTGCATTGAAAACGATTCTTTGCATCAGAATAACTCGCAGATGATGAAGATCCACTATGATAACCACTGTGACTTCCACTGCTTTGACCACTTTGACTTTCTTTGCTTGCTGTGGACACATTCTCAGCAGAAAATGTAGTTTTTGGAGAATTTGCTTTTGGCATCATGCTCTTTGGATAATACAAATCCAAATTCTGCTGGTAAGATGAGTGATTAACTTTGTAAGTCTTCTTCAGTTCCAACTCGTGACTCTCGAGTTTCTCAATCAACACATCTGGAGTAAGATCTTTCGGAAAAATAGTGTTCTTTAGCATGAGAGCATAATATCTCCACTCCATCTCGTCTGGCAACGAATCAAACAACTTGTCTACTTGCTCATCATCAGGATATTTAATTCCATGTCTATCTAATTCCAGCTTTAGATGCCCAAACCTCTCGATCATTTTTTATACTGATTCATTCTTTAAACATCCAAACATATCAAACTCTTTTCTAAGAAGTTTCTTTTTGTTTTTCACGATTTCAGTACTTCCTAAACATTTCTTTTCTAACTTTGCCCAAAGATCTTTTGCATTTGAATAATCGATCAATGAAATTATGTCTTCTCGGACGGATTGAAATAACAATGCCACACACTTTTGTTCAGCTACAAACGAATCAATCTCCTCAGCTGCTCTTAAAGTTTCACCATTTTTGTTTCCATTGGCATAACCGTTTTTCAGACTTTTCCAGCTGGGAAATGCGAAAGCCATCAACAAGTCTTCAAACTTTCTTGACCACCGACTGTATTCCTCGATAGCCATTAGCTTTGGAGGTTTATTGAATGTTCCGAAGGCACTTTCCGATTCCCAAGCTTCCTTTTTCTTCTCTTTTGGCGTATTCTCATTCGTATTGCTAGACGAAGAATCATTGTTTCCGGAATCTCCAGCGAATGCGTACATGTCACTGAACGAGTTCAAGAATATGTCATCCATCTTGAGTGTACCTGCAAGATTAGCAAACACTTAGAAAAACTTTTGATATTTTGAAAAATAGTGACAAATAAGTGGAATAGCAAAGTGACAGATAAGTGGAATCAGGAATGACAAATAAGTGGAATCAGGAATGACAAATAAGTGGAATCAGGAATGACAGATAAGTGGAATAGCAATGTATGAATAAGTGGAATCACAATTGTACGAATAAGTGAAATCACAATTGTACGAATAAGTGGAATCACAATGTCACTATGAGCGAAATCACCCAATTTATGTCCGTAAAAGCGAAATCAAGATGTTCGAATAAGTGAAATCAGACTTAAAGTGTCCATAAAAACGAAATCAGTCAATTATCTCTCGATGTCCGAAAAAACGGAATCAGGTTTTAACTAGTTTTCACCATGTTTTAGTCTGTATTCCAACCTGAAACTTTCTAAGGTTTGTTATTAGTAGATTTTACACGTTATACTTGAAATTCAGACAATTTCAACCGTAGGAACTATCTCAAATCGAAAAAGTATGCAAGAAAGTGAGTAGAAGTAAGAAAATTCAGTCGAATCAGCTGTAGTAGTATGAACTCCTCGTCCTGAAGCTCTGATACCACTTGTTGGACCGTGTCGTGACCCTAAACGATCATTCAAGGACGTTCATCTTCACATACGAAGGCGGAATCAACGTAAATGAAGTTACAACAGCTTTTCCTTTTCAATTCCTGCTTTATTAATGCTTTCTGATACAAATTTGACAAAGTTTCGTTACACATGCAATGACCTGATTCCACTCACACGTCCATAATGAAGTCACTTGTGAGAGTATTTATACTTGTTCTGATTTCGCTTATATGTCAGTGACACAAAAGTGGAATCACTAAGTGACATATAAGTGGAATCACTAAGTGACATATAAGTGGAATCACTAAGTGACATAAAAACGGAATCACCTCTAACCTATGTTCACAAAAACGAAATTAACAATATAAAACCCTAATTTAACTCTCAAGACCCTATGTTGACTATCTTGAATTAAGACTTGATGTAGACGTAGTCAACAGACATTCCGTGCACCAACAATAGTGAATGAAACAATTCAATAATAGCGGTGATTGATCAAGTATCACCTGAGTTTTGTATCAAATGCTCAATCATAATTAGCCCAAGCTACAAGTTCATACTGACACCACAAGGTGTCGAAATCAACAAACGACTTAATGGAGTCATAGACCAAACAAATCTACTACGACTCAGAACAATGAAAGGCTTGTTAAAACGAATTCGAATATGATGTTTTCAATGCATCATATGGTGTCTTGAATTGATTATGTGTAATGAACAAGTTCAAACAATTGAATTTGATTTCGGCGCAAGCCGACAATAAATACATGTATCGACAAGAAAACTTTCGGCATGGTCACAACGAAAAACCATGTATGTAACTTGAAAAGAAAAGAAATTTCAAGAAAGTGTGTTGACTTGATAACAAAGAAGTCAACAATTTCAATAATGCGAGTCATTCGAATCACAAATCAATAATTAGATTTAGCGAAACAATATTTGAACTTTGATTAAATGCTTATTCGAAACGAAACCACATGCGTAACAAACGATGCCTGCGTAACAAACGATGCATGCGTAACATATAAATTTTCAAGAAATGTAGCAAATGAATATTCGTTATACTGAAAGAAATTATCGTGATGCAATGACCATTCAGAGGACTAGAGATGCAAAAGTCTACTTGCTTGATGCAAAAGTCGAAATTTCAATAAAAGAAATTTAAGGACTTTACCTGGGGTTTCATGTGATGACTGGTTGTTAAGTGACATTACCATGGAATGTCGAACATAGTGTATTTGTCATTATTGAGTTAGGGGGGATGCGGAGACATACGTCTTCTCCTTAGCATGACTCGTGTCGTTCGCAGGACCGCGTGCCAAACCGCCGCTTCCTCGAAAGTCGTATGTAACGTACTTCAACCTCTGTCGTCATGTAGATCGAGTTTCGTGAATTCTTGCACGCCCGTGCTTTTTTTTTGCGCAGGTTACCTGCTAGGTTAATTAAAATAACATGGACGACATAATAATGGCGTTTGTCCGAGTTAATAAACGTGGTACCTACGTGATGACCTTTGATGAACTTCAACATGAGTTTCTGAAGGTCTTAAATGCATGTTTCCTAAACTCTCATGGTTTTATGTACTGTATGTAATTGTTTTTGTGTACCATGCATGAAACACAATATTCACGCATATTTGAAAGTTTTGACTGTTTGTTTTTCGGAAACAGTTGGAGACCACATTCGAGTACTAGGCGTTCTGTACGTATCCAGGTTTTAATATTCTAAGTTCCCAGAGGAGAGTTAGGTTAGAGCCTAGGTATCTCTACAGAGACCTAATTCGCTGTAACCTATAGCTCTGATACCAATCTGTCACACCCCGAAATTATCAGAGCTGGCGTGACTGGACTGGTATCTTCATTGCACAGCGGAAGCAAATAAGCTAAGACTTTTAGTATATGAACGCCCACTAAGTACTTGACTCCAGATGGTTCTCCTATTCCAACCGTGCCATGATTTCTGAGAAGTAACCTGAGAAAGAAACATGCGAAAAAGTCAACGTAAAGTTGAGCGACTTCATAGTTTGTTTGTAAAAGATTTGAAATAAATCTTTTTAAATAACCAGTTTTTGAAGTGTTGTTGAGAAAACGAATTTAAAATCATTTTCTTGTCATGTTATACAGAAACTTTGTGTGTAAACATGGTATGTATATTGTATAATTCAAGTGTTTTTGTATGTATCTTGTATCATAGTTTAATGTACATCTTGGTGCATGTATTTTTTCGTATTTTAGAAAACTAGAATTCGTGTGTATGCATATTTCAAAAAATACGCTTGTTTGAAAACCGGTATAAAACATAAGCTTCTCGTACACCATTTGTGTTAGTTAACACTTGTTTGTAAAATGGTTTAGAAATATGTAATTCATGTTTATTGAAAACCTTGTATCCTTCGCAAAAAGTGCATGTCTTTCCACCACAAAAACATTTAGAAAAATGTAAAACCGTAAAAGGTGGGGTTATGAACTCACCTGAATATTCCTGTGCAAAGCTAGCTATATACGACTTCGTGATGTCGTTTCCAAGACGTGACTCGCTAGCGAGTATTCTACAATATTCCTAACACGGAATATCTTATAAGTTTCTAATGAAAAGCGGTAACTAAACTACGTGTCACCGAGCTCTACCGAATCGTTAATCGAACGATTTGACGGTAAATTGTTAACTTAAAAGAAGCGAAGAAGTTACACTTGTTAGCTCGCTTTGAGAAGTCGTATGTTGATATATAGGAATATTCGTATGAAAGTAATATATAATAAACTTGTATTATATATCGTGTCTTGTATGAAAGTTATCAAAATATGTGTATATGCCGTTTAGGCGTTCGAAATAAATATAAAAGTTATATTTATTTTATATAAAACTTCATCGAGTCGATGCATGTTTAAAATAAATATATATACTATATTTATTTTTATAAAAGCGAATCCGTGTTGTTTGATATTTGAAAATGAATACATAACTATATGTATTGTATAAACGATTTCGTGTTGTCCGTTATTTGAAATAAATATATAAAAATATATTTATTTTTTAAAAAGATTCGAGTTTAAATATAATAACTATAACTATTTTGTATAATAGTTTGCTTCATCGTCGTTTTTGTAAGTTGTAAAGTGTCGTCGTAAGAAATTTTATAAAACAATATTTGAATCCACAAGTTTTATTTTATGATAAAACGCGTTGTATATTACGGATTTTCTCGAAAAACGGGCAGAGTTTCCTCTGTTTTTGGACGGCCCCGACAACACAAGTTGTCGTTGTATTATCAAGATTCAACGATACTCAACAATATTTTGTATATTACCGAGTCGACCAGAACCACTAACCGAACCGTCTTGATCTAGCCGCTTGACCCGAACCGGCTAACCCCAACCGACTGAGTTGACTTGTACCGAGCCGAATCTGACCCGAACCTCCACTGAGCTAACCGAACCCGTTCTGAGATGAGACTGAACCTGAAAACCCGAACTGGAACATGCTTGAGCTGACCCGAACAAAACCATCAGTGGATTAAAACATCATCATCTTCACAAATTTCCATAAATGAAGCCAAATGTAAGAAACAGGGAGGGTTTACCGAAGAACTCGCCGGATACGTCTTGGACTGCCGGACTTTTGATGTCGACCACCGGACAAAAGAACTGACCGGCGGTCCGAGTCTACGACCGCCGGTTCTCTCTCTCTCTTCGTCCCTCGACCCCTTCTTCGCCACCACCCACCACAGCGCCTCCACCTGTGGTGGTGGTGGTGTGGTTGTTGTTGACGTCTGCCGCCACTAAATCGATGGTGGTGGCCGGTGTTATAAGAGAAAACCAGGTGGGGGGTGGGTGTTTGTCAAACCACACGACGCCGGAGCAAAAAGAGGAGCCGACAACCGGCTCTGGTTACCAAAACCGAGAGGAAGGAAGGAAGGGGGGTATGCCGCTAACCGTCACCGAAAAACATCTCCACCACAGTCGCTTGCGGCGGCGCCGCCGCCGGAACAACCCACCGGACCACCGTAGATGGTGGCCGGCCGTCGCTTGTACGCCGGAGAGAGAGAGAGAGAGAGAGAGAGAGAGAGAGAGAACTTGTGAGTGTGCATGTGTTGTTGTTTGTCTGGTTTTGTGCACAAATGAGAAAGTAAGGGGCATGGCCCTTTTTATATTTGCATAATGGGCTTTTGGGCTTGGGCCCATGGCCCACAAGCCCAGTCCCCGCGTTTTAAGGGCCCGTCTACACATACGAACCCGCTTTCACACCCGTTTTTCATAAAATTGTCGCAAATTATTATTTTTAAAATTAGAGTACGTAAAATGGCGTTGGTAGTCATGGTTGACGCGTTCGTTCGCCACTTACGGTAAAAATTATGAAATTTGCGTCGTTGCCGTTGTAATCCGTTTTTCGATCCGTTTTGACTAAAGATATTAAAATTTGAAAACGAAACCGAATATATCGTAATATATAAATATCGAGGCAAAATTCGAGTCCGGTGCGTCAGTTTCATCGTTGATTGTTGGTGCGTCACCGTTTCCGCGTTTTTCGTTCGCGTCTGCGTTTTGTGCCGTTCGGAAGCACAATAAATTTTAAAACTAAATTTATAAACACCAAATTACTCGTATAAGATTCGTACTTCTCGGCGTTTTCAGTATTCTGCTTGGTTTCAATCCGTTGTCGTTTAACGTTTCGTAGGTTTATCTGTAAACCACCGTTCGCGCACTGTAAAGTCGTATAGACGTTCCTTGGCACTCCAAAGGCCTAATTAAGTTAATTTGCGTCTTGAACATTATTTATTATCGTGTTAATCGCCTGTTAATCGCGTAATTATGAGCCATAAATTACCGGTTGTCACACTTTTATCACATTACACCCGTCCTGTTATCTAATCACTTACCAATAACCAATCGTTCAAAAATCGTTCTATTCGTTCATGTTATCAATCGTTCGTGTTAACAAAACCAATCGTTCAAATCGTTCAACTCGTTCATGTTATAAATCATCATTCAATCATTCAAATCGTTCAAATCGTTCGTGTTTTAATTGTGAAAACTAACTTTTGGTCGTCTCGTTGAACGCATTCAAACCTGTGTGACTCGTCCATCATTCAATTGTACTAACAAACCACCAAAGGGTTAGTTAACATTCATCAGGTTATGTCGTTACCCACATTACCCCATAACCATGGCGATAGTCCGATAACGGGATTTGTCAGATCCTATGGTACCATAACATACTACTGGTCGGCTTGATCATAGTTAATGAATGTCATTCGATTGTCTTTCGACCAACGCCCCAACAAGTTCGTTCATGTTATTAAAATCATTGTGTTTAATATAAACCATAGTATTTGTTTTGAAAACTCGAAATCGTTTAGCACATATGAATTGTCACACCCTGGCTTTTGCGGAAGCGTGGATTATTTTGGTGTGACTTCTTAATACCATAGCAACAATCATAACAATGCTATATGATAAAAAAATACAAGACATTCATCCATTCATTAAGTTTTAAAATTCCACAACATCAGTATTTGGAAAAGTCGATACTTAAAGCAGTTTACAAAACATACTTGTCTAAAACGTGTTCATAAGACACAACAAAAGACTTTTAATAAAACGAGATTTAAGACATGCAACCCGTCCAGGTAAGGGTTACACCTCCTAAACCTACTGCCCTGGATGACATCTTATTCAACGCAGCTTGACTTATGCATACTTCGCCAGATCCGCTAATTCCCTGAAATACATGTAGTTTGAAAAATCAACATAAAGTTGAGCGAGTTCACGTGTAAGTGAGTATGTATAAACCTTTGTAATATGTCTGTATGTATGAAAATCCCTGGTATGTAGCAATTAAGGAAAAAGAGATCACCATTGGGTTGCAAAGCCAATGATATGTGTGAAGTGATGCAGGAAGACTCAAACCTAGCAAATTTGTGCGTCGGGCACATAGTCACCTCATGGTCCACTCGGCGGACTCAGGAGTGTGGGTCTCGCTACACCCAAATAGATCTATCACTCATGTCCCTCGGTCCTACAACGAGGATTAATGGCCCCAAGTACCACCTACCCACTCACATGATCTAAGTAGAAACCCTCCTTAAGCTAACCATACCATGTATGTAAAAGTCTATAATAATTTTCGCATGTATTTCACCCCCGAAGTATAAAACTGAAAACAGTAAAGAGAAAAGGGGGAACATGAACTCACTATATTGCGTCTTCAGTATGTGTAACCCAAGTCTCCTCAGCCAACACGACTACCTACAGTGTACTAACGTCTATTAGACGAACGGGTCGTGCCTTGTCTTAGTATTTGGGTTACGTTTCTGGTATTATTCCAAGTTGTAATAATTATATTTAGTTTTGGAATAATTTTTTATGCAGTGTTTCTGTATTAACACTTCTCAAGTATTCGTATTTCCTTCCCAAGGATGGGGTATTTCATACATGTATTTTTGTATTTGTATCTGTATATCTTGCCACGTAGTTGTATTTCGGTGTATAGTTCTAAATAAAAATATGTTAATGTATTCCCAATATATACTTCCAAAACCATATATTTCAAGTTTCACTTAAATATATATATATAAATAAACCTTATGTTGTTTGAAAACAGTAAAGAGAAATGGGGGAACATGAACTCACTATATTGCGTCTTCAGTATGTGTAACCCAAGTCTCCTCAGCCAACAAGACTACCTACAGTGTACTAATGTCTATTAAACGAACGGGTCGTGCCTTGTCTTAGTATTTGGGTTACGTTCATGGTATTATTCCATGTTGTAATAATTATATTTAGTTTTGGAATAATTGTTTATGCAGTGTTTCTGTATTAACACTTCTCAAGTATTCGTATTTCCTTCCCAAGGATGGGGTATTTCATACATGTATTTTTGTATTTGTATCTGTATATCTTGCCACGTAGTTGTATTTCGGTGTATAGTTCTAAATAAAAATATGTTAATATATTCCCAATATATACTTCCAAAACCATATATTTCAAGTTTCGCTTAAATATATATATATATATAAATAAACCTTATTTTGTTTGAAAACAGTAAAGAGAAAAGGGGGAACATGAACTCACTATATTGCGTCTTCAGTATGTGTAACCCAAGTCTCCTCAGCCAACAAGACTACCTACAGTGTACTAATGTCTATTAAACGAACGGGTCGTGCCTTGTCTTAGTATTTGGGTTACGTTTATGGTATTATTCCATGTTGTAATAATTATATTTAGTTTTGGAATAATTGTTTATGCAGTGTTTCTGTATTAACACTTCTCAAGTATTCGTATTTCCTTCCCAAGGATGGGGTATTTCATACATGTATTTTTTTATTTGTATCTGTATATCTTGCCACGTAATGACGCTGTATTTCGGTGTATAGTTCTAAATAAAAATATGTTAATATATTCCCAATATATACTTCCAAAACCATATATTTCAAGTTTCACTTAAATATATATATAAATAAACCTTATTGTGTTTAATCATGTATTGTTCCAGAAAATATATATTTTTCTCAAAAATTATATATCTTCTAAATATACTAGGAAAATATATTTTTATCTCCCACTTGGAAAATATATTCAACTCATTTGTCAAAAAATAACGTATTTCCAAAATATATGTATTTTTCCCAAAAATAATATATTTTTATTTCTACGGTTTCCAAAATAATATTTTACCAAAATATACGTATAAGACTATTTTCCCGAAATATTACATAAGTCACGTTTTAGCGTTTCGTATTGCTTTAACACATGCGTAAATTAAATATTTATTTCATGAGAGTTTTAGTATTATTTTGGAGTCGTAATTTCTTGGTGTCATAAGTTATATTATTTTTACCCTAAAAATAATATAACTAGTTCACAAAATAAGCAAATAATCACACAAGAGTTTTAGTAATAAATATATATTCTAAGTATATATTTATCAAATTTTATTTACGAAAATCAACCTCCGGCATTTTAATATTTTTGTAATAAAATCATGGCGAAGTTTATTTCGAAAATAAAGTTAAAAATATATTTGTAAACATTTGTTAGAAAAATATTTCTAAGTGTTGAAATTCTAGAAAAATTTCGCCAGAGTTTCCTTTGTAAATGGAGGCGTCCACGCTTACTAGCGTATCATTTTATTTTTCAAAAATTTACGCAAACAATCATCAACCAACAACATACAATTTCTAATCATCAATCTTGACATAAAATAAATATGAACCATAAACTTGTGAACTTGAAAGTTTGTAAAAATATGTAGTAAATTACTAACATATTTAGTAGGTCTTGTTATCTTTAAAAATATGATTAGTTTCTTAAAAACTTTATTTTTAAAGAATGTGTATTTTTCACAACTCCTAGTCATATTTTCCAAAAATATTTCTTTGTGGAATTTTCTTGTTACACAAGTGTTCATACACTTGTTTACTTACTAAAAATGATTTTAGTTCATACAAGATCCGGGTTTTAACAAAACTAGTATTTTTCACTTGGTTCTTCCGAAAAACTGCTCATAGATCTTTAGATCTACAAGTTTACAACTCATTTTTCCAAGAAAACTTATATTTATTCAAGTTCAAAGCTCATGTATGGATGGTTTCAGCATCCCTCATATCTCTAATCTTTACATCTTGCTAGTTCATGTTCTTAAACATGATCTAGCAAGCCCTTGTGAGGAACCATAACATTTTTATTAACCAACAACATACGATAAGCAAAACAACATAAGAATAGCATGATTTCTTCATTACTTTAACCATATATCATCTCTAGTTAGTTTATACTTCAAGACTTTGATTATGTTCTTCGGAGTTTCTTAATATTTATCATTCTTTCAACTATTAACCACCAAAAATAAGAACAAGATGATGATTTAAAGTACTTATTCTAGCACAAGGCTAGGGGAGTTCAAGAGTATAAAAGTGGTGGATAAAAGAAAATGAGAGCGGTCCTTGAGCTTCCAAACACACCGAGCTTAGTTGTTTACACTTTGACACCTTTGTACACCCTTTAAATGGTAGGTGATGATAAAAAAATGTTGATGATGGTGGTATGGGATCGGCCGAACAAAGAAAGGAAGAGAAGAAAGATGAAATCTTTGATGGTGAATGAGAAATGAGTGGAGGTCTAGTGGTTAATATTTATAAACTTCCATCATCTTGTTCCCATAACCGATTGGGGGGGGGGGGGGGGTTCTAGTTGAGTTGTAACCTTTTAGTTAGTGATTACTTAGAATCAAATGGTTAGTTAGTGCTTTATAAGTGTGTTAAACAATATATAGTGGGTTAGGGTGTTCGGGGACCCTAACTAGCTCAGAAAAATAAAAACAATGTGTTTGACAATATTTTTTTTTTGTGCTCCGTGTAATGTTCGGTTGCTCGGTTGGGTGTTGTCCGTTAAGGTACTAAATTAATCCATAAAGTGTCCTTTATGTTACTTTTAGTGATAATTTTTTTTCCCAACACTTTGGAAAGTATCTAGGACTATTTTGCCAAGTTTTTGCACTTTACTAGCATTATTAAATGCTGAATTTTGTGTATTGAGTGCATAATTCTGCATTTAGAGTATGTTTTATGCACTTCCCGGCACTATAACTATCACCTAGTGACGAAGTTTTATGGTCCTCACTTCCCTACACTCCCTACTAGTGTAGTACCCCGTCTTTGGCTCATACTCATTGTCTGTTTAGGTGCTGGCATTGTCAGCATGTCTCTGGGTTATCCGCTCACCGTGCTAACCGTGCTTTGTGCATCAAGTTTGTCACTAAAGTTTGTATGTAATAAATGGAGTGACAGTTTGAAGGTGATGCATGTGTATGTATGTAACAGAAATCAGAAAGCAGTATAATCAACAGTTGTAATTAAGCACAGTC
The DNA here is from genome assembly GCA_030545235.1 of Helianthus tuberosus. Classification (NCBI taxonomy): domain Eukaryota; kingdom Viridiplantae; phylum Streptophyta; class Magnoliopsida; order Asterales; family Asteraceae; genus Helianthus; species Helianthus tuberosus. The sequence goes on from CM060352.1 coordinate 124,680,992, forward strand.
ATTAAGCATAAATTAAATATTAATTAAGTGTACGGATGCATGCAAATTTGACAGTTGTCACATTCTCCCCCCGTTAAGAAAATTTCGTCTTCGAAATTTGTACTACCTTAACTCCTTATGGTTACGTCACACATGTATATATATATGAATAATACTGAGGTAGATAATCACCAACCCGAATCAAACCTTGCTCACATCAGGTGAGTCCAAGAATATATAACAACCCGAATCCTATGGTTAAAAGGTGTGTGCTTTCAGCGTTTTATGTCAAAGGTACAAGACGTACTTGACGTATAGTCTAGTGTAATCCAGCTAGCAGGGGGGTTCCATAAAAGAGAGGTTTTGACTAATAAGATTCTCAAACGATCGATCGCAATATGCAAACGAGTTTTCACGAGCCCTAGCATCTGTTATATGAATTCAAAATCAACAACTCAAATGAAATAGTAAAATGATCTGTCAACTCCCGAGTAGATGAATGGTAAGATTTAGTGTGTTGAAAATTTTGAATTTCGATACTACGCCGAGTGAATACAAGCGAACCTGGTGTATCCTTGCCTTGATTTGTAGTTGCATCAGAAATGTTTAAATGACAAGTATATGTAGTTTTGCGTGAAACGGTTGACATGGTTAGCACAAGCTATAAGTTTGTAATGACGCCACAGGGTGTCGCAATGACATAATTCAATAATAGTGGTGACTGAACAAGTTCACCGTGTTTTAAACCAAACGAAAGAGTACCGAAACAAGCCTGAAGGTTTGATTTACACAATGTGTACAAAGTTTTTAGTTGAATACGGAACATCAAAGAGTCACTGTTTTTGATCGAAGGATGAAAAAGTATTAAGTACCGTAAGGCATTCGATTGTTAACGAAAGGATCGTTAGGAGGTACATTGTGCTTATGAAATGGATGAGTTCAAGCAATCGAACTTAATTTCAATGTAGCCCGGCAATAAACGTATCTATCAACAAAGGGAATCTCAGTAAGGCAACAAAATAAACCATAAATGTAATTTGTAATAAAAGAAGTTTCAAGAGAGTGTGTTGACTTGGTAGCAAAAGAGCCAACAATTTCAATAATGTAGGTCATTCGAATCACAACCTAGTAATTAGATTTAGCAACGGAATATCTGAACTTTAATGAAGCGTTTATTCGAAATGAAACCGCATGTAGCAAAAGGTGCATGGATTATATATAAGTTTTCAAGTAATGAAGCGGTGTGTAACTGCTAAAATGGAGAAGTGACCAAGCTTACGAAGCAAACGTGTGTTCGCTCTTAGCAAAGAGAATCAACGTGATGCAACTACTTTGAGGGGAGTAGGGATGCAAACATCTACTTGCTAGAAGCAAAAGTGAAGATTTCAACGAAAGAGAATGACAAGTTTGTCAGGTTAATGATGGTTGATTGAGTTGACAGATATGGTTCCTAAGTAAAAACCCTTACGAGTTTGGACCTGGGTTCCCAAAGGTCCTAAATATATGTTTCCTAAATCCTCTAGATTTCGTATCCCGTGTAGAACTGGTTTGTGCATTGTGTAGGAAGCACTATTTTTGTGTACGTCTAAGAACAAGTCATTGTCCCACAATTTTTCCCCGGTATACTTTCTTCTCGAACTCACTGCTAACGACGCTCGATCGTCGACCAGTCGTGTAATAGTAGTGGTGTCCTCGCAGTCAGTTATGTAAGAAGTTCGTTAATCCTTAGCAAGAGTCACTGATTCTCGTGGTTTACCTCGTTCGGCTCCTGGTAGTTGATGCTCATTTGAAAAATCATCGTCCTTTTTCTTGACGAGCAGAATTGGGGTTACCCAAAAGGGAATTTTGGTCTGTTATCTTCCTTCTCTATCAACTTCTGAAGCTTCACTGTCAATCCTTGCATCTCCGAAGGTGTAAGTCGTTAAGGGGTATTGACTACAGGAGCGATGCCTGGAATCAATCTGATGCGAAAATTCGACTTGTCGTTGAAGAGGTAATTCTGGAAAGTCCTTGGGAAAGACTTCAGGGTATTTCCCTATCACGGGAATACCTCCGAGTTTTAGTTCTTCAGCTCTCGTGTCCCCGACATGAGCCAGAAAACAACACATCCTTTCCGCAACCACTTTTGTGCCTTCAAGCAATTCGTGATCTGTAGAGGCGTATCCTGCTTCGTGAGTCACGATCGTTCCTTCATTCGCTATCGGGGTGCGGATATCAATCTTCGCTCGATCTCTTGGCAACTAATCCACCCCAATTACCTCGTCGAAGCTTTCCCACTCAACTGGCAGTAGATCTAGCGTAATCTTACGCTTTCCGGGTTCTATCCTGCCGATTCCAATCACTTCGTTGGCTTCCACTAGCTTCCCGTTAGCTAGTACTATCATGTGCGGATTATCTAATTTATTTGTTACTAGGCCAAGTATACTCTCAAACTCTAGAGATGCGAAGCTAAAATTTGCAACAGTATCTAGCAGCACAGATGCATAACGTTGAGTAATATGGGACGTACCGTTATCCAAACTTGGATTCCTGGCGTGCTCCCCTAGCTCTGCTACTGAGATTTTATCCTTGTGCCTGATTCTTCTTAGGACAGTATTTTCTGAAATGCTTCTTGCTCCCACAGTTAAGACAAACTTCAGCACGTTTTTGTTTGTCACTCGTCCTGCCTTCGTCGTTGTCGTTGTTTCCTCCGTGATTCTTGCTATCTTCTTGACCTTTATTTCCACTTTCAATACCTTGTCTACAAGTCTCCTTGGGATGCCCCCTCTTACCACAGTTATCACATTTTCCATATTTACATCGCCCGACATGATAACGTAGACAATTGTCGCACTTAGGTAGGATACCCTTGTAGTCTTTTACCTTTTTGGCCTTCTTCTTGTTACTCACCCGAGTAATCATTTTGAAATTTGCGAATTTTCTTTTGTTATCTCCAGATGACTCTACAGGAGTCTCCTCTTTCTCTTCCACACTGGAAAATTTTCCTTGTCTAATTGCTTCTTCAGTGAGTGCCACGCTTGTGTTGATAGCCTCGGTGATCGTTGAAGGTTTAGATGTCGTTACCAGGGTTAGAATCTGAGGTGCTAGTCCCCCAATGAAACGTTCGATCTTCCTAGATTCTGGTTCCACCAAACGTGAAGCAACTTGTGATAATTCGCCAAATCTCTGCACATATTCAGCTATCTTTGGACCTTCCATTTTCAAGTTCCACAATTCGGCTTCCAACTTCTGGACTTCCGCCCTAGAGCAATATCTTTTGCGCATCAGTTCCTTCAGTTCGTCCCACGTCAAAGCATACGCAGTAGTCTCGCCCATTGCCTGAACCTGAAAGTTCCACCATGAGGTGGAGGAGGAAGGAAAGCAGACTGCTAGCATGCGTGAACTCCTCCTCGATTTTGTATATACGTCGAAGTCATTGACTGTTCTGCCACTCGACAATAAAGAAATGAGCATCAAGACCTAAGAGAGGTGTGATAGCAGCAGGTGAGAGCGTCGAAAGGGATCTTTGATGAAAATGGTGGGGGGGGGGGAAATCAAAGTATGCTGACAATAGGCAATGTGGAGGACGTGGTGTCAGTTCAAGTTCCAAAACTCTGCGGCTTATATCCTTAAACTGTAGCTGATGTTACAGGAGCACTCATCCCGTGTGTAGCCTCCATAATGTGAGGGATGGCAAGGGTCTAAAATCAGTATAGTGTATTATAGGAACCATCGAAATGGCTTATCCAGCGTTGTAGAGGTGAATGTAGCAAACGGTGCGGCCTGTAGAAAATGCTGCTGTAGCAAATTAGATCGTTACGCAGGTGCTGACCTGGAGTACCTTCCCGTGGTGCGGGTATGTCTTGAAAGAAGGCGATAGGCATGTTGGCGCAATGGACGTCGGTCTTTATAGGAGCAACATCAGCGGGTGCAGGTGCAGCAGAAATGTCTCAATGAAAGGAGAATCAATAGGTGCAGGTACTGGGTCTGGTACAAGGAGTGCAATGCATGGTAGACCAAAAAGAAACAGGATCGTGATCGTGATCACGTAACGGTGTGGGTTCAGCAGGTGCAACATCAAGCTGACCCAAAAGGTGCAGAAGCTAGCCCAAGAGCAGGCCATGGGTCGTGTAACGGTGTGGTGCCTCGAGCAGGTGATAGAGCCGCAGCCATGTCATCGTCTCTGCGTCAGTAGTAGAAAGCTGTAATCCAGCTGTTTGTAAGGTTGCAGATGTTACAGACTCAAAAGAGTCTGAATGCATGCTAGAATCAGAGGATAGCTTGCTAATAGGGGTCTTAAGAAGTGAAAGAAGTAACAGTGTTCTTGCATAATTTTCTATCATCATGGGCGTTAATAGGAGGACCATCAATAAACATGTCAACGTCGTCATAAATTTTTTGTCTAGTAGCCAACCTTCAGTAGAAATGTCCACATGATGCGCATCATCGAGGATCGGAGCCATGGTGTGCCCATCATCGGGATGACCAGTGATAGAGTGGTCATGGATTGAAACAAGAGTGACAGAAAGGTTCTTTTCAGAGAAACCATCAGCGAGGATAAAGTATCACCAAAATCTGGTAGCGCGGATTGTTGGAAGTTGTCCTCATCCTTAGTCCGCATATCAGGATCACGCTCAGCGTCTGACGTAAATGTCTCTGGCGCAGATGTAGTCTCATTATCTGTGGCGGTGGTCGTAGTGTTATCAATGTCTGATAACTCGTTCTCTAAATAGAGTGACATGTGTGCCGGTGCATAGCATGTATATCCATAGTAATTACTAACAATTAGTGTATGCAAACAACTACCACATATGCACGTTTATCAATAATTAGCAGCTAAGCGTGTATATGGTATTAATGAAAGCATGTAGTCATCCTAGTCTTCCCAGACTATCCCACCTAGTCTCTCAGACTGAACTTCCCAGTCTCTCAGACTAACTCCCTGGTCTCTAAGACTAACTCCCTGGCCTCTAAGACCAACTCCCTAGTTTCTAAGACTAATTCCCTGGCCTCTAAGACCAACTCCTTGGCCTCTAAGACCAATCCTCCCAGTCTCTAAGACTAAATCCCTGGCCTCTAAGACCAACCTCCCAGTCTCTAAGACTAAATCCCTGGCCTCTAAGACCAACCTCCCAGTCTCTAAGACTAATCCTCCCTCAGCCTCTAAGACTGGTCCTCCCTCAGCCTCTAAGACTGATCCTCCCTCAGTCTCTAAGACTGATCCTCCCTCAGTCTCTAAGACTGATCCTCCCTCAGTCTCTAAGACTGATCCTCCCTCAGTTTCTAAGATTGATCCTCCCTCAGTCTCTAAGATTGATCCTCCCTCAGTCTCTAAGACTGAATTATAAATATATATTTGGAAATGTGTATTCGTGCCTTTTGTTTATAAAAATGTTTGTGCCCTGGATCTGGACGTTTTGTGTATGCAATGTAAAAATTTTTAAAAACGTTTTCGTGAGAGCCCTGATGATCATAGTCTAGACTCGAGAAAGAATCCTAGTTCGCTATGATCGAGACTCTTATACCAAGCTGTCACACCCTGGCTTTTGCGGAAGCGTGGATTATTTTGGTGTGACTTCTTAATACCATAGCAACAATCATAACAATGCTATATGATAAAAAAATACAAGACATTCATCCATTCATTAACTTTTAAAATACCACAACATCAGTATTTGGAAAAGTCGATACTTAAAATAGTTTACAAAACATACATGTCTAAAACGTGTTCATAAGACACAACAAAAGACTTTTAATAAAAGGAGATTTAAGACATACAACCCATCCAGGTAAGGGTTACACCTCCTAAACCTACTGCCCTGGATGACATCTTATTCAACGCAGCTTGACTTATGCATACTTCTCCAGATCCGCTAATTCCCTGAAATACATGTAGTTTGAAAAATCAACATAAAGTTGAGCGAGTTCATGTGTAAGTGAGTATGTATAAACCTTTGTAATATGTCTGTATGTATGAAAATCCCTGGTATGTAGCAATTAAGGAAAAAAAGATCACCATTGGGTTGCAAAGCCAATGATATGTGTGAAGTGATGCAGGAAGACTCAAACCTAGCAAATTTGTGATTCGGGCACATAGTCACCTCATGGTCCACTCGGCAGACTCAGGAGTGTGGGGCTCGCTACACCCAAATAGATCTATCACTCATGTCCCTCGGTCCTACAACGAGGATTAATGGCCCCAAGTACCACCTACCCACTCACATGATCTAAGTAGTAAACCCTCCTTAAGCTAACCACACCATGTATGTAAAAGTCTGTAATAATTGTCGCATGTATTTCACCCCCGAAGTATAAAACTGAAAACAGTAAAGAGAAAAGGGGGAACATGAACTCACTATATTGCGTCTTCAGTATGTGTAACCCAAGTCTCCTCAACCAACATGACTACCTACAGTGTTCTAACGTCTATTAGACGAACGGGCCGTGCCTTGTCTTAGTATTTGGGTTACGTTTCTGGTATTATTCCAAGTTGTAATAATTATGTTTAGTTTTGGAATAATTGTTTATGCAGTGTTTCTGTATTAACACTTCTCAAGTATTCGTATTTCCTTCCCAAGGATGGGGTATTTCATACATGTATTTTTGTATTTGTATCTGTATATCTTGCCACGTAATGGCGCTGTATTTCGGTGTATTGTTCTAAATAAAAATATGTTAATATATTCCCAATATATACTTCCAAAACCATATATTTCAAGTCTCACTTAAATATATATATAAATAAACCTTATTTTGTTGAATCATGTATTGTTCCAGAAAATATATATTTTTCTCAAAAATTATATATCTTCTAAATATACTAGGAAAATATTTTTTTATCTCCTACTTGGAAAATATATTCAACTCATTTATCCAAAAATAACGTATTTCCAAAATATATGTATTTTTCCCAAAAATAATATATTTTTATTTCTACAGTTTCCAAAATAATATTTTACCAAAATATACGTATAAGACTATTTTCCCGAAATATTACATAAGTCACGTTTTAGCATTTTGTATTGCTTTAAAACGTGCGTAACTTAAATATTTATTTCGTGAGAGTTTTAGTATTATTTTGGAGTCGTAATTTCATGGTGTCATAAGTTATATTATTTTTACCCTAAAAATAATATAACTAGTTCACAAAATAAGCAAATAATCACACAAGAGTTTTAGTAATAAATATATATTCTAAGTATATATTTATCAAATTTTATTTACGAAAATCAACCTCCGGCATTTTAATATTTTTTAATAAAATCATGGCGAAGTTTATTTCGAAAATAAAGTTAAAAGTATATTTGTAAACATTTGTTAGAAAAATATTTCTAAGTGTTGAAATTCTAGAAAAATTTCGCCAGAGTTTCCTTTGTAAATGGAGGCGTCCACGCTTACTAGCGTATCATTTTCTTTTTCAAAAATTTACCCAAACAATCACCAACCAACAACATACAATTTCTAATCATCAATCTTGACATAAAATAAATATGAACCATAAACTTGTGAACTTGAAAGTTTGTAAAAATATGTAGTAAATTACTAACATATTTAGTAGGTCTTGTTATCTTTAAAAATATGATTAGTTTCTTAAAAACTTTATTTTTAAAGAATGTGTATTTTTCACAACTCCTAGTCATATTTTCCAAAAATATTTCTTTGTGGAATTTTCTTGTTACACAAGTGTTCATACACTTGTTTACTTACTAAAAATGATTTTAGTTCATACAAGATCCGGGTTTTAACAAAACTAGTATTTTTCACTTGGTTCTTCTGAAAAACCGCTCATAGATCTTTAGATCTACAAGTTTACAACTCATTTTTCCAAGAAAACTTATATTTATTCAAGTTCAAAGCTCATGTATGGATGGTTTCATCATCCCTCATATCTCTAATCTTTACATCTTGCTAGTTCATGTTCTTAAACATGATCTAGCAAGCCCTTGTGAGGAACCATAACATTTTTATTAACCAACAACATACGATAAGCATAACAACATAAGAATAGCATGATTTCCTCATTACTTTAACCATATATCATCTCTAGTTAGTTTATACTTCAAGACGTTGATTATGTTCTTTGGTGTTTCTTAATATTTATCATTCTTTCAACTATTAACCACCAAAAATAAGAACAAGATGATGATTTAAAGCACTTACTACTAGCACAAGGCTAGGGGAGTTCAAGAGTATAAAAGTGGTGGATAAAAGAAAATGAGAGCGGTCCTTGAGCTTCCGAACACACTGAGCTTAGTTGTTTGCACTTTGACACCTTTGTACACCCTTTAAAAGGTAGGAGATGATAAAAAAAATGTTGACGTTGGTGGTATGGGGTCGGCCGAACAAAGAAAGGAAGAGAAGAAAGATGAAATCTTTAATGGTGAATGAGAAATGAGTGGAGGTCTAGTGGTTAATATTTATAAACTTCCATCATCTAATATCCATTAGACTTTATGTCCACCTAGGTACTTACAAATCCCTTAAACAATTCAAGTAAATCAAAGGGGGTGTCTCACTTGTTCCCATAACCGATTGGGGGGGGGGGGGGTTCAAGTTGAGTTGTAACCTTTTAGTTAGTGATTAGTTAGAATCAAATGGTTAGTTAGTGCTTTATAAGTGTGTTAAACAATATATAGTGGGTTAGGGTATTCGGGGACCCTAACTAGCTCAGAAAAATAAAAACAATGTGTTTGACAATATTTTTTTTTGTGCTCCGGGTAATGTTCGGTTGTTCGGTTGGGTGTTGTCCGTTAAGGTACTAAATTAATCCATAAAGTGTCTTTTATGTTACTTTTAGTGATACTTTTTATTCCCAACACTTTGGAAAGTATATAGGACTATTTTGCCAGGTTTTTGCACTTTACTAGCATTATTAAATGCTGAATTTTGTGTATTGAGTGCAGAATTCTGCATTTAGAGTATGTGTTAGGCACTTCCCGGCACTATAACTATTACCTAGTGACGCAGTTTTATGGTCCTCACTTCCCTACACTCCCTACTAGTGGAGTACCCCGTCTTTGGCTCATACTGGCCTCAAAATCATTGTCTGTTTAGGTGCTGGCATTGTCAGCATGTCTCTGGGTTATCCGCTCACCGTGCTAACTGTGCTTTGTGCATCAAGTTTGTCACTAAAGTTTGTGTGTAATAAATGGAGTGACAGTTTGAAGGTGATGCATGTGTATGTATGTAACAGAAATCAGAAAGCAGTATAATCAACAGATGTAATTAAGCACAATCATTAAGCATAAATTAAATATTAATTAAGTGTACGGATGCATGCAAATTTAACAGTTGTCACATGAATCACCCGAAAACAATTGAAAGCAGGAAAATAGGGAAACTATGTACTCACTTGAGTTTGCAAGGTATCCTCGATTAAGTGAACTAACAAGCTCAGGTAAATAAAGAAATTCAAGTGGCACCTAATAATCGGATCACTATGTTAATAAATCGGTACATAAATCAGGAGATCGGGTAGAATGAGGTCTTGTAAACCAAATGAGTGTTGGAACTCATACAATATGGTTAAAAAAATCCTACATTCTGAATTGGAACCTATCCTAAGTGCTTACGACCCGTTATGACCCGTGAAGGTAGTTTACGCTACTTTAACGCGTCATGTGCGCAAGAGCGCGTTCGGATAGTCTAACGAGCCCTATGACAAGTATTATATGCTCTAACATGTTTAATAATGTTGCATAATCAGTTTAAGTGTCAAAATTTAGGTTACATATGCTTCAATTGAAAATATCCACAAAAAGGGCATTTTGGTCATTTTCCTAAGGCATATAAACTACCTATCATACAACTAACTAAACGAAGTGACCATAAGGTATAACCTCGGAAGGTTATTCCCTATTCAATCATGGTCACAAAATATCTTTGGTCGGATCCTAATGATTGACCAAACGGGTCGGGTTCGAAAGTCTAAGCGGTTGTCGAGACCGCTTGACTTACGACCCTAAACAAGCACTAAACTAAAAGTGGTGAGTTAAACATGTTAAAACATGTTTAACTAGGTTAGAAAATTTATTTGGTATCAAAACAAAATGTTTTGATACCCGAAAATAGTTTCGTCGCAAAATGCACTTAATCGTGCATTTTGAATCAACGTGGTAATCAGTAGGTATAATCGCAAGGGACTAAGACCATCATGATTACGCTCACGTTGCAAAGTTCAATCGAACTTTGTCTTGTCCAAATCATGGTCAAAGCTGAAAGTCAAACACTGTTTGACTTTCTTGCTTGAAACAAATAAACAAGCATAAAAGAACACTTACAAGAGTCCTATGCTTGGAAAAATGAACTAGAATACTTGATATACGTTAAATTATACATTTTTTATCCCCCAAAACACTTCCATTTTAAGCGTTTTTTGACCGAAACCGCGACGTTTAGGTACAAAATTTAGTACTTTCATATTTTCAGGTCTTAAACGGAGCACAAAAGAAAAATCTGATGAAACGAACAAATTCTGATGCATTTCTGATGAAACGGAAAAAATTCTAATACTTCCAGGTGTCACACGACCGTGCGACCTAACGGCACTACCGTGCGGATCGCTCGACCTCAGAAGCACTGCCATTGCGACTGATGGTACCAACCTTTTCCCGGGCCGCACTACCGTGCGACCCGCCACATGACCGTGCACCAGCAAGACCAAGCTTCCTGATCAAGTTTCTGATGACATCGCACTACCGTGCGATCCACGGCATGACCATGCCAACCTGATAACTCAGACAACTTGTCCACTAGTCCACTTGTCTGACACGGGATCAGAGAAATGACGTCACCCGACAAGACCTGTCGCACGGCCGTGCTATCCAACGGCACGACCGTGCGGATCAAAATTTCCCTATAAATAGCAGCATTCACTACTGGATTCAATGTTGGGTTTTTCTCCATGTTTCTAGGCGATTTCTGGGTTCCGAAGCAGTCCAGATCAGACCCATTTGAAGCCTCAAGATCGAGTGGAAGCATAACCGATCCAACCCATCAATTCCTTGCTTGTTTATGGTTCGATTCCTTGTTCTTATACATGTATTCTGATCATTATTCAAGTATTGAGCTGATGTTAGTTTATGTTTAATGTAGTATCATGTAATAGTAGTAATGAACTTGTTTCTTGAATAATCTTTATGTTGTAATCTTGTTTTTATGAAACTTTAGTACTTTTCATGTTTGAATCTTCATGATTATACAATAAATGTTTCATTGATGTTGAGTTCTTGATTATGTTTGATTCACTTGGACAATGAATCTGTGGTTAGTGGGAAGGTAACTATTTGTTGATTAATCACTTGTTTGTAAACTTGTTTACACCATGAGACTCGAGAGGGGTATTGGTTTTTATCTAAGATATATCTTATTTTGATTAAGAATGCTTTCTTGCACGTAAGGGTTCTAACGAATTACATGGTGTTGATTACATGTTCTTGAATGCGGTTTATGATCTTTGTTTAGTAGTTTTGGTCTGAAATTGCTGACATGGTAGATTTGTGTTCAAGACTTGTAAAGGTGAAATATGTTGTTTTATGATCTACTTAAATGCTTATCCTCGTGGCTGTATTGTGACCATCGGTATTGCTTTCTTTGATAAGTGAGGTTAGAAAACTCCTAGCGGATGACTAATCTATCTTTAAAGGTTCACATGAATGAATATCAATAGCTCCCTAAAGAATGAGTTTAGGTGGTTAACGTGTGTTTATCACGTTAACTTTCTGAAACATCATCATGTTAGAAAACTCCTAGCGGATGACTAACTGTCTTAAAATTGGAAAATTGATTAAGTGCTTTTGTGACATATCTGATAGATAACATGTTTAGGTTGTTTGTGAAACAAGATAATAGTATATTTATGTTTTAGATATAATTTAGATAACTTAGTTAAACAACCATTCACCTATCCTTTTAACTGGTAAAATAATGACAAAGATTTAGTACTTAATAACGCCTGTGTTCCATGGATCAATATCTGGCTCTTACCAATACTTTGCTACATATATGACGGGATACACTTGTCCTTTGTTGTGTTTGTTTTAATGTTAAGGTAGAAAGCTTTTTTATAAATATTAAAACAAAGTTCGTGTGGAAATTCACTGTATAAATATGCATACATAGACACGCACCAAGATTTTGGCGCCGTTGCCGGGGATACAACGAAATTTATGGAACAATCTGAGTCATTATTTTACCGGTGTACATACGGTAAATACTTGTACATTTTTGTATTTATTTGTTTTCTTTTATTTACTAACTTGTGAATATTTAGTTTGGCACGCCCAGTAGGACTAACTTTTGACTAACTTTTCTTTTTCTGTTTTACTAACCAACTAACTGACTAACTTTACTAACTAACTAACTAACCGCTAACCTTACTACCATACTAACTTTTATTTTATTGCTTGACTAACATTTTTCATTTATTTATTTAATTCATTTGTTTATTTCATTTCAGTATTTCTAATTCAGTATTTCATTTATTTTAATTCAGCCATTTCATTTCTTTTATTTTTGTTTATTATTTATTCATTTCATTTCAGCTATTTCATTTCTGTTTATATTTACATTTATGCACGTGTTTGTATGTCGAATCGCTTATATATATTTACTTATGTCTTTTATGCATTTATTTACATTTATTTATTTAGTTAGTTAACCGCTTATTCATTCATAATTTATACTCGCTTATTTATTTATTTACTCCATGGAAATAAAACATAGCTTTCTGATAAAATCATCAGATTTTCTGATGAATTCTTTCTGATGAATTCTGATAAATCCACTAGCTTTTCTGAAACAATAATTTACATTTCTAATGGATTTACCAGATTTTCAGATTTTCTGGTAACTTCTGATGGATTTATCAGAACTCTGATGGAAAGAAAATTTTCATCAGATAATTATCATATTTTCTGATATATATATATATATACAAATAGTTTTCGGATGTACATAAGTAAATAAACAAGTAAATTGTTAAATAGATATATGTATAATACGTTGTAAATATATGTATATTGTATAATAGTATTAGTATTTATACTTATTTCTTATATTATTATTATTATTATGTTCTTTTTTCTGTATAATGCCTTCCTTTTTATTTGCAGGCTAATGTCCACGACCCTAGTACCCGCTAATGCTGAGCTAGCCAACGAACATGAAAATAACTTAAGAAGAAGTAGGCCGCTTCACGAAAGATTGCTTGTCGTTGCACAGAGGATTGCGGCTGCAATTGACGAACCAGTGGTACTTTCTGACAGCGAGAGTTCAGAGGACGAAAGAGGAAGCATTATGGTAGAGGACGACCAGCCTTTAAATGAGACCGGCCGTCTAGGAGGAGAGGGCTTGCTACCGAGCATCGCCCGACCTGCGATAGCAGTACCGAGTTTTGAAATTAAATCAAGTATTATTAACATGTTACAAAATTCTGTGCAGTTTGATGAGAAGGTTCACGAAGATCCAGGTCGGCACATCGCTTCATTTCTCGAGGTGTGCTTGACTTTCAAAATTAGAGACGTTTCTGAAGACGTAATTCGTTTGCGACTCTTTCCATTTTCTTTGCGAGACAAAGCCCTATCCTAGCTTTTGTCACTTCCAGCAGGTTCCATCAAGACTTGGAACGAGATGGTAGATCTTTTTATGCAAAAATATTTTCCGCCGGAAAAGAAAGCTAAGCTTAAGAACCGTATAATGACATTTAAGAGAGACGAAGGAGAATCTCTACACGCAGCTTGGGAGAGGTTCAAAGATCTTCTGATCGATGTTCACATCATGGGTTGTCCAAAAGACAACTTGTGTTGAACTTCTACCAAGGACTCAATTACGACTCTTAAGAACGTTTAGATGTATATGCAGGAGGCGATCTTGGAACAAAAACACCCCATGAAGCCTACACAATTATAGAGAAAACTACCTTGAAGTCGAGTTCGCGTCATAGTGGAGTGTGAAATAAAGCATCAACTATTCCTAGAGTTCATCAAGTGGATACGTATACGGCTCTTACAGCACAGATTGGAGCTTTGGCAGCAAGGTTTAATCAAGCTCAGAGCTTTTCGCAGGTACAATCATCATGTGAGTTGTGTTGAGTGTCACACGAGCCAGGTACTTGTGAGCAGGGTGTTATGTTTACAGGCCACGAAGAGGTGGACTATTTAGGCAATCAAATTAGGCCCCAAAATAACCCCTACAGCAACACGTACAATCCGGGTTGGAGAAATCACCCAAACTTTGGGTGGAAATCTAATTCTAATAACCAAAAACCACTCGGATATGCTCAACGCGCTCCCGCGCCACAACAGCCTCAGGGGCAATCCTTTCAGCCCCAGGGACAATCTTTTCAGCCACCAGGGCAAGCCTTTCAACCACGTTACAATAGTTTAGGTTCAGAAAGCACTTCCCAGCCACATACCTCTCAAAACAACTCAAAATTAGAGGAGATGATGGCGCAACTATTAAACAACTCCAACAATGCCAATCAAATATCTGAGAAACGATACCAGCAACATGAGGAGCGTTTCATGGTGCAAGAAGGGGAAATGCGGAGCTAGAAGGCTTCAATACAAACCATTTAGAATCAAGTCGGCCAATTGGCCAAGATGTTGTGTGAAAGACCCCAAGGAAGTCTTCCAGGGAACACAGAACCGAACCCGAGAGGGCACGTTAATGTAGTAATGACGAGGAGTGGTAAAACCACGGGATCTGACAAATCGGACTCACCACCGATCACTGAGATGGTCCAAACTGACGCTTCAAACGAGGTGCACGCTAGGCGAGTCCCAGCAAGTACAGCACAGCTCCAGGAGCTAGTTGCAGATTACACTCCTCCAATTCTATCCGAGCAGATTGAAGAAGCAGAGGAACGATGAACAACATGGTAAGTTTCTAGAAATGTTTAAACAATTACATATAAACATACCATTTGTTGAGGCGTTGGCTCAAATGCCTAAATACGCCAAGTTCTTAAAAGATATCCTCACAAACAAGCAGAAACTCGAAAGCTTGTCTTGTGTGTTGATGAATGAAAACTGTTCAGCCCTTCTCCAAAACCGTCTACCTGAAAAAATGGGAGATCCGGGCAGTTTTACTCTTCCCTGCCTCATTGGCCGCATGTCTGTCAGTTACGCATTAGCTGATTTTGGAGCTAGCATAAACCTTATGTCGTATAAGGTCTTTGCTAAATTAGATCTGGGTGAACCTTCACCCACTAGAATGAGTATTCGACTTGCAGATCATTCAATCAAGTATCCGCGTGGATTCGTTGAAAATATGCTTGTTAAAATCGATAAATTTGTTCTTCCCGTGGATTTTGTTATTCTTGACATGGACAAAGACTCAAAAGTGCCATTAATACTTGGACGCCCGTTCCTCAATACTGCGAGGATGATTGTTGATGTGGCAGCTGGCCAAATCAAGCCCCGAGTAAATGACGAGCACGTGACTTTTGATATTAAAAGATCAATGCCACATCCGCAAAGTCACGATGACATGCTTTACTATGTCAACATTGTCGATACTTATGTAAGCTCTCATTTCCAAGGCACGATTGAAGAAATTGATACAGACACGCATCTGTTGTGTGAGAACCAAAATGGCATTTCGCAGGAAGGCCACGAAGTTGAGCAGCCGGTTTGCAAAATCGGTGATGATGGTTCCCAAAGTCCAGATCAATTTGTGGAGATTGACCGTGAAGTTGAAGAAAAGTCAAAACCTTCGGTTGAAGATCCACCGTCTTTGGAGTTAAAAGAACTCCCACCGCATCTCGAGTATGCATTTCTAGACGAGGAGTGTCACTTGCCAGTCATCATTTCAGTATCTTTAGCAAAAGAAGAAAAGTGACAGCTTCTCGAAGTTCTAAAGCTTCATAAGAATGCCATGGCGTGGAAGATTATGGATATTAAAGGCATTAATCCTTCTTTTTATACTCATAAGATTCTAATGGAGGATGATTATAAGCCTAGTGCACAACATCAAAGGCGTTTGAATCCTAGTATGCAAGATGTAGAGAAGAAAGAAGTAATTAAGTTGTTAGATGCAAGGCTTATTTATCCTATATCTGATTCTGTTTGGGTAAGTCCAGTGCAAGTAGTACCCAAGAAAGGTGGTATTATTGTAGTTCCAAACGATAGAAATGAACTTATTCCTACCCGTACCGTCACCAGATGGCGAGTTTGCATCGATTACCACAAACTCAACGATGCCACCCGTAAGGACCATTCATGGACCAGATGTTGGAAGGTCTGTCGGGGAAGTCATTTTTCTATTTTTTGGATGGGTTCTCTGGATACTTTCAAATTCCTGTCGCTCCTGAGGACCAGGAAAAGACTACTTTCACATGTCCTTTCGGCACATTCGCATACCGGCGTATGCCTTTTGGACTGTGTAATGCACCAGCCACATTTCAGCGCTGCATGGTAGCCATTTTCCATGACATGGTCGAAGACTCCATGGAAGTATTCATGAATGATTTTTCTGTGTTTGGGAGTTCATTCAATCAATGTATTGGAAATCTGAAAAGAATGTTAATGAGATGTGAGGAAACTAATCTTGTGCTCAACTGGGAGAAATGCCACTTCATGGTGAAAGAAGGAGTAGTTCTCGGGCACAAAATCTCTGAAGCCGGGTTGGAAGTTGATCCAACAAAAGTGGATATATACTAAACTTCCTCCCCCTACCTCGGTCAGAGCAATTAGAATTTTCCTGGGTCATGCAGGGTTCTATAGGAGATTCATAAAAGACTTTTCAAATATCGCAAGACCTATGACCCGTTTGTTAGAAAAAGATACCCCATTTGTGTTTTCAGACGAATGCATGAAGACGTTCAAGCAGCTAAAGCAGAAGCTTATCGAAGCCCCAATTCTAGTTGCACAAGACTGGGCATTGCCATTTGAGATAATGTGCGACGCCAGTGATTACGCAATAGGAGCAGTCTTAGGGGAGCGAAGGGAGAAGCATTTTCATCCTATTTACTATGCCAGCAAAACTCTACATGATGCTCAAGAAAATTACACGACTACAGAGAAAGAGCTTTTGGCGGTAGTTTATGCTTTCGACAAATTCAGGTCATACCTTGTGTTGTCCAAAACAATTGTGTATACGGATCATGCAGCAATCAAATACATTTTTAGCAAACAGGACGCAAAACCGTGTCTTATCAGATGGATCTTGTTATTACAAGAATTTGACAGTGAGATCCAAGACAAAAAGGGAGCTTTAAATGTTGCAGCCGACCATCTCTCGAGACTTGAGGATGGTAATTCTGAAAATTCACTGGAGGAACCAATAAATGACAATTTCCCCCACGAATTTCTTTTGAGTATCGAGATGAATGACGAGTCACCTTGGTTCGCCGACTTTGCAAACTACCTCGCATGTGGAATCCTTATCAAAGGGTTATTATATCAGCAAAAGAGGAAGTTCTTTGGAGACTTAAAATATTACATCTGGGAAGAACCATACTTGTTTAGAGTCGGAGTCGATCAGGTGATCCGAAGATGTGTATTTGGAGTGGAGGCAGCTAGCATTCTGCGCCACTGTCACGAAGGGCTAACCGGAGGTCATCATGGAGCAAATTACACTGTAAAGAAAGTGTTAGACTCTGGGTTTTACTGGCCCACAATCTATCATGACGCGCATGAATGGGTTAGAGTGTGTGATGCTTGCCAGAGGGCAACGAATATATCCGCATGTAATGAAATGCCTCAACATCCAATGCAAGTCTGTGAAGTCTTTGATATATGGGGTATAAGTGACAATCGGCAAAATTCCGGTAATACCGTACAACCTGAACAACTATTTCAACTATTATTTTCGCGTGTTTGACTTGATTTTAATTAATTAAGTCTTAAAAGTCTAGGAACTATAAAAATCATAATGAATTATGTTAACAAATCTGTTGCGATTGAAAACAATATCTTAGACTAACAATAAGAACGCGAATAAACGATACTTGTCAGTACTAGTCACGGTGCAGTCTGACACGATGAAAACAAGACATACAAATATGTCTACACAAATAATCTACAAAATCTTTGTCCAATAGTAATATGTGCCTTATTATTTAGAAAATCCCAATTAAAAACCAAATTGTCCAAGTCCGTAGAAAAATACAGCAATCCTGCGAAAGTGTACAGCATTCCGCAGAACGAAACAGTAACTGTCCGAAAACCCAAAAATAAATATTATTCGACATAAATAACATAATGGGTATTAAAAACGACACAAAATCCGCAATCGAATCTTGTTGCGTTAAGCTGCACGGTTAGTACAGTAAACTGCCAGTCAGCAAAGCTGGTACCGGAACCGTGTCAAAAATAATAAAATTTTTAGTCCAAAAAGTTGGATTAATTATTTGGAAAATAAAACATGTGCAAAATTAATTTTTGTTATGTATTTCTCTAAACGAAACACGGTGTCAGTATTTAAACCGGTACAGGACCCAAACCGACTTTTTCACCCGAACTACAAACTAAAAATTTTGGTGAACTAGTTTTACCTAGTGTCACACTACTTTAAAATATTAGAGCTTAAAACCTTGTAGATATTTTTATATAAAATGTCAAAGTTCTAAAAATGCTTAAAGATTACAGTTTAAACAAGTTTTTATAAGAAAATTCCGCAAATAAACCCCTCTACATGGCTGATTTTCGGAAATATGGGTCCCCCTCCAAGCTCACTCATCTAGTTGTTGTGTTGGAACAAGGAAATGTGTGATTAGTGTCTCTTTCCAAGATCTTGATACTTCTAACACTCCACCACCTCCCGTAATCCCAAAAACCATCAAACTTAACCAACCTCCTCTCTCTCTCTCTTCAAATTTTCGGCTAGACCAAACACACCTATCACTCCATCTTCTTTCAATCTTCAAACTCAAGAATTCATGCTCTTATGGAGGTCAATGGATGAAACATGCTACTAGGGTGTTTCGAAAGACTATTTGGAGCATTTTTGGTGGAACTAGAAGCTTTAGATCAACAAGATTTTCTTATCTTCATCTTTATTTCCTTGAAAAATTGTAAGAACATCACACTAGCCTCACTTTTATTCTTGATTTCTTTTACAAGTTCATCATAAACCCACATGAAAAACAACAAGAAACAACTAAAAATCATTATTTTTAACCATGATTTTTCTATGATTATGAGATGAACTTGGAGGAATCTAGACTAATAAACTTGAATCTTGGTTATTCTTACTCAAAAATATGATCTACATGCATGCATGTAAGATCAACCAAGATTCATCAACAAAGTGATGAACATGAGTTTTTGATGAACATGCATGCTAGTAAAATGTGAGAAACCATTTAAAACCAAGAAAATAAATTTTTGAAAAATTTCTTGAATAAAGTTTCCATTTCTGGAAAGAATCAAAAGTAAGAAATATGTTAGTAGTAAACATTTAGAACACATATTTATGCTTCAAATGACCTTGTGAGTCATCTAAAACAAGAATTTTCAATAAAATCTTATTCTACAAATTTTTGGCAAAAATAAGGAATAAAGTTTCCTTTTTGGGAAAGTTAAGAACAATATCATGTTCATGCTACTTTTGTTGACAAATTTTGATGGATATTGATACTTGATGATATTTTGTATTGAAATAAATTGAAAACAAGTTTTGTATAAACTTGGGGAAAAATCCATATTTCAAACAAAACTATGGCAAAATTTTTATAAATTTTGTTATGTTTTAAAAGTTGTTAAACAAAGAAGTATGTAACTAAAACAACTATTTAAGGTCTTTGAACATGATTAAACAACTTTTGGACAAAGACATAAATCCATGTTTTATAAAAAAAGATTTCTAAATAAAAATGACAAGTATATATTTTTGGATATAAATGTGTACTTACAAAAATATTCATTAAGTATCATAAGTATATATATTTTGATGTGTACATCATATGTTAGTTCAAGTAGGAACAAATGCAAAATTTATACACATCCATAAAAATTACAAAAATATATATATGAACTTGAAAAACGAAATAAAATATCCATCCTTGGACACGAAAACACAAATGGACATATCCGGACACTATTGGACAATATGGACTTTTGGACAAACTAAAATGGCACAAACAAAACAAATGGTAAAAACGAGACGGCCGACACAAACGGGACAAACGATACGAATAAATCAAACCGACAGGTAGTAAATGACTATAACAAAATACGAGCCGTCACAAAAGCTTATGCACTAAAAAGGCTTAATTATGGCATAAGTAATGATTTTTATAAAAACTAGATTTTTATAAAAATACAAGTATTACTATTATTTTGACTAGCCCAAAATCTTGTAAATAAAGAAAATAGTCCATAAGTTAAAATTGGGCTAAGGCCCATTTCACATAAATGAAATTTGGGCTAGGCCCACCTTTACAAAAAAAAAACAATGGACTAAAATATATTTTTAGTTAAAATTGGACTAAAGCCCACTTTACAAAATACTTGGGCTTAAAACCCAATCTTTACAAATTATTATGGACTAGATATAAAAACAATTTGGGCTAGACCCATTCTTACACAAATTATTTTGGCTAAGTACACAATTATAAACTAAATTGGGCTAGGCACACTTTTATAAAATGATTTGGGTTAAGGCCCACTCCTACAAATTAATTTGGACTTGCCCACTTTAAACAAAGTTATTTGGGCTAGGCCCATATAAACCAAATACACAAAATGGACTTAAAATCTGATAAATAAATTAAGCCCATTCTAAAACAAATCAAATAGAATATATATATATATATATATACACACACAAAAACACAACAAAGAAAGCAAACGACTACGAAAAACTAAAAATGAAATACAAGATGAAATACTTGTACAATAAACAAACATAAACCTAAGTGTCTAACTAGATTAGAACACTTGTAGGTCGAGAAACAAACAACGAACAAGGGATCGAATAGAGATTTGCAAGGAACGCAAATCTGTGAGTTCATGTTTCCCCTTTATTTTGAATGTTAATAGTTTTAAACTTTCGGGGATGTATACATGTTACAAAGAGTATGATGCTTACCATGAAACTATTTTGATCACATGCAGATAGGTGTTTAAAATAAAGGGACCATTAATGAATAAACAAGTACCGAGGAACAAACGAATAGATCTATTTGGGTTTTGGCAAGCCCCACTCTTAACGGCAACGATAACCACGATCGTTAAGAGTGCCTTTGTGTCCAAACTAGTGTCGTTGACACACACGATAAATTGTCAAGGTTTGGTTATCTCCTATTCAGCATACATATTAGTGTCCTTGCAACACACTAATGATCATACGATTTCTTTTATCATACTATACAAAAATGAATTTTACTACTTCAAATGTTTTGGAGACTCATTTGATGCGAAAACAAAATAACATGAATTCACTCAACTTTTGTTGACCTTTTCAAAATTAACATGTATTACAGGAGATTAGTGGACGGCTTTGGGAAAAATATGTTCGAGTGGTTTTCAAGAACGCAAGCTTTTGAGATGTCATCCGTGTTCAGTTGTCATGTTGTGTAAAACTATTTTGAACTTTGAATAATGTGTTAAAGTTGTAGTTGTTTTAAATTTCGAACAAGACATATGTATTGTAAATTATGGTTTCGAAATAAATGTATGGATGAACATCTTTTATGTTTCAAATATTTTGTTTACTCAATTGATTGTAACGATTGCCGCTCTCGTCACACCTTGCCAGACGTTTCCGCATAAACCGAAAATCGGGGTGTGACAGACCTGGTATCAGAGCATCAATTATAGTGAACTTAGATTCTTTTTTAGTCTGGTCTACAATTTCAAAACGATGTTCTTTACAACAAGCGTTCTACATTATATTTTTACAAAGCGTCCACTAATACAAAACGTTAATGCAAGGATACTATGTGATAATATTAAACGATAGTTCGAAACGATAATACCAAAGTCTAGTTTATTTGGTACAATTCTATGGGGTTTAGACACGATAACAATAAGTCGAACTAGAAACGATACATGATATAAACAACAATGAAAACAAAAGAAAAATTGCCCAAAAATCTATTATTTATAAGTTGTTCACATGTGTACGTTGTACGGATTGTTTTGCCAGGACCATGTCATCCAGTTCAGACTCAGATTCAGCAGGTCACGCCTCTATGCCGGCTACATACCATTAGACGATCTTTCCCCACCTGTTATGCTCGTTTCCGATGACGAGGTTTCCGACGACGAGTGGATGGACATTGATTTCCAGCCATTCGCCATTCCTGATCCCGATCCAGCCGACATTCCACTGGTGGATGACGTGCTTGCTATCCCCCACTTTCATGACATGATCATTTTTTGTCACCCCTAGGGTGAGCATGTTGTTGCTTTTATTCCGATTCCACTTGATATAGTTGGCCAAGAGGGCGGTGATGACGTCCCTCCTGTTGTTGATCCTATGCTAGATGGCGATGATGAGGACATTGTCATCCCCATTGTTCAGGTCGAGCACCTTCATGATGATTTAGGCATTGGTATTGATTTTGACATTGCAATACTTGATGTTGCACATCCCGATGCTACCACTATTGAGATCTCATCCTCATCCCCTGCATCACCTTTGACACCATCTCCACTTCACTCGCCCGATACAGTGTTACCTCCATCTTCGGAGGTGTTGCCATTCAATGATGATCCCATTTTGACCACTACATTCCCATATTTCCATCCAATCATCCCTCCTGTTACTGGACCATCTCACTACTCTTTGGGTGGTACATCTGTGCCGAACGGGCATCTATCTCCATATCCGTTTGCCGGATCTTTAGCTACCCCTGTTACATCTACAGTCAGTTCACATTTCGACCCGTATGCTGCCGGGCCGTCCCACACTGCTCCTAGTTGCCCTATGGCTGGGTATTCTTTGCTGACCTCACCTCCATTGTTTGGAGATCCATATCATGTCTCTACTTCCATGCAAAGTACTGTCACATATCCATCTCCATGCTTTACAGACTTACATACACATCCCCCACCGGGTATGGGTCTGTTCGATCCATTCCATCCGAGTCACTTGCCTCCATCCACTACTAAGTTTAGACTCACATCAGTCGAGAGTCAGCTCGACATCGTTTTTATTCGTCTCCATGAGCTTCGTGCTCAGTTACCTGCTTCGCGAGCACCTACGAGTACCGCACCTTCGTCATCCTCATTGCCACCATTACCGACATCATCCCCTCCTCCTCTACTGCCTCTTACCGATGTCACCTCCACCACCATCTCTACCAGCACCATCATTTCCCCCACACCATGCCACACCTCCGTCTATTGAGAGGCGCGTTAGCGCCATAGAGGAGGAGATGGCTTATTTCCGAGGGGCCATTGATGCATCTACACCCCCACCCCCACCTCCACTCTAGTCTTGGTATGTGGTCGCATCATGAGGTAGATCCCCTTAGCAGGTTAGAAGACTGTTCGAAGAGATTTTTGAAGATATATATAAGATCAACTTGAAGACGACGAAGAACTGTGTGAAGAAGGACTCTATTTTGTATTTGTATATGTTTATGGCATGGATTTTGCAGTAATGTAACTCCTAACTATATTTTTGTTTCTTCACAAACATTTTGTATCAAGTTGACAACTATATATATGTATGTAGCATCTCTTCTTTTATGCTTTGTTATTGTTGGATTTGTTTTTATGGTAATGATTTGGTATGGATGTTTTTGCATGAGATATGATCAATTTATTCTATTTTTATGTATGTATGTGTTGTGGTGATGTGTTTCATTCTATTTTTGAGCCCATGAACGACAATATTTATTTTAAATATTTGTCTAAATTCTTCTATATGTTTTTCATATGAAGATTCATGGCGCCAAGAAGGAGGAATTTACGTGACGTTCAAAATCCTTTACCCACAACTCAAGCTAAGCTTGATGCCTTACTGAACCAATGCATTGCTCATGTGATTGCACAGTACGAGGCAATACGTGCTAACCAAAATGATGGGCCGAGAGTTCAAGCTCCACCAGTAGCCCAAATCCTGTAAACGGTTGGTTACTCTTAACCTTTCAAAGGAATTCTCATTAATATTTATTTTCAAAATATTTATTTTTGACAATTTGAGAACCAACATTTCAGGATGCACGTATAAACAATTTCATGATTGCAAACCCTTGAATTTCGATGGCACGGGTGGTGCCGTAGCATTCGTCTGTTGGATGGAGAAAATGGATTCCATTATTCGCATGAGCAACTGTACCCCAAATCAGACTGTGTTATATGTCTCGGGTATGTTGGCTGAAGCCTTGTCTTGGTGGAATCTACAAGTACAAATTTTGGAAGATGCAGCCGCGTATGCCATCACATGGGATAGACTAAAGGAGATGATGAGAGAGAAATATTGTTCGAGGGCGGAGTTAGAAATGTTAGAAACGGAGTTTTGGAATATAACGATGGATGGACCAGATATTTATGGGTATACACAACGATTCCACGACCTTTCACGAGTGGTTCCATATATGGTAACTCCGGAGTTTAAACGAGTTGAAAGGTATATTTGGGGATTGGCACCCCAGATCCGGAGTATGGTCACGTCTTCACATCCTACCACGGTCACTGAGGCCATCACAATCTCCGTTAGTCTAACCGAAGAAGCGAAGAGGATGAATAAATTTGACAAAAAGGGTACTGAGAAAACAAAGGAAAAACGAGTAGAATCCGCTTCACATGACAATAAGCGGAAATTCTCACAATTTAAGAAAGGATCCCGATCGAGCGAAAAGAAAAAGGAGAAC
Organism: Helianthus tuberosus; assembly: GCA_030545235.1. NCBI lineage: Eukaryota > Viridiplantae > Streptophyta > Magnoliopsida > Asterales > Asteraceae > Helianthus > Helianthus tuberosus. Next base: position 124,705,719 of record CM060352.1, read on the forward strand.
CCCCCAAAGAGATCGGGGAAGGCATTCGTAGCAGCAGAAACAGAATCAAAAGGTTATGTGTGAAATGCACCAAAGTGTAACAGATGCGGGTATCATCACACGGGTAGTTGCCGAACTATCAAGTGTGACAAGTGCGGAAAGATGGGGCACCGCACCAAAAAATGTTGGGGTAACAACAAGGTGGTTAAGAAAGAAGGAGGTAGCAAAAGCGATAACGAACGAGGGCAAAACCAAGGCTGTTTCAATTGTGGTGATATGGGACACTTCAAGAAAGACTGTCCCAAAGAGAACAAAGGCTGCGGACGAGGCTTTGTGGTTGGATCTAAAGAAGCGTGACAGGATCCCAGCGTAATCACTGGTACGTTTCCTATCAACGATCATTTCGCTTCTATTTTATTTGATACCGGTGCAGATTTTAGTTTTATATCTTTAGACTTTAAAGATATGCTTGGAATAAAGTCAATTAAACTAGATGTTCCATTCACTATCAAATTAGCGAATGCAAAAGTGATTGAATCCAATAACATTGTTAAAGGATGCTCCTTAGAGTTAGGAGGACGAAAATTCAAAATTGACCTAATGCCCGTTCACCTAGGTAGTTTTGATACTGTGATTGGAATAGATTGGCTATCCACCAATCAAGCCGAAGTCTATGTTATGACAAGATCATTCGAATCCCCCTTCCTAATAACAAAACACTTCTTGTTCACGGTGAGAAAAACGAAATGCCATTACGAATTATTTCCTGTATGAAAACCCGAAAGTGCCTACGAAAAAGATGTATAGCATTCTTAGCGCACATAGTTGACAAGAAGGCCAAGGAGCTAAAACTTGAGTAAATCCCGGTTGTGAAGGAATTTCCTAAAGTCTTTCCAGAAGACTTGCTGGGAATACCACCACAACGACAAGTCGAATTCCGAATAGACTTAATTCCAGGTGCCACACATGTGGCAAAGTCTCCATACCAACTTGCTCCTTCGGAAATGCAAGAATTGTCCACACAACTTCAAGAGTTGTTGGATAAGGGTTTCATCAGACCAAGCCACTCACCCTGGGGAGCTCCAGTCCTATTCGTAAAGAAGAAGGACAGAAGTTTTAGGATGTGCATAGATTATCGAGAGTTGAATAAACTCACAATCAAGAATCGGTATCCATTACCGAGGATTGACGATTTATTCGATCAACTTCAAGGATCGAGCAATTATTCAAAGATCGATTTGAGATCAGGATACCATCAACTCAGAGTTCCAGAAGAAAATGTTCCGAAAACGGCATTCCGAACTCGTTACGGTCATTACGAGTTCCTTGTTATGCCTTTTGGCTTAACAAATGCACCAGCGGTGTTCATGGACTTAATGAACCACGTGTGCAAGCCTTACTTCGACACATTCATGATAGTATTTATCGATGATATATTGATATATTCACGAAACAAGAGTAAACACGAGCACCATCTTAGAACTATTCTTAAGTTGTTGAAAAAGGAGAAACTGTATGCGAAATTTTCCAAATGCGAATTTTGGCTTTGCGAAGTTCAATTTCTCGGACATGTAGTCAACGAGAAAGGCATACATGTTGATCCATCGAAAATTAAGGCCATAAAGAATTGGAGTGCACCAAAGACATCAACCGAAATACGTCAATTTCTAGGATTGGCCGGTTATTATCGAAGATTCATTGAGAATTTTTCGAAGATTGCTCAGTCACTCAATTCTCTCACTCAAAAAGATAAGAAATTTGATTGGGGAAAGAAACAAGAAGCGGCATTTCAACTACTTAAAGACAAACTCTGTAATGCTCCAATTCTATCACTCCCAGACGGTACGGATGATTTTGTAGTCTATTGTGACGCCTCACGACAAGGGTTTGGATGCGTGTTGATGCAAAGGGAGAAAGTTATTGCATACGCATCAAGCCAACTAAAGATACACGAAAGGAACTATACCACACATGACCTAGAGTTAGGTGCAGTGGTTTTTGCATTAAAAAATTGGCATCGTTATCTTTATGGTACCAAATGCACGATATTCACGGATCACAAGAGTCTTCAACATATATTTAACAAGAAAGAGTTAAATATGCGCCAAAGACGATGGGTCGAATTGTTGAATGACTATGACCGTGAGATCAAATATCATCTGGGCAAAGCGAACGTTGTCGCGGATGCATTAAGTCGAAAAGAACGAGTTAAACCTCTGCGTGTGCGATCTTTAAGGCTCACAATTCACAATGATCTTACCTCTCGAATTCGTGATGTTTAGCAAGAAGCATTGAAAGTAGAAAACATCAAGGCAGAAACGCTTAGAGGTATGGAAAAACAATTAGAACCAAAAGAGAACGAAGCCTTATATTTCCTGAATAGAATTTGGATTCCTCATTTTGGTGGTCTTCGAGGCCTAATTCTTGATGAGGCTCATAAATCCAAATATTCAATAAATCCTGGAGCAGATAAGATGTATCACGATCTCAAGGAATTTTATTGGTGGCCTAATATCAAAGTTGATATTGCGACATATGTTGGAAAATGTCTAACATGTGCTAAAGTTAAGGCCGAGTACCAAAAACCTTCTGGATTGCTACAACAACCTGAAATCCCTAACTGGAAATGGGAACATATTTCTATGGATTTCATAACTAAATTACCTAGGACTTCTCGTGGTCACAACATGATTTGGGTAATCGTCGATCGATTAACCAAGTCAGCTCACTTCTTACCTATCTGTGAGAAAGATAGTACTGAGAAGTTAGCTTAAATCTATCTCAAAGAAATTGTAGCAAGACATGGTGTACCACCGAGACGGTCATTTTATATCAAGGATTTGGCAGTCTTTTCAAAAGGACTTTGGATCCCAATTAAATTTGAGCACGACCTTTCATCCCCAAACTGACGACCAAAGTGAACGCACAATTCAAACTTTAGAAGATATGTTGCGTGCTTGTGTGATGGATTTAGGTGGGAATTGGGACACTCACTTGCCTTTAGTGGAGTTCTCATACAATAACAGTTATCACACGAGTATTAAAGCCGCACCTTTCGAAGCGTTATATGGTCGTAAATGTCGATCTCCGCTATGCTGGGCGGAACTAAGCGACAAACAAATGTTAGGTCCTGAGTTAGTTCAAGAAACTACCAATAAAATATTCAAAATTCGAGACCGTATCAAGGTGGCTCGAGACAGACAGAAAAGCTACGCGGACAGACACCGCAAACCATTGTCTTTTGAGGTTGGAGACAAGGTATTGTTAAAAGTCTCGCCATGGAAAGGCGTAGCTAGATTTGGTAAGCAAGGGAAGCTTAGCCCAAGATACATAGGACCATACGAAATCTTAGAAAAGATTGGAAACGTCGCCTACAAGTTAAAGCTGCCTGAAACAATCAATAACGTTCACAACACTTTTCATGTGTCGAATTTGAAAAAGTGTCTTTCGGATGAATCACTTATTATTCTCCCGGACGAAATCCAGGTAGACGACAAACTCCATTTCATCGAAGAACCTGTTGGTGTTCTGGATTCAAAGATTTATAAAACGAGGAGAAGTCGTATCAAACTAATTAAAGTCCGATGGAACTCGAAACGAGGACCCGAATTCACATGGGAACGAGAAGAAGAAATCAAAAAGCAATACCCTCATTTGTTTAAGAAAGTCCCAACATAGAGTAACGCCATCTAAAATTTCAGGACGATCTTTTCTTTAACAGGGGGAGAATGTGACAATCGGCAAAATTTCGGTAATTCTGTACAACCTGAACAACTATTTCAACTATTATTTTCGCGTGTTTGACTTGATTTTAATTAATTAAGTCTTAAAAGTCTAGGAACTATAAAAATCATAATGAATTATGTTAATAAATCCGTTGCGATTGAAAACAATATCTTAGACTAACAATAGGAACGCGAATAAACGATACTTGTAATAACTAGTCACGGTACAGTCTGACATGATGAAAACAAGACTTACAAATATGTCTACACAAATAATCTATAAAATCTTTGTCCAAAAATAATATGTGCCTTATTATTTAGAAAATCCCAATTAAAAACCAACTTGTCCAAGTCCGCCGAAAAATACAGCAATCCTGCGGAAGTGTACAACATTCCGCAGAACGAAACAGTAACTGTCCCAAAACCCAAAAATAAATATTATTTGACATAAATAACATAATGGGTATTAAAAACGACACAAAATCCGCAATCGAATCTTGTTGCGTTAAGCTGTACGGTTTGTTCAGTAAACTGCTAGTCAGCAAAGCCGGTACCGGAACCATGTCAAAAATAATAAAAATTTTAGTCCAAAAAGTTGGAATAATTATTTGGATAATAAAACATGTGCAAAAATAATTTTTGTTATGTATTTATCTAAACGAAACACGGTGTCAGTATTTAACCCGGTACAGGACCCGAACCGATTTTTTCACCCGGACTACAAACTAAAATTTTTGGTGAACTAGTTTTACCTAGTTTCACGCTACTTTAAAATATTAGAGTATAAAACCTTGTAGATATTTTTATAAAAAAATGTCAAAGTTCGAAAAATGCTTAAAGATTATAGTTTAAACAAGTTTTTATAAAAAAAATTCAGCAAATAAACCCCTCTACATGGCTGATTTTTGAAAATGTGGGCCCCCCTCCAAGCTCACTCATCTAGTTGTTGTGTTGGAACAAGGAAATGTATGATTAGTGTCTCTTTCCAAGATCTTGATCCTTCTAACACTTCACCACCTCCCAAAAACCATCAAACTTTACCACCCTCCTCTCTCTCTCTCTCTTCAAATTTTCGGCTAGACCAAACACCCCTATCAGACCATCTTCTTTCAATCTTCAAACTCAAGAATTCATGCTCTTATGGAGGTCCATGGATGAAACAAGCTACTAGGGTGTTTAGAAAGACTATTTGGAGCATTTTAGATGGAACTAGAAGCTTTAGATCAACAAGATTTTCTTAACTTCATCTTTATTTCCTTGCAAAATTGTAAGAACATCACACTAGCCTCACTTTTATTCTTGATTCTTTTACAAGTTCATCATAAACCCACACGAAAAACAGCAAGAAACAACTAAAAATTATTATTTTTAACCATGATTTTTCTATGATCATGAGATGAACTTGGAGGAATCTAGACTAATAAACTTGAATCTTGGTTATTTTTACTCAAAAATATGATCTACATACATGCACGTAAAATCAACCAAGATTCATCAACAAAGTGATGAACATGAGTTTTTGATGAACATGCATGCTAGTAAAATGTGAGAAACCATTTAAAACCAAGAAAATAAATTGTTGAAAAATTTCTTAAATAAAGTTTCCATTTCTGGAAAGAATCAAAAGTAAGAAATATGTTAGTAGTAAACATTTTGAACACATATTTATGCTTCAAATGACCTTGTGAGTCATCTAAAACAAGAATTTTCAATAAAATCTTATTCTATAAATTTTTGGAAAAAATAAGGAATAAAGTTTCCTTTTGGGAAAGTTAAGAACACTATGATGTTCATGCTACTTTTGTTGACAAATTTTGATGGATATTGATACTTGATGATATTTTGTATTGAAATAAATTGAAAACAAGTTTTGTATAAACTTGAGGAAAAATCCATATTTCAAACAAAACTATGGCAAAATTTTTATAAATTATGTTATATTTTAAAAGTTGTTAAACAAAGAAGTATGTAACTAAAACAAATATTTGAGGTATTTGAACATGGTTAAACAAATTTTGGACAAAGACATAAATCCATTTTTATAAAAAAAGATTTCTAAATAAAAATGACAAGTATATATTTTTGGATAAAATGTGCACTTACAAAAATATTCATTAAGTATGATAAGTATATATATTTTGATGTGTACATCATATGTTAGTTCAAGTAGGAACAAATGCAAAATTTATACACATCCATAAAAATTACAAAAAAAGATATATATGAACTTGAAAAACGAACTAAAATGTCCATCCTTGGACACGAAAACACAAATGCCCAAATCAGGACACTATTGGACAATATGGAATTTTGGACAAACTAAAATGGCACAAACAAAACAAATGGTAAAAACGACACGGACGACACAAACGGGACAAACGATACGAATAAATCAAACCGACATGTAGTAAACGACTATAACAAAATACGAGCCGTCACAAAAGATGATGCACTAAAAAGGCTTAATTATGGCATAAGTAATGATTTTTATAAAAACTAGATTTTTATAAAAATACAAGTATTACTATTATTTTGACTAGCCCAAAATCTTGTAAATAAAGAAAATAGTCCATAAGTTAAAATTAGGCAAAGGTCCATTTCACATAAATAAAATTTGGGCTAGGCCCACTTTTACAACAAAAAAAAAAAAAAAAACAATGGACTAAAATATATTTTTAGTCAAAATTGGACTAAAATATATTTTTAGTCATTACAAAATACTTGGGCTAAAAACCCAATCTTTACAAATTATTATGGAATATATATATTTTTAGAAAACAATTTGGGCTAGGCCCATTCTTACACAAATTATTTGGGCTAAGTCTACAATTATAAACTAAATTGGGCTAGGCACACTTTTATAAAATGTTTTGGGCTAAGGCCCACTCCTACAAATTAATTTGGGCTTGACCCACTTTAAAAAAAGTTATTTGGGCTAGGCCCATATACACCAAATACACAAAATGGACTTAAAATCTAATAAATAAATTAAGCCCATTCTAAAAAAAATCTAATAGAATATATACATATATATATATATATATATATATGAAAACACAACAAAGAAAGCAAATGACTACGAAAAACTAAAAACGAAATACAAGATGAAATACTTGTACAATAAACAAACATAAACCTAAGTGTCTAACTAGATTAGAACACTTGTAGGTCGAGAAACAAACAACGAACAAGGGATCGAATAGAGATTTGCAAGGAACGCAAATCTGTGAGTTCATGTTTCCCCTTTTATTTTGAATGTTTATAGTTTTAAACTTTCGGGGATGTATACATGTTACAAATAGTATGATGCTTACCATGAAACTATTTTGATCACATGCGGATAGGTGTTTAAAATAAAGGGACCATTAATCAATAAACAAGTACCGAGGAAGAAACGAATAGATCTATTTGGGTTTTGGCAAGCCCCACTCTTAACGGCAATGATAACCACGATCGTTAAGAGTGCCTTTGTGTCCAAACTATTGTCGTTGACACACACGATAAATTGTCAAGGTTTGGTTGCCTCCTATTCAGCATACATATTAGTATCCTTGCAACACACTAATGATCATACGATTTCTTTTATCATACTACACAAAAACGAATTTTACTACTTCAAATGTTTTGGAGACTCATTTGATGCGAAAACAAAATAACATGAATTCACTCAACTTTTGTTGATGTTTTCAAAATTAACATGTATTACAGGAGATTAGTGGACGGCTTTGGGAAAAATATGTTCGAGTGGTTATCAAGAATGCAAGCTTTTGAGATGTCATCCGTGTTCAGTTGTCATGTTGTGTAAAACTATTTTGAACTTTGAATAATGTGTTAAAATTGTAGTTGTTTTAAATTACGAACAAGACATATGTATTGTAAATTATGGTTTCGAAATAAATGTATGGATGAACATCTTTTATGTTTCAAATATGTTGTTTACTCGATTAATTGTAACGATTGCCGCTCTCGTCACACCTCGCCATACGCTTCCGCAAAAACCGAAAATCAGGGTGTGACAATATCGACTTCATGGGTCCAATTCCAGCCTCACGAGGTAACAAATACATCCTAGTTGCTGTAGACTATGTCTCAAAATGGGCCGAAGCATAAGCTTTGCCCACAAATGATGTTAGGGTGGTTGTGAGGTTCTTAAAAAGTATGTTTACCCGATTTGGTGCTCCAAAAGCACTTATCAGTGACCATGGAACGCATTTTTGTAATGCGTAGTTAGAACGAGCCTTGACACATTATGGTGTTCATCACAGATTGGCTACACCATACCACCCTCAAACAAGCGGGCAAGTTGAGGTCACAAATGGGGGTTTGAACAGAATCCTTGAGCGGTCCATTAATAACAACCGCAAGGATTGGTCAGACAAACTAGATGACGCTCTGTGGGCTTTTAGAACAGCATTCAAAACACCTATCGGGATCACTCCCTTTAGATTGGTTTACGGAAAAGCCTGTCATCTACTTGTCGAGCTAGAACACAAGGCATTTTGGGCCTTAAAAATGGCAAACATGGATTTAAAGAGCGGAGGGGAAGCCCGTTTTCTTCAAATCCACGAGCTCGAGGAGCTAAGAAACCATGCCTACGAGAGTTCTAGCAGGTACAAAGAATGAGTCAAGAGGTTTCATGACCAAAGATTGAGAGAACATAAAGGTTTCCGCGTTGGGGATGTTGTCTTGTTATACTCCTCACGACTGCGTTTATTACCCGGAAAGTTAAGATCACGATGGACGGGTCCATACACGGTCAAAGAAGTATTCCCTTACGGAGCCATCATCATCGAAAATCTAAGCGGGGAAACTTTCAAAGTCAACGGTCATAGACTTGAGTCAAATCAACAGACTGGTTGACTCGGTGGAGGAAATTCTCGAACTCCACGTCCCGCACGCTTGAAACAAGTGTGGGGAGAATGAGTCTAACTATCGACTCGCTGACAGATTTGGCGAGCGTGTTTTCACAAGCTAAGGGTAATTTTGCACATATTAGTTTGTCATATTTATTTATAGTTCGTTAATTTTCCGGTTTAAACGTAGGAATTTACAAGTTTGATTCATAACTTTTGGAATTTTGAAGTTGAATTACTGTTAAAATATGCAAAATCTTAAAAAAAATGGAAAAAAATTAGGTGAAAACACGAAGTTAAACACTTGTTGTTAAAACTGACCCGAAAATGCCCAGGTGACGCAAGACCGTGCGGTCATCGGCACGGTCATGCACTTCGTAGTCGGACCAAACCAGAACTAGTGCACCGGACAGTCATCGACTCGCACTACCGTGTGATCCGCTGCACTACCATGCAACACGGCACTATCAGGCAAACCAGGAGTGCGATCCAGATTGGCATGACTATGCGACCAGTCGCACGACCGTGCGAGTAAAAATATGAACAGTAAAAACAGGGTATTTAAGCGATTTTTCTGTCAAAACTTATCACTTTTTCGAAACCCTAACAACCGCACGGGAGTTCCAGGTCGCCCACACCTAAAAATCAACCAATTCTTGCTTAGATTATACTTCAATCTTCTTCCAAGGTATGTTTCCTACTTGTTTTTCAGATTTAACTTAGTTTCTGATGTAGATCTGGGGTTTTGAATCAAGAAATTTGGGGTTTTTTTTTTCAAAAAGTTAAATAAACCCTTGTTCTTGAATGTTTGTTGCTAAATCGGTCGTTCTGATCATTGTTCTGATGTCCATTCATTGATTACTAGTTAGATTTTGAAATATACAAGTTAAAATCAGTGAATAAAACTGATTTCTGATGAAATTTATGACCACACGGTCATGCGATTGAAACGGCATGGAATTGCCGATCAAAAATCTGGACCAGATCGCTGAATCAGAACTACGTTACCGAGATGCACAGCATTACCAAATCGGCACGACAATGCAAGACCAATTACCGGAAATAGCCAGTCAAAGATCTCGGAATGGCACGGTGGTGCGACAAGTCCCACGACCGTGCGGATGCTGAAACGACAACAGAATGTCGTAAACAGCCTGTTCCGGTGGCAACATTTGAAATTTTAGATTCTGCTCTTATTTTGTTATATTCCTGTATGCAGATGAACCACAGATTCCTCGAGTTCAGCGAAAACAAAACGAAAGAATGTCCCTGTATTGCCAGATTGGAAGCTCTATGGAATCGACGGGGAAAAATCGGCGAACCGAGAAGGATCAACTGGGCCACTCTAACAGCCCTAAACCAAGAAGAAAGGCTATCCAATATGATTTCGTATCCGATGTCAAGGTTGTTAAACATTGCACGACCCGTGTATCTCGAGCTTACATTGGAATTTTTCGCTTCATACACTTATGACACACCAAGAAGCGAATCCAGACTTTAAGAATAAGAAGACGATACATTTCAGGTTGGGTAAGAAATGGCATAAATGGTCAGTTGCTAGACTGGGGATAAGGCTAGGAATATACTCAGCTGAAGATATCGATTCAGACCTTTTCACCAACATCTACAAGTTTGACAATGACCAGCAACGGGCTAACTTTTGGGCACAAGTGGCAGATGGGCCACCATATGATGCTAGAAAGGCTAAAGCATCAAGACTACGAGGCCCGCTCCTTAGGGTTATTCATCAGGTCATGAGTCACACCATATGTGGATGCATGGACAGTGCAGGAAATTGTCCCACTCCAGATCTTCTTTTCTTGTATTCAATAGTGAATGGAGTGCACGACAACCTCGCAGCTAGAATGGCTGAATTTTTCTTGAACAGCGCGAGGAGGACTACCAGCAGTGAGATCCATGGTGGTGAATATGTGATTCAGCTGGCATACAACTTGGGTATTATGAAGGATGATGTAGTCAGTGGTCTCACAATGGTTCATGCAGGAGGATACGTAGATATGAAGTCCTTAAGAGTAATGTGTTTAGAAGCGGATACAAACAATGGCCCGAGACTGAGGGGTCTAAATGGAGAGATGTGGGATCCGATACCCCACAGGACGAGGACATTGAGATGCAAGAACATAAAGTACTAGAGCACCACCGCAACACGATCAGCCACAGCGCGAACAACACCAACACTAGTATCAGTATCCACCACAGTAAAACTAGCCTCCAGGTATACCTTCCTATCCCGAGTTGTACTGGCAGTTTCAACAAATGCAGGTTTCTCAAGACACTATGAGAGCCACCCAGGAGACTATGCAGGCGACTCAAGACACCATGAGGGAGGAAATGTGTGCAGGTTTTTCCTACATCTTCGGAGGACTACAAAGCGTCTACCCTAGCCACTTCAGAGAGCCTCATCATTTTCCATTTGGAAACCCAGGTAACTATGGGGCGGGTTCATCTGGAACACGCCACCATGATGATGATGATGAGGAGTAGGAGGAGGAGGTAGAGCGGATCGTTCAGAAAACTGATGTTTTATCGTAGTTTATCTTATTTCTATTTAGTACTTTATTTTATTTGGGATTTTTAAAAACTTCATGTCTGTTTTTAAATGTTTAAGTAGTGTGTTTGCTTTGTTTGAATAATGGATTTGGTTTGATTATCTAACATCTTGATCAATGGTAATGTTGACTGTTTTAGCAAGTGACATACTTGGCAGATTTGTAAAGAATGCACACAGAGTTGAGACGACTTCAATCAAAGTCTACTCAAACGAGTCAACTTCAACTCTGAGGGAGTACCTTTTTCCCTTTTCACATTATTAGTTTAACTCTTCATAATTGCTTAACTAATATGTATTTCACATTAGGGACAATGTGAAGTTCAAGTGTGGGGAGGGGTTTAAAAGGTTTTAAACTTTGTTTGTCCTTAATTGTTCTCATTTCTGTACATATTTTCGAAAAATAAAACAAAAATGGTCAATTGTGTTCTTTAGAAAGCATCAAATTTGATAAAAATCGACAAGCCAACTTGATTTTTGAAAAAGATAACTAAAAAGCGTGATAAAACAAGAAGAAAGACTTGCATGTTTCTCTTTATATTTATACCCATTCCTTTCGTTTACGTGAGCATATTTTTTAGCCTTTACTGCTTTCTTGTCAATGCTTCTTTGTTTTTGCGGAAAATGAGTGAGCCAGATATTTTATGTAATTTACAACTTGTCATTTGAATACTTTTCAAAATCATGAATATGTGAAATTACATAGAAATGATAGAGGCACTTAGGATACCCTTTTTTTAGCCTTTTTCTTTGTTTATAACCCGCACCCAACATTATCCATTAGTTCGCCATGTTGAGCCTATTTTCCGTATTTTTCTTAATTTTACCCAAATATTAAGCCTACTTAACCAAATATAACCTTTTCTTATTTATCCCTTTTTGTTAAAATTCGGTCGTAGCTTTCTAGATTGATGTAAATCTTTGTAAAAAAAACCGTTTGTCAAAACTCTCTATAAGGACTATAGAAAAATCATTAAGAAGAAAATAGAGAGTAGAAGTGTAAAAGGAATAAACTCTGAACACATACACAAATAGCTTAACAACGTGTTCAGAATCCTAGAAAATAAATCGCTGAGTTTTAACCTTCTAGCCACTTTCAAATATCCATTCCATACCCTTAACCATAGCGTAAGATTACAACCCATCAAAGACCTCTTGATTTATGTTTTTCACATATTAATTGGTGGAGATTAGATCTTTTGACAAGCTTATGATATTGCATGATTCGTTGACTTGGTGTTGAGTGTTTTACACATACACATTACATGTATGATTCATAAATATAACCGAGTGTGTGTGAACATTGTGAGAAATGTAAAGATTTGCATGCTAAGTCGATCGAAAGTAGAATCATTGCTTTATAATTATCCTTTCATACATTCAAAAAAGCTTGTTTGTTTTAAAATCTTTGATGATAACTTTTTGAAAACCAATTTGACCACAAAACAAATTAGTAACTTTGTAAATATTCAGATTTGATTCCGTGTTTTATTTTAAGTTTGCTTGAGGACAAGCAAAGTTCAAGTGTGGGGATGTTTGATATATGTTAAATTATACATGTTTTTATCCCCCTAAACACTTCCATTTTAAGTGTTTTTTGATCGAAACCACGACGTTTAGGTACCAAATTTGGTACTTATATATTTTCAGGTCTTAAACGGAGCACAAAAGAAAAATCTGATGAAAACGGACAAATTCTGATGCATTTATGATGAAACGGACAACATTCTGATACTGCCAGGTGTCGCACGACCGTGCGACCTAACGGCACTACCGTGCAGATAACTCGACCTCAGAAGCACTGCCAGTGCGACTGATGGTACCAACCTTTTCACGGGCCGCACTACCGTGCGACCCGCCGCATGACCGTGCACCAGCAAGATCAAGCTTTTTGATCAAGTTTCTAATGACATCGCACTACCGTGCGATCCACGGCATGACCGTGCCAACCTGATGACTCAAACAACTTGTCCACTAATCCACTTGTCTGACCTTGGATCGGAGAAATGACGTCACCCGACAAGACCTATCGCACGGCTGTGCGATCCAACGGCACGACCGTGCAGATCAAAATTTCCCTATAAATAGCAGCATTCGCTACTGGTTTCAATGTTGGGTTTTTCTCCATGTTTCTAGGCGATTTCTGGGTTCCGAAGCAGTCCCGATCAGACCCATTTGAAGCCTCAAGATCGAGGGGAAGCATAACCGATCCAACCCATCAATTCCTTGCTTGTTTATGGTTCGATTCCTTGTTCTTATACATGTATTCTGATCATTATTCAAGTATTGAGATGATGTTAGTTTATGTTTAATGTAGTATTATGTAATAGTAGTAATGAACTTGTTTCTTGAATAATCTTTATGTTGTAATCTTGTTTGTATGAAACTTTAGTACATTTTCATGTTTGAATCTTCATGATTATATAATAAATGTTTCATTGATGTTGAGTTCTTGATTATGTTTGATTGTCTTGGATAATGAATCGGTGGTTAGTGGGATGGAAACTATTTCTTTATTAATCACTTGTTTGTAAACTTGTTTACACCATGAGACTCGAGAGGGGTATTGGTTTTATCTAAGATATATCTTATTTTGATTAAGAATGCTTTCTTGCACGTAAGGGTTCTAACGAATTACATAGTGTTGATTACATGTTCTTGAATGCGGTTTATGATCCTTGTTTAGTAGTTTTGGTCTGAAATTGCTGACATGGTAGATTTGTGTTCAAGACTTGTAAAGGTGAAATATTTTGTTATATGATCTACTTAAATGCTTATCCTCGTGGCTGTATTGTGACCATTGGTATTGCTTTCTTTGATAAATGAGGTTAGAAAACTCCTAGCGGATGACTAATCTATCTTTAAAGGTTCACTTGAATGAATATCAATAGCTCGCTAAAGAATGAGTTTAGGTGGTTAACATGTGTTTATCGTGTTAACTTTCTGAAGAATCATCATGTTAGAAAACTCCTAGCGGATGACTAACTGTCTTAAAATTGGAAAATTGATTAAGTGCTTTTGTGACATATCTGATAGATAACATGTTTAGGTTGTTTGTGAAACAAGATAGTAGTATATTTATGTTTTAGATATAATTTAGATAACTTAGTTAAACAACCATTCACCTATCCTGTCACAACCCGACCGTGTTAAAACAACGAAACCGCGGCGGAAACGTCGGTGAGTGTTGTAACAGAATCATCGTTTCACAACCATGGTAATTAAAAGTTTCTTTTTATTGATTCATTAAGTAAATTACATTGTCTTAAACCAAAAAAACAAATTAAACATCGTCTATCACGTTATTAAGTCACTAAGACCTTGTCCAGATCCTATATGAACATGCATCCTAGCAACCAACATCATGCAACACCACCTGAAACATATGTAAAAACAAAGTCGGCAAAGAAATGATTGTGAGCACATAGGTTTTATGAGAGTATCGGATTAATGGCTCGTTTATATGTTGTAGTACCTCATTAGACTACAAGAGCCAAAAGTACAAACCTCGTTTTGAAAAGTGTATTGCAACATGATTAACCAACTCAAAAACAAGTTGGTTATAGTTTATAAAATCTCGTAGCCATGATTCTTCCCAAAACATTTGTTTTAGTAAACCAAATCGTAAATTGTTCTTGTTATAAAACTCGTTAATAAAACTCGTATGGTTTATATCGTTTTGAAAACCTCGTTATGTGACATCGTTTCAAATCGTTTCCCAAGTGAACTAAATAATGCCACGGAATATAATATGATAAAAGCACTTATATATAAGATGTACCAGCGGCGTATCTACCATGCTTTTATCATGCTACACCCATCCCATTATCTAATCACAACCCAAAACCAATCGTTTAATCAAATCGTTTATCTCGTTTAAGTCGTTTCAAATCGTTTAACTCGTCCCAAAATCGTTTTCGTTTTAATTGTGAAACTACTTTTGGTCGTCTCGCTAATAACATTCAAACCTTCGTGACTCGACTATCTCGAAACTCGCATTAACAAACCACCAAAGGTTGGTCAAAGCAGAAAGTCTTTGACTTTCACGCTCGAAAAGCAATAAAAGAACGAAAGAAGCTTACAAAGGGTCCAAGCTAGGGAGAACTTGATCTATAACACTCAGGTATGAAGCAAAGGCTTCAACTTAGAGCATTAAAATGATCAAGGGTGCATAAAATGGAAGGAAGGCATGGCTATTTATACTTTTCGGTTCACCGTTAAGATCATTCCTTGCTAAAGAGGGAAAGATCTTGGCCATCCATGTGGGCTAGTGGTTTTGGAATACAAGAGATATCCTAAAAACCATCAAAACTTGCCCAAAGTATCCCAAATCAGCTGCCAAAACCGTCAAAACAAGCCCAAATGACCAGGTTCATTGTTTCTGTCTGCAAGTCTGTCGCGTCCCGCGTAATATTATGCCTGGGCTTACGCGGCCCGCCTAAGCAGAATGGCAGAATGACAGTTTTGGTCCCTGCAGCCCAAAACTTAGTTTTCGATGCATTTTGGGCACGTTTAAGCCCCGTTAACCTCATTTCAAGGCTCTAAAATGAAGTTAAAGTATAGAGAACTTAAAATATGCTCAAAAACATCTCGGATGTCGGTTCGTTTGGTCGTACGGTTGCGTTATTCGGTTAATTACGACGGAAGTCGTAACGAACACAAAAACGATCCAAATTAAGCGACAAATGGAATTTTATCATATCAATCACTAAAATAAAATATTTTAATGATTACATAAATTTTTGGGTGTTCGGATATATTCAGAACGTAAGATATGCGCGAAAATGCAAACTTATGCACTTTTTGATGCTTTTAGTCCCTATTGATCAAATAAGTTTATTTTAGCATAATGAACCCCTCAAATCCTATTTCTAAGCTATGTAAAGGATATTTATGGTATGTTTAACTTATGATCAAGTTCCAGAATGTTCATTACCATAAAAATCAGTATAGTTTCGCAGTTTGACACAAATAGTCCCTGCGATCGAACAAACTTGTTTTCGACACACCAAACCATCCAAAACTTATTTCTAAGTTATGTGAAGGTAATTTAAGGTATGTTAAGCGTATGTCACTATTCCAAAGTGTTTTTTGCGTTAAATTGACTGCGTTTACGCACCCGTTTGCGTATAACCTTCCAGAAAGCAATTCAAAGCTTGAAATCGGACTTGAATCAAATCGTAAAATCATCAAACACAAAAACACACATAATAACACCAAAACACATTGTTTTATTAATAATTAACATTGTTTTAGATTGAACATCGATTACAGAGCACAATTGTCACAGTCTCCCCTACTTTAGGAAATTTCGTCCTGAAATTTTAACTAGAGGAAACTTGTGAGAACAATTACGGATATTTCGCCTTCATTTGGTCCTCACGTTCCCAAGTAAACTCTGGGCCACGTTTGGATTCCCAAAGAATCTTGACCAATCGAATCCGTTTGTTCTTTAACTGTTTAATTGCATGGTCCACTATCTCCAAAGTTTTCTCGACAAAGTGCATCGTTTCATCAACTTGAATTTCGTCGAGTGGAATGTGAAGATTAGCGTCAGCTAAACACTTTCGCAAATTGGACACGTGAAAAGTCGGATGGATATTTCCAAACTCTGGGGGTAGCTCTAGTCGATAGGCAACCTTTCCAATTCTTTCAACAATATTAAATGGTCCAACATATCGTGGTGCAAGTTTTCCTTTCCTTCCAAATCTCACCACTCCCTTCCAAGGTGACACCTTGAGTAGGACATGGTCTCCGACTTGAAATTCTAAGGGCTTGCGTCGCATATCCGCATAACTCTTTTGACGGCTTCTAGCTGTCACAAGATTATCGTGAATTTTCACGATTTTGTCTGTCATTTCCAGAATGTGCTCAGGTCCAGTAAGCTGAGCTTCACCGATCTCATTCCAACAGACAGGTGAACGACATTTTCGACCGTAAAGAGCTTTGAACGGTGCCATATTAATGCTAGCATGATAACTATTATTGTAAGAGAACTCGATCAATGGCAGATGAGAACGGTGCCATATTAATGCTAGCATGATAACTATCACGCATGCTCTAAGCATATCCTCCAAAGTTTGAATCGTCCTCTCTTATTATCCATCTGTTTGGGGATGATAAGATGTGCTTAGATTTAGTTGGGTTCCCATAGCAGATTGCGTGGTCTTCCAAAAATGAGATGAAAATCGAGCATCACGATCGAAAATGATGTCCAAAGGAATACCATGTCGAGATACAATCTCATCAACATAAATCTTTACAAGTTTATCAGCAGATAGATCCTCGCAATTCGGAATAAAATGAGCTGACTTCGTTAATCGATCGTTGACAACCCAAATAGCATCATGACCTTTAGATGTATGCGGTAATTTAGTGATGAGATCCATCGCAATGTTCTCCCACTTCCAAACCGGTATCTCTGGTTGTACAAGCAAACCAGATGGTCGTTGATGTCCAGCCTTGACTTTGAGACAAGTTAGGCATTTCGATACATACAAGGCAATATCCTTCTTCATTCCAGGCCACCAATAACTTAGTACGAAGATCCTTGTACATTTTATCAGCACCAGGATGGATAGAATATCGAGACTTATGAGATTCGTCCATCACCAAAGTGCGAAGATCATCTTGTTTCAGAATCAACAAACAATCCTTGAAGTAGAGCAACCCATCGTCCTTCGCTTCGAGTTTAAACTCAAGTTGACGTGGTAATTCTTTACCCATCAAATTTTGTGAGGCACAAAATTGTTGAGCTTGAAGAACACGAGATTGGATATCAGATAGAGTTTGAACAGAATGAAGCTTGACTCGCTCCTTTCGACTAAGCGCATCGGCTACGACATTCGCCTTACCAGGATGGTAGCGAATCTAGCAATCGTAGTCGTTTAGGAGTTCAACCCAACGTCGTTGCCTCATGTTCAGCTCCTTCTGATTAAGAATATGTTGGAGACTTTTGTGGTCTGTGAAAACCACACACTTCATGCCATAAAGATAGTGTCTCCATATTTTGAGAGCAAAAACCACAACACCTAATTCAAGATCATGAGTCGTGTAGTTCTTCTCGTGAACCTTCAATTGTCTAGAAGCATATGCTATAACTTTGCCTCGTTGCATGAGAATACAACCAAGGCCTAAGTTGGACGCATCGCAGTAGACAACGAAATCATCGTTCCCATCGGGCAAAGATAGAACAGGAGCATCACACAGCTTCTATTTCAGTGTTTGGAACGCTTCTTCTTGCTTGGGTCCCCACTCAAAAGGCTTATTCTTCTGGGTCAAAGCAGTGAGTGGAACCGTGATCTTCAAGAAGTTTGAAATAAATCGACGATAATATCCAACGAGACCAAGAAAAGAACGAATCTCTGTGGGTGTCGTCAGTGTATTCCAATCCTTAATTGCAGCAATTTTGGATGGATCCACATGAATACCCTGCTCGTTGACTATATGTCCCAAGAACTGAACTTTTTTAAGCCAAAGTTCACACTTGGAGAATTTAGCAAAAAGTTGTTCCTTCTTCAGGAGTTCCAGTGTCAAACGAAGGTGTTGCTCGTGATCGGCTCGAGACTTCGAGTAAACAAGAATATCGTCGATGAACACAATGATGAACTTGTCTAAATAAGGCTTACAGACCCTATTCATTAAGTCCATGAAGATAGCTGGGGCATTCGTCAAACCAAAAGGCATGACCGTGAACTCATAGTGCCCATATCTTGTGCGGAATGCAGTTTTGGGAATATCTTCTTCGAGAACACGAAGTTAATGATACCCAGAACGCAGATCGATCTTGGAAAAACAGGTAGCACCTTGCAGCTGATCAAAGAGATCATCGATTCGAGGTAGGGGATATCGATTCTTGATGGTAAGCTTGTTAAGCTCACGATAATCGATACACATTCGAAAAGATCCATCTTTCTTTTTCACAAAGAGGACAGGAGCTCCCCAAGGTGAATAACTCGGTCGGATGAATCCTTTATCAGACAACTCTTGAAGCTGTTTTGATAACTCTTGCATCTCAGATGGTGCAAGACGATAAGGTGCTTTCGCAATCGGGTTAGCATTGGGTACAAGATCAATATGAAACTCGACTTGACGAACTGGAGGCAAACCAGGCAGTTCATCAGGAAATACCTCTGGATAATCCCGAACAATCAGAATATCCTGAATACTCTTGTTTTTGCTTTCTCCTCGGTGACATGTGCCAGGAAGGCAACATATCCTTTTCGTAAATAACTTCGGGCTTTCGTACACGACATGAGTTTCAAACCAACATATGGTTTCTCGCCACGAACCTCTAGGACATCACCAGACGAAAGAGGAATATGAACAATCTTATCGAAATAAACCACCTCAGCATGATGTTTGGTTAACCAATCCATCCCTTCGATAATGTCGAAACTCCCAAGTTGCATCGGCATGAGGTCAATAGGAAAAAGATGGTTGTCGAGGTTCAATTGACAACCACGAATAACAGAATCGACTACGAGAGGTTTACCAGTAGCAACTTCGACAATTAAGGGTTTCCTCAGTTTAGTTTTAGGTATCGCAAGTAAAGGCTCAAAAAATAACGAAACAAAACTCCTATCGGCACTAGAATCGAAAAGAACAGATGCAAGTTGATTGTTAACAAGGAACGTACCGTTAACAACCTCGTTGTCTGCCCTCGCCTCGTTTGCGTTCAGATTTAATGCTCGTCCACGAGTGGGATTCACATCCGCGTTCGCGTTTGGATTCGCATTCGCATTCGCATTCACCATCCTCGGGCAGTTGTTGTGGAAATGACCCATTTCTCCGCAATTAAAACATGAACCAGGTGGATATCTCGCAGCATTCCCCTGTACTTGTGCTGGAACCTGAGCAGCCTGATTCCGGCCCAAACGACAAATGTTGGCCAGATGCCAAAGTTTACCACACGTAGTGCACTGCTTGCAAGCCTGTTGGGCAACATGGTGACCATTGCATCGAGCACAGTGAGGTGCAGTACCAGCATATTGCTTCTTCGCTGGAGGTTGAGCTGGTGGGTTCTGAGGGTTCTGTGCAGTAACTGCAAAGTTCTGGGAAGCCTTGCGCTTCCTTGACTTTTTAGAAGACTCACCCTTCTTCTTACCCTTACCCTTGGCTTGTGCAGATTCAGCTGACTTCTTCTTATCACCCTTACGGGTCAGTTTACCTTTTCTGACCTGAGACTCGGTCAGAGTAGCAGCCAATTCGATCGCTTGACGAACAGTAGTAGGATTACTGCCAGTTACAATGTCTTGCACAGAATCGGGTAAACCATCGATATACCTCTCTATCGCTTTCTCCAACGGGGTAACCATAGTAGGACACAACAAACTGAGCTCCTCGTAACGATCCGTATACGCACGGTGTTCTCCCCCATCTTGTTTCAAATCATCGAATTCTCGTTCCAAAGCTTGAATTTCGTGACGGGGAAAGAACTCTCTCATCATGAAAGCTCGGAGCTCTTCCCAAGTTTGTGCCGTCGCCACATTGGCACCCCTATCACGCATCACTCCATTCCACCATGTAGGAGCACGCTTCTCGAACACACTGGATGCAAACTCAACCTTACGCTCATTCGAACATTGCACATGTCTGAATGTGCTTTCCAAACTTTCAAACCATTGTAGGAGCGCGGTTGCTCCTTGAGACCCAGAAAACTTCAACGGTTTAGCCGAATTGAAGTTCTTGAAACTACATTGTGCATTATTGTTATTATTGTTGTTGTATAATTGATGGATCTGGGTTACTACGTTCGGAAGAACTGCAGCCATTCATTGAGCAACAAGGGCTGCGACTTCTTCGTTAGTTAAAGGTTGTGCATCACGTCGAGGAGGCATTGTCTAAAAAGAACAAGGAAACATGTGAAACGAGTAAGGTCGACAATTGGGAAAAACAAAAGAGGTATTGAAAACATCGACAAAACACAAGGAATGCGATCATTCGTTTGTTACCTCGAACAAACAAACAACACGCAGTGGCTAATCAAAGTAAATGGATCAATATAATATATCACTGAAGACATGCTCGCCTATAAGTGAACACTCATCCCATGAGTTCCCAGGTAAGAGTGACTGGTCCGATACTGTGGATTTGTACGAACACTCTAGCCTTAGAGAGAAAACTCAGGGTACAAGCATTCACTCTTCCAGTTTGCACGTGTTCACATTATTTAGACCCAAACTTTGACGAGATTTTTAAAACTCAGAAGGCACAAAGCCAAAAATGAATCAAACTGGAAGGATTCAAAACCTTATAATCAATCATCCAAGGATAGATGATTAATTGTCGAAGAGGA
This sequence comes from Helianthus tuberosus, assembly GCA_030545235.1. Lineage (NCBI taxonomy): Eukaryota > Viridiplantae > Streptophyta > Magnoliopsida > Asterales > Asteraceae > Helianthus > Helianthus tuberosus. The sequence continues at coordinate 124,727,142 of CM060352.1, forward strand.
TTTGATATTGTGTTCTCGTTGTGGTTATCACCTAAGGATAGGTGACGGTATTGTTTTAAAATCTAAACACAAGTAAACTTGTGTTAGGGTCCTAGAAAGTTATAGTCTAGGTCAAAGCATTACTAATAAACTTGTTCCCTATAACCATTGGCTCTGATACCAACTCTTCTGTCACACCCCGACCGCGTTAAAACAACGAAACTGCGGCGGAAACGTCGGGGAGTGTTGTAACAGAATCATCGTTTCACAACCATGGTAATTAAAAGTTTCGTTTTATTGATTCATTAAGTAAATTACATTGTCTTAAACCAAACAAACAAATTAAACATCGTCTATCATCGTTATTAAGTCACTAAGGCCTTGTCCAGATCCTATATGAACATGCATCCTAGCAACCAACATCATGCAACACCACCTGAAACATATGTAAAAACAAAGTCAACAAAGAAATGTTGGCGAGCACATAGGTTTTATGAGAGTATCGGATTCATGGCTCGTTTATATGTTGCAATACCTCATTAGACTACAAGAGTCAAAAGTACAAACCTCGTTTTGAAAAGTGTATTGCAACATGATTAACCAACTCAAAAACAAGTTGGTTATAGTTTATAATGTGACAACTGGCAATAAACCGGCAATTCCGTACAAACTAATCGTTACTTATATTTCTTAATCTCATGCATTTAGCGTAATTTAATTACGTAACCATGTCGTATACTGGATAACAGTGTTAGGACAAGAAAACAAAGCTAAAACATATGTTGGTTTTTGTCGTAATGCGAAACCACACAAACAATGTCCTAAAAGTGTTGGTAGAAAGTGCTGCGTGCACTATTCATGGTTACACTATTCATGCCAGCAAACCGTGAAATCAGACCAAAACACTGAAAAACGACACTCGGATAACATAACTGAGTCCATTTATATAAGAAAACCACTATTATGAAAACATGTCTTGCAAAGATATAAGACTTTTCGGAATAACGCCCCAATCTCAAAAGTGTCTGTTTCGGCCTAAAATATAGTATTTTTAACTCGTCCGAACCTATAACAAAGCATTTCCGGGACTTCGGAATAATGACAAATGATGAAAAACACACTAAAACAATAAGATGATACCAACGGAATGATCATAATCACAAGTTTCCGGCGTTATGTCGCTATGCACTAAACTAGTCCGTTAGCGACTCGACGAACTAGTAAGCGACAATTTCGTCACGAAACAACCAAACGAAGAGTCTAGTGAGCTAGTTAAGCTAAATTTGGGACTCGGAATCACTTGATACAACTTTCGGATGCAAGAAAACAATTCGCAGAAATATTTGTCGGTGCGGCATAAAAGCGTCGTAAACATGCCGTCGACGAAACGAAAAGCATCCTAAGTATCAAAACGTGATTTTTACTAGTTTAGTGAACTAGTTAATAATAATTTTGATTCCGAATCACTAATTAAGCCTTAACGATGTACTTAAAACCCTAATCACCCTACACCTCTTAATTACCAAAATATCTAGTTCTTTTAACAATTGTTATAAAATATTTTCATTTTACCCCCCCCCCCATCATCATGACCGAAAATTTGGTGGACCACACCCCTTGATTTTGCTTGGATATGGGAAGATTTAGAGTATGGTGTGAAGATTAGTTGTTGGAAAAATCTATACTTGAAGATTTATAAGATATGCCATCATCATTTTCATCATTCAACAACTTTCAAAAAAAATCACAAAAACCTTCTCCTTTGTGCACCCCATTTCGGCAGCCAAACACCCCCTTTAACACATCTTCAAGCTCTAGTAAACACCTCTTTTTCACTAAATAATAATCACTTATGCAAAGGTTATACATGGAGCTTTACTAGGAGTCTTCTTGGAGCTTATTTCTTCTTATATTCTTGTCTAAATTAGTGCAATATTGTAAGTCTTCAAACCACCATTTTTTAAGCTTTAAATTACTAGTAGTTTATGGAAGTACAAGTTGTTGTTCTTGAAATTTAAGATAAACATAATCAAAAACCCTAAACATAAACATAAAGATCACTAAATATAACTATTATTATGTGTTTACTTGTTATATTTATGTTGATTGTTCGTGAAATTTATAATGATCATGTTGTTTATGCTAGAACAAGTTCATAGAAAAATGAAGACATGATGATCTTGAAGCTTGTAAGTTGTAACTTACAAGCATGCTAATATTAGTATGATGAACACAAAAATATGATTTAAATATTACTATGTTTAAATCATGTAAGATCATCACCTTCATGTTCGTGAGTTATGTATATATTTCTTGAAAATGTGAAAAGAAACAAGGGTTTAAAAAGGTTTATAACTTGATTTTGAAGAATATATAAACTTGGATTTTTTTTAGAAGAAGGTTTATCTAAAAAGTGTATTATGAAAGTTCATGAAATGTGGAAGTATGTTAACATATAAACATGTTTAAAAGAAACTTGGTGAATAATTGGTGATTTAGTGAATTGATCATTGATTTAAACGCGTTTTTGTAACGTGGGAAACGTCATAGTTTAGGGGAAACTATGGCGAATTTTTCTAAAAATCTAATCGTGATTAAAGAAGGGATTAAAGGGTGATTAACAAGGTTAAACGCTATTAGTGGTCTTAAACGTCATTATGGAAACTTTGATGGGAATATTTAAGGTTTAAATATTCAAGAAGTTCTTATGAACTTAAACTTATTTTTTTACAAAAATAAATGGGTAAAAATATAACAATGTGTAAGTATAATTTTTGGTATATTTTGGAACATATCAAGTATATGTGATGTATGCTATATATGTGTATGTATTAGATACCTATAGGGTGATCAAAACAAATATACATACATGTTCCTACATGGTCCAAGAAATGCTAGTAAAACCGGACAATTAAATAGAATGGTCGAAACGGAAATACATAACACTTGATGCCGACAAATTGGGCGTATCGACATCGCGAACAAGTTACTACAAAGTCGAGTCTAAAATAACATGTATTAGACATTAAAACGAGCACATATATAAGTGACCAATAACAAGAATCCGGAAAGTCGAAAACTATAAAAATTACCAAGTATTTTTCATAGGAAAAATGAACTTATCTAAAGTTTACTACTTGGTAACATTTTGGTAAAATTTCAAGATTATGTTAATGGACTCATGAAGTTAGAATTGGGCCTACCAAAGTTGGTAATGGCCTAGGCCCAAATTCCTTAATACATGGGCTAGGGCCCAATGACAATATAACATCGGCTCGGCCCAATAATATTAAAGACATGGGATAGACCCAATAACATAGATAACATGGGCTCGGCCCAATGACATGGGCTTGGCCCAATAACATTAAAACATGGGTTAGATACGATAACATAGATAACATGGGCTCGGCCCAATGACATGAGCAAAGGCTCGATGAAATGCGTGCACTGCACGAGGACGTGTGAAGAACGAAGCCGATCACACATAAGTCAATACACATAGAATACAGGAATGCGCTTATGAATTCAATACGTATAGAATATATGTATACACATAACAATCGAGCGAGTAAACTATCAACGCTCTAAAATACAAAGTTGTTCCAAAAATAACAAACGAGAACATAATAAAGAATTCAAGATGAACAACTTGTACGAGGTCCGAAAGACCTAGTGTCTAACGAGATTAGTACACATGTAGGTTATTGACACGTACGGACGCTCACTTCGATTTCATACTACATGGAATGCAAATTTGTGAGTTCATGTCCTTCCTTTCACTGTTTTCACTGTTTTGCTTTCAAAAACATCGAGGGGAAATACATGCTAAAACTATTGGTATGTTAGTTACGGAGTAGTAGATAACATGATCAATGTGCATAAGTAGGGAGATAACATTAGTAACCATTAATCCCTTAGTGACCAAGGTGCAAAAGGTGTAGATCTATTGGGCTTGAGGCACGCCCCACTCCTAGTTGTTAACCGTGGAGTGCTTTTGTGATCCCAAATGATAATAAAGTGTTATCGGGATGGTTATTTACTTATGGTACATTATGTCAGGGGGCTCGCTACCCACTGATAGATCCTTAACAGACTCCATGAATGAATCAGAACATACCATGATTACAAGATTTCATTTTCATGAATATTACGATTACAAGATCTCATTTTCATGAACACTACGATTACAAGATTTCATTTTCATGAATACTACGATTACATATGATAACAAAAACTGCATGAACTCGCTCAACTTTTGTTGACTTTTTAAAACTACATGTATTTCAGGAAACAAGTCTTGAGCCGGTGATACATGATTGGACGCAATGATTACCTTTCTTACGTCACACGCAACACGCTTCCGCAACTAGCAGGGTGTGACATATAAAATCCCGTAGCCATGATTCTTAATCCCAAAACATTTGTTTTAGTAAACCAAATCGTAAATTGTTCTCGTTATAAAACTCGTTAATAAAACTCGTATGGTTTATATCGTTTCGAAAACCTCGTTGTGTGACATCGTTTCAAATCGTTTCCCAAGTGAACTAAATAATGCCACGGAATATAATATGATAAAAGCACTTATATATAAGATGTACCAGCGGCGTATCTACCATGCTTTTATCATGCTACACCCGTCCCATTATCTAATCACAACCCAAAACCAATCGTTTAATCAAATCTTTTATCTCGTTTAAGTCGTTTCAAATCGTTTAACTCGTCCCAAAATCGTTTTCGTTTTAATTGTGAAACTGCTTTTGGTCGTCTCGCTAATAACATTCAAACCTTCATGACTCGACTATCTCGAAACTCGCATTAATAAACCACCAAAGGGTAAGTTAACAATCCCAGATTCGGTCGTTACCTACATAACCCCCACACATAACCATGGGTGTAGTCTGATAACGGGATTTATCAAATCCTATGGTACCATAACCTAATACTGGTCGGCTTGATCAATGCTAATGAATGTCATTCGTTATGTAACTACGTCCAACAAGTTTGTTCACATTATTGAAATCATTATTAGTTTAATATAAACCATCTTAATCGTTTTTGAAACCATCGTTTAAATATCGAAATCGTTTTAATACATATGAAAATCCCCAAAACAATTAAAAACAGTAAAAGAGGGGATCTATGTACTCACATCGAAGTGCAAAGTATCCTCAATCTAAAGAACTCAACAAGCTCAGACAAATCAAGGAAACTCAAGCAGCACCTAGTAATCGAATCACTAGATAAATAAACCGACACCTAAATCGGAAGATCGGGTAGAATGAGGTCTTGTAAATCAAATGAGTATTGGAACTCATGTGATATGGTTTAACAAAGCCTTAATTTTAGATCGGAACCAATCCTAAGTGCTTTCGACCCGTTACGACCCATTAAGGTAGCTTACGCCACTTTAACGTGTCGTTCGCGCAAGCGCGCGTTCGAGACGTCTAACTAGTCCTATGACAAGTATTGTATGCCCTAACATGTTTAAATATGTTGCATAATCAGTTAATGACAAAAGTTTAAGTTACATATGTTTACAATCCAATTATGCATGAAAAGGGTATTTTGGTCATTTACCTAAGGCATATAAACTACCTATCATACAACAACTTATACTAGGTGACCATAAGGTATAACCTCGGAAGGTTATTCCCTATGAAACTATGGTCACTAATCATGCTTGGTCCGATCCTAATGATCGACCAAACGGGTCGAGTTCGAAAGTCTAAGCGGTGGTTTAGACCGCTTGACTTACGACTCTAAACAAGCACTAAACTAAAAGTGACGAGCTAAACATGTTAGAACATGTTTAACTAAGTTAGAAAATAGGTTTTTGATATCAAAACAAAGTATTTTTTATATCAAAACAAAGTATTTTTGATACCAAGAGTAGTTTGGTTGCAAAATACGCTTAAATGCGCATTTTGACCAAAACTACGACTCGTCACTACGCCTAGTCAACGTGGTAATCAGTAGGTATAGTCACAAGGGACTATAACCATCGTGATTACGCTCACGTTGCGAAGTTCAAACGAACTTCGTGTTGACCAAAGATTGGTCAAAGCAGAAAGTCAAACACTGTTTGACTTTCACGCTTGAAAAGCAATAAAAGAACGAAAGAAGCTTACAAAGGGTCCAAGCTAGGGAGAACTTGATCTATAACACTCAGGTATGAAGCAAAGGCTTCAACTTAGAGCATTAAAATGATCAAGGGTGTAGAAAATGGAAGGAGGGCATGGCTATTTATACTTTTCGGTTCACCGTTAAGATCATTCCTTGCTAAAGAGGGAAAGATCTTGGCCATCTATGTGGGCTAGTGGTTTTGGAATACAAGGGACATCTTAAAAACCATCAAAAATTGCCCAAAGTATCCCAAATCAGCTGCCAAAACCGTAAAAAACTTGCGCTAAGCAGAATGGCAGAATGACAGTTTTGGTCCCTGCAGCCCAAAACTTGGTTTTCGGTGCATTTTTGGCATGTTTAAGCCCCGTTAACCTCATTTCAAGGATCTAAAATGAAGTTAAAGTATAGGGAACTTAAAATATGCTCTAAAACATCTTGGATGTCGGTTCGTTTGGTCGTACGGTTGCGTTATTCGGTTAATTACGACGGAAGTCGTAACGAACGCAAAAACGATCCAAATTAAGTGACGAATGGAATTTTATCATGCCAATCACTAAAATAAAATATTTTAATGATTACATAAATTTTTGGGTGTCCGGATATATTCAGAACGTAAGATAAGCGCGAAAATGCAAACTTATGCACTTTTTGATGCTTTTAGTCCCTATTGATCAAATAAGTTTATTTTAGCATAACGAACCCCTCAAAGCCTATTTCTAAGCTATGTAAAGGATATTTATGGTATGTTTAACTTATGATCAAGTTCCGGAATGTTCGTTACCATACAAATCGGTATAGTTTCGCAGTTTGACACAAATAGTCCCTGCGATCGAACAAACTTGTTTTCGACACACCAAACCATCCAAAACTTATTTCTAAGTTATGTGAAGGTTATTTAAGGTATGTGAAGCCTATGTCACTATTCTGGAGTGTTTTTCGCGTTAAACTGACTGCGTTTACGCACCAGTTTGCGTATAACCTTCCAGAAAGCAATTCAAAGCTTGAAATCGGACTCGAATCAAATCGTAAAATCATCAAACACAAAAACACACATAATAACACCAAAACACATTGTTTTATTAATAATTAACATTGTTTTACATTTAACATTGATTACAGAGCATAGTTGTCACATATCCTTTTATCTGGTAAAATAATGACAATGATTTATTACTTAATAACGCCTGTGTTCCATGGATTGATATCTGGCTCTTACTAATACTTTGCTACATAAATGATGGGATACACTTGTCCTTTGTTGTGTGTATTTTAATGTTAAGGTAGAAACCATTTTTATAAATATTAAAACAAAGTTCGTGTGGAAGTTCACTGTATAAATATGCATACATAGACACGCACCAATGCTCAAGTATGAGGCCTCCAACTTAATGTGGTAGCCTCAAATCAGAGCAAGAATGAAAGAGAATGAAGATGAGCAAGTTGTGAAGTGAATGGTGTTGGCTATTTATAGTTGTCTTAGATTAACAAGATCATGCCAAGTGTTTTGTGTGGTGATCAAGCAATAATCTACACCATACACTTGTTAGGACCAGCTTGCAAGCCTTGGAGAACACCTAAAATAGCCCACAAGTTGAGAAAACCATGTTAGAAAACTGCAGGAAACAGCTGGGAGGCTGTTTAGAAGTTTCTGCACAGTGACTGCTCAGGCGACACACGGAGCTGGCCCATGTTCCTGTCGTGACACTCCTGGCTGAACCACCAAAAGTTGTTTAATTTTTGGCAGTTTTGGTCCCTGCACTTGTTTTAATGCATTTTCAACGCGTTTAACCCCCCGTTAACCCAATTTCAAGGCTCTGTAAGGATGTTAAAGCATAGGGGGCTTGAAATATGCTTTGAAATATCACGGATGTCGGTTCGTATGGTCGTAGGATCGCGTTTTTTGGTTAATTACGACGAAACTCGAACGGACGCGAAAACGATCCAAATTGCGCGATGAATGGTATTTTTGCATTCCTATCACTAAAATATAATATTCTACTTATTACAAAAAATTTTTTGGATGTCCGGATATGGTCAGAACGCGAGATATGCGCGTAAATGCAAACTTTCACTGTTTTGATGCTTTTAGTCCCTATGATCAAATAAGCGTATTTTCGCATACCGAACCCCTCAACACTTATTTCTAAGCTATGTTAAGGGTATTTAGGGTATTTTTAGCTTATGATCTTGTTTCGGAGTGTACGTTGCTATACGAATCGGCAGACTTTTGCAGTTTGTCGCAAATAGTCCCTATAATCGAATAAACTTGTTTTTGACGTACCTAATCCTTCAAAACTTATTTATAGGTTATGTATAGGATATTTAGGGTATGTTAAGCTTATGTCACTGTTTCGGAGTGTATGTTTCGTTAAACTAATTACGTTTGCGTAACAGTTGCGTATAACTTTCCAGAAAGTGATTAAGAGCTCGAAATCGAACAAGAATTGATATGTGTAACTGTCACATGTAATTTTACAAATCTCAGAAATGAAACACAAGATTTCATTGGATTCGTATTTGTATGATGGTCATAGAGGCACCAATGTCACACATGAGGTGTCAATGATTAGGGGATGGTGTAACACATGTCAATTGATGGAAACAAGCTAGAAAATTCGAGTTCTTGGGCTCCAAGCAAAGAAAAACAATGATTGCACAAAAACTAGTTGCTGGGCACTCCTTACGGACCGTAAGGGGGCCCTCATACGGTCCGCAAAGGCTAGGCAGGGGTAGAAACTTTGCCTATTTGGCCCCTGGACTTGTTTTGTCGCGTTTTGTCACTTTTAACCCAATTTTTAGGTTACATAAAGGTGTTAAGGCATACGTAACTTGGATTTTTCCTGGAAATGTCGTGGATGTCGGCTCATTCGGTTGTACGGTTACGCGTTTCGCAAATAACGCACAACGCTTTATCGAACACGAAAATGATCGAAATTGCGCAACGATTGACATTTTTGCATTCTTATCAATAAAATACAAGATTTTATTAAATACAAAAATATTCGGATTTGTACACATGGTCTGTATTCAAAAATACGAAAATGGACAGACTTTCGCAGTTTGTCGAAAATAGTCCCTGGGCTTGTATAAGCGTGTTTTTGTCATACCTAACCCTTCAAAACTTATATCTAAGTTATGTAAATGGTATTTAGGGTATGTGTAGCTTGTGTCCTTGTTCCGGAGTGTACGTTACGCTAAACTGATTACGTTTGAGTATTAGTGAACGAATTACTCCCAGAAAGTTTTTGAGAGTTTGAAATTTTCCTAAGGGTTACAAAAATCATGCAGCAGTAAATTATATATATATATATATATATATAGATTAAGGATCCCATATTTAAAGAGTAATCGTTTGAAAATGTTTAAAGTTTGATAACCTTATTTTTTAAATTGTTATTGTTCAAAATCAACACGAGACCCACTCACCTCCATTAGATAATTCCATTCTGGCCAATTCCGGACGGTCAAGTCAGCACCCCACATTGCACCTCGTTTGTTTTTGTTTGGTCCGGATTTCGCACACTCCAACGGAGCACCGCGTTAGAGCGTTAAAGGTGCTCTAAAACCAACACACTTTCAAAACTCACCTACAAACTACAAACGATGTATGCATTGCTAATCAAAACTGACCTACAAACAATATGTGCATTGCTAAACCGCCGGCCTAAACATGAAAAAGAAAGGATAACATAAAATAAAATAAAAAAATCCGTTAAGTAACGGGTTATTATACTCCCTAACTTATTTCTCACAGTTACATTATTACAAGCCATAGCTGTTCATTTTTTTTATTTATAGTGCATAAGTTACATATTCACGTCATATGCGTGAGACAACCAATACATGTACGATGAACAACTAGGATATATAATATATCTTCTTCTTCTTCCATTAAGTATCACTAATTAAGTGTTCCTCAGATGGCAATGATAGTTTAGTCGAAGAGGCATAAAATGGGGACATCGCTGCATATACTGCTGCTCCGTCTACAAGGCTAATACTTTCAGTAGGGTGGAATGCGTCCCAAAATACATAGTTTTGCCTCTCATTACATGGCACTTGACTGGGAACACATTGGCCCTCACCAATAGTTGTAGAGACCTTGCAGCAGGGTTGGTCCGTAACATTGAAATCTGGATGCGTTTAAGCAAACAATTTAATTAGATCACATTACATTATATAACTGAATCAACATGACTTGTAGCAACTTATTGCAACCCATCAAGATCTATAAGTACCCAAGGAAACATCAACTCGGTAATCTTTGATGTATTGCTCCAGTAAATGGTTTACAAAGTTATTTTCTTTATTTTAGAAGTTAATTTGTAATAACGCTTGATTACTTAAATATAGTGCAAATATACATGTGTAACATGTTATACTTTTTTTATTAAACAATAGGCCAACTGATTAATGTTCAAGTAGCTTTTGATCACCTTCAAGCAAACAGATTATTTATTTGAATATATGTAAGTAAAATTTATTCTCAACATATTTGCTTATTACTTGTTATCATGTTAACGGCAGAAAAATAGTCTCACATTTTTAGAATACTTCGCCTAAGGTCGTTGACTTTTTTTTAATTAAGTGAGATAAATGAAGCATGCATAATTCTTGGTTACTATTTAGTGATATTTTTTTTTATACATTTAACTTGAGTACGTTGTAATAGTGAAGAAAACAATTCACAAAATAATAACCTAGTTTTATAATTGTTCAATTTAAGTCAAACTAGTATTAAGCACCCACGTGTTGCGGCGGGGGTGCAAAACCATGTAAAATAGTACCAATGTCACACCACCGCGAGTGACCACCAACACTGAATTTGCGACTGTTAATACAAAGCAAGTAGACCGAAACGTAAAACATATAAAATTATTACTAAATCGATTTAGGACCCGCATGTTATGACTAACTTGTGAAACAAAAAAAAATAGGTGACGTAAAAACGTTGAACCACACACACACTTTGCGCCGTGTTAACTGGCAAAATTTAAAACGAAGTGTAAAACCAAAAAATTGCAAACGATGAAAAGTATAGGCGATTAAAATCAAAAGTAAAAAAGTTATAAGGTTAAACTGTAAAAGATTAAATGTTTTGGGTTAAAAGTAAAAATTCAAATAGCTTTGATCAAAAGTAATATATCAAATAGTTTAGGACTAAAAGTAAAAATAATGGAAATATTTTTGAAAAACTTCCCAAACATTAGGTACACCCCTATATATGGATATATAAGTTACTAAATTATAGTATTGAAATGAAATGAAATGAAATTGAAATAGCGTTGAAATAGTAGCCAACATTCTTATATGTTTTATTTTCCTCCACTTAACATTAAAGTTTATATACATTTATAAATTATTTTCAAAAAATTACAACACTTGACAAAGGTTGACTTATTTTAAATAAAACTTGATTGATTTTCACAAATTTTAAGTGAGTTTATTAGTACACTACCATAACTTAGTTAGTATCATATGAAATTGACTAATTACTTGAATCTATTTGTTAAAAGGTAACCATTGAGCTATAACAATACCGTTAGAATATCCTAGCGGAGGATCCATGTATATGAACTTCACTCCAGGGAGTTTACTCTCGAGGTCAACGAGGGCAGCTGTAAGCCTCGCATTGAATTGTACAACAGCATAGTTTACTGCATCAACACATACATTTGTTTCATATCTAGCCATCATCGCAGGTGCGCATCCTGCATATCCGGCTCCTGATACCGCAAACTTTCTTGCTCCAAACTCATACAGTTTCTACAAATGAAAAGGATAAAAATAAGGAAATTCACAAAATATGACAACCTTGACAAATAAAAAACAGAAAAGAAAAGAACCTTTCCAAAATATACACCATTTTTTTTTAATTTTTTTAAAACTATTTAGCTAATTAGAACTCGTCAAGTCAACTCCGCCGCTGAGAAGGCTAGTACTTAGCGAGCGGCTATGGCTTTTTTTTAGTGTTCGGGGCCTTAGGTGGCGGCTAGAAGGGTTAGCCAGCGTTTTTTTCTTTAGACAGCTAGAAGGCTTAGCCAGAGGGTTTCTTTTTTTTTTTCTTTTTTTTTTGCTTAGCCGCTGGCTAATTATCTAACTATTTTGTAAGACTTTTTTTTTATCAAATAACCATTTTGGAAAGTTTTTGATCAAATTTATAAATTGTGACCGAATCCTTGGAGGTTGCTAACTTTGCGGCCGTTAAGTTTCCTGTCGGAATTTGGTTGCAATTTCGGTTGCAATTGCCCAGTTTTCTAAATATCATGTATAACAAGCGAAGATTAATAACAAATGATTTATAGCTAGCCCTTAAAAGTACCTACCGATAGCTGTTCGCTATATTGTTGTACAAGGATTTCTGCATACTCTTCGGGTGTATACAGGCTACTTGTGTTGTAGTATTGTGGAAAGAAATAGTTGTTGATGAAATCATTATTTCCCATTGCAACTGTGTATATGCATTTGTTGAGATGTTCTTGTACTGGAGCTACACTTCCCTTTCCAATTAAGTCAATTAGTTGCAATATAATGATAGCATGACGTGCTATTTGCTGATTCAAGCTTATCCTACCACCCTGTTATCAAATTATCAATATTAACGGAATAATAATATAGTCATGTATATAAGATACATCCATGCAGACGTTAGGTTATAAATTTATATCATAAATATGCATGGGAGCTGTCAAATGTGTAAGGAAAACTACCATGTGTTGGCCACTTTCTTCGCGAATTCCGGCCGCGCCTGATGCGTAGTTTACCCCAAGAACGATGTCTTTGCGACGTACGGTCGCATAAGGTGGAATGGAGTTTTCAAACCCAAGTAGTTCAGCTGTGAAGTAGGGATGAGCAAAAAACCAATTAGTGAACTGAAACCGACAAAACTGAAATAACCGACCAAAGTACTATTAATACTTGGATGCGGTCTTGTTTTCTTCGAAAACCGAAAATTAAGATTTGTTTTCGGTAATGCGTTGCTCCAAATACAAACCATACTTCAAAATTGAACCAAACTATAAAACCAAACTGCCAACTTGTTTGAGTGTTTGTTATTAATTTGGCTTCAAATTTTATACATAAATTCATTAATATGTTGTTAAAAAAAGTTCCAGGCTAAAAGTTTTAGGTTGTATTTCATTATTTTGGGCAAATTTATCTTTTGGCCAAAAAATTACATTTTTTTAAGTGTTAAAACATGTTATTGTGAAGGGAAAACTTTTTCAGCCCCAAACATTACAACATGTTATTATGAAAACATATAGGATATATGTTGTACCACAATAACATGCCAGTCATTTCAAGTTATAGCCAGATTCAAGTTATCTATGCAACATTCATATTTTATAAATAGGAAGAGATAAACACCAATAACGTCGGCAATATTTCGACCGTTGGAAAATCTTCCAGTTGGACCATCAGGAAAGTCGACCCCGTAGGGTGGGAAGTTGACTTTTGCCTCTGTAACAAGGTCGTTATTGTTGCCGTTATCATATAACGAGTCACCAAATATGAAGTAACATGGGACTTGAGGATCACCAATGGTGAACGACGATAGTGTTGCTATGAATAACATAAAAACACAAGCTTCAACATAACCCATTTTTCTTTCTCTTTGGAAAATCCAGATAGAGATTGAAGTGTGGTTTGGATGTCAAAATGACTTGAAGAAGAGGTACTTATATAGACAAAATCTTGAATAATTGGTATATGACAAGTCAATATATTATTGCATTCCCATGTGATCTTTCTTTGTTTTTATATAGCAGGGTTACCACTATGTCTCTTCAGTCTTTTATGCACCATGGCTTCTTAACATCCATACAAATTGTATCCAAAATCTTGATCGGATATAATAAAGTATTTTACTGAGTTAAACATGCTTCACATGTCAATTTTGTAGAGATATTATGAATGTTTCTTGAAACAGCATTATGTTCCAGTGATTTATAGGACCTAAGTGACAGTCTAAAATGTGTTGTAACAACATATTGTGGGTTTTTAATAGAGAAATTTACTAAAAAAATAGGCAAGAAGAAAGTTCACTTACCAAAATAGCCAGCTTATGCGTCCTTAATTCTTTAAATGGATGCGTGTATGGATGAAGCAGCAAGTACGAAAATGGGATGTATGGGATGAGTCACGGATACATGGGATGAGTCGGCAACGCATGGGATGAGTCACGGACGCATGGGATGATGGGATGAGTCACGGACACATGGGATGCCTCAAACGGACGCATGGGATGATGGGATGAGTCACGGACGCATGGGACGCATGATGTCATGGAGACACGTGTCACTTCTACATTGGTGGATGCATGAATGAGCCATGCAGACGCATAAGCTCTCTCGTAATCAGTGATGCCCTGCTCCACCGACACATAAGGTGGCCATTTTAGTAAGTCAAACTTATTCTTGGCTATTTTAGTAAATTTCTCTTTTTAATATCCTATTATATATTTGATGTTTATTGATGGTTACAAAATTGGACAAATAAACACTGACCACGAATTAAACGAACATTGACCACAGCACTACCCATACGTGAAGGTCCCAGAAATCACTAAAAACCAATTCAAGTGTACACCGACACTTGGAAGGGGGTTATAATCAGTATTATTATGGTCATATCCTAAGTATTATGGAGAATGATTATTAATTTATTATATTAAATAGGTTAAGTAAGTGGTTACATAGTCAACAATAACCTTGAAAGAGCAACAACTAGTTGTTTGCCCTAAATCGAGAATTTTTATTTACCTAAATATGAAAATTTGCATTTAGCTAAATATATTCCAGCGAAGTATAGGAACCAGACAACAAGTGACAGTCGATATTGTATAGTATTCACTCAATATATTATATTTTAAAATCCACCACCCCTTCCCTTTAAGATATTATTATTTACACTTATAGATGTGTTCATCATGGTAACAAATTCGGTAAAATAATCACTGAGTTACGATTCAGAAAGGACATAAGTAGAAAAACATGAAACTTAACCAACGAATAAAGCGAAGGATGAGCACAACGCACGCCATACGTGAAGGTCCTAGGAATCAACAAAAACCAATTCAATTGCACACCAACACTTGGAAGTGCTTAATAATATAGGGGGAGTTCACGTCAGAAGTGGAAAATCCAGCATTGCAAAGCGTATGAAGTTGCTCACGACCATTTATCTCACTTCATCTACATATGGAAATTAACATTGCAGGTTATACTCATCGTAGGCCGGCTCCATAGGCTTGGCAATCTAGCCACGGGCCTAGGGCCACAAAAAATTAAGGGCCTCCAAGTTTTTAGAAAGTTTTTATATATATTATATGTATTAGGCCCAAATATATACGTTTATTTCAAAACTAAACTGGTTTTTCATTGAAGAAGCCCCAAATAAATATTGTTTAGCAAACAAATGCCAAGTTTCAAAACCCATTTCGCCTTGATTTCTTTTTTTTTTTTTTTTTTGGGTAAAGGGTTACCCCGATGACTTTATTAAAAACAACCGCAATTAAGTACAAGTTGTGAGGATGTGTTCCACACTAATTCATATACAGGACATGCCCCGTATATGTAAGCCAAGCAAAAAACAAAAAAAACCCTATGACTTCCTATAACCTAGCCTACTTTACATCATGAAAAGGTGATTCTATTTCGCCTTGATTTCCAACTATTACAACACAACAACCATCAACCTAAACATAAATATTTAGCGGTCTAAGCCCCTAAATACAATCGCAATCATCGTTTCCACTTCCCATCACAACCTGCTTTCAATCTCTAGGTTATCGGTTATCACTAGACGAAAAAAGTAAGGGTAATCACCCATTGCGTCGGGATTGGAGGAGAGTTTATCGGCGAAATTAGGACCCTTACTTCATAGTTCGCTTAGGGTCTCAAAAAAGGTAGAAACGGCCCTGCGGGGCATGTCCTATACGATTCGTAATTATAGTAATTATACGATGCATATAGGGTTCCCTTATAGTCAGTGCCTAATTGGGGTCAGACACAAATTTTGAGGGTGTCTATATGCATCGTAAAGCCCTATACGATGCGTACTACACGATGCATTTAGAAGACAAATGAATTTTTGGAGTCCGAAATTGACGTTTTTGGAGTCTGAATTTTTGGGGTACGAAGCAAATCATTTTTTATAAACTCCGGCCTGGTTCAAATTTTCAATATATAACGTTGTATCGATTATACCATTTCAATAACTCTGGTCTGGTTCGAACTTTTAATATATAACGTTAAATCGATTATACCATTTCAATAATATCGTTTCCACATTATATCGTTTCAACATAATGCCGTTTCAATACTACCTTTTCAACATTATGTCGTTTCAATATTATATTGTTTCAAATATTACATCATTTCTATGTTTGTTGTTTCAAATATTATATCGTTTCAATGTTTACCGTTTCAAATATTATATCGTTTCAACATTATGTGGTTTCAATATTACCGTTTCAACATTATATCATTCCAAATATTATATCATTTCAACACTATATATCGTTTCAAATATTATATGGTTTCAACATTATATCGTTTCAAATATTGTATTGTTGTGGTCTCAAATATTGTATTATTTCAACATTACGCCGTTTCAATATTACCATTTCAACATTATATCGTTTGAACCAATTTTAACATTTTACCGTTTTAAGCAAACTATTCAGAAATATTATGTAATACCATAAGTTTGTATATATACTATTATGAAACATTTTACCGAACCACTGAATATGACATGTATATCATAGGTTTGTGTGTGTATATATATATATATATAACAAAAGATAAACTACAACTGAATACCAAATACAAAAACAAGAACAACCGGCTAGTCTATGGCTGCGAATCCTCATCTGCCTGTGGATCCTGCTACTATTGTTGTCCTAAAGGCGGTGGGAGTGGTCGCGGAGGTAAATGCTCAAGCGCTCGTTGCTCCTACATCTCTTCAACCATCTAACGCATCATATCAGTAAGCATGCCGACCGTATCTGTAAGCTTGTCAACATCGGCTCGTAACTGTTGATACGCAGCCGCTCTCGGGCCAGGATTGGAAACAACGTATTGTGGAAACTGAGGCGGCCCGGGCTGTGGCGGTGCTGGAATATGAGTATCCACAGGATGCTACTCACGACCTCGAGTAGGGGTGGAAGATAGATTGGTGGGAAGTCACTCGATAACTAAACAGGCACGAAGAACTATATGGTCCGAGTGTGGAACCACTCACCGAGCACGGGGAACTTTTTAAGAAGTTTTATCCCAACATCATGCTCATCCTCAACTTTGACGGCTCTATCGCCGGTGTAACACCTCGAAATTTTATATCAAATTGTATGGCAACACGTGTCCAATCAACTCTCAAATATGCCACAATGTAGACGAGAGGGACTAATTTAGAGGGACCAAATATGTCAACATGCCAACAGATTGGCCTCTGAGACTAGTGATCTATTTCATTTCAACTTTGTAACCCGAGACCAGTGATCATAATGAAAATTCGTGTATATTATTTATATTCATGTATTCATGTTCGATTTGTTTGCATATTCATACTCAAAATCAACATTTTGAAACACTCTATTTCATGTTTATACTTGTGCAATATACATTTAAGCTCGTTACACGTAAAACCGAATAAAACACATCACATAATCAAACTTGAACTTTTGAAAGGAAGAGAGAGTCCCTTTCGCACGAGAGGATCCCTCTCGAGCGACAGGGCATATCGTCCAAAACCCTCACTCCTCCCAACTCACACTCTCGTCCCAGCTTGCCCTAAAGCCTATAAATAGGCGCACTACTCCACTTTTCCATGCTCATTTCACTCAGACTTCTCCAAGACGCTCTGAACCTTCTCTCTCGCGACCAGAAACTTTTGGTATCGAATTTCTTGCATTTTCCTTTCATTTTTCCATGCATTTTTCTTACACTTCTAGTATTTTGATCTTACTTCTTTAATCCTCTTACAAACCCTCTTGATTAAACACATCTCAAAGATGGTTTCCACTAGTTTGCTTGGGTAAATTGACGTTGGAGCATCACCATATGAGATTCAAATCAAGATTCACAAAACTTTAACATTTTACCACTCGTTCATACATTTCGTTCTAATTTTCTGTACGATCTTGATGGAATCTAGAACCCATCAGACCCTCAACTCATTTCATAGTTAAGGGTTTGCATTAGTGTTAATTTCCACCAAGAAATGATCAGTTTTGGATGGATCTAAAAAACATTTTTCAACAAAACAGTCACCAATCGCCCGAAAGGAGATCCCTTTCGCGCGACAAGGTGTCCCCTTTCGCGCGACAAGTTGTCCCCTTTCGCACGAAAGGGACTGTTTTCGTATGTTTTATTTTCGATTTCATTTATGTTTTATATATGTTCATTAGTAATGAACCCCAAACAGTTTACTAGTCACAAAGTGAGTTATCCCCGTCCAGCCCCCGACACTTAGTTCACCATTTCCATGTCGTGTTGGCACACCTGGGTTGTCCTTACTTGACTGTTTGGTCATTTTACTTATGTTTTCGATTTGTTTAACAACTACTGTACTGTTTATTTTTAAAATCAGTTTACAATTAAGTTTTACGCGTGATTTCATATTTAAAACAGACCAGTCGCACGAAAGGTTCTGTTACTTGTTTTTCCGATGTACATTTCTCGTATTTCACAATCTGATCTGAATCCTATTCACATCATAATACTTATACCTCTGTTTACCCATTTCAGGGTGACTTCAGTGTTCCAATCTTCAACAATCTGCTCTCGGTTTTCGTGGAACTCCACGCAAAACTGTGAGTATACTCGATCCCTTTTCATTTTTAACACTTTAGGTGCAACATGTACACTTATACAAAAACATGCAACACTATTAAACATGTTTATTCAATCACACTCTATCCACAATTAAACATGAAACTTGTTATACTTGTTAAACTCATATGCTTTGTTTACATTGTGTCTATATGCTTATTAACTTTGCAAGCCTACCTTAACAATTATAGCGCTATAGGATTAACGCCCTGCCCGTATTCTTGTGGTATTGTTAAGTAAACACTATTACACCCTCTTCGTTTCGACGATGTTGGGTAATCACATGAATTGCGTTAAACTATAGTTTGACATATAGCTTACACCCATACAACATGTTAATAACTTTTATACATTTATCATGTTGGATATGAGCACAATTAAAACATTTTCATATTATGTGTGGGAAGATTGGCTGTTGGGCACTTTCTTGATAAAGACACAGTTGCCTGTGAGTTACCTGTTGGCTTTTGTTAATGTCATCAAAATTTATGTTATTAATGTATGAATTAGAATGTTGTTGACAACTTTGACTTTCTTGAGTCAAATTTGCTAGCACAAGGTACTTCAGAATCAGAATCACAATTGATTTAAGGATCTATTATAATTAGTAACAGACCACTGATTTACAGTTGCTTGTTCATTTGGGCCTAAAACTCTGAATGTACTCCCAATATGTTTTTGAATTTTGTGAAAATACTTTTTATGTTTTTTTTGAAGAAACAAGTTTAGGGTGGACTTAGAAAAACACTTTTGTAATAAACAATGTTTGAATTATGTTTCATGTTTGCTACAATTTGATCAAATTTGGTTTGTTTGAACAATGTATTTCATGATTTAGCATTTATGAAATTTTGATTAATTAGTTATTGTCACAAATAGTGTTATGATGCTCTGAACAATCATGTTTTCGTCTCACTCTGATGTTTCCGCCATCAGTTGTGGTGTGACAGATTGGTATCAGAGCCATAACTATAGGGAATTAGGAAAAGTAGGAATACTTTTTTACCTAGTCTATAGTTTAGGAACATTATCCTTATTTGTTCTTTAAAACTACTTGCAATCTATCTTATTTGCTTTCTATCTATTTCTTTGGTCTTTAATATACATGCCTTTCCTAAGGCTAACACAATACACACTTGAAGGCATCATGAAGACACTCTTATCCCACAATCGAAACGAATCACCAAAATATGGGTGATTCCCACATTTGGTGATGACATTCAATCAGCGTACTTGATATTTTGCACGAAATTTGTAGGATCGTTTTCAGACCCGAATGAGTCGATCAGAAGAGTTTTGCTCAGTACGAAAGGCGAAAACAGACGTACTAAGGTCAATTCAGCTAGAATATCACTATAACTGTTGATTTGATTGATATAACAACGATTTACAGCAAGACAACACTTCGGCAGCACCTCGTTGCTCTGACCGGAAAGTTACAAATGATTTTCCTTGAACACCTTTTTATAGGATAGGTGATTTCGTTTGAATGTGTCATGTGCCATTTCAAACGAAATTAACAAAGTTAATTTCGTTTGAAAGTGGCAATGTCACTTTCAAACTAAATTACATGGTTCAAACGAAATTACCTCAAAACCCTCTAATTTTCTCGTATAACATGCCCTAATCTAACATTCTTAGTACAAGACTCGATACAAGACAAAGTCGACAGACGCATGCACCAACAGACTCCCCCTCGAATGTTGACGAGTCTTAAAGTGTCGAGTCTTCGCATCTTCAGTCTTTATCAGTCCTCTCAAACTCTCTGAAGTATCTTGACACTGTAAAGCATCCTCAAATCTTTCTCTTCTCTTTTCATCTGCACCAACACACTCCTTCCTTTAGATGTCTTCAGACTCCCCCTTTCGATATGCTGGGATCCAACCTGGTTTATTAAAATCACAAAATCCTCAGGTATCAGAACCTGGCTCTCTATCACTCAGATATCCTGCACATTCTCTACCCAAAAGTAAATTTTCTGATGACCATTTGTGAGTAAGGTATTCAAACAATGATTTTGCAATGTTAGTTTCTGATGAACCATTTGCAGGAATAACGTTTTCATTTCAAAAAAATTTCTCACTTCATTTCAAAACATCTCAAACAATTTTACCCAAACCATTTGTTCATCATGTCTAGCACTTGGAATTTTGAAAATCAGCTCTTCAACACCAATTGTCGAAAATCTTTTTGTATTTTTCAAATTTATGCTAAAACACACTAAAATCTTTTGGGAGTTTTTATATGAAATGAAAATGCAATAAAAAATATTTACAAACAATATTTTTGTGAGTTTGTGTAAGAGGATCATATTAGTTTTTGACAAGTCACAAGTACCGTTGAGCTTAGTTACACATTAATAATTAAACAATTCACCTAGATTGCCAATATACTGATCCACTTAAATTCTTACACAAAGTTCAACTGATTCAGGATATGAATTAGGTGTAATAAGGACGTAAACTCATTCATGTGTCCCACCTCTTGAATATACTCCCGTATCCAGATCCCAATATTCAGTCTTACAGGTGAGTATACCACAGATGATATCTGTAAGGGGTTAAATTGCGAAACCGTGAGAGCTCAGGTCAGAACTTCCGTTCAGCAGAGAGATGAAGGTTCGACTTTTGGTGGGTCCCCTTTAGAGGATCTTTTTTACAACAGCATTGATTAGCAATTTTATTGTCTAATCATTTTATGCTGAGGGCGGCGCTATATTTCAAGCAAGCAATAAAGTATTCTCCGGGGACTAGGCCATTGCTTCCGCATTATCAGAAGTCCCGGGATAATACCCCAGATATCACTGAGCATAAAGACCTAGTATCTTAGAAAGAGGGATCCTTTAAACGAAATTTCAGGGGTTACCTATATATCCAAGTAGGGTTCCCCACAAAATAAGCAAGTTTGCATTTAAGTTTATATCCCGAAAAAGTTTACTAAATGTGTAAAAACCTATCGGCATATCATCAGTGAGACCGTTTAACGCTATTTAAACATTACATTTCTTTAGCATACTGTAACTGTCTACTGATATACTATCATTTCCTCTTTTTAGACACCAAAACTCATTTTTGAATTTTATCATGTTTTTGACTTTTTCAAATTTTCTAATGTTTTTGGATTTTCTGAAAATTCTTACTCCCCCTAAAATGCAAACACATTTAAAGGAAATTTAAAAACAAATTGTACAAGTAAATTGACAACCAATATCGAATCGCTTCAATTCGCCATTCACTTGGCATAAACAATCAGAACTCCCCCTCACAACAAACTATTTTCCCATTGTGATTTCAAAACACTTAAGTTTGTTTTAATCAAATGGTTTTTCCGGAAAATAAGTTTTGTTGATTTTAACTTGTAGATTAGGGGTTTGATTCATCACATTGTCTTTCAACCACTTGTAAGTATGATCCAATCGAGTTCAACCTAATGACCTTGATTAACCATTTGTAACACAAATTCTTTTTCAACCACATGGCTTACCAACCAATACCACATGTAAGTTGAATTCTCAAGATGCCGATACCTACTCCTCACTTACCAACCTGGGAGTTCCGGCAAGTCATACTAGTGACCAATTTTCAATTTTTCAACAAACAATATAAGAATGATGCTGATTCCTGCTCCGTGAGTACCAACTTGGGAGCTCCGGCAAGTCCAGAGACTTACTGTTCGTAATATGTACCATCCCAGTCACAAACCAGGGATGGTTCAACTTTATCTTTCTTCGTCTTCTTCTCGTAAAACTCCTTCACTCCTTTGACCTTCCTGTCAACCATTTTTCCAAAAATGTTATGGACTTTGGAGTTAAAAGTTCCTTGAATATCAAATTCTTTCTTTTCAGAGAAGAATTGATTTGAAATCTCAACTTTTCCAACTTTCTTTTTAAAATTTTCAGCCCGAAGTGGTGGAAAATTCACATCATCCACAGTCGGCACTGATTTTTCACTTTTAATCTCAATTTGTGGCTCATCTGACTTTGTGGAATCAGATTCATCGCTAGAAGATAGCTCCTCTGATTTTGATGAATCAGAATCATTGCTAGAACTATCAACAAACTTCTTAACAACCCATTTCTGGTTGTCAAGTTTTGCCCTTTTCTTACAAAACCTATTTGAACATTCACCAATCTCAAAAGTTGAATTTTTGAAAAGTTTTGTTCTATCAATCGGTGGTTCAAACACAACTTCTTTATCTTGCAGTTTACGAGAAACTCCCTGTTTTGATTTTATTGCCTTGGAACAGTTCTTGGCAATATGACCAACAGTGTTGCATTTGAAACAGGTTCTCGTTTCTTTCATCTAATCAGTAAACTTCATCTCTTCTTGCTTCTTTGCAAGGAATTCTCTATTTGACTGATTTCTGAATAGATTTTCTTTTTCTTCTTCAGATGATATACCTGAAACAAATATCATTTTTGATTTAAATTCTCTAATATATTTTTCATTTTTATGATTTTCTGGTGGAATAAATCCCAATCCTTTCTTTTTGAAATTACTGTTATGGTTTGGTTTCTTTTGAAAACCAGAACCAAAACTGTAACCCTTTTTCTTGTTTAAACGTTGTTGTACTCTTGAAGTGTAATTTTTAGGTTTATCAGTAAGATTTACATCTTTTATTTCAGAAATATTAATTTCTGTTAGTTTGAAAACCTTTTTGATCATTTCAGGTTTAACACCTCTTATTGGAAATTCCTCATCAGAATATAATTTGTCAGAATCATTCAATGCATATGCAACTTTGAATGTTTCGTCATTCAAATTAGATTTTGATAACATGAATTCTTTATTGTAAACTCTTTTGCCCTGTTTGTTGATTTGACTCGGAGTGCTGGACTCAGACTTTGACTCTGACATAGACTCCGACTTTGACTCCTCGAATTCATCTTTATCCAACACCTGATCGACCACTTTCTTTATTAACTTGGACTCATGATCAGTGTCAGATGACGTAAACGTGACATCAATATTTTCTGGCAAGTTAACTGAAGACTCCGACTCCCACTGTAAATTTGTCGCCTTTTCGACTCTTTCTGAATTTGGATTTCTCAGAGAATATCCATTTTCAAGCGGGGGTGGACACTTGTTATAACTGAAACCTTGTTTCTTACCAGATGTCTTTTCTTTAGAAGCCTTCTTCTTATCTTTCTTCTTTTCAGAAGTCTTTTCTTCAGAAACTTTCTGTTCTTCAGTTACTTCATCATCTTCAAATGCCTTCATACCTTCAACAGTTGGATAAATCCTGTCAGTGACATAAGAAGTACATGAATAACTTTTTAACAAACGGTTTACTCTTTCAGTTTCAATTCTTTGGGTTTCCAATTTTTACTCAAGCACAGCACACTTTTCGATGTAACTGTTCACACTTTTCTGCTTTATCATGAAAGCTCCCTGAAGTGTCTTCATGGCCGTTGCTTGTTCTTCACTTGTTTGATTGTACTGATTCATGGCCTTGTTCAAAACATCGTAAGATTCCTTCAACTGGTTTATGTTGTTAATCAGTTCACTGTTTTTCTTTTTTATAACCTCACAATTCTCACAAATCACCAGAACATTTTTAGCATTAGCTTCTGCATCAACTTTGAACTTTGGAACCTCCTTTATCTTTTTCTTTATCACTGGAGCTTCCTCGTGTTGATCTTTTTCTTTTTCTTTTTAGCTTTTTCATCTTCACTATCACTTTCTGCTATCAATTTCAAATCAGCTGCCAATCTTCTTGCATAATACTCTCTATCATCATCACTATCTTCTTCAACTCGAGCGACATATGCTTTGTGATTTGAATCTTTGTTTGGATCATAATCATCCCAATTGAAATTTGCCCAGCTAAAACCTTCAGGAAAATTTTCATCATCTTGGTTTATCAGGCATGCTTTGTTATCAGCTGAGATATATTTGTCCCAACTGAATCCATTTGTTGTCTCTTTGTCATCCTGATTCACCATACAAGCTTTCTTTGATGATTCTTCAATCACTTTTCTACCATGTGCCACTTGTGGTTCTTGTTGTTGTTGTGCAACTTGATGATAGATGGCCTTCCGGTAGTAATCATTGTTGTTGTTGAACGGATTTTGAGCTCCACTTGCTTCGCGGTTTTTGCACTCTCTCTTGAAGTGTCCTTTTTCCCTGCAACGAAAACAAGTGACTTTAGATTTATCAAATCCTAAAGTAGAAATATTAGCTTCACGTAAATCATCTCTTCATGTGATCTGCTTAAATTTCTCAACTCGTCTCAATACACTTGCCAAACACCACTTTATGTCCATCAGTTCCATCTCTTCAGCATCAATCTGATCGTAATCCTCTTTTGTAAGCATTGGACTCCCGATCCGACCTGCAACAAAACTACCATAAGACTCCAACACAGTTCCCAACAAAGACATATGACTTTTGGCAATTTCTGCTGAATAATCTTCATCATTTTCCAGATTCAAAACAATGTTGCACTGCAGCCTTTTTCCATTCTTTGTTGCTGAAATGTTCGGATCAAATGATGGATATGAAGAAAAACTTGTGTTGCTGTTTGATCCTTTGGAAGAACTTCCAGATGAACTTTTTGCATTTTATGCAATCTCTACCTTTGGTGACAAGTTGGTGGTTTTATCACTGACTCCACCTTTCTAGTAAAGCCCAATGTCTTGTTCACCATCGAAATCTTTCATTCTCAACACCTTTCTCTGTTCCATCTCCTGAGCTTCAATCTTTTCAATAAACTTACTCAGTGTTAAATTGCTAAAACCTTTCTTGTTTCTTAACATCATGTGATATGTACCCCAAGTCTCATATGGCAAAGCATCAGCTAATTTGTCAATCAACTCTTCATTATCTTTCTCGATACTCAATCTCCTCATGTTGGAAAGCATTAGCTAATTTGTCAATCAACTCTTCATTATCTTTCTCGATGCTCAATCTCCTCATGTTGGCTAGCAAATTGCAATATCTTTCAATGATTTGCTTTGTGCTTTCATTTTTCAACCCACGAAACAGATCGAATTCTTTCTTTAAAAGCGACTTCTTGGTCTTGACCATCTCTTGGCTTCCCTGAAACTTCGATTTTAATGCTTTCCAGATAGAATAAGAAGTTCCATTGTGTTGCAATAACACCAAGATATCTTCTTTCACAGCTTGTTGTAAAAGACTTAGCATCATTTTCTCATCTTTGTATTTCTTTCTGTTATCGGCACTTAGATCTTTGATTGCAATAATCTCTTCGTCATCATTCATCGGTCGAACATATTTCCTCTCGACACATTCCCAAGCATCTAAGTAATTGGCTTGTACCCAGTTCTCAAAACGACCTTCCCAACCTTTGTACTCCTCGATGTTCATGAGTTTACGCGGTTTTTGCATAGTCCCCGTTTCATTTTCCAGTATTGTGTTCTGTGCAAGAGTGATCGGGGTAACCAGAGTAGCGGATGCGTTATAAAATTCCTCGTCCATGTTTCGGTAACAAGATTCACAAAAAGAACATTTCAAACGAAATGATTCACCTCGTGAAACACCTGTAGACACAAAAACAAATGATCAGTTTAAATGAACTGAATATGTGAATGTGTGTGACGATTGAATCGATCTAGGACTCGTGTCGAAGATTCGTGGACTCGTTTAATGTATTCCGCAAACTGAATGAATGGGCTAGATCAAATGGGCCATGAAATATGGGCTTTCGATGGACCGCACTTTCTAATTCAAGTTATGATGAGCTGACAACAAACAATGGGCTGCTCTGATTTACTTTTAAACAAATGCACATGGGCCGAATACACAATTTAATCTGATTGGACCTCCAATTTGAATCTCATTGGGCCGCAACTATATCACATGTATTCAATCAGTTTGTAGACAATTGATTGGACCGATTGAAACAAAGTCACATGCAAATGACTAAATCTTGAATGATGTAGATTAATCACATGTGCAACTGACAAAAACTCTTGAATAATGGACCGAGAATCACATGACCATGTGATGTATTAAATGTGATTTAATAGACCTGATACTCTTTTATCAATCCAATGAATTCTATTGGACCTTTAAGTAAACTTAATCGACAACTGTAATGCTATATTCAGATTTGATTGGCCGATAATCAATCACATGAGTCAACACACTAAGATGTTTCACGCGACCTGAGACTTTTCAAACGGAATTGCTGATTCTGTATGAGCGTTCAAACGAAATCACAATTTGAAACGGAATTGTTCAGTTCAAACGAAATAATCCTCAAACTTCAAACGGAATCTGATATTTTGTGCAACTCAAACGAAATCAGCAAGTAACTTCAAACGAAATCATGATGAAAGTGCTCTCTCAAACGAAATCAATAAGTTCCTTCAAACGAAATCATGATGATTGGACACTTTCAAATGAAATCAGCAAACAATCTCAAACAGAATCAGCATAACATCATCATTTCGGTCTGATTTTGGTCCAATTGGTCAAGCAAATGGTCGAATTTAGTTCTGAAACTTTCAAGGGTTTGTTAAAATACAATTAGGCACACATTGTGAAAGATTTAGCCAATTTTATCCGTGAAAACTTGTTTAATTTTGAAAGAAGTTGTAGAAAAACAGAATTTTCAGCTGAATTGGTATGAACTCTTCCTCCTGAGCTCTGATACCACTTGTAGGATCGTTTTCAGACCCGAATTAGTCGATCAGAAGAGTTTTGCTCAGTACGAAAGGCGGAAACAGACGTACTAAGGTCAATTCAGCTAGAATATCACTATAACTGTTGATTTGATTGATATAACAACAATTTACAGCAAGACAACACTTCGGCAGCACTTCGTTGCTCTGACCGGAAAGTTACAAATGATTTCCCTTGAACACCTATTTATAGGATAGGTGATTTCTTATGAATGTATCATGTGCCATTTCAAACGAAATTAACAAAATTAATTTCGTTTGAAAGTGGCAATGTCACTTTCAAACTAAATTACATGGTTCAAACGAAATTACCTCAAAACCCTCTAATTTTCTCGTATAACATGCCCTAATCTAACATTCTTAGTACAAGACTCGATACAAGACGAAGTCGACAGGCGCATGCACCAACAAAATTTACCCTCAAGTTAGGAGTGACATCCATATATTGATGAGAATTTTCATTTCATATTCTAGTGGACCATTATCGTTTGATAAGTACCAACCACACTAGGGTACGATGTTACCAAGTTAGGGGTGAAACCCGCATCTTGACAACTATTCCTACTCCTCGATTTTCAATCTCGCCAAAGTTTCGATTTTCCAATCGACTAGGGACATGTAGTAACTAAAAGAATCGACTAGGGACATGTAGTAACTAAAAGGACAATGAACTACATATTACTGCTTACTCTTTGGGCTTTGATTTGGATCCTTGTATGACCCACATGTTTACATGATACGTGATGTTACTTGTTAGTTATGTGTAGAAACTACGTGGATTACTTGCATACAAACCTAATTGTTATTGGTAACCATAAAGAAGACGTGGTTAACCAACTTTAAAACGAGTAAATTATCTGTCGAGCAAAACAAGGTGAGTTCACACATATACTAAAAGCATGCGTCCCTAGGGGAAAACGAACGAACTACTATTCCTGCGATGAATACTTTTCAAACTACTATTCCTAGGAGGAATACGGTTGAATACTATTTAGATTTCATGTCCTTAGCATACTAAATGAAACTCTATCACGAAAGTCCCCACACATTATACCGATTAATCATCGGGGCAAACGAGATATTAGTTGGTAGCGCTATTAGGTTTGACAAACCTTACACCGTGCTTAGGAGGACGGTCATGAACTATTATGCCTTAGCATCTGGTCAATGATGATAGAAATTGACATGGGGCACAAACAACTTGACAGTCACCAGTATTCGGTATTACGCAGTTTAGTAGCTTACAAATGAGGTAGCTCCCCATAACATGATTATAAATGAGTAATTTTACAACACACGTTTTTGGGAAATAAAACTGGAAAACCGTGAACTCGCCAACTTTATGTTGACACCCTACTGCATGCTTTGCAGGTCGATAGGTACAGCTCGGGAGCTTGCACCTTGGAGGAGAGTAGTGGTTGCGATGAACCATTGTTGGTTCCAAATAAACATTTCAAACTTTAAACTTGTGTTTTGAATATTATACTGTTTGCTTCCGCTGTTAACTTTAAATTATGTTTTCGGACGGTTAACTTTTGTCACTAATTGTATTATGGTGATGGACTTACTTTACTTTAAATGATTGTTCAATATGATAGGTGGCATGATCCTGGTCAGTCACACGCCTCGCAGTTAAACTCCACATGTGGAAATTGAAGGTGGGACAACAATTACATCCAAACATTAACTACCATACAAACATGCTCCGATGTCCAATGATACTTTACGTTAGTTTTTGGAATATTAGTGATTTAGATTAGATCATGTGTATTCATTTTTATTAAAAGAAAGAAAGTAAATTACATACATGTTCATTTTGAATAAGGTTTATTAGTTTTATATAATTAATAAGTGTACACTTCTGTTTTGCTCCCCATGGTTTGGTTGTTTTAACGGTTTTGCCCAAATTCTTTAAAAATAGCCATTTTACTCCCCAATGTTTCAATTTTGTCGCCAGTTCGCTCCATGGCCTTAACTCCATCCATATTGTATGTTAACTGAAAGGGTATTTTTTTGTAATTTCATATATAAAATAAGTGTATTTACGTAATTTAAAATAAGGGTATTTAAATGGGGTCCACCACTCTATTATTTAAACATATACAAGTGGAACCCTCCTTCTCCTCCTTCATCTTTTCACCCCCAACCTGCAACAATACACGCGTCCACCATAACCACCACCTGCAACCACCTTCACTAAATTCCTCCATCAAAACCCTAATCGCATTAATCTTCATCCGGTAATTTAATAATTAACAATCCCAAAACAATATATACAAACAAAAAAAGCAATAACCATATGTGGCTTAGCATATTCCCATTTCTACACCTGCAATAATAAGCGCTAGGAAGCACAAAATCATGAATCCCCATAGAAAACTCCAATCCCCCATGACCCTTCATTATCCTCTTGACTACCAACTGAATTCTCATAACCCAAATTACTGTCACTAAACAAATAAAACATATAAAAAACCCCAAATGAAATACACAACAGAAACGAAACAAACAGAGGATGCAAGGTGCACGCGCCACCGCGACCCGTGGGTTTTATCTGACGTTGGACTCCAACCCATATAATCGTCGGTGGAGATCGGTGCTTGTGGCTCCGACGTGCCTCTATCGTCGGCTGGCAAGCCACCCTCCATCTCCGCTTCTCTCTTTCTCGTGCTTCTCTCTTTGGTGTTGGAGTCATTTTGCAGATCTATGATGCAATAGATTCATCTATTAGGGTTTAAGATATAGTGTAAAAGTATAATGTTTATGTTGGCGGCAGTGGTGAGAGGGTGGTGTTGTGGCGACGATGGAGGAGAGGGTGGTGTTGTGGTGGTGAGAGGGTGATGTTGTGGTGGCGATGGTGGTCCTAGTGGAGGGTGAGGCTGCAAAGGTGGGTAGAGTAGGCTGAAGATGGAGATGGTGGTCCCACAAAGAAATATTGGATGGGTTTGATTAGGTGAGGGGTTGGGTGGGGCCCATTGAAAATACCTTTATTTTATATTTGCAATTACGAAAATACCCTTTTAGCTAACATATAATATGGATAGAGTTAATGCCATGGAGCAAATTGGCGACAAAATCAAAACATCAAGGAGTAAAATGGTTATTTTTAAAGGATTGGGGCAAAATCGTTAAAACGACCAAACCATAGAGAGAAAAATAGAAGTTTACTTAATTAATAAATAAGGTATAACGATTTAAAAGATAAGAAGTAAATATAATGATATAAAATCAAAGTTACCTTTTAACTATAAAAAGTTAAAGGATATTTCTATATCTTTCTAATATAAGTATATCGTGTTAACGGATATTCTATATCTTTCTAATATTAGTATATCATGTAAAATAAAAGTTGTAATGTAACCAATGTTTTCAGAATTGGACCGGACGCCGAACCGGTCTTCTTACCGGTTCAATGGTCCGACCGGTCTGACCTGTCTGACCGGATGTAAGAATCAGAAGGTATGGTAAATATTATAAAAATTATTAGGGTTAAATCTGAAAAAATATATAAAAAAACGATCCAACCCTTTCAGAAACCGGTCCGACTGGCCGGTTTCCCGGCCCAACCGCCGGTTCAACTCCGGTTCAAAGCATTTCAGGCCTGATACCATGACCCGCACTGGCTCAACCTCCGGTTCCCGGTCCGACCGGCCGGTCTGGTCCGGGTCTGTAAACACTGAATTTAACAGTAATTCTTATGCCATTCTCCTAAGCACGTGAGCTGCACACCTTTCTTTCTCCCCCTAAAACACATCTCCTTCTCTCTCTAAAACTAGTAACGTTCTTCATCTCAAAGCTTCATTCCCAAGCAAGAAATTATGGAGGATGTACGGAAGTGGTCGTAAATATCTTTTCAGCATTGTTCTACTTTGATTTTGCTGCTAATCACCATACTAACTACTCTAGTTCTGAAGGTAACATGACATTTTCTCTATCTAAAACGTTACACCAACTTTCTCTCTCTAAAAAGAAACCTTCATTTTTAGAGTAATCATGGCGACGTAGGATAAATTGTTCGTAAATAGGTTTTCTTCATTGAATCGAGTGCACATTTATGAGGTAACACAACACTTTCTCTCTCTAAACCCTTCACAAACTTTCTCTGTCTAAAACCTTCACAAACTTTTTCTCTCTAAAAAGAAACCTTCATTTTCAGAGTAATCATGGCGACGTAGGATAAATTGTTCGTAAATAAGTTTTCTTCATTGAATCGCCTGCACATTTATGAGGTAATACAACACTTTATCTCTCTAAAACCTTCACAAACTTTCTCTCTCTAAGTTGAACTAAATTTCAAACAAATTTTACCGACCTTTGATTTATCATGAATTTCGATGTGAGATATAATTAAACAAGGGCTCAAACTATTCGCACACTTCCTTTTTGCACACATATTGCCTAGATCTATACCGAGCATATATGGTTACATCAAAATCAGTGCCTCTCACTGGTGACAGTTCTGGTCTGGCTGCTGCTCTATACGCTAGGACCCCCCGTACAAGTCTCATATATGACCATTGCCCGGTATATGCCTATATGGGGCACATATAAGGTTTTTTTTTACAAACATCTTATACATTAATATTAATCATTTTAATAAAGTTAAATAAGAACAAGTATTTTTTTAAATAAATTACAAATATGTTTATACAGTATTAATCATTTATATATGGTACTACACCTATCGTATTGTATAAGAGTAGTATAGGTACCGTATTGGCCTCGTATAAGCCTATAAGTGTGATATCGTATCGTATAATGTATATAGTATAGGTCCCGTATAGGCCTATGGGTGTAGTGTTGTATGATATTATATATTTTAGCATAAGTCATGTATAGACGTAGTATAGTATCCTATCGTATGGTATAGGGGTAGTATAGGTCTAGTACTGACCTATATGATACAATACGATATATGATATACGATACTATATTATACCTATAGTCCTATATGAGACTTATACTACATTATACGATACGATACGATACGATAAGATAAGATACTGCATCTATAGCGTATACGGGACCTACATGAGACTTATACTATACGATATGATACTTAACAAATTTTTTTAAAAAGTACTTATTATCTTATTATAAATTTGCTAAAATAATAAATATTATATAAAAGTAATTGTAAAAAATGTTATATACGCTAGTACTGGCCAATACGAGGGGCAAAAAATACCATTTTACCCATGGTTTGGGTTGCGTACAGCCCCCAAACCAGGGGTAAAATGGTCCTTTTTACCAATATGGCTCATACAAGGCATACATGACATGATATGACATAATTAGATATTCTTTTGAAAATTGAAAAGGGTTATACGCCTGTATAGGCCTATACGAGGGTGTGTGAATATGTAGACCCTTAAACAATTCTGATTTAGAATCTTTCTTTTTCTTTTTGCATCGATTCTCAATTTTAAATTATGATATATTTATCAAATGAGTAAACATGGTGTGAGTGTGTGTGAGGTGGGATAATTAATTGTTAGGGAGGCGGGCGCCTCCGTGATGGAGTGCATGGTGGCCGTGATTAGGGGTGCAAACAAGTAGAGCGACCCCAAGCTCAAGTAGACTCGAGCTCGAGCTTGTTTAATGTATTGAAGCTCGATCTCGAGCTTGGCTCGATACAAGCTTTGTTTCTAAAGCTCGAGGTCGGCTCGTTTATTATTTATTAATTAATTAACATTAAACATAGTTATTTTATATATGTAATTTAGTTATTTTTTCATAATTTTATAATAATAATAATAATAATTATTATTATTATTATTATTATTATTATTATATAAACATACATTAAATATACTAATTAAAAATTATATAACCAATGGGATCGTTTAGGCTTGCGAGCCGGCTCGAGCTCGATAAGAGAAGCTTGAGTTCGGGCTCGTTTACAAAACAAGCTTGTTTTTAGGCTCGAGCTCATCTAAGTTGCGTGAGTTTCGAACTTTTTTTAGCCGGGCTCGAGTAGCTCAGCTCGTTTGCATCCTTAGCACGGTTGTGGAAAGTTTGATGGTGTAAAGGGGAATGAGGTGGCATATGGGGTGTCCATTCGACCCTTAGAGAAATGCTTGTATGTTGTAGGTATTCTTAATTGTGTGTATGCGGGATAATTATTTGTTAGAGAAATGCTTGTATGTTATAGATACTTTTAATTGTGTGTGGTGTGGGATAATTAATTGTTAGACAAATGAGTGTATGTTATAAGTACTCTTAAATCTATTCATGGAAGTTGTTTATTTAGTATAGAAAGGTTTTTAATACAAGTCTAACTTCAATTTACGTTTAGATAATGTCAAAGTGGCTTAAGTTGTGTGGGATTTGCAACAAGCGCAAAAGCAATGCAAAGTTGATTAAATTGGGGTCAAGGATTTCTATTCCACGTGAGCAAGATTTTAGGCAACATGGAGCACTACCAGAAGTGCAAGATCAGGGACATATACCTACTTGTTGGGCATTCAGGCCTTTGGCTGCTGTTGAGGCAACTTACCAACTAATTACAGGGAAGCTACTCAAATTTTCAGAACAATAAATCGTGAACCACTATTAGTCAGCAACTAACAAACGTGAAAAATGCTTAATGAGAAAAATAGGATATTATTCTGAGCTAACGTTTTATAAGGAAAGGAAAATTTTCACTGGCTGCCGATTACCCGTGTAAAACAGCGTTTGGGAAATGCAAGAGGCTAGATGCTAGAAAACTTGTGGATCCTCTAGTACGAGGGTACATTCAAGTACCGAAGGATGAAGTTGCACTTCAGATTGCAGTAGCCACTCAACCGGTTACCGTTGCCCTTGAAATTGATGAGGTGTACAACAATTACAAGGTGGAGGTATATTAGTTAGTTGTATTTATCTATTTAGTATTGAATTTGACAATTTTTTTTTTTTAATTTTCGAAGGAAATTTTTGTTAGAGACTGGGTAAGTAAAAAGAGATACAGATACCACCATGCAGTTTGTGTTATGGGTTACGGAATTTTAAGAAACAAGGAGTATTGGTTGATAAGAGAAAATAGAGGTCCGAGATGGAACAAAATTGGTCACGATGAATAACATCTTTGGTAAAAGCAAATGCAGGATTGCATATTTCGCTTTTATCCCTCTAATGACCGGGTTGAGTCCGCCAAAGTTGGCGAACGCATTAAAAGAGGGTCTCTACTCTTCGGAGTTCTATAAGGATCTTAAAAAGAAAAAGAAAGAGGGGAAAAAGAAAGAGAAAAAGAAAAAGAACTTCAGGTGGAAATTCGGAAGATTGAGAAGGTATGAATTATTTATAAAAGGGTGATGAATGTTTTTTTTTTTTTTTTTTTTTTTTTTGTTATAATTGTTTACAGTAGCTAATGTGTATCTTTATAAACATAGGGATATCCACAAGTGGACTTCTTCAAGGTATAGAACAAATGAAGTAAAAAAGGTATCAAACTATATTTTTGTAAATCTCCTGCTCAAATCTTTTTTCTCAATATGTATTCATTCATTTTGAGTTTCTTACTAGCAGGAAAAACACAAGGGTAATTCAGATTTTCAGGAGAAGATACAGGTAAGTCTTCTCATTAATGTTAAATGATAGGGGTCGGTTTAGGTTTAACATCTAGGGTTTCCATGAGGAGACACAACAAAAGATGATTGTTTCGTTAACATCTAGGGTTACAATGGATATCTTCTATTTTATCTCCAGGAATAATAAATCTATATAGATTCCTAATTTGTAAGTATTCTATTAGTCTCACATTAATTAATCAAATGTCTTAATTACATGTGTTTCTAAAAATATTGTTTGTTTTTGAAATTTATTAATCAATATTAATCAATGTTAACTGTAGTCAAACTTTTAACCTAAATATATAGTCATTTTATAAGATTAAATATTTATTTATATGTATTTAATCTAGTAGCCATCATTATCATTTATATAATATAAATCAAAATATAATAAAACCTATAATATAATTAGTTGGTAATTGTTGATGGACCATATTACCCTTATTAACTAATTGGGTTTCCTCTTGAGTGTATATAAGGAGATTATTAGAGAGGGAATAAGGTTAGACATTCATAACATTACTCAAAAATCGTCCCCTCCCCTCTCTCCATTACTACGAGTTCTTCAACCCTAAAGAACCTGGTACTACCATCAAGAACATACATCCTAAAGGGGAACCAGATCAAGCTGACTATCATGTCGAACTCCATGGCTGCATCTGCATCTGGATTCTCTGCTGGCCTGTCTGCTGTATCAGGTATTATTTACATATTTTCCATTATGTTTAAAACATAACTGATCAACATGTGGTATCAGAGCTTATGTTGATAAATCAGTTATGTTTTTTGTATCCATGAAATCTGGAATGAAATATGGAGAAACAGAGCTTATATAATCCTAATAAAATTTGAAACCTCATCTGAAATACTGTTTCGGATCTTATGTTTATGTTTCGGATCATATGTTTAAATTTCGAATCTAATGTTTAATGGTAAATCACTGTTCCGAATTTCAAATGGATTAATCACTGTATGGAAATCTACTTAAATATGTTAAAAATATTCAGATTTCAGATCCGAAAATTCATATTTATGTGTTAGGGTTCTTGATGTTCTTAGGAAAATTCGAATAAGTTCCTCTATTTTGGAATGAATTAGGATCAAAGGGTGTTTTTTTCTTGTTTTGATCTAGTTTATCCATTAAAAGTTCTCGAAATCTGTTATTATTATTAATGGATATTATTTTCAAAATATTTAGATAAACCTAAACAACAGTAAAACACGAAAGTTATCACATGATCACATAAAATTCGGATTTTAACCCATATCATAATTAACTGCCGTAATTAGGAGTTTTCGAATCTTGGAGAACAAGTTTTGGATAAAACCGAAACCTGATTCGAAAACACAGTTTCGGAAAGATTCAAAACTTCATCCGAAATGCCATTTGAAATCCATTCTAGAATGAATTGAAGTTTCATCCCAAATGCCATTCGAAATCAATTTCGGAAAGACTTGAAATTTCATCCCAAATATCATTCGAATCAATTTCGGAATAACTTGAAATTTCATCCGAAATCCTGTTCGAAATCACTATTTCGGATTAATTCAAAAACTAAGTTTTTATCCGAAACCTAATTCGAAATCTTATATGTTCTCAAAATGTCAAGTTTTTCGAAATCTCATTACTTTATTGGGCAATTATTGTGAACTAAATAATTGGTTTTGTAAATACTTAATTAATCAGAATCAGATATTTTTTCACAAAACCAAATAGCTTAACTTGAATGAGCTTCTGATGTATCACTTCTGCGCAAAGGTGATTTAGAGCATGTTTGGCTAAGCTTTTCCAACCAACTTATTGGCTTATTGGCTGAATCAAAAAGCCAATAAGGAGTTTTAGTGTTTGGCAAATGCAAAAGTCCTTTTTAAAATGACTTTTTGAAATGAAGGAAAAGGAGTTTTTGAGAAGTTAAGATATTGTGACTTCTTGATCAGCTTATGACTTTTCAAACATCAAATTACCAATATACCCCTTATTTAACACCCCCTTATATCTTATATCTGTGTTGCGTGTGCCCTACAACAACAACGTTCATCTGTCATCTGTTCTCTCTCTCGTAACACAACAGCCGCCACGGCCCAGTTCCCCTCTCCACCTCTGGCGGCCTTTTACGGCGGCTCCACCACCGGTGATTCCTCCTTGTTCTCCTAAACACACCTCCGTCCATTCTCCACTTCAACACCGCAGGTATGTTTCCAATTCACAGCGATTGCATGTTTATTCTGGTTCCCTTTTTTCGTTCATTTATACGAAATCGTTGAATTCACTAGATATTTTTTATTCATGCTCAATCGCCACCATATCTGTTAAATCTGTTTCAAATTGGATCTATTTGCTGTTCGATTGGATCTGTTCTATTTGAAATTGCATGTTAAAGCTGTTAATGCATCTGTTAATGCATCTATTAATGGCATGCTAAATTTGTTAATGTTAAAGCTGTTAATGCATCTGTTAATGGATCTATTTGAAATTGCATGTTAAAGCTGTTAATGCATCTGTTAATGCATTTGTTAATGGCATGCTAAATTTGTTAATGTTTCAAATCAGATTTGGATCTGTTGATTGTTGCTGGATTTGTTTGCTTTATTGTATCCGTATGCAAGTGTAAAAACAAAATTAATGCATCTTTTTGCTGTTTGGTTGCTGTATCGGTTCAATTAATCAGAGTTGGATCCATATGTTTATGCGTATATGTATCATATAATGGATGCTTACCACACAAATGTTGTTGATTGTGAAATGTCAACTAAAAAGAATAAACCAAAATTCTTGTGGAATAATGATGCGTTTATGGACTTTGTCGAAGCTTGCTTGCTTGAAACTAGAAAAGGGAATAAACCGTGTGGTCACTTTAATAAGATTGGGTGGGAGAATATAGAAAAAACCATGAACGAAAAAACCGGCAAAGTCTTTGATAGAAAACAACTTAAAAACACATGGGACTCCATGAAAAAAGATTGGAAGCTTTATGACCGCTTAATAAGGCTTGAAACTGGGATCGGTGGGACGAGAAGCTTAATCGAGGCATCGGATGATTGGTGGGAGGAGAAAATAAAGGTAAGTTATTAATTAAGGTAGAAATCTTTTGTAGTTAAAGCATTTGATAGGGCACAACAAGAATCGTACAGTCCTAGAGGAGGTGGTACTAGCGATGAAGTTCGCGAAGAAGTTCAGGCTACACGTCGTACAAAGGATGATGATATGTATATGGCAGCGATCCGAGATATCATTGCGGAAGATATAATGACATTGCGGAGATGAACATGACATCATTTCAATTGTATGGATGAATGTACTATGGGAACTATGGTGGTATTATTGTGTTTTTACTTTTGTAAAAGACATATTTTTTATTTTGTAGGTTTTTTTTATTAAATTAAACTTTTTATTAGGAAGAGAAGAGAAACAAAAAAGCTAAGCCAAACACTTTTTTAAAAAACAACTTATTGACTTATGAAAGAATGTCCCTTTTAGTCATTTTACATCAATAAGCTAAGCCAAACACTTTTTAAAAAACAACTTATTGACTTATTGGTTTTTCCCACCCCATAAGTTAATCCAAACACTTTTTTTAAAAACTCCTTTTCAAAAAGTCCTTTTCCCAAAAGCCCTTTTCCCAAAAGGACTTTTCCCAAAAGTCCTTTTTAACTTAAATAAGCTTGGCCAAACATGCCCTAAGTCCCCAAATTTTCGCCACTTCTTTTCTAAATCCCCCATTCACCAAAATTTCGATCATGTCGCCAGAAAAACACAAACCCGGTGGATCGTTACTCATCCGGAGCAGCTTTCAACAGTCAATTTCGACGTCCGGTAAATCTGATTCCTACACAATCTCATCATCACCCTCACACGCGGTTCCAACCCTTACTCTCGGTCTAAACCACCAGCAACGACGACACACCGACGGCGTACTCACCAGAGCACCGGAGCTCCGTCTGCTGGAATATCCACCGATTCAATCGTCTCCGCATAACCGTCAGAACCAGCGCTTGTGGAGGAATTAGGGCAAAATGTCAATGAAATTGTCTTGATAGTTGACGAGGTATGGTTTTTGCTCTTGAAATTGAAAGTTTAAGTGCTTCTGGTTGTTTAATTTTTTTAGATTCTGTTCAGGTGAGCCTTTTTAATGGTAAATGGTGAGGAGCGGTTGATGTTTTAATTGTTGAGGCATTGTTGATTCAAGTAGTTAGTTGTGTAAAATAAGAAACATCTTCGTTTGTTTCCTGCTGTATACACGAGTTTTCTATAATAATTTGATGGTGAATTATAGAATTGATCTGAAATTTAAGGATATGTGATGTCATATGGCTATCCGTGAAGCAATGGACAACAGGAAGCCATGCGTAGTATAATACAGCAGATAAATGTCTAGCTAGAATGTTGGAATGTTCATTATATTGATGGAATCTTCATTTTTTTGTTTAGCTAGAATGTTGGAATGATTTATCGATCAAATATCTGTCACACCCCAACTGATGGCGGAAACATCGGGATGAGACGAACAAATTGCTCAAAACAACATAACACTAAATGTGACAATATGAATTAATTCATTTTATTGAAACTAAGAAAGTAATACATTGTCTCAAATAGTAAACATAAATTCAAACATTTTTTAATTGCTAAAATGGGTATCTACTCCATCCTAACTTGATTCCTTCATCATCCTTGACTATCAACCTGCAACATGTATTAAAATAACATCAACAAAAAGTTGGCGAGTATACAGGTTTAATACATAGCATAAAGTAGAATAAAAAGTTTAAATACTCATATCCAACATGAACAACATAATACAAGTTACTAATATGCTGAAACGGTGTCACTATATGTCAAACCCAAGTTTCCAATGCAAACACACCAAGACTCACTCAAGGGCGGTGCGTACTCCTATAGCATAGGAGTTTAATGAGTATAAGAAGTCTAACAAGTCTCACAAGTTTCACAAGTCTCACAAGTTTCACAAGTTTAGCCAGGTTAATGAGCATATAGACACGAAAAGTTTACATAACATACGAGATTAACAAGCATCAAATTGTGTCATGTTTAAAAATGGATAGAGTGTGCATATAACAAGTTTCAATCGTTGCGTGTTTTTGTATAGAATACATGTTGCACCCAAAAGTGATAAAATAAAAATGGGATCGAGTATACTAACATTGATTGCGTTGCGATTTATTGTAAAAGCACACGAGTAAGAATGAAGAATAATCCAAGAGAACAAACGAACGGTTTATCCTAAAGGTTAAAAAGACATGTAACAAACTCGTTACAAGTTGTAGATTAAATATAGTCCCTAATGTTTATGATTTACAATTTAATTATTTTGATATTATACTTATTTATAACAAACAATTTGTGAAATAGTTTTCTATAAAAATAAAATTATCAATTTTACTTATATAACAAAAAGTCTCTATTAAATCTTATGTTTTTTATAGTGTTGAACAATTTCAAATAATGTTACATTGTTTTGTTTAAAACTCACCATACATAGGTTAATTTCTATCAAAACTCAAAATAAAATAACTAATGAGTTTTGCTCGTTTGAAAAAAATTGTTCAAATATTCAATATTATATTTTATGATCAAAATATGGAGGTATAGTTTTGAAAAAAAAAATAGTAATAAATAAGTAACCCATAGGCTTTTGTCTTATATGAAAGTTAGCTCATATAGTCTTCCTCTTCATTATAGAAACAAACATACAGTAACCAACCCATTGCAACCCATGCAAACCATCTTATAGTTTAGGATTAATAAAGAAATGGTGATGTTCTTAATGTAGGATAAATAACAACTCTACTGACAAAAAGAAATTTATGAGACGTATACTGAACGTTTTAGCCGTGAGTTACTGTCGTGGCTTCGGTTGTCTCCGACGTCGCCTCCGTTCTCCAGTGACTTCCAAGTGATTCGAAGAGAGCGCGAGAGATCCGAACGAGGTCCGTATATTTCCGGTTTGTGAAAGGGGGGGTTGTGAGAGGTGTGGGTGTCGTGTAGG
Organism: Helianthus tuberosus; assembly: GCA_030545235.1. Taxonomy (NCBI): domain Eukaryota; kingdom Viridiplantae; phylum Streptophyta; class Magnoliopsida; order Asterales; family Asteraceae; genus Helianthus; species Helianthus tuberosus. Next base: position 124,768,288 of record CM060352.1, read on the forward strand.
AATAATTGTGCTATATATAACAGAGGTCTCGATTTCTTTGAAGGGGTGAGGGTGTCGGAGTGGGATATGTGAGTGTCGGTATTTATAGGCTATACTCGACTCGAAATTTATGGTAATACGTTATGAAATTTATGGCGATACGTTATGAGTGTGTAATACAAAGAGTCAAGGTTCATAATCACTTGAAATGGGAACACGTTAATGATAATAATAATCACCGAAAAATTAGCGGAAGTGTAAAAGGAATTACGGCTGTGCACGTTCTGGTTTGGCGGCAAAGTCAAAAAGGAAAGAAGAAAAGGAATTGAAGTTGTTGATTTGCTGTCTTGTTTTCTAGATTAATAATCTTTATTGTAATGTTACCATTTAAACCCTTGACTAAAAATAACTTGACTAACTATATTAACTTGGTTAACTAACTTGAGTCCTAAGATGACAAACTAGATTGTGTTATAAAAGAATAAAGCTTTTATTTGGAATGTTATTTAATTAAATTAGTTAAATAAATAAATAAATAATTATAAAGATTATTAATTAAATTAAAGAATAAAATGTTTCCACAATTATTTATTTCGCGAAAAATTCCAAGCATTACGATTCAAAATTTAAAACGGGTCGGATTTTGGATATTCGTTTTTGGCGGATGTTACAGTCTCCCCTACTTTAGGAGATTTCGTCCTCGAAATCTAAGAGGAACACTTTTGGAAAAATGACATTTATAGATTCAAAAGAGAGAATAGATGAGAGACTAGATCGTAACGTTTTGTTTAAGGTAAATTGTTTTCGTGAATGCGTCACATAGCATATAGTTTCACATAGCATACAAAAGGTTCAATTAGTTTCACCTAGCATAATCATGAATTTCACGTAGTGTAACATAGTTAATGAAAGTATCGTAAATTTAATTTGTTCACAAGAGATTATCATTATTTGTTTTAGATCACGAAGATAGTGTGATTCGTGTCCCCAAGCTTGAAATGAAAGTAACGTTCAAATATAAATTTTCACTCAGAACGAAGAAGAGTTGGTAACTACCTCCGAGGTAAGGAAATCACCCCTAGCTCATTGGTGAAGTTGAAAAGTGAGGGGAGCAAATCGTCAAGGTAAGGAAATCACTCCTATCTTGATGATAGGCTTCCATTTTTAGGAATATGAGTATTAGCATAAAATGTAGAACAATCCACATGACATACTTAGTTAACAAGATTAACGTATCACTGGCATGTGAATAAACATGTCAACCCATCTTGTACCGCAATTGAATTACTTAACATGACCTCTCGTTCACGGGTGGTGCGTTACTCCTATAGCACTACGCATAGTGCTATACATGTTAAGGTGTGGGTGACAAGTTCATCACATAATAATAACCTCGTAATACGAATCCAGTATAACATGTTAGCATGCATGTATTAGATTGAAATGATATATCGTACAAATGTAAAACACATGAAAATTGAGATAGCATAAAAGAGATTTAACATAAATCATGGATTGTTACGTAACGTAACATAAGACTATTCCATAGTAAATCGAAGTCCTTTTCGAATTAAGGAAACGTGCTTTGGCCTAATAGACAAATACTCTCATCGAGAAGCGATTAACGATATTTGTCCTTCCAGTTACTACACGTCCTTAATCGATTGGGAAAATCAAAACTTTGGCGAGATTGAAAATCGAGGAATGGGACTAGTTAACAAGATGCGAGTTTCACCTCTAACTTGATAACATCGTACCCTAATGTGGTTAGTACTTATCAAAAGATTAGGGTCCACTAGAATATGAAATGGAAATTCCTTCAAGATTTGGATATCACTCCTAACTTGAGGGTATATTTCGTGCAAAAATCAAAGTATAGCTGAGTGAAAATCTTCATCAAATGTAGGAATCACCCTTATTTTGATGAATCGTTTCGATTGCCTTATAAGAGTCTTCAAAATTCCAAAGTGTGTATTGTGTTATGCCTTAGGAAAGGCATGTATATTAAGAGTCCAAGAAAAAGTAGAGGGAAGCAAAGAAGATAGAAAAGAAGTTGTTTTAAGCAACACATAATGAATAAGCTCTTAAACTATAGACAAGGCAAGGCATTCCTAATTCCCTACTATAGACTAGGGAAAAGTGTAGCAATTTACCTAATTCCCTATAGTTATGGATCTGATACCAATCTGTCACACCTCAACCGATGGCGGAAACATCGGAATGAGACGAACAAATTGCTCAAAACAACATAACACTAAATGTGACAATATGAATTAATTCATTTTATTGAAACTAAGAAAGTAATACATTGTCTCAAATAGTAAACATAAATTCAAACATTTTTTTAATTGCTAAAATGGGTATCAACTCCATCCTAACTTGATTCCTTCATCATCTTGACTATCAACCTGCAACATGTATTAAAATAACATCAACAAAAAGTTGGCGAGTATACAGGTTTAATACAAAGCATAAAGTAGAGTAAAAAGTTTAAATACTCATATCCAACATGAACAACATAATACAAGTTACTAATATACTGAAACGGTGTCACTATATGTCAAACCCAAGTTTCCAATGCAAACACCCCAAGACTCACTCAAGGGCGGTGCGTACTCCTATAGCATAGGAGTTTAATGAGTATAAGAAGTCTAACAAGTCTCACAAGTCTCACAAGTTTCACAAGTTTAGCCAGGTTAATGAGCATATAGACACGAAAACTTTACATAACATACGAGATTAACAAGCATCAAATTGTGTCATGTTTAAAAATGGATAGAGTGTGCATATAACAAGTTTCAATCGTTGCGTGTTTTTGTATAGAACACATGTTGCACCTAAAAGTGATAAAATAAAAATGGGATCGAGTATACTCACACTGATTGCGTTGCGATTTATTGTAAAAGCACACGAGTAAGAATGAAGAATAATCCAAGAGAACAAACGAACGGTTTATCCTAAAGGTTAAAAAGACATGTAACAAACTCGTTACAAGTTGTAGATTAAATATAGTCCCTAATGTTTATGATTTACAATTTAATTATTTTGATATTATACTTATTTATAACAAACAATTTGTGAAATAGTTTTCTATAAAAATAAAATTATCAATTTTACTTATATAACAAAAAGTCTCTATTAAATCTTATGTTTTTGATAGTGTTGAACAATTTCAAATAATGTTACATTGTTTTGTTTAAAATTCACCATACATAGGTTAATTTCTATCAAAACTCAAAATAAAATAACTAATGAGTTTTGCTCGTTTGAAAAAAATTGTTCAAATATTCAATATTATATTTTATGATCAAAATATGGAGGTATAGTTTTGAAAAAAAAAATAGTAATAAATAAGTAACCCATAGGCTTTTTTCTTATATGAAAGTTAGCTCATATAGTCTTCCTCTTCATTATAGAAACAAACATACAGTAACCAACCCATTGCAACCCATGCAAACCATCTTATAGTTTAGGATTAATAAAGAAATGGTGATGTTCTTAATGTAGGATAAATAACGACTCTACTGACAAAAAGAAATTTATGAGACGTATACCGAACGTTTTAGCCGTGAGTTACTGTCGTGGCTTCGGTTGTCTCCGACGTCGCCTCCGTTCTCCGGTGACTTCCAAGTGATTTGAAGAGAGCGCGAGAGGTCCGAACGAGGTCCGTATATTTCCGGTTTGCGAAAGGGGGGGTTGTGAGAGGTGTGGGTGTCGTGTAGGAATAATTGTGCTATATATAAAAGAGGTCTCGATTTCTTTGAAGGGGTGAGGGTGTCGGAGTGGGATATGTGAGTGTCGGTATTTATAGGCTATACTCGACCCGAAATTTATGGTAATACGTTATGAAATTTATGGCGATACGTTATGAGTGTGTAATAGAAAGAGTTAAGGTTCATAATCACTTGAAATGGGAACACGTTAATGATAATAATAATAATCACCGAAAAATTAGCGGAAGTGTAAAAGGAATTACGGCTGTGCACGTTCTGATTTGGCGGCAAAGTCAAAAAGGAAAGAAGAAAAGGATTTGAAGTTGTTGATTTGCTGTCTTGTTTTCTAGATTAATAATCTTTATTGTAATGTTACCATTTAAACCCTTGACTAAAAATAACTTGACTAACTATATTAACTTGGTTAACTAACTTGAGTCCTAAGATGACAAACTAGATTGTGTTATAAAAGAATAAAGCTTTTATTTGGAATGTTATTTAATTAAATTAGTTAAATAAATAAATAAATAATTATAAAGATTATTAATTAAATTAAAGAATAAAATGTTTCCACAATTATTTATTTCGCGAAAAATTCCAAGCATTACGATTCAAAATTTAAAACGGGTCGGATTTTGGATATTCGTTTTTGGCGGATGTTACAGTCTCCCCTACTTTAGGAGATTTCGTCCTCGAAATCTAAGAGGAAGACTTTTGGAAAGATGACATTTATAGATTCAAAAGAGAGAATAGATGAGAGACTAGATCGTAACGTTCTGTTTAAGGTAAATTGTTTTCATGAATGCGTCACATAGCATATAGTTTCACATAGCATACAAAAGGTTCAATTAGTTTCACCTAGCATAATCATGAATTTCACGTAGTGTAACATAGTTAATGAAAGTATCGTAAATTTAATTTGTTCACAAGAGATTATCATTATTTGTTTTAGATCACGAAGATAGTGTGATTCGTGTCCCCAAGCTTGAAATGAAAGTAACGTTCAAATATAAATTTTCACTCAGAACGAAGAAGAGTTGGTAACTACCTCCGAGGTAAGGAAATCACCCCTAGCTCATTGGTGAAGTTGAAAAGTGAGGGGAGCAAATCGTCAAGGTAAGGAAATCACTCCTATCTTGATGGTAGGCTTCCATTTTTAGGAATATGAGTATTAGCATAAAATGTAGAACAATCCACATGACATACTTAGTTAACAAGATTAACGTATCACTGGCATGTGAATAAATATGTCAACCCATCGTGTACCGCAATTGAATTACTTAACATGACCTCTCGTTCACGTGTGGTGCGTTACTCCTATAGCACTACGCATAGTGCTATACATGTTAAGGTGTGGGTGACAAGTTCATCACATAATAATAACCCAGTAATACGAATCCAGTATAACATGTTAGCATGCATGTATTAGATTGAAATGATATATCGTACAAATGTAAAACACATGAAAATTGAGATAGCATAAAAGAGATTTAACATAAATCATGGATTGTTACGTAACGTAACATAAGACTATTCCAAAGTAAATCGAAGTCCTTTTCGAATTAAGGAAACGTGCTTTGGCCTAATAGACAAATACTCTCATCGAGAAGCGATTAACGATATTTGTCCTTCCAGTTACTAGACGTCCTTAATCGATTGGGAAAATCGAAACTTTGGCGAGATTGAAAATCGAGGAATGGGACTAGTTAACAAGATGCGAGTTTCACCTCTAACTTGATAACATCGTACCCTAATGTGGTTAGTACTTATCAAAAGATAAGGTTCCACTAGAATATGAAATGGAAATTCCTTCAAGATTTGGATATCACTCCTAACTTAAGGGTATATTTCGTGCAAAAATCAAAGTATAGCTGAGTGAAAATCTTCATCAAATGTAGGAATCACCCTTATTTTGATGAATCGTTTCGATTGTGTTATAAGAGTCTTCAAAATTCCCAAGTGTGTATTGTGTTATTCCTTAGGAAAGGCATGTATATTAAGAGTCCAAGAAAAGTAGAGGGAAGCAAAGAAGATAGAAAAGAAGTTGTTTTAAGCAACACATAATGAATAAGCTCTTAAACTATAGACTAGGCAAGGCATTCCTAATTCCCTACTATAGACTAGGGAAAAGTGTAGCAATTTACCTAATTCCCTATAGTTATGGATCTGATACCAATCTGTCACACCCCAACCGATGGCGGAAACATCGGGATGAGACGAACAAATTGCTCAAAACAACATAACACTAAATGTGACAATATGAATTAATTCATTTTATTGAAACTAAGAAAGTAATACATTGCCTCAAATAGTAAACATAAATTCAAACATTTTTTTAATTGCTAAAATGGATATCTACTCCATCCTAACTTGATTCCTTCATCATCTTGACTATCAACCTGCAACATGTATTAAAATAACATCAACAAAAAGTTGGCGAGTATACAGGTTTAATACAAAGCATAAAGTAGAATAAAAAGTTTAAATACTCATATCCAACATGAACAACATAATACAAGTTACTAATATGCTGAAACGGTGTCACTATATGTCAAACCCAAGTTTCCAATGCAAACACCCCAAGACTCACTCAAGGGCGGTGCGTACTCCTATAGCATAGGAGTTTAATGAGTATAAGAAGTCTAACAAGTCTCACAAGTTTCACAAGTTTAGCCAGGTTAATGAGCATATAGACACGAAAAGTTTACATAACATACGAGATTAACAAGCATCAAATTGTGTCATGTTTAAAAATGGACAGAGTGTGCATATAACAAGTTTCAATTGTTGCGTGTTTTTGTATAGAACACATGTTGCACCTAAAAGTGATAAAATAAAAATGGGATCGAGTATACTCACACTGATTGCATTGCGATTTATTGTAAAAGCACACGAGTAAGAATGAAGAATAATCCAAGAGAACAAACGAACGGTTTATCCTAGAGGTTAAAAAGACATGTAACAAACTCGTTACAAGTTGTAGATTAAATATAGTCCCTAATGTTTATGATTTACAATTTAATTATTTTGATATTATACTTATTTATAACAAACAATTTGTGAAATAGTTTTCTATAAAAATAAAATTATCAATTTTACTTATATAACAAAAAGTCTCTATTAAATCTTATGTTTTTGATAGTGTTGAACAATTTCAAATAATGTTACATTGTTTTGTTTAAAACTCACCATACATAGGTTAATTTCTATCAAAACTCAAAATAAAATAACTAATGAGTTTTGCTCGTTTGAAAAAAATTGTTCAAATATTCAATATTATATTTTATGATCAAAATATGGAGGTATAGTTTTGAAAAAAAAAAAATAGTAATAAATAAGTAACCCATAGGCTTTTGTCTTATATGAAAGTTAGCTCATATAGTCTTCCTCTTCATTATAGAAACAAACATACAGTAACCAACCCATTGCAACCCATGCAAACCATCTTATAGTTTAGGATTAATAAAGAAATGGTGATGTTCTTAATGTAGGATAAATACCGACTCTACTGACAAAAAGAAATTTATGAGACGTATACCGAACGTTTTAGCCGTGAGTTACTGTCGTGGCTTCGGTTGTCTCCGACGTCGCCTCCGTTCTCCGGTGACTTCCAAGTGATTTGAAGAGAGCGCGAGAGGTCCGAACGAGGTCCGTATATTTCCGGTTTGCGAAAGGGGGGGTTGTGAGAGGTGTGGGTGTCGTGTAGGAATAATTGTGCTATATATAACAGAGGTCTCGATTTCTTTGAAGGGGTGAGGGTGTCGGAGTGGGATATGTGAGTGTCGGTATTTATAGGCTATACTCGACCCGAAATTTATGGTAATACGTTATGAAATTTATGGCGATACGTTATGAGTGTGTAATATAAAGAGTCAAGGTTCATAATCACTTGAAATGGGAACACGTTAATGATAATAATAATCACCGAAAAATTAGGGAAAGTGTAAAAGGAATTACGGCTGTGCACGTTCTGATTTGGCGGCAAAGTCAAAAAGGAAAGAAGAAAAGGAATTGAAGTTGTTGATTTGGTGTCTTGTTTTCTAGAATAATAATCTTTATTGTAATGTTACCATTTAAACCCTTGACTAAAAATAACTTGACTAACTATATTAACTTGGTTAACTAACTTGAGTCCTAAGATGACAAACTAGATTGTGTTATAAAAGAATAAAGCTTTTATTTGGAATGTTATTTAATTAAATTAGGTAAATAAATAAATAATGATAAAGATTATTAATTAAATTAAAGAATAAAATGTTTCCACAATTATTTATTTCGCGAAAAATTCCAAGCATTACGATTCAAAATTTAAAACGGGTCGGATTTTGGATATTCGTTTTTGGCAGATGTTACAATATCGGTCCTATATCGGTTAAATATCGGACAATATCGCAGATGTAACATCTATGCTTGTAATCATTGTGAACAGTTCAATTATCAATAAAACAATGTTATTTGATCCCAATGTTTGTTTGGTTATGTTTTACATGTTCTGACTTTTGTTCAATTTCAAACTTTACATCTCTTTCTGGAGAGTTATACGCAAACTGGTGCGTAAACGTAATCAGTTTAATGTGACAAATACTCCGGAACATCAACATATACTTAACATACCTTAAATAACCTTTACATAACTTAGAAATAAGTTTTGAAGGCTTTGGTATGGCAAAAACAAGTTAATTCGCCTACAGGGACTAAATTTGACAAACTGCGAAAGTATGCCAATTTGAACTGTAACAGACATTCCAAAACATGACCATGAGTTAAACATACCATAAATATCCTTTACATAGCTTAGAAATAGGCTTTGAGGGGTTCGGTGTACTAAAATAAACTTTTGGGTCATTCAGGGACTAAAAGCGTCAAAAAGTGCACAAGTTTGCATTTTCGCGCATAACTTGCTTTCTGAACACATCTGGACATCCAAATATTTATGTAGGCACTAAAATATTTTATTTTAGTGTTTGGCATAAGAAAAATCCATTGGTCACGCAATTTGTTTTTCGCGCTTATGCGCATTCCGTCGTAATTAACCGAACATCGCGATCGTACGACCAAACGAACCAACATCTGACATATTTTTGAGCATGTTTCATGTCCACAATGTTTAGGCATCACCAGGGACCAAAACTGACAATTCTGCAAAGTTGCTGGCTTACCGACCGTAAGCCATCACCCTTACGGTTCGTAAGGCATCCCCAGATCAGCAGATTCAGTTTAAATAGCTGTTACCCACTCCTAATCCCTTTTTCACTCGCCTCTTCCTGATAATGGGGGGCCAATTTGAGTTACCTTAGGGTTGCAACAAGTGTAGGGACAAGATAGAAGCACGGTATTCGAGGAACGATCCTAACGGTGGTCCAAATCCTATAAATACCCTTTGATTCACAACTCAAAACCCACTTAATTTCTGAAAACTTCTCTAAGTTGAGGTGTAAAAGCGCTTCATACCTGAGAAATATTTGGAAATCAAAGCTTTCGGGGACCCTTTGTAAGTGTTCCTTCGTTCTTTTATTCTTTTAGCGTTAAAAGTCAAACTTTGTTTGACTTTCTGCATTGACCAGTTTATGGTCAATGCGAAGTTCGTTTGAACTTCATAACGTGAGTGTATTCACGATGGTTATAGTCCCTAGTGACTATACCTACTGATTACCACGTTATCTAGGCTCAGTGACGAGTCGTAGTTTCGGCCAAAATGCGTGTTATTGAGTATTTTGTAACCAAACTACTCTTAGGTATCAAAACCGTTTGTTTTGATACCAAACCTGTTTCCTAAACTTAGTTAAGCATGATTTAACATGCTTAGCTCCTCACTTTTAGTTTTGTGCTTTTCTAGTGTCGTAAGGGTAAGCGATCTAATCAATCGCTTATACTTTCGAACCCGACCCGTTTGGTCGATCATTAGGATCCGACCAATCACATTAGGTGACCATAGTTGTATAGGGAATAACCTTCCGAGGTTATACCTTATGGTCACATCGTTTGAGTAGTTGTATGATAGGTAGTATATATGCCTTAGGTAAATTACCAAAATGCCCTTTGAATGCCAAAATTCATTTTAAGCATATGTAACATAACTTTTGGTATCTAAACTGATTTGGTAACAATATTAGACATGCTAAGGCATATTTTACTTATCATAGGACTAGTTAGGCATTCCGAATGCGTTTCACGCGAACGACGCGTTAAAGTAGCATAAGCGACCTAAACGGGTCGTAATGGGTCGTAAGCACTTAGGTTAGGTTTCATTTTAGAATGAAGTCTTTGTTAAACCATACTACATGAGTTTCCATACTCGTTTGGTTTACGAACCCTCATTCTATCCGATCCTCCGATCTAGGTCCGGTTTATTAACATAGTTACCTATATTAGGTACCGTTTGATTTCCGTGATCTCTAGCATTTCTTGGTGGTTATCCTAGGACTATTGAGCAATCTCAAGTGAGTACATAGACTCCTCTTTTACCATTTTCAAACTGTTTTGGGGTGAAACACATGTGCCTACTTGTTACTTTCATGCTTTCCATGTTTTCACATCATATACTTGCTATGTTCATTAGTACATTTATAGTACATCGTTTTACACTACATTTCATGCTATGTGTGTCTATTGTGTGCATACTTAATACATTGTTTTACATTACATTTCACGCTATGTATGTTCATTTGATTACATACTTAGTGCATTTTTTCACATGCTTACATTTTGGTATGACATTTGGTTTGTTTAAATGGGACAAAAATACATTCATTAACATTAGCTACGCCATTCGTTAGTAGGTAGTGGTACCATAGGAATTGACAACTCCCGTTCCTGACATCCTAGGTATGTTTGGATGGAAGGAATGACCGAATTCGATAGACATAACACATATAAACCTTTAATTTGTTTAAAGGTCTATCACCACAGTCACAAGGCTTGAATGTATGCATTTTTACAATATCGCATAAATGTTTGTATTCAGTATAGCATGCATTTCCACAAAACATAACGTTGAGTTAAACCACGTTTTACTTCAATACATTGCTTTGTGCATTTTTACCTATGGTTTAGTTGATACATATTTCACTTGCCATACATGACATTTTGGTTACACATTACATAATTGACATTTGACATAGACATTTTGGCATTGATATACACAGTTAGTGATTTACATTAGACATAGACATTTTGATATGGTTTACACAATAACACTTGACAATTGATTTATACATGAACAATTTACAATGATGGTTGGTTTGGGTAAGTGATTTGAGTAACGAGGCGTGTGTAATATGATACAAGCATGGTGGATACGCCGCTGGTACTTCCTATATATAAGTGCTTGTATGATATTATATGTCGTAGCGTTACTTAAATCATTTCAATATTTGACATATTACATTTTACATAAACAACTTATTTTCCCAAGACATTGTCTTACAAAACAGTTTATTTTATCAAACTCAGTTTACTCGGTTATTTTATTAACCATACGCCATTCTTTTATATAATCCGATTTCTTATCGAGTTTTCATACGATTTATAAAAGAAAACACTTAACAAGAGTTATGACTAATTTTTGTTAAACCTATCTTTTAAAACCCAAGTCATAAATCCTATTTTCACTAAACCTATGTATCTCACAGGCATTTTTATGCTGACGTACCTATTTTCACATGTGTTTTCAGGAGCAGTCGCTTAGGATGATGATCGTGACATTAGGGCGGACCTGTGCCTTAGAGACATAAAACGAAGATAGACTTAGTTTAATTATGTTATGTACTCTTGGTTTCATGTTTAAAGACAATGTAACTCTCATGTTGTTAAATAAAACGTAACTTTAATTTCCATGGTTGTGAAACAATAATTTTGTTACAACACTCCCCGACGTTTCCGCCACGTGTTTCTCGTTTTACGTGGTCGGGGTGTGACAGAAGAGTTGGTATCAGAGCCAATGGTTATAGGGAATTAGGTTATTAGTAATGCTTTGACCTAGACTATAACTTTCTAGGACCCCAACACAAGTTATCTTGTGTTTAGATTTTGAAACATGCACTTCACCTATACTTAGGTGATAACCACAACGAGAACATCAAGTTCGAATCCGCCTTGAAAACTAATCATCTGATCTAGGATGATTGATTACAAGGTTTTGAACCCTCTGTTATAAGGTTTTGAACCCCTTTGAATTTTCAAAATCTCGTCAAAGTTTTGGGTCCTAAATATTGTGAACACGTGCGAACTGGAAGGGTGAATGCCTGTACCCTGGGTTTTCTGTCTAAGGCTAGAGTGTTCGTACAAATCCACATAATCGGACCAATCACTCTTACCTGGGAACTCTTGGGGTGAGTGTTCACTTATAGGCAAGCATGTCTTCACGATACATTATTTTTGACCCATTTACTTTGATTAGTCAATGTGTGTCATTTGTTTGCTTTATGGTAACGAACAAATAACCACCACCTTGCTGTTGTCAATTTTTGTATCATCTCATTCTTTTCACCCAGTCATCTCACTCGTTTCCTTTCATGTTTCCACTTTTAGAATGGCTCCTCGACGCGAGAATCAGATAGGGAATGCCGAACTGGCAGAAATCATTGCGCAGCAAATGGCTGCTGCGTTCCCAAACCTTATTGCTCAATGGAACCAAGCCAACAACAACAATCATGCTCCATGCAATTTCAAGAGTTTTAACTCGGCTAAACCGCTCAAGTTTAGTGGTTCTGAGGGAGCAACTGGGCTCCTTCAATGGTTCGAGAGCATTGAGAACACTTTCCGTCATGTTCAGTGTCCTGATAATCGCAAGGTCGAGTTTTCTTCGAGTGTGTTTCAGAAGAGGGCTCTTACGTGGTGGAACGGGGTTATGAGAGACCGGGGTGCAGAAGTTGCTCTAGCACAAACTTGGGCCGAACTTAGGGCCCTTATGATGAGGGAGTTTTGTCCTCCTCATGAACAGCGAGCCTTGGAGAGAGAGTTTGATGACTTGAAACAGGACAATGGCGAGCACAGGGCGTATACTGATAGGTATGAGGAGTTGAGTCTGCTTTGCCCAACAATGGTTACCCCACTCGACAAGGCTATTGAAAGGTACATCGATGGTCTACCTGACTCAGTGCAAGACATCATTACTGGTAGTAACCCTACCACACTCCGTCAGGCGATCGAGTTAGCAGCGACATTGACTGAGTCGCAGGTTTTTAGGGTAAGCTGCATAAAAAGGGTGACAAAGGTAAGAAGCATGCATCTGAAAAAGAGGATGATAAGAAGGGTAAGAACAAGAAGGGTAAGGAATCTGGTTCTTCGAAAGGGTCAAGGAAGCGTAAGGCTTCCCAAAATTTTGCTGTCACTGCCCAAGTTAACCAGGCAGCTCCCAACCAACCCGCACAGCCTCCAGCGAAGAAGCGTTATGCAGGGAATGCACCTTTATGCAATAGATGCAATAGTCACCATCAGCCACAACTTCCGTGTCGTTTCTGTACTAACTGTGGGAAGTCCGGTCATCTTGCTGATGTTTGTCGTTTTGCTCAGAATCAGGCAGTTCAGAACCCGGCTTAACGAGTTGCTCAGCCTCCTGCTCAGCAACAAGGTCAAGCTGCACGACCACACTACCCACCAGGTTCTTGTTACAACTGTGGGGATCTGACCCACTACCGTAATCAGTGTCCAAGATTGGTGAATGCTAATCTAAATCAGAATCAGGCTCAGGCTCGAGGGCGAGTCTTCAACATGAATGCACAAGAGGCACAAGCAGACAATGAAGTGGTGAACGATACGTTCTTTATTAATAATCAGCCTGCATCTGTTCTTTTTTATTCGGGTGCCGATAAGATTTTTGTGTCATTATCTTTTGAGCCATTGCTTCGCATGTCTAGAACGAAACTAGGAAAACCCTTGACAGTAGAGATTGCTAGTGGTGAACCCATTGTTCTTGATTCTGTTCTTCGCAACTGCCAGTTGAACCTTAACGACCATCTTTTTCCTATTGACCTCACGCCTATGCAACTTGGAAGCTTCGACGTTATTGTGGGTATGGATTGGTTAGCCAAGCATCGCGCAGAGCTAGTTTGTTTCGAGAAGATTGTTCGTGTGCCGCTTTCGACAGGCGAGATCCTACAGGTGCATGGTGAGAAACCTACCGGTGGTCTCAAACTCATGTCTTGTTTTAAGGCTCGGAAGTATCTGCGAAAGAACTATGTGTCCTTTTTGGCACATGTTGTAGCAGATAAGGGCAAAGGTAAGTCTATTCAAGATATCCCTGTTGTTAGGGATTATCCTGATGTGTTTCCTGAAGAGTTACCTGGTCGACCCCCAGCACGCCAAGTCGAGTTCCGTATTGATCTCGTACCTGGTGCAAATCCCATTGCCAGATCTCCATATCGTCTTGCACCGTCTGAGATGCAAGAGTTGTCTAAGCAGCTTCAGGAGCTCTCTGACAAAGGTTTTATCCGTCCTAGCTTTTCACCTTGGGGTGCTCCCGTTCTTTTTGTCAAGAAGAAGGATGGATCTTTTAGGATGTGTATCGATTATCGTGAGCTTAACAAGCTTACCATCAAGAATCGATATCCCCTACCTCACATCGATGATCTCTTTGATCAGTTACAGGGTGCTTCTTATTTTTCAAAGATTGATCTGCGATCTGGATATCATCAACTTCGTGTGCATGAAGAAGATATTCCCAAGACAGCGTTCCGCACTCGTTATGGGCATTATGAGTTCACAGTCATGCCATTCGGTTTGACTAATGCTCCTGCTGTTTTCATGGACTTAATGAATAGGGTCTGCAAGCCTTATTTGGATCAGTTCGTCATTGTTTTTATTGATGACATCTTGATATACTCCAAGACGCGAGCTGATCATGAGCAACATCTTCGTCTTACTCTGGAACTCCTAAAGAAAGAGCAACTTTTTGCCAAATTCTCCAAGTGTGAATTCTGGCTTAAAGAAGTTTAATTCTTGGGACATATTATCAACGAACAAGGTATTCATGTAGATCCCTCCAAGATCAGTGCGATTAAGGATTGGGATACGCCTACTACTCCTACTGAAGTTCGTTCTTTTCTTGGACTTGCGGGTTATTACCGCCGCTTCATTGAGAACTTCTCAAAGATTGCAGTTCCTCTAACTGCTCTAACTCAGAAGAACAAGCCCTTTGATTGGGGATTCAAACAAGAGGAATCTTTTCAAAACTTGAAGCAGAAGCTTTGTGACGTGCCTGTTCTGACTTTGCCTGAGGGCAATGATGATTTCGTCGTTTATTGCGATGCATCTAAATTGGGTCTTGGCTGTGTTCTGATGCAAAGAAACAAAGTCATAGCATATGCATCGAGGCAGTTGAAGGTGCATGAAAAGAACTACACCACTCATGATCTTGAGTTGAATGCAGTTGTCTTCGCTCTTAAGATCTGGAGACACTATTTGTACGGTACAAAATGTGTGGTTTTCACGGACCACAAAAGTCTTCAACATATCTTCAATCAGAAAGAACTCAACATGAGGCAACGACATTGGGTTGAGCTTCTAAACGACTATGACTGTGAAATTCGCTACCATCCTGGTAAGGCGAATGTCGTAGCCGATGCATTGAGTCGTAAGGAACGTACTAAGCTTCATTGTGTTCGTGTTCAATCTGATATTCAAGCTCGATCCGATATCCAAGCCCGCATTTCTCAGGCTCAACACACTTGTGTTTCACAAGGTTTGATGGATAAGGAATTTCCCTATCACATAACCCCTGATCTGGAACTGAAGGACAATGGATCGTATTACTTCATGGACCGTTTGTGGGTCCCAAGCCAAGATGATCTTCGCACCTTGCTTATGGATGAAGCCCATAAGTCTCGTTATTCTATTCATCCTGGCTCAGATAAGATGTATAAGGACCTTCGTATTCAGTATTGGTGGCCTGGTATGAAGAAAGACATTGCCTTATATGTATCAAAATGCCTTACTTGTCTTAAGGTTAAGGCTGAACATTAGCATCCTTCTGGTTAATTGGTGCAACCAGAGATCCCAGTTTGGAAATGGGAAAACATTACTATGGATCTCATTACTAAACTTCCGCGCACAAAGAAAGGTCATGATGCCATCTGGGTAGTTGTTGATCGTCTTACTAAGTCAGCGCATTTCTTGCCAATCCGTGAGGATTTTTCTGCTGACAAACTTGCTAAAATCTACGTGGATGAAATTGTAGCTCGACATGGTGTTCCTTTGAACATCATTTCTAACAGAGATGCTCGCTTCACTTCTCATTTTTGGAGAACCATGCAATCTGCTATGGGGACCCAACTTAATCTGAGCACAGCTTATCATCCGCAAATGGATGGTCAATCTGAAAGAAAAATCCAGACTCTGGAGGATATGCTTAGAGCTTGTGTGATCGATTTTGGTGGTAGTTGGGATTCACATCTTCCGTTAATTGAATTCTCCTACAACATCAGTTATCACTCCAGCATCAACATGGCTCCTTTCGAGGCTCTCTATGGTCGAAAATTTTGTTCACCAGTCTGCTGGAATGAGATCGGCAAGGCTCAGCTTACTGGACCTGCCCTCATTTTAGAGACAACTGATAAGGTTGAGAAAGTTCGTGATAACCTTCAGACAGCTAGAAGCCGTCAAAAGAGTTACGCGGACCAAGGACGCAAGCCCATGGAATTTCAAGTCGGTGATCGCGTATTACTTAAGGTCTCACCTTGGAAGGGTGTGATCAGATTTGGAAAGAAAGGAAAACTTGCAACTAGATACGTTGGACCATTCAAGATCGTCGAAAGAATCGGTAAGGTAGCCTACAGACTTGAGTTACCTCCTGAACTTGGAAATGTTCATCCAACCTTTCACGTGTCCAATCTCAAGAAGTGTTTAGCTGATGAGAACCTCCACATACTACTTGACGAAATTCGTGTTGATAAAACACTGAAATTTGTTGAGAAGCCAGTGGAAATCATGGAACGTGAAGTCAAGTGGCTCAAACGCAAGCGCATTCCATTGGTCAAAGTTCGCTGGGAATCTAAACATGGACCTGATTTTACTTGGGAACGCGAAGATCAAATGAAGGCGAAGTATCCACATCAATTCCCACGAGTTTCCTCTAAATAAATTTCGGGACGAAATTTTCACAAGTAGGGGAGACTGTAACATATGTGCTTGTAATCATTGTGAACAGTTCAATTATCAATAAAACAATGTTATTTGATCCCAATGTTTGTTTGGTTATGTTTTACATGTTCTGACTTTTGTTCAATTTCAAACTTTACATCGCTTTCTTGAGAGTTATACGCAAACTGGTGCATAAACGTAATCAGTTTAATGCGACAAATACTCCGGAACATCAACATATACTTAACATACATTAAATAACCTTTACATAACTTAGAAATAAGTTTTGAAGGCTTTGGTATGGCAGAAACAAGTTAATTCGCCTACAGGGACTAAATTTGACAAACTGCGAAAGTATGCCAATTTGAACTGTAGCAGACATTTCGGAAAATGTCCATGAGTAAAACATACCATAAATATCCTTTACATAGCTTAGAAATAAGCTTTGAGGGGTTCGGTGTGCTAAAATAAACATTTGGGTCATTCAGGGACTAAAAGCGTCAAAAAGTGCACAAGTTTGCATTTTCGCGCATAACTTACGTTCTGAATACATCCGGACATCCAAAAATTTATGTAGGCACTAAAATATTTTTTTTTTTGGAATAAGAAAAATCCATTCGACATGCAATTTGGATCGTTTTTCGCGCTTATGCGCATTCCGTCGTAATTAACTGAACATCGCGATCGTACGACCAAACGAACCAGGATCCGACATATTTTTGAGCATGTTTCATGTCCACAATGTTTAGGCATCATTTTAGGGCCTTAAAGTTGGCTTTACGGGCCTTAGAATTGTCGGAAATGAGCTTAAACATCAACAGGGACCAAAACTGACAATTCTACAAAGTTGCTGGCTTACGGACCGTAAGCCAACATCCTTACCATCCGTAAGGCATCCCCAGATCAGCAGATTCAGTTTAAACAGCTGTTAACAACTGTTACCCACTCCTAATCACTTTTGCACTTGCCTCTTCCTGATAATGGGGGGCTAACTTGAGTTACCTTAGGGTTGCAACAAGTGTAGGGACAAGATCGAAGCACGGTATTCGAGGAACGATCCTAATGGTGGTCCAAATCCTATAAATACCCCTTTGATTCGCAACTCAAAACCCAATTAATTTCTGAAAACTTCTCTAAGTTGAGGTGTAAAAGCGCTTCATACCTGAGAAATATTTGGAAATCAAAGCTTTCGGGGACCCTTTGTAAGTGTTCCTTCATTCTTTTATTCTTTTAGCGTTAAAAGTCAAACTTTGTTTGACTTTCTGCATTGACCAGTTTATGGTCAATGCGAAGTTCGTTTGAACTTCGTAACGTGAGTGTAATCACGATGGTTATAGTCCCTAGTGACTATACCTACTGATTACCACGTTATCTAGGCTCAGTGACGAGTCGTAGTTTCGGCCAAAATGCGTGTTATTGCGTATTTTGTAACCAAACTACTCTTAGGTATCAAAACCGTTTGTTTTGATACCAAACCTATTTCCTAAACTTAGTTTAGCATGTTTTAACATGCTTAGCTCGTCACTTTTAGTTTTGTGCTTGTCTAGGGTCGTAAGGGTAAGCGATCTAATCAATCGCTTATACTTTCGAACCCGACCCGTTTGGTCGATCATTAGGATCCGACCAAACACGTTAGGTGACCATAGTTGTATAGGGAATAACCTTCCGAGGTTATACCCTATGGTCACATCGTTTGAGTAGTTGTATAATAGGTAGTATATATGCCTTAGGTAAATTACCAAAATGCCCTGTGAACGCCAAAATTCATTTTAAGCATATGTAACATAACTTTTTGGTATCTAAACTGATTTGGTAACAATATTAGACATGTTAAGGCATATTTTACTTATCATAGGACTAGTTAGGCATTCCGAACGCGTTTCACGCGAACGACGCGTTAATGTAGCATAAGCTACCTAAACGGGTCGTAAGCACTTAGGTTAGGTTTCATTTTAGAATGATGTCTTTGTTAAACCATACTACATGAGTTTCCATACTTGTTTGGTTTACGAACCCTCGTTCTATCCGATCATCCGATCTAGGTCCGGTTTATTAACATAGTTACCTATATTAGGTACCGTTTGATTTCCGTGATCTCTAGCATTGCTTGGTGGTTATCCTAGGACTATTGAGCAATCTCAAGTGAGTACATAGACCCCTCTTTTACCGTTTTCAAACTGTTTTGGGGTGAAACACATGTGCCTACTTGTTACTTTCATGCTTTCCATGTTTTCACATCATATACTTGCTATGTTCATTAGTACATTTATAGTACATCGTTTTACACTACATTTCATGCTATGTATGTCCATTGTGTGCATACTTAGTACGTTGTTTTACATTACATTTCACGCTATGTATGTTCATTTGATTACATACTTAGTGCATTGTTTTCACATGCTTACATTTTGGTATGACATTTGGTTTGTTTAAATGGGACAAAAATACATTCATTAACATTAGCTACGCCATTCGTTAGTAGGTAGTGGTACCATAGGAACTGACAACTCCCGTTACTACATCCTAGGTATGTTTGGATGGAAGGAATGACCGAATTCGATAGACATAACACAGATAAACCTTTAATTTGTTTAAAGGTCTATCACCACAGTCACAAGGCTTGAATGTATGCATTTTTACAATATCGCATAAATGTTTGTATTCAGTATAGCATGCATTTCCGCAAAACATAACGTTGATTTAAACCACGTTTTACTTCATTACATTGCTTTGTGCATTTTTACCTATGGTTTAGTTGATACATATTTCACTTGCCATACATGACATTTTGGTTACACATTACATAATTGACAATTGACATAGACATTTTGGCATTGATATACACAGTTAGTGATTTACATTAGACATAGACATTTTGATATGGTTTACACAATAACACTTACAATTGATTTATACATGAACAATTTACAATGATGGTTGGTTTGGGTAAGTGATTTGAGTAACGAGGCGTGTATAATATGATACAAGCATGGTGGATACGCCGCTGGTACTTCCTATATATAAGTGCTTGTATGATATTATATGTCATAGCGTTACTTAAATCATTTCAATATTTGACATATTACATTTTACATAAACAACTTATTTTTCACAAGACATTGTCTTACAAAACAGTTTATTTTATCCAACTCATTTTACTCGGTTATTTTATTAACCATACGCCATTCTTTTATGTAATCTGATTTCTTATCGAGTTTTCATGCGATTTATAAAAGAAAACACTTAACAAGAGTTATGACTAATTTTTATTAAACCTATCTTTTAAAACCTAAGTCATAAATCCTATTTTCACTAAACCTATGTATCTCACAGGCATTTTTATGCTGACGTACCTATTTTCACATGTGTTTTCAGGAGCAGTCGCTTAGGATGATGATCGTGACATTAGGGCGGACCTGTGCCTTAGAGACATAAAACGAAGATAGACTTAGTTTAATTATGTTATGTACTCTTGGTTTCATGTTTAATGACAATGTAAATCTCATGTTGTTAAATAAAACGTAACTTTAATTTCCATGGTTGTGAAACAATAATTCTGTTACAACACTCCCCGACGTTTCCGCCACGTGTTTCTCGTTTTACGTGGTCGGGGTGTGACAGCTGATATTATCGGTACCGATATTTCGACCAATATTTTGTACCGCTATCTCGGCAGAGGACCGATAACCGATATATCACTGATATATCGGTTGATATATCGGGATATTAACTACATAGATTAGTAAGTGAGCCTTAACGTGGTATTTGTTAATACTTAATACATTCTGCTATGATATGAAATTATACATAATAATATATTGCAAAATTTTCCTATATTTTAGGTGGGAGAAACCTGGGCATAGTCCATTGTTTGGATGTGATTATTGGTACCAATTTCGACATAAAACCATGATTAGTAACTACATCATGGGGAGCTCCAGCTTCTTTTATGTGACAACTGGCACAAAACCGGTAATTTTCGTAAAGTCTAATTATTGTTAAATATTTGCAATTATGAGCTTAAATGTCAACTTTGTCTGATTTCATGCTATTCATGTGAATTCATGCACGTTTGTTACTACAAATATTTTTTTATGCATTACTTTAGCGTTGCGTCAGAAAGACTAGTAAACTCACCGGTAAGACAAGCTGTGTCAGCAATTCTGCAGAAAGCAGTCAGATAATAGAATTAGGGCCTAGGAATAGGTCCAACATCTAAAATACATTAAAACCCAAGTGTGGATTCAAGGGTTAACATATAAACTTTCTGGAAGCTAAACTATGCACTAAAAAGTACCCCAAACTCACTTTAAATGCAGAATCCCGCATAAATCAGCACAATTCAGCTATAATCAGCTATTTAACACAATAATATCATGCAAAAATTTATGTTTTATTATCCAAAATAACTTACAAAGTGTCGGGAATTAAAACCGCCACAAAAAGGTGCTTCATACCTAGTGAAACTGCGCAATTCAGCACTTTAATGAACTGTAACGAACCGAACAACCAGACAATAACCGGGACATCAAAATTTGACTAGAAGTAATGTTTTTATGATATTAAATTAGTATTGGTGCTAGAACACTTTAAAAATCATAAAAACACCTAAACACACTTAAACTAACTTAAACCCCCCTCGTTTGCACTTTAAACCCTTAACTTCCAAAATATTACATTTACCCCCCCCCCCCCTCATGTTGCAAACGGCCCCAAAGGGTCCTACATGACTTATATTATTTTATTAAACTATGTTCCCTAACTAGAATGCATATGAATCTTAAAAAGATCATCATGTTGGATATTTTCTTTATAAAGACCAAGAGTAGTCTTCTTTGTCCATTATCACAAAATTCACCATCGTCTTCCTCCCCTTTTCTTCTTGGCCTCGGCTGAAACACACACCCATACACACCTCATTTTCACTTCATTTCAAGGCAATCTAAGGCTACTAGGAGTTGTATGGAGGCCATCTAAGAAGGTGTAAGGTGCTAGAAGTGGAAGGACCTCACTTTGGAGCTTTTAACCTCTCATTTTCTTCCTTGTTCATCACCTTCATTCTTGTGCTACTTCCCTAGCCATTAGAGTTAGTAGTAGGCTTCTTAATCACTAAAATAAGTCATGTTTATGTTATGTACTAGTTTCACCATCTAAACAACTTAATTTCTAATGATAAAAATGAAAAGATCTAACATATACATGAAGAAAATAAGTGATTACATGAATTTTTGGTGTATGTAATGAAGTTGTTGATGTTATATCTTGTGATTATGTTTAGATCAATTATGTTAAAGCTTAGATCTAACAGGTTTAAGCATGGATCTTGAAGGATCCATTGTTTAACTTGAAGTTGAACATATGAAGCATTATGTGAACATGAAAAATGAATTTTTATGCATAATCTTGTTATCTTGAAGTAATAAAGTATGTGTAGAACTAATTTTTGAAACTAAAATTCATGGAAAGTTTGTTAAAAATGTAACATAAAGCTTGTTTATGAAGGATCTAAAGTTATTAAGCATGAATCTTGAAAGGTCCATGGTGAAACATAATGTTAAAAATAATGATCTTTCTAATGGACATAAAAGTGGTTTTTAGAACATGATTTACAAAGTTTTGAAAACAAAAAACTCATGGATGATTGAGTCAGTGGATTAAAGTTTCACATAAGTTTGTTTAAAATACTCAAGAACACTTATTTTTGGAAAGATCATAATATGTTAAGTGTAGATCTAAAAGATTACACATCTTTAACAAGAAACAAGTTCACCATGATGTTTCATATGGAAAAATTAGTATATGTTGTTGGTGATTATTGTTGGAAAATTGTTTTGGTATTGAAAAGAAAATAAACACATGTTTTGAAAACATGGGAAACCTCCATTTTTAGGGGAAACTATGTCAAAATTTTCATAAAATTTTGACACTTAGAAAAATATAAGTTTTGGTGAAACTTATTTCCTAAAAATTCACCTAAAAGTATTTACCAAGGTTTCCCTAATTTTTGTGTAAATTTTCAAATTAAGAAGTGGTGATTTCTTCAAGTTAAAAATTAATATTAAGTACGTATATTTTTAGGGAAAATATATATATTTATGATCACCAAATTTTGTGCAAAGTGTATATTATGTGTATTATATATATTAGTGTATTAGGAACTTGAAAATACACTAAGTACTCCTAAGGAGTATGAATACAAAAATACACATACAAATACATGAGAATACATGAGTATACAAGTATACAAAATACCACACAAAGAAACACATGGGCAAATGCAAGAAAATATATTTCTTAACATGTTATTGAATTTGGACACTATGGACTTAAATATATATTTTTGGAAAAATATATAACCTATACCAAGTATCGGAATTTATACGAGAATCGGGTGGATAACAAGAATAACCATACGTATGTTTTATAACACGGCAAAATATATATATTTCATACAAGTCTTAAAAATATATTATTTTTAAGAAATATAATTCCGGAAAGCAATAAAAATCAAAGTATTGATTTTTGGTGAAAAATACAAAATGCACAAGTATTTACTTAAAATACAAGTATACTTTCCTAAGAATACTTGTACAAAATAAAATAAAATGGAGGATATTATTTCATAAAATGCTTATATTTATTTTTGGGGAAAATAATATAAGTAACATACATGAAAAGTTAAAAATATAAATTATTTTTAACAACTTATTACCTTGAAAAGTCTACGAAAGAAAATATATATTTGAGAGACAAAATATATATTTACAAAAATACATTACATATTCAAAAAGTAAAGACATGACAAACTGGCAAGACCTGACAAACAAGGGCACGACCCTCACAAAGATTGAACATACAAAGAACATATATATAAACAAAAGATGGTGACTTGTACTTGTGTGATACAAGTCTAGTGACTAACATTAATAGAACACATATTGGTCACGATGCTACAAAACCAACCGGTGAAGTTTGCGGCGCAGGATACGCAAAGTTGTGAGTTCATGTCCCCACTTTTAAGCTTTTACTTGTTTTTCTAAACTTGGGGAAAATACATGTACTGTGGTATGTAGAATACAAAACTAAGGAATGACACATAGATCACGTGACGAATAAGGTTAGATGTAATGGGTTTCAGGCAGCCACACTCTGGGTCACGTGCTACCTGGAGTGCTTTTGTGTCTCTAGTCGTTAACCGACAAGTAAAATGCCTATGGTTTGGATGCTTCCTATGTCATGACACATGTTAGTGGCCTTGCAAACCACTAGCGATATTGTATTCCTTACATTTACAGAACTCAGTTTCAGATACGTCTTTATAAATTACATACCATGTTTTCATACAAGTATATAAACATTCTATACAAAAACTGCATGAATTCACACCAACATTATGTTGACGATTTTCCAAAACTCACATGTATTTCAGGAAACAAGTTGGATCTTGGGCGCTGGTGTTGTTTTCAAGACGTAAATTTCAAGTTTAGATGCCATCCACTTTTGCTTTGTATCATAACTTGAGGGTTTTAGTTGAAACTTAAATGACATGTGTTAGTAACATTTAAATCATATGAATGGATGAACATCTTGTGTTAATCATATAGTCATTTATTATAATTGATTGCAATGATATTGAGCAAGTCACACATCATACGCTTCCGCAAAAGTCAGGGTGTGACATTTTACACAGGGATTCAACCTTCAACATGTTTTAGAGAGTTTAGATGGTCGTCATTTGCATGTGTACAGCTAGCCCTAGGGCGAACTGAAACAAACAATTGATTTAGTGTAACACCCCGAAAACGGGTTTGGTAATTAAACCCCGTTAACACTGGGAACGGGTAAAAATACCGTTAGTGGCAAAACTTACCCGGTAAATATTAGGATTTAAATAATTAATCCTAATAATAAATAAAAAGTGAATAAAAGCTTAAAAGGCCGAGATTTAACGGGACTTAAAAACATAACGGGTTATAACTTCCCGAACCCGCTAAAGTAACAAGGAATAATTAACCTAGTTAGTAGCATGTGATTAAATGACTAATGGTGAGTTATAGCTTCATTTGATCAAAAGGAAACATGAGGGACTAATATTGTCAAGTGGGGAAACTTGTTTTATTAAAACAAAAATTAAACACCAAAACACACACTCAAAGTGTGTGTTCTGGTCGACATTTCTAGAGGAGCCAGGGGCCCTCATCTTCAAAACCCTAACAAGCTAAAATTCAAGCAATTGGAAGGGCAAATCACACCCAAATTGAAATCCAAGCATGGATTAATGATCACCTCAGCGAAATGATCATAAGGTATGTTAAATTTCGTTGAATGATTCTAGTTGAAATTCCGAATCAATACTTGAAACTCGAAATTTATGATGCATGATGGTTGCTTGGATGAAATAGGAATGAGATAGTGATTAGGGATAAACCCTAGTCAATTACTTGTAGAAATTTTGTTTAATTCTTGAGAATTCACAATCACCATTGAAGGTGATAAGTGGGTTTTGTAAGAATATGTTAAACACTAGAATTTTGATTGTTGTTCTAGTGTAATTGAGCTCTAGGAAGTGAATGCAGATTTTGTTAATATGAAAAATTGATTTGAACATGCTTAATTGATGTTAAGCTTGGCTAAATAACTAGTTATGAAAATCGATTGTTGATTTTCTAGAATATGCCCACAAGGTGTTTGTTAAAATGCCTAAGTGAATGATTGTAAGTTGAGAGTTCGAATGAAACGCGTAATTTCCTTGTTTGATTAATTACGTGAAAGATGGGGTAAAGAGGGTTCTAATCATAATGTTGATTTGACTTAATTGTGCAAAACATGTGATCAAAAAGTAGTTAAACTTTGATAAGCTAAGTTAGCTAATCATGAAGTCGAATAGTAGCTTCGGCATAGTAAATAGGTGAGGTGGAATAGTCGTGATTTATATGACTAACCTAACCATCTTACAATTACAATGATAGTTTGACGATCAACAAGCTAGGTGAGAGCTTGGGAACAAAGCGGGTCAAACGAAGCAAGAATGACGGAAAAGCATAATTCGGATGCAAGGTAAGTATAGCTTACACTAGTCTTAAATTGTGGAATATTTTCTCAGCATATAAATTACGAATGAGATATCTAAACAATTGAAACATGATGTTCCGTCGTGTAGTCGAACGAAACAAGACAATCAAAGATAAAAGAAACTGTAATAATGGTTAAAAAGAAGTAAATCGATAATTCGGTCATATTAGGTCGAAAGTAATAAACGGTTTATATGTTAAAATGACCGTACGGTGTTAAACGGAACGAGTCATGTAGAGGAGATGATAATAAATATCATCTCGCAAGGATAAATGGTCATTTCGGCCAAACGGGTCAAAAGGTGTAGACAACACCTTTTGACTATATAGACTAATGATTCTTTGTCGAGTTATATGCTTATAGGAATAGATATCCAATGGATATTCGCATTGTTCTTAATAAGCGAATATAAAGAAAGGTACTAAAACCGGGTTAATAAGTTGATCCGGGCCAGGTATGTATAATAGATCAACTCCTCATTTAGAACTTGGAGATCTATGAGATTTAGGCAAAGTAAAAAGGGACATTCGGTTACCTTAAAAAGGTAAACCGAAGGATTTAATTATAGACGGAGTGTTTTGAAAACAAGATTTGGTTAAAAATTAGATTTTGGGCGTACATGGCTTAAGCAAGCCCTTCGTTGTAAATGAAGGGTTAAAAATGACCAAAACGCCCTTGTAAGTGAAATTAAGCAAGCAACCCTTAGAAGTCGCTTGAAAACGAGTTTTATAATCAAGTCAATACTTTGAATAAGTATGATAAGCGAAAGATGTAAAATATTGGTCAAATGACTCTATAAAGAGTCTTCGCCGTAAAATAATGATTTGATGAGTAAAATTTGTAATAAATAAGTCACCACATTGAATCCACCACAAATATAGTTGTGGTGGAAAATCCTTGATAAGAAATGTGTGACACATGTATTTGGAAAGGAGTGAAAGCAATTGGTGCTTAAAATACGCTTAAATACCTCAAATGGGTCAAAATAAGCATATGGGTGTAAAAAGGGTTAAAGAAGGTATATAATTCTATGATTGGTACCCAATATGTTAGATATCATTGAATTTATTAGGTTTATGAGAAATAAGGGTCAAACAAACTTGTATGTTTGATAAAATCACGAACGGGTCAAATTTTGGTAAAAGA
Organism: Helianthus tuberosus; assembly: GCA_030545235.1. Taxonomy (NCBI): domain Eukaryota; kingdom Viridiplantae; phylum Streptophyta; class Magnoliopsida; order Asterales; family Asteraceae; genus Helianthus; species Helianthus tuberosus. Next base: position 124,795,275 of record CM060352.1, read on the forward strand.
GTAATAAGCCGAAAACTTAAAAGTCTTGAATTTTATCAAGCCGGATGCTGGATTTTAACTCCATATGATGGAGAATCAAATTACAAATATGTAGGAAGAAACGGTAGGTCAAACGGATAAGCGGTTTGAAAGATACGAAAGATTTCGTGTCAAATTACGACAAAATAGAGAATCTGGATGCAGAGTCCACCGTAATTTACGGTCCCACCGTAAATTACGGTGGAGTTGAATTGGTTACGGTGCTAAATGTCTGTTTTACGACAGAAGAATTGAAACCCAGGGGCCACCGTAATTTACGGTCCCACCGTAAATTACGGTGGAGAATTTTTTTTATTATATTTTGTTTTTCATTTGAAAATTCAATTGTTTCCCGGACATCGTTCGGACATGATTAAACCCCGTATGACTAAAGCATTTCATGTTTTATGAAATGTAGGTACACCTTGGATGCCGGAAGACGATCAAGCTCAGCGAAGAACCGAACACGATAATGATACACGCTTCCGCACTTTGCTACGTTGTAATTTTTAAACAACGAAATTCGATCTCGTCATGTATAATAACTTATGTTTCATAAAATTTTTTAATAAACCCGTATTTCCAAATGTATATGTAACCTTAATTACATGATTGTTTAACGTAAAATTTACGTTAAACCTTGAATAATAAGAACGGGTGTTACAAGTTGGTATCAGAGCCTTGGTTTAAGAGATTCAAGTATGGTGGGGAAAACCATGCTTGGACTTAAACCTTATGCTCTTAATAAAGATGGGTGTTCGGTTCGAGGCTTGATCGCAAATCCGGTAAGTACAAGTATGTTAATAGTTTAGCATGCTAAAGTGTTGTAAACAACACATAGGGCTATCATGTGATACACGTTACCCCAATTAAAATGATTGGTATAGTTGACGAAAATACGCGCGTTGACGCATATAGTAGAAAAAGCCTTGTATTATAATACGGGCGATTATAGAAGTTGACGTTACTAACTTTGTGAATGTTTTAATTGAAGGACTCTCGCGTTTGAAGACGATGAGAGTCAAACGAATTGTGGATATGATGATGGAACGGTCCGAAGTATGACGAAAGGAGCATGCTCACCGAGGACTAAATCGCGTAACGACCGCGAACAAGGTTAATGGTAAGGAACGCCCGTTGGGGCAAACATTACCAGGTGCACATTTTAAATAATCGCACAAATAGTAATATGCAACAAATAAGTAGAAATTGAAAGTTGCATATGAAGAAAAAAAAACTTGGAAAAAGCCCGAATAGAAAATGTATTCGGGATAATGTTCCAAGAGAAACAAATAGAGGCATTACTTACATAGGGCGTGATGTGAAAACTATAAAAAGGTCACGTGTGTCATGTGTTAATCGCTTACTCTGGCCAGGTAAGTAGTGGCATATGATACCATGAACTTCTTATGGCGGACACGTTTACATCCGATGTAGTAAGGACGGTGTGAATGGGGGCTAACTTAAAAGTACCCAAATGAATCAGATAAGCAAAATGTTTAATGATAATGTAAACGCACAACCGAGTGACGGAAGCGTATTACATCAGGATAATGAGCCCGAATGAAGGGACAAAGAATCATGTAAAATGATTTAGACAAGCATTGGGAGGGAGTGTACTTACACTCGAACCCAAAAAACACAAGCATGTAAAACGATTTAGACAAGCATTGGGAGGGAGTGTACTTACACTCGAACCCGCAAGTAAAATGACTTAGACAAGTATTGGGAGGGAGTGTACTTACACTCGAACCCAGAAAACACAAGCATGTAAAATGACGTAGACAAGTATTGGGAGGGAGTGTACTTACACTCGAACCCAGAAAACGCAAGCATGAAAAGTGATTTAGACGAGTATTGGGAGGGAGTGTATTTACACTCGAACCCAGAAAACGCAAACATGAAAAATGATTTAGACAAGCATTGGGAGGGAGTGTACTTACACTCGAACCCGGAAAATGCGAATATGTCCCTAAACGAGTCGTTTTTGTAAAACGTCAAACTTAAAGACAAAGTCGGAATATAAAAATGAAGCGAGGTCGTAATGCATACCGGGAGGGTTGCAATAATAACGACTTCGGTAAAACACCCGGTGGATGGGTAAGAATTAAACACATGCGTAAACCAAGAGACGTGAACGCGGGTTGAAAAAAATCAAAGTAACTTGGATTACGAGTTATGGCTATAAAATCTCGTATATAGAAATTGTGAATAAATATGTTCAACTATTCGAAGTCGAATGGGTTGAATAAAGAATAAAGTTGATTGTTTATAGGTGATGGATTTCACATTAGTAGGTCAAACATGTTGAATACAATATAACGCTGAATGGCACAAATGAGCACTAGCCAGATAAAGGTAGCGTTAAATGCAAGAGAATAATGAGCCCGGTAATGGGATATAACCAAATAAGAATAAATTATGGGCTGTCAATATCCTGGTACGGATAATTGACAAAAGTTAAAGAGAAGATCCTAAAACTAAAACTTCGGTTTTAGTAAGAAATAATGTTTTTACCAACATAAATTCTGATAGGAATTTAAATAGTAAGCAAGAAGGATACAAGTCTTGACACTGATAGGCGCAAGATGATATATTCGAAAAGTGATATTTTCGAAAATGAAATTTTGATATAAATTAAACATGATGTAACACAATCACGGTCAAGAAATGTAATGTGAAGTTGAATCACATTATAACCAAGCGAGCGGCAAAAAGAAACCGGACTAATAAGTCTAGTTAGTGAAACCGGTTAAGGTCAGCAATTTAAGTTAAGAAATTTGGTTTGCTTGTAAGCGGTAAATTCGGTATAACTAAACCGAATAAATAAATTTGAAAATAAAAGGAATTGTTGCTAAAAGTGAAAGATTTCACTAAAGACCTTTAAACGGGTTAAAGTAACGGATTCATAAAGAATTCAATGATATATGAAAGAGATGAATAACGCTAAGATGATTAAACTAGTGGAAATAACGAGAATACGTTATTCAAGTCGCATTATGTCATGTAAGATACGTAGACAATTATTAGCCAAGAAGATGTTACCATACTTTTCTGGTAATACTAACAATTGGTTAAAAGTATAAGTAATGTTTAAAGGAATTCTTGGCTCAAATACATTGAGTGTAAACTCAATGAATTATATCATAAAAGGTTTCGAGGACGAAACCTCTTTAAGGGGGGTAGACTTGTAACACCCCGAAAACGGGTTTGGTAATTAAACCCCGTTAACACTGGGAACGGGTAAAAATACCATTAGTGGCAAAACTTACCCGGTAAATATTATGATTTAAATAATTAATCCTAATAATAAATAAAAAGTGAATAAAAGCTTAAAAGGCCGAGATTTAACGGGACTTAAAAACATAACGGGTTATAACTTCCCGAACCCGCTAAAGTAACAAGGAATAATTAACCTAGTTAGTAGCATGTGATTAAATGACTAATGGTGAGTTATAGCTTCATTTGATCAAAAGGAAACATGAGGGACTAATATTGTCAAGTGGGGAAACTTGTTTTATTAAAACAAAAATTAAACACCAAAACACACACTCAAAGTGTGTGTTCTGGTCGACATTTCTAGAGGAGCCAGGGGCCCTCATCTTCAAAACCCTAACAAGCTAAAATTCAAGCAATTGGAAGGGCAAATCACACCCAAATTGAAATCCAAGCATGGATTAATGATCACCTCAGCGAAATGATCATAAGGTATGTTAAATTTCGTTGAATGATTCTAGTTGAAATTCCGAATCAATACTTGAAACTCGAAATTTATGATGCATGATGGTTGCTTGGATGAAATAGGAATGAGATAGTGATTAGGGATAAACCCTAGTCAATTACTTGTAGAAATTTTGTTTAATTCTTGAGAATTCACAATCACCATTGAAGGTGATAAGTGGGTTTTGTAAGAATATGTTAAACACTAGAATTTTGATTGTTGTTCTAGTGTAATTGAGCTCTAGGAAGTGAATGCAGATTTTGTTAATATGAAAAATTGATTTGAACATGCTTAATTGATGTTAAGCTTGGCTAAATAACTAGTTATGAAAATCGATTGTTGATTTTCTAGAATATGCCCACAAGGTGTTTGTTAAAATGCCTAAGTGAATGATTGTAAGTTGAGAGTTCGAATGAAACGCGTAATTTCCTTGTTTGATTAATTACGTGAAAGATGGGGTAAAGAGGGTTCTAATCATAATGTTGATTTGACTTAATTGTGCAAAACATGTGATCAAAAAGTAGTTAAACTTTGATAAGCTAAGTTAGCTAATCATGAAGTCGAATAGTAGCTTCGGCATAGTAAATAGGTGAGGTGGAATAGTCGTGATTTATATGACTAACCTAACCATCTTACAATTACAATGATAGTTTGACGATCAACAAGCTAGGTGAGAGCTTGGGAACAAAGCGGGTCAAACGAAGCAAGAATGACGGAAAAGCATAATTCGGATGCAAGGTAAGTATAGCTTACACTAGTCTTAAATTGTAGAATATTTTCTCAGCATATAAATTACGAATGAGATATCTAAACAATTGAAACATGATGTTCCGTCGTGTAGTCGAACGGAACAAGACAATCAAAGATAAAAGAAACTGTAATAATGGTTAAAAAGAAGTAAATCGATAATTCGGTCATATTAGGTCGAAAGTAATAAACGGTTTATATGTTAAAATGACCGTACGGTGTTAAACGGAACGAGTCATGTAGAGGAGATGATAATAAATATCATCTCGCAAGGATAAATGGTCATTTCGGCCAAACGGGTCAAAAGGTGTAGACAACACCTTTTGACTATATAGACTAATGATTCTTTGTCGAGTTATATGCTTATAGGAATAGATATCCAATGGATATTCGCATTATTCTTAATAAGCGAATATAAAGAAAGGTACTAAAACCGGGTTAATAAGTTGAACCGGGCCAGGTATGTATAATAGATCAACTCCTCATTTAGAACTTGGAGATCTATGAGATTTAGGCAAAGTAAAAAGGGACATTCGGTTACCTTAAAAAGGTAAACCGAAGGATTTAATTATAGACGGAGTGTTTTGAAAACAAGATTTGGTTAAAAATTAGATTTTGGGCGTACATGGCTTAAGCAAGCCCTTCGTTGTAAATGAAGGGTTAAAAATGACCAAAACGCCCTTGTAAGTGAAATTAAGCAAGTAACCCTTAGAAGTCGCTTGAAAACGAGTTTTATAATCAAGTCAATACTTTGAATAAGTATGATAAGCGAAAGATGTAAAATATTGGTCAAATGACTCTATAAAGAGTCTTCGCCGTAAAATAATGATTTGATGAGTAAAATTTGTAATAAATAAGTCACCACATTGAATCCACCACAAATATAGTTGTGGTGGAAAATCCTTGATAAGAAATGTGTGACACATGTATTTGGAAAGGAGTGAAAGCAATTGGTGCTTAAAATACGCTTAAATACCTCAAATGGGTCAAAATAAGCATATGGGTGTAAAAAGGGTTAAAGAAGGTATATAATTCTATGATTGGTACCCAATATGTTAGATATCATTGAATTTATTAGGTTTATGAGAAATAAGGGTCAAACAAACTTGTATGTTTGATAAAATCACGAACGGGTCAAATTTTGGTAAAAGAGTAATAAGCCGAAGACTTAAAAGTCTTGAATTTTATCAAGCCGGATGCTGGATTTTAACTCCATATGATGGAGAATCAAATTACAAATATGTAGGAAGAAACGGTAGGTCAAACGGATAAGCGGTTTGAAAGATACGAAAGATTTCGTGTCAAATTACGACAAAATAGAGAATCTGGATGCAGAGTCCACCGTAATTTACGGTCCCACCGTAAATTACGGTAGAATTGAATTGGTTACGGTGCTAAATGTCTGTTTTACGGCAGAAGAATTGAAACCCAGGGGCCACCGTAATTTACGGTCCCACCGTAAATTACGGTGGAGAATTTTTTTTATTATATTTTGTTTTTCATTTGAAAATTCAATTGTTTCCCGGACATCGTTCGGACATGATTAAACCCCGTATGACTAAAGCATTTCATGTTTTATGAAATGTAGGTACACCTTGGATGCCGGAAGACGATCAAGCTCAGCGAAGAACCGAACACGATAATGATACACGCTTCCGCACTTTGCTACGTTGTAATTTTTAAAAAACGAAATTCGATCTCGTCATGTAGAATAACTTATGTTTCATAAAAGTTTTTAATAAACCCGTATTTCCAAATGTATATGTAACCTTAATTACATGATTGTTTAACGTAAAATTTACGTTAAACCTTGAATAATAAGAACGGGTGTTACATTTAGGCCCTAACGGGCTTCTGCGGCTTCTACCATTAGAGGTGAGTACCTTATTTTTATATATACTTATCTAGTGGGTGTTTGAGTACATGTTTAAATAATTAATTGATTATTATGGTTTAGTGTTTGGGTAAATTGTTTATGATTTTCCAATTATTCATATATGAATAAGAGAAATTGTTGTTATTAAAGATCCAAAATTTGGCAATGTGGGTATGAATAACTTTCTCTCTTAACAAGAGTAGTGAAAGCTCAGGTTTTAACAAATCTTGCAAGACAATAATAGTTTTGGTACACATAAGTCTTAAAGCTTCTGTTAGTGGCTTCAAGTCTTCAATGTAGCTGTTTTGAAGTTCAGTTTATCTTTAATTTATCTTCGCGCATTTTGGATTTCAGTATGGTAATGCATTATTTCTTCTATTATCTGTAGTATGCATGAAAAAAAGCATTGTTTATTATTACTAATGTTTCTCCACATTTTAGTTCAGGAACGAAAGAAAACAAAAAAAATGGCACACCCGGACGTGTTTTTGACAAGTTTGCGCAGACAGTCCCTTTGTTTTGATTACATCAAGATGTCTGTACTTGATGAGGCTGATAAAATGCTTTCAATGGGGTTCAAGGATCAGGTATATATGGTCAAATTAAATTTTACTAGGAGTAATCAGTGTCTAACAAGTGGTGTTTCTTGTTCCAGATCTATGATATCTTCCGGTTGTTGCCATCGATGGTTCATGTTGGCGTGTTCTCCATAACTAACCGGTTAGGATTCTTGTAAAGCGTGATGAACTGTGACACCTGTGTCACTTCAACCATCAAACAAATTCCAAACCAATGAAATATTGTATTTCATACTTGGGATTTGTAAAAATATGTGTATCGTTTGCACATATCAACTCTTGTTCGACTTTAAGCTTTAAATCGCTTTCTGAAGGGTTATAAGCGCTCTGATGCGTAAATATAACCAGTTTAATCCAACGAACACTCCGTAATAGTGAAATAGGCTTAACATACCTTAAATAACCTTTACATAACTTAGAAATAAGTTTTGAAGTATTTGGTATGCCAAAATCAAGTTTAATCGCTTACAGGGACTTAATTCGACAAACTGCGAAAGTATGCCAATTTGAACTGTAACAGACATTCTGGAACATGACCATAAGTTAAACTCACCTTAAATATCCTTTATATAGCTTAGAAATAGGCTTTGAGGGGTTCGGTGTGCTAAAATAAACTTTTGGGTCATTCAGGGACTAAAAGTGTTAAAAAGTGCATAAGTTTGCATTTTCGCCCATAACTTACGTTCTGAATATATCCGGACATCCAAAAATTTATGTAAGCACTAAAATATTTTATTTTAGTGTTTGGCATAAGAAAAATCCATTCGTCACGCCATTTGGATCGTTTTTCGCGCTTATGCGCATTCCGTCGTAATTAACCGAACAACGCAATTGTACGGCCAAACGAACCGACATCTGAGATATTTTTGAGCACATTTTAAGTTCCCTATACTTTAACTTCATTTTAGAGCTTTGAAATGGGGTTAACGGGGCTTAAACGTGTCAAAAATGCATCAAATAGCAAGTTTGGAGCTTCAGGGGCCTGTTCTGCCATTTTCCAAACTTTCTGGTCTGCAGGTCCTTGCGCACCTCAACGTTTTTTATGTTACGGTGTGCAAGCAGGGGTCAGATGCAGAAACTTGTTTTTAACAGCATGTTTCCAGCCTTTAAATCCTCCAAAGGCCAATGCCACTTGTCAGTAACTGGTGGTGGGGGCAAAATGAGCTACCATAACATTTCGACAAGTGTACGGGTGAGATCAAGGCACGTTATTCGATAAACGATCCTAATGGTTGTCCATTTACTATAAATACCCACCTCAACTTCACTCATTCCTCACAAGAATCTGATTTGAGAAGCTCTAAGTTGAATTAGCTTTCGGGGACCCTTTGTAAGTGTTCCTACGTTCTTTTATTGCTTTTCGAGTCCGAAAGTCAAAATTTGTTTGACTTTCTGCATTGACCAGTTTATGGTCAATGCAAAGTTCGTTTGAACTTCATAACGTGAGCGTAATCACGATCGTTTGAACCAACATATATAGTTTATCAACAAACCAAAACATATTTTTAATATGTTATTTACAAATCCAAAGTATACTTTTAATATGCTACTATAAGGTTATTCGTTTAACCTTACATTATTTTACAAAGCATAACTTTTGATTTATTCAAACACTTTGTTTTGTACATTTTTACTTGTGGTTTAAGAAATCTCATTTTACTTACCATACATAACTTTTGTTTACACATTACATGGTTTACATTTAACTTGAGTTATACAATAACATTGGACTATTGGTTTAAACATGAACATTCTATATTGGTGGTTTGGTTTGAGTAAGTGACTTAAGTAACGAGGCGTGTGTAATATGATACAAGCATGGTGGATACGCCGCTGGTACTTCCTATATATAAGTGTTTGTATGATATTACATATCATAGCGTTATTTGAATCATTTCAATTTAAGTCATATAACATTTTATACAAATAACATACTTTTCATAAGACATTGTTTTACAACAACTTATCTTATACAAATTCATTTTTACTTGGTTATTCAATTAACCTTACATTACTCTTTTACGTATCATCTACTTTATCATCACTTTTCGAATGATTTATAAAACAAAACATTTTACAAGGATCATGACTGACTTTTGTTGAACAACTCTTTCTAAACTTATAAGTCATGAATCCTATATTCACAAAACCTATGTATCTCACAGGCATTTTTATGCTAACGTACCTATTTTTACACATGTTTCAGGTACTTCTTTGCAAAGATTTGTTGATACATGCTACATTTAGGATGGACTCGTGCCTTAGCAACTTTAAAACTTGGATGATCATAGTTATACTTATTTGATTGTATTAAAACAATGAGTTCATTTATTCAATAAAACAAAATTATTTATTCCATGGTTACGAAACAATGATTATGTTACAACACTCCCCGACGGTTCCGCCACGTCTTGTTGTTTTACGTGGTCGGGGTGTGACAGAAAAGTTGGTATCAGAGCCAATGGTTATAGGGAATTAGGTTATTAGTAATGCTTTGACCTAGACTATAACCTTCCTAGGACCCTAACACAAGTTTTCTTGTGTTTAGTTTTAAAACAATACCGTCACTTATTCTTAGGTGACAACCACAATAAGAACATAAATTTCTATCCCGCTTTGAAAACTAATCATCTGTTCTAGGATGATTTATTATATGGTTTTGAACCCTCTAAGTTTTCAAATCCCGTCAAAGTTGGTCTAAATAATGTGAACATGTGCAAACTGGAAGGGTGGGTGCCTGTACCCTGAGTTTTCTGTCTAAGGCTAGAGTGTTCATACAAATCCACATAATCGGACCATTAACTCTTACCTGGGAACTCTTGGGGTGAGTGTCCACTTATAGGCGAGCATGTCTTCGCGATACATTATTTTTTTGACCTATTTACTTTGATAAATCACCAGGGTCGTTTGTTGCTTTGTAGTAACAAACAAATGACCACCATCCTTGCTTTCATCAGATTTGTTTCATCTCATTCTTTTCATCTAATTCTCTCACTCGTTTCCTTTCATGTTTCCTCTTTTAGAATGCCTCCTCGACGCGAAAATCAGATGGCGAATGCCGAACTGGCGGAAATCATCGCGCAGCAAATGGCTGCTGCCTTCCCAAATCTTTATGCTCAAATGATTCAAGCCATCAACAACAAAAATGCTCCATGCAATTTCAAGAATTTTAGCTCGGCTAAACCGCTCAAGTTTAGTGGTTCTAAGGGAGCAACTGGGCTTCTTCAATGGTTCGAGAGCATTGAGAATACTTTCCGTCACGTTCAGTGTCCTAAAAATCGAAGGTCGAGTTTTCTTCGAGTGTATTTCAGAAGAGGGCTCTTACGTGGTGGAATGGGGTTATGAGAGACCGCGGTGCTGAGGTTGCATTAGCATAGACTTGGGCCGAGCTTAGGGCTCTTATGATGAAGGAATTATGTCCTCGTCATGAGCTAAGGGCTCTGGAAAGGGAATTTGATGATTTAAAGCAAGACAGTGGGGAACATCGAGCCTATACTGACCGCTATGAGGAATTGAGCCTGTTATGCCCTACTATGGTTACGCCTCTGGATAAGGCGATTGAGAAATACATTGATTGTCTTCCCGACGTAGTTCAGGATATCGTTACTGGCAGCAACCCTACTACTGTCAGACAAGCCATTGAATTGTCTGCCACTCTGACTGAATCCCATATCAGGAAGGGTAAGCTGTTTCGGAAGGGCGACCCAAGACCATCTGACAAGACTGCTCAAGACGAACCAAAGGAAAAACAGGCTGAGGTATCCAAGAAGAAGAAGCGCAAAGCCTCTCAAAATTTCGCTGTAACTGCTCAAGACAGACAGGTTGCACCAAACCAACCAGCACAACCTCGCAAAAGGCAAAACTATATTGGTACCGCACCTTTGTGCAACAAGTGCAACCGTCATCATCTAGAGAAAGAGCAGTGTCACAAATGTACCCACTGTGGGCGGTTGGGACATTTGATCAATGTTTGTCATTATGCAAATCAAGCTGCTGCAAACCCTGCTGCTGTTCAAGCACGGTTCCCTCCGGGGTCATGTTATAACTGTGGTGACCTTACCCACTACAGAAACAATTGCCCAAGACTTGTTAACATATCTCCAGCACGTGGAAGAGTGTTTAACATCAATGAGGCAAACGTGAACAATGATGCAGCAGTGAACAATTAGTGTTTTGTATTTCCTTGGTTGTTATCTTTTGACACTTCAAGACAATTCGGTTGTTACATAAATAAAGATTTGTTGTTTTTATTTCTGCAAAATTTGTGCTTATGTGTTTTCTTACATGTTTTGTGGTTGTATGTGATCCATCCAAATCCTCATAGAATCTTCCATATCTCATACGAGAGATTCATAATAGGATATCCAAAGATACTATCTTAAATCCTTAATGGACTTCAACATTGTAGTTAAGTCCCTTGGGTTATAAAGTACTATTCTATAATTGGACCTCTTGAATGGTCTGGTTAAACAGATTGATTTTTGAAAATCTGATTAGAAATATCATGTGATGATATAATTAAAAAGATCCTTTAAGTGGTCTATTTAAGGAGATCATACGACGATCTAGTTAAGAAGATCATGTGTTGATCTAGTTAAAAGGCTCGTTCGTTGATCTAATTGAAAGGACCCTTTGGTGGTCTAGTCGAGTCACTTCATGTTTATTCAATTGACTTTTCCTCTACGCATTATGAAATGAACTGTGCGGACTGTGCAAGGAATTTCGTAATTATGGAGGCCTACATAATTATGGAATTCAGTGCACAGAAACCACAGGAAGCTTTGACATGTGTTAAAACCTATAATGACAAGAATAATGATACGGGAGAAGTCTTGGACCTTGACCGATGTCGTTTTATCTTACACTCTCCAATTCTGATTTCAAGCACACACAAGTTTCCTATGATAAGTCTTTATAAGAAACGTTCTTCTGTCCGTAGTTCAAAATTCCATGTTTTACTACTACAAGGAATTCACTTTGAGGGTTAACAAATTCGCTAAGAGTCCTAACATGGCCCATAGTTTTACTTAAGGGTTGAATGGAGCTATTAGAAGGCGAAACCGTCACAGCTGTCTTCACAAGTTTCCTCTAGAATTAAATTTCGGGATGAAATTTCCTAAAGTAGGGGAGACTGTGACACCTGTGTCACTTCAACCAACAAACAAATGCCAAACCAATGAAATATTGTATTTCATACTTGGGATTTGTAAAAATATGTGTATCGTTTGCACATATCAACTCTTGTTCGACTTTAAGCTTTAAATCGCTTTCTGGAGGGTTATAAGCGCTCTGATGCGTAAATATAACCAGTTTAATCCAACGAACACTCCAGAATAGTGAAATAGGCTTAACATACCTTAAATAACCTTTACATAACATAGAAATAAGTTTTGAAGGCTTTGGTATGCCAAAATCAAGTTTAATCGCTTACAGGGACTTAATTTGACAAACTGCGAAAGTATGCCAATTTGAACTGTAACAGACATTCTGGAACATGACTATAAGTTAAACGCACCTTAAATATCCTTTATATAGCTTAGAAATAGGCTTTGAGGGGTTCGGTGTGCTAAAATAAACTTTTGGGTCATTTAGGGACTAAAAGTGTCAAAAAGTGCATAAGTTTGCATTTTCGCGCATAACTTACGTTCTGAATACATCCGGACATCCAAAAATTTATGTAAGCACTAAAATATTTTATTTTAGTGTTTAGCATAAGAAAAATCCATTCGTCACGCCATTTGGATCGTTTTTCGTGCTTATGCGCATTCCGTCGTAATTAACCGAACAACGCAATTATACGGCCAAACGAACCGACATCCGAGATATTTTTGAGCACATTTTAAGTTCCCTATACTTTAACTTCATTTTAGAGCTTTGAAATGGGGTTAACGGGGCTTAAACGTGTCAAAAATACATCAAATAGCAAGTTTGGAGCTTCAAGGGCCTGTTCTGCCATTTTCCAAACTTTCTGGTCTGCAGGTCCTTGCGCACCTCAACGTTTTTTGTGTTACGATGCGCAAGCAGGGGTCAGATGCAGAAACTTGTTTTTAACAGCCTGTTTCCAGCCTTTAAACCCTCCAAAGGCCAATGCCACTTGTCAATAACTGGTGGTGGGGGCAAAATGAGCTACCATAACATTCCGACAAGTGTACGGGTGAGATCAAGGCACGTTATTCGATAAACGATCCTCATGGTTGTCCATTTACTATAAATACCCACCTCAACTTCACTCATTCCTCACAAGAATCTGATTTGAGAAGCTCTAAGTTGAAACCATTGTTTCATACCTGAGCTACTTAGATCAAGATTAGCTTTCGGGGACCCTTTGTAAGTGTTCCTTCGTTCTTTTATTGCTTTTCGAGTCCGAAAGCCAAAATTTGTTTAACTTTCTGCATTGACCAGTTTATGGTCAATGCGAAGTTCGTTTGAACTTCATAACGTGAGCGTAATCACGATGGTTATAGTCCCTAGTGACTATACCTACTGATTACCACGTTATCTAGGCTCAGTGACGAGTCGTAGTTTCGGCCAAAATGCGCATTCTTGCGTATTTTGTAACCAAACTACTCTTGGGTATCAAAACCGTTTGTTTTGATACCAAACCTGTTTTCTAAACTTAGTTAAGCATGTTTTAGCATGCTTAGCTCGTCACTTTTAGTTTAGTGCTTATATAGGGTCGTAAGGTAAGCGATCTAAACAATCCCTTATACTTTCGAACCCGACCCATTTGGTCGATCATTAGGATCCGACCAAATACCTTAGGTGACCATAGTGTATAGGGAATAACCTTCCGAGGTTATACCTTATGGTCGCTTCGTTTAAGTAGTTGTATGATAGGTAGTTTATATGCCTTAGGTAAATTACGAAAATACCCCTTTGATGCCAAAATTCATTTTAAACTTATATAACATAACCTATGACCTCTAAACTGATTTATCAACAATATTAAACATGTTAAGGCATATTCTACTTGTCATAGGACGAGTTAGGCGGTCCGAACGCGTTTCACGCGAACGACGCGTTAAAGTAGCATAAGCTACCTAAACGGGTCGTAATGGGTCGTAAGCACTTAGGTTAGGTTTCATTTAGTATGTAGGCTTTGTTAAACCATATGACACGAGTCTCTATACTCGTTTGGTTTAAGAACCCTCATTCTATCAAATCCTCCGATATAGGTCCGGTTTATTAACATAGTTACCTATATTAGGTGCCGTTTGATTCCGAGATCTCTAGCATTGCTTGGTGGTTATCTTAGGACTTCTGAGCAATCTCAAGTGAGTACATAGTTCCCCTATTTTACTGTTTTCAAAACTTTTTTGGGGTAAAGCATGTGTATCTATGTGTTATTTTCATGATTTCAAAGTATAATTGATTATACATGTTATTACTTATCTTTTGACAAACTAAATGACTATCTATGGTTTAAACACTGATTTCTCAAAGAACATAAAATAAAAATGTTGAATTGTACTTATTTTATGTTCACCTGACCGATTGTTAGTATGATATAGCACTATAGGATTAGACACCCCATTCCTGTTGTCATGGAATGTCTGAAACCAATTTGTTTCTCCATCCAAATAGGGATTGCCTTTGTGGTATCCTTATAGTCTCAAAGGTGTAGTTTGATGCACTAGGTCTGAATGAATTCTTAAATCACACATTTAAAGTATATTTTGATATACTCCCAAAAGTATAGTTTGATATACTCTCATGTGTGGTATTGTACAAAACCAACATATATCTTTTATCAACAAACCAAAACATATTTTTAATATGTTATTTACAAATCCAAAGTATACTTTTAATATGCTACTATAAGGTTATTCGTTTAACCTTACATTATTTACAAAGCATTGTCACACCCTGTCTTTTGCGGAAGCGTATGATGTGTGACTAGCTTGTTATCATTGCATTCAATCGTAATAAACAACTACATGATCAAAACGATGTTCATCCATTCATGAAAATTTGAGTATTACAAACACTTGTTATTTAAGTTTTCAAAACACGACCTTTGACAAGGTTACTATTCAACAAAAGTGGATGACATCTAAACTTGTAGTCTACTTCTAGTTACGACACTTGCGCCCAAGATCCATCCTGTCACCTGAAATACATGTAATTTTGGAAAACATCAACATAAAGTTGAGCGAGTTCATGCGTTTTTGTATTTCACGTTTTTATACTTTGTATGAAAACATAATATGTGTCATGTATTATTCAAGTCTTTCTTGAGTACCCCACGTACTCAAGTATAATTCCCGTTTTCTTGAGTACCCCACGTACTCAAGTATCATTCAAGTTTTCTTGTGTACCCCACGTTTTAAATGATTGTTTATACAAGGACATTAAGGCACGTGAGGACATAGGGAGCATTAGTATATTCTCCTTCAAGGCATGTGAGGACACATGGAGCATTAGTATTTTCTCCCTCAAGGCATGTGAGGACATTGGGAGCATTAGTATATTCTCCTTCAAGGCATGTGAGGACACAGGGAGCATTAGTATTTTCTCCCTCAAGGCATGTGAGGACATTGGGAGCATTAGTATATTCTCCCTCTAACTATGTCGATTTCCCTCGACTGTGTCGATTAACCTCGACTGCGTCAATTTCCCTTGACTGTGTCGATTACCCTCGACTGTGTCGATTACCCTCGACTGCGTCGATTTCCCTCGACTGGGACACCGAAGCACTCAAGTGGTCACATAAGGACCATGAGTGGGGCTCGGCCGTACCCGTTAGATCTAACCCTCGTCCCTAATTAAGTATTAATGGCATCTCAATATTTAGTTTAAGCTCACATGATCTAGTATTTTCTAGGCTTTTCTTAAAGCTCATCATATTGCACTCACCACGAGTGCTTCTCGTATTCTCAAATCATATTGCACTCGGTTCCCGTTCTCACCAAGAGTGCTTCTTATATTTTTACCCTTTGTAAAAATTATAATATTTGTAACATGTATTTCACCCCCGAGAGTTATAAAACCAAAAACAGTTAAAGAAATGGGGGAGCATGAACTCACAACTTTGCGTTCCTGCGTCGTAAACTTCACCGGATTTGCTTAATTAACGTCGTAACCTATACGCGTTTTCTTAACGTTAGTCACTAGACTTGCGTCGCACAAGTACAGTCACTATCTCTTGTGTACGTATTCTTGTGTTAAAAATATTCTATATTTTTAACTACGTATCTTACTTATATTATTTTCTCTAAAATTAATATAAGTATCTCGTGTTTTGCACTTTGCACCCGAATTATGTATCTTGTATGTTGTATGTGTATTTTTATGTTTATACTTCTCATGAGTATATAGTGTGTTTTTAAGTCTTAATACACTAGCACGTATAACACATACTATACACACTTAGCACAAAAGTTGGTGATAAAATAGTATATATTTTTCTCTCAAAAATATACATACTTATATCTATTTTTATTCTTGAAGAAATCCTCATTTCTTATCACCAAAAATTAGGGAAACCTTGGTAATACTTTAAATACATTTTTAGGGAAAAAGTTTCCCAAAAACTTATATTTTTCTAAGTGTCAAAATATATAAAAATTTTGACAGAGTTTCCCCTAAAAATGGAGGTTTCCCATGTTTTCAAAACATGTGTTTATTTTCTTTTAAATCGTCAACAATCATCAACAACAATTATCAACAATAATCATTTATCAAACTTGTCAAAACAAGCATATATCACAACTTATGAACTTGAAAGTTTGTAAAAATATGTAGTAACTTACTAGCACATTTAGTAAGTCTTGTTACCTTTAAAAATAAGTTTAGTTTCTTAAAAACTTTATTTTTAAAGAATATGAAGTCTCACAACTTCTAGTCGGTTTTTACGAAAATTATTTCTTTGTTAAGACTTTTGTTACACAAGTGTCCACACACTTGTTTGTTCACAAAAACACCTCTAGTTCATGAAAGATCCGGTTTTAAAACATGGTTTCGCCTTACAGTTGGTTCTTCGAAAATACCACTTGTAGATCTTTAGATCTACTAGTTTAGAACCCTATTTTACAAGAAACATTATGTTTATTCAAGTTCAAGTTCATGGTGGATGGTCTCATCATCTTTCTTATTTCAAGCACTTAACATAATACTAGTTCATGTTCTTGGACATGATCTAGTATGTCTTGATGATGATCCATCCTACTTTTATTAACAAACAACATCAAATATTCATAATCATACAAGATCTATAAGATTTACACACATAGTTTCTTTTTATCCAACATTAACCACTTATGTCCAAGACTTTAGGTTATGTTCTTTAGAGTTTTCATCAATTAATCATTCTTACACCTATTAACCACCAAAAATAAGAACAAGAGGGAGTTTTTAAGCACTTACTACTAGCACAAGGCTAGGGAAGTTCAAGAGTGCAAATGAGGTGGATAAAAGCAAATGAAGAAGGTCCTTCAAGTTCCGTTGCTTCCACACTTCCTAACTTTGCCTCTTACACCTCTAGATCACCATGGATTGGTTGTAGATTGATTGGAAATGAAGATATGGTGAGGGGGGTTTGAGGCCGTAGCCTTTGGAGAAGAAGGAGAAGTCTTGGTGTGTTGGTGAACTAATGAAGATGAAGATGTTAGTCTAGGGGTTCTTATAAAAATCCTCCACCATTTCTTTACACCATGTGTAATGTGTCTAGAATATGGTATAAATGTTGGTATATTCTCCAACATAATCTAATAAAATAATGCAAGAAAATCCTATGTGGGGAACATGTCTCCTAACCGGCCATCAAGTGGGGGGGGGGGGGTATTAGTTGAGTTTCAACTTTAAGTTAGGGATTCTAGTTAGATATTATGTGCAACATTTAGTGTTTATGGTGTGTGGTTAATTATATAGTGTGTTAGGGTGTTCGGGGACCCTAACTAGCTCAGAAAAATAAAAAAAACAATGCTTCTAGCATTATTTTGGTGTTCCGGGTAAAGTCCGGTTGTTCGGTTAGACACTGATCCGTTAAAGCGCTAAATCACACTTTTTAGTGTCTTTTAAGTACCCTTCATGTACCCTTTCAATTCCCAACACTTAGGGAAATATTCTGGATGATAAAACGAAATTTCTGCATAATATTCGTATGTTTAAATGCTGAATTGAGCTGAATTATACAAAATTATGCGCTTAAAGTGCGTTTCGGGTGCTTTTTAGTGCTTATTTTTGCCTTCGCAATGTCTATAAATTAAACCCTTACATGTACTCTTGGGTTTTAGTGTACTTTTGTCGTCGGACCTACACCTAGGCCTCAATTCTAATGTCTGACTGCTTTCTGCAGTTCTGTTGACACGATGTGTCTTACCGGTGAGTTTACTAATATTTCTGACGCAACGCTCTCGTTTATGCATAAAGCTATATTTTGTAGCACATGAATTCACTTGCATGGAATTCAGAAATTTATTTGTCTGGTAACTAGATCATGTACAGTCATTAAAGCACAAATTACTGTTCATCTAGTGTACGGAATGTACGGAAAAGTGACGGTTGTCACAGTCTCCCCCCGTTAAAAGAATTTCGTCCCGAAATTCAAGCGATGCCATCGGTCGCAGGGGAGTTGTGAAACCAATATGGTCACTTAGATTCATGATTTGTCTTCATGTTCCCATGAAATCTCTGGGTCATGTCATGAATTCTATCATACTCAAGTAAGTCGATCATGACTTTTCTGTATCTTGTGGACTCTTGGTCCATAACCTCAACAGGTTTCTATAGTATCACGGACTCTTGGTCCAAAACCTCAACAGGTTTCTATATTATCACGGACTCTTAGTCCAAAACCTTAGCAGGTTTCTATATTATAATTCTTGTCGTTTGTCATTGACGTGAATCTTATTTGTGGGAAGAACGAC
This sequence comes from Helianthus tuberosus, assembly GCA_030545235.1. Taxonomy (NCBI): domain Eukaryota; kingdom Viridiplantae; phylum Streptophyta; class Magnoliopsida; order Asterales; family Asteraceae; genus Helianthus; species Helianthus tuberosus. The sequence goes on from CM060352.1 coordinate 124,814,082, forward strand.
TGTTCCTTAAGTCAGACTCCTCTACAGACTAGACACATGAATGTGTCGCGATCACTACTGATCTTTTTCTGGGAGCTTCATCTTGTGAGCAATGGTTCTGATCCCTACACCGGGGATTCTACCTTTTCGTTTTTCAACTCACACTACGCCTTCTCTAGGCGAGGCTCTCATTTAAGTCATACTTCTTGCCTCAAGTTCTTACGATTTCTGCCGCTCATTGGCGTAATCTTTTTGAATTCTACGGGCTGTCCTGATATGATTACATATCTGAAGGATCTGGCCTCTAGTTTTCCTGGGCCATCTCGGGCCAGTTGATTGTTTATTTCTCGTCCCCGTTCAACATGACGGGAATTTACTCATTATGTTCCGTCTAAAGCTTTACACGAAGCGGTTTAGACGACGGTGTGATAGATACCGTTGTAGGAAAACTCCACTAAGGGCAAGTGAGTGTTCCGACTTTTCATCAAAGTTTATCACACAAGAACGTATTGTGTTCTTACAGTCTGCATCGTTCAGCAGCTCAGTTCATATTCGAGTTCTTACGATCATCGGTGTGCTGCAACCCTTGTGATCATTAAAGATCATGCAGCGTTTCCTCTCAGGTAATGACGTCCAGTTTGCGGCACGCAATTACTGTATCTATCTCAAGGCCTCTTCTCATGATTCCTTAATTAATGTGCCGCGTATGCAATGCCGTGGTCTCGTTGCATTGACGTACAATCGAGACTTTATCGAGAGACGTCACATAATTGCAACTATAGCTCCTTAGCTCTTGGTTGCAGGGTTGGCATGAATTTCGTTCTTATCCACCATGTATCTTCAGTTTTCCTTTTGCGAACTCGAAATCCGCTTTCCGTCATCATTGCACATAACTGTGCTTTCTCTAAGAGTTGCAAGATAAATTGCAGCTGTCGTTCACGACCTTCCTTGGTTGTTGGCCATATAAGAATGTAGTCAATAAGTATATAACTTATCCAGGTATGGCTCACACGTTCGATTCACGAAGTCCATGAATATATTGTCGATGCATGTGTCAAGCCAAATGATACGACAAGGATCTTGTAATGCACGAAGCAAGTCCTATAGGTCGTTTTAGGGATATTTCCACTTGTATTCACAGTGGAGGACCTCCTGTCCTCAAGTTGCTCCTTGGCAAAGGATTCTGATTCTCAATTTTCTGAAGTTTATGTAAAGTGGAAACTACCAACTTTCTCCTTGTCTCCTTAACTAAGGATGTTATGTCCTTAATTTCCTCTGTCCGGCAGCTCTTGCCGTTATATCAGAGGTTCATGCTTCGCTGGTGAAGCTAGTTGGTATGGCGTCATTCATTACTGATGCTGTTCCTGGCACGCGATTTATCCTGAACTTCTCTTGTCGTTGTGGAGGTATTCCTGACAGGTCTTCAGAGTAGGCCCCTGGAACCTCTTCTGTCATGGGGATGTTCTCAGGCTCTGTAGTCTACTCGGAGGCGTTTCTATGCCTCTTCGACCAATGAGGGATGTCGTAGATCTGCCGCCTTGTGGGGTCTAGCATCCTTGCACCTATTGCAGGAAAGTTGGGTTTCATCATCCGCAAGAGGGTTGCGTCTGATTTTCTCATGTCGAACGACTTCAGCTGTACTTGGATTTCTGATCCATGCTGACTATCATTTTATGACTTCGCGGGTCAATGGTAACAGAAGGTTCCGGCCTTCTGATTCCCTAAGTACAATCCTTACTTGCTTCGACTGTTTAAACTAGCCTTCTATATGCCCATATCTAAAGAATATAGGATGTCTATTTTACTTGAAACTAGGCCAAGCTGTTTCTTAAGTTCTAAGTATGTAAGGTTAAAGTTGATGCCAGTATTTATTTAAAAGTAGATGCATTAGGTTGGTTAATAGGGAACGTACCCGTAACCGCATCTGGATCCTGGCGTGCTTCACGAATTTCAATCGTGAAAACCCTTCCTTGCTTGTTTCTTCCTAGGGCAATCTTTCCTAAAGTGCCCTGCTTCACCACATTTGTAGCAGCCTGGTATTCTCTTATTTCTCCCATCTGGGTCCTTCGCCCAACAGGCATCCTTGCTGTGCCCTTGTTTTCCACACTTTCCGCACGTAGGCCTTAGACATCGACCTTCATGGTGAAAAGTGCATTTCCCGCATCTCGGCTTAGTCCCCGAGTATGTTTTACCACCAGCCTTATTAGTGGCTCCATCAGTTTTCCTCCCAGGCGGCGGGTTAACTTTCTTTCTTTTGCCTGCTTTAGAACTTCCATAGTTGACTTGGGTGCTCATCTTTAGATTCGAAGACTTCCTCTTCTTATTGCCTGATGACTCCACATGAGTCTCTTTCTTGTTATCCTCAGATTTCGAGAATTTTCCCGCACGTAGAGCCTCTTCAGTAAGAGTGACACTCATATCGATAGCCTCTACAATGGTTGAGGGCTTTGAGGTAGTAAACATGCTCCTGATCTGAGGTGCAAGTCCCCAAATGAATCGTTCAACCCTTTTGAATTCCGGTTTGACTAAGTAGGGGACGAACCTAGACAAGTCGTGAAATCGTTGGACGTATTCATGAATATTTGGTCCGTCCATTTTTAAGTTCCAGAACTCCACCTCAAGCTTCTGGATTTCAGCTCTAGAACAGTATTTCTTTTCCATCATTTCCTTGAGCTCGTCCCAGCTTAGTGCATAAGCAGCATCCACACCAAGGGTTTGAACCTGAAGGTTCCACCAGGAGAGTGCGCCATCTAGAAATAACCCTGAGATATAGGTAACACTCTGTTGGGGTGAACAGTTACTCATTCTTAGAACTGAGTCAATCTTTTCTGTCCAACGAACAAATGCCACGGCGCCTCCTGTTCCGTCAAAATTCAATGGCTTGCAGTCCATGAATTGTTTATAGGTGCAGCCAGTTGGAGGGTTATTTCCAGTAGTGCCATCGCTGTGCTTAGAGCGGAGGGCTTCATGTCGAGCAATCGCCTGTGAGATGCATTCTTGCAGCTCGGCTTCTGTTCTTGGCAGCGTACTGGTGTTTGTGTCTCGCCTGGGCGGCATTCTCTTCTGCCAAAATGGTATGGAGTAGGTTAGACAACATTTCAATTGTCTATGAGATACATAGCACCATAAGCCATTATGTAATCACCCAATTTCACACGTATATATAATCAGTGTATAAGCGAGGAAACCGTTATTGAGCCTTTACATAGGCTTGCCAACTTGGCTTATTGTTTGAAATGAACTCGAGGCTACATCACCTTGGTCATTCAAGTTTCAGTTATTTCCTGCTTCATTGATTTTCTTAGGTCTTTAGCTTTACTGGTGCGTATATTTCCCCTTTGATGGGGTTGTTTGTGTAGAAGTGATAGGGAGTGTATCGTCGCTGATTCTTCCTGAATGTCATTCCACCTCTCTTGCTTAAACATCGTCTTCACAAACGTCTCGTATGCAGGTAGAAGTGCCAGTCACGAAGTAGGCTAAGACAGGCTTCCTACTTTCTAACGTGCTAAAGCACTGATCTATGTGTTGTTCTACCAGATGAAGGTGAGGACACCTATAGATTAATTTTGTATGGTTTTCATTAGCTTGGCCCGCAGAGTCCACCAGGATTCCTGTGCACTACAAGTCGTCATTACGTGGGCCCCCGTAATAATAAATTATCTTGCACAGTTACCCCAGTTTTCTCTCGTCCAATCAGATGATCAATCAAGGAGGGGACACTACTGTCCTTATACCTCTTGTCATGGAAAGGACCTTTGCGATGGTCCACGCGCTAACATTCGTTATCGTTACGCGCGTATAGGCACGATGATTAGATGGAATAGGAATAGAGATAATTCCTAGTAGTTGGAGGGGCACCTTCGAGATGAATACTTCATCTTCCTTTTCTGGTCAAGTATGTCGTCAATCTCGCTTCACATAAGCCGTAGGGATCTCGTCCCGTTGATTGAGAATTCGTTCAAGGTTGCCGCCTCTGCCTCGTCGTCATCACCGTAGTTAGGCATCTTCACGATCGAGAGGGAAGAGCAGCCATCTCCTACGGAAGCAAGCTCAGCATCTTTTTTGGTAATCACTCCCAGCCATGAGCTTTGCAAAGGACGCGAGGTCGGTAGCTTCATCGTGCGAGTCACGTACAGTAATAGGAGTCAGAGTCGAAAGTATCTTATTCACGTCAATAATCATTCCGTACACTTATTTGTATGTATGTATATCAATAACATATATGCTACTTAGCATAATCAAGCAATTTAATGCATTAATCACGTATAACTCTCGTTTTTGGGGGGTCATTTTGTTTTTGGCAAGTCTAACTCGTGTAGACTATGCTTTGTTTGGCACCTTATTTTAAAGGTATTCCTCACTAATGTCCTTGCCTTGTCACCTTTTGAAAAGTGTCTGACTTGTGGATCTTGGCGCTTTCATGAATGCAATGTAAACCTTTTTTTTTTGTAAAATGTTTTCGTGAGAGAACTCTAGTGATTGTAGTCTAGACTCGAGAAAGAATCTTAGTTCACTACAATCGAAGCTCTGATACCAAACTGTCACACCCTGTCTTTTGCGGAAGCGTATGATGTGTGACTAGCTTGTTATCATTGCATTCAATCGTAATAAACAACTACATGATCAAAACGATGTTCATCCATTCATGAAAATTTGAGTATTACAAACACTTGTTATTTAAGTTTTCAAAACACGACCTTTGACAAGGTTACTATTCAACAAAAGTGGATGACATCTAAACTTGTAGTCTACTTCTAGTTACGACACTTGCGCCCAAGATCCATCCTGTCACCTGAAATACATGTAATTTTGGAAAACATCAACATAAAGTTGAGCGAGTTCATGCGTTTTTGTATTTCACGTTTTTATACTTTGTATGAAAACATAATATGTGTCATGTATTATTCAAGTCTTTCTTGAGTACCCCACGTACTCAAGTATAATTCCCGTTTTCTTGAGTACCCCACGTACTCAAGTATCATTCAAGTTTTCTTGTGTACCCCACGTTTTAAATGATTGTTTATACAAGGACATTAAGGCACGTGAGGACATAGGGAGCATTAGTATATTCTCCTTCAAGGCATGTGAGGACACAGGGAGCATTAGTATTTTCTCCCTCAAGGCATGTGAGGACATTGGGAGCATTAGTATATTCTCCTTCAAGGCATGTGAGGACACAGGGAGCATTAGTATTTTCTCCCTCAAGGCATGTGAGGACATTGGGAGCATTAGTATATTCTCCCTCTAACTATGTCGATTTCCCTCGACTGTGTCGATTAACCTCGACTGCGTCAATTTCCCTTGACTGTGTCGATTACCCTCGACTGTGTCGATTACCCTCGACTGCGTCGATTTCCCTCGACTGGGACACCGAAGCACTCAAGTGGTCACATAAGGACCATGAGTGGGGCTCGGCCGTACCCGTTAGATCTAACCCTCGTCCCTAATTAAGTATTAATGGCATCTCAATATTTAGTTTAAGCTCACATGATCTAGTATTTTCTAGGCTTTTCTTAAAGCTCATCATATTGCACTCACCACGAGTGCTTCTCGTATTCTCAAATCATATTGCACTCGGTTCTCGTTCTCACCAAGAGTGCTTCTTATATTTTTACCCTTTGTAAAAATTATAATATTTGTAACATGTATTTCACCCCCGAGAGTTATAAAACCAAAAACAGTTAAAGAAATGGGGGAGCATGAACTCACAACTTTGCGTTCCTGCGTCGTAAACTTCACCGGATTTGCTTAATTAACGTCGTAACCTATACGCGTTTTCTTAACGTTAGTCACTAGACTTGCGTCGCACAAGTACAGTCACTATCTCTTGTGTACGTATTCTTGTGTTAAAAATATTCTATATTTTTAACTACGTATCTTACTTATATTATTTTCTCTAAAATTAATATAAGTATCTCGTGTTTTGCACTTTGCACCCGAATTATGTATCTTGTATCTTGTATGTGTATTTTTATGTTTATACTTCTCATGAGTATATAGTGTGTTTTTAAGTCTTAATACACTAGCACGTATAACACATACTATACACACTTAGCACAAAAGTTGGTGATAAAATAATATATATTTTTCTCTCAAAAATATACATACTTATATCTATTTTTATTCTTGAAGAAATCCTCATTTCTTATCACCAAAAATTAGGGAAACCTTGGTAATACTTTAAATACATTTTTAGGGAAAAAATTTCCCAAAAACTTATATTTTTCTAAGTGTCAAAATTTATAAAAATTTTGACAGAGTTTCCCCTAAAAATGGAGGTTTCCCATGTTTTCAAAACATGTGTTTATTTTCTTTTAAATCGTCAACAATCATCAACAACAATTATCAACAATAATCATTTATCAAACTTGTCAAAACAAGCATATATCACAACTTATGAACTTGAAAGTTTGTAAAAATATGTAGTAACTTACTAGCACATTTAGTAAGTCTTGTTACCTTTAAAAATAAGTTTAGTTTCTTAAAAACTTTATTTTTAAAGAATATGAAGTCTCACAACTTCTAGTCGGTTTTTACGAAAATTATTTCTTTGTTAAGACTTTTGTTACACAAGTGTCCACACACTTGTTTGTTCACAAAAACACCTCTAGTTCATGAAAGATCCGGTTTTAAAACATGGTTTCGCCTTACAGTTGGTTCTTCGAAAATACCACTTGTAGATCTTTAGATCTACTAGTTTAGAACCCTATTTTACAAGAAACATTATGTTTATTCAAGTTCAAGTTCATGGTGGATGGTCTCATCATCTTTCTTATTTCAAGCACTTAACATAATACTAGTTCATGTTCTTGGACATGATCTAGTATGTCTTGATGATGATCCATCCTACTTTTATTAACAAACAACATCAAATATTTATAATCATACAAGATCTATAAGATTTACACACATAGTTTCTTTTTATCCAACATTAACCACTTATGTCCAAGACTTTAGGTTATGTTCTTTAGAGTTTTCATCAATTAATCATTCTTACACCTATTAACCACCAAAAATAAGAACAAGAGGGAGTTTTTAAGCACTTACTACTAGCACAAGGCTAGGGAAGTTCAAGAGTGCAAATGAGGTGGATAAAAGCAAATGAAGAAGGTCCTTCAAGTTCCGTTGCTTCCACACTTCCTAACTTTGCCTCTTACACCTCTAGATCACCATGGATTGGTTGTAGATTGATTGGAAATGAAGATATGGTGAGGGGGGTTTGAGGCCGTAGCCTTTGGAGAAGAAGGAGAAGTCTTGGTGTGTTGGTGAACTAATGAAGATGAAGATGTTAGTCTAGGGGTTCTTATAAAAATCCTCCACCATTTCTTTACACCATGTGTAATGTGTCTAGAATATGGTATAAATGTTGGTATATTCTCCAACATAATCTAATAAAATAATGCAAGAAAATCCTATGTGGGGAACATGTCTCCTAACCGGCCATCAAGTGGGGGGGGGGGTATTAGTTGAGTTTCAACTTTAAGTTAGGGATTCTAGTTAGATATTATGTGCAACATTTAGTGTTTATGGTGTGTGGTTAATTATATAGTGTGTTAGGGTGTTCGGGGACCCTAACTAGCTCAGAAAAATAAAAAAAACAATGCTTCTAGCATTATTTTGGTGTTCCGGGTAAAGTCCGGTTGTTCGGTTAGACACTGATCCGTTAAAGCGCTAAATCACACTTTTTAGTGTCTTTTAAGTACCCTTCATGTACCCTTTCAATTCCCAACACTTAGGGAAATATTCTGGATGATAAAACGAAATTTCTGCATAATATTCGTATGTTTAAATGCTGAATTGAGCTGAATTATACAAAATTATGCGCTTAAAGTGCGTTTCGGGTGCTTTTTAGTGCTTATTTTTGCCTTCGCAATGTCTATAAATTAAACCCTTACATGTACTCTTGGGTTTTAGTGTACTTTTGTCGTCGGACCTACACCTAGGCCTCAATTCTAATGTCTGACTGCTTTCTGCAGTTCTGTTGACACGATGTGTCTTACCGGTGAGTTTACTAATATTTCTGACGCAACGCTCTCGTTTATGCATAAAGCTATATTTTGTAGCACATGAATTCACTTGCATGGAATTCAGAAATTTATTTGTCTGGTAACTAGATCATGTACAGTCATTAAAGCACAAATTACTGTTCATCTAGTGTACGGAATGTACGGAAAAGTGACGGTTGTCACAAGCATAACTTTTGATTGATTCAAACACTTTGTTTTGTACATTTTTACTTGTGGTTTAAGAAATCTCATTTTACTTAACATACATAACTTTTGTTTACACATTACATGGTTTACATTTAACTTGAGTTATACAATAACATTGGACTATTGGTTTAAACATGAACATTCTATATTGGTGGTTTGGTTTGAGTAAGTGACTTAAGTAACGAGGCGTGTGTAATATGATACAAGCATGGTGGATACGCCGCTGGTACTTCATATATATAAGTGTAAGTATGATATTACATATCGTAGCGTTATTTGAATCATTTCAATTTAAGTCATATAACATTTTATACAAATAACATACTTTTCATAAGACATTGTTTTACAACAACTTATCTTATACAAATTCATTTTTACTTGGTTATTCAATTAACCTTACATTACTCTTTTACGTATCATCTACTTTATCATCACTTTTCGAATGATTTATAAAACAAAACATTTTACAAGGATCATGACTGACTTTTGTTGAACAACTCTTTCTAAACTTATAAGTCATGAATCCTATATTCACAAAACCTATGTATCTCACAGGCATTTTTATGCTGACGTACCTATTTTTACACATGTTTCAGGTACTGCTTTACAAAGATTTGTTGATACATGCTACATTTAGGATGGACTCGTGCCTTAGCAACTTTAAAACTTGGAAGATCATAGTTGTACGTATTTGATTATATTAAAACAATGAGTTCATTTATTCAATCAAACAAAATTATTTATTCCATGGTTACGAAACAATGATTCTGTTACAACACTCCCCGACGTTTCCGCCACGTCTTGTTGTTTTACGTGGTCGGGGTGTGACATGAACTCACTTTGGAAGGTATATTTGAATGTGGAGAAATAAGACTAAAAGCTTGAAACACACTGTAACCTTTACGAGACGTTGGCAATCACAAGTTGTTTAAAAACACTAGAACTTTCGTTATGTATTATTTAGGTGAATTTAAGTAGGTTTTTTTAATCTTTTCTATATATTTTTTTTGGTGATTTTTCATGCCATTTTACAATTTTATACAGAAAATTAAATATTCTAGTTTTTTTTTATTTTATATTTCGTTACAAATGCGTTGCAAATTCTTTAAGAAATGGTGTAGGAAATGCGTTGCAAATAAATTTCCAACACCATATTTCCGTTGCAAATACGTAAAAAATCTTATATTAGAGTAATTAAAGAATCGTAGGAAATGCGTTACAAATTTCCAACACAATATTTCCGTTGCAAATGAGTTGAACTTTGTGTAGTAAATGCATTGCAAAAAGTTTTCCACGAGGCTTTTTCTAACATTAGGTTTTTGTGACAAATGCGTTGCAAATTCAGATTTGCGACGCATTTGTAACGGAAAAACAAGTTGAAAAGTTCCATTCTTCTAGTAGTGACGTGGATCATGGTAACCCTAGCGATTCAGGTAACTATGAGACAGACACTATCGTTGTTTGGTATGTATTTGTTGTTTCTCTTTCCACTCATGATTTCCAAAGCCAAAACGCCAAAGCTATATACGTCTGTGATATGTTTCATATTGGTCTTTTATTTATTTGGGTCTGTTTTGTTTATTTTTTTGCATATGTCCAGAACCTTTTCTATTGTTTGGGGTTATTTGTCATTATGTCCTAGTTGGGGGATGAATAATGTAATTTCATGGCTACTTATTTGGAATGTAATAGTTGATCGAATCATCAGCATATTTGACAACTTCTTCTCCTAATTATTAGCTTCTTCTTCCCTACGGTTCTAACCCTATCAAGGGTGTCAGAGCCGTTCCGATCTCCTAGAGGAATTACGGAATGATTATTGACGGGAACGAGATACCTTCGACTTCGAATCCTATTATTGTTCTTGACTTGCGCAATGAGATTATCGACCTCGCGTACACTGCGGAGCTTATGGCTGATTACCAAACGAAGCCCCGAGCTTGATTCTGTAGAAAATGGCTGTTCTTCCCCCTTGAATGCGAAGGTGCCTGACTACGGCAGTGACGGCGAGGCGGAGGAGACAACCTTGGACATCAACCTTATTAGTGAGACGAGACCCCGGTGGCTTTTACAAAGCGTGATTGGCGACTCTCTTGTCTAGACAAGGAAGACGAAGTACTCACCTTGAAGGTGCCCCTCCAACTACTAGTGCTAGGAACCCTTCTTATTCCTATTCTGTCTAAGCATTGTGCCATTTTGCGCGTAACAACAACGGACGTTGGCGCGTGGACCATCATAAAGGTCCTTCCATTTCGGAGGTGTGAAGACAATAGTTTTCCCTTCTCTGACTAATCAGCTGCTACGAACGAGAGAAAATTAGGGTAACAATGCAAGATAATTTATTGTTACGGGGGCCAACGTAACAACAACTTGTAGTGCATGGAAATCCTGGTGAACTCTGCGGGTCAAGCTAATGATCATTGAACAATCGAAAATCCTAAGTTGTTCAAATCTCCGTCTAGTAGAACACCAATCGAGATAGTTACTATAACACTCTACAAGTGGGAAGCCTGTCTTTCCCTACTTCATGCCCAACATCCCTACCTATAGTACAACTCATTGGGAACCGGTATCCAAGCAAGTGAAGATGGTAAACACTCAGGAAAGATGTTCCTCAAACACTTTTGGATTCTTGTGTTTAAATTTGTACAGAGCCTACGACATCCCAACTATATCCATTATAGTTGTGATGTTAGACCCCAACAGTTGACATCCGTTTTACCACAAGGAGGTAACATGTGAAATCTGGGCCTCCACGTCCATCAAAAAAATACCAAATCAATGAAATGTTGTGTTTCATACTTGGTATTTGTATAAATATGTGTATCCTATACACATATCAATTCTCGTTCGATTTCGAGCTCTCAATCACTTTCTGGAAAGTTATACGCGAACTGATGCGTAAATATAATCAGTATAACGCGACAAACACTCTGTAATCATGACATAGGCTTAAAATACCTTAAATAACCTTTACATAACTTAGAAATAAGTTTTGGATGGTTTGGTGTGTCGAAATCAAGTTTATTCGCTTACAGTGACTAATTTCAACAAACTGCGAAAGTATGCCGATTCGTACTGTAACGAACATTCCGGAACTTTATCATAAGTTAAAAATACCCTAAATATCCTTTACATAGCTTAGAAATAGGCTTTGAGGGGTTCGGTATGCTAAAATAAACTTATTTGATCAATAGGGACTAAAAGCGTCAAAAAGTTCATAAGTTTGCATTTTCGCGCATATCTTACGTTCTGAATATATCCGGACATCCAAATATTTATGTAATCATTAAAATATTTTATTTTAGTGATTGGCATGATAAATTTCCATTCGTCGCGTAATTTGGATCGTTTTTGCGTTCGTTACGATTTCCGTCGTAATTAACCGAACAACGCAACCGTACGACCAAACGAACCGACATCCGAGATATTTTTGAGAACATTTCAAGTTCCCTATGCTTTAACTTCATTTTAGAGCATTGAAATGGGGTTAACGGGGCTTAAAAGTACCAAAAATTAAGTTTTACAAGTGCATGGACCATTTTTGAAATTTCTGGCAGATACATTGAACTTAGTCCATTTTTAAGGTTTTAATGGTTTTAACCAAAGGTTTTGTAATCTATGGGTTGGAATTTGATGGTTTTAAGTAAAAACCATCTGCCCAAGTGGAGGGCCAAGATCAAAGCACGAAATGCGAGAAACAATCCTAACGGTTCTCCAAAATCTATATATACCCAAGCTCTCATTCCTTTTTTCCTCACACCTTGATTCATTTTGCTCTAAGTTGAGGTTTAAACACTTCATACCTGAGCAAACTTGGATCAAACTTCCTAGCGTGGACCCTTTGTAAGCATTCTTTCGTTCTTTTATGCGTTTTAAGCACGAAAGTCAAACAGTGTTTGACTTTCTGCTTTGACCAGGTTATGGTCAACACGAAGTTCATTGAACTTTGCAATGTGAGCGTAATCACAATGGTTTTAGTCCCGTGTGACTAAACCTACTGATTACCACGTTGGCTAGGCGTAGTGACGAGTCGTAGTTTCGGCCATAATGCGTATTTATGCGTATTTTGTAGCCAAACTACTCTTGGATATCAAAACCCTTTGTTTTAATATCAAAACCTGTTTTATAACTTAACTAAACATGTTTTAACATGTTTAGCTCGTCACTTTTAGTTTAGTGCTTGTGTAGAGTCGTAAGTCAAGCGGACTAAACACCCGCTTAGACTTTCGAACTAGACCCGTTTGGTCGATGATTTCGATGTGTTAAATGATTTTGATGTTTTTAACGATGGTTTCAAAAATGATTAAAATAATTTATATTAAATTAATAATGATTTCGATAATTTGATAAACTTGTTGGTTGTAATTACATAACGAATAACATTCATTAGTTTTGGCCGAACCGACCAGTATTAGGTTATGGTACCATAGGATCTGAAAAATCCCGTGATCAGACTGCACCCATGGTTATGTGTGGGTTAGGTGGGTAACGACTGAATCTGTGATTGTTAATTTACCGTTTGGTGGTTTATTAATGCGAGTTTCAAGATAGTCGAGTCACGAAGGTTTGGATGTTATTAGCGAGACGACCAAAAGTAGGTTTCACAATTAAAACGAGAATGATTTAAACGACTGGAGCGATTTTAACGAGTTAAACGATTTGGGTAAATGATTGGTTTTTGGTTAGTGTTTAGATAATGGGACGGGTGTAATGTGATGAAAACATGGTAGATACGCCGCTGGTACTTCTTATATATAAGTGTTTTCATCATATTACATACCATGACGTTATTTAGTTCACTTGGGTAAATGATTTTGAAACGATGTCACAAATGATGTTTTTTTGAATAATATAAACCATATGAGTTTTATTAACGAGTTTTTACAAGATGTTTTACAATTTGATTTTATAAAACAAATGTTTTGGGGTTAAGAAGCATGGCTACGAGATTTTATAAATTATAACCAACTTGATTTGAGTTGGTTAGTTATGTCGGAATACTATACTTTTCAAAACAAGGTTTTTAATTAAGTATTGCAACATGTAAACTAGCCATGAATCCGACACTCTCATAAACCTATGTGCTCGCCAGCATTTCTTTGCTGACTTTGTTATTTACATATGTTTCAGGTGTTGTGAATGATGTTGATTGCTAGGATGCATGCTCATATAGGACTGGACGAGGCCTTAGTGACTTAATAACAATGATAGACTATGTTTAACTTGTTTGTTTAGATTTCAAGATGATATAAATGTTTAATCTTTAAATAAAACGAAACTTCAAATTTCCATGTGTTATGAAACAATGACTCTGTTACAACCCTCCCCGACGATTCCACCGCGATTTGTTGTTTTACGCGGTCGGGGTGTGACAGAAAAGTTGGTATCAGAGCTCATGGTTATAGGGAATTAGGTTATTAGTAATGCTTTGACCTAGTCTATAACCTTTCTAGGACCCTAACACAAGATTCTTGTGTTTAGATCTTAAAACAATACCGTCACTTGTCCTTAGGTGACAACCACAATAAGAACACAAATTTCGAATCTGCTTTGAAAACTAATCATCTGTTCTAGGATGATTGATTACTAGGTTTTGAACCTTCTAAGTTTTCAAAATCTCGTCAAAGTTTGGGTCTTATAATGTGAACACGTGCAATCTGGAAGGGTGAATACCTGTACTCTGAGTTTTCTGTCTAAGGCTAAAGTGTTCGTACAAATCCACATAATCGGACCAGTCACTCTTACCTGGGAACTCTTGGGGTGAGTGTTCACTTATAGGCGAGCATGTCTTCAGTGATACATTAATATGACCCGTTTACTTTGATTAGTCACCGTCTCATTTCTTTGCCTTAGGTAACAAACAAATGATCGCAATTTCTATGCGTTGTCATTCTGTTTTGATTTTCTGATAACATTTCACTTGTTTCCTCCTATATCTATCATTTCCTCCAGAATGTCTCTTCATCGCAGCGACACTCAAATGTCCGAGCAAACTGGCAAATTTGCCCAGCGAATAGGCGAAGTACTCCTAAAGTCTGTTGATTTAGGTGTCGCCATGTCTCGTCTCCACAATGAAGCTACCCAAGAAGCATCAAAAGAAGCAGAAGCCGAGCCTTCGAAAAAGTCAAAGAAGAGAAAAGCTCCAAAGGATCCCGTAGTCGTTACACCAAATCAAGCAGAACCTAGCCAGGTGGCAGCACCACCAGCCAATAAGCCATACTTGGGAACTGCTCCTTTGTGTAATCAGTGTAACCTCCACCACTATGCCAGTGTCAAATGTCGAAAATGTTTCAACTGTGGATGTTGGGGACATCTGGTTAATATGTGCCGTTTTGCTATCCAAGGCAAAACTGTTGCAGATCTTACTGCTGCACAAGCAGACCCAGCTCGAGCTAATTTTCCTCCTGGTACTTGCTACACCTATGGTGAGATGAGTTATGTCAGGGAAAAATACCCAAAGATAGTCAATGCAAATCTGACCCACGGATGAGCATTTGGCTAATAGAAAGAAGTTGCTGCTTTGAATAATCTGAATCTTATGTTTATGTTTCTAGTGTTTTTCTTTGAACTCTGAAACAATCGATTTTGTTTGTAAATAAATTTTTGTTTGCAATTCTGATGTACAAATGTAGTTGCATGTGTGTATGGCATACCCCTACGATACCTACACCAAAGAACCATATTTGTAATTTTCTCATTCATGTGATCGCTCATGATCTCCTCGAAAATTCTAAGTGCTCGTTTCATTCTAAGAAACGAAGTACAGAGAATAAGTGATATCTTGAGTAATCACTTTAAATCCTTGGTTAGATAACTAAGGATACCTTTCTTCAATCTCATAACATTTCATTCTGGTTTTCTTAACAACATACATAGTATAGGTTTTCAAAACAACCTTCATGATTTCAAAATATTTCATATAAGTTTGAAAACGATTTTAACCCAGTATATTTACTTAGTATATCAAGTGCATGATTTCGAAAAGCATTATTCATGTTCTCAAAAACCTTATACATAATTTCAAAAATTCATCCCACATAATTTTTATAAACGTATTTACCTAATATATCTACCTTACGATTTCAAAAGTATTATGTAAGATTTCAAAAACATTAAACATATTTCTAAAGAACCCCATGCATAGTTTTCAAAAAGCATTCTGCTCGTATTACCCAACCTTCAAATTCTGCTTCATATGTCGCATTGGCATATCTAGCACCTCAACTTCATAAGCATTCTACCTCGTGTGTCGACTTAAGCACGTCTAGTGCAAGGTTTCGAAGCGTCTCCTGCTCTTCGAATTCCAAAATCCATATGGGATCTTCTTATCTTCACAATTAGATCCTTGTGGTAGTTTATCGCTCAAATCGGAGCCCTTGATTGGATTCCTTGTACGCCCTAATACGTACATTACAATTCAATAAGGACAACCCGAATTCCTTTAAGATCTTCCTATCTTTATAGTTAGATTCTTGAA
Source organism: Helianthus tuberosus (assembly GCA_030545235.1). Classification (NCBI taxonomy): domain Eukaryota; kingdom Viridiplantae; phylum Streptophyta; class Magnoliopsida; order Asterales; family Asteraceae; genus Helianthus; species Helianthus tuberosus. Next base: position 124,829,754 of record CM060352.1, read on the forward strand.
GATGTTTAAAGTGCCAAATGAAATCCACGGATTGGATTCCTGGTGTGCTTTAAATACCAGTGTCCAAATACAACAAATTAAAGGTCAAGTTAAACAATTTTGTGATTATGTGTTATGTGTTTTCTTTAATGTTTTTGTGTGATCCGAATTTTCGTTATCCAAATCCTCGTGGAATCTTCCATATCATCGTATGAGGGATTCATAGTAGGATATCCAAAGGTAATACCTCAAATCCTTAATGGGCTTCTACGTAATGGTTAAGACCCTTGGATTATATAGTACAATTCCATGATTCGAAAGAGACTCCTTGAGTGGTCTGGTTAAAAAGATTGATTCAGAATCTGGTTAGGAATGGCATGTGATGATATAGCTGGAAAGACTCCTTGGTGGTCTATAAAAAAGATCATTTATTGATTTAATTAAAAAGGACCCTAGGATGGTCTAGTCACACTCATCACAGGTTTGTTCATTTGGTTTTCCCCTACACAATATAAAATGCACTGTGCGACTATGCAAAGAATTACGTAATTATGGACGCGTACATAATTATGAAATTCAGTGCACAGGAACCCCAGTAAGATTTATCATGTGTAAGAACCTATAGTGGCAACAATAACGAAACATGAGCAATGTAATGGAGGTACGGTGGATGCACCAATGGCGCTTCATATACTTGTATATAAGTGTCCCTCTTACACTGCAAGCATAATGTTATTAAAGTTACTAGAAGTTCAGAACCCTAAGCAGTATTGTCTTATCTTTTCGACTTCTTGTTTCGAGCTCTCACAAGGTTCCTCTAATTAAATTTCGGGACGAAATTTCCTGAAGTATGGGAGACTGTGACATCTGTGCCTCCACGGCCATCAAACAAATACCAAATCAATGAAATGTTGTGTTTCATACTTGGGATTTTTATAAATATGTATATCCTTTACACATATCAATTCTCGTTTGATTTCGAGCTCTAAATCACTTTCTGGAAAGTTATACGTGAATTGATGCGTAAACATAATCAGTATAACGCGAAAACACTCCGGAATAGTGACATAGGCTTAACATACCTTAAATAACCCTTAGAAATAAGTTTTGGATGGTTTGGTGTATCGAAATCAAGTTTATTCGCTTATAGGGACTAATTTTGACAAACTGTGAAAGTATGCCGATTCGTACTGTAACGAACATTCCGGAACTTGATCATAAGTTAAGCATACCCTAAATATCCTTTACATATCTTAGAAATAGGCTTTGAGGGGTTCGGTATGCTAAAATAAACTTATTTGATCAATAGGGACTAAAAGCGTCAAAAAGTGCATAAGTTTGCATTTTCGCGTATCTTACGTTCTGAATATATCCGGATATCCAAAAATTTATGTAATCATTAAAATATTTTATTTTAGTGATTGGCATGATAAAATTCCATTCGTCGCGTAATTTGGTTCGTTTTTGCGTTCGTTACGATTTCCGTCGTAATTAACCGAACAACGCAACCGTACGACCAAACGAACCGACATCCGAAATTTTTTTGAGCACATTTCAAGTTCCCTATGCTTTAACTTCATTTTAGAGCCTTGAAATGGGGTTAACGGGGCTTAAAAGTGCCAAAAATCAAGTTTTACAAGTGGAGGGACCATTTTTGAAATTTCTGGCAGATACATTGAACTTGGTCCATTTTTGCGGTTTTAATGGTTTTATCCCAAGGTTTTACACTCTATGGGCTGGAATTTGATGGTTTTAAGTATTCCCATGGTTTTGAAAACCATGTGCCCAAGTGGAGGGCCAAGATCAAAGCACGAAATGCGAGAAACGATCCTAACGGTTCTCCGAAATCTATATATACCCATGCTCTCATTCCTTTTTTCCTCACACCTTGATTCATTTTACTCTAAGTTGAGGTTTAAACACTTCATACCTGACCAAACTTGGATCAAACTTCCTAGCGTGGACCCTTTGTAAGCATTCTTTCGTTCTTTTGTGAGTTTTAAGCACGAAAGTCAAACATTGTTTGACTTTCTGCTTTGACCAGGTTATGGTCAACACGAAGTACATTAAACTTTGCAACGTGAGCGTAATCATGATGGTTTTAGTCCCGTGTGACTAAACCTACTGATTACCACGTTGGCTAGGCGTAGTAACGAGTCGTAGTTTCGGCCAAAATGCGTATTTATGCGTATTTTGTAACCAAACTACTCTTGGATATCAAAACCCTTTGTTTTGATATCAAAACCTGTTTTCTAACTTAACTAAACATGTTTTAACAAGTTTAGCTCGTCACTTTTAGTTTAGTGCTTTTGTAGAGTCGTAAGTCAAGCGGACTAAACACCCGCTTAGACTTTCGAACTAGACCCGTTTGGTCGATCATTAGGATCCGACCAAACATATTTTGTGACCATAGTTGTATTGGGAATAATCTTTCGAGGTTATACCTTATGGTCACTTCGTTTAAGTAGTTGTATGATAGGTAGTTTATATGCCTTAGGAAAATGACCAAAATGCCCTTTTTACGCATAAATTCATTTTAAGCATATGTAACCTAAATTTTCACATCTAAACTGATTAGGTAACATTATTAGAGATGTTAAGGCATATAATACTTGTCATAGGACTAGTTAGGCGGTCCGAACGCGTTTTACACGAACGACGCGTTAAAGTAGCGTAAGCTACCTAAACGGGTCGTAATGGGTCATAAGCACTTAGGTTAGGTTTCGATTTAGTATGTAGGCTTTGTTAACGGGGCATAAACGTGTCAAAAATGAATCAAAAACCAAGTTTTACACCTGCAGGGACTAAACTTGACATTCTGTCAAAGTTAGGCTTTGGAGGGGCACGTAAGACTTACTGAAAGTCTACGCGGCCCACGAGAGACCCCCAGTTCTGCAAAAATCAGTTTTCTCAAATAGCAGCTGGTTTCTGGGTTTTTTGGGCATGGTATTCACACCCTATGGACTTGTTTTCAAGCTCCCATGGTATATAAAACCATGGGCAACACTTGTAAGGTCAAGATCAAAGCTCAAAGTTCAAGAAACGATCTTAACGGCTCTTGAATTCCTATATAAACCCACCTCAATTCATTCCAAACTCACACTTGATTCAATTTCTACTCTAAGTTGGAGTTTCCACACTTCATACCTGAGCAACCTGAATCAAATCTCCATTGCTTGGACCTTTTGTAAGTATTCTTTCATCTTTTATGCGTTTTTAAGCTCGAAAGTCAAACAGTGTTTGACTTTCTGCTTTGACCAGTCAATGGTCAACACGAAGTTCGTTTGAACTTCGCAACGTGAGCGTAATCACGATGGTTATAGTCCCTTGTGACTATACCTACTGATTACCACGTTGATTAGGCATAGTGACGAGTCATAATTTCGGTCAAAATACGTGTTTATGCGTATTTTGCAACCAAACTATTTTTGGGTATCAAAACCCTTTGTTTCGATATCAAACTTGTTTTCTAACTCCGTTAAACATGTTTTAACATGTTTAACTCGTCACTTTTAGTTTAGTGCTTATATAGGTTCGTAAGATAAGGTCTAAACAACCACTTAGACTTTCGAACCCGACCCGTTTGGTCGATCATTAGGATCTGACCAAACATATTTTATAACCATAGTTGTATAGGGAATAACTTTCCGAGGTTATACCTTATGGTCACTTCGTTTAGTTAGTTGTATGATAGGTAATTTATATGCCTTAGGAAAATAACCAAAATGGACTTTTTACGCATAAATTCATTTTAAGCATATGTAATCTAAATTTTTACATCTAAACTGATTAGGTAACATTATTAGACATGTTAAGGCATAGAATACTTGTCATAGGACTAGTTAGGCGGTCCAAACGCGTTTTACGCGAACGACGCGTTAAAGTAACGTAAGCTACCTAAACGGGCCGTAATGGGTCGTAAGCACTTAGGGTAGGTTTCGATTTAGTATGTAGGCTTTATTAAACCATATCATATGAGTTCCAATACTCATTTGGTTTACGAAACCTCATTCTATCCGATCTCCCGATTTAGGTCCGGTTATTAATGTAGTTATCTATATTAGGTGCCGATTGATTTCCGTGATCCTTCTAGCTTTGCTTGGTTGTTATTCAAGACTTCTAAGCATCCTCAAGTGAGTACACAGTCCCCTCTTTTACTATTTTCAAATGTTTTGGGGTGGAACACATGTGCATACTTGTTATTTTCATGTTTTTCATGCTTTTACATCATATACTTGCAATGTTCATTAGTACACATATAGTACATGATTTCCATTATGTTTTGCTATGTATGTTCTCTTAGCATGCTAGCACATTGATTTTCATATATTACATTTTTGTTGCATATGTTCATCCACCATATGGACACATTGATTTACATTTCTACTTTGTATGGTCATTTAGCATATTTAGTACATTATTTTCATATAACATGCTTACACTTGGTATGACATTTGGTTTGTTTAACGGGTCATAAATACATTCATTAACACCAATCATGCCGCTCGGTAGTAGGTAGTGGTACCATAGGACTTGACAACTCCCATTTCTGAAATCCTAGGTTTGTTTGGACGTAAGGAATGACCGAATCCGAATTCATTATTGGTAGACCTTTGACATTGTTCTAGGGTTTATCCTTCAGTCGCAAGGCTTGGATATAGACGTTTAGCATTACCACATAGATGTTTGTATCAATAAAGCATTAATTTTACAAAACATAACTTTTGATTTAATCTATGATTTATTCAAATACATTGTTTTGTACATTTTACATATGGTTAGAATAGATACTTTTATTTATTTTACCATACATGACATTTGATTATACATAAACATGATTTACATTCGACAATAGACATTGTTTACACATAAACATTTTAACATTTGCTTAAACAAGACATTTTGGTGGTTTGTTTGGGTAAGTGATTTAAATAACGAGGCGTGTGTAATATGATAAAAGCATGGTGGGTACGCCGCTGGTACTTCCTATATATAAGTGCTTTTATAATATTACATATCGTAGCGTTATTTAAACCATTTCAGTTTAGACATATTACATTTTACACAAATAACATATCTTTACAAAAACATTGTTTTACAAACAGCATATTTTGTACAAATTCATTTTTACTTGGTTATTTACTTATCTATACATTATTCTTTTATATCATCTGATTTCTTATCGATTTTCGTATGATTTCTAAAAGAAAGCATTTTTATCAGGTTCATGACTATTTTTGTTAAACATTTCTTTAAACTCACAAGTCATGAATCCTATTTTAATAAAACCTATATATCTCACAGGCATTTTTATGCTGACGTACCTATTTTCACATCTGTTTCAGGTGTTGTTATTAGATGATCATGATGCAAACATAGGATTGGATGATGGCCTTAGTGACAATAAAAGATGCAAGACTAGTTAATTATGTTATGTTTCTTTGTTTTTAAGACATTGTAATCTCTTTTAATTCAATAAAACAAAACTTCAATTTCCATGTGTTATGAAACAATGATTCTATTACAACACTCCCCGACGATTCCGCCACGATTTGTTGTTTTACGTGGTCGGGGTGTGACAGAAGAGTTGTTATCAGAGCTCATGGTTATAGGGAATTAGGTTATTAATAATGCTTTGACCTAGTCTATAACCTTCCTAGGACCCCAACACAAGATTCTTGTGCTTAGATCTTAAAATAATACCGTCACTTATCCTTAGGTGACAACCACAACAAGAACACAAATTTCAAATCCGCTTTGAAAACCAATCATCTGTTCTAGGATGATTTATTATAAGGTTTTGAACCTTCAAAGTATTCAAAATCCCGTCAAAGTTGAGTCTTATAATGTGAACACGTGCAATCTGGAAGAGTGGATGCCTGTACTCTGAGTTTTCTCTCTAAGGCTAGAGTATTCGTACAAATCCACATAATCGGACCAGTCACTCTTACCTGGGAACTCTTGGGGTGAGTGTCCACTTATAGGCTAAAGCATGTCTTTGCGATACATTAATATGACCCGCTTAGTTTGATTAGTCACCGTCTCATTTGTTTGCCTTAGGTAACAAACAAATGATTGCAATTTTTATGCGTTGTCATTCTGTTTTGATTATCCGGTAACATTTCATTTGTTTCCTCCTAACCATTTCCTTTAGGATGTCTCTTCATCGCAGCGACACTCACATGTACGAGCAGGCTACCAAAATTGCCCAACGAATAGGCCTAGTAATCCAGAAGACTACTGAATTAGCTGTTGCCATGTCTCGTCTCAAGGCTGAAGCCACCCCAGAATCACCAAAGGAAACAGAAGCCAAGCCTTCACCAAAATCAAGGAAGCATAAAGCCTCAAAGAATCCTCCAGCCATTGCACCAAATCAAGCAGGAACTAGTCAGGTGGCAGCACCACCAGCCAAGAAGCCGTACAAGGGAACTGCTCCATGGTGCAATCAATGCAACCGTCATCATCCGAACCACATACCCTCCTTCAAATGCAACCACTGTGGATGATGGGGACATTTGGTTAAAATGTGCCGCTTTGCTATCCAAAACAAAGCTGTTGCAGGTCCTACTGCTGCTCAAGCACGATACGAAGGAACAAACCCTTTGTGCAATCAGTGTAACCTTCATCACCATGCCAGTGTAAAATGTCGAAAATGTTTCAACTGTGGACTTATTGGCCATAAGGCTAGAGTTTGTCGTTCAGTCATTGTGCTAAACCAAGCTATTCAGAACCCTGTTCAATTTCAAGCAGATCCAGCACAAGTGATGTGTGCATAATGCAACATATAAATTACATCAAATGTGGCATAAAACTAACCCTTTTTTAGTACTAATGTTGCAAAAAGTGTGTTTTTGTCCTCCTTTTGTATTTTCAGGGTTAAAAGAGCTTAAATGGACAAAAGAAGCAAAAATGCAGCTAAATCTAACAATAATACAAGAAAAGGAATAATGTGGCATGCCCGACCCCTCGACAACATCTCCCCAAGCAAGAACAAGAGAACAGAAGGCTGAACACGCCCCATGCTCAATGAGCACGGGGGCGTGCCCAAGTGTCTGCAGAAAAGACAAAGCTGTAGAAGCTTCTATCACCCACCACAGGGCCGTGGTCAACGCTAAGATTCACAGAATCTAGGCAAATCTTGATAGTATAGATACACTTCTACACACGGGGTCGTGCCCAGCGGACACAGGGGCGTGGTCAACTAATGCAGACAAACTGCATTTAATGAAGAAAGAGAAGATGGGTGGACACGGGGCCGTGTCCGTGCTTCTGTGCAGGCTATAAATAGGGGGTGCTTGGATCACTTGCAAACCATCCCTTGGCAAACCAACTCTCTCACACTTCACCCACCCACCACCACCATCACAACCCACATCCACCACCATTATCCGTCATCCATCATAGAGTGTGTGAGTAGTCTCGGGATCCAAGATTGATCGTAAGAGTTCTTGACAATCGAAGGCCATGTTTGCCTAAGTCTCTTAGATCACTTGGTGAAGACAAGTGTTTAGTGTAATACTTTTTATTTTTAATCTTTTCGCACTTTTTATTTGGTTATGTATTAATGACTTTAATAACTAGTTTCTTATGTTGAAGTTGAATCTTCCTTATCATTTGTCCGTGGTGTCTTGGCATTATTTTACTGTCTATATAAAATACAAGATTTTCACCATTCATATCTCCACGGTCTATATGGAGATATGTTGGCTACCTGGTCGGGGGTTAAGGGAATGGTTTGGTAAGAGTCTTGCCTTGTTCAGTGTATAGATCCTGCAAGGACCTGGGTCAATTTTAGTAGGACCTCCTTCAATACCCACTGGTATTGGATGGCGGGGGTCCGAACTCTTTGACCCCCTCATATGTAAACTACTATTAAAACTTTAACCCGGCTATTTAGAATTGTATCCCTGCTGACTCAAACTACTTAGCCGAGGGTAACGTCACCTTCAAAAGAGGGGCCTACCACATTAAGCATTAATAACTTAATTAATTATCTTTCAATAATCCAACCCTTTAGGATTGTATCCTTGCTGACTCAAACTACTGGGTTGAGGGTAACGTCACCTTCAAAAGAGGGGCCTACTACTATAACTAAGATAATCTCTTAAAAAGTGCAAAAGTGCGAAAATAATCAAAGGTTACACTAAATACGAGGCGGAACCAAGTGATTCATCTTGTCTATCTGTTTTTATTTTTATTTTTATTTTTCAGCATTTTTAGTTTTTATTTTCTAGTTTAAAACTTTTTTCTAAATTTTTGATTTGATTAGACGTTGAGGATGAACTGGTACTAAAAGCTCTTGTGTCCTTGGACGACCTCGGTATCTTACCATTACTATACTACGCTCACGATGGGTGCACTTGCCCATATGTGTGTTTAGTGTTAGTAAATATCGTGTTTTATAAATTTAAAACTTGGCTAAAGTGTTGAAAAGGGCTTAAATATGCATTGAAAACTATACGACACTCACACGCATCAAGTTTTTGGCGCCGTTGCCGGGGACACAAGGATTTTAAGAAAGTTAGGAATCAACGGCGTAATCGTTTTTTTTCTTATTTTTCTGTTTTTTAAGGATTTTTCTTAAATTTTCAGTTTCTGCAGAGTTCAGCACGGGCAGTGCTTGGTCGGACACGGGCCTTGCCCAGCATTGTCACTGGCAGTTTTTATTTTCCGAGTTTCAGAGAGCTGAGCACGGGGCCGTGTCGAGCTCCCCAGTAACAGGGATCCGGAAAACAACTACTGTGTCTCCGACCACGGGTCGTGTTCAGCCGAGCACGGGGCCGTGGTGAAACTTCTGACCAGCGTTCTTTTATGTTTTTATTGCAGGACTTGGAACCCAGGCGCCACATCTGAACTTTCGACGTAGTGTATGAGCTCCAGTTCTAGTAGAGACATAAAAGAAACTCTATAACCCCAAATTTTTTCAAAAATTTTTTCAATTTTTCTTACTTTTTCTTGGTTTAATTTGGGAATTACAAGTTCTAAAAAGGTGACATTTTTACAAATTTACAACCGATAGCGTTGTGATAAAAAGAACCAACATAAGAAAATTATGAAACGACATGACAAATGTAGTTAAAATTTGATTATATATACTTGATCACATAAAAACCCATTCCCACAAAAAGTGAGTTTTGAGCCTTTATTGAGCATATAAATACACATCTTTAGACTAAATGCTCATTTTTCGTTTCTTGTGTGAATAGCCGCTTGGCTCTTACGACTCTAGAACTAGCCACGACAATACATTCCCATTCCTTACCAACTTAAACCCAAGTAAGTAAATGATGGAGGCATTAGGACTAACCCTTTTTATTTCAACACCATTAGTTTCTTTTTTACCACCTACCCAAAAATCCCCCTAGTTAACCCCTTTGAGCCTAAACCTTTTCATTTCTTAACCCAAAACAAAAACCCTTTTTACCCACCAGAACCCTTTTTTTTCATTTTAAACCCTTTATTTTAGTAACAAAGCTCGGTTATCTTGTGACTTCCTTATAAAAAAAAAAAAGAAGTTAGCAATAAACAAACAAAGCTCATCAAAAGAAGGCTTGTTTGAATAAATGCTTCATTGGAATAAAAAGTCACAAAAACAAAATGTTTTACGAAAACCGACGTTTTTACGCCTTTCGCCCTTCTTTTTTACCAAACACTAACTCAACCACCTACCTTTAACCCAATCCTAACCCTTCCCCCAAAATTCCTCTTGATATTTACAAAGGTGTATAGTTAAAAAGGAGGAGGATTGATTGGTTGGCAAGCTTATGGTAGGAGTAAGTTCCATGCCGCTCTCGAGTGTTTCACAAAAATACATCTTCGGCCGAGTGTTGAGTGATCCCCCGTGAGGTATGTGAACTTGTATATAAATGGAATTTTAAAGAGGCATGTTATGCACTAATAAGTAATTTATCTTATGTAATGTTCTAAATAATTCATGACGAATAGGATCGTAAATAAAATAAAAATAAAACCTAATAAAGAATCTTGAATCCCGACACTCTATGACAAGCCCAAAAACCTTCTCTTCTACCCGTTCCATTTGGGAATGTAAGCCACATTATAAAGAGTTTTGCTTGAGGATAAGCAAAGATTCAAGTGTGGGGGTATTTGATGTGTGCAAAATGCAACATATAAATTACATCAAATGTGGCATAAAGCTAACCATTTTTTAGTACTAATGTTGGAAAAAGTGTGTTTTTGTCTTCCTTTTGTATTTTCAGGGTTAAAAGAGCTTAAATGGACAAAAGAAGCAAAAATGCAGCTAAATCTAACAATAATACAAGAAAAGGAATAAACGTGGCATGCCCGAACCCTCGACAGCATCTCCCCAAGCAAGAACAAGAGAACAGAAGGCTGAACACACCCCGCGCTCAATGAGCACGGGGGCGTGCCCAAGTGTCTGCAGAAAAGACAAAGCTGTAGAAGCTTCTATCACCCACCACAGGGGCGTGCCCAGCGGACACGGGGCCGTGGTCAACGCTAAGATTCGCAGAATCTAGGCAAATCTTGAGAGTACAGATATGATTCTGCACACGGGGTCGTGCCCAGCGGACACGAGGGCGTGGTCAACTAATGCAGACAAACTGCATTTAATGAAGAAATAGAAGATGGATGGACACGGGGCCGTGCCCAATGGACACGGGGCCGTGTCCGGGATTCTGTGCAGGTTATAAATAGGGGTGCTTGGCTCACTTGCAAACCATCCCTTGGCAAACCACCTCTCTCACACTTCACCCACCCACCACCACCATCACAACCCACATCCACCACCATCATCCATCAACCATTATAGAGTGTGTGAGTAGTCTCGGGATCCAAGATTGATCGTAAGATTTCTTGACAATCAAAGGCCATGTTTGCCTAAGTCTCTTACATAACTTGGTGAAGACAAGTGTTTAGTGTAATACTTTTTATTTTTAATCTTTTCGCACTTTTTATTTGGTTATGTATTAATGACTTTAATAACTAGTTTCTTTTGTTGAAGGAGAATCTTCCTTATCATTTGTCCGTGGTGTCTTGGCATTATTTTACTGTCTATATAAAATAAAAGATTTTCACCATTCATATCTCCACGGTCTATATGGAGATATGTTGGCTACCTGGTCGGGGGTTAAGTGAATGGTTTGGTAAGAGTGTTGCCTTGTTCAGTGTATAGATCCTGCAAGGACCTGGGTCAATTTTAGTAGGACCTCCTTCAATACCCACTGGTATTAGATGGCAGGGGTCCGAACTCTTTGACCCCCTCATATGTAAACTACTATTAAAACTTTAACCCGGCTATTTAGGATTGTATCACTGCTGACTCAAACTACTTAGCCGAGGGTAACGTCACCTTCAAAAGAGGGGCCTACCACATTATTCATTAATAACTTAATTAATTATCTTTCAATAATCCAACCCTTTAGGATTGTATCCTTGCTGACTCAAACTACTGGGTTGAGGGTAATGTCACCTTCAAAAGAAGGGCCTACTACTATAACTAAGATAATCTTTTAAAAAGTGAAAAAGCGCAAAAATAATCAAAGGTTACACTAAATACGAGTCGGATCCAAGTGATTCATCTTGTCTGTCTGTTTTTATTTTTATTTTTCAGCATTTTTAGTTTTTATTTTCTAGTTTAAAACTTTTTTCTAAATTTTTGATTTGATTAGACATTGAGGATAAACCGGTACTAAAAGCTCTTGTGTCCTTGGACGACCTCGGTATCTTACCAACACTATACTACGCTCACGATGGGTGCACTTGCCCATATGTGTGTTTAGTGTTAGCAAATGTCGTGTTTTATAAATTTAAAACTTGGCTAAAGTGTTGAAAAGGGCTTAAAATATACATTAAAAACTATACGACACCACACGCATCAACAAGCTCGTTTTCCTCCTGGTACTTGCTACATCTATGGCGAGACGGGTTATTTCAGGATCAAATGACCAAAGATTGTCAATGCAAATCTGACCGACGGATGAGCATATTGGCTGGTTAGAAGATGCTGCTGCTTTGAATAATCGAAATCTTATGCTTTTGTTTCTTATGTTTTTCTTGAACTGTGAAACAATCTGTTTGGTTTATAAATAAATCATTGTTCACAATTCTGATGTACAGGTGTAGTTACATATGTGTATGGCATTCCCCTACGATACCTACACCAAAGAATGATGTTCTTTAACAAACTACTCTTGTAATTCTCCCATTCACGTGATCGCTCATGATTTCCTCAAAAATTCTAAGTAATCGTTTCATTCTAAGAAACGAAGTACAGAATATAAGTGACAATTTTAGACGATTACTCGAAATGTAACTTTAAATCCTTGGTTAGATAACTAAGGGTATTTTTTTGATCTCATACCCATATCATTTCATTCTAGTTTCCATAACAACATACATAATATATGTTTTTAAAAAACAACCTTCATAATTTCAAAATATTTCATATAGTTTGAAAACATTTTTAACACAGTATATTTACGTAATATATCAAGTGCATGATTATAAAAGCATTATCCATGTTTTCAAAAACCTTATACATGATTACAAAATTCATCTCACATGATTTTAAAAACAATTTATAAACATATTTACCTAATACATCTACCGTATGATTTCAAAAGTAATGCCTAAGGTTTCAAAAAATTAAACACATTTCTAAAGAACCCCATGCATAGTTTTCGAAAAACTCTCTGCTCGTATGATTGATTTAACATACGTAGTACCCAACCTCCAAATTATGCGTCATATGTCGCCTTGGCATATCTAGCGCCTCAACTTCATGAGCATTCTACCTCTTGTATCGACTTAAGCACGTCTAGTGCAAGGTTTCGAAGCATCTCCTGCTCTTCGAATTCCAAAATCCATATAGGATCTTCTTATCTTCACAATTAGATCCTTGTCGATGATTATCGCTCAAGTCGGAGCCCTAAATTGAATTCCTTGTATGCCTTAATACGTACATTACGATTCAATAAGGACAAAGCCGAATTCCTATTAAGATCTTCCTATCTTCATAGTTAGATTCTTGAAAATGTTTAAAGTGCCAAATGAAATCCACGGATTGGATTCCTGGTGTGCTTTAAATACTCGTGCGCAAATTAACAAGCAAATTAACAAAATGATAACAAATTAAACCAAGATAAACAATTATGTGATTTCGTGATTATGTTTTATGTGTTTTGTTTTTCCATATCTTCATATGAGAGATTCATAGTAGGATATCCAAAGGTACTTGTCACACCTCGACCACGTAAAACAACAAAGCGTGGAGGAAACGTCGGGGAGTGTTGTAACAGAATTATCGTTTCATAACCGTGGATACAAAAAGTGTTTCGTTTTATTGATAATATTAAACATTAACATTGTCTTAACATAGAACAAACAAGTTTTATATCAACTCTCATCGTTTTATGTCACTAAGGCCTCGTCCAGATCCTATGTGACGCATGCATCCTAGAACGTCAATCAAGCAACAACACCTGAAACATATGTAAAAACAAAGTCAGCAAAGAAATGCTGGCGAGTACATAGGTTTTATAAGAGTATCAGAATCATGGCTTGTTTACATATATTGCAATACCTCAAAGACCTTGTTTTTAAAAGTGTATAATATTGCAACATGATTAACCAACTCAAATCATGATGGTTATAATTTATAAAATTTCGTAGCCATGATTCTTAACCCAAAAGCTTTTTGTTTTAGAAAACCATCTTGTAAAACATCTCGTATAAACTCCTTAATAAAACTTCGTATATTATTTCAAAATCATCGTTGTGTGACATCGTTTCAATATCGTTTACCCAAGTGAACTAAATAATGCCACGGTATATAATATGTTGAAAACACTTATATATAAGAAGTACCAGCGACGTATCTACCATGTTTTCACCACATTACACTCGTCTCGTTATCTAAACACTAGCCAAAAACCAATCGTTTACCCAAATCGTTTAACATCGTTTCCAAATCGTTTCCAAATTGTTTCCAAATCGTTTCCAAATCGTTTCCAAATCGTTTACTCATTTAAATCGTTTAAATCATCCTCGTTTTAATTGTGAAAACTTATATATGGTCGTCTCGCTAATAACATTCAAACCTTCGTGACTCGACTACCTCGTTCCTCGCTTCTCGTATTAACAAACCCCCAAAGGGTAAGTTAATAATTACAGATTCAGTCGTTACCCACAACACCCACACATAACCATGGGTATAGTGCAATAACGGGATTTGTCGGATCCTATGGTACCATAACCTAATACTGGTCGGTTCGGCCAAAATTAATGAATGTCATTCGTTATGTAACTACAACCAAGAAGTTCGTTCACATTATCGAAATTGTTATTAGTTTAGTATAAATCGTTCTATTCGTTTTTGAAATCATCGTTTAAAACTTGAAAATATTTTGTACATATGAATCACCCCAAAACATTTGAAACAGTAAAATAGGGGAACTATGTACTCACATGTAGTGCAAGGTATCCTCAATCAATAGTACTTCAACAAACTCGAGTAAACCAGGGAAATCAAGCAGCACCTACTAATTGAATCACTAGTCAAACAATAGACGCCTAAATCGGAAGATCGGACATAATGAGGTCATGTAAACCAAATGAGTGTTGGAACTCATGTGATATGGTTTAACAAGGCCTACATCCTAAATGAAACCTAACCTAAGTGCTTACGACCCATTACGACCCGTTTAGGTAGCTTATGCTACTTTAACGCGTTGTTTGCGTGAAACGCGTTCGGACCGCCTAACTAGTCCTATGATAAGTAAAATATGCCTTAACATGTCTAATATTGTTGCCAAATCAGTTTAGATGTCAAAAGTTATGTTACATATGCTTAAAATGAATTTTGGTGTACAAAGGACATTTTGTTAATTTACCTAAGGCATATAAACTACCTATCATACAACTAATTAAACATCGTGACCATAAGGTATAACCTCGGAAGGTTATTCCCTATACAACTATGGTCACCTAATGTGTTTGGTTGGATCCTAATGATCGACCAACGGGTCGGGTTCGAAAGTATAAGCGATTGTTTAGATCGCTTACCTTACGACCCTATATAATCACTAAACATTTGAAACAGTAAAATAGGGGAACTATGTACTCACATGTAGTGCAAGGTATCCTCAATCAATAGTACTTCAACAAACTCGAGTAAACCAGGGAAATCAAGCAGCACCTAGTAATTGAATCACTAGTCAAACAATAGACGCCTAAATCGGAAGATCGGACATAATGAGGTCATGTAAACCAAATGAGTGTTGGAACTCATGTGATATGGTTTAACAAGGCCTACATCCTAAATGAAACCTAACCTAAGTGCTTACGACCCATTACGACCCGTTTAGGTAGCTTATGCTACTTTAACGCGTTGTTTGCGTGAAACGCGTTCGGACCGCCTAACTAGTCCTATGATAAGTAAAATATGCCTTAACATGTCTAATATTGTTGCCAAATCAGTTTAGATGTCAAAAGTTATGTTACATATGCTTAAAATGAATTTTGGTGTAAAAAGGACATTTTGTTAATTTACCTAAGGCATATAAACTACCTATCATACAACTAATTAAACGTCGTGACCATAAGGTATAACCTCGGAAGGTTATTCCCTATACAACTATGGTCACCTAATGTGTTTGGTTGGATCCTAATGATCGACCAACGGGTCGGGTTCGAAAGTATAAGCGATTGTTTAGATCGCTTACCTTACGACCCTATATAATCACTAAACATTTGAAACAGTAAAATAGGGGAACTATGTACTCACATGTAGTGCAAGGTATCCTCAATCAATAGTACTTCAACAAACTCGAGTAAACCAGGGAAATCAAGCAGCACCTAGTAATTGAATCACTAGTCAAACAATAGACGCCTAAATCGGAAGATCGGACATAATGAGGTCATGTAAACCAAATGAGTGTTGGAACTCATGTGATATGGTTTAACAAGGCCTACATCCTAAATGAAACCTAACCTAAGTGCTTACGACCCATTACGACCCGTTTAGGTAGCTTATGCTACTTTAACGCGTTGTTTGCGTGAAACGCGTTCGGACCGCCTAACTAGTCCTATGATAAGTAAAATATGCCTTAACATGTCTAATATTGTTGCCAAATCAGTTTAGATGTCAAAAGTTATGTTACATATGCTTAAAATGAATTTTGGTGTAAAAAGGACATTTTGTTAATTTACCTAAGGCATATAAACTACCTATCATACAACTAATTAAACGTCGTGACCATAAGGTATAACCTCGGAAGGTTATTCCCTATACAACTATGGTCACCTAATGTGTTTGGTTGGATCCTAATGATCGACCAACGGGTCGGGTTCGAAAGTATAAGCGATTGTTTAGATCGCTTACCTTACGACCCTATATAATCACTAAACATTTGAAACAGTAAAATAGGGGAACTATGTACTCACATGTAGTGCAAGGTATCCTCAATCAATAGTACTTCAACAAACTCGAGTAAACCAGGGAAATCAAGCAGCACCTAGTAATTGAATCACTAGTCAAACAATAGACGCCTAAATCGGAAGATCGGACATAATGAGGTCATGTAAACCAAATGAGTGTTGGAACTCATGTGATATGGTTTAACAAGGCCTACATCCTAAATGAAACCTAACCTAAGTGCTTACGACCCATTACGACCCGTTTAGGTAGCTTATGCTACTTTAACGCGTTGTTTGCGTGAAACGCGTTCGGACCGCCTAACTAGTCCTATGATAAGTAAAATATGCCTTAACATGTCTAATATTGTTGCCAAATCAGTTTAGATGTCAAAAGTTATGTTACATATGCTTAAAATGAATTTTGGCGTAAAAATGGCATTTTGTTAATTTACCTAAGGCATATAAACTACCTATCATACAACTACTTAAACGTCGTGACCATAAGGTATAACCTCGGAAGGTTATTCCCTATACAACTATGGTCACCTAATGTGTTTGGTTGGATCCTAATGATCGACCAACGGGTCGGGTTCGAAAGTATAAGCGATTGTTTAGATCGCTTACCTTACGACCCTATATAATCACTAAACTAAAAGTGACGAGCTAAGCATGTTAAAACATGCTTACCTAAGTTTGAAAACAGGTTTGGTATCAAGACAAAGGGTCTTGATACCCAAAAGTAGTTTGGTTACAAAATACGCAAGAATACGCATTTTGGCCGAAACTATGACTCGTCACGTAGCCTAGATAACGTGGTAATCAGTAGGTATAGTCACTAGGCACTATAACTATCGTGATTACGCTCACGTTATGAAGTTCAAACGAACTTCGCATTGACCATAAACTGGTCAACGCAGAAAGTCAAACACAGTTTGACTTTAACGCTAAAACGTATAAAAAGAACGAAAGAATACTTACAAAGGGTCCCCGCAAGATTGATTTTCCAAGTATTCTCAGGTATGAGGTGATGAAACACCCCAACTTAGAGAAATTTCAGAAATCAAGTGGGTTTGCAAGTGAATGGGATGGAGTATTTATAGTTTTCGGAGAGCCGTTAAGATCGTTTATCGAAAACCATGCTTCAATCTCATCCATACATGTGTTTACAATACCATGTGCCATCAAAATGGCCCCTAGCATCAGGAAAAGCCATGTGTAAGTGAGAATTGAGTTTTTAACAGCTGTTAACAGGCTGTAAAACAGGTTTTGCTGATCTGGGACCTTCTTACGGACCGTAAGACCCAGAACCATACGGTCCGTAAGGACCTTGCAGGTCTGATACTTTCATATTTTGGCAGAACAGGCCCCTGTGCATCCAAACTTGCTATTTGATGAATTTTTGACACGTTTAAGCCCCGTTAACCCCATTTCAAAGCTCTAAAATGAAGTTAAAGTATTGGGGACTTAAAATGTGCTAAAACATATCTCGGATGTCGGTTCGTTTGGCCGTACGGTTGCGTTGTTCGGTTAATTACGATGGAATGCGCATATGTTGGAGGTCCGGATATATTCAGAACGTAAGATATGCGCGAAAACGCAAACTTGTGCACTTTTTGACGCTTTTAGTCCCTGAATGACCCAAAAGTTTATTTTAGCACACCGGACCCTTCAAAGCCTATTTCTAAGCTATGTAAAGGATATTTATGGTATGTTTAACTTATGGTCATGTTCTGGAATGTCTGTTATAGTACGAATCACCGTACTTTCGCAGTTTGTCGAATTTAGTCCCTGTAAGCGATTAAACTTGATTTTGCCATACCAAAGCCTTCAAAACTTATTTCTAAGTTATGTAGAGGTTATTTAAGGTATGTTAAGCATATGTTGATGTTCCGGAGTGTTTTTCTCATTAAACTGATTACGTTTACGCATCAGATCGCGTATAACCTTCCAGAAAGCGATTTAAAGCTTGAAATCGGAATCGAATCAAATTGTAAAATCACCAAACACAATTACACATATAATAAAACCAAAGCACATTGTTTTATTAATAATCATCATTTTTTTACATCGAACATCGATTACAGAACACAGTTGTCACAGACTCCCCTACTTCTGGAAATTTCGTCCTGAAATTTTAACTAGAGGAAGCTTGTGAAAACAAATGCGGATATTTCGTCTTCATCTGGTCCTCACGTTCCCAAGTAAACTCTGGGCCACGCATGGATTCCCAGCGAACTTTACCAATCGAATCCGTTTGTTCTTCAACTGTTTGAAAGCACGGTCCACGATCTCCACGGGTTTCTCGACAAAGTGCATTGTTTCATCGATTTGGATCTTGTCGAGAGGAACGTGTAGATCAGCGTCAGCTAAACACTTTCGCAGATTGGACACGTGAAAAGTCGGGTGAATATTTCCAAGATCTGGAGGTAGTTCCAATCGATAGTCAACCTTTCCAACCCTTCCCACAATCTTAAATGGTCCACATATCGAGGTGCAAGTTTTCCTTTCTTTCCAAATCTCACCAATCCCTTCCAAGGTGACACCTTGAGTAGGACACGGTCTCCGATTTGGAATTCTAAGGGCTTGCGTCGCATATCCGCATATCTCTTTTGACAGTTTCGAGCTGTCACAAGATTATCGCGGATTTTCTTGATTTTGTCAGTTGTTTCCAGAACGAGCTCAGATCAAGTAAGCTGAGCTTCACCAGTCTCGTTCCAACAGACAGGTGAACGACATTTTCGACCGTAGAGAGCTTCGAATGGCGCCATATTAATGCTAGCATGATAACTATTGTGGTAAGAGAACTCGATCAGTGGCAGATGAGAATCCCAATTACCACCAAAGTCTATCACGCATGCTCTAAGCATATCCTCCAAAGTTTGAATCGTTATCTCAGATTGGCCATCTGTTTGGGGATGATAAGCAGTGCTTAGATTCAGTTGGGTTCCGAAAGCAGATTTCATGGCTTTCCAAAAATGATATGAAAATCGAGCATCACGATCGGAAATGATATCTAAAGGAACACCATGTCGTGATACAATCTCGTCTACATAGATCTTGGCAAGCTTCTCAGCAGAGAAATCCTCACGGATTGGTAAGAAGTGAGCAGATTTTGTCAAACGATCAACTACAACCCAAATAGCATCGTGACCTTTAGACGTACGCGGTAACTTAGTAATGAGATCCATGGCAATGTTCTCCCACTTCCAAACCGGTATCTCTGGTTGTACAAGCAAACCAGAAGGTCGTTGATGTTCTGCCTTGACTTTGAGACAAGTTAGGCATTTTGACACATACAAGGCAACATCCTTTTTCATACCAGGCCACCAATACTGAGTACGAATATCCCTGTACATTTTATCAGCACCAGGATGGATAGAATATCGAGACTTATGAGATTCATCCATTACCAAGGTGCGAAGATCGTCTTGTTTCGGAATCCACAATCGATCCTTAAAATAGAGCAAACCATCGTCTTTAGCTTCGAGCTTAAGCTCAAGCTGATGTGGTTATTCATTACCTATCAAATTTTGTGAAACACAAAATTGCTGAGCTTGAAGGACACAAGATTGAAGATCAGATAGTGTTCGAACAGAATGAAGCTTGACTCGCTCCTTTCGACTAAGCGCATCGGATACAACATTCGCCTTACCAGGGTGATAGCGAATCTCGCAGTCATAATCGTTTAAGAGTTCAACCCAACGTCGTTGCCTCATGTTCAGCTCTTTCTGATTAAGAATATGCTGGAGACTTTTGTGGTCTGTGAAAACCACACACTTCGTTCCATAGAGGTAGTGTCTCCAGATTTTAAGCGCGAAAACCACAGCTCCTAACTCAAGATCATGAGTCGTGTAGTTCTTCTCATGAACTTTCAGCTGCCTAGATGCATATGCAATAACTTTACCTCGTTGCATAAGGACGCAACCAAGGCCTAGGTTGGACGCATCATAATAGACAACGAAATCATCGCTTCCCTCGGGCAGAGATAGAACAGGAGCATTACATAACTTCTTCTTCAGCGTTTGGAACGCTTCTTCTTACTTGGGTCCCCACTCAAAAGGCTTATTTTTCTGAGTCAAAGCAGTGAGTGGAACCGCAATCTTCGAGAAATTTGAAATGAATCGACGATAATAACCAGCAAGACCAAGAAAAGATCGAATCTCTGTAGGCGTCGTCGGTGTATTCCAGTCCTTAATAGTCGCAATCTTGGATGGATCCACATGAATACTCTGCTCATTGACTATATGACCCAAGAATTGAACTTCTTTAAGCCAGAATTCACACTTGGAGAATTTAGCAAAAAGTTGTTCCTTCTTTAGGAGTTCCAATGTTAAGCGAAGGTGTTGCTCGTGCTCGGCTCGAGATTTTGAATAAATGAGAATATCGTCGATGAACACAATAATGAACTTGTCCAAATAAGGTTTGCAGACCCTATTCATTAAGTCCATAAAGATAGCTGGAGCATTCGTCAAACCAAAAGGCATGACAGTGAACTCGTAATGCCCATATCTTGTGCGGAAAGCAGTTTTGGGAATATCTTCTTCGAGAACACGAAGTTGATGATACCCAGAACGCAGGTCGATCTTGGAAAAGCATGAAGCACCCTGCAGCTGGTCGAAGAGATCATCAATTCGAGGTAGGGGATATCGATTCTTGATGGTGAGCTTATTAAGCTCACGATAATCGATACACATTCGAAAAGATCCGTCTTTCTTTTTCACGAAGAGGACAGGAGCTCCCCAAGGTGAAAAGCTCGGTCGGATGAATCCTTTATCAGATAACTCTTGAAGCTGTTTCGATAACTCTTGCATCTCCGACGGTGCAAGACGATAAGGTGCTTTTGCAATCGGGTTGGCACTGGGTATAAGGTCAATATGAAACTCGACTTGACGAACTGGAGGCAAACCAGGCAGTTCATCAGGAAACACCTCTGGATAATCCCGCACAATCGGGATATCCTGAATACTCTTGCTCTTGTCTTTCTCCTCGGTGACATGTGCCAGAAAAGCAACATATCCTTTTCGCAAATAACTTTGGGCTTCCATACACGACATAAACTTCAAACCACTAGATGGCTTCTCGCCACGAATCTCCAGAACATCGCCAGAAGACAAAGGAATACGAACAATCTTATCGAATCAAACCACCTCAGCGTGGTGTTTGGTTAACCGATCCATTCCAACGATAATATCGAAACTCCCAAGTTGCATCGGTGTGAGGTCAATAGGAAAAAGATGGTTATCAAGGTTCAACTGACAATTACGAATAATAGAATCGAGAACAAGGGGTTTACCAGTGGAAACTTCAACAGATAAGGGTTTCCTCAGTTTGGTTCTAGGTATCGCAAGCAAAGGCTCAAATGACAATGAAACAAAACTTCTATCGGCACCAGAATCAAATAGAATAGATGCAGGTTGATTGTTAACAAGAAACATACCATTAACAACCTCGTTGTCAGCCCTCGCTTCGTTTGCATTCCTATTGTACGCTCGCCCACGAGGGGGATTCACATTAACATTGACGTTCGCATTCGGGTTCGCGTTAGCATTCGCGTTTCCATTCACCAGTCTCGGACAATTGTTGCAGAAGTGACCATACTCTCCACAATTAAAACATGAACTCGGTGGGAATCTCGCAGCATTCCCCTGACACGGAGCTGGAACCTGAGCAACCTGATTCTGTCTAAACCACAATTATTTGCCAAATGCCCAAGTTTACCACACGTCGTGCATTGCTTGCAAGCCTGTTGTGCAACGTGATGACCGTTGCAACGAGCACAATGAGGTGCGGTACCAGCATACGCTTTCTTTGCAGGTGGCTGAGCCGGTGGGTTCTGCGGGTTCTGAGCAGTCTGTGCTGTAACAACAAAATTCTGGGTACCCTTTCGCTTCTTCGATTTCTTCGACGTCTCACCTTCCTTACCCTTACCCTTTTTCTTGTCCTTCCCTGAATCAGTCGCCTTCTTTTAATCACCCTTGCGGGTGAGTTTACCCTTCCTGACTTGAGTCTCAGTCAGGCTAGCAGACAACTCGATTGCTTGACGAAGGGTAGTAGCATTAACACCGGTCACAATCTCCATAATAAAATCGGGTAGACCATCGATATATCTCTCGATTGCTTTCTCCAGGGGGGTAACCATGGTGGGACACAATAGACTGAGTTCCTCAAAACGATCCGTGTACGCACGGTGTTCACCCCCATCTTGCTTTAAATCGTAAAACTCTCGCTCCAAAGCCCGAATTTCATGACGGGGGACAAAACTCCTTCATCATGAGAACCCGAAGCTCTTCCCATGTTTGTGCCAACGCCACTTAGGCACCCCTGTCGCGCATAATACCATTCCACCAGGTAAGCGCTCGCTTCTGAAACACGCTCGAAGCAAATTCAACCTTACGCGCATTCGGACACTGCACATGTCTGAATGTGCTCTCGATACTCTCAAACCACTGCAGGAGCGCAGTTGCTCCTTGCGACCCAGAAAACTTAAGCGGCTTCGCAGTATTGAAATTCTTGAAATTACACGGTGCATTATTGTTGTTATTATTGTTGTTATATATCTCGTGGACTTGGGTCACAACGCCGGGAAGCACAGCAGCCACTTGCTGAGAGACCAGGGCTGCGATTTCTTCAATAGTGAAAGATTGTGCTTCACGTCGAGGAGGCATTGTCTAACAAGGAAACAAGAGAGTCGAGTGAGGTTGAAAAGTAGGAAAAACAAAAGAGGTATCGACAAAACACAAGAGAGGCGGTCATTCGTTCGTTACCTCGAACAAACAAACGACACGCGGTGACTAATCAAAGTAAATAGGTAAAAAATAATGTATCACGAAGACATGCTCGCCTATAAGTGAACACTCACCCCAAGAGTTCCAAGGTAAGAGTGACTGGTCTGATTATGTGGATTTGTATGAACACTCTAGCCTTAGACAGAAAACTCAGAGTACAGGCACTCACTCTTCCAGTTTGCACGTGTTCACATTATTTAGACCCAAACTTTGACGAGATTTTGAAAACGCAGAAGGCACTAAGCCAAAAATGAGTTAAACTGGAAGGGTTCAAAACCTTACAACAGAGGGTTCAAAACCTAGTAATCAATCATCCTAGAATGGATGATTAACTTTCAAAGCGGATTCGAAAATTATGTTTCTCGTCGTGGTTATCACCTAAGGATAGGTGACGATTTTGTTTTAAAGATCTAAACGTAAATAAACTTGCGTTGGGGTCCTAGAAGTTATAGTCTAGGTCAAAGCATTACTAATAACCTAATTCCCTATAACCATTGGCTCTGATACCAACTCTTCAGTCACACCCCGACCACGTAAAACAACAAAGCGTGGCAGAAACGTCGGGGAGTGTTGTAACAGAATTATCGTTTCATAACCGTGGATACAAAAAGTGTTTCGTTTTATTGATAATATTAAACATTAACATTGTCTTAACATAGAACAAACAAGTTTTATATCAACTATCATCGTTTTATGTCACTAAGGCCTCGTCCAGATCCTATGTGACGCATGCATCCTAGAACGCCAATCAAGCAACAACACCTGAAACATATGTAAAAACAAAGTCAGCAAAGAAATGCTGGCGAGTACATAGGTTTTATAAGAGTATCGGAATCATGGCTTGTTTACATATATTGCAATACCTCGAAGACCTTGTTTTTAAAAGTGTATAATATTGCAACATGATTAACCAACTCAAATCATGATGGTTATAACTTATAAAATTTCGTAGCCATGATTCTTAACCCAAAAGCTTTTTGTTTTAGAAAACCATCTTGTAAAACATCTCGTATAAACTCGTTAATAAAACTTCGTATATTATTTCGAAATCATTGTTGTGTGACATCGTTTCAATATCGTTTACCCAAGTGAACTAAATAACGCCATGGTATATAATATGTTGAAAACACTTATATATAAGAAGTACCAGCGGCGTATCTACCATGTTTTCACCACATTACACCCGTCCCGTTATCTAAACACTAGCCAAAAACCAATCGTTTACCCAAATCGTTTAACATCGTTTCCAAATCGTTTACTCGTTTAAATCGTTTAAATCATCCTCGTTTTAATTGTGAAAACTTATATATGGTCGTCTCGCTAATAACATTCAAACCTTCGTGACTCGACTACCTCGTTCCTCGCTTCTCGTATTAACAAACCCCGAAGGGTAAGTTAATAATTACAGATTCAGTCATTACCCACAACACCCACACAAACCATGGGTATAGTGCAATAACGGGATTTGTCGGATCCTATGGTACCATAACCTAATACTTGTCGGTTCGGCCAAAATTAATGAATGTCATTCGTTATGTAACTACAACCAACAAGTTCGTTCACATTATCGAAATCATTATTAGTTTAGTATAAATCGTTCTATTAGTTTTTGAAATCATCGTTTAAACCTTGAAAACATTTTGTACATATGAATCACCCTAAAACATTTGAAAACAGTAAAATAGGGGAACTATGTACTCACATGTAGTGCAAGGTATCCTCAATCAATAGTATTTCAACAAACTCGAGTAAACCAGGGAAATCAAGCAGCACCTAGTAATTGAATCACTAGTCAAACAATAGACGCCTAAATCGGAAGATCAGACAGAATGAGGTCTTGTAAACCAAATGAGTGTTGGAACTCATGTGATATGGTTTAACAAGGCCTACATCCTAAATGAAACCTAACCTAAGTGCTAACGACCCATTACGACCCGTTTAGGTAGCTTATGCTACTTTAACGCGTTGTTTGCGTGAAACGCGTTCGGACCGCCTAACTAGTCCTATGACAAGTAAAATATGCCTTAACATGTCTAATATTGTTGCCAAATCAGTTGAGATGTCAAAAGTTATGTTACATATGCTTAAAATGAATTTTGGCGTAAAAAGGGCATTTTGTTAATTTACCTAAGGCATATAAACTACATATCATACAACTACTTAAACGTCGTGACCATAAGGTATAACCTCGGAAGGTTATTCCCTAGACAACTATGGTCACCTAATGTGTTTGGTCGGATCCTAATGATCGACCAACGGTTCGGGTTCGAAAGTATAAGCGATTGTTTAGATCGCTTACCTTACGACCCTATATAAGCACTAAACTAAAAGTGACGAGCTAAGCATGTTAAAACATGCTTAACTAAGTTTGAAAACAGGTTTGGTATCAAGACAAAGGGTCTTGATACCCAAAAGTAATTTGCCTACAAAATACGCAAGAATACGCATTTTGGCCGAAACTACGACTCGTCACGGAGCCTAGGTAACGTGGTAATCAGTAGGTATAGTCACTAGGGACTATAACTATCGTGATTACGCTCACGTTATGAAGTTCAAACGAACTTTGCATTGACCATAAACTGGTCAATGCAGAAAGTCACACATAGTTTGACTTTAACGCTAAAACGCATAAAAAGAACGAAAGAATACTTACAAAGGGTCCCCGCAAGATTGATTTTCCAAGTATTCTCAGGTATGAGGTGATGAAACACCCCAACTTAGAGAAATTTCAGAAATCAAGTGGGTTTGCAAGTGAATGGGATGGGGGTATTTATAGTTTTCGGAGAGCCATTAAGATCGTTTGTCGAAAACCGTGCTTCAATCTCATCCATACATGTGTTTACAATACCATGTGCCATCAAAATGGCCCCTAGCATCAGGAAAAGCCTTGTGTAAGTGAGAATTGAGTGTTATACAGCTGTTAACAGGCTGTAAAACAGGTTTTGCTGATCTGGGACCTTCTTACGGACCGTAAGACCCAGAACCATACGGTCCGTAAGGACCTTGCAGGTCTGATACTTTCATATTTTGGCAGAACAGGCCCCTGTGCATCCAAACATGCTATTTGATGCCTTTTTGACACGTTTAAGCCTCGTTAACCCCATTTCAAAGCTCTAAAATGAAATTAAAGTATAGGGGACTTAAAATGTGCTCAAAAATATCTCGGATGTCGGTTCGTTTGGCCGTACGGTTGCGTTGTTCGGTTAATTACGACGGAATGCGCATAAGCGCGAAAAACGATCCAAATTGTGCGACGAATGGATTTTTCTTATGCCAAACACTAAAATAAAATATTTTAATGCTTACATAAATTTTTGGAGTTCCGGGTATATTCAAAACGTATGATATGCGCGAAAATGCAAACTTGTGCCCTTTTTGACGCTTTTAGTCCCTGAATGACCCAAAAGTTTATTTTAGCACACCGAACCCTTCAAAGCCTATTTCTAAGCTATGTAAAGGATATTTATGGTATGTTTAACTTATGGTCCTGTTCTGGAATGTTTGTTATAGTACGAATGTACTTTCGCAGTTTGTCGAATTTAGTCCCTGTAAGCGATTAAACTTGATTTTGCCATACCAAAGCAGTCAAAACTTATTTCTAAGTTATGTAGAGGTTATTTAAGGTATGTTAAGCATATGTTGATGTTCCGGAGTGTTTGTCGCATTAAATTGATTACGTTTACGCATCAGATCACGTATAACCTTCCAGAAAGCGATTTAAAGCTTGAAATCGGAATCGAATCAAATTGTAAAATCACCAAACACAATTACACATATAATAACACCAAAGCACAATGATTTATTAATAATCATCATTGTTTTACATCGAACATCGATTACTGAACACAATTGTCACAGTACTACCTTAAATCCTTATTGGGCTTCTACGTAATAGTTAAGACCCTAAGATTATAAAGTACTATTCCATAATTCAAAAGAGACCCTTTGAGTGGTCTAGTAAAAAAGATTGATTCAGAATCTGGTTAAGAATGGCATGTGATGATATAGCTGAAAAGACTCCTTGGTGGTCTATTTAAAGAGATCATTTATTGATTTCATTAAAAGGACCCTATGGTGGTCTAGTCACAATCATCACAGGTTCGTTCATTGTTTTCTTCCCCTACACATTATAAAATGCACTGTGTGGACTATGCAAGGAATTATGTAATTATGGATACATGCATAATTATGAAATTCAGTTCACGGAAACCACAGTAAGATTTATCATGTGTAAGAACCGATAGTGGCAACAAAAATGAAATGTGAACAATGTAATGGAGGTACGGTGGATGCACCAATGGCGCTTCATATACTTGTATATAAGTGTCCCTTTTACATTGCAAACATGATGTTATTTAAAGTTACTAGAAGTTCAGATCCCTAACCAGTATTGTTTTATCTTTTCGACTTCATGTTTCGAGCTCTCACAAGTTTCCTGTAAATAAATTTCAGGACGAAATTTCCTGAAGTAAGGGAGACTATGACATCTGTGTCTCTACGACCATCAAACAAATACCAAATCAATGAAATATTGTGTTTCATACTTAGGTTTTGTATAAATATGTGTATCATTTGCACATATCAATTCTCGTTCGATTTCGAGCTCTAAATCGCTTTCTGGAAAGTTATACGTGAACTGATGCGTAAACGTAATCATTTTAATGCAAAAAACACTCTGGAACAATGAGATGGGCTTAACATACCTTAAATAACCTTTATATAACTTAGAAATAAGTTTTAGAGGGTTTGGTGTGTCGAAATCAAGTTTATTCGATCGCAAGGACTATTTGCGTCAAACGGCAAAAGTCTGTTGATTCGTATAGTATCGAACATTCCATTCATCGCGTAATTTGGATCGTTTTTCACGTCCGTTCGAGTGTCGTCGTAATTAACCGAACAACGCAACCGTACGACCAAACGAACCGACATCCGAGATGTTTTTGAGCATATTTCATGTTCCCTATACTTTAACTTAATTGTAGAGCCTTGAAATGGGGTTAACGGGGCTTAAACATGTCAAAAATGCATCAAAAACCAAGTTTTACACCTGCAGGGACTAAACTTGACATTCTGTCAAAGTTAGGCTTAGGAGGGGTGCGTAAGACTTAGTGAAAGTCTACACGGCCCGCGAGAGACCCCCCAGTTCTACAAAAATCAGTTTTTTCAAACAGCAGCTGGTTTCTGGGTTTTTTGGGCATGGTATTCACACTCTATGGACTGGTTTTCAAGCTCCCATGGTATATAAAACCACGGGCAACACATGTAAGGTCAAGATCAAAGCTCAAAGTTCGAGAAACGATCTTAACGGCTCTTGAATTCCTATTTAAACCCACCTCAATTCATTCCAAACTCACACTTGATTCAATTTCTTCTCTAAGTTGGAGTTTCCACACTTCTTACCTGAGCAACTTGAATCAAATCTCCATTGCTTGGACCTTTTATAAGTATTCTTTCATCTTTTATGCGTTTTTAAGCTCGAAAGTCAAACAGTGTTTGACTTTCTGCTTTGACCAGTCAATGGTCAACACGAAGATCGTTTGAACTTCGCAACGTGAGCGTAATCACGATGGTTATAGTCCCTTGTGACTATACCTACTGATTATCACGTTGATTAGGCATAGTGACGAGTCATAGTTTCGGTCAAAATACGCGTTTATGTGTATTTTGCAACCAAACTATTTTTGGGTATCAGAAGCCTTTGTTTTGATATCAAACTTGTTTTCTAACTCCGTTAAACATGTTTTAACATGTTTAACTCGTCACTTTTAGTTTAGTGCTTATATAGGGTCGTAAGTAAGCGGTCTAAACAACCGCTTAGACTTTCGTACCCGACCCGTTTGGTCGATCATTAGGATTCGACCAAACATATTTTGTGACCGTAGTTGTATAGGGAATAACCTTCCGAGGTTATACCTTATGGTCACTTCGTTTAGTTAGTTGTATGATAGGTAATTTATATGCCTTAGGAAAATGACCAAAATGCCCTTTTTACGCATAAATTCATTATAAGCATATGTAATCTTAATTTTTACATCTAAACTGATTAGGTAATATTATTAGACATGTTAAGGCATATAATCCTTGTCATAGGACTAGTTAGGCGGTCCAAACGCCTTTTACGCGAACGACGCGTTATAGTAGCGTAAGCTACCTAAACGGGTCGTAATGGGTCGTAAGCACTTAGGGTAGGTTTCGATTTAGTATGTAGGCTTTATTAAACCATATCATATGAGTTCCAATACTCATTTGGTTTACGAAACCTCATTCTATCCGATCTCCCGATTTAGGTCCGGTTTTTAATATGGTTATCTATATTAGGTGCCGATTGATTTCCGTGATCCTTCTAGCTTTGCTTGGTTGTTATTCAAGACTTCTAAGCATCCTCAAGTGAGTACATAGTCCCCTCTTTTACTATTTTTAAATGTTTTGGGGTGGAACACATGTGCCTACTTGTTATTTTCATGTTTTTCATGCTTTTATATCATATACTTGCTATGTTCATTAGTACACATATAGTACACGACTTCCATTATGTTTTGCTATGTATGTTCTCTTAGCATGCTAGCACATTGATTTTCATAAATTACATTTTTTTTGCATATGTGCATCCAACATATGGACACATTGATTTACATTTCTACTTTGTATGGTCATTTAGCATATTTAGTACATTATTTTCATATAACATGCTTACACTTGGTATGACATTTGGTGTGTTTAACGGGTCATAAATACATTCATTAACACCGATCATGCCGCTCGGTAGTAGGTAGTGGTACCATAGGACTTGACAACTCCCATTTCTGAAATCCTAGGTTTGTTTGGACGTAAGGAATGGCCGAATCCGAATTCATTATAGGTAGACCTTTGACATTGTTCTAGGGTTTATCCTTCAGTCGCAAGGCTTGGATGTAGATGTTTAACATTACCACATAGATGTTTGTATCAATGAAGCATTAATTTTACAAAACATAACTTTTGATTTAATCTATGATTTATTCTAATACATTATATTGTACATTTTACATATGGTTAGAATAGATACTTTTATTTATTTTACCATACATGACTTTTGATTATACATAAACATGATTTACATTTGACAATAGACATTGTTTACACATAAACATTTTGACATTTGTTTAAACAAGACATTTTGGTGGTTTTTGGTGCATACGTCTGTCGACTTCGTTTTGTATCGAGTCTTGCATTGTTCAGGGCACGAAGATCGAGAAGAAGACAAGAAAAGCTAATTCCGCTTCAAGGCTCTAATTCCGTTTGAAGAGGTCTCTTGTAATTCCGCACCGAATTAACAAGTAATTCCGTTTGAATGCTGTAATCTCGTTTCAATGTAATACCGTTTGAGCATGTTCAAACGAGATTAGAATGCCTATATATATGAGTCATTTCGTTTCATTTGAAACGGAATTAGGTTGAGGTTTTCCGACGGCGAAGCTCTGTCGAAGTGTCTACCAGATTAATAGAAAGATAGTTAAAAGTGATATTCTTGCTGAATTCAACTCAATATGTCTGTTTCTGCCTTTCATATTGAGTAGAACGCCTCTGAACGACTCGTTTCGGGTCCGCACACGATCCTACATGTGGTATCAGAGCTCAGGAGGAGGAGTTCTGCAGATTTCAGCCTGATTTCATCTTGTTTTCTCACTCCTACACCTTCTTTTCTAAATTGAACAAGTTTTAACGGTCAAAATGATCTGAATTTCTCATATCATAAGCGAAATTGTGTTTTAACAAATCCTTGAGAAAATTGGACCTTAATTTGACTTAAATCGGCTAAAATTGATAATTCCACTTGAATTTCAGATTAGATTTGATGACATCAGCTTTATTCCGCTTGGAATTATACCTTAATTCCGCTCGAAATTAGTGTCTGAAACTAACCTCGTTTGAACTTGTTGCTAATTCCGCACGGAATTCGTAATTCCGTTTGAAATTTCAAACGAAATCATAATTCCATTTTGAAAAGTTAATTTAGCGTGAACTGTTTCATAATTCCACACGGAATTAAATCTTGTTTGTCTAGTTCAAACGAAATTAGGGTATTTCGTTTGAAGTGTCTAATTTGGTTTTGAAAATTCTTAATTTCGTTTGAAAGTTTGTGTGCAGGTAATCTCGTTTGAGGTGATTTCGTTTTAAAGTGTCTGTTGTGAAAAGTTTGTTACAGAATCATGGAAGAAGAATTCTACAACGCATTTGCCACATCCCCGACTACTCCAGCTGACATTGCTAAGAACATGAACATGGAAAATGAAACTGGAACAATGCAAAAACCCCCGAAACTTATGGGAATTAAAGAGTACCATGGCTGGAAAAATCGTTTTGAAAATTGGGTTCAGGAAAGTCATCTAAGAGCTTGGGAAAGCATTGAAACAAAATATATTAGACCACAGACCGCTTTGAATGTTGATAAAATTATCTCAGAATTTTCAGACATAGAGAGAGATAGTTATAAAGGAGAGAAAATGATGATAAGTCTTTTACAACAAGCTGTCAAAGAGGACATTTTTGCTTTGCTTCAGCATGATGGTAGTGCTTTCTCAATATGGGAGGCACTTGAGAAGAAATTTGAAGGAAGCACGGAAATGATCAATAGCAAGAAATCATTATTGAAGAAAGAATTTGAGTTGTTTACAAGTATGCCAGGTGAATCTACAAAGACTCTCATTGAGAGATATTGTCATCTTGTGCGTACCATGTCTCATTTGAAAATTACTAAAACTCCAGCAGAATCGGTTGAAAAGTTAGCTGATGCTTTACCTCAGAAAGAATGGGGTACATATCTCATGATTTTAAAGAATACAGAAGAGTTTAGTAGATCGTCAATTGGACAATTTATTGAGAAGCTTGAGGGACAGGATCTTGAACAACAAAAGATTGCCAGAATGAACAGCTCGAGCAATCAACAAGACATCAAATTGTACTATAAAGGAAATGTTCAAACTGTTGAAGCAAGTCCAAAGATCCAAACTGCTTTTAGTGCAGGAAATTCATCTGGATCAGTCAGTTAAAGTTCAATCAACACTAGTGGATTTTCAAATATTAATCCTTCAAGTGTTCAAAGTACAAATGTTGGTAATGGACATATGATTCAGTGCAATGTTGCATTGCATCTTCAAAATGGTCAAAATTTTTCTAAAGAAGTTGTTAAAAGTCATATGGCATTACTGGTTACAGCTTTGGAATCGTATGAAGGATTGATTGCTGGAAGAATTGGTAATCCTATGCTAACCAAGGAAGATTATGACCAGATTGATGCAAAGGAATTGGAGCTTATGGATATTAAATGGTGTTTTGCAAGTGTTCTGAGGAGAGCTGAAAAGTTCAAAATGATTACAGGAAGAAATGATTTTTTGGATGCACATGTTTCTACTTTGGGTTTTGATAAATCTAAAGTTACTTGTTTTCGATGCAGGGAGAAAGGTCATTTTAAGAGAGAATGTAAAAATCAAGAAGCAAATGGAGCAAAGAATCCGTTTGGTGGTCATGATTACTATCGGAAAGCCATATATCAACAAGTTGCTCATCAACCGCATCAACAAAAAGATTCACAAACTGCTCATGGGAAAATGATCGAAGATGCAAACAAGAAAGCTTATTATGGTATCATTGATCAAGACGATGAGAAAATGGCTCCAGGATTTAGCTGGGATAGGTTTGTGGATGAGAATAAGGAGTTTAAAGCTTTCATTGCACAAATTGTTCAAAAGCCAGAATTATGAAAGAATGGATAGCAGTGTTGGCTGATGAAGAGAAAAATCAAGATGAAGAATATATTTCTTCTGAAAACAGTTCAACAGATACTAGTGATGATGATAAAGAAATTGAACAGATAAACATTGGAAAAACTCATTTATCTTTTGACAGTTTTGAATTTTATTTTGCAGATAAACTGAAGAAACTTAAAGAGAGAAAAGCTGCAAATGAAATGGAAGAAGTTAAAGTTGTTGAATTGGAAAAGGTAGTTGAAGTCGAGAAGATTGTGTAGATTGAAAAGATTGTTGAAGTCACAAAACCTTGTCTTACATGTTTGGAACCTTGCAAACAATGTGAAGATAAAGATGAAAGGTTTAGTGAGTTTGAAAAGTTGAAAGAGAAGTTGTTGTTTGATGTCAAGAATGTGAAAGAGTCGTATGATGTATTGAACAAAACCGTGAATAGTTTGCAGAAGACAAACTCTGAAAGAGAAAATGCTTTGACCATGATGAATGCAACAATGATGTCCAAGCAAAAAGAAATCAATTACTACATTGGAGAGTGTGCTAATATGAAGCAGGAGTTGGAAGTTGAAAAAGTTGAAAATGAAAGAATCAGACGATTACTGAAAAGTTATTCAAGTTCTGATTACTTAATTGATAGAATTTATCCAACTGTTGCAGGTTTTGAAGTGTTTGACAACGAGAATCCGAAGAAAAAGGATACTGGTAAGAAACAGAGTGTCAATTATAAAAAGTGTCCGCCTCCGATTTGGGAAGGGTATTCGTCTAGAAAACCGAATGAGGAACAAGTAAAAAAGGCAGTCAATATAAAGTTGGATTCCGAGATAACCGATGTATTACCAGACAATATTGACATCACATTCACAGGGTCCGACATAGATCATGAGTCTGAGTTAATAAAAAGGATGGTCGATCAGGTATTAGATAAGGATGAGGAGTCCGAATCACAGTCTGAGTTCGGGAGTTCGAGTTCGTCTGTCAAAAGTTCAAAGTCATCGGGAAAACGGGTGTATAGTAAAGAATTTTTGTTGTCAAAATCCAATTTGAATGACGAAACATTTGAAGTGGCGTACAATTTGAATGATTCTGACAAATTATATTTTGATAAAGAATTTCCAATAAGAGGTGTTAAAACTGAAATGATAAAAAAGGTTTTCAAACTAACAGAAATTAATATTTCTGAAATAAAAAATGTAAATCTTTCTGAAAAACCTAAACTTTACACCTCAAGAGTTCAACAACGTTTAAACAAGAAAAAAGGTTACACTTCTGGTTCAGGTTTTCAAAGAAACCAAATCATAACGGTAATTACAAAAAGAAAGGATTAGGTTTTATTACACCAGAAAATTTTAAAAATGAGAAAATTTCTAAAACATATACAAAATTTGTTTCAGGAACTTCTGTTGAGTATGAAAAGAAGAGCTCATTCTGGAGACAGTCAAATCAGGAATTTCTTGCTGAAAAGAAGAAAACTGAAGCTCATCAGAGAAAAGAGACTAGAACTTGTTATAGATGTCAAGAAGTTGGTCACATTGCATGGAATTGTCCAAAGGCAACCAACACAAAACAGGGAGTTTCAGAAAAACTCAAAGAAATAGTTGTTGATAAAACCGAACCACCAACTGAAAAATTTAAAGTGTTTAAAAATTCGAAATATGAAGTTGGTGAGTGTTCGAAAAGATTTTACAAGCGAAGGGGAAATCTTAACAATCAAGCTTGGGTTGTTAAGAAATCAGATGTAAAACTTGGCGATGAATCTGATTCCACAAAATCAGAGGAGCCACATATTGTTAAAAATGATGAAAACTCAGTTCCTCCAATGGATGATGTTCATTTTCCACCATTGAGGATTGAAAATTTTAAACAAAAGGTTGGAAGAATTGAGATCTCGAATCAATACTATTCTGAGAAGAAAGAATTTGATGTCGAAAAGGTTTTTAATGGAAATGTGAAAAAGATTTTTCTAAAAATGGTCAATGGGAAGGCCAAAGGGGTTAAAGAATTTTACGAATCAAAGAAGGCAACCTACAGCCCAACTCCTAGTGAAGTTGAGAAAGTCACACCCAAGGAAGGTCAGGCTTGGGTGTCCATTTTATTTGTTTGAAAAACCTGACTTGCCGGAGCTCCCAAGCAGGTAATCGCGGAGCATGAATCGGCATCATTCTTGAAAAATTGTTTTAAAGAGGTATGACTTGCCGGAGCTTCCAGGTTGGTAAGTGTGGATCAGGTATCGGCATCTTTCTTGAGATATTCACGTTTGTGATATTTCGTCTTACAAGTGGTAAATCAAGGACATTAAGTTGTACTTGATTTTCTACAAATGATATTGTTGATAAAATCTTAAAATTGTTACATTTTTCTAGTGGTTAATAGAACAAAGTGATGAATTAAACCCCAACTTTACAAGTGGTAAAATCAACAAAACTTATTTTCCGGAAAAATCATTTTGATTAAAACAAACTTAAGTGTTTTGAAATCATAATGAGAAAATAGTTTGTTGTAAGGGGGAGTTCTGATTGTTTATGCCAAGTGGATGGCGATTTGAAGCGACTCGATATCAGTTGTCACTTTATTTGTATAGTTTGTTTTCAAATTTTCTTTAAATGATTTTGAATTTTAGGGGGAGTAAGAATTTTAAGAAAATCCAAAAACATTTGAAAATTTGAAAAAGACAAAAACATGATAAAAATCAAAAAGAGTTTTGTTGTGAAAAAGAGGAAATGATAGTACATCAGTGGACAGTTACAGTATGCTAAAGAAATGTAATGTTTAAATAGCGTTAAACTGTCTCACTGATGATATGCCAATAGGTTTTTACACATTTAGTAAGCTTTTTCGGGATATAAACTTAAATTCAAACTTGCTTATTTCGTGGGGAACACTACATGGATATATAGGTAACCCCTGAAATTTCGTTTGAAAGATCCCTCTTTCTGAGATACTAGGTCTTTATGCTCAG
The DNA here is from genome assembly GCA_030545235.1 of Helianthus tuberosus. Classification (NCBI taxonomy): domain Eukaryota; kingdom Viridiplantae; phylum Streptophyta; class Magnoliopsida; order Asterales; family Asteraceae; genus Helianthus; species Helianthus tuberosus. Next base: position 124,865,612 of record CM060352.1, read on the forward strand.
TGGGGAACACTACATGGATCTGGGTATTATCCCGGGACTTCTGATTTTGCGGAAGCAATGGCCTAGTCCCCGGAGAATACTTTACGCTTGCTTGAAATAAAAGCCTACCCTGAGCATAAAAAATGATTAAACATTGGAAAATGCAAATCATGTGCAGTTGTAAAAAAGATCCTCTAAAGGGGACCCACTAAAAGTCGAAGTCGTCATCTGTCACACCCCCAAAATCCACCTGCAGAATACTACCGCTTGGAGGCGTGACTGACCAGGATCCAGCCACCAATCATATTGAACAAGCATGTAAGTGATTATAAAAATCCAACCAATACAATTGGTGTCCAAACAAAACATAGTTTAAGTTGCAAGCGGAAGCATAATGTTTAAAACCAAAACATAAGTTTAATTGTTTCAAAGCTTAACATGGCACACAACTGTCCATGTCCCACAACGACTCTCTTCCATGCAAGCTCCAGCTAAGTACCTATTGACCTGCAAAGCATGTAGTAACGAGTCAACAATAATTTTGAGCGAGTTCACAGTTGGGTGTTTGTTTTAAGTTGTTCTGAAAACAGTTTCCTTTATCTGGCATCCTGCCGTGGGGGTTACCCCATAGTTGAAAACGTGATTTGTTTAACCCAATTACTCTGGCTATGCAGCCGTGGGGGCTACCCCATGTTTGTTATCTGGCTCCACGGCCGTGGGGGCTACCCCGTGTATACGCTAGACTCGTTACCATATCGACTGCTGACTGTAGTCATGTTTATGTGCCCTGAACTGTCAATGTCTATCATCATTGACGTGCCCAGATCCATTAGTTCACGCCCGTCCTCTGCGGCACGGTGTGAGGCTTGTCAGACCTAAATAGGGCTATCTAACTAATGACCCGCTCGCCATTGGCCCGGCGATTAAGTCGATATAAAAAGGAGGGACTTCGTGATAGAGTTTCAGTCTAGTACGAGTTATCTGTCCATGTGGACGAGGAATTATATTCCTGAACCAATACTGTCCCACCCAAGAAAGGACGAGGAATCCATGTTCCTTAACCCCATTCCCAACCCTGGGAATCCCATGCTTTGAAGAAAGTGTGAACTCACCTTGGTTTGCTCGGAAGATACACAGAAAGGTCAATCAAGCTATATTGTGGTCAACCACGTCCTAGCATAGTTGTACCACACAAGTCAGGTTCGTATTTAGGTAGTGCACGTATGTTTTCTACACACATTGGCATACACGTATTGATCATGGCACACACGTATAAATACTTCAGTTAATCAACAGGGCACAAACACATCCAATAGCCTCATCTACGTAAATAAGCAAAGTCCAAGTGTGCGGCCCAAATAGTTGGGCTCGCAATAGCATGCAAGTCCAAAACAGTGTGCACGTGTATATGGTCTCGAGTCGAGACTAGAGGTCCCGAGTCGAGACTGTGCGGTCTCGAGTTGTAGCCTACAAGTTCTCGAGTCGCAACTGGGGAGGTCTCGGGTCATACGTTCATCACTCGAAACTAGGCGGTCTCGAGTCATGTTGTTTATGCGCTGGTAATGTGTGGTCTCGAGTCGAGACTAGGGGTTCTCGACTCGCAACCTGTGTCGCAACCGTGATCTCGAGCTGTCACGTACATGGTCTCGAGTCGAGACAGAGGGTCTCGACTGGCACACCTGCTAATTTCCAGCACATGTACTAACCAATAGAATTTCGATTTCATGATTTGGTGTACTATCCAATGAGGGTTCACAAACATGTTTATTTGTCTAACAATCAATTAAAATGGATCAAACAACCAGTTTTTCAAATATTCAAGGCACATTCATATCATATTCATGTTGTTCTTCACGTATTCAAGTTATTCATCATGATCATTCATCCGAATCCAACTCGAAACATGCTATACTAGATCTATCTTGCCATTTTCGAAGCACTTTCAACAGCCATTAATCATTACCATCTCATAAATCATGTTAGCATCAACTAGTCATGTACTAAACCTCATAAGCAACCTTAACTCATCATATTATTCTCGTATCACTATGAAGGAGCATTTTATTCACTTAACTCAAGCACGACACACTACTCATATCATCAAGCAAACACCTTCATCATGGATAACAACAATCTTAATACCGATTATTCAAGGAGGATATATTCATCATGCATAAAACTTAACAAGCAAACATATTATCAAATAACTTCATCATACATCATCATCAACCGAAATACTACACATCATCATCAACCGAAATACAATACATAACATGAATCACTAACCGGTTAGGTTTTCAAGGTGCGAGGATATGAAGAAATCGATGAATGAGCTTCCAAAGGAGATCCTAAGCTTGAACCGAGAGCCCTTGTTGTCACCGGTTGAATCCGAAAGAGAGAGGAGAAGGCTTGTGCTTCTAGGGTTTTAGTGAGAGAGGATGTAGGAGAGTGTGTGTGAGGGTGAGTGTGAGTTGCCCAAAGAAATGGCAAAAATGGCTAGGAGCATGAGTTATATACTAAGTTAGTTCACCCTAGTGGGTTTTCGAGTGGGGTGAAGAGGAGCATGGCCCAACCGGCCCAATAGTTACATTGTTCACTCGAGACCGAGTGGTCTCGAGTTGGGTTCATGGTTTCGGCTTATTACATACCCACGTATACATAACCACACCTTATACGAACGTATTAATAACACATAGCACATTAAGATAATCACTAACTTTCATTTACTAGTATATATAAACACATAACGTTCAAGCATGTTACACCAATATACGAATGAAGGGTTCTAAATATCGAGTTGTCACATTATCCCCAAGTTGAAAGAAATTTCATCCCGAAATTTGGTAAGTACTCACTGAGGAAGCTAGTTAAGTTGTATGGTTTTCCTGGGGTGTCACATCCTCCCCCCGTTGATCTGGAATTTCGTCCCGAAATTCCGTAGCTTCAGCCTCAGTAGTGGGTGTACTGTTTGCGAATAGTTGGGGATACTTTTGTTTCATCTGATCTTCGCGTTCCCAGGTGAACTCTGGGCCGCGACGTGAGTTCCAACGAACTCGAACGAGAGGTATTCTAGTGTTCTTGAGGACCTTAACATATCGGTCTGTGATTTCAACTGGTTCCTCGACGAATCGTAACTGCTCGTCGATAGTGAGTTCCTTCAGAGGAACTATGTGGGTCTCATCTGACAGACACTTCTTCAGATTCGACACGTGGAAAACGTTGTGAACTGCACTGAGTTCCGCTGGTAAGTTCAGTTTGTAGGCCACCTTGCCTATTTTCTCGATGATTTCAAAAGGTCCGATGTATCGTGGGTTAAGTTTGCCTCGTTTGCCAAAACGAACCACACCCTTCCAGGGCGAAACTTTGAGTAGTACTCGCTCCCCAACCTGGAGCTCTAGTGGTTTCCTGCCCTTATCGGCGTAGACTTTCTGACGGTCACGAGCGGCCGCCATGCGTTGTCGTATTTGAGCAATTCATTCGGTTGTGTCTACCACATGTTCCGGACCAGTGATCTGACTATCCCCCACCTCTGCCCAACAGAGAGGTGACCGGCATTTACGCCCATACAATGCCTCAAACGGAGCAGCTTTAATGCTGGTGTGGTAGCTATTATTGTACGAGAATTCCACAAGTGGCAGATGCTTTTCTCAGCTGTTGCCAAAGTCGATTACACATGCACGAAGCATGTCTTCTAAGGTTTGAATAGTGCGCTCAGACTGCCCGTCCGTCTGAGGGTGATACCCTGTGCTCATGTCTAATCGTGAGCCAAAGGATTTGTGCATTGCTTGCCACAGTTCTGAAGTTAAACGTGCATCTCGATCCGAGATATTAGAGGTGGGCACCCCTTGCCTCGAGACAACTTCCTTGAGATACACTTCTGCTAGAGTGGAGAATTTATCCATTTCTTTGAATGCCAAGAAGTGTGCAGACTTTGTGAGTCGATCCACGATCACCCAAATAGTATCGTTTCCGCGTTGGGATCTGGGCAGGCCAGTAACGAAATCCATGGAAATTTGCTCCCATTTCCATTATGGTATCTCTGGTTGTTGGAGTAGGCCTGAGGGTTTCTGGTATTCCGTCTTGACTCTGGCACAAGTCAAACACTTGCTGGCGTAGGTTGCTATGTGGGCCTTCATGTTAGGCCACCAATACGTAGTTTTGATATCGTGGTACATCTTATCCGAACCAGGGTGTACCGAGTAGCGAGACTTGTGTGCTTCATCCATCACAAGCTCTCGTAGGTTGCCATAGAGTGGGACCCAAATGCGTCCCGTTATGTAGTAAGCACCGTCTTCCTTCTGTTCTAAGCGTTGCCTTGAGCCGTGTAGGGCTTCAGTCCTGACGTTTTCCGGTTTCAATGCTTCTACCTGAGCGTCTCGTATTTGGGAAGGGAGACTAGAATGTATCGTGAGTTGCAAAGCTCGTACGCGCTTAGGCGCAGTGTCCTTCCGACTGAGGGCGTCAGCCACAACATTGGCTTTGCCAGGGTGGTACCTGATCGAGCACTCGTAGTCATTCAGTAGCTCGACCCATCGTCGTTGTTGCATATTCAGTTCCTTCTGCTTGAAGATATGCTCGAGGCTCCTGTGGTCGGTGTAGATGGCGCACTTGGTACCGTACAGGTAATGTCGCCATATCTTAAGTGCAAAAACAACAGCTCCCAGCTCTAAGTCGTGCGTAGTGTAGTTTCTTTCATGAACTTTGAGTTGGCGTGAGGCGTAGGCTATAACTTTATCTCGTTGCATCAATACACAACCAAACCCTGAATTGATGCGTCGCAGTAAACCACAAAGTCGTCTGTGCCCTCTGGCAATGAAAGGATAGGTGCGCTGCAAAGTCTATCCTTTAAATGCTGAAATGCTGATTCCTGTGCATTTCCCCAGCGATAAACAACGCCTTTCTGTGTTAGTGCGGTGAGAGGCTGTGCAATCTTAGAAAAATCCTTTATGAATCTCCTGTAGTAACCTGCCAAACCCAAGAATTGGCGAATTTCAGTTGGTGTACGAGGTGCAGGCCAGTTCTTAATCGAGTCTACCTTGGATGGATCCACATGAATCCCATCCTTGTTTACCACGTGGCCTAGGAAATGGACTTCACGAAGCCAGAAGTCGCATTTCGAGAACTTTGCGTAAAGCTGTTCCGTTCGAAGGAGTTCCAAAATAAGTCGTAGATGCCACTACAAGAAACTTGGGTTTTTAGTACGCGCAAAAGCGTCCTAAAATGCTATTTTATAGGACCTTTCATTTAATAGGACCGACGGTAAAAGCGTTTCATGTAAAGGGGTCGTAATAAGTCCCGTAACTAAAAAGCGTCATAACATCTCAAATTAGATTATGAAACCAATTTTATGGTCGCGTAATATGTCTTTGAACAACCAAAATAGTGTCCTAATAAAAACATATTAGGACACTTTTACGATGTTCTAACATGTGATTACATACTTTTAATCTTTTGATACACTTACAAGCGTCCATAGAAATTAATTGATAGAACCCTTATGATGTAACATTATAGCTAATTTAGTACCAAGAAAATGGTCCTAATATATCAAATAAGATTATGAAACCAATTTTATGGTTGCATAATATGTTTATAGCATGTAAAGCATGTGTAGAAATTAATTGATAGAACCCTTATGATGTAACATTATAGCTAATTTAGTACCAAGAAAATGGCCCCGTACCGCTATTCGATTTAAATTTATTTTTGTTGTTTTCGGTGGATGTAAAGCATGTGTAGATATTCTTTTAAGTATACTCTTTTGGTTGCTATACTGAACCAAAATAGATATCGACTAAAACCCCACAACATAGCGCATGTAATCTTACTAGTTATAAAAAATATCATTTACATATCAAAAATCATTAAAACAATAACAAGAGTTTTTTACTATTCCCAAATCAAAACTTTTTATAGTACTCTTTTTATCGTTTTCAATTAATTATGCAACCTTTCAAAATAAGAGTTACGTCTAAGTTATAAAAATGCAACAATTCTAATAACAGTTGCAGTGTTCAATAAAATTTGTAACCTTTTTAGAAAAACGTTGCAAATTTTAGTAATAATCCCAACTTTTACATAAAAAGGTTGCAATCTCAATAGAATTTTGCAACTTAGATACCTTAATGCAACTTTTGTAGTAAATGAAGTTGTATTAGAGTTAAATGCAACATAATTGAAAAAAGTTGCATCTAAAAAGTTGCAATGGCCTCATTTTCTAGTAGTGCGGTGTGCAGATGAGGGCTGGTGGTGGAGGAGCGCGGCTGGGGTGGGGTGGTGGCGCTGGCGGAGGAGTGAACGGTTGGGATGAGGTCGGATGGATGCCCCTTCGCTAAACTGAGTTGACGGGCCTGTTGGTTTGGGGTGAAGTTATAAAACCTAATAAGATGGATTGAATAGTTTGAGATCCTATTATGACGGGAATTCAAAAAATGAAAATGGGAGGGAGTTTCTAATTTTTTAGTAGATTTATAATTATCAAGTGTCCTATTACGGTATATTATAATAACACCATAATGATTAAGCGTCCTATAAAGGTTAAAGTTATAAGACCCTAGTGTCAAGTGTCCTATTAAGTTATGTCGTTATAGAACTCTAGCGAATAAACGTCCAATAAAACTGATGTTTTAGGACTCAAATATCAGGTGTCCTATTAAAGTGCATTATAATAACACCACAATGATTAAGCGTCCTATAAAGGTTAAATTTATAAGACCCAAGTGTCAAGTGTCTTTTTAAGTTATATTATAATAAAACTCTAGCGAATAAGCGTCCTATAAAACTAACGTTTTATGACTCAAATATCAAGTGTCCTATTACGGTGTATTATAATAACACCATAATGATTAAGCGTCCTATAAAGTTTATAGTTATAAGGCCCAAGTGTCAAGTATCCTATTAAGTTAAGTTCTAATATGACTTCAACTAGAAAGGGTCCTATAACACTGAACATTTATGACTTAACTACAACGTGTCCTATTAAGTTATGTTATAATAGGACCCCAGATGATCAAGTGTCCTAATAAAGTACCATATAATAGGACACTAACAATTAAAGGTCTTATAAAGAACTTTATTAGAATCTACATTTTAAGTGTCCTATTAAATTATATGATAATAGGACCCAAAAAAATCATCCAACCTATTAAATAGTTTTTTAGGACACCGGTTTAGTAGAATATATTATAAAAGAACCCCAAAAGTTCATTAGTCCTATTAAATAGTTTTTTAGGACCCATTTTTACAAGCGTCCCACAGAAAAGGTCCTAAAAAGCCATTTTTGTTGTAGTGTGTTGCTCGTGTTCCTCCTGACTCTTGGAATAGATCAGGATGTCGTCGATGAAGACTATAACGAACTTGTCCAGGTAAGGCTTGCACACTCGATTCATCAAGTCCATGAAAATCGCAGGTGCGTTTGTCAGCCCAAAAGGCATGACCAAAAACTCATAGTGTCCATAACGAGTTCGGAAGGCCGTTTTGGAGACGTCCTCCTCTCGGACTCTCAGCTGGTGATATCCCGATCTCAAATCAATCTTCGAATAGTAGCTCGACCCTTGTAGCTGGTCGAACAAGTCGTCAATACGTGGCAGAGGATAACGATTCTTCACCGTCACTTTGTTGAGTTCACGATAGTCGATACACATTCTAAAGGTACCGTCTTTCTTCTTCACAAACAGCACTGGAGCTCCCCAGGGCGATGGGCTAGGACGAATAAAACCCTTATCCAAGAGTTCTTGTAGTTGCGTAGAGAGTTCTTCCAACTCTGATGGAGCTAAACGATAAGGTGCACGAGCTATAGGCGCAGCTCCGGGAGCTAGTTCAATCTGAAACTCGACTTGGCGGTGAGGAGGAAGGCCGGGTAATTCCTCAGGAAATACCTCAGGATAGTCGCGTACAATCGGAAAATCTTCTAGCTTCTTCTCTTTCTTCGAGGTGTCCGTAACAAGAGCCAAGATAGCGATGTGGCCCTTTCTCAAATACTTCTGCGCCTTAAGGAGAGAGATGATGTTCTCAACAGCACCCCTCTTGTCGCCACGAATCATGAGAGGTTCACCACCGGAACCAGGAATACGAACAATCTTCTCGTTGCAAAGAATCTCTGCTCGGTGTTGGGATAACCAATCCATCCCAATGACAACGTTAAAACTAAAAAGACGATAGGAATAAGGTCGATAGAGAAGGTCTGGTTAGCGAGAATAAGTTTACAACCCTTGACTACGTGTGCGGCCTCTAAACTCTTACCATTTGCTAGCTCTACAGTGTGCTTGTTGTTCAGGGGTGTTGGAATACGCTTAAGCATTTGACTAACTTCTAGTGACACGTAGCTAGTATCGGCACCCGAATCAAATAAAACTATAACATAAAAGTCGTCGAGAAGGAACTTACCCGTCACAACATTGGGGTCATTCCTTGCTTCACCTTGGCCAATCACGAACACTCGCCCCCTGGCTCCATTGTTGTTGTTGTTGTTCCCATTGTTACCATTCCCCTGATTATTGTTGTTGTTGTTCTGGTTCCTGTTCAGTTGGGGGCAATCTTTCTTGAAATGGCCTTCAGCTCCACACTGAAAGCACCCTTTGTTGATACCTTGCTGCTGCTGCTGTCGCTGGTTCTGTGGGGCTTGTTGCTGACGATTCTGGTTTGCGGGGTATAAGCTTCTGCAGTCTTTGGCGGCGTGACCTGGCTTGTTGCACCGATGACAGTTACCCCTGGTGCATGGCCCGCTGTGGTGTAGGTTGCAGCGATTGCACTTTGGGTGGTTCCCTTTGTACCCACCATGACTTTGACCACCAGATGATTGCTGACTGGGGCTCTTGTAGTCATCAGTCTTTCTCTGTTGAGACTGAGACTGAACAGAAGTCGAACCCTTACTTGAAGCTCCATTCCATTTCCGTTTGTTGTCACTAGGAGCATCCGAAGTAGCTGTAGCACTTATGCGCTTGGGTAACCTGTTCTGCTCCACCGCCTGATCAGTAAGACGGTGAGCCAACTGAACAACCTGCTGGATAGTGGTGAGGTTTGCTGAAGTCACATGACTTTGGGTCTCTGGCACCAAGCCCTTGAGAAAGAGTTCAATTCGCTTAATTGGAGGGTCCACCATAGTAGGACACAATAATGCAAGCTCATTCGATCTCTTCGTATACGCCTCAATCTCTGACCCCGTCATCTTGAGGTTGTAGAACTCAACTTTCAGCTTATGAATGTCGTCACGACTGCAGTATTCTTCCTTGATCATTTCTTTAAAATTGTCCCATGGGGTGGCATTAGCAGCAACCAACCCCAGCATTTGGACCTGAGCGTTCCACCATGTGAGGGCCAAACCCTCGAGAGTGCCAGTAGCATACTTCACCCTGCGTGCCTCAGGGCATTCACACATTTCAAACACATATTCTAGTTTCTCGAACCAGTGGAGGAGACCGACTGCTCCTTCAGTGCCGCTAAAAGTAGTTGGTCGACAGTCCATAAAAGTTTTAAAGGTGCACGCAGGTGGCTGAGCATGTTGACCTATTGTGGGTGAAAGAAAAGACAGAGTTTAACACAAAGGTTGGTTCACGAGAGTAGGATCTAAAGATCCTAGAATGAGTTTGGACTGCAGGATATACCTCCTGCGTGTGTAGCTGCAAGTGCCGCAGCAACTCGTTCGTTAATCAGAGCCGTCAACTGGGCTTGATTCATGTTAACGCGTCCAGACATGATCTTCATATCAAGAAGAACATGAGTGAGAGAGGTTCATGAAAGTGCAATGACAGATGGGTGTAAGCACACATGTGTTCTCATACTATAGTTGCTACGTTTATCTAAGCATACCATGAGCATAGTTCTATGAAATCTAGCAAGTAGGTAACAGAACATAAACCATATCACCTAGGTTGTCGAGCCTTGCACGTGGAGTGAAGCGTCGTTGTGGACCGTTGAGCACTGTACAGGTTATAGTCTGGTTTTAACGAAAACTTTTTTTTCCCCTTATTAAAACCAAGTTCACTATAACCAATGGCTCTGATACCAATCTGTCACACCCCCAAAATCCACCTGCAGAATACTACCGCTTGGAGGCGTGACTGACCAGGATCCAGCCACCAATCATATTGAACAAGCATGTAAGTGATTATAAAAATCCAACCAATACAATTGGTGTCCAAACAAAACATAGTTTAAGTTGTAAGCGGAAGCATAATGTTTAAAACCAAAACATAAGTTTAATTGTTTCAAAGCTTAACATGGCACACAGCTGTCCATGTCCCACAACGACTCTCTTCCATGCAAGCTCCAGCTAAGTACCTATTGACCTGCAAAGCATGTAGTAACGAGTCAACAATAATGTTGAGCGAGTTCACAGTTGGGTGTTTGTTTTAAGTTGTTCTGAAAACAGTTTCCTTTATCTGGCATCCTGCCGTGGGGGTTACCCCATAGTTGAAAACGTGATTTGTTTAACCCAATTACTCTGGCTATCCAGCCGTGGGGGCTACCCCATGTTTGTTATCTGGCTCCACGGCCGTGGGGGCTACCCCGTGTATACGCTAGACTCGTTACCATATCGACTGCTGACTGTAGTCATGTTTATGTGCCCTGAACGGTCAATGTCTATCATCATTGACGTGCCCAGATCCATTAGTTCACGCCCGTCCTCTGCGGCACGGTGTGAGGCTTGTCAGACCTAAATAGCGCTATCTAACTAATGACCCGCTCGCCATTGGCCCGGCGATTAAGTCGATGTAAAAAGGAAGGACTTCGTGATAGAGTTTCGGTCTAGTACGAGTTATCTGTCCATGTGGACGAGGAATTATATTCCTGAACCAATACTGTCCCACCCAAGAAAGGACGAGGAATCCATGTTCCTTAACCCCATTCCCAACCCTGGGAATCCCATGCTTTGAAGAAAGTGTGAACTCACCTTGGTTTGCTCGGAAGATACACAGAAAGGTCAATCAAGCTATATTGTGGTCAACCACGTCCTAGCATAGTTGTACCACACAAGTCAGGTTCGTATTTAGGTAGTGCACGTATGTTTTCTACACACATTGGCATACACGTATTGATCATGGCACACACGTATAAATACTTCAGTTAATCAACAGGGCACAAACACATCCAATAGCCTCATCTACGTAAATAAGCAAAGTCCAAGTGTGCGGCCCAAATAGTTGGGCTCGCAATAGCATGCAAGTCCAAAACAGTGTGCACGTGTATATGGTCTCGAGTCGAGACTAGAGGTCCCGAGTCGAGACTAGAGGTCCCGAGTCGAGACTGTGCGGTCTTGAGTTGTAGCCTACAAGTTCTCGAGTCGCAACTAGGGAGGTCTCGGGTCATACGTTCATCACTTGAACTAGGCGGTCTCGAGTCATGTTGTTTATGCGCTGGTAATGTGTGGTCTCGAGTCGAGACTAGGGGTTCTCGACTCGCAACCTGTGTCGCAACCGTGATCTCGAGCTGTCACGTACATGGTCTCGAGTCGAGACAGAGGGTCTCGACTGGCACACCTGCTAATTGCCAGCACATGTACTAACCAATAGAATTTCAATTTCATGATTTGGTGTACTATCCAATGAGGGTTCACAAACATGTTTATTTGTCTAACAATCAATTAAAATGGATCAAACAACCAGTTTTTCAAATATTCAAGGCACATTCATATCATATTCATGTTGTTCTTCACGTATTCAAGTTATTTGTGACCCTTGTGTCACTTCAACCATCAAACAAATGCCAAACCAATGAAATATTGTATTTCATACTTGGGATTTGTAAAAATATGTGTATCGTTTACACATATCAACTCTTGTTCGATTTCATGCTTTAAATCGCTTTCTGGAGGGTTATACGCGCACTGATGCGTAAATATAACCAGTTTAACGCAACAAACACTCCGGAATAGTGAAATAGGCTTAACATACCTTAAGTAACCTCTACATAACTTACAAATAATTTTTGGAAGGTTTGGTATGCCGAAATCAAGTTATATCGCTTACAGGGACTAAAGTTGACAAACTGCGAAAGTATGCCAATTTGAACTGTAACAAACATTCCGGAACATGACCATAAGTTAAACACACCTTAAATATCCTTTATATAGCTTATAAATAGGCTTTGAGAGGTTCGGTGTGCTAAAATAAACTTTTGGGTCATTCAGGGACTAAAAGTGTCAAAAAGTGCAGAAGTTTGCATTTTCGCGCATATCTTACGTTCTGAATACATTCGGACATCCAAAAATTTATGTAAGCACTAAAATATTTTATTTTAGTGTTTGACATAAGAAAAATCCATTCGTCACGCAATTTAGATCGTTTTTCGCGCTTATGCGCATTCCGTCGTAATTAACCGAACATCGCGTTTGTACGACCAAACGAACTGACATCCGGCATATTTTTGAGCATGTTTCATGCCCACAATGTTTAGGCATCCTTTTGGAGCCTTGAAAATGATTTAACGATCCTTAAACATGTCGGAAATGGCCTTAATACGCGATGGGGACTGAAAGTTGGACATTTGAAATTGTTTGCTGATCAGGGGACCCCTAGCGCGACGCCTAGCCCCCCCTAGCGTCACGCTAGGCCCCTTCTGATCAGGAAAGGTCATTTAAACACAAGATTAACATCCCTTAGCATCCCCCAAAGGTCAAGTGCCACATGTTAAACTCCTATGGTGGCCAAAATCAGTAACCACAACACTTCAACAAGTGTAGGGATGTGATCATTCCCTCTTCTCCAAGAAACGATCCTAACGGTGGACCGAAATCTATAAATACCCATCACATTTCACTTCATTTCTCACAAGAATCTGATCATTTGTGCTCTAAGTTGAAACCTTTGTTTCATACCTGAGCTATTTTGATCAAGATTAGCATTCGGGGACCCTTCGTAAGTGTTCCTTCGTTCTTTTATTGCTTTTCGAGTCCGAAAGTCAAACTTTGTTTGACTTTCTGCATTGACCAGTTTATGGTCGATGCGAAGTTCATTTGAACTTCATAACGTGAGCGTGATCACGATGGTTATAGTCCCTAGTGACTATACCTACTGATTACCACGTTATCTAGGCTCAGTGACGAGCCGTAGTTTCGGTCAGAATACGTATTCTTGCGTATTTTGTAACCAAACTACTTATGGGTATCAAAACCGTTTGTTTTGATACCAAACCTGTTTTCTAAACTTAGGTAAGCATGTTTTAACATGCTTAGCTCGTCACTTTTAGTTTAGTGCTCATATAGGGACGTAAGGATAAGCGATCTGATAAATCGCTTATACCTTCGAAGCCGACCCATTTGGTAGATCATTAGGATCCGACCAAACACATTAGGTGACCATAGTATATAGGGAATAACCTTCCGAGGTTATACCTTATGGTTGCTTCGTTTAAGTAGTTGTATGATAGGTAGTTTATATGCCTTAGGTAAATTACCAAAATACCCCTTTGATGCCAAAATTCATTTTAAACATATGTAACATAACTTTTGACATCTAAACTGATTTGACAACAATATTAGACATATTAAGGCATATGTTACTTGTCATAGGACTAGTTAGGCGGTCCGAACGCGTTTCACGCGAACGACGCGTTAAAGTAGCATAAGCTACCTAAACGGGTCGTAATGGGTCACAAGCACTTAGGTTAGGTTTCATTTAGTATGTAGGCTTTGTTAAACCATACTACATGAGTTCCCATACTCATTTGGTTTACGAGCCTCATTCTATCCGGTCTTCCGATTTAGGTCCGGGTTATTAATGTAGTTACCTATATTAGGTGTCGTTTGATATTCCGTGATCTCTAGAATTGCTTGGTGGTTATCTTAGGACTTCTGAGCAATCTCAAGTGAGTACATAGAACCCCTCTTTTACTGTTTTCAAACTGTTTTGGGGTGGAACACATGTCCCTACTTGTTACTTTCGTGCTTTCCCGTTTTCACATCATATACCTGCTATGTTTGTTAGTACATTATAGTACATGATTTCATTACATTTCATGCTATGTATGTCCATTGTGTGCATACTTAGTACATTGTTTTACATTACATTTCTGCTATGTATGTTAACTGATAGCATGCTAGCACATTGATTTACATGACTTTTCTGCTTTGTATGTTAACTTAGCATACTTAGTTCATTGTTTTCATATAACATGTTCACTTTTGCTATGACATTTGGTTTGCACAAACGAGACTACTATACGTACATTAACATTAGCTACGCCGCTCGGTAGTAAGTACTGGTACCATAGGACTTGACAAATCCCATTCCTGAAATCTCGGGTTTGTTTGGACGTAAGGAATGACCGAATCCGAATACATATTCTTTTGATAACTCATTTTTACATAGTTATCCGACTGTCGCAAGGCTTGGATGTATGAATTTTCACAATACCGCATAAATGTCTAATATCAGTATAGCATATATTTACTACACAAAACATAACTTTGATTTAAACCAAGTTTTACTTCTATACTTTATTTTGTGCATTTTCACCTATGGTTTAGTTGATGCATTTCACTAGCCATACATATCATTTTGGTTACACATTACATGATTTACATTTGACAAATAAACATTTTCGACATTGGTTATACATAACATTTGTTGCACATTACTTGACTACTTTTGGACTATTAACATTTGATATGATTTATACAAGGACTTTTGACTATTGGTTTAAACATAAACTTATTACATTGGTGGTTTGTTTAAGTGACTTGAGTAACGAGGCGTGTGTAATATGATACAAGCATCGTGGATACGCCGTTGGTACTTCCTATATATAAGTGTTTGTATGGTATTACATATTGTAGCGTTATCTAAATCATTTCAATTTGAGACATATAACATTTTATACAAATAACATACTTTTCACAAGACATTGTTTTACAAAACAACTTATTTTATATATACTCATTTTTACTTGGTTATTCATTTAACCATACATTATTCTCTTACTTATACATATCATCTGATCTTATTGCTTTTCAAACGATTTACAAAACAAAGCAAACTACAAGGTTCATGACTAAACATTTTCCTAAACATAAGTCATGAATCTCATTTTCACAAAACCTATGTATCTCACAGGCATTTTTATGCTGACGTACCTATTTTCACATGTGTTTTCAGGATATGATGCATAAGACTTGTCAAGATACACTTAGGCGGACTTGGGCCTTAGCGACAATAAAAGATGCAAGACTAGTTATTTACGTTATGTTTCTTTGATTGTCAAGACATTGTAACTACTTTAATCAATAAAACAATATTTCAATTTCCATGTGTTATGAGACAATGATTCTGTTACAACACTCCCCGACATTTCCGCCACGTTTTGTATGTTCTACGTGGTCGGGGTGTGACAAAAAAGTTGGTATCAGAGCCCATGGTTATAGGGAATTAGGTTATTAGTAATACTTTGACCTAGTCTATAACCTTCCTAGGACCCTAACGCGAGTTTACTTGCGTTTAGTCATAAAACAATACCGTCACCTATCCTTAGGCGACAACCACAACAAGAACATAAATTTTCAAACCGCTTTGAAAACTAATCATCTGTTCTAGGATGATTGATTACTAGGTTTTGAACCCTCTATTGTAAGGTTTTGAACTCTTTATTATATGGTTTTGAACCCCTTTGAGTTTTCAAAACCTCGTCAAGGTTTTGGGTTTTAAATAATGTGAACACGTGCAAACTGGAAGGGTGAATGCCTGTATTCTGGGTTTTCTGTCTAGGCAAGCACTTCGTATACATCTCATCAGACGCGAGACCAGTTGTGCTTACCTGGGAATTCTTGGGATGAGTGTTCACTTATAGGCGAGCATGTCTTCGCGATACATTATTTTCGACCTATTTACTTTGATTAATCACCGAGGTCGTTTGTTGCTTTGTAGTAACAAACAAATGACCACTATCCTTGCTTTCATCAAATTTGTTTCATCTCATTCTTTTCGTCTAATTCTCTCACTCGTTTCCTTTCATGTTTCCTCTTTTAGAATGCCTCCACGACGCGAAAATCCGGTGTCTATTGAAGAGCTGGCAGCTGTCATTACACAGCAAATGACTGCTGCAATCCCGAACATCGTTGCTCAATGTCACCAAGCTCTCAATAACAACAATGCCCCCTGCAACTTCAAGACGTTCAACTCGGCTAAGCCATCAAAGTTTTCTGGGTCTCAAGGAGCGACTGCACTTCTGCAATGGTTCGAGAGTCTAGAGAGCACCTTCAGGCATGTTCAATGTCCAAACGAGCGAAAGGTAGATTTCGCATCTAGTGTCTTCGAGAAACGAGCTTTGACGTGGTGGAACGGTGTGGTGAGAGATAGGGGTGCCGAAGTGGCACTGGCTCAAACGTGGGAAGAACTTAGAGCACTCATGATGAAGGAATTTTGCCCTCGTCACGAGATCAGGGCCTTGGAAAGGGAATTCGACGATCTTAAGCAAGACAGCGGTGAACATCGAGCCTACACTGATCGATATGAGGAGCTGAGCCTGTTGTGTCCTACCATGGTTACGCCTTTGGATAAGGCGATCGAAAAATACATCGATGGTCTCCCTGACTCAGTTCAGGACATTGTTACTGGTAGTAACCCCACTACGGTTAGGCAGGCCATTGAGCTAGCTGCAACCTTGACTGAATCTCAGATCAGGAAACGTAAGCTTTTTCGAAAGGGTGACAAGAAACCGGTCGAGGAATCGAAACCAATAGAGGAATCAAAGACCATGGATGAACAGACTGGATCCCCTAAGGGGTCAAAGAAGCGAAAGTCTTCTCAGAACTTCGCCTTGGTCGCTCATAATGGTCAAGCCGTCCCCAAACAACCAGCTCAACCCCCTGCTAGGAAGCCATACAATGGAACTTCACCCTTGTGCAACCAATGTAACCTTCATCATCATGCTAGGGTGAAGTGCCGCGAATGCCAAATTTGTGGACTTAAAGGTCATACAGCAAAAGTTTGTCGAGCAGCAGTTGCACCAAATCAAGCTGACAACAACCCTGCTCAAGCTCACTTTCCACCAGGTTCTTGCTACAGTTGTGGCGAGATGGGTCATTTCCGAAGAAATTGCCCAAAGCTTGCAAATGCTAATCCAACGCAGGGATGAGCATCTGACCGACAAGAAGACAACACCCCTTTAGAAATAATCATGTCTTATGTATTATTTTCTTTTGTTGTCAAGGTCCATGAAACAGTTGTTATCATTGTTTATAAATTAATCTTTTATTTACATTGCAATGTATTTATGTGGTTATATGTATAAACAACATATCCCCTACAATATCGACAATAAAGGAATCGTATTCCTTGGAAAGCAAACTACCCCCAAATAATTATTCTATTTTATGATCTCTTGCGTTTTCCACGAAATTCCTAAGTACCCGTTTCTTCCAAGAAAAACGAAGTACAAGGCGCAAGTTACAACACTGGACGAATACCCAAAGTACCACTATAAATCCTTAATAGGGTACCTGAGGGTATTTCCGTAAATCCTAAAAATTTTATGTTCCTTAATTCGAATATTACGTTTCTTTGAAAACAAAATCGAATTTTTGGGAGATCTTCCTATCTTTTCAGATAGATCCCAGAGGACATTGAAGTCCATCGACTGGTTTCCATATCCACATTTAATCAATAACGAGTTAATAACAAATTAATAACCAAGTTAAACAACTATGTGATTATGTGCTTATGTGTTCCCTTTTATGTTTTTTGTGAAATCCAGGTTTTGTTATCTAAGTCCTCGTAGAACCTTTCGTATCTTCATATGAGGGATTCGTAGTAGGATACCCAAAGGTACTACCTAAAATCCTTAAATGGACTTCTACGTTGTAGTTAAGTCCCTTGGATTATAAAGTACTACTCAGACCCCATGAGTGGTCTAGTTAAACAGATCGATCTAAAAATCTGGTTAGGAACATCATGCGATGATATAGCTGAAAGGACTCCTTGGGTGGCCTAATTAAAAGGATCATTTGTCGATCTAATTAAAAGGACCCTATGGTAGTCTAGTCACACTCATCACAGGTTTGATTTTCCCTCCCTTAAACATTACAAGACAAACTGTGCGGACTATGCAAGGAATTACGTAATTATGGATGCATACATAATTATGGAATTCAGTGCACAGAAACCACAGCGAGTTTTGTCATGTGTCTAGAGTTGATTCGTTCATTTTCGTTTCTGAAGAAATCGTGGAAAATGACTCATTCCGTTCATTTTCGTTTTTGAAGAAATCGTGGAAAATGACTCATTCCGTTCATTTTCATTCCTGAAGAAATCATGGAAAATGACTCATTCCGTTCATTTTCGTTTCTGAAGAAATCGTGGAAAATGACTCATTCCGTTCATTTTCGTTCCTGAAGAAATTGTGGAAAATGACTCATTCTGTTCATTTTCGTTCCTGAAGAAATCGTGGAAAATGACTCATTCCGTTCATTTTCGTTCCTGAAGAAATCATGGAAAATGACTCATTCCGTTCATTTTCGTTCCTGAAGAAATCATGGAAAATGACTCATTCCGTTCATTTTCGTTCCTGAAGAAATTGTGGAAAATGACTCAATCCGTTCATTTTTGTTTCTGGAGGAATTGTGGAAAATGACTCGTTCCGTTCATATTCGTTTCTGAAGGATACCCATTAAGGAAAATAACTCATTCCGTGTTTTTTTTTTTTTTTTTGCGTTTCTGAAAATTTTCCATCGAAGGAAAATGAATATTCCTGATTCTTCCTCCTTTTCCCATTTCTGAAAATATTCGTTAAAGAGGAATATCAGGATATGCCTTATCCTTGATGGTTATTTAACACAAAGTCACAGACATGCTCCTACAAATAAATTTCGGGACGAAATTTCCTAAAGTAGGGGAGACTGTGACACCTGTGTCACTTCAACCATCAAACAAATGCCAAACCAATGAAATATTGTATTTCATACTTGGTATTTGTAAAAATATGTGTATCGTTTACACATATCAACTCTTGTTCGATTTCATGCTTTAAATCGCTTTCTGGAGGGTTATACGCGCACTGATGCGTAAATATAACCAGTTTAATGCAACAAACACTCCGGAATAGTGAAATAGGCTTAACATACCTTAAGTAACCTCTACATAACTTACAAATAAGTTTTGGAAGGTTTGGTATGCCGAAATCAAGTTATATCGCTTACAGGGACTAAAGTTGACAAACTGCGAAAGTATGCCAATTTGAACTGTAACAAACATTCCGGAACATGACCATAAGTTAAACACACCTTAAATATCCTTTATATAGCTTAGAAATAGGCTTTGAGAGGTTCGGTGTGCTAAAATAAACTTTTGGGTCATTCAGGGACTAAAAGTGTCAAAAAGTGCACAAGTTTGCATTTTCGCGCATATCTTACGTTCTGAATACATTCGGACATCCAAAAATTTATGTAAGCACTAAAATATTTTATTTTAGTGTTTGACATAAGAAAAATCCATTCGTCACGCAATTTAGATCGTTTTTCGCGCTTATGCGCATTCCGTCGTAATTAACCGAATATCGCGTTTGTACGACCAAACGAACTGACATCCGGCATATTTTTGAGCATGTTTCATGCCCACAATGTTTAGGCATCCTTGTGGAGCCTTGAAAATGATTTAACGAGCCTTAAACATGTCGGAAATGGCCTTAATACGCGATGGGGACTGAAAGTTGGACATTTGAAATTGTTTGCTGATCAGGGGACCCATAGCGCGACGCCTAGCCCCCCCTAGCGTCACGCTAGGCCCCTTCTGATCAGGAAAGGTCATTTAAACACAAGATTAACATCCCTTAGCATCCCCCAAAGGTCAAGTGCCACATGTTAAACTCCTATGGTGGCCAAAATCAGTAACCACAACACTTCAACAAGTGTAGGGATGTGATCATTCCCTCTTCTCCAAGAAACGATCCTAACGGTGGACCGAAATCTATAAATACCCATCACATTTCACTTCATTTCTCACAAGAATCTGATCATTTGTGCTCTAAGTTGAAACCTTTGTTTCATACCTGAGCTATTTTGATCAAGATTAGCATTCGGGGACCCTTCGTAAGTGTTCCTTCGTTCTTTTATTGCTTTTCGAGTCCGAAAGTCAAAATTTGTTTGACTTTCTGCATTGACCAGTTTATGTTCGATGCGAAGTTCGTTTGAACTTCATAACGTGAGCGTGATCACGATGGTTATAGTCCCTAGTGACTATACCTACTGATTACCACGTTATCTAGGCTCAGTGACGAGCCGTAGTTTCGGTCAGAATATGTATTCTTGCGTATTTTGTAACCAAACTACTTATGGGTATCAAAACCGTTTGTTTTGATACCAAACCTGTTTTCTAAACTTAGTTAAGCATGTTTTAACATGCTTAGCTCGTCACTTTTAGTTTAGTGCTCATATAGGGACGTAAGGATAAGCGATCTGATAAATCGCTTATACCTTCGAACCCGACCCATTTGGTAGATCATTAGAATCCGACCAAACACATTAGGTGACCATAGTATATAGGGAATAACCTTCCGAGGTTATACCTTATGGTTGCTTCGTTTAAGTAGTTGTATGATAGGTAGTTTATATGCCTTAGGTAAATTACCAAAATACCCCTTTGATGCCAAAATTCATTTTAAACATATGTAACATAACTTTTGACATCTAAACTGATTTGACAACAATATTAGACATATTAAGGCATATGTTACTTTTCATAGGACTAGTTAGGCGGTCCGAACGCGTTTCACGCGAACGACGCGTTAAAGTAGCATAAGCTACCTAAACGGGTCGTAATGGGTCACAAGCACTTAGGTTAGGTTTCATTTAGTATGTAGGCTTTGTTAAACCATACTACATGAGTTCCCATACTCATTTGGTTTACGAGCCTCATTCTATCCGGTCTTCCGATTTAGGTCCGGGTTATTAATGTAGTTACCTATATTAGGTGCCGTTTGATATTCCGTGATCTCTAGCATTGCTTGGTGGTTATCTTAGGACTTCTGAGCAATCTCAAGTGAGTACATAGAACCCCTCTTTTACTGTTTTCAAACTGTTTTGGGGTGGAACACATGTGCCTACTTGTTACTTTCGTGCTTTCCCGTTTTCACATCATATACCTGCTATGTTTGTTAGTACATTATAGTACATGATTTCATTACATTTCATGCTATGTATGTCCATTGTGTGCATACTTAGTACATTGTTTTACATTACATTTCTGCTATGTATGTTAACTGATAGCATGCTAGCACATTGATTTACATGACTTTTCTGCTTTGTATGTTAACTTAGCATACTTAGTTCATTGTTTTCATATAACATGTTCACTTTTGCTATGACATTTGGTTTGCACAAACGAGACTACTATACGTACATTAACATTAGCTACGCCGCTCGGTAGTAAGTACTGGTACCATAGGACTTGACAAATCCCATTCCTGAAATCTCGGGTTTGTTTGGACGTAAGGAATGACCGAATCCGAATACATATTCTTTTGATAACTCATTTTTACATAGTTATCCGACTGTCGCAAGGCTTGGATGTATGAATTTTCACAATACCGCATAAATGTCTAATATCAGTATAGCATATATTTACTACACAAAACATAACTTTGATTTAAACCAAGTTTTACTTCTATACTTTGTTTTGTGCATTTTCACCTATGGTTTAGTTGATGCATTTCACTAGCCATACATATCATTTTGGTTACACATTACATGATTTACATTTAACAAATAAACATTTTCGACATTGGTTATACATAACATTTGTTGCACATTACTTGACTACTTTTGGACTATTAACATTTGATATGATTTATACAAGGACTTTTGACTATTGGTTTAAACATAAACTTATTACATTGGTGGTTTGTTTAAGTGACTTGAGTAACGAGGCGTGTGTAATATGATACAAGCATGGTGGATACGCCGTTGGTACTTCCTATATATAAGTGTTTGTATGGTATTACATATTGTAGCGTTATCTAAATCATTTCAATTTGAGACATATAACATTTTATACAAATAACATACTTTTCACAAGACATTGTTTTACAAAACAACTTATTTTATATATACTCATTTTTACTTGGTTATTCATTTAACCATACATTATTCTCTTACTTATACATATCATCTGATCTTATTGCTTTTCAAACGATTTACAAAACAAAGCAAACTACAAAGTTCATGACTAAACATTTTCCTAAACATAAGTCATGAATCTCATTTTCACAAAACCTATGTATCTCACAGGCATTTTTATGCTGACGTACCTATTTTCACATGTGTTTTCAGGATATGATGCATAGGACTTGTCAAGATACACTTAGGCGGACTTGGGCCTTAGCGACAATAAAAGATGCAAGACTAGTTATTTATGTTATGTTTCTTTGATTGTCAAGACATTGTAACTACTTTAATCAATAAAACAATATTTCAATTTCCATGTGTTATGAGACAATGATTCTGTTACAACACTCCCCGACATTTCCGGCACGTTTTGTATGTTCTACGTGGTCGGGGTGTGACATTATTCATCATGATCATTCATCCGAATCCATCTCGAAACATGCTATACTAGATCTATCTTGCCATTTTCGAAGCACTTTCAACAGCCATTAATCATTACCATCTCATAAATCATGTTAGCATCAACTAGTCATGTACTAGACCTCATAAGCAACCTTAACTCATCATATTATTCTCGTATCACTATGAAGGAGCATTTTATTCACTTAACTCAAGCACAACACACTACTCATATCATCAAGCAAACACCTTCATCATGGATAACAACAATCTTAATACCGATTATTCAAGGAGGATATATTCATCATGCATAAAACTTAACAAGCAAACATATTATCAAATAACTTCATCATACATCATCATCAACCGAAATACCACACATCATCATCAACCGAAATACAATACATAACATGAATCACTAACCGGTTAGGTTTTCAAGGTGCGAGGATATGAAGAAATCGATGAATGAGCTTCCAAAGGAGATCCTAAGCTTGAACCGAGAGCCCTTGTTGTCACCGGTTGAATCCGAAAGAGAGAGGGGAAGGCTTGTGCTTCTAGGGTTTTAGTGAGAGAGGATGTAGGAGAGTGTGTGTGAGGGTGAGTGTGAGTTGCCCAAAGAAATGGCAAAAATGGCTAGGAGCATGAGTTATATACTAAGTTAGTTCACCCTAGTGGGTTTTCGAGTGGGGTGAAGAGGAGCATGGCCCAACCGCCCCAATAGTTACATTGTTCACTCGAGACCGAGTGGTCTCGAGTTGGGTTCATGGTTTCGGCTTATTACATACCCACGTATACATAACCACACCTTATACGTACGTATTAATAACACATAGCACATTAAGATAATCACTAACTTTCATTTACTAGTATATATAAACACATAAAGTTCAAGCATGTTACACCAATATACGAATGAAGGGTTCTAAATATCGAGTTGTCACATCATCTCTCTGCTGAACGGAAGTTCTGACCTGAGCTCTCACGGTTCTTCGCATTTAACCCCTTACAGATATCATCTGTGGTATACTCACCTGTAAGACTGAATATTGGGATCTGGATACGGGAGTATATTCAAGAGGTGGGACACATGAATGAGTTTAAGTCCTTAATACACCTAATTCATATCCTGAATCAGTTGAAATTTGTGTGAAAATTTAAGTGGATCAGTATATCGGCAATCTAAGTGAATTGTTTAATTCTTAATGTGTAACTAAGCTCAACGGTACTTGTGACTTGTCAAAAAACTGATATGATCCTCTTACACAAACTCATAAAAATAGTGTATGTATATATTTCTTTATTGCATTTCATTTCATTCAAAAATCCAAAAAGATTTTCAATATGTTTTAGCATAAATTTTGAAAAATACAAAAAGATTTTCAACAACTGATGTTGGAGAGCTGATTTTCAAAATTCCAAGTGCTAAACATGATGAGCATGTAGTGAGGGGGAGCTTGTGTTTAAATGAGAAAAGTTTTTGAATATTTGCTTTCAAATGGTTCTTTAGTTTTTAACATTGTTAAATCATTCTGGATAAATTTGAAAGGGAGTTTGGTTTTATAAATTTGTAAAATGTTAAATTTGTGAAATTTATTGTGAGGTAGAGGATGTGCAGGATAGCCTGGATTCTGAATCTGAGTATAGAGCCAAGCCATGATCCTGATTCTGTGAAAGACAGATTGCAATTAACATCCGAGGGTAGATGAGATTGTTCGAGGGGAGTATGTTGGTGCTGATAAAAAGAAGATAGAGTCAGATTGAGATTCTGGGAGAAAGAGATAAAGTTTGAGGATGCCTACACTGTCAGATACTTCTGAGAGAGCGTACAGACTGATAAAGACTGAAGACGTTGAAGACTCGACACTTAAGACTCGTCAACATCCGAGGGGGAGTCTGTTGCTGCATACGTCTGTCGACTTCGTTTTGTATCGAGTCTTGCATTGTTCAGGGCACGAAGATCGAGAAGATGACAAGAAAAGCTAATTCCGCTTCAAGGCTCTAATTCCGTTTGAAGAGGTCTCTTGTAATTCCGCACGAAATTAATCTCGTTTCAATGTAATACCGTTTGAGCATGTTCAAACGAGATTAGAATGCCTATATATGTGAGTAATTTCGTTTCATTTGAAATGGAATTAGTTGAGCTTTTCCGACGGCGAAGCTCTGTCGAAGTGTCTTCAGACTTGTAATTGTTACCAGATCAATAGAACGACAGTTAAAAGTGATATTCTTGCTGAATTCAACTCAATATGTCTGTTTCCGCCTTTCATATTGAGTAGAACGCCTCTGAACGACTCGTTTCGGGTCCGCACACAATCCTACAGTGGTTTATTTGGGTAAGTGATTTAAATAACGAGGCGTGTGTAATATGATAAAAGCATGGTGTGTGACACCTGTGTCACTTCAACCATCAAACAAATGCCAAACCAATGAAATATTGTATTTCATACTTGGGATTTGTAAAAATATGTGTATCGTTTACACATATCAACTCTTGTTCGATTTCCTGCTTTAAATCGCTTTCTGGAGGGTTATACGCGCACTGATGCGTAAATATAACCAGTTTAATGCAACAAACACTCCGGAATAGTGAAATAGGCTTAACATACCTTAAGTAA
Organism: Helianthus tuberosus; assembly: GCA_030545235.1. NCBI lineage: Eukaryota > Viridiplantae > Streptophyta > Magnoliopsida > Asterales > Asteraceae > Helianthus > Helianthus tuberosus. The sequence continues at coordinate 124,890,692 of CM060352.1, forward strand.
CCTCTACATAACTTACCAATAAGTTTTGGAAGGTTTGGTATGCCGAAATCAAGTTATATCGCTTACAGGGACTAAAGTTGACAAACTGCGAAAGTATGCCAATTTGAACAGTAACAAACATTCTGGAACATGACCATAAGTTAAACACACCTTAAATATCCTTTATATAGCTTAGAAATAGGCTTTGAGAGGTTCGGTGTGCTAAAATAAACTTTTGGGTCATTCAGGGACTAAAAGTGTCAAAAAGTGCACAGGTTTGCATTTTCGCGCATATCTTACGTTCTGAATACATTCGGACATCCAAAAATTTATGTAAGCACTAAAATATTTTATTTTAGTGTTTGACATAAGAAAAATCCATTCGTCATGCAATTTAGATCGTTTTTCGCGATTATGCGCATTCCGTCGTAATTAACCGAACATCGCGTTTGTACGACCAAACGAACTGACATCCGGCATATTTTTGAGCATGTTTCATGCCCACAATGTTTAGGCATCCTTGTGGAGCCTCGAAAATGATTTAACGAGCCTTAAACATGTCGGAAATGGCCTTAATACGCGATGGGGACTGAAAGTTGGACATTTGAAATTGTTTGCTGATCAGGGGACCCCTAGCGCGACGCTAGCCCCCCCTAGCGTCACGCTAGGCCCCTTCTGATCAGGAAAGGTCATTTAAACACAAGATTAACATCCCTTAGCATCCCCCAAAGGTCAAGTGCCACATGTTAAACTCCTATGGTGGCCAAAATCAGTAACCACAACACTTCAACAAGTGTAGGGATGTGATCATTCCCTCTTCTCCAAGAAACGATCCTAACGGTGGACCGAAATCTATAAATACCCATCACATTTCACTTCATTTCTCACAAGAATCTGATCATTTGTGCTCTAAGTTGAAACCTTTGTTTCATACCTGAGCTATTTTGATCAAGATTAGCATTCGGGGACCCTTCGTAAGTGTTCCTTCGTTCTTTTATTGCTTTTCGAGTCCGAAAGTCAAACTTTGTTTGACTTTCTGCATTGACCAGTTTATGGTCGATGCGAAGTTCGTTTGAACTTCATAACGTGAGCGTGATCACGATGGTTATAGTCCCTAGTGACTATACCTACTGATTACCACGTTATCTAGGCTCAGTGACGAGCCGTAGTTTCGGTCAGAATACGTATTCTTGCGTATTTTGTAACCAAACTACTTATGGGTATCAAAACCGTTTGTTTTGATACCAAACTGTTTTCTAAACTTAGTTAAGCATGTTTTAACATGCTTAGCTCGTCACTTTTAGTTTAGTGCTTATATAGGGACGTAAGGATAAGCGATCTGATAAATCGCTTATACCTTCGAAGCCGACCCATTTGGTAGATCATTAGGATCCGACCAAACACATTAGGTGACCATAGTATATAGGGAATAACCTTCCGAGGTTATACCTTATGGTTGCTTCGTTTAAGTAGTTGTATGATAGGTAGTTTATATGCCTTAGGTAAATTACCAAAATACCCCTTTGATGCCAAAATTCATTTTAAACATATGTAACATAACTTTTGACATCTAAACTGATTTGACAACAATATTAGACATATTAAGGCATATGTTACTTGTCATAGGACTAGTTAGGCGGTCCGAACGTGTTTCACGCGAACGACGCGTTAAAGTAGCATAAGCTACCTAAACGGGTCGTAATGGGTCACAAGCACTTAGGTTAGGTTTCATTTAGTATGTAGGCTTTGTTAAACCATACTACATGAGTTCCCATACTCATTTGGTTTACGAGCCTCATTCTATCCGGTCTTCCGATTTAGGTCCGGGTTATTAATGTAGTTACCTATATTAGGTGCCGTTTGATATTCCGTGATCTTTAGCATTGCTTGGTGGTTATCTTAGGACTTCTGAGCAATCTCAAGGGAGTACATAGAACCCCTCGTTTACTATTTTCAAACTGTTTTGGGGTGGAACACATGTGCCTACTTGTTACTTTCGTGCTTTCCCGTTTTCACATCATATACCTGCTATGTTTGTTAGTACATTATAGTACATGATTTCATTACATTTCATGCTATGTATGTCCATTGTGTGCATACTTAGTACATTGTTTTACATTACATTTCTGCTATGTATGTTAACTGATAGCATGCTAGCACATTGATTTACATGACTTTTCTGCTTTGTATGTTAACTTAGCATACTTAGTTCATTGTTTTCATATAACATGTTCACTTTTGCTATGACATTTGGTTTGCACAAACGAGACTACTATACGTACATTAACATTAGCTACGCCGCTCGGTAGTAAGTACTGGTACCATAGGACTTGACAAATCCCATTCCTGAAATCTCGGGTTTGTTTGGACGTAAGGAATGACCGAATCCGAATACATATTCTTTTGATAACTCATTTTTACATAGTTATCCGACTGTCGCAAGGCTTGGATGTATGAATTTTCACAATACCGCATAAATGTCTAATATCAGTATAGCATATATTTACTACACAAAACATAACTTTGATTTAAACCAAGTTTTACTTCTATACTTTGTTTTGTGCATTTTCACCTATGGTTTAGTTGATGCATTTCACTAGCCATACATATCATTTTGGTTACACATTACATGATTTACATTTGACAAATAAACATTTTCGACATTGGTTATACATAACATTTGTTGCACATTACTTGACTACTTTTGGACTATTAACATTTGATATGATTTATACAAGGACTTTTGACTATTGGTTTAAACATAAACTTATTACATTGGTGGTTTGTTTAAGTGACTTGAGTAACGAGGCGTGTGTAATATGATACAAGCATGGTGGATACGCCGTTGGTACTTCCTATATATAAGTGTTTGTATGGTATTACATATTGTAGCGTTATCTAAATCATTTCAATTTGAGACATATAACATTTTATACAAATAACATACTTTTCACAAGACATTGTTTTACAAAACAACTTATTTTATATATACTCATTTTTACTTGGTTATTCATTTAACCATACATTATTCTCTTACTTATACATATCATCTGATCTTATTGCTTTTCAAACGATTTACAAAACAAAGCAAACTACAAGGTTCATGACTAAACATTTTCCTAAACATAAGTCATGAATCTCATTTTCACAAAACCTATGTATCTCACAGGCATTTTTATGCTGACGTACCTATTTTCGCATGTGTTTTCAGGATATGATGCATAGGACTTGTCAAGATACACTTAGGCGGACTTGGGCCTTAGCGACAATAAAAGATGCAAGACTAGTTATTTACGTTATGTTTCTTTGATTGTCAACACATTGTAACTACTTTAATCAATAAAACAATATTTCAATTTCCATGTGTTATGAGACAATGATTCTGTTACAACACTCCCCGACATTTCCGCCACGTTTTGTATGTTCTACGTGGTCGGGGTGTGACATGGTGGATACGCCGCTGATACTTCGTATATATAAGTGCTTTTATAATATTACATATCATAGCGTTATTTAAACCATTTCAGTTTAGACATATTACATTTTACACAAATAACATATCTTTACAAAAACATTGTTTTACAAAGAGCATATTTTGTACAAATTCATTTTTACTTGGTTATTTACTTATCTATACATTATTCTTTTATATCATCTGATTTCTTATCGATTTTCGTATGATTTTTAAAAGAAAACATTTTTATCAGGTTCATGACTATTTTAGTTAAACATTTCTTTAAACTCACAAGTCATGAATCCTATTTTAATAAAACATATGTATCTCACAGGCATTTTTATGCTGACATACCTATTTTCACATGTGTTTCAGGTGCTGTTATTAGATGATCATGATGCAAACATAGGATTGGATGATGGCCTTAGTGACAATAAAAGATGCAAGACTAGTTAATTATGTTATGTTTCTTTGTTTTTAAGACATTGTAATTTCTTTTAATTCAATAAAACTGTAACGCCCCAAAATCTGAATGTTAATATTTGTGGTATGTTATTATGTGACACGTCAGGAAATAAATAACTAGGCTATTTAACCTAGTTAAGGGTATGGTCAAAAGTCTTAAATGATTAAGGTAGTGTCAGTTATGTTTTAAAAGTAAACCCAAGGGGCTAAAATGGAACAAATGAAAGTTAAGTTATAAACACACACATACGTGTGTGTTCGAGAAAGATCAGGAGGCTCCCATGGAGCCTCAAACCCTAAATCGCCTTTAAGCTCAAATTGGAAGGCAAGATGAAGTTGAAATCCATAACCGAGCATGGATTAATGATCACCAACACGAGGGGATCATAAGGTATGTCTTAAATCTAAGATTGATGATCATGGGTGAAGTGGGTTATGTTCTAATCTGTGAGTTAATATGAAATTGATCATGTACAAGGGTTAGAATCCTCGTGTAGAACATGGGTTATGAAAGGTTTGCGTTAATTTGATGTTTAGAGGTGACACCCGTTAGTTAGGGTGAAGATGATGACTAGAATCACCTCCTATGTTCAAGTCTTGTTGAATGATTGATGTATTATGTGGGTATGATGAATTATTGTTAGATGAAAGTATAGGAATATGATGATGTTATGTTTAATGTTCATTTGGAATGATACATGATGATTAGTAGTTGGTTTTGATGGGTTATGTATGAGTTTAGAAGAATTGTGCATGAAATAGTTGTACGTTATGCTTAAAGGGTAGTACTCACATTAAAAGTATGATGAAATGTATATAGGGTCGTCCATATAGTCGATTATGATGTTACGGGTATATGATGATAAGTCGATAGTTAAGTATGGTTAATAGTTGACTTTTGAAAGTCAACTAAGTATAAGAAACATGATTTGACTCGTTGTCGTAAATGTAGGTTTATGGGAAGTCGTATGGTACATGTTATAGCTATCCGTGTTAAATGTAATGACATAATGAGTTACATGAGTTTAACGTATACGGATATGATTATATGAAGTTGATTATGTATTTTAATGCTTGTTAGAAATGACTAAGGAAAGTTAAGTGTGAATTATGCGAGTGATATGATTGTTACATGTACAAAGGTGTATGCTAATAAGAGCGTGATTTCGATGAAATGAAAGTATAGGAATCACGTCGAGACGGACTCAAGCATGAGGTGTTAACGGGTCAAGAAGAGGCAAGGAATCAGATACGAGCACGGACGCATAAGGTAAGTGATTTCTGTAATCACTTCTTAGTACAAGTAAGTAATACAGTGTTGTAATGAATTAAACATGATGTTTGAGGTCAAATATGTGTTAAAGTATTTCGTTGTAAAGGATGGGTTTAAGGTTGACCAAAATGCCCTTGATGGGTATTTTGGGGTAAACGATCTTAAAAGTAGCTTAGAAACAAGTTATTCGATTAGTGTAATGTTTTGGACAAGTATGGAAGTGGGGATGATGGTTTGGTTAGTCATAGACCAACTAATGGGCGAATACCCTTAACGGGTCGAAATGAGCATATGAATGATAATGTGTTAAGAGGATGCAAGACATCCAAGAATTTAGTAATTTATGATAGACGTCATTGATATCATGATGTTTATAAGAGGTTATGGTAAAACGAACAAGTTACGTTGATGAATGCATGAATGGGTCAAAGTTGGGAAAAAGGGTAATAAGCCGAAGAGTTAAAAGTCTCAAATTTTATTAAGTCGGATGCTGGATTTTAGTTCCATTAGATGGGGAATTAAATTACGGACGTGTAGGAAAAAAGAATCGGGTAAAACGGAGCAAAAACGAGAGAGTTATGCTCGTTTCCGTAAAAAGGGTCGTGCTGAGAATATGCAGCAACCAGCTGCGATGTTTCTGTGAATTTAGGGGGGTCGCGTAGCGCGACGGCCCGTCGCGTCGCGCGACGGGTCCTGTTTCTCCGGAAATTGTTTCCGTGCCTCGTTTTGCCTTGGGAACTCGTTTAAACGTGTTTTAAGTCGCGTATGACTAGTTTAACTCATGTTTTGTGACCAATAAAGGTAAACGCAAGTGTGGATAGGTATGTATGGATGTTGTATATCTCTATATACATATGTAGAAGTGTATGTAAGCGTGTATGCGCGAATGTATGTAAGATTATAGTGTGTAAGCAAGTACATAAGAATATATGAAGACGTATATGAATAGACAAGTATGAGTCGGGTATATTGCAATGGTTGATTAAAAATATAAATATAGGCATGTATGTAGGTGGGTACATATGTATGTTGTATAAGTATAAGTGTATGTATGTTAGGGTGTATGTAGATAGTAGGTATATGTAGTCAAGTGAGTATGTACGAAGGTATGCACATATGTAAGTTGTGAGAAGGTATGGAATAAGTATGTATGTATGTAAGTATGTATGTATGTTTGTATGTAAGTATGTATGTAGGTTTGTATGTATGTATGTATGTAGGTATGTATGTATGTATGTAGGCATGTAAGTATGTATGTATGTATGTATGAATGGATGTATTTAGGTATGCATGTACGTATGTATGTAGGTACATAGGTATGTATGTTGCTATGTGTGATCGTAAGTGTATGTATAGGTTGTATGAAAGTATGTACGCATGCATTCAATGATATTGGGTACTAACGATAATAATATCGTGCCTAGTGATGAAGTGTAACGCAGGATACCAAGGAAGTCTCACTACGGATCGTATGATCAGAGGGAAAGCCGGGATGTAAAGAGTTAATGAAATGAAAAGTAAACGTGTACAAATCTTGTATGCTCATGATACGTACTAACGTTATGAATTTTATGTGGTGAGCGCAGGTAGTACTAGCCATGAGGATTACTAAGGAGTAGAGATCGAAGATTGAGTCACAAAACGGATTGTACGGGAATGTCTAAATATGTAATTTAGTGTCGATAAGTTATGTGCTTATATTACAAAATGAATTTTTAGAATGTCAATATGTATGTCATGAAAGAAATTTTCAGACTCGAAATTCCGCTGCGTCGTTTTAAGGTTAAACGTGTTAGGGTCTTACAAGTTGGTATCAGAGCCCTGGTTTGAGGGAATCAAGTACGAGAAGGTAAGTACTTGAACTCAAACTTAAGTGCTCTTGAGATAAGAAATCCGTACAATCTAAGACTCGATCAAGATCCAAAGGTAAAGGCTGATGAAAGTATGTATTTATGTATACGCATAAAGAAACTGACGGTATTGAATGTGCAAGGTAAGCATAAGTGTTGGAAGAGGATGATCCGTGAATGCAGTCTAGGATGAATACTAAGGCAGGCAAAGAGGTAATAAGACAAATAGGCAAATGAGCCCAGGTACGTGAATTTAATATGTGGATGTAAGTAATGGCAAAGTTCATTAAGGGAAGGAAAATTTTAAGATGAAAGACAGTGATAGTATAGTAATGAAGTCTTGGAAGCAATACACGCGCCGAAATCTAAGTCTATGGACATAAGGTGACAATTACATGAAGGCACGAAACTACTATGTGGATTATGTACCTGGCCAGTACACGAGAAACGTATGACGTTCGTGAGATCATGATAATTGTTACAGGTATGTCCGGTAGAGTTGGGTAGCAGGCGGGCGTGTGGGTGAAATGGGAAGTAAGACTCTCGGGAAATTGAGAGTACTATGTAAGAAGGAAAAACATGCCTGATAAGAATGAAGAATGTTGAATCCGTGATTAAGTGCGGATCAACGAGATATGAATAATATGTTTGAATCCGCAAGACGGATTCAGGTAATGAAAGGTATGAATGCAATGCTTGAATCCGCGAGACGGATTCAAGGATGAAAGACATGGATGTTATGTTTGAATCTGCGAGACGTATTCAAGGATGAAAGGCATGGATGATATGTTTGAATCCGCGAGACGGATTCAAGGATGAAAGGCATGGATGTTATGTTTGAATCCGCGAGACGGATTCAAGGATGAAAGGCATGGATGATATGTTTGAATCCGCGAGACGGATTCAAGGATGAAAGGCGTGAATGTAATGTTTGAATCCGTAAGGCGGATTCAATGAATGAAAAAGTATGAATGATGCGTCTGAATCCGTGAGACGGATTCAAAAATATAAGAAGATGAAATTAATCCGCCTAAGAAGATGTCGACAGTTTGACCATGATTGAGTCGAACGGGTCATAGAAATAAGTATAAAGTAAAAAGTGATAGCATAATAGACGAAGTTTTGTATAAGTTACGTGTCAGATGTGTTAGTAATTGACTCTTAGAAGTCAGAATGATGACGGGCTGTGACCCGGACAATAACTTGAGTATGGGCGGGAACGGTAAACTTAGTAAGAAATATTGAAACGATGTAATAAGGTCATCGCAAGTAAGCATGAATGAAAGGAAGTACGAGCGTGTACTTCAGATGGCGAAATGATAAATTGAATGAAAGGATTGTATGTAAGAAATAGAATGTGTGGCACGTTATGGCAGGCACGTAGGAAAATTGTAGAAGAGTTATAGGTGGGTAATCACCTAGTGTAATGAATGTTGAATGACATATGTTAACCGCCGATGTTGTTGATGATAATGTTAGAACTATTGATGTGATGAAACCAATCGTGTTGATGAAAGGACGTGTACGAGCGGAAGCTCATTACACGAAGGAATGAAAGCTGGCCTATACGGTTAGTACTCGAGGAGAAGATGATCGATCTGGGTTGCGGATCGTGGTTTGGGAAATGAAAAAGAGGTTAGTAAAATGTTTAACTCATGATTGGGGAGATATGAACTATTTATACACGTGAATTAAGTAATGCATGAAGTGAAAGCAATAGTAATGTGAAATGAACGAAATGATTTAAAGATAATATAAAGGTATGCAAGGTATACGTAACTGTAGAAAACGTAGAGTAAGGTTAACGTTAGAGTTAAGCACATAGGTGTGACTATGAAATAGTAAGTTTTGTGGTGGTAACAAGACAAAAGCTAAATGTTATACAGAGTATGTAGAGAATGTAAATTTTTAGAGGTGAGATGGAGATATTAGATCCATTAAGAATGGATCACATTAAAGGACGGAAGAGTATGTGTATTGACCAGTTATTGACAGGTCAAGTAAATGAAAATACAAATGAAATTGGAAAGAATGATCAGGAAAGTATGGGCTAGTGGTCGTATGGATGGACTGGAAGAAAAAAAAATAATGTGTGTTCGATGAAAGTGAGAAAGGTTTCGGGGACGAAACCTTGTTTAAGGGTGGTAGACTTGTAACGCCCCAAAATCTGAATGTTAATATTTGTGGTATGTTATTATGTGACACGTCAGGAAATAAATAACTAGGCTATTTAACCTAGTTAAGGGTATGGTCAAAAGTCTTAAATGATTAAGGTAGTGTCAGTTATGTTTTAAAAGTAAACCCGAGGGGCTAAAATGGAACAAATGAAAGTTAAGTTATAAACACACATAAACACACACATACGTGTGTGTTCGAGAAAGATCAGGAGGCTCCCATGGAGCCTCAAACCCTAAATCGCCTTTAAGCTCAAATTGGAAGGCAAGATGAAGCTGAAATCCATAACCGAGCATGGATTAATGATCACCAACACGAGGGGATCATAAGGTATGTCTTAAATCTAAGATTGGTGATCATGGGTGAAGTGGGTTATGTTCTAATCCGTGAGTTAATATGAAATTGATCATGTACAAGGGTTAGAATCCTCGTGTAGAACATGGGTTATGAAAGGTTTGCGTTAATTTGATGTTTAGAGGTGACACCCGTTAGTTAGGGTGAAGATGATGACTAGAATCACCTCCTATGTTCAAGTCTTGTTGAATGATTGATGTATTATGTGGGTATGATGAATTATTGTTAGATGAAAGTATAGGAATATGATGATGTTATGTTTAATGTTCATTTGGAATGATACGTGATGATTAGTAGTTGGTTTTGATGGGTTATGTATGAGTTTAGAAGAATTGTGCATGAAATGGTTGTACATTATGCTTAAAGGGTAGTACTCACATTAAAAGTATGATGAAATGTATATAGGGTCGTCCATATAGTCGATTATGATGTTACGGGTATATGATGATAAGTCGATAGTTAAGTATGGTTAATAGTTGACTTTTGAAAGTCAACTAAGTATAAGAAACATGATTTGACTCGTTGTCGTAAATGTAGGTTTATGGGAAGTCGTATGGTACATGTTATAGCTATCCGTGTTAAATGTAATGACATAATGAGTTACATGAGTTTAACGTATACGGATACGATTATATGAAGTTGATTATGTATTTTAATGCTTGTTAGAAATGACTAAGGAAAGTTAAGTGTGAATTATGCGAGTGATATGATTGTTACATGTACAAAGGTGTATGCTAATAAGAGCGTGATTTCGATGAAATGAAAGTATAGGAATCACGTCGAGACGGACTCAAGCATGAGGTGTTAACGGGTCAAGAAGAGGCAAGGAATCGGATACGAGCACGGACGCATAAGGTAAGTGATTTCTGTAATCACTTCTTAGTACAAGTAAGTAATACAGTGTTGTAATGAATTAAACATGATGTTTGAGGTCAAATATGTGTTAAAGTATTTCGTCGTAAAGGATGGGTTTAAGGTTGACCAAAATGCCCTTGATGGGTATTTTGGGGTAAACGATCTTAAAAGTAGCTTAGAAACAAGTTATTCGATTAGTGTAATGTTTTGGACAAGTATGGAAGTGGGGATGATGGTTTGGTTAGTCATAGACCAACTAATGGGCGAATACCCTTAACGGGTCGAAATGAGCATATGAATGATAATGTGTTAAGAGGATGCAAGACATCCAAGAATTTAGTAATTTATGATAGACGTCATTGATATCATGATGTTTATAAGAGGTTATGGTAAAACGAACAAGTTACATTGATGAATGCATGAATGGGTCAAAGTTGGGAAAAAGGGTAATAAGCCGAAGAGTTAAAAGTCTCAAATTTTATTAAGTCGGATGCTGGATTTTAGTTCCATTAGATGGGGAATTAAATTACGGACGTGTAGGAAAAAGAATCGGGTAAAACGGAGCAAAAACGAGAGAGTTATGCTCGTTTCCGTAAAAACGGATCGTGCTGAGAATATGCAGCAACCAGCTGCGATGTTTCTGTGAATTTAGGGGGGTCGCGTAGCGCGACGGCCCGTCGCGTCGCGCGACGGGTTCTGTTTCTCAGGAAATTGTTTTCGTGCCTCGTTTTGCCTTGGGAACTCGTTTAAACGCGTTTTAAGTCGCGTATGACTAGTTTAACTCATGTTTTGTGACCAATAAAGGTAAACGCAAGTGTGGATAGGTATGTATGGATGTTGTATATCTCTATATACATATGTAGAAGTGTATGTAAGCGTGTATGCGCGAATGTATATAAGATTATCGTGTGTAAGCAAGTACATAAGAATATATGAAGACGTATATGAATAGACAAGTATGAGTCGGGTATATTGCAATGGTTGATTAAAAATATAAATATAGGCATGTATGTAGGTGGGTACGTATGTATGTTGTATAAGTATAAGTGTATGTATGTAAGGGTGTATGTAGATAGTATGTATATGTAGTCAAGTGAGTATGTACGAAGGTATGCACGTATGTAAGTTGTGAGAAGGTGTGGAATAAGTATGTATGTATGTAAGTATGTATGTATGTTTGTATGTAAGTATGTATGTAGGTTTGTATATATGTATGTATATATATATGTATGTATGTATGTATGTATGTATGTATGTATGTATGTATGTATGTATGTAGGTATGTATGTATGTATGTAGGCATGTAAGTATGTATGTATGTATGAATGGATGTATTTAGGTATGCACGTACGTATGTATGTAGGTACATAGGTATGTATGTTGCTATGTGTGATCGTAAGTGTATGTATAGGTTGTATGAAAGTATGTACGCATGCATTCAATGATATTGGGTACTAACGATAATAATATCGTGCCTAGTGATGAAGTGTAACGCAGGATACCAAGGAAGTCTCACTACGGATCGTATGATCCGAGGGAAAGCCGGGATGTAAAGAGTTAATGAAATGAAAAGTAAACGTGTACAAATCTTGTATGCTCATGATACGTACTAACGTTATGAATTTTATGTGGTGAGCGCAGGTAGTACTAGCCATGAGGATTACTAAGGAGTAGAGATCGAAGATCGAGTCACAAAACGGATTGTACGGGAATGTCTAAATATGTAATTTAGTGTCGATAAGTTATGTTCTTATATTACAAAATGAATTTTTAGAATGTCAATATGTATGTCATGAAAGAAATTTTCAGACTCGAAATTCCGCTGCGTCGTTTTAAGGTTAAACGTGTTAGGGTCTTACAAAAACAAAACTTCAATTTCCATGTGTTATGAAACAATGATTCTATTACAACACTACCCGACGATTCCGCCGTGATTTGTTGTTTTACGCGGTCGGGGTTTGACATGGATGTCGGCTCGTACGTTTGTACGGTTACGTGTTTCGCAAATAACGCACAACGCTTTATCGAACACGAAAATGATCGAAATTGTGCAACGATTGACATTTTTGCATTCTTATCAATAAAATACAAGATTTTACTGAATACAAAAATATTCGGATCTGTACACATGGTCCGTATTCAAAAGTACAAAATGGGTAGACTTTCAAAGTTTGTCGAAAATAGTCTCTAGGCTTGTATAAGCGTGTTTTTGTTATACCTAACCCTTCAAAAGTTATATCTAAGTTATGTAAAGGGTATTTAGGGTATGTGTAGCTTGTGTCCTTGTTCCAGAGTGCACGTTACGTTAAACTGATTACGTTTGAATATCAGTTAACGAATTACTTCCAGAAAAGTTTTTAAGAGTTCGAAATTTTCCCAAAGGTTACAAAAATCGTGCAGCAGTAAATTATATATATATAGATTAAGGATCCTATATTTAAAGAGTAATCGTTTGAAAATGTTTAAAGTTTGATAACCTTATTTTTTAAATTGTTATTGTTCAAAATCAGCACGGGACCCACTCACCTCCATCAAATAATTCCACTCTAGCCAATTCCGGACGGTTAAGTCAGCACCCCACATCGCACCTCGTTTGTTTTTGTTTGGTCCGGATTTCAGAAACTCCAGCGGACCACCGCGTTAGAGCGTTAAAAGTGCTCTAAAACCAACACACTTTCAAAACTCACCTACAAACTACAAACGATGTGTGCATTGCTAATCAAAACTGACCTACAAACACTACAACAAAAATGGCTTTTTAGGACCTTTTCTGTGGGACGCTTATAAAAGAGGGTCCTAAAAAACTATTTAATATGACTAATGAACTTTTGGGGTCCTTTTATAATATACTCTACTAAACCAGTGTCCTAAAAAACTATTTAATAGGATGGATGATTTTTTTGGGTCCTATTATCATATAATTTAATAGGACACTTAAAATGTAGATCATAATAAAGTACTTTATAAGACATTTAATTGTTAGTGTCCTATTATGTAGTACTGTATTAGGACACTTGATCATCTGGGGTCCTATTATAACATAACTTAATAGGACACGTTGGAGTTAAGTTATAAATGTTCAGTGTTATAGGACTCTTTCTAGTCGAAGTCATATTTGAACTTAACTTAATAGGACACTTGACACTTGGGTCTTATAACTTTAAACTTTATAGGACGTTTAATCATTGTGGTGTTATTATAATACACCGTAATAGGACACTTGATATTTGAGTCATAAAACATTAGTTTTATAGGACGCTTATTCGCTAGAGTTTTATTATAATATAACTTAGAAAGTCACTTGACACTTGGGTATTATAAATTTAACCTTTATAGGACGCTTAATCATTGTGGTGTTATTATAATACACTGTAATAGGACACCTGATATTTGAGTCATAAAACATCAGTTTTATAGGACGCTTGTTCGTTAGAGTTCTATTATAACATAACTTAATAGGACACTTGACACTAGGGTCTTATAACTTTAACCTTTATATGACGCTTAATCATTATGGTGTTATTATAATACACCGTAATAGGACACTTGATATTTGAGTTGTAAAACAGAAGTTTTATAGGATGTTTATTCGCTATAGTTTTATAATAACATTAGGTTATTGACCCGTGATTACACGGGATGGTAGTAAAGAAACAATAATTTTGAATCTAAAGTTTCATCATTCATCCTGCTACATTCATTTCCACCCTGGGTTGTGGTTTTCTCTGGTTGAAATTGGGACACAAACTAAATCATTTTTTTTTTTGAATGGCCAACTCAGATTGAACATGTTAATTTTTACCTTCTGGACTTGCACTAACTACTTTGTTAAAAGATATGTATTTTATTTTTAGTTTTGGGCAAATACTATAAAAAACCAACATACTTTCTCTTTTTTCTCGTAAAAGTCCCTAAACTTAATATTTGCATATTAAAGTCCATCCATGTGACAAGCCGTACTCTCGACCCTAATCGTCGTGGAAAGGGTATTTCATTAATAGTTGTATCTATTATTATTATTATTATTATTATTATTATTATTATTATTATTATTATTATTATTATTATTGCTATGTAATGATAATAACGTACGACGAGGAAAACGAACCGTTTAACGGAATAACTCGAATCAAGTATATAATTAAGAGTACATATTATAATAACAGTTATAATTATTCGTGGAATTAAAACGAACAAGTGGGCTTAGCGAGGCTCGTGGTGTTATGAGAATGCATATACGCGGGCTAAGCCTAACCCAAGTCACCTAAACCTAAACCCTACCCTATATAAATTAGTGTTAATTGTCATTTTAGTCCCTGTGGTTTGGGCCATTTTGCCAGTTTAGTCCAAAGGTTTCATTTTTAACATTTGGATCCAAAAAGGTTTAATCGTTGCCATTTTGGTCCAACTGACTTAACTCCATCCATATCTGTTAAGTCTGCCATGGGCAATTTTGTCATTTCCTAATTTTATAATAGATCATTTATTATACCCCACCTCATTTAATCATTTATATATATATATATATGTTATTTTCATAAAAAAAATAAACAAACAACGACGAAAACCGCCTATCTCGCTTCCTCTCTCTCACACACCTCCAGCCACACCACCACCCACCACCACACCACCACCACCACCATTCTAGTTACCATGATGAAAACCGCCTGTCAGGGACTATGGTGGCTCGTGACCACACCTGCTTCTTTTTGTGGGGGATTTTAACAAAGATCAAGCGACGACGGTGGTTAGATCCGGTGACCCACCGTCATCCTGCGAGCTCCGTTGAAAATCAAGTGGTCTGATTTACCTCTCCGAGTTTCATATACACACATGCATCACATTCACCCTCCATCTTCAAATCCGCACCCTAAACCCTAGTTTCTTTTAACACAAATTAATCACAGACAAGTTATTGTAATACGACATAACCATAGGGCTATTGTTCTACGTGCACCAACGAAAGGAATACATAAAACTGGAATTACAGTTTGCGAAGAACGTTGGTAAAAGATATGAGCATGTACGCATTGACTAAAGGAAACTTGATTTGGTTAAAATGAGTAATGCATCCAACTGTTAATCACCCTTGTGAAACATATATGTGAAGTGTGAATCGAATGGGTTTGGAACTGTCCTGTATTATTCAGTAATCGTTATTTGAATGCACGTTATGATTATATGTGTACGTGTGTGATAAGAATGTAAACTGATTACGTGTGCATGCACACCTTAGGCCTTGAATAACTAAGTGAGAATAAGTAATTAATCAAACCGAGCAAACCAATGTGAGTTCACTACTCTTTTTCCAAGCATGCGTCCTGGGGAGGGACATCTGGTAAACGTTCCGGGGAGGAATACTGGGTTATTGGGATGTTTGTTAATACTCGCATATCTATCACCTAAGTCCCATCTACCGATCGTTGCCGGGGAGGCAACGGGATATTAGGTAATAGCGCTATTTAGGTTTCCGTGTTTTGTGTGAAGATCTCGTAAGATCAGAGAGATCCGGTGAGATTGCGAACGCTGGCTTGGAGAGGCGGTGGTGGTAAGGTTGTGGTGGTGGTGGTGGAAGTGGTGGTGATGGTGTTAGTGTTGGTGATGGTGTTAGTGGTGAAGATGGAGGGTGAATGTGATGCAGTTTATGTATTTCTTTATTTATTATATATAAATAGTGAGAGTAATATTAAAGGGTTAATTAAAATAGTTTGGGAAATGACAAAATTGCCCTTGAGTTAACAGAACTGAATGGATGGGGTTAAGTCAATTGGATCAAAATGGCAACAAAGAAACCTTTTTGGATCCAGATGTTAAAAATGAAACATTTGGACTAAATTGACAAAATAACCCAAACCACAGGGTCTAAAATGACAATTAACTCTATAAATTATTTATAACCTTCACCCTCATTTTATTCAAAAAAAAAATAGAAAAATCTCTCCGCAGCGCACACTCATGACTCACCCCCTGCCCTTCGCCCCTTCCCCTCTCCGATCATCGGAGAATGCTCTCCGGCCGGCGGCAAACCCCGGCCACACCACAGCCTCGACGACACCTCTTTTCCCCCTTGTTCCACACCCACATCAGTAAAGCCCCTTCCATTCCACACACAAATATCAGAAGTTGCAGAGAGAGTGAGAGAGAGAGCCTAATGAGAGAAAGAAGACGGCGACGACGATGTTGCAGCTCCGACGACCGGCAAAGCAAACCTCATTTCACTCCAGTTCGACTTTGGGTCAGTCGAGGCAGAGGTGGCTGTGGTTCGGTGTGACGACAGCGTTGCGGTGGCTGACGGCGGGGAACGATATGCTGATGATGGTGGTGATTAGTGACGGCACGATCCGATGAACCAGCGCCGGCGATGAAGACTGTGACGACAAGGACCCGTGCAGCAGGTATGCATCTTGTGTTTCTGAGGTTTTGAGCATAGCTGTTAACTTTTGTGGTTAAAGTATCTATGCCTATCCTTGAACTCTTACATTTTTGTGGTTATTTGATGTTAATTGCTAACTGTTTGATGTAAATGGAATTGAGTTTGATTTAGGATTTTATGTTTTGATACTGGTTGATTATTAGAGATAAAAGATAGACAATTAAATGAAGTCGGAATGTTTGCTCGGAATCCTCTGTGGTTTTTAATTACAAAATGGAAGTGAGTCTTGTGTGTTAACTGTCAATGAGAGCTTGATGAATAATGTTAACTATTATTGCAATTCCTTTGATTAATTCATCAGACATTTTCTTGAACATGGTTTGTTCAAATGACGGTTATTATATAAAATCAAAAGTTCTTATAAATTCAATAGAATACTATTTGAACGGTGTGATTTGATGAGACGTTTCGGTATAAATCAAACGTTATCTTACTAATTCAATAGAATAGAAAGAACATTGTTTGAACGCTGTGATTTGAAGACACATGACGTTTCGGTAGCCGGTGGTGTATGTTTGTTAAACTAATCCAATTTTATGTGATTGTTTATTTTGGCAAGATTTAATCAAAGGGGTATGTCTTGTTAAACAAAGGGGTATGTGTTTATGAAAGAGGTATGTATGTGTTGGTTTTTTTTTTTTTTTTTAAATCACCACTTTTTTATTTTGAAGAGGCAACCCACACAAAGGTATGTGTTAAGCAAAGAGGTATATATATTAGATGTGAAGAGACACAATTATTAAGTTAGGCTAAGGTACCCAAAGTTACTTTTTGTAGGGTTATATAATATAATATGTAGGCATTGACTCACATAAGTGGTCAACGGTTTGGGGGGGGGGGGTAGTGGGCGAATTGACACATGGTTGCTGTTAGGCTAGAGGGTGTGGGATGGAGCCCCTTGCATGTTATAAAGGACACCTCAGCGCCACCTAGACGCCACGTCAGCCAGGGGGCTTTATAACCCCCCCTTTAATTTGCAGGGTGTGGGATGGAGCCCCGTCATCATTACCTAATTATTTTTTATTTTTATATTTTACTTTTTTAAATTAAATGACCATTTTATATAACTAGAAAATTAAAAAAAAAACCATAATTTCATCTTAAAAAAAATAAAAAACATCACAAAATCATTAAAAAAATAAGGTACTAGAAAAAAAAAACTACATATATTTCGCCCTAATTTGATTCTTGCGAGCCTCCATAATGCGTTGATCCGTCTCCGTTAGATGTGAAAAATCTTTCGCTAGAAAATCCAAGTCTTTCTGGATTAGTTTCTGCATCTTCATTTCTTGGTCCTTTTCCCTGATCGAGATCATTTTGTTGAGACTTGTATGGAACTCGCCCAACTTTGACGGCTCATCCGATGACGTTGAAGTACCCTTTCCTCGTGCCGCTGCCTTACTTTTATCACGACCCTTTGGTCGAGGCAGCTCCTCTGGTTGTTCGAACTCCTCATCATCGTCGTTAAGATTAATTGTCGTACGAGCATCGGACCCGGATGGTTTCGTTGTGGATGTTGATTTGGACCATTTAGACCGAGGGCGGGTTGGGTCGAACGGTGGCACAAGATGCCACTTGGGAGATTTGCGAAGAAGCTCCCACGCATTTACATGCGTAAAGTGATGACCATGGTACACCCTATAATCGGAGTGGGCTTGGGTCATCACGTCCACATCGCTCGCACCGCTTTTCCTTCGAGTGTTGTTGACGAGATTAGTATGAATGTTGTTAAAGTTGCTAATCTTCGTCCTCATTGCGCCCCATTTTCCCGAAATAGAGTCGGGCCGTCGATATACGCCGCGACCCATGGCGGTGAAAAACTTGTCACGAATACGGTTCCAAAAAACCTTTATGTCTTGGTCGTCACCTATAAAAAAAATATATTTACAAAGGTATATGTTTGATTTAAAGAATAAGTTTACAATACTAAATTTTACCAACAATCTCGTCCTCCGATACGTCGAGCCATGCTTTTGCCAACTCGAACTCTTCCGTAGGCGTCCAATATTTGACCTTTTTGGTAGCACGTTTCCGGACTCAACCTTCTTTTTATGGTCTCTTTTTTTTTCTAGAAGAGGGTTCGACTTGGGTTTCGGGTATGGATTGGGTTTCGGGTATGTTTTGAGGAATGTGTTGGGGTATGTTTGAGGGAAAAAACTGGGGTTGAGAATAATACCAAAAAAAAACTGGCCATCGGTTGAGTGATGGGATGAGGAGAAGTTGGGGTTGTTGGTGGCATTGGGTAATATCCAACCTCACCCGTACGCGAGTCTCGGCGATACCGGTCCTCTTGCTCGTTGTTTTGCCAGTACGGATTGTTCGGGTCCCATGGGTTTAGGTTGTTGGGAAACATTGAGAAAATGGGTGAAATGAGATGGAAAAAATGGAGGAATGGAAGAGTATTTATAAACTTTGAAAAACATTTTTTTTTTTTTTAAACCTGACCGTTCAACGGTCAAAATATTAAAGGGGCCCTCGATCTGTGTGATTTCTGCTCGTTACCATGTTCGCGAGCCACCTATAGCGCCCCAACTTAATTCAGGCGGTGTGGGTGTATGGCGCCCACGGCGCTATAGTTGCTGACAGGGCGAGGGTGGCGCCCCCCACACCCTCCGGCCTTATAGTATGTATGTAGGTTGCTTTTTGACTTCCACTAATTTATAAGAAAAAGGGTTGAACTGATCACATGTGGGTTCTGTTCCTGTAGTTTCAAGTTGAAAATTTATTATTTACAGTTACATTGATTATTTAAGAATTGGATGAACTTGATAGATTAGGTGATGAGTTATATACAGAATAAGGTTGTGATTAGTCGACTACTATGCACCACTAATTTGCGTGTTTTGTAATGTATGTTATGAAATAAAACTCACTTGATGTTCATTTTGTTTATGGTTGTTAGCTCCGTCTGAACAAATAAATATTTAAAAATTATACGTATGAATATGGGTGTGACAAATCTACTATTTGAAAGTCTGAAAAGTGATTCATGATGGTTTGTGGTTTATGTTTTTAGGAAATAAAGATAGTTTTCAGTAAAGTCTACGTGGACATCATACACCCGGGTACAGTCACCTTGGTGCCATACATTGCCCACACCGCACACTGCTCACAACGCACACCTCATAAAATCACTACCGCATGATCGCACACTACCTAGTGGCTGGCTGCACACTCTCATATGTGCCACACACTTGGTAGTGGGATTA
The DNA here is from genome assembly GCA_030545235.1 of Helianthus tuberosus. NCBI lineage: Eukaryota > Viridiplantae > Streptophyta > Magnoliopsida > Asterales > Asteraceae > Helianthus > Helianthus tuberosus. Next base: position 124,910,739 of record CM060352.1, read on the forward strand.
TTAAAAACCAATTTTCCTTAGTTTTTCTATACAATGTTATCCTGCTAGTGTAAAACTTTATTAATTTTTTTGTAAAGTGATTTTTTTGTACTATTATGACTAGAGTTTAATAAATATTTGTTGATAACTAAAATCTAGGTCGGAGATGAAGTTTTCCTCAAAAGCATTCTAAACTCTACCGAGATTATAGCAAGAGAAAGGGTCCAGAGCTTGGACCCAAATTATCTAGTTGGTGCTACAGAGATTGGACCAGAATGGTGTGAGGTAAACGTTCAAGTACCAATAAAAAAAGATGAAAACTTGGTAAGATCATATGGTTTATTTTCTACAATTCAAGATTGTATTGGTGTATCCATCGCATGTATTTGTTAAACTTGTGATACAAATAATTTTAATCTCATGGAACTTAATGCTTATACATGGATTGTTTATTTGTAGGTAGTCCATAAGGATTGAGGACGCATGATGACTCAAGATTTTATGCTTCTTATTTCTTTAATTGCTTTTAATTTCTTTGTTAAATGTTAAGACTTTATGTTAGATAATGTTATAACTTATTTATGGTTAGTGTTTTTGTTATGAACATACTTATTTGAAATATAATGAAGTTTTATTTCTTTTATTAGTTGATGTTATACAATAACTATTAGGATGTTATATGTTGATGGTCTGTTTATAAAATTGGTTTTATAATATTATTTGAGATATTAAGGCTATTTTCTTGATATTAAAATAGATATAACGTTACATCATAAGGTCCTATAAATTAATTTTAAGGACGCTTGTATGTGTATCAAAAGATTAAAAGTAGGTAATCACATATTGTAACTTTGTAAAATGTCCTAATATGTTCCTTTTAGTACGCTATTTAAGTTGTCTATAGACATATTGTGCGACCATAAAATTGATTTCATATTCTTATTTGGTATATTAGGACCCTTTTCTTGGTACTAAGTTAGCTATAATGTTACATCATAAGGGTCCTATCAATTAATTTCTAAAGACGCTTGTAAGTGTATCAAAAGATTAAAAGTATGTAATCACATGTTAGAACATCGTAAAAGTGTCCTAATACGTTTTTATTAGGACACTATTTTGGTTGTTCAAAGATATATTACGCGACCATAAAATTGGTTTCATAATCTTATTTGAGATGTTAGGACGCTTTTTTTAGTTCCGGGACTTATTACGACCCCTTTACATGAAACGCTTTTACCATTGGTCCTATTAAATGAAAGGTCCTATAAAATAGCATTTTAGGACGCTTTTGCGCGTACTAAAAACTCAGTTTTCTTGTAGTGAAACAGTGTGTGCATTGCTAAACCGCCGTCCTAAACATGAAAAAGAAAGGATAACATAAATAAAATAAAATATCCGTTAAGTAACGGGTTATTAGGGGAGGGGGGTTGTCACTAGCGACCATTTTTCCATTACTCACAATATCCAATCATGTTCCGCCATGTCAGCAACCATTTTTCCATCACTCACAACCTTTTTTAGTGGGGGTGGTCATCACTCACCACCACACCCAACAATTTCCCCCCAACCAACAATTACCCTCACAAATAAAACCATCACGGCGTGGAAAAAATAACGAAATCATGTTTTCGTTATACTATAACGCGTTATACTTTCTTGTGGGGGTGGGAAAATGGATTTATCACGCGTTATATTTGATTTCGTGGAAAAAATAACGGACCGCCCCCTGGGCTCTTATACTCCCAAACTTATTTCTCACAGTTACATTATTACAAGCCATAGTTGTTCATTTTTTTATTTATAGTGCATAAGTTACATATTCACGTCATACGCGTGAGACAACCAATACAAGACTAAACCCTTGGTAGATTTAAGCTACATGTACGATGAACAACTAGGATGTATAATATATCTTCTTCTTCTTCCATTAAGCATCACTAATTGAGTGTTCCTCAGATGGCAATGATAGTTTAGTCGAAGAGGCATAAAATGGGGACATTGCTGCATATACCGCTGCTCCGTCTACAAGGCTAATACTTTCAGTAGGGTGGAATGCGTCCCAAAATACATAGTTTTGCCTCTCATTACATGGTACTTGACTGGGAACACATTGGCCCTCACCGATAGTTGTAGAGACCTTGCAGCAGGGTTGGTCCGTAACATTGAAATCTGGATGCGTTTAAGCACACAATTTAGATCAAATTACATTATGTAACTGAATCAACATGACTTGTAGCAACTTATTGCAACCCATCAACATCTATAAGTACCCAAGGAAACATCAACTCGGTAATCATTGATGTACTGCTCCAGTAGATGGTTTACAAAGTTATATTCTTTATTTTAGAAGTTCATTTGTAATAACGCTTGATTACTTAAATAATAGTGCAAATATACATGTGTAGCATGTTATACTTTTTTTATTAAACAATCGGCCAACTGATTAATGTTCAAGTAGCTTTTGATCACCTTCAAGCAAACATATTATTTATTTGAATATATGTAAGTAAAATTTATTCTCAACATATTTGCTTACTTGTTATCATGTTAACGGCAGAAAATAGTCTCACATTTTTTGAAAACTTTGCCTAATAACAAACAATAATAATCAAGTTCCTTAACAATATCATGAAAGTCACTCAATTTTTTTTCCTCTAATGTCGTTGACTTATTTTTAATTAAGTGAGATAAATGAAGCATATATAAATCTTGGTTACTATTTAGTGATATTTTTTATACATTTAACTTGAGAACGTTGTAATAGGAAGAAAACAATTCACAAAATAAGAGGAAGGTTAACGTACATTACGGCTTAACGTACTTCACGTACGACAGGTAATTACGCACGTTCATTTTAAAATCACGCACGTTATAACTCAAAAATCCAAAATCACGCATGTTGAAACACAATAATCACGCATATTGAAAACATTAATCACGCATGTTATAGAACAAATCACGCACGTTGTCGTACGTGAAGTACGTTAAGCCGTAATGTACGATATACTTTTTCCACAAAATAATAACCTAGTTTTATAATTGTTCAATTTAAGTCAAATAGCGTTAAAATAATCATTGAATAGTAGCCAACATTCTTATATGTTTTATTTTCCTCCACTTAATAATAAAGTTTATATAAATTTATAAATTATTTTCAAAAAATTACAACAATTGACAAAAGTTGGCTGATTTTGAATAAAACCTGATTGATTTTCACAAACTTTAAGTGAGTTTATTAGTACACTACCTAAACTTAGTATGGTATGAAATTGACTAATTACTTGAATCTATTTGTTAAAAGGTAACCATTGAGCTATAAGAATACCGTTAGAATATCCTAGCGGAGGCTCCATGTATATGAACTTCGCTCCAGGGAGTTTACTCTCGAGGTCAACGAGAGCAGCTGTAAGCCTTGCATTGAATTGTACAACAGCATAGTTTACTGCATCAACACATACATTTGTTTCATATCTAGCCATCATTGCAGGGGCGCATCCTGCATATCCGGCTCCTGATACTGCAAACTTTCTTGCTCCAAACTCATACAGTTTCTACAAATGAAAAGGATAAAAATAAGGAAATTCACAAAATATTACAACCTTGACAAATAAAAAAGAAAAAAAAAAAAAAAAAACCTTTCCAAAATATACACGTACCATTTTTTAATTTTTTTCAAAACTATTTAACTAATTAGAACTCGTCAAGTCAACTCCACCGCTGAGAAGGCTAGTACTTAGCGAGCGGCTATGGCTTTTTTTTACTGCTCGGGGCCTTAGGTGGCGGCTAGAAGGCTTAGCCAGCATTTTTTTCTTTAGCCAGCTAGAAGGCTTAGCCGGAGTTTTTTTTTTTTTCGCCATGCCACTGGTAATTATTTTAACTATTTTGTAAGACTTTTTTTTTTTATCAAATAACCATTTCGGAAAGTTTCTGGTCAAATTTATAAATCGTGACCGAATCCTTGGAGGTTGCTAACTTTGCGGCCGTTACGTGTCCTGTCGGAATTCGGTTGATAAATAAGCGACTACATTTTTCTGTCGCAAATTTTGGTTGCAATTGCCCAGTTTTCTAAATATCATGTATAACAAATGATGATTAAAAACAAATGTTTGATAGCTAGCCCTTAAAGTACCTACCAATAGCTGTTCACTATATTGTTGTACAAGGATTTCTGCATACTCTTCGGGTGTATACAGGCTACTTGTGTTGTAGTATTGTGGAAAGAAATAGTTGTTGATGAAATCATTATTTCCCATTGCAACTGTGTATATGCATTTGTTGAGATGTTCTTGTACTGGAGCTACACTTCCCTTTCCAATTAAGTCAATTAGTTGCAATATAATGATAGCATGACGTGCTATTTGCTGATTCAAGCTTATCCTACCACCCTGTTATCAAATTATCAATATTAATGGAATAATAATATAGTCATGTATATAAGATACATCCATGCAGACGTTAGGTTATAAATTTATATCATAAATATGCATGGGAGCTGTCAAATGTGTAAAGAAAATTACCATGTGTTGGCCACTTTCGTCGCGAATTCCAGCCGCGCCTGATGCGTAGTTTACCCCACGAACGATGTCTTTGCGACTTACGGTCGCATAAGGTGGAATGGAGTTTTCAAACCCAAGTAGTTCAGCTGTGAAGTAGGGATGAGCAAAAACCGATTAGTGAACTGAAACCGACAAAACAGAAATAACCGACCAAAGTACTACTAATGCATGGATTCGGTTTTGTTTTCTTTGAAAACCGAAAATTAAGATTCGTTTTCGGTTATGCCTCGCTCCAAATACAAACTGTACTTCAAAATTAAATCAAACTATAAAGCCAAACTGCCAACTTGTTTGAGTGTTTGTTTTTTGGGTTTATGCCCCAAATTTAATAAGTTGGCTTCAAATTTTATACACAAATTCATTCATATGTACATATGTTGGGCAAATTTTAGGTTGTATTTCATTATTTTGGGCAAATTTATCTTTTGGCCTAAAATTTCGTACACAAGTTCATTAATATGCGGTTAAGGCCAAAAGTCTTAGATTCAAATTCATTATCTAGGTAAACGTTTTCAGCCCAAACATTTTTTTAAGAGTTAAAACATGTTATTGTGAAGGGAAAACTTTTTCAGCCCCAAACATTACAACATGTTATTATGAAAACATATAGGATATATGTTGTACCACAATAACATGCCAGTCATTTCAAGTTATAGCCAGATTCAAGTTATCTATGCAACATTCATATTTTATAAATAGGAAGAGATAAACACCAATAACGTCGGCAATATTTCGACCGTTGGAAAATCTTCCAGTTGGACCATCAGGAAAGTCGACCCCGTAGGGTGGGAAGTTGACTTTTGCCTCTGTAACAAGGTCGTTATTGTTGCCGTTATCATATAACGAGTCACCAAATATGAAGTAACATGGGACTTGAGGATCACCAATGGTGAACGACGATAGTGTTGCTATGAATAACATAAAAACACAAGCTTCAACATAACCCATTTTTCTTTCTCTTTGGAAAATCCAGATAGAGATTGAAGTGTGGTTTGGATATAAAAGTGACTTGAAGAAGAGGTACTTATATAGACAAAATCTTGAATAATTGGTATATGACAAGTCAATATATTATTGCATTCCCATGTGATCTTTCTTTGTTTTTATATAGCAGGGTTACCACTATGTCTCTTCAGTCTTTTATGCACCATGGCTTCTTAACATCCATACAAATTGTATCCAAAATCTTGATCGGATATAATAAAGTATTTTACTGAGTTAAACATGCTTCACATGTCGATTTTGTAGAGATATTATGAATGTTTCTTGAAACAGCATTATGTTCCAGTGATTTATAGGACCTAAGTGACAGTCTAAACTGTGTTGTAACAACATATTGTGGGTTTTTAATAGAGAAATTTACTAAAATAGCCAAGAATAAAGTTGACTTACCAGAATAGCCAGCTTATGCGTCCTTAATTCTTTAAATGGATGCGTGTATGAAAGAAGCAGCAAGTACGAAAATGGGATGCATGGCACGGACGCATGGGATGAAGCACGGACGCACATGGGCGGATCTTAATAGGGCTCAGGCAGGGCCACGGCCCGGGCAAGTTTTTCGGCCGTAGTGCTAATTTTCCGCATTTCGAACGAAATTTTTTATATATACTATGTATCTTTCGGCCATGGCACGTTCAACGGGCAAGATCCGCCACTGCGGACGCATGGGATGAGTCGGCAACGCATGGGATGAGTCACGGACGCATGGGATGATGGCATGACTCACGGACGCATGGGATGATGGCATGAGTCACGGACGCATGGGACGCATGATGTCATTGAGACACGTGTCACTTCTACATTGGCGGACACATGAATGAGCCCTGCAGACGCATAAGCTCTCTCGTAATCAGTGATGCCCTGCTCCACCGACGCATGAGGTGGCCAATTTTGATAAGTCAAACTTATTCTTGGCTATTTTAATAATTTCTCTTTTAATATCCTTATTATATATTTGATGTTTATTCATGGTTACAAAATTCGAAAAATAAACACTGACCACGAATTAAACGAACAATGACCACAGCACTATCCATACGTGAAGGTCCCAGAAATCACTAAAAACCAATTCAAGTGTACACCGACACTTGGAAGGGGGTTATAATCAGTATTATTATAAATTTATTATATTAAATAGCATAGGAGGCTTTGATGGTGTACGGGGAGGACCTCCGTACAAGACCCACAATTTTGAGGGGCATGCGATTTAAAAAAATAATAACAATACTAATTTGATTTTTTTTAAATAATAACAAAACATAACGGATGGACACATTTTTTCAAGCTTGAATAAGGTATGTGAATTCTCAGAGACGTCTGTGTTAAATAGGTTAAGTAAGTGGTTACATAGTCAACAATAACCTTGAAAGGGCAACAACTAGTTGTTTGCCCTAGATCGATAATTTTTATTTACCTACATATGAAAATTTTCATTTAGCTAAATATATTCCAGCGAAGTATGGGAACCAGACAAGAAGTGACAGTCGAAATTGTATAGTATCTACTCAATATATTATATTTTAAAATCCACCACCCCTTACCTTTAAGATATTATTATTTACACTTATAGATGTGTTCATCATGGTAACAAATTTGGGAAAATAATCACGGAGTTACGATTCAGAAAGGACATAAGTAGAAAAACATGCAACTTAATCAACGAATAAAGCGAAGAATGAGCACAACGCACGCCATACGTGAAGGTCCTAGGAATCAACAAAAACCAATTCAACTGCACACCAACACTTGGAAGTTGGAAGTGCTTAATACTATAGGGGGGAGTTCACGTAAGAAGTGGAAAATCCGGTGTTGCAAAGCGTACGAAGTTGCTCACGTCCGTTTATCTCACTTCATCTACGTGTGTAAATTAATATTGCATCGTATAGTATAGGGTCATACGCATCGTATATATACGATGCCTATAGGGTTCCTTCAAAGTCAGTGCCTAACTCGTGTCAGGCACAGATTTTGAGGGTGTCTATACACATCGTATAGCCTAGCCCTATACGATACGTACTACACCATGCATTTAGAAAACAAATGAATTTTTGGAGTGTGAATTTGATGTTTTCTTGATGCCTATACGCTGAGTATAGGTGACGTAGCATGTGAAATGATAACGAAGAACAAATCATGTTGATTCTGCAAATGCCCGTTGTAGGTCCACTAGCGGAGGATCTAGTCGCCTAATCCTTGTGATACGAACAAACCCGGTTGTGCGGAATCCAACCGGGAAAGCAAACCGAGATCAAGAACACAAAGACACAAAGATTCAACTTTAAAGCTCACTTATATAACATTCAGAACAGTTACAGTACAACAATTACAACACAACTCTTAAACTTTCTGAATACTCTCTCAGTGTGTGTTCTCTCGTGTTGTAACAATCCTAAATAAACCGACACCCTCGAATTTTTCCGACACCCTAATATATTTTAAAATACCCCAATATGTCCCAAAATACACCCCATACGTGAAAACGGGCCCCAGATATCTTAAATATTATTAAAGTTAATTAAAATTCTGATTTTTGGATTGAGGTGGGCCGCGTAAACCCCACCCCAATCCTTACGCGGGCCGCGAGAGGCCCAAGAGGTGGCGTAGCCCGGTGTGGCCACGTGGCCCAACACCCGGCAAGTCTAGTCGATGACTCAGCCAAGCTACGCGTTGACCAGGGTTTGACGCGGGCCGCGTAGACCCTTGTCTACATTTACGCGGGCCGCGTAAAAGTTGAAGTGAGGCACTATAAATTGCGTTGCTTGGCCTTCAGTCCAATTCGTTCAATCTTTTCATTTCTCTCTCAATTTCTACGTAGTATACGATATACTCGGGTCTAATACCCCACTAAATAGCAAAGTTCTGCTCCGTTGTAAGTATCATAACCCTTGGATACGTATTAGATACGCTGCCCGATTGATCTAGGGTTCCGTAACGGCTGTCGTGGTTCTGCCTGACGTAGTCGTTGGAATGCCGTCTCAGGAAGGGTATTATTAATGTTAAAATTGGTTATTATACTAACGCGTGTGCATTTGTGTAATTATAGATTGTCACCAGGAAACCCTAAAGGATAATCTAAGACAGCAATGTGAGTTTATCCGCTTTTTGTAAACCTTTTTTGTGAATTGTTTTTACAAAACCTCACATGATTAATTATATATTAAGCAGTTATAAAGTATTTGTAAGAATACAATTATCATGAGTATGTTGGGGTTTTGTATACAAAATTTGTTACCACCTAGTCAAGGAGTAACATTTCCACAAGTCGGGTCTGACAGTACCATGAATGTTAATTGTTATAACTTGGAAACAAATATAATTGCGAGATCGCTCTCAATACTGTACAATGGTTTTTATTTAAACTTGATTAAACTGGGATTCACTCACCAGTATTTCCCACTGACAAATGTTTTTAAAACGTGTTTCAGGTAACAAACTGTGAAAGCCAAATAGAAGCCAGCTGGACAACACTGAAGGCTTGGAAAAGTAGCAATAAAGTTACCTAAATTAAAATAGATGTTTTTAATAAATAAAGTAGGATTTATTTCTATGAAAACGTGTGTACTGTGAACTTGGGTTTATCCCATATGTTTAATATTATGAAAATGTGGTATTTTACTCTGATCAAATAATTCCTAACTATAGTCCTGATGAAAAAATTCCGCTGCCAAATTAGACAATACGCGATACCATCGAAACTGGCTCGCGGCCGCCCGTTCCCAGGGATTAGGGATCGGAGGTTGCGACAGAAGGTGGTATCAGAGCTAAGCCACTGATTCAGCCACATAAGTGTTCGGCTGACATCAAAATTCAGTCTGTTAGGAAATAAATTACGGGATTACGTGCATAGTTGTATTTTATTTCTATGTGTTATTTGACTATTTGTTAGTTTACAGTATGAGCGACCAAGGACCATCTGACGCGTACCGTCAATTGTCTGGTTCGCCTAGAAGCGAAGGCACCTCCTCTTCTCAGCCTGCCCTCTCAGGGTACTCTGCTAATACGGAAAAAGGAATCTTTGTGTATAAGGCTCAGTCAGAAGAGCCATTTCCTCAGAAAAAGAGGGGATGATTCAGTAGAGGGGCACACGAGCGTAGGAAGCGTATGAAAAAGTTACAAGACCAGAGAGTACTAGCAGCAGCTAAAAGAGAAACTGATTCCTATGCCCAGGATATGCTTAATAGGGGTATAGCCAACATCCACATCTTAGCAACCACTGCAGCTGACCCTAACCTGGAGCAAATAATAGCACCCCAACCACAACCACCAATTCCTGACCAACCAATGGAAATAGAAAACCCTGAAAATCAAGTAGAAATGCATGACTTCAATCCGGAGGAAATACCTATGGTACAAGCACCAAACCCCTTAGAACCAAATTACGACCCCTGGTGGGATGACGTTAAGGACTATATGCAACGCTACCCGATACATGAAGACACGCCCATGCCAAACATAGGAGTCTACCCAGGTTTGGATCCCTTAGATCCCTATTACCACGATGAATACATTAGGGAGATTTTAGAAGATCCTTACCGATTTCAGGCCCATACACCTCTATACCAGGAACCTGCACCCCAGATTCCAAACCTAGAATCTGCACCCCCAATGAGTGTAGAAAACGTACAAGAACTTAGGATATTTGGTGAGGAAATTTTAGAAAGTAGTGAACGAATGAGACAGGTGGGAGAGCGACTCGTCTGGAAGTATGACGAGCGCAATATGGATTTTTAGATGAATCCATATCCATGAATGTGATGGTAGAATGGTAGTAATAATAATAATAAAATAATATGATATGTGTGTATGTGTATGAAAAAAAAAAACTACGGATGCCTATTACTAGTAGTGTAGTTTTGAATTTCAGTCGGTATTGTAATTTTAATTTCAGTACTGGTGTGTAATAGATGCATAGTATATGAATAGAGTAAGTCGCAATGATCGACGCTTTTAACCAAAAATGCGTGTCATGTGATTGGCTATATTAAATATTATTTTGTGATATTAATATGTGGTAAATGTTTAAAATTCAGATGGCCGACGAAGGAAATCAAGGAAATCTGAATAACGATAACCAGAGTAACATTAACTTGGTTAATGAGAATCCAAGCATCAATAACAATGGAAACCAAGTGGATAATAGTGCTATCCAACACATAGTGGCACAAGGAATTATAGATGCAATGCCATTTATTATTCAAATGGTTCAAGAAGCGAATAATAAAAGTAAACATAGCAGTAAGCGACCAATTGAACCAGAACACAGCGTGAACAATGGACCCGTACTTCAAGCGCCCATTTCGAAAAGAAGAAGAACCATGCCTTATGGTTGTTCTTACAAAGAATTCTGGTCCCGCAAACCAATAGAATTCTCTGGCAATGAAGGACCCATTGCAGCCCTACGCTGGATAGAGAAGACGGAGGTTGTCTTAAAAATAAGCAAGTGTGCTGAAGAAGACAAAATAATGTTTGCTTCTAATCTGTTTAAGAACTCAGCCTTAGAATGGTGGAACACTATCCTCCAATCAAAAGGAAGTGATAGGATATACAACATGGAATTGGAGGAATTTAAAAATATGATAGAAAGGAAATTATGTCCTCCCAATGAAAAGGAACAGATAGCAAATAAGTTTCTAAACATAAGGATGACTGGGGTAGATAGTAAGGGTTATACTACCACATTCTTTGAATATGCTAGAATAGTACAAACCCTTGCATCACCTGAACCGATATTAATCTCATGTTACATCTGGGGATTAATTGGAAAGATTAGACATGTAGTCAAGGCAGCTAGACCTCAAACCATAGAAGAAGCTGTAGAACTAGCAAATACCTTGACAGATGAATTAATCCGTACTAGAGAAGAAGACCAGAGGAGAAACCTAGCTCAAAGGTTTACCCAAGAATTCCGTTCTGGGAATTTCAACCGTAGGAATATAGGTTCTACCTCTGCACCATTCTGCAAGGTCTGCAAGAAAAAGCATTCGGGAAAATGCTCCACTTTTTGCAATTTCTGCAAGATGCCAGGACACAAGGAAGAAGATTGCAGGAGAAAATCCAGTAATGGACTGTGCTTCAACTGTGGAGAAAAAGGTCATATCAAGCTGAACTGTCCAAAACTAGCTACAGCTATGAACAACAAGAATACTAAAAATGCTAGAGCATTCGTTCTAACTGCAGATGAAGCCAAGATGATTCCAGACGCTATAGCTGGTACGTTTTTAGTTAATGATGTTTTTGCTAAAGTATTATTTGACTCTAGTGCAAACCAAAGTTTTATTAATACTTCGTTTTGCAAACTTTTAAATCAATCATTAACTAAACTACCACAAGAATGTCTAGTAGAGACAGCAAATGGAGAAACGATTAGGATTTCTGAAATATTGCAGGGAGCAAGAATAGAATTTTTAAACCAAAAGTTTATGGCAAATCTTTACCCAATGAATCTGGCAGTATTTGATATTGTATTAGGAATGGATTGGTTAATAGGCAATAAAGCCAATATTTTATGTAATCAAAAGTCAATCCAAGTAAATTCACCAAAAGGTGAAAAGATCACAATTAAAGAAGATAAACCCTCTAGATCCACAAAATTCATCTCTGTGATGAAAACTGCAAGCTATATAAGAAAAGGGTCTATAGTGTATTTGATTTCCATAATCACTAACACTAAAGGGAAAAAATTAAAAGACATTCCAGTAGTGTCTCAGTTTTCAAATGTATTTCCAGAAGAATTACCAGGACTACCGCCGGACAGAGAAGTTGAATTCAGAATTCATCTACTGCCAGGAACAGTACCGATTGCCAAAGCACCCTACCGTTTGGCACAACCAAAATGCAGGAACTAAAGAAACAGTTAGACGAATTGTTGGAGAAAGGATTTATACAGCCAAGCTCATCGCCGTGGGGAGCACCGATTTTATTTGTTAAAAAGAAGGACGGATCAATGCGTATGTGCATTGACTACCGTGAATTAAACAAGGCCACGATTAAGAATCGGTATACATTACCGAGAATCGATGATCTGTTCGATCAATTGCAAGGAGCTCGATTTTTCTCTAAAATCGATTTAAGGTCAGGATATCATCAATTAAAGGTACAGGAAGAGGACATTCCTAAAACTACATTTAGAACAAGGTATGGCCATTATGAATTTACTGTCATGCCATTTGGTTTAACCAATGCCCCAGCCGCATTTATGGACATGATGAACCGAATATGTAAGCCATATTTGGATAAATTCATAATTGTTTTTATTGATGATATTCTCATCTATTCTAAAAGTAAAGAGGAACATGCAAAGCATTTACACGCACTTTTAAGTTTATTAAGAAAGGAAAAGCTTTACGCTAAATTTTCAAAGTGCGAGTTTTGGTTAGAACAATTACAGTTTCTTGGATACTTAGTTAATCATGAAGGAATTCATGTGGATCCCACAAAGATCGAGGCGATTACCAAATGGAAACCCCTGAGTCACCAACCGAGGTTAGAAGTTTCTTAGGATTGGCCAGTTATTATAGAAGATTTATTCAAGATTTTTCTAGAATAGCCATTCCTTTAACTAAGTTAACCTGTAAATCCATAAAGTTTGAATGGGGACCAAAACAAGAAGAAGCTTTTAGAATTCTTAAGCATAGACTAACCCATACACCCATATTAGCGTTACCAGAAGGAACTAAAGATTTTGAAGTATATTGTGACGCTTTCAAACTAGGTTATGGATGTGTGTTGATGCAACACCAAAAGGTTATAGCATATGCGTCTAGACAACTTAAGAATCATGAAGAGAATTATTCAACCCATGATCTAGAATTAGGAGCTATAATTTTTGCCCTTAAAATTTGGAGACATTATCTTTATGGTAGTAAGTTTACAATATTCACAGATCATAAAAGTTTAAGGTATGTTTTCGGGCAAAAAGAATTGAATATGAGACAAAGACGTTGGATGGAAATGCTTAGTGATTACGATTGTGATATCCAGTATCATGAAGGAAAAGCAAATGTAGTGGCAGATGCTTTAAGCCGAAAGTATCACGAAAAGCCAAAAAGGGTACGTTCTCTTAAATTAAATCTACAAGTAGATTTAAATGATCAGATAAGAGAAGCACAAGAATTAGTAATCAAAGATGATACTGAAAAATTAAAAGGTATGCTAAAGGAATTAGAACAAGGAACATATGGAATTTGGAGATTACATAAGAAGAGAATATGGATACCGAAATTAGGAAACCTACGTCATCGTATATTAGAAGAAGCCCATAAATCTAAGTATACGATGCATCCAGGAAGTGATAAGATGTACCAAGATTTAAGAAAAAAAAATTGGTGGATAGGAATGAAAAAGGACATAGCAGCCTATGTTTCTAAATGTTTAACTTGTTCACAAGTTAAAGCTGAACATCAGAAACCCCTAGGATTGTTGCAACAGTTAGAAATGCCAGTGTGGAAATGGGAATTAATAACAATGGATTTTGTTACTAAATTACCCAAAACAAAGAAAGGAAATGATACAATCTGGGTGATTGTAGATAGGCTAACCAAGTCAGCTCATTTCCTACCAATGAAAGAAACTTTCAGTATGGAACAGTTAGCTAAATTATATGTAAATGAAATCGTTTCATTACATGGAATACCTTTATCAATTATTTCTGATAGAGATAGTCGTTTTACCTCTCATTTTTGGTCAAGTTTCCAAAAAGCAATGGGAACCAAGTTAAATATAAGCACAGCTTACCATCCTCAAACAGACGGACAAAGCGAAAGGACAATTCAGACGATGGAAGACATGCTTAGAGCTTGTGTAATTGATTTTGGAGGTAATTGGGATGATCACTTACCTTTAATATAATTTTCTTATAATAATAGCTATCACACAAGTATCAATGCTGCACCATTCGAAGCACTTTATGGACGAAAGTGCAGAACCCCAGTCTGTTGGGCAGAAATTGGAGAAAGCAACTATCCGGACCTGAGATAGTGCAAGAAACAACTGATAAGATCATTCAAGTCAAGGAACGACTGAAAGCAGCAGGTGAGCGACAAAAGAGCTATGCTGATAACCGACGCAAACCATTGGAATTTCAAGTAAGAGATAAAGTATTGTTAAAAGTCTCTCCTTGGAAAGGAGTAGTAAGATTCATCAAACGGGGAAAGCTAAGTCCCAGGTATATTGGACCTTTTGAGATTATTAGAAGAATAGGACTTGTAGCCTATCAGCTACAACTGCCAGAGGAAATGGCAGGAATACATGATGTATTTCATGTATCAAATCTCAAGAAATGCTTAGCCGATGAATCACTGGTAGTACCTCTTAAAGATACAGAGGTAAATGAACAACTCAAGTTTGTAGAAAGACCTCTACAAATTGAAGACAGGAAAGTCAAAAATCTCAAGCACAAGAGACTAGTTCTGGTCAAAGTGAAGTGGGACTCCAAAAGAGGACCTGAGTACACATGGGAGCTTGAATCAGAAATGCAAAGGAAATATCCACACTTGTTCCAGTAGATCTCGAGGACGAGCTCTAAAACAAGGTGGGGAGGATGTAACAATCCTAAATAAACCGACATCCTCGAATTTTTCCGACACCCTAATATATTTTAAAATACCCTAATATGTCCCAAAATACACCCCATACGCGAAAACGGGCCCCGAATACCTTAAATATTATTAAATTTAATTAAAATTCTGATTTTTGGATTGAGGCGGGCCACGTAAACCCCACCCCAATCCTTACGCGGGCCGCGAGAGGCCCAAGAGGTGGCGCAGCCCGGTGTGGCCACGTGGCCCAACACCCGGCAAGTCTAGTCGATGACCCAGCCAAGCTACGCGTTGACCAGGGTTTGACGCGGGCCGCGTAGACCCTTGTCTACATTTACGCGGGCCGCATAAAAGTTGAAGTGAGGCCCTATAAATTGCGTTGCTTGGCCTTCAGTCTAATTCGTTCAATCTTTTCATTTCTCTCTCAATTTCTACGTAGTATACGATATACTCAGGGTCTAATACCCCCCTAAATAGAGAAGTTCTGCTCCGTTGTAAGTATCATAACTGTCACACCCCCAAAATCCACACGCGGAGTATCACCGCTTGAAGGCGTGACTGACCAGGATCAAGCCACCAATCATATTGAACATAACAAGTAATAAGTAAAATTCAACCACACAATATGAAAGGTGTTTCAAATAAAAAACGTAGTTAAGTGTTTAGCGGAAGCATAATTGTAAAACCCAATGTAAGTATTAAGTACGAAATAAAGTAATGTTTTAGCATGGCACACACTGCCATGTCCCACAACGACCGTGTCAGACCCCCAAAATCCATATGCGGAGTACCACCGCTTGGAGGCGTGACTGACCAGGATCCAGCCACCAATTATACTGAGCATTTGTTTATAGTGAAAGTATTCGCCAACCACAATAGTTAGTAAACATCATAGTTTAAGGTTTTAAAGGTTTAAGTTCGAATAACAGTTTAAGTAAACAGCGGAAGCATAAACCAAACAGTTTTAAAACAAGGATTCATAGTTCAAGATTATTTAAAACCCAACACACGGGTTAAGACGACCACTACACATCCCCAAGCTGCAAGCTCCTGAGTCACTGGTTACCTGCAAAGCATGCAGTAGGGTATCAACAAAAATGTTGGCGAGTCCACGAGTTGTCCAGTTTTAATTACCAAAAACTTGTTTCACCAGTTAATTTATCCGTTTATACATGCGATGGGGAGCTACCCCATAGGTAAGCGACTAAACTGTTTTTCCAATACCGAATACTTACTTAACCGTACGTTTCCGTAGTGCCCCGTTGTCAATGTTCTATCATCATTGACGGTTTGCCAGAGTTCATTAGTTCACTCCCGTTCCCAGTAACAAGGGTCGGTGTGAGGCTGGTTACACCTAAATAGCGCTATTAACTAATAACCCGTTCGCCAGGCCCCGGCGACTAATCGGTATTAAATGGTAGGGACTTAAGTGATAGAGTTTCGTTTAGTGTTGCTTGTTGCATTCCGTATAAACAATAATTAACCAAGAGTTCCCAGTAACAAGGGAGGTAAGTAAGTTTGTTCCCAGTAACAAGGGAAGAAAAGTAAGTTTGTATCCCTTACGCGGGGATAGCATTGATTAAGTTTCCGTTTCCCAAAACCACCGGGAACGCATGCTTTAATAGTTGTGAACTCACCTTGGGTTGCTCGGCAGTTTAGTTTACTTGGTCAAACACGTTGGTCACCACGTCCTAGCATGGTTACCAGTATAGGTCAGGTTTGGGTACAAAGAAGTCACGTATATTCTACACGTATCTAACACAAAGCATGCACAACATATAATTATCCAATAAGTCATTGGGCCCGTCTAAATTCTTTGATCAGCAACAGTTAACAGTTAACACGTAGCCTACTAAACAGTAACAAGCATGTGCAGATAATACACTTGGGCCCAATAACGAAAACTAACAGCCCAGTCGAGACCAGGTGGTCTCGACTCGAGAACAGGTGGTCTCGAGGCGCAACCAGGAGGTCTCGAGTCATAGACTTCTGATCTCGAGTAGTGCAGGTATGAGTCGCAACCTCAGGGATCTCGAGTCCAGTCTCGAGTCGCAATCAGAAGATCTCGAGTCGAGACCTTGATGGTCTCGAGTCCCCAAGTCTGTTTTGAGTTGCTTGGACATGGTCTCGAGTCGTAACCACTACAGTCTCGAGTTGTCACGTGTTGGTCTCGAGTCGCAATCTCCGCTGTCTCGAGTTGTAGTTTGCTGGTCTCGAGTCGAGATAGGGGGTCTCGACTCGCACACCTGATGACCGAAAACCTTCTAGAACTTGTCTAATAGTACTATCCAATAGAATTCTGTTTTCATGATAATATATACTATCCAACCAAAATGCATAAACATGTTTTATTGTCTAATTCTATTTCAACATGGATCAAAATAGCATATTCAAATGTTCATAACATGTTCATAACCTATTCAAATAGTTCATCATCTTTTTAGGGTTTTCATCATGTTCTTCATTGGATACAATAAACCACAATAACATACACAAACATGAACATATCCTCATTAATCAAAATACCACAATAACATACACAAACATGAACATGTCCTCATTAATCTAAATAAGCATAAACCACAATAATCACACAACCTAGTCATCCTTATTAGTTCTTAAATCCAACATATCCGACCAATACATGCTTGTATAGTTCTTAAATCAAACATGAACATGTGCACCCCTAATCAAATAAACACTTTAATCATACATAAATAATGGTCATAGTGCATTTATCACTAAACAAACAAGGTGGGGTACTAACCGATTCAAGTGTGGGCATGAGGGTGTGAAGTAGTGAAGAATGAAGCTTCCAAATGGTTGTGCACAAGCTGATCCGTGAGTCCCTTGTGGTTGTCGCCGGCTTGATCCGAGAGAGAAGGAGATGAGAGGTTGTGTTTAAGGTTTTAGTGAGAGAGAGAGGGAGTGTGAGGATGAAATGAGAGAGAGTGTAAAGGGGAGTGTGTGTGAGGGTTTTAGGTTCTTATAAGAGGTGGTGCACCCTAAGTGGGTTCCGGATGGGTTAAGGAGGGGAGCGGCCCAAACGGCCCAACTGTTTACTCGAGACCGAGTGGTCTCGAGTCGGGTTCGCGGTCTTGGCCCACTACAAACATATATATACACTACATATACACACTCACATAGAACAAGAAGATAATACGAATTTCATTTAATAACATATATACACCTAATGTAATTACAAGATATTTGCTCGGGAAAACCTAGAGTGTCACATTATCCCCAAGTTTTAAGAACTTCCGTCCCGAAAGTTAAGGCAGCCACTGACAAGCTAGTGTAAGTGAGAACGTTTCAACGGGGTGTCACAGACCGCGCCTCCCTGTGCAAGCTCCATGAGTACCTAACGACCTGCAAGGCATGTAACAACGAGTCAACAACAAAGTTGAGCGAGTTCACAGTTGGTTGTTTAGTTACAGTGTTCGTAAATCATATGTTTATTTCGTAAACCATGTCCTGTATTAATCTGTATCGTGGTTTCCCAAACATGTTTGCGAAGACTAGTGGGGGCTTCCCATGTGTATCGTATTAATCCGTATCGCGGTTTCCCAAACATGTTTGAAATGATTAGTGGGGGCTTCCCATGTTGTATGTTACTAGACTAGTCGTATCCGTACGTGCCCTTTTTAATCCAAGGACCGTAGCAAGTATGAGTGTACGTAGGTTTTACGTACGTGCCCTTCAATCCGAGGACAGTGAAAAGTAGTTTAATAGTAATGATAGTACGAGTAGTTATTCAATCCCATTCCCAACCCACCGGGAATCCCATGCCTTAGGAGTGTGAACTCACCTTGGTTTGCTCGGTATGCTAAACTATGTGCTCACAAGAAATCAGTCAAGTCCTATAGTATGCACGTATTCTCAATCAGTTCAAGTTCGTAAAGTTTCGCATGCAATCTATGACACAAAGTGTGCTTGGCAGTTAACATCATGTATCACGTAAGCAGTAAATCAATATCATGCAATTCATGCTTCTCATAAATGTCTTTCACAGTTTATTCTAACATGGTTGTTCGTTAACAGTCTTGGTAAGCTTAACAGTGTTAATCAGGATTATCAAAATTAGTATACATAATAAAGTTAACACACTTAATGTAGTTACTGTTTCATATAAAGTTAGATCAAACTTAACAAAGTTATCATACATAATGAGCTTAACATACATAACCTAGTTAACATAACCCAGTTAACATATTAACATAATTGACATGCTTAACAGTGTAAGTAAACTTAACAGTTTTAATACGCTAACAGAGTTAGTGTCCAAATCACTCGACGAAATCAACATGGCGAAAACACCATGGACGAAATCGCCTTTGGACGAAAACCCTAGGCGACGAAATCCATGGGTTTTCGTCTTGTTCCCTGTGTTTTCGTTGGCACCTGATTTCGTCGATAAATGTAACAGTTAGGCATCAACAAATGAAAACACTAATCATCATCATTATCAGCAGTTTCATCAACCCAATGATCATACGATTATCAGATCCTAATTATTTAATCATTGCCTCATCCGCTCTTGTAACACATACATATACACAGCATGCAGTATCACTTAACCATTTAACAGTAAATATAATCATGAGTCATGAATCACAAATTCAATCCTAGATATCTCAACTAACAAACCCCAATAAAAAACATACAATTTAATTCATCAGAACTCTAATATTTGAAATCATGCATTGATCATGGTAGTTCAGACTTAGACACATAAACCCATCAGCATACAAATCATGTGTTTCCCAGATCATTAAAACGTTGCACCCTTAACAATCACTATCAATTCATATGATGATAAGCATCGCATGATAACAGTTACCTCATAAAGCTAAATAACAGTCAAAAGTGTTTTCAATCATTTAATCGAATAAGGATTAATACTAACTGCGAGGCACGAAACAATACTGGATCGATCTAGGGGATTTTGGGATGTTGGGGAATCCAAGGTTGTCGTCGGGTTTTGCAAAGAGTGTGCAGGAAGTGTCTAGGGTTCTAAAACTACACTGATGTAACCGATCCAAGGGTTTATACCGTAGACACCAATGGGCCGACCTAACAGCCTTGGGCCAAAGCCCATATATGACGAAAACACCTGATTTCGTCGAAGTGGGGTGTTTTCGTCGTTAAGGTGTTTTCGGGTAGGGGTTTTCGTCGGGCAGGGGGTGTTTGACAAAGGTTCCTTTTTATATAATTGTAAAACATAAATTAATACCACCACATTATAAACATACACAAATAATGCACATCAAGTATATATAAAACACACTTTGCAAATAGGTACAAGATTAAATCAAATAGAGACCTTGAAAACTCGAGTTGTCACAATAACCCCTGGATACGTATTAGATGCGCTGCCCGATTGATCTAGGGTTCCGTAACGGCTGTCGTGGTTCTGCCCGACATAGTCGTTGGAATGCCATCTCGGGGAAGGTATTACTAATGTTAAAATGGGTTATTATACTAACGCGTGTGCATTTGTGTAATTATAGATTGTCACCAGGAAACCTTAAAGGATAATCTAAGACAACAATGTGAGTTTATCCGCTTTTTGTAAACCTTTTTGTGAATTGTTTTTACAAAACCTCACATGATTAATTATATATTAAGCAGTTATTGAGTATTTGTAAGAATACAATTATCATGAGTATGTTGGGGTTTTGTATACAAAATTTGTTACCACCTGGTCAAGGAGTAACATTTCCACAAGTCGGGTCTTACAGTACCATGGATGTTAATTGTTATAACTTGGAAACAAATATAATTGCGAGATCACCCTCAATAATGTACAATGGTTTTTATTTATTCTTGATTAAACTGGGATTCACTCACCAGTATTTCCCACTGACAAATGTTTTTAAAACGCGTTTCAGGTAACAAACTGTGAAAGCCAAATAGAAGCCAGCTGGATAGCACTGAAGGCTTGGAAAAGTGGCAATAAAGTTACCTAAATTAAAATAGATGTTTTTAATAAATAGGATTTATTCCTATGAAAACGTGTGTACTGCGAACTTGGGTTTATCCCATATGTTTAATAATATGAAAATGTGGTATTTTACTCTAATCAAATATTTCCTAACTACGGTCCTGATGAAAAATTCCGCTGCCAAATTAGACAATACGTGATACCACTGAAACTGGCTCGCGGCCGCCCGTTCCCAAGGATTAGGGATCAGAGGTTGCGACACGTGTGTCTCTGTTTTCTTCAATGTGTTCTTTTTTTTCTGTCTTTTGTTTGTTGTGCATATATATAGGCTGCAGATCGACGAATGATCTGCAGCGACGAATAACTACGACGAACAACCTGCAGCGACGAAAGACTCCCACGAAAAACCAACACGACGAAAAACTGATGTTTATGAGGTTTTTCATCATACATGAATGATCAGGTTCTTCGTTAGGAGCATGTGCAGGTTTTTCATCAACAACATGCATAGGTTCTTCGTCATGTGGCTGCAATATGCAGACTAGCAAACAGAATAGCAAACAAATATATCTACAACATGCAGATCAGCAACATGATTGAACCGAAACTCGATGGAGGATATCGGCTTTGGTCTTCATTCCGTAAAACTGGCGAACCAAGTCGAGCCGCATCCACAAGAGATGCATCAACAAAATCCCCCTTGGATGCTGCTCGTGATGGTTCGTTCTTCACATAGTTGTCGGATCTTGAGATGTCTCCACTTGACGTAAGAAGAAAGTGTATCAACAAACTCCTCCTTTCATTTAGGATGTGTGTTAACAAACTCCCCCTTAAAATAAACTCTCCCTTGAGTTATGCTCGTGAATCTTTTGATCTTCAATTCTTTATATCCTTGTGGTGTTGATAAGTGGTCAGTGGCAACTCGATCATCTTGAGAGCTTCCATGTTGTGTCTTCATTCCAAAGCTTGTTATCCAACATGTTCTCTTTGCCTTTAGCTGGTCCTGATGCCGCATCTGCACAAACAAGAAACCTAAACGCGTAATGAGAACAAACGCTTGGAATATAGTTAACATAAACAAATGACACACATGTGACCATTTTTCAATCAACTACCGTCCGACAGTTTGAAAGTTTAACAAATTGTTCAATTTTGGTTTTTAACTTTCAAGACTTGCAAATTTCGACCGTTTATGAAGATTCAGTTGTTTTGGTTTTTGCTCAGATTTCAGGTAACGAAGACTCGAGTTCCAACATCGGGTAATCAAAAGAAATTAGAAATAAAATCTTTTTGGCTTTTATAAAGTTTATATTAAAACACACCTAAAATCTTTTTGGTAATTTTTGAATATGTGAAATATAAAGACAGAAAGCAGTAAATAAATATATACAAAGATGCAGAAAAGAAATACAGTAAATAAATATTTACATACAATCTTTTTGCGAGTTTCGAGGGTAAGAGAATCATATCAGTGTATGGTCATGCAAAAACGCTCTTGTTGTTCAATTAATTAACATTAAGATAAGCATCCTATAACGATTGTCGGTATTGTTGTCCACTTAAACTCAACTTATCAGATGTACTCGCGATTAGGGGATACGTTAAGGTATGATTTATACTTACCGACCAGTGTTCATCCACACACGACACATTCCCGTATCAAGGTATGCACGAGAGTTCATCTTACTGGTGAGTATACCATTTTATCATCTGTGTGACCGTATAAAATGATGTGAGATACTCACTTATTTTGAATTGAAAACATGCCCTATGTGATAGAATCACTTATTGATGAGGAACTTGATTTTCAGATGCATGAGGGCACAGGAGCAAGTCCGTGAATAGGTTAGTACCATCGTACAGACAAAGAGACGAACTTGACTCCCGCAAGAAAGCTGTGATATATTATCACTTATTTTTGTTTGGACATGTGATTGTTGGTCACTTATTGAGGTCGTATGCAATATGTACACGTATGTATAGTATCATGGAAGATCTAGACCTGCGTCTCCGTTATTTTTCGGAAAAAGAAACAACCAGGATACCCATATGTTAAACAGCATAAAGACCACGTATCTCAGAACCTCGGCAATCTCTCAAAAGAAATTTCGGTACCAAGACCATATGCCAATGAGTGGTTCCCACACAGTCTTAAGTCGATTTAGGTTTATATCACCCTACACACTTTAAAATGATTGTGAGCCTACCGATACATCTTATATAGAGTTGCTTATCGTTTTTCATTTAAGGTTTAAAGAGGTTTTGACAGACCACTGATGTACTATCATATTCTCTTTTTCTCGCCAGGAAACTCATTTTTGTTTTTCTATTGTTATTGTGTTTTTGAAATTTTTCGATGTTTTTGGATTTTTAAAATTTTTCAATGTTTTTGTATTTTTCGTTTTTACTCCCCCTAAAATGCAAAAAGTACGAGAAATTAAGAAAACACAAACAAATATTTACAAAAATGATTTTCCGATGTTGGTTTTACTCTGGCTTGACCTTAATGCCGTTTACCATTAATAAAAAGTCAAATCGTGATTTGTCAAATGCTTTGGTAAAAAGGTCGGCACGTTGGTCATCAGTGTGGACCTTAACAACATCGATAAGCGTTTTATCAAAGCAATCATGTATGAAGTGATATTTGATTTCGATGTGTTTGGTCTTTGAATCCTGCACAGGATTTCTAGTGATCTGTAAGGCCACAAAATTATCAACGAAAATATGAGTAATTAGGAATTCAAAACCGTAGTCGCACATTTGTTGTTGGATCCACAGGACTTGGGAGCAACAACTTGAGGCAGCAATGTATTCAGCTTCGCATGTTGATGTAGCGACACAAGTCTGCTTCTTGCACTGCCATGTGACTAGGCGATTTCCTAAAAACTGACATCCAGCCGTTGTGGATTTGCCGTCGAATTTGCATCCGCCAAAATCAGAATCACTGAAAGCAATCAAGTCAAAGCTATCATCCCTAGGGTACCATAGACCAGTGTCCAGGCATCCCTTCAAATAGCGAAAAATCCTTTTCACAACTGCAAGATGTGAGGCCTTCGGGTTGACTTGATATCTGGCAAGCAGGCATGTGGGATACATTATGTCTGGTCTTGATGCTGTGAGGTACATAAGAGATCCGATCATTGCGCGGTAGTATGAGGAGTTAACAACTTCACCCTTCAAGTCTGGATGAATTCCGTGATTTTGCTGCAATGGGGTACCAATGGGCGATGTGTCAGACATCTGAAATCGGTTCAAGATGTCATTGACATACTTAGTCTGATGGATTAATATCCCAGACTTCGTTTGTTGCACTTGTAGGCCCAAAAAGAATTTCATTTCCCCCATGGCGCTCATTTCGAATTTCTCCTGCATAACACGCTCAAAGTTCCTACACAAAACATCGTTAGTTGAACCAAATATGATATCGTCAACGTATACCTGCACCAATAGAAGATCTCCATCATGTTCTTTGATGAAAAGAGTGCAATCGATAAGACCTCTACGAAAACCATTCTCCAGCAGATAATTAGATAAGGTTGCATACCAAGCTCGTGGTGCTTGATGTAGACCATAGAGAGGTTTGTCGAGCAACCAAACCCGATTAGGGTGAATAGGATCCTCAAAACCTGGAGGCTGTTTGACGTACACCTCTTCTTCAACTACACCATGTAAGAATGCACTTTGCACGCCCATCTGGTAAACCTTGAATCCTTTGAAGGACACATAGGCTAGAAAGATCCGAATAGCTTCCAGACGTGCAACCGGTGCATAGACTTCGTTGTAGTTGATCCCTTCAATCTGACGAAAACCTTGAACGACTAATATTTCTTTGTTTCGAATAACTACTCCACAGTCATCCTTTTTGCACTTAAAAACCCAACGGGTACCAATCTTCTTGTAATCATCAGGTTTATTAACGAGTTTCCAGACACCTAGCTTCTGCAATTGTTGCAGTTCTTCCTGCATAGCTTCGACCCAAGAATTATCTTTCAAATCCTCTTTCCAAGATTTTGGTTGTTCTTGTGATACGTAACACACGAAGGACCAATCATTCTGCAAACCCGATTCTCTGATCGCTGCATACAAGCCCGCATTGTTGTTGCTTCGTAACTGGTTTCTCGTTTGAACGCCACTTTGTACATTACCAATGATTGTTTGTTGAGGATGGGTATTGTGAATTCTTGTTTCTGCATTATCTGGAACTGGAATGTGTGTTCCCAGATTGTTGAGATTGAGATCAACAACCAATTCAATACCCTGAACTGTCGAAGAGGATGATGCAGTAGCTTCAGCTATTTTTGGGGCGTCCACTGGAGGTGTAGCCTCTGAAGTATCATGAACAGCTTCTTGGTCTGCATCGAGAAATTCATCATCCTCTGAAAATTTGTTCAGTTCGTTAGCATCATGAAAATCCTCATTGTCGAGAGCATTATTGTTAACTGAAGATGGTTCTTGATTGTTGACAATAATTGTACGAACCAACGGTGAATCTGTTGCGTTGTCACTCTCGAAAAACATCTTTGCCACCAAACTTTCTTCGACTTCTTGAATATTAATCGAATTGAAAAAGTCATCGTACTCAAACATCCAAGGTTGACCAAGACATTTGACTGGCAATATGTGCCTTTGAACTCTGACTTCAGACCATTCCTCGACCCTTTTTGTCTCTAGATTCCAAACTCTTAAGTTCGGGGTGGCATACCCAAGAAAGTATCCTTCAATTGCTTTTGCCCCAAACTTTCCATTCGGATCGATCATTGTGCAAGGAGCTCCAAACGGTTCAAGATATTGTAAATAAGGTTTCCGTTTATGAAGAAGCTCAAAGCAGGTCTTGTTGTGTCTTTTTACTGTAAGGACTCGATTCAACGTGTAACATGCAGAGGCTACAACTTCACTCCAGAATGGAATGGGTAATTGTGAGTCTACCAACATCGTCCTAGCAGTTTCGATCATTGTGCGGTTCTTACGCTCAGCGACACCATTCTGTTGAGGAGTGTAACTTGCACTGATTTCGTGAAGAATACCTTTGGATCTACAGAACTCCTCCATGCCATGATTCTTAAACTCAGTTCCATTGTCGTTGCGTATCCGTCTAACTTTCAAAGTATACAAATTCTCAATCGTTGTGATCAAATTTTTGATAATTTGGAAAGTATCACTCTTGTGTGCCATGAACACCACCCAAGAAAATCTTGAATAATCATCAGTCACCACGAGGCAGTACTGATCATTCCTGATGCTTTTATGCTTGACAGGACAGAACAAATCCATGTGCAAACGTTCAAGCGGAATGGCCATGGTGTTGACTTTCTTTGTAGGGTGCGACTTCTTTCTTTGCTTCCCTTTCTGGCATGAAGCACACACATCTTGAAGATGGAAATTCTTAAGAGGAACACCAGTCACTAATTCATTTGACACCAAATGATTCATTTTTCTTAAATGAATGTGTCCCATCCTTCTGTGCCAAGAGATTGAATCCTTTTTTCTGTGGCTTTGGAAATGAAACAGGTTGCTTGTGCAGACGTTGTAATTGCTTGGCTCATATCAAGGACATACAAATCATTAATCCTTGGAGCAGATAAGAGAATCCAGTCTTTAAGAATCTTGAAGCCTGGTTTCAGCACATAACATCCATTTGCATCAAAGTGTACTGAAAACTTCTTATCACAAATTTGCGAAACGCTGAGAAGATTGTGATCAAGTTGTTGCACAAAGTTGATCTTATCAAAGCTTACAACCCCGTTGGATACCATTCCTTCACCAGTAATATATCCGCCTTTATCTCCAGCAAAAGCAACATAACCTCCTCTAATAGATTTAACATCGTAGAGAAGTATCATGTCGCCGGTCATGTGCCTGGATGCCCCACTATCAACAATCCAATGACAGCTGAAAGTTCCTCCTGGAACACCCTACACATGAACTCACATGATTAGTTGGAGATGGGGACCCCAAGACATTGTGGTCTTGGGTCTTCCATTTTCATCGACAAAAGTTACTTCAACTTTTCGATGGTTTGGAAATTGTGATGTTCCCCCTGAATTTGTGGTCAATTTGGGTTTCCATGTCTGTTGATTGTTACTAGTTTGATTGTTTGAAATTTTAACTTCTTGTTTGTTTAAAGTTTTAGAAATTTCTAGCTTGACAGAGACACGTTGTTTTTTGAACCATGTTTTGAACCACGTCAGTTTTAATTGCCTTCTCAATTACCTTGACTTGTTGGCGTTTCTGTTACTTTTCCCTTTCTTTTACAAGATGGGGATCTTGTTTTGAAGAAACAGGTCGCTTTTGGTAATTTTGTTCACGGGGATCATCAACTTTGGCTTTTAGTTTATGAAGATATGGACAATTTTGAATAATATGTCCAACTTTATCACACTTGAAACATGATCTTCGTTCTACACACCCCGAAGTATCATGTGATTGTCTTGTTGATGAACTTTGTGATCCCGAGGTACTTGGTTTTGAACTGTTTTGTTTATTTCTTTTAAAAAAATTAACTTGATTGACATGATCTAAGTTAGATTTATTTGCAAAAGTTTCCAATTTATCCGTTCCCATTGATTTCACAAAGTTCACATTTTTATTCTTCTTTTGGTTTGGTTCCTTTCGACCTTGAGTCGTTGATTTACCTTTTGGTTTGGTATGGTTTTGCTGCTTTTTCACTGTTGGCATTCTTTGATTTCCTTATTGTTTTCGAACTTCAGCTTTTGGAATCGAAGGGCACTGTGTTACCACAACGTGTGAACCCGACTTTCCCAAAAACCTACTTGTCGAATCTTCAAAAACTTTACTGATTAAAGATTGATTTACATTTTTAATCGGAAAATCTTTGATAAAATAGATTTTATCATCACCAACAAGAGTGTACAGCAAATTTACACTCTCAGACTCTTTTACAGACGTGGACTCGACCAGAATAGTCGTAGCAGGTTTTGTGGGAGGATCACATAGAATATGATTCTTGAGAGGTATGTCCTCTTCTTTGATTACCGCATCAGATTGTGCTGAGCCAGTATCATCGGATTCAGCATCAGAAGAATCAGCATCCTCAACAACAACTGGAGGATCCTGATTTTGTTCAACAGTTGACACACTTGTAACTGTTGATACATCCGAATCTGATGATACTTCCTTTTGTATCCAAGCCCGGTTGCAAAATCCTCAATGTCTAAAGGAACAGATTGCTCAGAATAAGTTCAATTCTCCTCATCAGGCATTGCATCATAATTGTGTCTAACAGGTGGTTGACATTTCTTATATCCAATGCACGTGACATCCGTTTTCTCTTTCTGTATGTCAATGATGTAATCCAGCACATACCTGGAGTTTGAATAACTATCTAGCTTAAGCCGGATCGCCTCACTTTCACACTTTACTCAAGCTAACTATTTTTGCATGACCTCGAGACGATTGATATAATAGTTTATGTCAGTTTGTTTTCTTGAAACCAATTTTGTTAGCTCGGTTTTATCTTCTCTTAAATTTTTAATCACTGTTTTAAACTCTTTTTCATGGTTTTCATAAAACATGTTAGCCTCTTTGCATTTCGAAAGATCCACTATCAAATTTTGATTGTGGATATATGTCACGTCATACTTGCTTTGCAACTCATCATATTTGCTTTGCAAGTCCGACAATTTATCATCTAAACTAACACATTTATCAGAAGTTGGATCATCGACACATACCTGGTTTGATGAACCACCCACATTAGCCATAAAGGCTGAATGATTAGAAGAAGAAGAATAAGCAGCTTCATCCACCAAGATTGATCTTCTATGATTCCCTGCTTCAGTTTCTCCCAACAATTCATCAATATCTGCGTCGACTGTCACACTTGACGTTTCATCCAAATGATCATCGCCTGAAGTTGAGGATTCTTCATCTGAGCTTCTACTGTAACCAGAACTGTCTTCATCTTCAGATGATTCTCCACCACTGGCGGAAGATTCTCAACCACTGGTGTGTTTCAGATCCTTGACAACCTTAGCAAAACAAGCTGTTCCATCCTGAACATCACTTCCCAATTAAATCGACCAGTCACAACCTTCATCGACTTGTACCACAAGAGCCTGGTTGGCATTTGATGCTCCTGCTTGATTTGGATTGTTCACAGGCATCAACGTACGCTCGTTATTTATTCCTGTTTTGATTCTGATTCTGCTGGTTGCCTTGATTCTTGAACGGATTCTGGTTCCCTTGCTGAGCTGGCTTTGTACATTCTCTCTTGAAGTGACCTCTTTCACCACAATTAAAGCACTTGACTGATTGTTTATCGAACCCATACTTGGTATCTTTCTTGCTTTCCAAGCTGGTTCTTCCAGTCCTTTCCATGAAGTCTTTAGCTCGCCTAACAGCAATAGCGAAAGCCCACTTGATGTCCATCATATCCATTTCCTCCTTATCAATCTGCTGATAATCTTCTTGTGTCAGATTGATGTTTCCAATCTGACCTGCTATTAACCCACAATATGCGCTCACAATGTGTTTAATAGCTCCATATGATCTTTAGCTACTTCAACACTTACTTTCGAGAAATTTGAAGTGTCGAGCCGAACTGTATTTGGATTAGATGGCTGACCGGCAGATGAGGTGCTTCCATAACAAGCTTGTTGCGGAACTGGTAGTGGATTTCCGTACATATCTCTTGCTCCGGTAGATTGATAGCTTTTCTTTGAGACTTCTGGTTGTAGATTTCCGTACATGTCCGTGCTTGAGACAAAAGCCATTTGATTTGACGAAACTGGTAGTGGATTTCTGTACATATCTCTTGATACAAAGGCCGTTTGAAGCTGAGCATGTGGAGCAGGTCTTGCAGCAGTGCTAGAACTTCCATAGTTTCCATAATACATATCAGGATTCTGTTGCACTGGAATCCTTTTGGCCTTCCTGATTTCTTCTTGACCTTTGTTCTCCAAGAGCTGAACGAAATCATTGATGTTTGTCGCAGCCAAAGTGCCATTGTATTTCAAGATTTCCAAGAAACCATTCCATTGAGCTGGTAATGCGTCGGAAAACTTGATGACAACTTCTTCTGGAGTCACTACTACCCCATAATTATTCAATTCAGTCAATAAGTGATAAAATCGACTTGTCAAATTGTGACACCTGGGTCACTGCGACCATCAAACAAATACCAAACCAATGAAATATTGTATTTCATACTTGGGATTTGTACAAATATGTGTAGCTTGAAATTGGGTTTGACGGGTGTTAGAAGTGCCGTTACGCAACGAAACAAGGTGCAGGGACTGAAACTGACATTCTGTCAAACTTGATGGCTTACGGACCGTAAGCCATCACCCTTACGGTCTATAAGCAGGGGTCATATGCAGAAACTCGTTTTGACTGCTGATTAACAGCTTTTAAACACTCCAAAGGCCAATGCCACATGTTAATCCCTGATGGTGGGGGCAAATGATGCACCATAACATTTCAACACATGTACGGATGATATTCGATCACGGTTTTCAAGAAACGATCTTAACGGTTCGAAGAATCCTATAAATACCCATCCATCCCAACCCCAAAAACCCACAAATCTGATCTAAACTCTCTAAATTGAAGCCATTGCTTCATACCTGAGCTATTTGATCAATATTTACTAGCGGGGACCCTTTGTAACTGTTCCTTCGTTCTTTTATCGCTTTTCGAGTCCGAAAGTCAAACTATGTTTGACTTTTTGCGTTGACCAGTTTATGGTCAACACGAAGTTCGTTTGAACTTCATAACGTGAGCGTAATCACGATGGTTATAGTCCCTAGTGACTATACCTACTGATTACCACATTATCTAGGCTCAGTGACGAGTCGTAGTTTCGGCCAAAATACGTGTTATTGCGTATTTTGTAACCAAACTACATTTAGGTATCAAAACCGTTTGTTTTGATACCAAACCTGTTTTCTAAACTTAGTTAAGCATGTTTTAACATGCTTAGCTCGTCACTTTTAGTTTAGTGCTTATATAGGGTCGTAAGGTAAGCGATCTAAACAATCGCTTATACTTTCGAACCCGACCCATTTGGTCGATCATTAGGATCCGACCAAACACATTAGGTGACCATAGTACATAGGGAATAACCTTTCGAGGTTATACCTTATGGTCGCTTCGTTAAGTAGTTGTATGATAGGTAGTTTATATGCCTTAGGTAAATTACCAAAATGCCTTTTTTACGCCAAAATCCATTTTAAGCATATGTAACATAACTTTTGGTATCTAAACTAATTTGGTAACAATATTAGACATGTTAAGGCATATTTTACTTATCATAGGGCTAGTTAGGCGTTCCCAACGCGTTTTACGCGAACGACGCGTTAAAGTAGCATAAGCTACCTAAACGGGTCGTAATGGGTCGTAAGCACTTAGGTTAGGTTTCATTGTAGTATGTAGGATTTGTTAAACCATATTACATGAGTTCCCATACTCATTTGGTTTACGAGCCCTCATTCTATCCGATCCTCCGGTATAGGTCCGGTATATTAACATAGTTACCTATATTAGGTGCCGTTTGATATCCGTGATCTCTAGCATTGTTTGGTTGTTACTCAAGGACTACTAAGCAATCTCAAGTGAGTACATAGACCCCTCTTTTACTGTTTTCCAAACATTTTGGGGTGAAACACATGTGCCTACTTGTTACTTTCATGCTTTCCATGTTTTCACATCATATGCTTGTTATGTTCATTAGTACACTTATAGTACATGATTTCATTGTGTTTATGCTATGTATGTCCATTGTGCGCATACTTAGTACATTGTTTTACATTACGTTTTATGCTATGTATGCCCATTGTGTGCATACTTAGTACATCGTTTTACATTACATTTTATGCTATGTATGCCCATTGTGTGCATACTTAGTACATCGTTTTACATTACATGTTATGCTATGTATGTCCATTGTGTGCATACTTAGTACATTGTTTTACATTACATTTTATGCTATGTATGCCCATTTTGTGCATACTTAGTACATTTGTTATTCATCACATGCTTACATTTTGGTATGACATTTGGTTTGTTCAAATGGGACAATATACATTCATTAACATTAGTTACGCCGCTCGTTAGTAGGTAATGGTACCATAGGACTTGACGACTCCCGTTCCTGAACCCTAGGTTTGTTTGGGTGGAAGGAATGACCGAATTCGATAAACATAACACAGATAGACCTTTAAATTCGTTTAGGGGTCTATCACCACAGTCACAAGGCTTAGATGTATGCATTTCACAATACCGCATAGATGTTTATATCAGTATAGCATGCATTTGTTCCACAAAACATAACTTTGATTTAAAACATGTTTTACTTCAGTACCTTGTTTTTGTGCATTTTACATATGGTTTAGTTGATATATTTCACTTACCATACATTTTGACATTGATATACACAATTCATGATTTACATTAGACATAAACATTTTGACACTGATATACACAATTCATGATTTACATTAGACATAAACATTTTGACATTGATTTACACAATTCATGATTTACATTAGACATAAAAATTTTGACACTGATATACACAATTCATGATTTACATTAGACACAAACATTTTGACATTGATTTACACAATTCATGATTTACATTAGACATAGACATTAGACATGGTTTTCACACAAACATTTTGACATTTGATTATACATAAACATTTTACCTTGGTGGTTTGGTTTGAGTAAATGATTTAAGTAACGAGGCGTGTGTAATATGATACAAGCATGGTGGATACGCCGCTGGTACTTCCTATATATAAGTGCTTATATGGTATTACATATCGTAGCGTTATTTGAATCATTTCGATTTAGACATATAACATTTTATACAAATAACATACTTTTCACAATACATTGTTTTACAAACAACGTATCTAATACAAACTCATTTTACTTGGTTATTTACTTAACCATGTATTATTCTTTTATACATATATATCATTTGGTTTATTTATAACTTTTCAAATGATTTACAAGACAAAGCAAATTACAAGGTTCATGACTAAACATTTTCTTAAACATGAGTCATGAATTCTATTTTCACAAAACCTATGTATCTCACAGCCATTTTTATGCTGACGTACCTATTTTCACATGTGTTTCAGGATATGATGCATAGGATTTATCAAGATACACTTAGGCGGACTTGGGCCTTAGTGACAATAAAAGATGCAAGACTAGTTATTTATGTTATATTTCTTTGATTGTCAAGACATTGTAACTCTTTTAATCAATAAAACAATGTTTCAATTTCCATGTGTTATGAAACAATGATTCTGTTACAACACTCCCCGATGTTTCCGCCACATTTTGTTGTTTTACGTGGTCGGGGTGTGACAGAAAAGTTGGTATCAGAGCTCATGGTTATAGGGAATTAGGTTATTAGTAATGCTTTGACCTAGTCTATAACCTTCCTAGTCATAAAAAAATACCTACACCTATCCTTAGGCGACGACCTCAACAAGAACATAAATTTCAAAACCGCTTTGAAAACTAATCATCTGTTCTAGGATGATTGTGTGATAACTGGCACCAAACCGGTAATTTCCGTACACCTTAATCATTATTTAATGACTGCAATTATGTGCTTAATTGTCAGCAATGGCTGAACACATACTAAACAAGTGAATTCATGCACGTTGTATACTACAAAATATTGCTTTATGCATAAACGTGAGCGTTGCGTCAAATATACTAAGTAAACTCACCGGTAAGACACTATGTGTCAACGGAACTGCAGAAAGCAGTCAGACAATAAAATTGGAGCCTAGGTGTAGGCCCGACAGCAAGAATGCATTAAAACCCAAGAGTACATACAAGGGTTTAATATATATGCAATGCGAAAGCAAAAATAAGCACTAAAAAGCACCCGAAACGCACTTTAAGTGAAGAATTTATATAATTCAGCAATAATCAGCATTTAGACATGAATATTATGCAGAAATGTCATTTTATTATCCAGAATATTTCCCTAAGTGTTGGGAATTAAAAGGGATACAAAAAGGTACTTAAAGGGTACTAAAAAGTGTAATTTAGCACTTTAACGGATTAATATCCAACCGAACAACCGAACTATACCCGGAACATAAAAATATTGTCATTGACACTATTTTTCTTTTTCTGAGCCAGTTAGGGTCCCCGAATACCCTAACACCCGCTATATATTACAACACACATATTAACTAACTTTATTTCATAAACTAATAGCACTAACTATAAAAATTGAAATTGAACTATGAACCTAACTATACCCGGTGCTTACGGAATCGCGAGGACCTCACCACAACGCTATTAACCACCCGTTTTTCGTCTAGTTTCTTCCCTAGCCTCGAGCTAGTAGTAAGTGTTCTAAAACATCCTATTGATATTGTCTAAAGTGGTTAATAAGAGATTTGTCGGATAAAAAAATTATGAACACTAGAGATCAAAACTTAAAGTCTAGTTAGAATGATGAATATGGTGGTTAATGGGTAATTATTAGTGTAAAACTTATGGAACTTGTTTTGTTATGGTTATTTATTATTGTTGGATGCTAGTAGGGGAACAGATCGTCATCTAACCACGCTAGGTCATGTTCATGGAACATGAACTAGCACTATGTTTAGTGTAAAAGTAACTAGATGACGAACCCTTTCACTCACAAACATGAACTTGTGTAAAAACGATTTTTCTTATGAAATGGAGTTCTAAACTAATAGATCTACGGATCTACAAGTTGTATTTTTGAAGAACCAAAAGTATGATGAAAACATGTTTAAAAAGCCGGATCTTTCTCAAAATAAAGACATTTTTGAGAACCAAAAAGTGTGTAGACACTTGTGTAACGAAAGGATTTAACAAAGAAATATTTTCGTAAATACCGACTAGAAGTTCATATTCTTTAAAAATAAAGTTTTCGAGATAATGATTTTATTTTTAGAGATGGAAAGACTTACTAAATGTGCTAGTAAGTTACTACACATTTTTGTAAATATTCAAGTTCATGAAATGGAGAAATTAGTGATTATTGTTGATGATTATTGTTGATAATTGTTGTTGATGATTGTTGACGATTTAAAAGAAAATAAACACATGTTTTGAAAACATGGGAAACGTCCATTCTTAGGGGAAACTCTGTCAAAATTTTTTATAAATTTTGACACTTAGAAAAATATAAGTTTTGGGAAACTTATTCCCTAAAAATGTATTTAAAAGTATTACCAAGGTTTCCCTAATTTTTGGTGTTAAGAAACGAGGATTTCTTCAAGAATAAAAAATGGATATAAGTATATATATTTTTGAGAGAAAAATATATATTATTTGATCGCCAACTTTTGTGCTAAGTGTATATAGTATGTGTTATACGTGCTAGTGTATTAAGACTTAAAAATACACTAAATACTCATGAGGAGTATAAACATAAAAATACACATACAGCATACAAGATACATAATTCGGGTGCAAAGTGCAAAACACGAGATACTTACATTAATTTTAGAAAAAAATAATATAAGTAAGACACTTAGTTAAAAATATAAAATATTTTTAACACGAGAATATATACACAAAAGAGAGTGACTGTACTTGTGCGACGCAAGTCTAGTGACTAACGTTAAGAAAACGCGTATAGGTTACGACGTTAATTAAGCAAATCCGGTGAAGTTTACGACGCACAGGAACACAAAGTTGTGAGTTCATGCTCCCCCTTTTCTCTTTAACTGTTTTCAGTTTTTATAACTTCGGGGGTGAAATACATGCACAAATGTACAATATTTATAATTGGTATGATATAAATACAAGAAGTACACTTGGTGAGAACGAGAACCAAGTGTGACGAAATATAAGAATACAAGAAGTACACTTGGTGAGAACGAGAACCAAGTGTGACGAAATATAAGAATACAAGAAGTACACTTGGTGAGAACGAGAACCAAGTGTGACGAAATATAAGAATATGAGAAACGCGCTTGGTGAGGACGAGAACCAAGTAGGATGCGTTATGAGAAATAATACGAGAAATCGTGTCACGAATAGGGTACATAAGCACCATTAATCAACAATATACCTAGACCGCAGAACAAAAGGTTAGATCTAACGGGTGCCGGGCAGCCACACACTCGGTGAGGGCGAGAATCGAGTAGTGCTTTTGTGTCTCAGAATATACCAATTAAATGCCTAAGGTTTGGTGACTTCCTATGTCGTGTCACATGTTAATGGCTTTGCAACCCATTAACAATCCAGATACTTACAGGAATACTTTATTTACATAAAAGTCATACCATACTAAAAATTGATGAATACTTGAGTACGTGGGGTACTCAAGAAAAGATTGAATTATACTTGAGTACGTGGGGTACTCAAGAAGAAATTGAATTATACATGAGTACGTGAGTACACATGAAACTGGATTTATATATGAAAACTTGATTTATTCACAAACTATGTTTTCATACAAAGTATACAAACGTGAAATACAAAACTGCATGAATTCACACCAACATTATGTTGACGTTTTTCCAAAACTCACATGTATTTCAGGTAACTAGGATGGATGTGCGCGCGGTCTCGCTATTGCTTGTGGATGTCTCTTATGTTTATCTTTAAATAAAGTTATAAACTTTTTAAGACAATGTTTTATGAGACTTAGCGATGTAAACGCTAAACTTATGTTTTCAAATTATGGTATTTGATGTTTTTACGAGCATATAGCATGTTTACCTTTCGTATGCAATGAGAACCTTTCATGATCACACCTCGTGCTTCTGCCGCAGAAAGGGGTGTGACAGATTGGTATCAGAGCTGCGATTGTAGTGAACCAGGATTCCTTCTCGAGTCTAGTCTACAATCTCTAGGATCCTTTCACGAAAACAATTTTTCAAAGAGTTTTCATTACATAAAACGTCCCGCGACATCCACTGCCTGAAACTGTCTACATGAGTCTAGAAAAGACACTATAAGACTTAGAGTGCACTTGAGTAGCACCTGTCGTTGACGAGAAATTACTTGCAATTATGTGTGATAATTAGCATATACTAGAAGTAGAATGTCACAAGTATACGTGACTTTATCTGAAAGCGATGGCCCATCTGAAGGAAGAAATACGAGGATGAAATGAACTGTGCGGACTGTGCAAGGAGTTACGTAATTATGGATGCATACATAATTATGGAATTCAGTGCACAAAAGTCACAGCAAGTCTTGTCACGTATAGATTCCCTCAGTGCAATCCTACTAAGTACTCTGCTAGAGTAATAATTGTTTGATGTCACTTATGTGGTATATATACCTGTGAATATATATGATACTACTGTCTAGTGTGACGATATCAAACAAATGTCTAACCCTGTTGAGTTATGTTCTGTCAGAACATGGCACCCAGGAAAGCTGTGAATGATCGCAATAATGATCAACCTCCTCCTCCCCCACTGCCTAGAACTGCTGAAGAGCTGAACGCTCTACTAGAAGAAAGGATCTCCGCTGCTATCGCCCAGTACGAGGCAAATAGAACTCAAGACAGTGGAGGACCAAGCAATGCTAGGCGTAATGGGAACGAAGATTCATCTGGAGGCAGCGCAGCTCAAGGTAACCTTAAGACAATGTACTAAGCATGGAGAAATTTATGAACGGGCCTTGTTTCATTATTTCTTCGATTGCTCACATGTGAATTGGTTGAATCAATTCAAGGCTGCACTTTCAAGCAGTTCCTCGACTGCAAGCCGATGAACTATGATGGCACAGGAGGTGCAGTAGCATTTGTGCGCTGGACGGAGAAGACTGAAGCTACTATCCGCATGAGCAAGTGTACCGCGGATCAACAAGTCACCTTTGCTACTGGGTTGTTTGTCGATGAAGCTCTGACTTGGTGGAACCTGCAAGCCCAAACTTTGGGTGACGATGCCACCTATGGCCTAACTTGGGAGGAACTGAAGGAAAGGATGAGAGAGAAGTACTGCTCTCGTGCAGAACTCCAAAGACTGGAAACGGAGTTCTGGCACTTGACCATGGAAGGTGCTGACATCAATGGCTATACTCGAAGGTTCCACGATCTGTCTAGAGTGCTTCCCTACATGGTGACTCCCGAATTCAAGCGCGTTGAACGCTACATTTAGGGACTGGCCCCAGAGTTTCGTGGCATGGTGACGTCGGCCAAACCACAAATAATCACTGAGGCTGTAACTCTGGCTGTCAATCTGACTGAAGATTGTGTTCGTATGAAGAAGTTATCACTAAACCCAACAGAGAAGACCGAGACACATGCTGAGTCGTCCGACGACAAAAAGAGAAAGCATACAAGTTTAAACCAAGCAACTCGTAACAACAAGGGTTTCAGTAAGAAGCGTGACGCTAACCCGTCCCAGGAGGCGAAAACCCATGCAACCAAAGCATACCAAGGCTCCATACCTAGATGCCAAAAATGTAAGTATCATCATGAAGGAGCTTGCCGCATTCCAAGGTGCGACAAATGTGGTAAATTGGGTCATCAAACAGAAGACTGTTGGGGAAAAGGAAAGAACCGAAATGGGAACGGTGCTGGTAACAAGAATGGTAACGGGAAAGGGCGGAACCAAGGATGCTTCAAGTGTGGAAGAAATGATCATTTCATGAAGGACTGCCCAGAGGAAAACAATGCTCAGGCCAGAGCATTTGTGATTGGAGCAAAGAACGCACGCGAGGACCCTAACGTGGTCACCGGTACGTTTCTCATTAACAATCACTTTGCATCCATATTATTTGACACTGGCGCCGATTATAGCTTCATGTCTGTGGAATTTAAACGCATACTTGGAATAGAATCTAGTAGATTAGAAATTCCTTACTCCATAGAACTAGCCAATGGAAAACTCGTTGAATCGGGCGAAGTTGTTAGAGGCTGCACACTAGAACTTGGTGAACGAAGATTTAGCATAGACCTCCTACCTATTCAATTGGGTAGCTTCGATGTAGTAGTCGGGATGGACTGGTTGTCCAAAAACAAAGCTGAAGTTATTTGTCATGAAAAAATCATTCGCATCCCTTTAGCGAATGGTGAAACTCTCATCGTGCATAGAGAAAAACGAGACGCACCTCTTCGAATCATCAGTTGCATGAAGGCACAGAAGTGCTTAAGGACAGGATGTGTCGCTTTCCTAGCACACGTTATAGACAAGAAGGCTGTGGAGCCAAAACTCGAAGACATTCCTGTTGTGAAGGAATTCCCCGATGTTTTTCCCGAAGATCTGCCAGGACTACCTCCGCAACGATAAGTTGAATTCCGTATAGACTTGGTTCCAGGAGCCGCTCCTGTAGCCAAGGCTCCCTATCGGCTTGCACCATCAGAAATGCAGGAATTATCTACACAACTCCAGGAGTTGTTGGATAAAGGATTTATAAGGCCAAGCTTCTCACCTTGGGGAGCTCCAGTATTGTTCATGAAGAAAAAGGATGGAACTCTGCGGATGTGTATTGATTACATGGAACTGAACATACTCACTATCAAGAATCAGTACCCGCTACCAAGGATTGATGACTTATTGATCAACTGCAAGGATCAAGCTACTATTCCAAGATCGACCTTCGATCTGGATACCATCAGCTGAGAATCCAAGAGGAAAGCGTACCAAAGACTGCATTCAGAACGCGATATGGGCACTACGAATTTCTTGTGATGCCGTTTGGGCTGACGAATGCACCAGCGGTCTTTATGGATCTGATGAACCGCGTATGCAAACCATATCTCGATAAATTCGTGATTGTATTTATCGACGATATCCTGATTTACTCGCAAACGAAAGAAGAACATGAGCAACATCTCAGAACCATCTTGGAACTACTGAAGAAAGAGAAGCTTTATGCAAAGTTCTCGAAATGCGAATTCTGGATTCGCGAAGTACAATTTCTTGGTCACGTTGTGAATGAGAAGGGCATTCATGTAGACCCATCCAAGATAGAAGCAATAAAGAACTGGGAAGCTCCCAAGACCCCAACTGAAGTACGACAATTTTTGGGCCTAGCGGGCTATTATCGGCGATTCATCGAGAATTTCTCAAAGATAGCCCAACCGCTAACGACCCTTACACAGAAAGACAAGAAATACGACTGGGGTCACAAACAGGAAGAAGCCTTTCAGCTACTTAAGAACAAGCTGTGCGATGCACCGATACTATCATTACCCGAAGGCACTGAAGACTTCGTGGTATACTGCGACGCCTCACGACGAGGCTTGGGTTGCGTGCTTATGCAACGCCAAAAAGTCATCGCTTACGCTTCGAGACAATTGAAGGTTCATGAAAGAAACTATACCACTCACGACTTGGAACTAGGTGCAGTGGTATTCGCCTTGAAGATCTGGCGACACTATTTATATGGTACTCGATGTACAATTTTCACAGATCACAAAAGCTTACAGCACATATTTGATCAGAAGGAATTGAATATGCGCCAGCGACGTTGGGTCGAGCTGCTGAACGATTATGACTGTGAGATTAAGTACCATCCTGGAAAGGCAAACGTTGTAGCGGACGCGTTGAGCCGAAAAGAAAGGGTTAAGACCCTAAGGGTTCGAGCATTGGAAATGACGATTCGAACGAACCTCACTGCACGCATTCGTAATGCACAACAAGAAGCTCTTAAAGAAGAGAACCGTAAAGCTGAATACCTACGGGGTATGCTGAAATACATGGTGCCAAACGAAGAGGGAGCCTTATACTTCAAGAAACGTATTTGGGTTCCACTCTAGGGTGGCATACGAGAAGTCATCCTTAATGAAGCCCACAAATCGAGATATTCGATCCATCCAGGATCGGACAAAATGTATCAAGACTTGAAAGAATACTATTGGTGGCCGAGACTCAAAAGCGACGTTGCTGTTTATGTTGGAAAATGCCTAACCTGTGCCAAGGTTAAGGCAGAATATTAGAAACCGTCCGGCCTACTACAACAACCAGAGATTCCCATGTGGAAGTGGGAACAAATCTCGATGGACTTCATAACGAAATTACCCAGGACCCCGAGAGGGCAGGATATGATATGGGTAATAGTTGATCGATTAACGAAGTCTGCGCACTTCCTACCGATCCGAGAAAAAGACAACACTGGAAAGCTTGCTGAAATATACTTAAGAGAAATTGTGGCACGTCATGGAGTGCCAATCTCAATCATTTCAGACAGAGATGGACGCTTTGTCTCAAGAATCTGGCAATCATTTCAGGAAGCCTTTGGATCTCAGTTAGATTTGAGCACGACATTCCACCCGCAAACAAACGGCCAGAGCGAACAGACTATACAAACGTTAGAAGATATGCTTCGCGCATGTGTCATGGATCTAGGTGGCAGCTGGGATACTCATCTACCTTTAGTTGAGTTTTCCTACAATAACAGTTATCATACGAGCATAAAAGCCGCGCCGTTCGAAGCTCTGTATGGCCGCAAGTGCCGATCGCCCTTATGTTGGGCAGATGCCGGAGATAAACGTATGGTTGGTCCTGAACTTGTACAAGAGACAACCGACAAGATTGCGCAGATCCGAGAACCCATTAAGGCGGCTCGAGATCGACAAAAGAGCTACGCTGATCCGAAAAGAAAATCAGTAGAATTCAAGGTGGGAGACAAAGTGTTGTTAAAAGTCTCACCATGGAAGGGCGTAGTCAGATTTGGAAAGCGTGGAAAGCTGAATCCACGATACATCGGACTTTTCAGAATACTGAAAAGAATTGGTACCGTGGCATACAAGTTGGAGTTACCGGAAGAACTTAATGGAGTACATGATACGTTTCATGTATCCAACCTGATGAAGAGTCCAACACAAGAAAACGTGATCATCCCGATGGATGAAGTGCATATTGATGAAGCCCTCCGATTTACAGAACAACCCGTTGAGGTTACCGACTGGAAAGTCAACAAGACCAGGAGGAGCAGTGTGAAACTTGTCAAAGTACGTTGGAGCTCTAAGCACGGACCCGAGTACACATGGGAACGTGAAGACCAGTTCAAAGAAAAGTATCCCCACCTATTCAAGAAGACTCCTGCGAGAGTTAGTTCGGCATGATTTTCTGGACGAAATTCTTTTAACGGGGAGAGACTGTGACAACTGGCACCAAACCGGTAATTTCCGTACACCTTAATCATTATTTAATGACTGCAATTATGTGCTTAATTGTCAGCAATGGCTGAACACATACTAAACAAGTGAATTCATGCACATTGTATACTACAAAATATTGCTTTATGCATAAACGTGAGCGTTGCGTCAAATATACTAAGTAAACTCACCGGTAAGACACTATATGTCAACGGAACTGCAGAAAGCAGTCAGACAATAAAATTGGAGCCTAGGTCTAGGCCCGACAGCAAGAATGCATTAAAACCCAAGAGTACATACAAGGGTTTAATATATATGCAATGCGAAAGCAAAAATAAGCACTAAAAAGCACCCGAAACGCACTTTAAGTGCAGAATTTATATAATTCAGCAATAATCAGCATTTAGACATATGAATATTATGCAGAAATGTCATTTTATTATCCAGAATATTTCCTTAAGTGTTGGGAATTAAAAGGGATACAAAAATGTACTTAAAGGGTACTAAAAAGTGTAATTTAGCACTTTAACGGATTAATATCCAACCGAACTATACCCGGAACATAAAAATATTGTCATTGACAATATTTTTCTTTTTCTGAGCCAGTTAGGGTCCCCGAATACCCTAACACCCGCTATATATTACAACACACATATTAACTAACTTTATTTCATAAACTAATAGCACTAACTATAAAAATTGAAATTGAACTATGAACCTAACTCCC
This sequence comes from Helianthus tuberosus, assembly GCA_030545235.1. Taxonomy (NCBI): domain Eukaryota; kingdom Viridiplantae; phylum Streptophyta; class Magnoliopsida; order Asterales; family Asteraceae; genus Helianthus; species Helianthus tuberosus. The sequence continues at coordinate 124,953,517 of CM060352.1, forward strand.
ACCACCGTTCGGTTTCCCCATGGGGGACACCACTCTTACCAATTTGACTATTTTATGTGAGTGTTTAATATCATGGTGGCATATTATACATAGGGTATTAATGAATTGATTTATATATGAGACTTATAGATTATAACTTTCATACACTTCACAAACCACCCAACTAAAATTTCTCATCTATTTCCCTCTTTGTTGCTTACGGCCGAGAGCCAAGTCACAACCACCAACCGACTTTCAAATTCCATCTAATAAACCACATACACTCAAGTGTGTAAGGTCGCATACGAGGAGACCCGGTGCTTACGGAATCGCGAGGACCTCACCACAACGCTATTAACCACCCGTTTTTCGTCTAGTTTCTTCCCTAGCCTCGAGCTAGTAGTAAGTGTTCTAAAACATCCTATTGATCTTGTCTAAAGTGGTTAATAAGAGATTTGTCGGATAAAAATAATTATGAACACTAGAGATCAAAACTTAAAGTCTAGTTAGAATGATGAATATGGTGGTTAATGGGTAATTATTAGTGTAAAACTTATGGAACTTGTTTTGTTATGGTTATTTATTATTGTTGGATGCTAGTAGGGGAACGGATCGTCATCTAACCATGCTAGGTCATGTTAATGGAACATGAACTAGCACTATGTTTAGTGTAAAAGTAACTAGATGACGAACCCTTTTCACTCACAAACATGAACTTGTGTAAAAACGATTTTTCTTATGAAATGGAGTTCTAAACTAGTAGATCTACGGATCTACAAGTGGTGTTTTTGAAGAACCAAAAGTATGATGAAAACATGTTTAAAAAGCCAGATCTTTCTCAAAATAAAGACATTTTTGAGAACCAAAAAGTGTGTAGACACTTGTGTAACGAAAGGATTTAACAAAGAAATATTTTCGTAAATACCGACTAGAAGTTGTAAAACTTCATATTCTTTAAAAATAAAGTTTTCGAGATAATGATTTTATTTTTAGAGATGGAAAGACTTACTAAATGTGCTAGTAAGTTACTACACATTTTTGTAAATATTCAAGTTCATGAAATGGAGAAATTAGTGATTATTGTTGATGATTATTGTTGATAATTGTTGTTGATGATTGTTGACGATTTAAAAGAAAATAAACACATGTTTTGAAAACATGGGAACGTCCATTTTTATGGGAAACTCTGTCAAAATTTTTATAAATTTTGACACTTAGAAAAATATAAGTTTTGAGAAACTTATTCCCTAAAAATGTATTTAAAAGTATTACCAAGGTTTCCCTAATTTTTGGTGTTAAGAAACGAGGATTTCTTCAAGAATAAAAAATGGATATAAGTATATATATTTTTGAGAGAAAAATATATATTATTTGATCACCAACTTTTGTGCTAAGTGTATATAGTATGTGTTATACGTGCTAGTGTATTAAGACTTAAAAATACACTAAATACTCATGAGGAGTATAAACATAAAAATCCACATACAACATACAAGATACATAATTCGGGTGCAAAGTGCAAAACACGAGATACTTATATTAATTTTAGAAAAAAATAATATAAGTAAGACACTTAGTTAAAAATATAAAATATTTTTAACACGAGAATATATACACAAAAGAGAGTGACTGTACTTGTGCGACGCAAGTCTAGTGACTAACGTTAAGAAAACGCGTATAGGTTACGACGTTAATTAAGCAAATCCGGTGAAGTTTACGACGCACAGGAACGCAAAGTTGTGAGTTCATGCTCCCCCTTTTCTCTTTAACTGTTTTCAGTTTTTATAACTTCGGGGGTGAAATACATGTACAAATGTACAATATTTATAATTGATATGATATAAATACAAGAAGTACACTTGGTGAGAACGAGAACCAAGTGTGACGAAATATAAGTATACAAGAAGTACACTTGGTGAGAACGAGAACCAATTGTGACGAAATATAAGAATACAAGAAGTACACTTGGTGAGAACGAGAACCAAGTGTGACGAAATATAAGAATATGAGAAACGCGCTTGGTGAGGACGAGAACCAAGTAGGATGCGTTATGAGAAATAATACGAGAAATCGTGTCAGGAATAGGGTACATAAGCACCATTAATCAACAATATACCTAGACCGCAGAACAAAAGGTTAGATCTAACGGGTGCCGGGCAGCCACACACTCGGTGAGGGCGAGAATCGAGTAGTGCTTTTGTGTCTCAGAATATACCAATTAAATGCCTAAGGTTTGGTGACTTCCTATGTCGTGTCACATGTTAATGGCTTTGCAACCCATTAACAATCCTGATACTTACAGGAATACTTTATTTACATAAAAGTTATACCATACTAAAAATTGATGAATACTTGAGTACGTGGGGTACTCAAGAAAAGATTGAATTATACTTGAGTACGTGGGGTACTCAAGAGGAAATTGAATTATACATGAGTACGTGGTGTACACATGAAATTGGATTTATATATGAAAACTTGATTTATTCACAAACTATGTTTTCATACAAAGTATACAAACGTGAAATACAAAACTGCATGAATTCACACCAACATTATGTTGACGTTTTTCCAAAACTCACATGTATTTCAGGTAACTAGGATGGATGTGCGCGCGGTCTCACTATTGCTTGTGGATGTCGCTTATGTTTATCTTTAAATAAAGTTGTAAACTTTTTAAGACAATGTTTTATGCGAATTAGCAATGTAAACGCTAAACTTATGTTTTCAAATTATGGTATTTGATGTTTTTACGAGCATATAGCATGTTTACCTTTCGTATGCAATGAGAACCTTTCATGATCACACCTCGTGCTTCCGCCGCACAAAGGGGTGTGACAGATTGATTACTAGGTTTTGAACCCTCTGTTATAAGGTTTTGAACCCCTTTGAATTTTCAAAACTTCGCCAAAGTTTGGGTCTTATAGTGTGAACACGTGCAATCTGCAAGAGTGGATGCCTGTACTCTGAGTCTTCTGTCTAAGGCTAGAGTGTTCGTACAAATCCACATAATCGGACCAGTCACTCTTACCTGGGAACTCTTGGGGTGAGTGTCCACTTATAGGCTAAAGCATGTCATCGCGATACATTAATATGACCCGCTTACTTTGATTAGTCACCGTCTCATTTGTTTGCCTTAGGTAACAAACAAATGATCGCAATTTCTATGTGTTGTCATTTTGTTTTATTTACCGATAACATTTCATTTGTTTCCTGCTATATCCTTCATTTCCTCCAGAATGTCTCTTCATCGCAACGATGCGCAGATATCCGAGCAGACTGCCAAATTTGCCCAGCGAATAGGCGAAATAGTCCTGAAGACTGTTGAATTAGGTATTGCCATGTCTCGTCTCAACAATGAAGCCACTCAAGAGCCACCAAAGGAAGCAGAAGTCAAGCCAGCACCACCAGCCAAGAAACCAATCAAGGAATCAAAGACCATGGATGAACAGACTGGGTCCCCTAAGAAGTCAAAGAAGCGAAAGGCTTCTCAGAACTTCGCCGTGGTCGCTCACAATGGTCAAGCCATCCCTAACCAACCAGCTCAACCCCCTGCTAGGAACCATACAAGGGAACGGCACCAATATGCGACAATTGTAATGGGCATCACCAAGCTCACTTACAGTGTCGTCTGTGTGTATCATGTGGGCGAGTTGGTCACCTGGCAAGTGCTTGTCGATGTAACCCAATCCAAGGTGGTCCAAATCAACCACAAGCCAATCCTGCTCAAGCTCGCTTCCCGCCTGGATCATGCTACAACTGTGGCAACATGGGTCATTTCGTGAATAAATGCCCGAAGCTTGCTAAGGCAAATCCAACCCACGGATGAGCAGTTGGCTGATTAGAAGATGTTGTTGTCTTATGCTTTTGTTTCTTCTATTTACTTGTAATGTGAAACAATCTGTTTTGTTTATAAATAAATCGTTGATCACAAATTCTGATATACAAGTGTAGTTACATGTGTGTATGGCATTTCCCTATAATACCTACATTAAGGAACTATGTTCCTTACAAACTACTCTTGTGAATATTTCCCATTCTTGTGTTTACTCATGATTCCCATAGAAAATTCTAAGTACTCGTTTCATTCTAAGATACGAAGTACAGAAAATAAAGTGACATTATGAGTAATCATGCTTCTGCACATCTGTGCCTTTGAATCCTTGGTTAGATAACTAAGGGTATTTTCAAATCTCATACCCATTACGTTTTGATTTTTCAACATACATAGTATGAGTGTTTCAAAAACAACCTTCATGATTTCAAAAACATTTTATATATAGTTCGAAAACGTTCTTAATATAGTGTATTTACTTAACATATCAAATGCATGATTTCAAAAGCATTGTCTATGTTTTCAAAAACAACCTTCATAATTTCAAAATGTTATTAATACAGTATAATTACTTATATCAAGTGCATGATTTCAAAAGCATCAATCATATTTTCAAAAACCTTATACATAATTTCAAAATTCATCTCGCATGATTTTAAAACATTTTTACCTAATACACCTACTTTATGATTTCAAAAGTATTATATATAAGGTTTCAAAAACATTAAACACATTTTTAAAAGAAACCCCATGCATAGTTTTCAAAATATTTTCCTCATACATTGACTTAACCTTCAAATGTCGCTTCATATGTCGCCTTGACATATCTAGCATCTCAACTTCATAAGCATTTTTACTTCATGTTTTGACTTAAGCACATCCTGTGCAAGGTTTCAAAACATCTTCAACCTCTAAAATCAATATGGGATCTTTTTATCTTCACAATTAGACCCTTGTGGATGATTATCATTCAAATCAGAGTCCTTAATTGGATTCCTTGTGTACCTTAATTCGAACACTTCGGTTCCTTATAATCGAAATTGAATTTTCTCTTTAAAAGATCTTTCTATCTTTATAGTTAGATTCATAGAAATATTTAAAGCACCAATCAAAAATCCACTAATTGGATACCTGGTGTGCTTTGAATACATGTACACAGTTAGCAGAACAAATTAACAAAATGATAACAAATCTAAAATCAAGTTAAACAATTATGTGTTTATGCATTTTGTGTTTTCTTTTATGCATTTTGTGTTTTTGTATATTCTGGATATTCGTTATCCAAATCCTCGTAGAACCTTTCGTATCTTCATATGAAGGATTCATAGTAGGATATCCAAAGGTACTACCTTAAATCCTTAATGGGCTTCTATGTAATAGTTAAGACCCTTGGATTATATAGTACCATTCCATGATTCATAAGAGACCCTTTTAGTGGTCTAGTCAAAAAGATTGATTCAAAAATCTGGTTAAGAATGACATGTGATGATATAAGCTGAAAAGACTCCTTGGTTGTCTATTAAAATCATTTATTGATTTAATAAAAGGGACCCTATGGTGGTCTAGTTACAATCATCACAGGCTCGTTCATTGTTTTCTTCCCCTACACATTATAAGACGCACTACGTGACTATGCAAGGAATGACGTAATTATGGATGCATACATAATTACGAAGTTCAGTGCACGGAAACCACAGTAAGACTTATTATGTGTAAGAACCGATAGTGTCAACCATAACGGAATGTGAACAACGTAATAGAGGTACGGTGGACGCACCAATAACGCTTTATATACTTGTATATAAGTGTCCCTCTCACATTGCAAGCATGATGTTATTGTAAAGTTACTAGAAGTTTAGGACTCGAACCAGTGTTGTTTGATCTTTTCAACTTCATGTTTCAAGCTCTCACAAGTTTCCTCCGAATAAATTTCGGGACGAAATTTCCTAAAGTAGGGGAGACTGTGACACCTGGGTCACTGCGACCATCAAACAAATACCAAACCAATGAAATATTGTATTTCATACTTGGGATTTGTACAAATATGTGTATCATTTGCACATATCAATTCTTGTTCGATTTCGGGCTCAAAATCGCTTTCTGGAAGGTTATACGCGCACTGATGCGTAAATATAACCAGTTTAATGCAACGAACACTCAGGAATAGTGAAATAGGCTTAACATACCTTAAATAACCTTTACATAACTTAGAAATAAGTTTTGAAGGCTTTGGTATGTCAAAAACATGTTAATTAGTCTACGGGGACTAAATTTGACAAACTGCGAAATTATGCCAATTTGAACCGTAACAGACATTCCGGAACATGACCATAAGTTAAAAATACCATAAATATCCTTTACATAGCTTAGAAATAGGCTTTGAAGGGTTCAGTGTGCTAAAATAAACTTTTGGCTCATTCAGGGACTAAAAGTGTCAAAAAGTGCATAAGTTTGCACTTTCGCTCATAACTTACGTTCTGAATACATCCGGACCTCCAAAATTTTATGTAAGCATTATAATATTAGGCTTTAGTGTTTGGCTTGTCAAAAATCCATTCGTCGCGCAATTTGGATCGTTTTTCGCGCTTATGCACATTCCGTCGTAATTAACCGAACATCGCAATCGTACGGCCAAACGAACCGACATCCGTGATGTTTTCAAGCATATTTCATGTTACCTATGTCTTAACATCATTGTGGAGCTTGAAATTGGGTTTGACGGGTGTTAGAAGTGCCGTTACGCAACGAAACAAGGTGCAGGGACTGAAACTGACATTCTGCCAAACTTGATGGCTTACGGACCGTAAGCCATCACCCTTACGGTCCGTAAGTAGGGGTCAGATGCAGAAACTCATTTTGACTTCTGATTAACAGCTTTTAAACACTACAAAGGCCAATGCCACATGTTAATCCCTGATGGTGGGGGCAAATGATGCACCATAACATTTCAACACATGTACGGATGATATTCGATCACGGTCTTCAAGAAACGATCTTAACGGTTCGAAGAATCCTATAAATACCCATCCATACCACCCCCAAAAACCCACAAATCTGATCTAAACTCTCTAAGTTGAAGCCATTGCTTCATACCTGAGCTATTTGATCAATATTTACTAGCGGGGACCCTTTGTAAGTGTTCCTTCGTTCTTTTATCGCTTTTCGAGTCCGAAATTCAAACTATGTTTGACTTTCTGCGTTGACCAGTTTATGGTCAATACGAAGTTCGTTTGAACTTCATAACGTGAGCGTAATCACGATGGTTATAGTCCCTAGTGACTATACCTACTGATTACCACGTTATCTAGGCTCAGTGACGAGTCGTAGTTTCGGCCAAAATACGTGTTATTGCGTATTTTGTAACCAAACTACATTTAGGTATCAAAACCGTTTGTTTTGATACCAAACCCGTTTTCTAAACTTAGTTAAGCATGTTTTAACATGCTTAGCTCGTCACTTTTAGTTTAGTGCTTATATAGGGTCGTAAGGTAAGCGATCTAAACAATCGTTTATACTTTCGAACCCGACCCGTTTGGTCGATCATTAGGATCCGACCAAACACATTAGGTGACCATAGTACATAGGGAATAACCTTCCGAGGTTATACCTTATGGTCGCTTCGTTAAGTAGTTGTATGATAGGTAGTTTATATGCCTTAGGTAAATTACCAAAATGCCCTTTTTACGCCAAAATCCATTTTAAGCATATGTAACATAACTTTTGGTATCTAAACTGATTTGGCAACAAAATTAGACATGTTAAGGCATATTTTACTTATCATAGGGCAAGTTAGGCGTTCCCAGCGCGTTTTACGCGAACAACGCGTTAAAGTAGCATAAGCTACCTAAACGGGTCGTAATGGGTCGTAAGCACTTAGGTTAGGTTTCATTGTAGTATGTAGGCTTTGTTAAACCATATTACATGAGTTCCCATACTCATTTGGTTTACGAGCCCTCATTCTATCCGATCCTCCGGTATAGGTCCGGTATATTAACATAGTTACCTATATTAGGTGCCGTTTGATATCCGTGATCTCTAGCATTGTTTGGTTGTTACTCAAGGACTACTAAGCAATCTCAAGTGAGTACATAGACCCCTCTTTTACTGTTTTCCAAACATTTTGGGGTGAAACACATGTGCCTACTTGTTACTTTCATGCTTTCCATGTTTTCACATCATATGCTTGTTATGTTCATTAGTACACTTATAGTACATGATTTCATTGTGTTTATGCTATGTATGCCCATTGTGCGCATACTTAGTACATTGTTTTACATTACGTTTTATGCTATGTATGCCCATTGTGTGCATACTTAGTACATCGTTTTACATTACATTTTATGCTATGTATGCCCATTGTGTGCATACTTAGTACATCGTTTTACATTACATGTTATGCTATGTATGTCCATTGTGTGCATACTTAGTACATTGTTTTACATTACATTTTATGCTATGTATGCCCATTGTGTGCATACTTAGTACATTTGTTATTCATCACATGCTTACATTTTGGTATGACATTTGGTTTGTTCAAATGGGACAATATACATTCATTAACATTAGCTACGCCGCTCGTTAGTAGGTAATGGTACCATAGGACTTGACGACTCCCGTTCCTGAACCCTAGGTTTGTTTGGGTGGAAGGAATGACCGAATTCGATAAACATAACACAGATAGACCTTTAAATTCGTTTAGGGGTCTATCACCACAGTCACAAGGCTTGGATGTATGCATTTCACAATACCGCATAGATGTTTATATCAGTATAGCATGCATTTGTTCCACAAAACATAACTTTGATTTAAACCATGTTTTACTTCAGTACCTTGTTTTTGTGCATTTTACATATGGTTTAGTTGATATATTTCACTTACCATACATTTTGACATTGATATACACAATTCATGATTTACATTAGACATAAACATTTTGACACTGATATACACAATTCATGATTTACATTAGACATAAACATTTTGACATTGATTTACACAATTCATGATTTACATTAGACATAAACATTTTGACACTAATATACACAATTCATGATTTACATTAGACATAAACATTTTGACATTGATTTACACAATTCATGATTTACATTAGACATAGACATTAGACATGGTCTTCACACAAACATTTTGACATTTGATTATACATAAACATTTTACCTTGGTGGTTTGGTTTGAGTTAGTGATTTAAGTAACGAGGCGTGTGTAATATGATACAAGCATGGTGGATACGCCGCTGGTACTTCCTATATTTAAGTGCTTGTATGGTATTACATATCGTAGCGTTATTTGAATCATTTCGATTTAGACATATAACATTTTATACAAATAACATACTTTTCACAATACATTGTTTTACAAGCAACTTATCTAATACAAACTCATTTTACTTGGTTATTTACTTAACCATGTATTATTCTTTTATACATATATATAATTTGGTTTATTTATCACTTTTCAAATGATTTACAAGACAAAGCAAATTACAAGGTTCATGACTAAACATTTTCTTAAACATGAGTCATGAATTCTATTTTCACAAAACCTATGTATCTCACAGGCATTTTTATGCTGACGTACCTATTTTCACATGTGTTTCAGGATATGATGCATAGGATTTATCAAGATACACTTAGGTGGACTTGGGCCTTAGTGACAATAAAAGATGCAAGACTAGTTATTTATGTTATATTTCTTTGATTGTCAAGACATTGTAACTCTTTTAATCAATAAAACAATGTTTCAATTTCCATGTGTTATGAAACAATGATTCTGTTACAACACTCCCCGACGTTTCCGCCACGTTTTGTTGTTTTACGTGGTCGGGGTGTGACACAAATCTCCCAAAGATTCCCTTTCCATACATGTGAAGCTATCAAATTGCTTCTTGAGTAGATCATGTCGCAATTTGCGTGACGCTTCATTTCCTAGACCTCTCATCTTCAATGCATCCCATAACCGCTTTGACGTCTTGAAGCTGACAAACTGATGATATATATCCTTGCTCAACGCTTGAGTAAGAATAGAATATATGCTTTCTTTTCTAAATCATATGCCTTTTTCTCGTCTGCCGTAAGATCTGCAAATGTCGCGGCAGTTGAAGCGGCAACATCAAGTTCTTGATCGAAATCTGTAGTAAAACATAACCACAATTCCTTTTTTGCCCAAGAACATACATACGGAATCTTTCTTCATATCCAGGATATTCATTCATGTGCATTAGCTTCAGTGGACGATTAATGCTTCCGGTTTCACTTTCGCTTAAAAGTATACCTTGAATACTTTGAGTTTGATTTGAAACGAACGCCCATTGACTTGTCAAAATTTGATTCGCTTGTGATGGAATAGATGAAGATGCGGGTGCGGGAGATTCGGCCCAAGATGGCGACAAACCCGTGCTTCTATACTTGCTCTCCGTGTTAGATGGAATACCCCACCAATCTGAACTCATTTTGAATATATAACAATGAATACCTGCTTAAATCACTTAAAACAATTCGTTAAGACAATTTTTGAAAGCTTCTGTTAAAAATTGACAAGAGTGACCCACGAAAGACTTGGTTCTTGACAAAGACCTTAACTGACGAAATACTAGTTTTTCGTAAAAGACAAAGTGATGAAAAATAAGGTTTTTCGTCTAGACCAATTGTGACGAAAAATAGGTTTTCCGTCAAAGACAAATCCAATGGAGAGTAGGTTTTTCGTTGACCTTTAATCACAATCAGATAAGATATTTTCAAAATACATTCAAATCTTATCCTCTAATAGTTGGTAAGCCACACCCATGCTTTTCATCATATTTTCCAAACAAACACCATCATTCTTACCAACTATCATGTTGGTGCACACATATGTCGTCTTCGTCTTATGTCGAGTCTCGAGTTGCGTTGCGGATCTGAACAAGTGACATCATAATGGTGACATCAATGTTGACATCATCACATGACAACATCACGTAAATCTGCATGAAACTGAAATCAGAATGTTATATTCATATTTTTGTCAAATTTGTCTTATTCGCTTGAATAGTCAATTATGTTATGTCCGCTTGAGTGTAACCGCTTGAACATGTGCATGTTCATTTCAAGCGGTCAGGCTAGTATTATAAATAGGTGTCATGTATTCATTTCAAGCGGACAGACCAGAGATCTTAGAGAGTGTACCGAAGTGCTGCCGGTATATTTTGTGATTGTAATCGTTGTTAGATCAATACACAAGTTGTTTAAAGTGATATTCAAGCTGTTTCTACATTCGTTTCTTAGTTTCCGCCTCTGAAATGGACTAAATCTCTTCTGAACGACTCGTTTGGGTCACAAAACGATCCTACAAGTGGTATCAGAGCTCAGGAGGAAGAGATCTTGCCAAAAACAGCTCGTTTTCATCACTATTTCTGATTTCTACACCATTCTTTTTCACACTTAAAATTTTTTCACGGATAAAAACGGCTCAAACTTTCACACATTGTGCGTAATCATGTATTAACAAATCCTGGAAAGTTTCAGCACTAAAATCAACTTAAAAACTGGTTAAAATCATATGCTCGCTTGAAATTGGTTCGAAGTTGCTTACATCATCAACTGTTCAAGCAAACATAACACGTTGTGTCCGCTTGAAACTGGTTGTTCGCTTGAAATAGTCTGCTCGCTTGAATACGTCTGATCGCTTGAAAGTTCAACGCTTGAAAATTACATCGTGTTGTGTGATTCTTTAATCAAGGTTGTCAGTTGTTGAGAAAAGAGATCATGTGAATATGAGAATTGTATCGATTGATCAGACTTTGCATGTGACTGTTAATCCTTCAAGACTTATCGGCTCAATCAGATTTGAGTAAACATTTAAAATTGTCGGATAGTTTTTCAAGATTGCATGTGATAATGTTGGGCGGCCAAATTGTTTGATTCATGAGCATGTGATCTGACCAAAATTCTCGACCCAATCATATTTGTTGGTCAGATTTTTTGAGCGGCCCATGTGATAACTATCAATTCATATTAGTCAACCCACTATTGTTAAAGGTCCAATCACAATTTGAAGTGTGTTGCATTGTCAGGTCATTGGTAGTTGGAAAAGAAATCATGTTTGTGTTGGTTTGCATGTGAAAGTTGGTAACGGTGTGTAAATTGGTAAGTCTTGCATGTGATTCAAACATAAAGGTGTCGGCCAAATCAAAAATTGAAAGTTCTCGGCTAACGTGATTCATACATACGGCCCAATCATTCTAAGCCAAAGTCTTTTGTCGGATTCATATATCAACAAAAGTTAAAAGATTGTTTTGTGTAAATCTCGGCCAAAATCTTCTAAGCCCATGTGATATCATATGTGTTCAAAGTTGGCAGATTTCATTTGCTAGTTGTCAGCCCAAGTAATTCAACGGCCCAAGTATCATTATCATTAACGGCCCAATCACAGTTTGGTTGTTATTATAGTGTTTCGGTCCAATTGAAGTCCATTGGAAGCTCATATTTCGTAGCACATTTGATCTAGTTCACTCATTCAGTTTGCGGAATTCATTAAACGAGTCTACAAGTCTTCGACACAAGTCCTAGTTCGATTCAATCGTTAATACATTTTTACGTATTCTATCCGTTTAAACTGATTGTTTGTTTGTTTGTTTCAGGTGTTTCACGAGGTGAATCATTTCATTTGAAAGGGGATCTAGTTTGAATTTGATATTTCATTTTAAGTGACTGTCTCGATAAACGTGTTTCCAAATCATGGACTTAAATTTCTTTAATATGACTAGTGAAACAGTTAATAGAATAAATGTATTAAAGAAAGAATTTGATTCGTTTTCAGGTTGTCCAGGAGAAAGTACAAAGAGTATCATTGAGAGGTATAGTCATCTTGTTCGCTCAATGTCTAAGAAAGTTATTCAGAAAAATCCAAAGGAATGGGTTGAGAGATTAGCCAATTCCATACCTCAACAAGAATGGGGTACATATCTGTTGGATTTAAAAAGAACTGGAGAATACTCTAGATTGTCAATTTGTCAATTCATTAAGAAGCTTGAAGAACAAATGGAGAACAATGATGTGAATAAGAAGAATCAAGAAGAAAAATCCGTTTCATCTGATGAAAGTTCAGAAGAAGAAATTGTTGTTGATCAAACATCAACTGATTCTGGTTCTTCAGATGAAAGTTCCGAAAGAGCATTAGTTTTTGATCAAACACCATCTGATTCTGGTTCTTCGGATGATAGTTCTGACAAATCAGTAGAGTTTGACCAATCACCAACTGATAATAGTAGTAATGATGAAGAGCTTGAACAGATAAATGTTGGAAAAACTCATTTATCTTCTGACAGTTTTGAATTTTATTTTGCAGATCGCCTGGAGAAGCTGAAGGAGAGACGTGCAGCAAAAGAACAAAATCAAATGAAGACTGAAAGTGTTGATGAGAAGATTATTGAAGCAGAAAAGGTGACTGAAGCTGAGAAAGTTGCTGAAGTTGAAAAAATCATAGAGATCGAAAAGATTGTTGAAGTCACAAAACCATGTCTTACTTGTTTAGTATCTTGCAAACAATGTGAGGAAAAAGACGAGAGGTTTAGTGAATCAGAGAAGATGAAAGAAAAGTTGTTGTTTGATGTGAAAAATTTGAAAGAATCATATGATGTATTGAACAGAACTGTGAATAGTCTGGAAAAGACTAACTCTGAAAGAGAGAAAGCTTTGAAGATGTTGAATGCTACTGATGCGTGTGAAGTGTTATATATATTAGGTGTATATTTTAAGCCCCTTTAACACTTTTTAGTCAAGTTTTAAATTTATAAAACATGATATTTACTAACACTAGACACACATATGGGCAAGTGCACCCATCGTGAGCGTAGTATAGTGTTGGTAAGATACCGAGGTCATCCAAGGACACAAGAGCTTTTAGTACCGGTTTATCCTCAACGTCTAATCAAATAAAAAAGAAGCTTGGAAAAATGTTTTAAACTAAGAAAAATAAAAATTAACTAAAATGCTAAAAATAAAAATAAAAAAAAACAGATAGACAAGATGAATCACTTGGTTCCGACTCGTATCTAGTGTAACCTTTGATTATTTCCGCACTTTTGCACTATTTTAAGAGATTATCTTAGTTATTGTAGTAGGCCCCTCTTTTGAAGGTGACGTTACCCTTACCCCAGTAGTTTGAGTCAGCAAGGATACAATCCTAAAAGGGTGGATTATTGGAAGATAATTAATTAAGTTATTAATGCAAATTATGGTAGGCCCCTCTTTTGGAGGTGACGTTACCCTCGACTAAGTAGTCTGAGTCAGCAGGGATACAGTCCTAAATAGCCGGGTTATAGTAATAATAGTAGTTAACTTATTAGGGGATTAAAGAGTTTGGACCCCCGCCATCCAATACCGTTAAGTATTGAAGGAGGTCCTACTAAATTTGACCCAGGTCCATCGCAGGACCTCTAAACGCTGAACAATGGCAAGACCTTTACCAAACCATTCCCTTAACCCCCGACCAGGTAGCCAACATACCTCCATATAGACCGTGGAGATATGAATGGTGAAAATATTTTATTTTATATAGACAGTAAAATAATTTCAAGACACCACGGACAAACGATAAAGAAAGATCACCTTCAACATAAACAACTAGTTATTAAAGTTATTAATACGAAACCAAATAAAAAGTGCGAAAAGATTAGAAATAAAAAGTATTACACTAGACACTTTGTCTTCACCAAGTGATGTAAGAGACTTAGGCAAACATGGCCTTGATTGTCAAGAACTCTTACGATCAATCTTGGATCCCGAGACGACTCACACACCCTACGATGGACAATGGATGATGGTGGTGGATGATGGTGTTATGGTGGTGGTGGGTGGTGGGTGAAGTGTGAGAGAGGTGGTGTGCCAAGGGATGGTTTGAACTTGAGCCAAGCACTCCTATTTATAGGCTGAACAGAAGCCTGGACACGGCCCTGTGTCATCCCTTTTCTCTTTCTTCATTAATTGCTCTTGTCCGCATTAGTTGACCACGCCCCCGTGTCCACTGGGCACGGCCCCGTGTGTAGAAGCATATCTGTACTATCAGATTTGGCAAGATTCTGCGAATCTTATAGTTGACCACGGCCCCGTGCCCGCTGAGCACGGCCCCGTGGTGGGCAATAGAAGCTTCTACAACTTTGTCTTTTCTGCAGACACTTAAGCACGCCCCGTGTTCGCTGGACACGCCCCGTGTTCGCTGGACACGCCCCGTGTTGAGCTGAGCACGCCCCGTGTTCAGCTGGGCACAGCCCCATGCTCAGCTGGGCACAGCCCCATGCTCAGCTTCCTTATTGTTTTTGCTTTGGGAGATGCTGTCGAGGAGTCGGGCATGCCATGTTTCTTCCTTTTCTTTGTATTTATGTTGGTTTTGGCTGTATATTTGTTCTTTTTGTTCGTTTAAGCTCATTTGATCCTGAAAATACAAAAGGAAGACAAAAGCACACTTTTTTCCAACATTAGTACTAAAAAGGGTTAGTTTTATGCCTCATTTGATGTAATTTATATGTTGCATTTTACGCACATCACTACCATGATGTCAAAGTAGAAAGAGATAAACTTTTACATTGAAGAATGTGCAAAATGGAAGCAAGAGTTGGAAACTGAGAAAGCTGAGAATGAAAGAATTAGAAGATTGCTGCGAAGTTATACAAGTTGTGATTACATAATTGATAGAATTTATCCAACAGTTGAAGGTTTTGAGGCGTTTAAAGACGAACAACCAAAGAAGAAAAAGGATACTGGTAAGAAACAGAGTGTCTGTTATAACAAGTGTCCACCTCCAATTTGGGAAGGATATTCGCCTAGAAAACCAAATGAGGAACAAGTCCAAAAGGCAGTCAATATAAAGTTGGAGTCCGAGTTAACCGATGTATTACCAGACAATATTGACGTTACGTTCACAGCGTCTGACACAGATCATGAGTCCGAATTAATAAAAAGAATGGTCGATCAGGTGTTGGATAAGGATGAGGAGTCAGAGTTAAAATCCGAGTCCGAAAGTTCGTGTCAGTCTGTCGGAAGTTCGAGTTCGTCTGAAAAGAGTTCAAAGTCGTCGGGAAAACGGGTGTATAGTCAAGATTTTTTATTGTCAAAATCTAATTTGAAGGACGAAACATTTGAAGTTGCTTATACTTTGAATGGTTCTGACAAATTATATTTTGATAAAGAATTTCCAATAAGAAGTGTTCGATTTGAAAAGATCAAAAAGGTTTTCAAAATGACAGAAATTAATATTTCTGAAATAAAAGATCTTAATCTTTCTGAAAGACCTAAAAAATACACGTCAAGAGTTCAACAGCGTTTAAACAAGAAAAAGAGTTACAATTATGGTTCGGAATTTCGAAAGAAACCAAACCATAATAGTAAGTTCAATAAGAAAGGTCTTGGTTTTATTCCACCTGAAAACTATAAAAATGAAAAATATGTTCGAGATTTTAAATCAAAAATGACATATGTTGCAGGAACTAGCCATGAAGAAGAAGCAAAGAGCTCATTCTAGAAACAGTCAAACCAGGAGTTTCTAGCTAAAAAGATGAAGTATGGAGCTTTTCAAAGGAAAGAGACAAGAACCTGTTACAGATGCAATGAAGTTGGTCATATTGCATGGAACTGTCCTCAAGCAACAAAAACAAAACAGGGAGTCTCAGAAAAACTCAAAGAAGTAGTTGTTGATAAAATCGAACCACCAACTGAAAGATTTAAAGTGTTTAAAAATTCAACATATGAAGTTGGTGAGTGATCGAAAAGGTTTTATAAGAAAAGGGGAAATCTTGACAACCAAACTTGGGTTGTTAAGAAATCAGAGGTAAAATCTGGCGATGAATCTGATTCCACAAAGTCAGAGGAGCCACATGTTGTTAAAAAGAGTGAAAACTCAGTGCCTCAAATGGATGATGAGAACTTTCCACCATTGAGGACTGAAAATTTTAAAAAGAAAATTGGGAAAGTAGAAATCTCTAATCAATTTTATTCTGAAAAGATTGAATTTGATGTGGAGAAAGCTTTTAATGGGAATGTAAAGAAGATTTTTGAGAAAATGGTCAATGGGAAGGTTAAAGGGGTAAAAGAATTTTACGAATCAAAGAAGGCTACTTACAGCCCAACCCCTAGTGAAGTTGAGAAGGTTACACCCAAAGCTGGTCAAGCGTGGGTGTCTGTGTTCTTTACTTGAAAAATCTGATTTTCCGGAGATCCCAAGTTTGTAATCGAGGATCAGGAATCGGCATCATTGTTTAAATCTTTCTTGATATTTGAGTTTGTGATTGAATCTTAAAAAATAGTTAAATTTTACAGGTTGCGACTTGCCGGAGCTTCCAGGTTGGTAAGTGCGAAGCAGGAATCGGCATCTTGATTGGTAAAATGGTTTGTGTAGATGAT
Organism: Helianthus tuberosus; assembly: GCA_030545235.1. Lineage (NCBI taxonomy): Eukaryota > Viridiplantae > Streptophyta > Magnoliopsida > Asterales > Asteraceae > Helianthus > Helianthus tuberosus. The sequence continues at coordinate 124,970,716 of CM060352.1, forward strand.
TTATTCCTACATGTAGTTAAATGTTTTGGATATACTTACAAGTGGTAAGAGGTTGATTCTGACAAAGTGATTACTCAAGGTCATTAGTTTGAACTTGAAGTAATCCTGATACAAGAGATTGAATGGACAATATGATGAACCAAACCCCTAACTTACAAGTGGTAAAATTAACAAAACTTATTTTCCGGACAAATCATTTTGGTTAAAACAAACTTAAGTGTTTTGAAATCATAATGAGAAAATAGTTTTGTGTAAGGGGGAGTTCTGATTGTTTATGCCAAGTGGATGGCGAATTGAAGTGATTCGATATCGGTTGTCAATTTTTTTGTACAGTTTGTTTTCAAATTTCCTAAAATGTGTTTGCATTTTAGGGGGAGTAGAAATTTTCAGAAAATCCAAAAACATTAGAAAATTTGAAAAATACAAAAACATGATAAAAATCAAAAATGAGTTTTAGTGTCAAAGAAGAGGAAATGATAGTACATCAGTAGACTGTCACAGTATGCTAAAGAAATGTAATGATTAAATAGCGTTAAACAGTCTCACTGATGATATGCCGATAGGTTTTTACACATTTAGTAAGCTTTTTCGGGATATAAACCTAAATTCAAATTTACTTATTTCGTGGGGAACACTACTTGGATATATAGGTAACCCCTGAAATCTTGTTTGAAAGGTCCCTCTTTCTGAGATACTAGGTCTTTATGCTCAGTGATATCTGGGGTATTATCCCGGGACTTATGCTGAATGGAAATTCTGACCTAGTCCCCGGAGAATACTTTCTGCTTGCTTGAAACATAGCGCCGCCCTCAGCAAATTGATGAAAAAATAAAATTGATAGTCATTGCTGTTGTAATTCAAAAGATCCTCTAAAGGGGACACACTCAAAAGTTGAGTCACGATCTCTCTGCGGAACGGTAGTTCTGACCTGAGCTCTCATGATTCTTCATAATTTATAACCCCTTACAGATATCATTTGTGGTATACTCACCTGTAAGACTGAATATTGAGATCTGGATACGAGAGTATATTCAAGAGGTGGGACACATGAATGAGTTTAAGTCCTTAAAACATCTAACTCATATCCTGAATCAGTTGAAATTTGTGTGAGAATTTAAGTGGATCAGTATATCGGCAATCTAAGTGAATTGTTTAATTCTTAATGTGTAACTAAGCTCAACGGTACTCGTGACTTGTCAAAATCTGATATGATCCTCTTGCACGAACTCACAAAAATATTGTCTGTAAATATTTCTTTACTGCATTTCTTAATATCTCAAAATCCAAAAAGATTTTCAGTGTGTTTTAGCATAATTTTTGAAAAATTCAAAAAGATTTTCGACAACTGGTGTTGGAGAGCTAATTTTCAAAATTCCTAGTGCTAAACATGATGAACAAATGGTTTGGGAGAATGTGTTTTGGAAAGGAAAATGATTAATTTTTGCAAATGGTTCATTAGAATTTATCTTTGATAAATCATTCTGGTTTAATTTGAGAGAAAATCTGGGTTTATAAATTTGTTAAATGTTAAATTTGTGAAATTTATTTCTGGGTTAAGAATGTGCAGGTGTAGCCAGATTTCGATCTTGAACCTGAAGATAGAGTGCCAGGTTCCGATACCTGAGGTCTATGTGATTTCAAAAAGCCAGACTGCGATCCCAGCATATCGAAAGGGGGAGTCTGAAGACATCTGAGTAGAGATTGTTCGTGAGGAGTCTGTTGATGCTGAAGAAAAGAAGATAAAGTTTGAGGATGTTTACACGTTCAGACTGATAAAGACTGAAGACGTTGAAGACTCGACACTTAAGACTCGTCAACATTTGAGGGGGAGTCTGTTGGTGCACACATCTGTCGTCTTCGTCTAATGTCGAGTCTCGAGTTGCGTTGCGGATCTGAACAAGTGACATCATATTGGTGACATCAATGTTGACATCATCACATGACAACATCACGTGAATCTGCATGAAACTGAAATCAGAATGTTATATTCATGTTTTTGTCAAATTTGTCTTATTCGCTTGAATAGTCAATTATGTTATGTCCGCTTGAGTGTAACCGCTTGAACATGTGCATGTTCATTTCAAGCGGTCAGGCTAGTATTATAAATAGGTGTCATGTATTCATTTCAAGCGGACAGACCAGAGATCTTAGAGAGTGTACCGAAGTGCTGCCTGTATATTTTGTGATTGTAATCGTTGTTAGATCAATACACAAGTTGTTTAAAGTGATATTCAAGCTGTTTCTACATTCGTTTCTTAGTTTCCGCCTCTGAAACGGACTAAATCTCTTCTGAACGACTCGTTTGGGTCACAAAACGATCCTACATATCACAGTAACAATATTTTAATTCAAGAATTTCCAAACAAGCAATCCTTTTAAAAACCAAAAACCCAGAAACTATGAAGATGAATGATGAACTCCGATGAGTTTATGATGATTCCGGTGCCAGACAAACTTTTCGAACACAAATTTTGCACAAAATTTTACTCAAAACCAAACCTTAACATGTAAACATGAATTTTAACAATGGTTTTGTAAAAACTAACAGCAAAAATGATAAGATTTTCAAGAATTTTAAGATGATTTTCCAGAAAATAAGATTTTTTAAACTCATAATCAAGAATAGAGATCTGGACAAACTTTATAAAACTCTTTCAAAACACAAGAAAACAACTCGGTTTTAACAAGGAAGAGAGCCAAGGCTCTGATACCACTTGTAGGTCCACTGGCGGAGGATCTAGTCGCCTAATCCTTGTGATACGAACAAGCCCGGTTGTGCGGAATCCAACCGGGAAAGCAAACCGAGATCAAGAACACAAAGACACAAAGATTCAACTTTAAAGCTCACTTATATAACATTCAGAACAGTTACAGTACAACAATTACAACACAACTCTTAAACTTTCTGAATACTCTCTCAGTGTGTGTTCTCTTGTGTCTCTTTTTTTCAGTGTGTTCTTTTTTTCTGTCTTCAGTTTGCTGTGCATATATATAGGCTGTAGATCGACGAATGATCTGCAGCGACGAATAACCTCGACGAACAACCTGCAGCGATGAAAGACTCCCACGAAAAACCAACACGATGAAAAACTGATGTTTATGAGGTTTTTCGTCACACATGAGTGATCAGGTTCTTCGTCAGGAGCATGTGCAGGTTTTTCGTCAACAGCATGCATAGGTTCTTCATTATGTGGCTGCAATATGCAGACTAGCAAACGGAACAGCAAACAAATATATCTGCAACATGCAGATCAGCAACATGATTGAACCGAAACTTGATGGAGGATATCGGCTTTGGTCTTCATTCCGTAACACGGGCGAACCGAGTCGAGCCGCATCCACAAGAGATGCATCAACACCCGTGATGATCTTCCCCAAACCCCCAAACCCCCAAAATCCAACTCAAAGGACAAAGAATTTGAAGTGAAAATGGTTATTTCTCAAACTTGAATTCTGACCATCCAAATTACAACAGAAAGATATAAATAAAAACATAACTTCGAAATGTGCCACAAAAAGGCCATGGGCCAAACACAAGCCCAAAAACAAAATGCATAAAACTCTGAAAAAAACATAAAAGTGTCCAAAACTCTCATTAGAACGTGTTTTTGTAGGTCCACTCGGAGGATCAAGTTTACCTACTTCCATGTTATCGAAACACACCCGCAAGTGCGGAATCCAAGTGGGTATGCAACCAAGCAAAAGAACATAAATACACGAAGATATTCAACTTTTAAAGCTTCAAATGTATATTGATTCAACAGACTTTGTAGGATCGAGAATCAATTTGAACGAGTCTTCAGAAGAACTCTAAACTGATTCAAAGGCGGAATTCAATGAATCAGAGTTTGTTTCAGCTTGATATTCACTATTAATTGTCTCTTGTATTGATTAGAACGCGTTTACCAATCTTGAGACACTTCGGCAGAGCTTCGCTACCGGAATCCAAAAGTTACAAATGAAAAACTCAAGTCACATATTTATACTATTTCCAGTTCGTTTGAACAGGCATTTCTAGTTCGTTTGAACAGTCCACTTCGTTTGAATTGTCCACTTCGTTTGAACAGTCCACTTCGTTTGAGCTGTCCACTTCGTTTGAACTGGCTTGTTCACCTTTGTTTCCTGTTTAACTCGAACTGCGTGACTTGATCTTTCATTACTAATCTAAGACTCGAACGAAGATGAAGTCGACAGACAACTGCACTAACAGACTCCCCCTTGAATGTTGACGGAATCTTCAGTGAGAGTCTTCAACATGACGACTCTTAAATCTTGATCGATCTTTTTTATTTCTTAGCATGTACCAGGATATTCTCTTTGGCTCTAACCTCGTCAGACTCCCCCTCTCATCATGATGGGTTCGCCATCTGGAATTAGCTATCACCTTGAGATCAAATCCTGGCTTTAACTCTTGTTCAGCACATCTCCTGCACACTTCTCACCAAAACATAAGTTTTTACTTAAATCAATAAGAAAAACTTACTAGAAATAGTTACACCAAGTTCAAATTAATGACCCTGATTAACTAATCTCAACTTTTTTCTTAAATAAAAAATTTTCAATTTAGCACACACACTCCCAAACCTGTTCATCATGTTCAGCACTTGGAATTTTGAAAATCAGTTTTCCAACACCAGTTGTCGAAAATCTTTTTGTATTTTTCAAAATTTATGCTAAAACACACTAAAATCTTTTTGGATTTTTTTGAAATAAAGGAATGCAATAAAGAAATATTTACAGACACTATTTTTGTGAGTTTGCGAAAGAGGATCATATCAGTTTATGTGACCAATCACTAGCACCATTAAGCTTTAAACATTTTCAGTTCTAAACGATTCACATAGATTGACGATATTGTTGTCCACTTAAACTCAATCTAAAAACTTTCGAAATGCTTACCGATACGTTAAGGTATATTAATTTTGCACTAAATTCTTATGGACCCCACGATCTCAGCATATCCCCTCATCATGCAATACACTGACTCAAGTAATGCCTTTAAACTTTTATCAACTGTGATTTGTGCGAAAACAAAGCAGAATGTTTAAACATTAACAATCAGGTCGATACTTTCGTATACGCAGAGAAAGTCCAATGTTTAAACAAAATAAGAAAAATAAAACAAGTTGAAGTTGTTTAGGCTTTAACCACCAGGTCGATACTCCCGTATACGCAGAGGAGGTCCAAAGCTTAAACGAAACACCAAAGAAAATAAAGCAGAACGTTTAGGCAACAACATCCAGGTCGATACTCACGTATACGCAGAGGATGTCCGATGCTTAAACAAAATAAAGAAATAAAACAAGTTTAAATCTTTGCAAAATAAAATGCACAACCACAGCGACTTTTTAGCAAAGTTGTGAAAGTTCACAAACTTAACCAGTTTTATGTCTTTCGACAATCAGCGATTACTGAGTAGGCACACAGTCAAGAAGGACAAAACTAAGTACTATGCTTTTGACCGTGTTTCCCACTAGAACTAGGCTTTTTCATTTATGTTTGTATCGTTATCGCAAATCTACTAGTCTAGCTGAGCCTATCGTCACATCTTTAGTGAGACCGCTTATCACATTTAAACTTTACATATCTTTAGCATGCTGTGACAGTCCAACTAATCTACTATCATCTCCTCTTTTTGACAACAAAACTCATTTTTAAATTTTCAATGTTTTTGACATTTTCAAATTTTCTAATTTTTTTAAAATTTTTACTCCCCCTAAAATCAAAATATGTCTCAATTTTGATTTTCTGGGAAAATTTGAAACAAACTGTACAAGAAATTTGACAACATGATGAGAATCACTTCAATTCTCCATTCACTTGGCTTGAACAATCAGAACTCCCCCTGACAACAAAAACATTTTCCCATAGTGATTTCAAAACACTTAAGTTTGTTTTAATCAAAATGGTTTTTCCGGAAAATTAGTTTTGTAAGTCATTTCTCAAACATGGGGATCATTCATCACCTTGTTCTTCTTCAATCACTTGTAAAAATTTAACATTTACCAACTTTTCAATACAATCACTCATAGAAAATCAAGTACAACTTAATGTCCCTGATTTACCACTTGTAAGTCGAAATATCACTTTCGTGAATTTCTCAAGAAAGATGCCGATTCATGTTCCACGCTTACCAACCTGGGAACTCCGGCAAGTCAGGTTTTTCATTTGAACAGATTCACCCAAGCCTGACGATCCTTGGGTGCTTTTGAATTCTTGTTCAACAATGGTGGAAAATTTGCATCATCCATTGTTAGACCAGAATTCTCAACTTTTACCTCAACAAATGGCTCTTCTGGTTTTACCATACCAGAATCATTGCCTGAATGTGGCTTGTCTGGCTTTGATGAGCCAGATTCATCGCCGACATGTGGCTCCTTTGTTTCCACATAAACAGATTCATTGCCACAAACTTTCTTTTTCATCTTTCTCTCTTTCATCCTCAGATTTGTATCTGATGAATCCGTTTTGCATGATTTGTCATTCTTTGGCGAGCAAGACGATTTATCAGAACTTTTATCTGTTTTACCAATAGTATCCGAGGACAAAATCCTTTCGAGATACTCTATCGCTTTCTTCCTCTTCTTCCTTAGTCTGTCTTTCTGCCCCTGTGAAAGCTTTACTTTCTTTTCTTCCACTTTCTGTTCTTTGGGCTTGACATTGACTGGTTTCTTTGCCACTTTCTGAGATTCAGCCCTCGATCTTCTCTTTGATCTCATTGGGCAATCTCTGGCAATGTGACCTTTGATATTGCAATTAAAGCATCTTCTCGTCTCATAATTCCAACTTTGGCAGTTAACAGCAATGTGTCCTTGATAACCACATCGGTAACACACTCTGTTATCACACCAATCACCATCTTCAGTCCAAGCATTCAGATCATAGCACTGTTTGGCTTGGTGATAATCTTTGCTCCTCTTGTTTGCTGGATTTGACTTTTGAGCACTATGGTCCGACCTGCACCACTTATTACCAACAATTTTTGAATTTTCATTTTTTACTTTTTGTAATTTTTGATTGCGATTGGATGATTGATCTGATGAACTTTTATTTTCTTTTTGAACATTTTTCAAAATTTTCTCTTTTTGTTTTTGTTCCACTTTCTTCTTCAACGGTTTTTGCTTAGAGCATTCTCCCTTTTCAGTTGATTGTGGAACAGTTTCTTGAAACTTTTCTTTTAATTTCAAAAACAAATTCTTTTTTTCAATTTTTTCATTTACATCATCAGATTTTTCATCGCAATCTTCAACTATGACTTTATCATAGTTTGTGACATCGTCACTTATTGGAACAGAATTTAAAGATTTTGGACAAGGAATAGTTGAAGTATTCACAAACACCTTCAACTTTTGTTCCCATTCCTTGATTTTCTTTTGAGCACGCTCAGCTTCCTTTTCAAGTCGAATAATCTTTTCAAGATAAGAATTGATTGCAATTTGTTTTTCAAGATTGTTTTTACCAAATAAATCTCTCTCATCTTCTAAAATTTTTATTTGACTTTGAAAATCTTTCTCAATTTTTACTTTTTCATTTTCCAAATTGTGAATTTGATTTTTCAAAACATTTTCTGATTTTTTTAGATTTTTGTTTTCTAATGACAAACTCTCAACATCCTTCAAGAGTTTGTCATTTACAAATGTCAACATCTCACAATTTTTCAGCAAAACAAGAATATGTTTATCATCAACTTTTGTCTCAACCTTTAAAGATGAGATATTTTCAACCTGTTTCTTTTTCTCATGAACACTTTCATCCTTACTCTCTTCTTCTGGTGAATGATCAAAGATAGATGCGTCTTCTGCAACATCTTTCTTTGACTCTGATTCAGGATTCACAGATACAGGTTTTTCAGATTCTTCTTTCTCAATCTTGACCGCTGGAATTTGTTCAACCTGTTTTTTCTCACTAGGTTTGATTTGTTCTTCAGCTGTTGTTGTTTTTACATCTTTCTCAGATTTGATCTCATCAGTCTCTTTCACTTGACCTGCAAAACACCCATTATTCTTATCAGATGAAATTTTATTTTGAAAATCTTCAAGCTTTTGTATTCCCTCTTCATCGTTATCACTCTCTTCATCAGACGAGTGATAAAAAATAGTCGCTTTTTCTGCCTCCTTTTGAACAGTTTCTGTTTCAGTTTCAATACCGGAAGTTTTGGCAACAATAACAGGAGCAACTTGTCCATTAATAAAGACACTGAAATCAATACCAAAAAGTCTGTAAAACTCTTTATCCATGTTTCGGTGTCAAAAGTTCACAAAATCAGATTGTTCAAACAAACTAGAAACCCAAACGAAATGAAGTCTCCAAACGAACTGGATTCTTGAAACGAACTAGGCTTCAAACGAACTGAATTTGATGCAAACTTTCAAGCGAACTGGGGTCCAAACGAACTGAGTTCTCTAAACGAACTAGAACCGAACCTCAAACGAACTGAAGTTTAAACGGACTAAAGTTCAAACAATCTATTCAGACGGACTGGTTCAAACGAACTGAGGTTCTGATTCAAACGAACTGGATTCACACGAATCAGTTCATACTAACTTGATGACTTTCCAAGCGAACTAAACCTTCCAAACGAATTGAATTTTTCAGACGGACTAAACCTTTCACTCAAACTAAAGATCTGGAGATTCACATGCAAGATCAAATCATATTCAAACTCAGGAGTCAGGATTCAAGGTGATTAGTGTATCTGTTCTTTTGACAATATTGGTAAACAATTAAGAGTCAAACAATTCGACTACTTTATCACATGTGATCACGTGTAACCTTGGATAAACAATTTCAACAATGGCTGTCACATGCAATGAATCATATGAACTTTGATTCTTTCAATTTAAAGTAGCCGTCATTTTCAAAGAATTGCAATATTCACGTGAATTCCTTTTGAAATACTACAAATTCACATGCAAATGATATTATCTCAATCAAAACAGCCGACAACTTTAAACTGATCACATGCAAGGACTGACACCTTCAATTACTACTTAATCTTGATTGGACCGTTCAATTTGAAACAATTAATCATCACAAGAACACATGGCCTGACACATTAAGTTGATTTATACAACCTGATTACTTTCAAACGATCTGCCTACTTCGTCTGAACTGATACGAACTAAACTCTGAGATCGTATGAACTGATACGAACTAAACTCTGAGATCGTATGAACTGCTGATTTTCAAACGGACTAACAACCTCAAACGACCAGGTAACTGATGCGAACAAAGATTCAAAACTCAGTTCGTCTGAATTGATACGAACTGTGATTAATCTCTCAAACGATCTGCGACATTTGTTCAAACGATCTGATGTTATTTTGTCAAATATGATCACGTTTTCGACTGATTAAGGATCTGATATGTTCAAGGATTATGCTACACTAAATTCCGATCACAATGATGTGTATATCGATCAATATCGTCCACAGAATCATTCTAGATCTGAGTTCAAAGTTCTGTTCGTGTGAAATATATCAAGTTTCAAACGAACTGGTCGGTTTTTGACCAAATTGATTAAGTTTTACTCAGTTTTAAGGTCTAAAACTTTTACCAATTGTTTAACTACTGTTACGCACACTATACTTCAAATTCAATCCATTTTAACCAACAAATCTTGTTAAATTTTTGAAAAATGTGACAGAAAGGTGTAGAAGTCAGAATTCTTAATGAAATCGAGCTGAAATTGCAAGAGCTCTTCCTCCTGAGCTCTGATACCACTTGTAGGATCGAGAATCGATCTGAACGAGTCTTCAGAAGAGCTCTAAACTGATTCAAAGGCGTAATTCAATGAATCAGAGTTTGTTTCAGCTTGATATTCACTATTAATTGTCTCTTGTATTGATTAGAACGCGTTTACAAATCTTGAGACACTTGGGCAGAGCTTCGCTACCGGAATCCAAAAGTTACAAATGAAAAACTCAAGTCACATATTTATACTATTTCCAGTTCGTTTGAACAGGCATTTCCAGTTCGTTTGAACAGTCCACTTCGTTTGAATTGTCCAATTCGTTTGAACAGTCCACTTCGTTTGAGCTGTCCACTTCGTTTGAACTGGCTTGTTCACCTTTGTTTCCTGTTTAACTCGAACTGCGTGACTTGATCTTTCATTACTAATCTAAGACTCGAACGAAGATGAAGTCGACAGACAACTGCACTAACAGACTTTTAGTACAATGTTTGAACAAGAAAATCTCACAAAACTCTCTGATGTGTTCTCATGATAACAGTGTGATACAAGTCCTATTTATAACCATATCCATCTACAGTCCCACTAATAACTTACTAGGCTCAGACACGAAAGATCTGAACCACGAACCACGAGATCTTTTGTCCAACTCAGACCCATGAAACATCATCAGGAGAACAATGTTTTTCGCCAATGATGATTCTACGCCAAGGTTGATTCTTCGCGAGGGTCATGTGCGTGGTTCTTCGTGGGGATAAGGCCCATTAACAAAAGGATAGGCTGGCCCAAGTAGCAAGCATTCTACGTTTTCATGTGCATGGCAGGTCTTCATTCAAGTACATCTTGCATGCATGTGGTTATATTACATGACATCATCACGTTGACGTCATGGTGATGTCATCTTGCGACTCCTCGTGCTTCGTGTGATGATCTTTGGGGCGCACGACGGAGGAATCTCGCGATGTCAGTCTTGAGCCAAACCGAACCGAGCCACATCCACACAAAACTGCATCAACAAACTCCCCCTTGGATGTTGTTGGTGATGGTTCGTTCTTCACACTGTAGGATCTTCAAAGTCTTCACGTGTCACAAACAGGGAGTGTATGAACAAACTCCCCCTTGAATGATGCTCGTGAGACGTTGATGTTCAAATTTTTAGATCCTTGTGGTGTTTATGAGTGGCTATCTACAACTCGATCATCCTGATGCTCAGACTACATCCATGTCGTGTCTTCATACCACAGCTTGTCATCTGACATGTTCTCTTCGCCTTTAGCTGGTTCGGATGCCGCATCTACACATACAATAGAGCTAAATGCGTAATGAGAACAAATGCTTGGAATATAGTCAGTATGAACAAACGACACTGTCAAACCCCCAAAATCCACACGCGGAGTATCACCGCATGGAGGCCCGACTGACCAGGATCAAGCCACCAATCATATTGAACATAGTACGTAAATAAAAATAAAACCCAACACAATATAATTGGTGTCCTAACAAAACATAGTTTAAGTTGTAAGCGGAAGCATAATGTTTAAAAACCAAAGTATAAGTTCAAATATATCAAATGTTTATCATGGCATAAGACTATCCATGTCCCACAACGACCACGCCTCCTCGTGCAAGCTCTATAAGTACCTAACGACCTGCAAGGCATGTAACAACGAGTCAACAACAAAGTTGAGCGAGTTCACAGTTGGTGTTCATTGTTAAGTTGTTTCAAAAACCAGTAATTCATTTGTAAGTTGTAAGTTAATCAGTTTACCCTGTTCCCCAAACATATCCATAGTTGGTGGGGGCTTCCCCATGTTAACCACTAGACCCGTTACCATATCGACCACTGACTGAAGTAAGTTGGTGCCCTAGCGTCAATGTCTATCATCATTGACGTGCCCAGATCCATTAGTTCACGCCCGTCCTCTGCGGCACGGTGTGAGGCTTGTCAAACCTAAATAGCACTATCTAACTAATGACCCGCTCGCCATTGGCCCGGCGATTAAGTCGATATAAAAAGGAGGGACTTCATGATAGAGAGTTTTGGTCTAGTATCCGTGTTGTCACCCTTCAGTAAAGAGGGTGTGTACGTAATCCCCAAACCAGGAGACTACGCAGGTTCCGATTAAGTTCTTAGTACGTGTTGTCACCCTTCAATAAAGAGGGTGTGTACGTGTTCCAAACCAGGAGATCACGCAGTTTCAGTTTAAATCCTTTACCCATTCCCAACCCTTGGGAATCCCATGCCTTGTGGAAAGTGTGAACTCACCTTGGTTTGCTCGGTAAGATTTGTTACTTGTTTAACAGTTGATCAAACATGCCCTGTCTGTCGATGTTTAGAACAAAACACAAGGAATGATGTTCAAGAGAAAAGGGCTTCGACCAAAGGGGAGGGGATCTGCCGTCGAACTCTAGAGGGGTGTTGGGTTTGTTTTGGTTTAGAGTTTATGTTAAATAATTATAATAAACAAGCTATAAGTGATAAGGTTTGGGGCGGTTCCTGTTGACCGAAATGGGCTCAAGCCCACCACTTTGGGCTGCTGCAATGCTATGGCAAAGTTACCATTTTAATGGGTAAAGGTGGTGGGTTGGGCTTCAAATGTCGCGGCCGAAATGATCAGGTATACGGGTGTTTGGTTTGGGCCCCGAGTATGCGTGTGTGTGTGTATAGGCCGATACGGGTAGTAAATATGAGGCCCAATGTGTGTGGCCCAAATATACAAACATATTAACTAACCGAGTGCTAACAACACAGAATGTTCAACGCAGCGTGTTAGAGAGAAACAATTAAAGAGAAGTTAGAATCACAAGATTAACTTTACAAACCTTGAAAGTTCGAGTTGTCACATCATCCCCAACTTGAAAGAAATTTCGTCCTGAAATTTGGCACGTAGTTACTGGGGAAGCTAGTTAGGTTGCATGGTTTCCTGGGGTGTCACATCATTCCCCCGTTGGTTTGGAATTTCGTCCCGAAATTTCACAGTAGCTTCAGCCTCTGTAGTGGTTTCATTGTTTTCGCCATCAGCCGATTCCACAACAGGTTGGGTTTGAAGAAGCATTAGGGTTAAGCAGAACAGTGGCGAAGTGATTAGTCACCAAGAACACGTAGGCTACCATGTTTTTATAATCCCGGCGTCGCCCACGCCAATCCCTAATGTCCCTCTATGAGCATCATTTCCCGTGTTGTTTTACTCGTTGCGAGGATTTTCAGTACGGCCGTCGTTCCCTTGGTTGTTGTCGTTGAATTTAACATTGGCCACTCCATGCCTTAAGCACCTTCACTTTCCATACTGTTGGTTACCATTACAAATACCTTGTTGTTGCCGTGACCGTTGCCTCTAATGCTGTTGTTTGAAACGAAGCTCTACGACTCTTCACCATCAAGGTCCATCTTTTCACATTCTGAGCCACGTCCTAACGCGTTACTCACTGTGCTGGCAGTCACACCTTCCATACTACCATCAGCTGTCCTCACTTATGCCCCGATTGATTCATAAGAGTTGACTCCCATGAGTTGCTGACGAGGGTTAAGGATTCGTTTGAAGCCAATTCGCTGGTGCTCGTTGCCGGTAATTAGGGTCGTCAAGTACTGAGGTCGGTAAAGTACTACGCTCATCCTCCTGTCCATCGATGTTGCAAGTTGCTTGAGTAATACTCGGTCTGTTACGAGGGTATCGCAGAAGTGATCACACTTCGGGATCTAGGATGTCAAAACATGAGTTCTAGCAAACGAAGAGGAGCAAGAAAGGTATTGATCAATCATTCGACGATGCGACATCCTACTCAGGGACGTTCGTATAAGCACCTAACATTCTACACGGTTCGCTAGGTGTTCAGATGGGTGTTCAGGTAATACTCGATAGCATCGAGATTCGAAAGGATCCAGAGATGAATGAAAAGTTCACATTCGAGTAGGGGACAATCACTGCTATGACCCCTATAGGTTTGTTATGTTTCACATCGGTCAAATAACGGAACGGAACCCCTTTTCCACTTGTCAAGGCTCACTGGGACTCGCATGCACCCAACATTATTTTTATGTGTGCACCCACAATAATATTGCGATTTGCATGCTTATCTCAGTTCCTCCTAACTTATGTCAAATGATTCCTCAAACTCATATGTCAAACGGAGGTCGTCAATGTAAGAAGATCACAAAAACCAAAGGACTATGGCATACTATCAACGCATCATAAGGTGAGCAAGCAATCCATGCCATCTTGCTATAGTGACGAGTGTGTGTTCGTGTGTTTCGTCATAAACAAATGTGTACTGTCACATCAAAGGAAACATGGGTGAGAGAGGTTCGCGAGAGTGCGATGACAGAAGAGAGTAAGCACAGAAGTGTTTTCAAACAATAGTTGTTACGTTTATCTAAGCATATCACGAGCAAAGTTCTATGTAACTAGCAAGTAGGCAATATAAACATAAATCATATCACCTATAGTGTGGAGTCTTGCACGTGGAGCGAAGCGTCGTTGTGGATCATTGAGCACTGTACAGGTTATAGTCTGGTTTTATCAAAAAGCTTTTCCCCTTTTTAAAACCAAGTTCACTATAACCAATGGCTCTGATACCAATCTGTCACACCCCCAAAATCCACACGCGGAGTATCACCGCATGGAGGCGTGACTGACCAGGATCAAGCCACCAATCATATTGAACATAGTACGTAAATAAAAATAAAACCCAACACAATATAATTGGTGTCCTAACAAAACATAGTTTAAGTTGTAAGCGGAAGCATAATGTTTAAAAACCAAAGTATAAGTTCAAATATATCAAATGTTTATCATGGCATAAGACCTAACGACCTGCAAGGCATGTAACAACGAGTCAACAACAAAGTTGAGCGAGTTCACAGTTGGTTTTCATTGTTAAGTTGTTTCAAAAACCAGGAATTCATTTGTAAGTTGTAAGTTAATAAGTTTACCCTGTTCCCCAAACATATCCATAGTTGGTGGGGGCTTCCCCATGTTAACCACTAGACCCGTTACCATATCGACCACTGACTGAAGTAAGTTGGTGCCCTAGCGTCAATGTCTATCTTCATTGACGTGCCCAGATCCATTAGTTCACGCCCGTCCTCTGCGGCACGGTGTGAGGCTTGTCAAACCTAAATAGCGCTATCTAACTAATGACCCGCTCGCCATTGGCCCGGCGATTAAGTCGATATAAAAAGGAGGGACTTCATGATAGAGAGTTTTGGTCTAGTATCCGTGTTGTCACCCTTCAGTAAAGAGGGTGTGTACGTAATCCCCAAACCAGGAGACCACGCAGGTTCCGATTAAGTTCTTAGTACGTGTTGTCACCCTTCAATAAAGAGGGTGTGTACGTGTTCCAAACCAGGAGATCACGCAGTTTCAGTTTAAATCCTTTACCCATTCCCAACCCTTGGGAATCCCATGCCTTGTGGAAAGTGTGAACTCACCTTGGTTTACTCGGTAAGATTTGTTACTTGTTTAACAGTTGATCAAACATGCCCTGTCTGTCGATGTTTAGAACAAAACACAAGGAATGATGTTCAAGAGAAAAGGGCTTCGACCAAAGGGGAGGGGATCTGCCGTTGAACTCTAGAGGGGTGTTGGGTTTGTTTTGGTTTAGAGTTTATGTTAAATAATTATAATAAACAAGCTATAAGTGATAAGGTTTGGGGCGGTTCCTGTTGACCGAAATGGGCTCAAGCCCACCACTTTGGGCTGCCGCAATGCTATCTCAAAGTTGCCATTTTAATGGGTAAAGGTGGTGGGTTGGGCTTCAAATGTCGCGGCCGAAATAATCAGGTATACGGGTGTTTGGTTTGGGCCCCGAGTATGCATGTGTGTGTGTATAGGCCGATACGGGTAGTAAACATGAAGCCCAATGTGCGTGGCCAAAATATACAAACATATTAACTAACCGAGTGCTAACAACACAGAATGTTCAACGCAGCGCGTTAGAGAGAAACAATTAAAGAGAAGTTAGAATCACAAGATTAACGTTACAAACCTTGAAAGTTCGGGTTGTCACAGACACACATGTGACCAACTCTCAATCAACTACCGACCGACAACAATTTGAAAGTTTAAAATTTGATTAATTTTAGATTTTAACTTTCAAAACTTGTTAAATTCGACCGTTTATGAAGATGCAATTGTTTTAGGCTTACAATCAGGATTTTAGGTAGGACAGACTCGAGTTCCAACATCGGGCAATCCAAAATAAAATAGAAGCAAAATCTTTTTGGCTTTTATAAAATTTATATTAAAACACACCTATGATCTTTTTGGTATTTTTGAATATTTCAAATGTAAAGACAGAATGCAGTAAAAAAATATTTACATACATTCTTTTTGCGAGTTTCAAGAGTAAGAGAATCATATCAGTGTACGGTCATGCCAAAACACTCTTGTTGTCCAATTAGTTAACATTTAGATAAGCATCCTATAACGATTATCGATATTGTTGTCCACTTAGGCTCAACTTATCAGATGTACTCGTGGTTAGGGGAAACGATTAATGTTTGATTTATACTTACCGACCGATGTTCATCCACTCACGACACATTCCCGTATCAAGGTATGCACAAGAGTTCATCTTACTGATGAGTATACCATTTATCATATGTTTTCAACGTATATGATGTGAGATACTCACTTATTCGAGGATGAATACAAGCCCTATGTGATAAAATCACTTATTAATGAGGAACTTGATATTCGGATGCATGCAGGACACGAGAGCAAGTCCGTGAACAGGTTAGTACCATCGTACCGACAAAGAGACGAACTTGACTCTCGGATGATAGAAGTGATTTAAAATCACTTATTCAGGGGTGACTGTGATATTTTTCACTTATTGATGGTCGTATGCAGCATGTATTATATACATGTTTGTATGATATTTACACGTATGTATTGTTTTGGTAAAAAATTACCTAAGCAATTAAGTGATCAAATTAGTTAAGTGAGGTAGTGTGCAAAAATTATATGTGAAAAATGTATTGGCCAAATTAGATATGAAAACAGTTTCAGGATACAGCCCGGGATATAGAGCTGTATCAATGATCAAACAATGAGCAAAAAAGTAAAGGTTGACACGTGATGTACGAGGAAAGCCCTTGATCAATCTAGATCGCCGGCATAAAACCTCGGGAGCTGACAATCGCAGCTGCCTTGTTCTTCTTATTGCTTCAAATATCAGGATACAGTGCAGGATGTGGTGCGGATCGACTATGTGTTACAATGTAATTTGAATACAAGTGTTTAAGTGTGGTGTTTGCGGTGAGCTAGAGAGTAAAAGTGTTCGAGAGTGTAAGTGTAAAATTGCGTGACTTAATCTGATCCGCCCCCATCTATTTATAGTAAAGATAATGTAACAAACTATCCTAAACTTCCGGGATCCAGCGAATATTCCCACTCGAACGTTGAGGACCAAGTCTTTCGGGTTCAACGGCTTCCTCATAACAAATACGCCCGAGTCTTGAGGAGAAGAATTCCTGATGACCGTTAGTAACTTACAGCCATTAACCTGCACGTGTTTAATTCACTTAACCTTAGGATATCGCCCAGGATGTTAGCAATATCCCCGTCCAGTATTCTGGTCACAAATAAACAATTAGAAGCGGGATACTAGTCAGGATATGTATACTCAGAAAATGACCCATAACAATTGTCCCCAAATATATCGGTTGGTATACCAATCCAACGGATATATTTCAAAACCTTATCTCGTCGATCAAGGCAATTAAAATGAAACGATGGTTGAAATGACATTATGCCATTTTCAATGCAATATTTACTCTTTACCCCCATATATTCAGCCTATATTTAGCCAAATCATTTCTGCTTATTATCATCATTCTTCAAGCGATTTTCAGGTAATCACTTTTCTTTCCATCCTCTATCCTTCTTTCTTGAGTTTCTTTTAGTTTGCCCAACACCCTTCATGGCATCACGAACAAGATCTCGATCGGACAGACAGGCCTCAACCCTCGTAAGTCAAAATTTCATCCGTGATCCAGCAAAGGAAATCTGCTGCTTCAACAACGCCGACATCGCTGCTCTTAAAGATTCCGGCGCCTTTCCCACCGGAACAGTCTTTCGCCCTTTTGATCGGGAAGCCCGATCAGACGCGTCATCTGATGAGTGGGTTTGTTTCTTCGCCTACCCTTTCTCTCTTGGACTCCGGTACCCATTTCCACCCTTCATCTCTCGCTTTTTTGAACTCACCGGCCTTAGCTATGCCCAGATTATGCCAATGGTCTGGCGAGTTTTGATAGTGCTGGATCAAATCAAGTCTCGCCATTTTCCTGACCAGTTTATTGAAGACCTCCCTATAGCATACCGGTTGAGATCCCACGGCGATCACCGTTTTCTTCTGTTTTCTACCTCCAAGAACCCTTTGGTTCTTAAGGCCACCAAGAACGAGGATCGATGGTGACGGAATTTTTTTTTTGTAAAAAGAGACTCTATTGATTAGGGTTTCGATCTGCCGGTTAAATGGTTAACCAAGGGTAGGATTTAGGGTTTTAGGAATATCCCCAATTATATCCTCAAACTATATCCCATACTTATATCCTGATGTTTTTATGCAGCGAACTTCAGAGATTTAGTGCCTCCCAGTGCAGAATCCGAATCCAAGATCAAGGAAATTTACCGACTTCCTGCCAGTGAAAGAACTTTCTCCCTGTCTCTTACAGATTCAAGCCCGAAATCAAGCTCAGAAATGTCTGGTAAGCACATTCTCAGCGTATATTTTAAATCAATTATTTTTCAAAAGTATGATGAGTTTAAGAATATCTTCCCTTGTGCAGTACCAGTTGTCAACCTTGAAGGTTTCCAGCTCGACGAGTTGGATTGCTACTCCAGCCTTGCACCCATCAAACAAGAATTAAAGCCAAAGTCATCAAAGCCTACCTCTTCAAGGACTGTTTCTGCTTCCAAAGCCCCTCCGGCATCCAGGACCCGGGCATCTAGCTCTCGGAAGAGAAAGGAGACGGACTCTCCAGCTGTTTCTGAGATATTCTCTCTCGAGAATCATGGGTTTAACGAAGCCACCTCATTCCTCAAACAGATAAAATTTTCCTCTCGATATCCTGCACAAGTATGTTAGTCCTTATCCTGTTTATTTTTACATCGATACCTGTGTCCTTTTCGATAGGGCTTGGATCGTCTTATGCACTTGTATGAAGACGCCTGCTGGCTTAACAAGATGTTGGAGATCAAGCTGGAGAAAGCTGAAGCCACCATAGCTGATCAAGGAACCATTGCGGCTGCCAAATCCCAGCATTACGAAGAGAAATACAAGGCAATGATCCAGGAACACCAAGCTACCCTCCATAAAGCCAACGAGGATGCCCAAGCCAAACTAGATGCCGCCCTTCTCCAATACCAGCAGAATATGAGTTCATATCGGGATAGCCTCAAAGCATCCGTGGTCATCTCCCTTCTCCAAGCTAGGATAAGGATGGCTTATGAGGCCAGGAATTTGGGTTTCGAATGCCCCTCCTGGGACATAAAGACTTGGGAAGCGAGACTAAAGGATCTCGGAGGTCATCCCGTTGCTCATCCTGCAAAGCATGCTGGTGAAGAGCCTTCTAAAGCGGCAGAGGAAGTGGCCAATGCTGATGATGGTGATGCCGAGAAGAATCCTGAGACCGATGCTGGTGTAGAAGCTGGGAAGGAGGCTGTTGATCAAGAGGGTGCCGCTTCTTGAGCGGCGAAGTGGGCGATGATGGATATACGTGCCAAGGCCGGAGCCCACTTTTACATTTCGTGGTTATGGTTGTGTAAACAATTTACTTTTCCTGTCTTCGAACAATTTTATATTTCCTGCATTAGAACAATATGATGACCAAAGGTGGATGGGTCCTAGGTTTTAGGATGAAGCCCTTGGTCATCGATTAGTATAACCTGTTTTGAATGTGGTAACGGTTGTAGGTGGACAGGTCCTGTTTTGAGATAGATCCTCCAACCGTTACACAAGAATGGTAGAAACTAATTGTGCTTTTGGCGGATGGGCCTTGGTTTAAGGTGAAACCAAAAGCACATCTTTTGACTTGTTAATAATATAACTATCTTTTGACCTATTTGTTATTGGCTTGCACTACTTAACGTAACTCTTAGCTTTAAAAAATTTTGTATTGTTATCTTATGGAAATATCCTGATCAATATGCTTAGCAATATATTATAAAAACTGTTATTAGATAAATCCTTCAACTTTGTAGAAAGCTTTTTAAAGAGTGAAAAACAATTTGCGTTTCCAAAACCTGTTTTGATAATACTTAAATGATCAAAGTATCACACTAGTATTAGTTTCGAATATCTTAATCAAATATTCTGAAGAGTATACTGAAAATACACTTTGAGAATATATCAGGATATTTAACCTTTTACCAAGCACAATATTGCCAAAGAGTTAAACTATGTTTTACAAAGGAAAGATCATACCAGGGATAGGGTACAACCCCATTATCAAACCTCATTCCCTTTGCAACTTTTTCAATGAAGATGTCCCCTGTCTGAGACACTTAGTGCATTAGTTCCGAGGCTCATCCTTTGAGCTTTACACCATTACTTTGGTAGGAATGTCCCCTGTGGACAATGTCTTCAAATACTTAGAAATCTTCTGGATATCAGTTCCCATCGTATAGACAATTTTTCATGTTACAGGGGTAAAACCCAAGAATGTACTGAAGATAAATTCCTTGTATCCTGGGTAAAATCCCAAATTTTCATGCGCTGCAGGCGGGAGTGTATAAACTCCAAGACTTAGAAAGGTGAAAACCTTTAAACCTTAGAGAGTATGCAAATACCCTTTCGTGAGAGAGGGTGATCAATCCTCATATACCTTTAGGATTCAGGATATAGCCAACAGTAACGAAATTGTCAGCCACTTTTACATGGACTGGTCCCGCCACCTTGAACTATCCCTAAATAACTTGCGCTCCAGGCGGGGTGTTTAAACCCAATTCGGAAGAAAGGTGAATACCTTTAAACCTGTGAAGGGATCAGGATCCCTTGTACGTGAGAGAGGGGGCCAATCCTCTAATCTTCTGAAGCATTCTGAGTGAGCATCCTGGAGCTATATCCCGAAACATATACTGCAAAACATCCTTACACTAAGGTGGGTATTAGCTTGGCTAACACCCCTCCAATACTTAAGTTAGTATTGGGTTTCAAAGAATAAATTAAACCAAACATATTTAAAAAAGATAGAATTCATACCATCCTGAGTTAGAAACTAAATTCTAAACTCACTTGAAATAAAGCTTAAGGTGTATAGCATTCCAAGATCTCGGTAGCATATCCCCTTTCATATTCTTGAGTCTATATGCTCCTTTCCCTGCTTCTGATTCAACTTCATATGGTCCTTCCCATTTTGGAGCTAGCTTGCCATCGGCAGGATTAGTGGTATTCTGAAAAGCTTTTCTTAACACCCAATCTCCATCTTTAAATTTTCTGATCCTAATATTCTTGTTATATGCTCTGGATATTCTTTGTTGATATGCTACCATCCTTAGCCTTGCTGCATCCCTTCTTTCATCTATAGTATCCAAATCCTGACATAAGGCTTCAGGATTCTGTTCAGGATCCTGTAGGGTAGATCTTGCAGTAGGTATTGTCATTTCTGTTGGAATCATTGCCTCTGCTCCAAATACCAAGGAAAATGGGGTTTGGCCTGTTGTGTTCTTGACCGTTGTCCTATCAGCCCACAAAACAAAGGGTAATTCTTCTGCCCATCTTCCTTTTTTGGTTCCAAGCCTCTTCTTTAAGTTATTGACAATTATCTTGTTTGAGGATTCTGCTTGTCCATTCGCTTGTGGATGTACTGGAGTAGATGTTATCATTTTGATTCCCCAACTCTTGCAAAAGTCAGTAGTTCTTTTGCTTATAAACTGAGAACCATTGTCACAAATTATCTCAGCCGGTACTCCGAATCTGGTCAGGATATTTCTCTTTATGAAGGATACTACTTCTTGGTCTCTAACTTGAACAAATGCCTCGGCTTCAACCCATTTGGAGAAATAATCTGTCATTGCCAACATAAAAACCTTTCCTCCTGGAGCCTTTGGAAGCTTTCCCACTATATCCATACCCCACTTCATAAATGGCCAAGGGGAAACAATAGGATATAATGGTTCAGCAGGCTGATGCAATATGTTACTATGTCTTTGACATGCGTCACATCTTCGAGCATATTCTGCGGCATCTTTTCTCATTGTTGGCCAATAATATCCTGTCCTTAACACTTTTGAGAATAACGACCTGCCCCCAGTATGGTTACCACAATCCCCTTCATGTATATCCTGAAGTACTTCTTTGGCTTCAGGATCCTCCAAGCACCTCAAATACGGTCCTGCAAGAGATTTCTTGTATAAAACATTATTTATAATAGTGAATCGTGATACATTCATCCTAAATGCCTTAGGATTTTCATTTCCGGGGATGTGTCCTTCTTTGAGATATCTCACAATTGGAGCCGTCCAGGATTTAGGATCCTGTTCAGGATATTCCGCTCCAGGATCCCGAATACCCGCTACTTCTTTATCCTGAGGATTCGTTGCAGGATATAAGACATGTAATATTGGTATTTGGGTCCCTTCAGGTATCCTGATCGATGATCCCAAATTTGCTAAGGCATCTGCTTCAGCATTATCCTCCCTTGGTACCTGTTCAAGTGTAAAAACATCGAAATATCCTGCTAATTTTTTGAGAATATCGAGATATTCGATTAATCTCTCACCCTTAACTGCATAGGATCCATTAAAATGGTTAGTAATTAACAAGGAGTCAACATATACTTGCAAATTCTTGATACTCATATTCTTAGCCAATTCTAATCCTGCAATTAAAGCTTCATATTCTGCCTCATTATTAGTAGCAGGAAATTCACACCTAATAGCCTGGGGTAATATGTCCCCCTGTGGCGATTTTAGTAGTATACCTAAACCTACACCTCTTATATTGGATGCACCATCAGTATATAATGTCCAGGATCCTGAAGATTCTCCTAACTGTTGAACTTCTAGGTCTACCTCATCCTGAATATCACTACTGAAATCAGCCACAAAGTCAGCTAAAGCCTGAGACTTTATGGCATTTCTAGGTTCATACTGCCTGACATCTCTGGTTTCCTAAGCACATTTTTGACGGGATAATTCGTTTTAACATGGACCCTATGTGTCTCAAAATAACGTCTAAGCTTTGTCGATGCCATGACTAGAGCTAATATCAATTTTTTCTAAATGAGAATACCTAGTTTCAGCATCTAACAAACTTTTACTAATATAATAAACAGGATATTGCTGACCTTCATGGTCTTTTATAAGAACAGCACTTACAACATTCCCTGATACAGCGAGGTATAGGGATAGTGGTTCACCATTTTCAGGCTTCACCAATAGAGGTGCAGTTGAGAAATATCGCTTCAAATCCTGCAAGGCTGCTTCATGCTCTGCTTCCCATTCAAATTTCTTATTCTTCTTGAGGATATCATAGAATTCCCTGCATTTTTCCGAGGATCTTGAAATAAATCTATTCAAAGCTGCTACTCGGCCTGTTAACCGTTGTACGTCCTTCATATTCGAGGGTGATTTTATATCCAGGATAGCTTTGATCTGCTCTGGGCTTGCTTCTATCCCCCTTTTTGTCACCATATATCCAAGAAACTTTCCTGCCCCCACTCCGAAATGGCACTTAGCAGGATTCAGCTTCATGTTGTACTGATCCAGGATATCAAATGCTCCCTTGATATCCTGGAGGTGATCCTCAGCTCTTTTAGATTTTACCACCATATCGTCAATATATACCTCCATGGTGTCCCCCAGCTTATCTTTGAACATCATGTTTACCAATCTCTGGTATGTTGCACCTGCATTTTTCAAACCGAAAGGCATAGCAGTATAGCAATATATACCTGTTGGTGTCATGAAAGCAGTATCCTCCTGGTCCGAAGGCTCCATTTGAATCTGTTGGAATCCTGAGGATGCGTCCATGAACGTTAACATTTCATGTCCAGCAGTAGCATCCACCATTGCATCGATATGAGGGAGAGGAAATGGGTCTTTAGGACAAGCCTTGTTCAAGTCCGTGTTGTCTACACAGACTCTCCATTTCCCGTTTTTCTTCTGTACCACAACTACGTTTGCTAGCCATCTTGGAAACTTGACTTCTCTGATCATCCTGGACTTCAACAATCTTTCAACTTCCTCTTGGATAATCGCATTCCGCTCAGGAGCAAATTTTCTTCTTTTTTGCTGAACAGGCTTGAATGATTTGTCAATTCCAAGCTTGTGAGTGATAATGTCTTTGGATATGCCTGTCATATCCTCATGCTTCTAGGCAAACGTTGACATCCTGCATTTCAAAAAGTTAGTTAACTGCTCTTCAATATCCTGAGGGATATTGGTTCCTACGAGCACCGAGATATCAGGATTATCCTGATCCAAGATAATTCTCTTCACATCCTGCTCCGAGTCCCCCACGATATCCTGGGCCTGCATCTTTAATTGCTATGTTGTACTAGGCTTAGTTGAGGATTTCATTGAGGATGAGTAGCATTCTTTTGCTTCTTGCTGATCGCTTTCAACCTTGACAACTCCCCAAGGGGTAGGGATCTTGATGCATTGGTGATATGTTGATGGCACAGCCTTCATATCGTGAATCCATGGTCTTCCCAGTATGATGTTATAGCAGCATAAGGAGTCCATCACGCAGAAGCGTTGTATGGAGTTGACCCCTTCAACATATACTGGTAACGTTATCTCCCCTACGGTATTCCTAGCTTCTCCACTGAAACCAACGAGCACAGTGGACTTCGAAGTAATGTCCATCAGAGATACATTCATCCTCTTTAATGTTTCCAGCTGAATTATATTGACAGAACTACCGTTGTCTACCAGTATCCTACGTACAAAATGGTTAGCCACATATAATGTTATTACCAAAGCATCATGGTGAGGATCCTGAACAGTATCCCTGTCATCACTATCGAAAGTGATCACTTTATCAGTTGTGAGGGTAGTCATCCTGACTGGTCTGTCTCCCCTCTCACTCTTAGCTTCCTTTGCATGTCTCTTGGCCGCCGAATACGAAGTTCCACAAATATCAGATCCTCCTGAAATAAAGTTAATTATCTTGGCATCTGCTGGGGGTGATGCTGCTCGTTCAGGATCCTTCTCGGGATCCTGCCCTTTATTCTTCTTTTTTACCAGCAAGTCCTTCAGATACCCCTTGCTTAACAGGTAACTTATCTCTTTCCTTAGAGCAATGCAATCCTCGGTCATATGTTCGAAGTCTTCGTGGAAGGCACACCATTTGGATTTATCCTTCCAATCAGCTTTCTGCTGGTTCTTTCGAGGCCACCTAGCTTTGTCCCCTAAACCCTGCATAGCATACATTAACTCAGGTATATTAACAGAAAAGCAGTACTCAGATAAGTCAGGATATTCTTCAGGATCCTCATTTTCAACAGCATTCACTTTTTTGTTATCATTTCTGCCATATGGCTTAGAGCGATATGGTTTATATGAGGTTTCTGATTTCCTGTTAGTTGATTCATAGGTTGAGGTAGAATTCATCCTCTCCTGCATCTTCTTGTCATCTTCCAAACGGATATACCTCAAAGCCCTGTTACGAGCTTCCTCGAGATTCCTGTAGGGATTCATTACAAGATCCTGATAAAACAAAGAATCCTTTTGTAACCCCATCTTAAAAGCTTGCACAGCTGTTGCAACATCAAGATGTGGGATATCCAAGGATTCTCGACTGAATTTGTTCACATAATCCCTCAAGGATTCCTGAGGCCCTTGAGTTATCCTGTAAAGATCACTGGTTAGTTTCTCAAAACTCCGACTACAAGAAAATTGACTGTTAAATAAATTAACCAAATGAGCAAACGAAGTAATTGAGTGAGGAGGAACATTTAACAGCCATTTTAAGGCTGATCCTGTCAGAGTAGAACCAAATCCCTTGCATAAGCATGCTTCCTTGAGCTCCGGAGGGATAGGGTTAATCTCCATTCTTTCCCTATACTGGCCAATATGCTCTTCATGATCTGTAGTCCCATCATACAGCTTCATGTTGGGAGTCTGAAATCTTTTTGGGATTTCAGCATCACAGATGGGATATGCAAAGCGGGATATCCTGTGGCTGTCTTGGGATACTTCCGGAATTGGCTGGACCACTCCAGGTACACTGGATATCATGTCCTTCAATTTCTGGAGCTCCCTGGTAAATGTTGACGTCATACCTGCATCCTGCAAAGAGCCATTGTTGTTAGTAGCAAGAATATTATTATTTGACACATTACCGTTCTGAGGATTTTGGCCATATCCTGAAGCATATCCTGAACTTCTCACAGTCAATATCCTGACCGAAGAGGGTATCTCAGGGGTATGATTCTGAGAATGGCTTGGGACGATATTCCCCCTGTTGTCCTCAGTGTAAACTGCGGAACTGAAATTCAAAGCCCTGGGCTGTATAGGAGTGACAGTTTCTTCAGCGGGTCTACTCGAGCTAGCTTTTAAGAGTTGTATTTCTTTTAACAGCATTTGGTTAGTCTCCTGTTGCTGCCTCATTTGTTCCTGCACACTTCTAAATAAAGTCAAAATTTCATCGTTAGAGGCTAAAACGGGAGAAGATCCCTGGACACTCCGAGTAGGGATAACATCTTGAGATTGTGAAGAAAATGGCATCCTTGGAGGAGGTGGTGGAAGCACCGAACCAGAAGTAGCAGAGGTTGTAGCAGACATAGTGGAAGAGCTCATGTTTGATCTTGAGGCCATTGTAAACAATGTGGCAAAAAGTTTTGAAAATAGAAAACCGATTAATGATTTTGCAAAGATTTTTAGTAAAAGTAGCACCACTTGCCCCACGGTGGGCGCCAAATTGTTTTGGTCAAAAATTACCTAAGCAATTAAGTGATCAAATTAGTTAAGTGAGGTAGTGTGCTAAAATTATATGTGAAAAATGTATTGGCCAAATTAGATATGAAAACAGTTTCAGGATACAGCCCGGGATATAGAGCTGTATCAATGATCAAACAATGAGCAAAAAAGTAAAGGTTGACACGTGATGTACGAGGAAAGCCCTTGATCAATCTAGATCGCCGGCATAAAACCTTGGGAGCTGACAATCGCAGCTGCCTTGTTCTTCTTATTGCTTCAAATATCAGGATACAGTGGAGGATGTGGTGCGGATCGACTATGTGTTACAATGTAATTTGAATGCAAGTGTTTAAGTGTGGTGTTTCGGTGAGCTAGAGAGTAAAAGTGTTCGAGAGTGTAAGTGTAAAATTACGTGACTTAATCTGATCTGCCCCCATCTATTTATAGTAAAGATAATGTAACAAACTATCCTAAACTTCCGGGATCCAGCGAATATTCCCACTCGAACGTTGAGGACCAAGTCTTTCGGGTTCAACGGCTTCCTCATAACAAATACGCCCGAGTCTTGAGGAGAAGAAGTCCTGATGACCGTTAGTAACTTACAGCCATTAACCTGCACGTGTTTAATTCACTCAACCTTAGGATATCGCCCAGGATCTTAGCAATATCCCCGTCCAGTATCCTGGTCACAAATAAACAATTAGAAGCGGGATATTAGTCAGGATATGTATACTCAGAAAATGACCCATAACATGTATGGTATCATGAAAGTTCCAGACTTGCGTCTCCATTGTTTTCGGTAAAAGAATCAACCATGATACCCAGATGATAAACAACATAAAGACCACGTATCTCAGAACCTCGGCAATCTATCAAACGAAATTTCGGTACCAAGACCATATGTCAATGAGCAGTCCCACACAGTCTTTAGTCAATTTAAGTTTATATCGCCCTGCACACTTTAAAATGATTGTGAGCCTACCGATACATCTTATATAGAGCTACTTATCATTTTTCATTTTAAGTTTAAAGAGATTTCGACAGACCACTGATGTACTATCATTTTCTCTTTTTCTCGCCAGGAAATTCATTTTTGTTTTACTATTGTTTTTGTATTTTTCTTATTTGGATATTACTCCCCCTAAAATTCAAAAAGTAATTTAAAAATTTTAAAAACATCTTTTTGGATTTTCTCAAGAAAAATATTCACAAAAATGATTTCCCGATATGGATTAACTCATGTTTTACCTCGATGTCGTTTACCAAATTAATTTAATCAAAAATGATTTATCGAATTTTGGAAAAATGAGTTGGCACGTTGGTAATCGGTGTGGACCAAAACAACATTGACGAGTTTCATATTGAAACAATCACGTGTGAGGTGATATTCGAGATCAACGTATCTGGTCAAAGAGTGTTGTACGAGATGTTAGAAATTCAAAAAGCAGCTTAAATATCAACAAAGATAAGAGAGATTAGAAATCAAAACCATAATCCTGCAACTACTTCGTGCATTGGCAGGAATCTGAGTGCTCTCCCAAACTGGATATCCACCAGGTGTGGAATTCAAGGTCGATTTTACAGCTGCCTTAATTAACTCAAAAATCTCTTCACAACAACAAGATTAGAAACCTCCGGGTCCGGCTGGTAAGAAACAAGGGAGCATGTGGAAAAGCTTGTACACATCACCTTTGGATGGTCCATACATGATTTCATCCACATGCTTTTACACCATCAAAGGAATTTATCTTTCTCCTTTAGAAGTAGTGTGCGGTTGTTCAATCCATGCCAAGGTATCCGCACACCCGGTTGGTTTGATCAACAAACACATTTTCTTCAATCACACCATAGAGAAATGTACACTGCACGTTCCTCTTGCAGACTTTGAACTTCTTGTGGAAGTAAAAGCCATGAATCTCCGAAAGACTTCATACGTGCTGCAGGAACGTACATTTTGATTTGAATCTAGCATGTTGACTCTATCCAAGCCTTCAACAATCAAACTTTGGTATGTTTTTCATTTTGTCGAAATTTTCAATTTCTTTCATCAAACTTTCTTCATTCATCAGACATTTTTGTCTTCTTTTCCTTTTCTCTCTCCATCAAAGGCAACAATAACCTCCCCTAATGCTTTTCATATCACACAGGAGCCTTAAGTCGCTGATCTTGTGCATGGATGCTCCACTATCAACAATCCTAAGACTATCTATAGTTCCTCTTGGAACATCCTGCACACTCATTCAGAGATTAGTTGGAGAGGGGGACCCAAGCCTTCATAGACTTGGGTCGTCCGTCATCATCGAGGATGGTGACTTCCATTTCTCGATGATTCGGAATTTATGTAGCCCCGTTACCGATTTTGGTTTCTAAATATGTTTCTGTTTTTCATTTTTAACATTTGATTTAACAGACTGTGTTTGAATAACCTCTTGTTTCAAAGCCTTTTCAACTTCTTTTCTTTGTTTCTTTTTCTGTTTCATTTCTCGTTGTTTTACAAGACGAGGGTCCTGTTTTGGTGAAACAGATCTTGTATGGTAACTGTTACCATGGGGGGTATCAACTTTTGCCTTTCCTTTCGTGAGATATGGACAGTTTCTGACAATGTGCCCATACTCACCACATTCAAAACATGATCTCCGCTCAACAAACCTCGGAGTATCATAATTGTAAGAGCTTGATGATAAACTTCGTGATCTTGAGGTACTTGGTCCTACATCACAACAGTTTGTGTGTTGTGTGTAGTTGTTTTGACTGTTTCTTTTCAAAATTTGACTTTGTATAACAAAATCCGTGTTGGATTTGTTTTCAAAAGATTCATTTTTATCAGTCCCTCGAGATTTCACGAAGTTCGCCTTCTGAACCTTCTTCTTGTTTTGGCTTTGCTTGGCTTTTCCCTTTCCTTGCGTAGCGTGATTTTGCTTTCGTTGATTGTTTTGGGGTTGCAATTTTTGATTCCCGTATTTCTTTCTAACTTCAGATTTTAGGATAGGAGCACACTGAGTTACTACAACTCCTGGGCTTGACTTTCCCAAAACCTTACTAGTAGAATCCTCGAAAACTTTATCAATTAAGGATTGATTGATATTTTTTATTGGGAAATCTTTATCTGAGTATATTTTATCAGAACCAATCAACGTGTAAAGCATCACAATTCCCAGCAGAAGATTCAATTGGTTTGACTGTAGTAGTCACAAACGGTTTTGCAGGTGGATCACAATGAATGTGATTTTCGAGAGGTATGTTTTCCTCTTTTGTTACCGTTCCTGACTGTCACACCCTGAATTTTGCGGAAGCGTATGATGTGTGACTTGTTTAATATCATTTCATTCAATTATAATAAACAACTATATGATTAAAACATGATGTCCATCCATTCATAAGTTTGAGATATTACAAACACAAGTCTTTAAGTTTCAACCAAAATCCTCAAGTTATGTTTTCAATACAAAAGTGGATGACATCTAAACTTGAACTTTACGTCTTGAAAACAACACCAACGCCCAAGATCCATCTTGTTTCCTAAAATACATGTAATTTTGAAAACATCAACAAAAGTTGAGCGAGTTCATGTGTTTCTGTATGTGTTCGAATAATCTCGTAAACATTTGTAATCATTGTAAGTATGCCTTTGTAATTCGGTATGAAAGCAACAAGGAAACAGATCAATTAATGGTTTGCAAGGCCATTAATATGTGTGCAACGGTGTAGGAATGACTCAATCCTTTATGCGTATTTCGTACCGGCCCATCCAGCGGGAACGACATAATCACCACATGGTCCAACCCGCGGGCTCATGGGTGGGGCTCGCAACACCCAATAGATCTATCACTCATGCCCCTCAGTCGTTAAACAAGGATTAATGGTCTCTAGTTAATCGCCTACCCATTCACATGATCTAACAGTTCATTCCTTAGCCAACCATACCATTTGTAATCGTAATCATTTGTAACATGTATTTCACCCCCGAAGTTATAAAACTGAAAACAGTTAAAAGAAAAGGGGGAAATGAACTCATTGATTTGCGTCCGGTCTCCTGGATACCAAAAATATGTATGCTTACGCCGTACTACAACCTACCCATGTGTTATGGTTTATTAGACGGCTGGGTCGTGCCACGACTTTTAGTTTTGTTTGTTATGACTTAGTATCTTTGTGTTACAACTTTGATGTACTTGTATTATTCCAAAGTATATAATTATTCGTTAAAATAATAATATCTTAACTTAAATTATATGGGGTAACTTTATAGAAATTTAACCAAGTTTATTAAGTGTTCCAATTAGGTCACTTAAACTTTTTTTGTTTCTCTAAAGTAACCGAAGTTTTATGTGATGTTCTAATACTATGAAATTATCATGTTACTAGGTAATTATGATGATGTGTCAGGTTTCATTGATTTTTTTAATCTTTAAAAATAAACAAACATTACATATAGATTTAAATGATTAACATTCAGCCGTTTTCTCATCTGTATATCATGTTCTATTATACTCAGATTGCCCAAACTTGCATATACTTGTAATTTAGTCGATTATCTCAATTAAGTGTGTATAAGCATAAACAATCATGCATAAGTTAGTTATAGGGCACCATTTTAGCACATAGCTGCGAAAATGAACAGATCTGAGATATGAAAGTCGTCGGAAAATCATGGAACGACGGTTGAAGATTTATGTGGTGCTACCGGTGGTCAACGGAGATGGTACAGGTGGAGGCGTCGACTGGCGATGTCAGATACGGGTTATGCTGTCGCTTATGTTCGTCGGAGTACCTCATTTCTTGCCGGAACTTCAAAGAATATAGAGTAGATAGATACAGAAATGAGAGAGGGTTGAGATGGGTGTTGCAGGAGTGTTGTTGAGGCGGCGTATGTTTGCTTGGGGGTGGCTTGCAGGCGACTGATGTGAGGCGGCGAGATGCAACGGTGGTGTGCAGGTTTATTCTAGGTCATAAGGCATTTCAAGTATAGCTGACATACATAACCTTTACATTTTATCTTTTTATATAATTTCCTTATAGTATTATTATAATATAATATAATTTTGTTTGTTTATTATGTGTATATTAATACTAATTATTATTATATCATTATTAAATTATATGTTTAATGTGAATATATATATAATAGATATTATTATTATTATTATTGTTATTATTATTATTATCCCTAATTTCTAGATATTTAAAAAAGAGTAAGGAATAAAAGAAAAAAATGGTAACCTGATGACCTTGATGACCTGATAATTACATACTATTGAAACACTAAATTAAAGTTTAGTTACTTTAGAGGGACAAAAAAAGTTTGGATGACTTAATTGAAACAGTGGACAAACTTGGTTACATTTCTAAGGCATTTTCCCAAATTATATTTATTAATTATTGGAATATTTGTTAAAATAGTATATTTCAACTTAGTACATCAAGTATTTATACATGTATCTTTTCCCCCAAGGATGGGTATACTTATCAAGTATTGGTGGTGTATTCCGGTGTGTATTTATACGTACGAGGATACCTATTTCTATTGTATACATTAAGTATTCTTATACTTAATTTTTTTATTTATTTTTTCCAGAATATGTTTTCTAATAAAAATTCACCAATATATATTCTTAATATATATTTTAAGAAAACTTTTCTAGAAAATTATATATAACTTTTCCCTTGGCAAAAATAATTGTATTTTCATATAACTTCAAAACAATATATTTTCAAGATTATCTTAGAAAATATTTATAAATCCATTTTTCACCCCAAATTAATATGTTCTAAATTTATTTAAGAAAATATATATTTTCTCCAAAAATATTATATTTTCTAATTGTTCAAGAAAACCTATATATTTTTCTTTACCCAAAAATAATATATTTTCTCCTTGACAAAAGATGATATATTTTGTAATAATCATAAAAATCATATTTTTTCGGTTTATCGGTTTCCAAAATACCATTTTACTCACTTGTCAATATATATATGTAAATTAAATTCCGGAATATTTTTGAATTTTATTTTCCTTGTTCGGTTTGTCCAAATTTTAGGTATAATTTATATATTTCTTTTCTTGGGATTTTGGTAATAATTTGTGTTATTTTTCTTGGTATTTTGGTGAGTTATGTTATTTCAAGTCCTAAAATAATATAACTAATACACATAATATACAAGTAATCACACAAATTGTGACATCTAAATATTTTTCTAAATACATATTTAGTCACTTTTATTATCAAAAACCATCCTCCAATATTTGTAATTTTTGTAACAAAAATTATGGCAAAATTTTATATGAAAAATTATGGTTAAAAATACACTTGTAAACACTTGTTTAAAAGTATTTTTCTAAGTATTTAAATTCTAGAAAATTTTTGATATAGTTTCCCCTTAAAAATGGAGGTTTCCATGCTTTCAAAGCATATCATTTTCTTTTAAAAATCATCACAGTTCATCAACAATTCAAACAATACTTACCAAGTGCCAAAATCAAGCCTTTTTCAATACTTCATGAACTTGAAAATTTATAAAAATTTGTAGTAACTTGGTATGGTGTTTAGTAAGCTTAGTTACCCTTTAAAGTGTAATTATTTGTTTAAAAACATCATTCTTGAAGATTTTAGATCTTTACAACTTGTAAAATGATTCCCTGAAAATATTTCTTTTTGAAATTTTCTTGTTATTAACATGTTTCTACACTTGATTAATCACTAAAAATGTGATTAATTTCTTTAAAAACCTTGTTTGGTAGCCTCTGAATGGTCATTAAGAGGCTACCTCTTAATGGAATCATTAAGAATTTTACCAATGAGAAAGTAGAAAAATGTGACATGTGATGATTTATCATTCAGAGGCTACCTCTTAACCATTCAGACTTGAGGTTACCTCTTATTCATTCAGAAGTTTTAAACCATTAAGAGGTAGCATCTGAATGGTCATTAAGAGGCTACCAAATAGTTTCTTGAGAAAATCATTTTTGAAACCATCCATGTTCATGACTAATATTATGTTTCATACTTTATCATTCAAGAAAAAACACTTAAACTTTCAAGTTCATGTTTACATATAAGGATGATCATCTTGATTCATCACAAAATCATCCTCTCACTTTCTAGATCATGTGTTTAATCACAATCTAGCAAGTTTCATATGATGTTCAACATTATAAACACAAACAGTCAATAATCAAGAAGCATATAAACACTTAAATAACATAGATCATGATGATTTATAGCTTTATGTTAGTGATTATGTTCTTGATCTTTAATGTTCTTCATGATTAGTCTTTTACATACACTTTTAACCATCTTAATAAGAAGTAAAAATAAGAATAGAAGAGCCTTACTACTAGAACAAGGCAAGGGAAGAAATCGAGTTGTTGAAGATGATAAACTAGGTGGATAAAAGCTCTAGAGAGTGGTCCTTCAAGTTCCAATGCTTCCAAGCTTCCTAACTATGCTTCTTACACCTTAGGATCTTCTTAGAATGGATGGAGATGAAGTGAAAATGGAGGATGTGTGGTAAGGGTTGTTGCCCGTAAGTAATGGAGAAAGGAAGAAGATGTTGGTGTTGGTTTGGAGTGCTAGAATGAGGATGAATGGACTAATGGTTTTTTTATAAAGAAATCTCCAACATTATATAATCCAAGAGTTAAAATGTTCCTTAACCATACAACAACATCTAATATAATATTGGAATAAAATCAAGTGTGGGGCCCCCATGTCTAACCGTCCATTGAGGGGGGGGGGGGTGTTGGTTTGTTTTCAAATACTAGCTAGGAGATTTAGTTAGAAAGTAAGGGTATTAGTTAGTATTATATGTGTTTTGTGACAACCGTCACTTTTCAGTACATTCCGTACACTAAATGAACAGTAATCTGTGCTTAAATAATTGTGCATGATCTAGTTTACAAGACTTTATTCGTTGCTACATGCAACACGAGATAGTTCTAATGATACACAGAACAGAATTGGCACCGCTACCAGACAAATGAATTTCTGAATTCCATGCAAGTGAATTCATGCATGTTTTATACTACAAAATATGGCTTTATGCATTAATGAACCGCGTTGCGTCAGAAATACTAGTAAACTCACCGGTAAGACGCATTGTGTCAACATTTCTACAGAAAGCAGTTAGACAATAGAAATGGGAGCCTAGGTGTAGGTCCAATGGCAAGAATACATTAAAACCCAAGAATACATACAAGGGTTTAGATATATACCATCCGGAAGCTAAAATAAGCACTAGAAAGCACCCGAAACGCACTTTAAGTGCAGAATTTCAGTAAATTCAGCTATAATCAGCATTGTGACACTGAAATATTAAGCAAAAATTATGATTTATCATCCCAAATACTTCCCCAAGTGTCGGGAATTGAAAGTATTACAAAAGAATACTTAAAGGACACTAAACAGTGCAATTTAGCACTTTAACGGGACGATATCTAACCGAACAACCGGACATTACCCGGAACACCAAAATATTGCTAAAAGCATTGTTTTTATTTTTCTAAGCTAGTTAGGGTCCCCGAACACCCTAACAGACTATATAATTAACCACACACCATAAACCACTAACTTAACACTTGATTCCTAACTAGATCCCTAACTATATTGTTGAAACCCAACCCTATACCCCCCCCCCCCCTTGGGACGGTTACCATGGGTGTCCCCACCCATGGATTTCTTTGATTATTATATTAGATTATGTTGGTAATTAAGTGACATGTTATACAATGGTTAAAGGATGAAGTGGGTTATAAAGTGGCACAAGGGATTATGAGATTTCATTTTCAACACACAACATCAAACAACACTTGCTCTCTCCTCTCCTCCCTTGTTCGGCCGAGAACCACCACACCCACCATCACCACCTTCAAGTTTCTTTCATGCATTCCACATACATCCAAAGGTGTTAGGGATCATACAAGCAAGCTTGGTGTGTTCGGAAGCTCAAAGACCTCTCTCATCTTCTTTTATCCACCACTTTTCTACTCTTGAACTCCCCTAGCCTTGTGCTAGTGGTAAGCACTTAGATCCTTGCATTTTACATGTTGTTTAAGTGGTTAATGATGATTAAAGGTCAAAATGATAAGAACTCTAAAGAACCATAAACAAAGTCTTGAACATAAACTAACTTTGTGATGAAGTAGTGTTAAAATGGTTAAGAAATCATGATATTCTTGTGTTATGATGCTTGTTGATTAATGTTTGCTAGTAGAAATGATATGGATCATCATATGGTCCTGCTAGAGCATGATTAAAAACATGAACTAGCAAGATGAGAAAGTAAGAATGTTCTGGATGATGGAATCATCCACACATAAACTATGAACTTGAATAAATGGGTGTTTTCTTGGAAAATAATGGTCAAAGTAAGTTATAATCTTGTAGATCTAAAGATCCATGAGTGGTTTTTCAAAAGAACCAAGTTAAAAATATGAGTTTCACTAAAACTTGGATCTTACATAAACTAATCACATTTTTGATAATAAACAAGTGTAGAAGCACTTGTGTAAATAGAAGAGTTCACGAAGAAATATTTTTAGAAAATATGATTTTGAGTTGTAAACACTTACACTCTTTAAAAATGAAGTTTTAAAGAACTAATCACACTTTGGAAGGTAACAAGACTTACTAAGTGTGCTAGTAAGTTACTACATGTTTTCATAAATATTCAAGTTGATGGGTTTATAGTTTATGCTTGTTCTTGACAAGTTTGGTAAGAAGAAGTTGCATATTGTTGATTGTTGAGGATGTTTTAAAAGAAAATAAACACATGTTTTGAAAACATGAGAAACCTCCATTTTTAGGGGAAACTCTGCCAAAATTTTATAAATTTTGACACTTCGAAAAATATAAGTTTTTTTTTTTTTTTGAGAAACTTATTCCCTAAAAATGTATCTAAAAACATTTACCAAGGTTTCCCCAACTTTTGTGTTAAGAAATGAGGATTTCTTCAAGAATAAAAATGGATATTAAGTATGTATATTTGTGAGAAAAATATATATATTTTATCACCAATTTTTGTGCTAAGTGTATGTAGTATGTATTATACTTGATAGTGTATTAGGACTTGAAGATACACTAAATACTCCTAAGGAGTGAAGATACAATAATACACATACAACATACTTAGACAAATACAAGATACTTATATTTATTTTTGAGAAAATAATATAAGTAAGACACATAGTTAAAAATATAAATTATTTTTAACACAAGAACACATTTACAAAAGATAGTGACTTGTACTTGTGCGATACAAGTCTAGTGACTAACGTTAATAAAACATGTTTAGGTCACAACGCTAGATAAGCAAATCCGGTGAAGTTTACGACGCAGGAACGCAAAGTTGTGAGTTCATGCCCTCCTTTTCTTTAACTGTTTTTGGTTTTATAACTCTTGGGGGTGAAATACATGTTACAAATATTACAATGTTTACAAATGGTATGATAACAAGAAGCGCTCTTGGTGAGAACGAGTACCAAGTATGATGCGATTTGAGAATACAAAAATACAAGAAGCGCTCTTGGTGAGAACGAGTACCAAGTATGATGCGTTTTAAGAAATGCCTAGGAAATACTAGATCATGTGAGCACAGACATAATACTAAAAATGCCATAGAGTCTTGGTGAAAACTAGTACCAAGCCATTAAAAACATTCATTAATTAGGGACGAGGGTTAGATCTAACGGGTACGGCCGAACCCCACTCATGGTCACAACTAGTACTTAGTAGTGCTTCGGAGTCCCAGTCGTGGTTAATCGACACAGTCGAGGGTAATCAACACAGTCAAGGGAAATTGACACAGTCGAGGTTAATCGACACAGTCGAGGAAAATCGACAAGGATATGAGCCTTCATGAGTGCTTCCTATAAGCCATTACGAGTGCTTCCCATGTCCTCAAGGAGTCATAACAAGTACTCCCCATCTCCTCACATGCCTTAAAGTCTCTCAAGAATTTACAAGAATACTTTATTGGTACAAGATTTGTACCA
Source organism: Helianthus tuberosus (assembly GCA_030545235.1). Lineage (NCBI taxonomy): Eukaryota > Viridiplantae > Streptophyta > Magnoliopsida > Asterales > Asteraceae > Helianthus > Helianthus tuberosus. The sequence goes on from CM060352.1 coordinate 125,008,265, forward strand.
CAAGAATACTTTATTTCACAAGAATACGTTATTTCACAAGAATACTTTATTTATACAAGATACATACTATGTTTCATACAAGGTATACAAAACGCATGAACTCGCTCAACTTTTTGTTGATGTTTTCCAAAATTACATGTATTTCACGTGACATGATGGATCTTGGGTGCGGGTGTCGTAACTAGAAGTAGACTTCAAGTTTAGATGTCATCCACTTTTGTTGAATTGTAACCTAGACGAAGGTTGTGTTTTTAAAACTTAAATAAAAAGTATTTGTAATACTCAAATTTTCATGAATGGATGAACATCGTTTTGATCATGTAGTTGTTTATTACGATTGAATGCAATGATATTAAACCAGTCACACCTCATACGCTTCCGCAAAAGACAGGGTGTGACAGTTTGGTATCAGAGCTTCGATTGTAGTGAACTAGGATTCCTCCTCGAGTCTAGACTACAATCACTAGAGTTCTCTTACGAAAACATTTTTACAAAAAGGTTTTCATTGCATTCACGTAAGCGCTAAGATCCACGAGTCAAACACTTTTCAAGAAGAGACAAGGCAAGGACATTAGTAGGGAATACCCTCAAGATAAGATGCCAATTAAGGCATAGTCTACACAAGTTAGACTTGCCAAAGATAAAATACACTCTTGGTGACCACTAGTACCAAGTAGTGTTTTTGTCGTAAATCGACAATTAGAAAAATAACCCCCCAAAAAAACGAGAGTTATAGGTGATATAATGCATCAAATTGTTTGTTTATGCAAAGTAGCATATTTGCTATTGATATACATATATACGAATAAGTATACGGAATAAATATTGGCATGAATACATACGAATAAGTGTACAGAATGATTATTGACGTGAATAAGATACTTTCGACTCCGACTCCTATTACTGTACGTAACTCGCACGATGAAGCTATCGACCTCGTGTTCATTGCAAGGCTCATGACTGGAGTGATTATCAAACAAGATTCTGAGCTTGCTTCCGTAGGAAATTGTTGCTCTTCCTTCTCGATCGTGAAGGTGCCTGACTACGGTGATGATGACGAGGCAGAGGCGGCAACCTTGAATGAATTCTTAATCAACGGGACGAGATCCCTGCGGCTTATGTGAAGCAAGATTGACGACATACTTGACCAGAAAAGGAAGATGAAGTATTCATCTTGAAGGTGCCCCTCCAACTACTAGGAATTCTCTTTATTCCTATTTCCTTTAATCATCGTGCCTATTCACGCATAACAATAACGAGTGTTAGCGCATAGACCGCCGCAATGGTCTTTTCCATGATAGGGGTATAAGGACAGTAGTGTCCCCTCCTTGATTGATCATCTGCTTGGACGAGAGAAAACTAGGGTAACTGTGCAAGACAATTTATTATTACGGGGGCCCACGTAATAACGACTTGTAGTGCACAGAAATCCTGGTGGACTCTGCGGGTCGAGCTAATGAAAACCACACAAAAATAATCTATAGGTGTTCACACCTTCATCTGGTAGAACGATACATAGATTAGTGCTTTAGCGCGTTATAAAGTAGGAAGCCTGTCTTAGCCTACTTCGTGACTGACACTTCTACCTGCATACGAGACGTTTGAGAAAACGACATTTAAGCAAGTGAAGATGGGTGACATTCAAAAAGATTCACCGACGTTACACCCTTTATCCCCTCTACCCGAACAACCCCATCTCTGGGAAAATATACACATCACTAAAGCTAATATAGCAGGAAATAACTAAAACTTGAATGACCAAGGCAATGTAGCCTCGAGTCCATTTTTTTTCCATTACAAACAATAAGCCAAGTTGGCAAGCCTATGTGAAGGCTCAGTAATTGTTTCCTCGCTCATACATTGTTGATTATATATACATGTGAAATTGGGTGATTACATGATGGCCTATGGTGCTAGGTACCTCATAGACAATTGGGGAATATTGTCTAACCTACTTCATACCATTTTGACAGAAGAGAATGCCGCCAGACAAGACACCAACACCAGTACGTTACCAAGAACAGAAGCTGAGCTTCAAGAACGAATCTCATAGGCAATTGCACGACATGAAGCCCTCCGCTCCGAACATAGCGGTGGCGCTACCGGAAATAACCCTCCAACTGGCTGCACTTATAAACAGTTCCTGGACTGCAAGCCATTAAAATTTGACGGCACAGGAGGTGCTATTGCGTTTGTTCGTTGGACAGAAAAGACTGACTCCGTTCTAAGAATGAGTAACTGTTCACCTCAATAGAGTGTTACCTATATCTCAGGGTTGTTTTTGGATGGCGCACTCTCCTGGTGGAACCTTCAGGTTCAAACCCTTGGTGCAGATGCTGCTTATACACTGAGATGGGATGAGCTCAAGGAAATGATGGAAAAGAAATACTGTTCTAGGGCTGAAATCCAGAAGCTTGAGGTGGATTTCTGGAATTTGAAAATGGACGGACCAAAGATTCCTGAATATGTCCAGCGATTTCACGACTTGTCTAGGGTCGTCCCTACTTAGTCAAGCCAGAATTCAAGAGAATTGAACGATTCATTTGGGGACTTGCACCTCAGATCAGCAGCTTGGTTACTACCTCAAGGCCTCCAACTATCGCAGAGGCTATCGATTTAAGCGTTACGCTTACTGAAGAAGCTCTACGTGTGGGAACATTTTTGGAATCTGAGGATAACAAGAAAGAGACTCATGTGGAGTCATCAGGCAATAAGAAAAGGAAGTCTTCAAACCTAAAGGTGGGCACATAAGTCGGCTATGTAAGCTCTAAAGCAAACAAAAGAAAGAAAGTGAAACCGCCGCATGGCAGGAGAACTGATGGAGCCACTAATAAGGCCGGTGGTAAAATTTACTCGGGGACTAAGCCAAGGTGCGGAGAATGCAATTTTCACCATGAAGGTCGATGTCTGAGGCCTAAGTGCGGGAAGTGTGGAAAAGAAGGGCACAGCAAGGACGCCTGTTGGGCGAAGGACCCAGATGGAAGAAATAAGAGAATACCAGGTTGCTACAGATGTGGTGAAGCAGGGCACTTTAGGAAAGATTTTCCTGGGAAGAAACAAGCAAGGAAGGGTTTTCACGATCGAAACTCGTGAAGCACGCCAGGATCCAGATGCGGTTACGGGTATGTTCCCTATTAACCAACCTAATGCATCTACTTCTAGTTATTAATGGCATCAACTTTAACCTTGCATGCTTAGAACTTAAGAAACTGCTTGGCCTAGTAAAATAGACGTCCTGTAATCTTCAGAAATGGGCATATAGAAGGCTAGTTTAAGCAGACGAAGCAATTAAGGATTGTATTTAGGGACTTAGAAGGCCAGAACCTTCTGTTACCATTGACTTGAGAAGTCATGATACGATAGCCGGCATGGATTGGATATCCAAGTATAGAGCCTGAGAACATCCCCGTTATGGAAGAAGCTCCAGTAGCCTTTTCTAAAGACTTGCCAGGATTACCTCCAAGCGATAAGAGGAACCTCGTGTCAGGAGCGGCACCAATACCGAATGACACCATACCGACTAGCCTTGTCCGCGAAGCTTGAGCTTCCAGTATAACTACAAGAGCTACTAGACAGAAGGAATTAAGGATGTGACATCCTTAGTTAAGGACATGAGAAGGAAATTGACAGTTTCCATTTTGCATAAATTCCAGAGAATTGCGAATCAGAATCCTTTGCCAAGGACTGATAACATGAACAGACAAATCGTCAAGTTATAGTTGCCACTCAAAGACCAACTTGAGGGCAAGATGTCCTCCACCGTGAATACAAGGAGGAAATATCCCTAAAACGACCTTTAGGACTCGCTTCGAACATTACGAGTTCCTTGTCGTACCATTTGGCTTAACACATACATCGACAATATTCATGGACCTCATGAATCGAACGTGTAAGCCATACCTGAATAGATCATGATTACATTTATTAATATGGCCAATGCCCAAGGGAGGTCGCGAGCAACAACTGCAATTTATCTTGCAACTCTTAGAGGAAAGAACAATTATATGCTATGATGGCGAAAAGCGGAATTTCAAATCCGCAAACCGAGAACTTTAAGATACATGGTAGATAAGAACAAGATTCATGCCAACCCTACAACCAAGAGCTAAGGAGCTAGAGTTGCAATTATGTGATGCTTCTCGACAAAGCCTCGATTGTACGTCGATGCAACGAGACCACAACATTACATACGCGGCACATTGATTGAGGAATCATGAGAAGAAACCTTGAGCTAGATACAGTAATTGCGTGCCGCAAATCTGAAGTCATTACCTGAAAGAAAACGCTGCACAATCTTTACTGATCACAAGGGTTGCAGAACACCGTTGATCATAAAAACTTGAATACTAACAAAGATGGACTAAGCTACTGAACGATGCAGATTGTATGAACATGATACGTATTTGTGTGATAAACTATGATGAAAGGGTGGAACACTCACTTGCCTTTAGTAGAGTCTTCCTACAACAGTAGTTATCACACCGCCGTTTAAACCGCTTCGTGTGAAGCTTTAGATGGAACATAATAAATCGATCCCCGTCGTGTTGATCAGAGACCGGGAATAAACAATCTACTGACCCGCGTTGGTTCAGGAAAACCAGAGGCAAACCGTTTAGATATGTAAACATATCAAGGTAGCCCGCAGAATACAGAAAGATTGTGCCGATGAGCGGCGGAAATCAGAGGAATTCGAGACAAGAAGTATGGCTTTAATGAGAGCCTCGCCTAGAGATGGCGTGATATGATTTGGAAAACGTAAAGGTTGGATCCCCGATGTAGGGATTAGAACCATTGCTCACAAGATGAAACTTCCAGAAAAAGATCAGTAGTGATCGCGACACAATCCATGTGTCTAGAGGAGTCTGACTCAAGGAACAATCGTTGTTCCCACAATTAAGATTCACGTCAATGACAAACGACAAGAATTACTATAGAAACCTGTTAAGGTTACGGACCAAGAGTCCAAAAGACACAGAAAAGACATAATTGATTTACTAGGGTACGATAGAATTCATAACATGACCCAGAGTTACATGGGAACATAAAAACAAATCATGAATCTAAGTGACCATATTTGATTCACAACTCCCCTGCGACCGATGGCATCGCTTGAATATCGGGACGAAATACTTTTAACGGGGTGAGACTGTGACAACCGTTACTTTTCCGTACATTCCGTACACTAAATGAACAGTAATCTGTCCTTAAATAATTGTGCATGATCTAGTTTATAATACTTTATTCGTTGCTACATGCAACACGAGATAGTTCTAATGATACACATAACAGAATTGGAACCGCTACCAGATAAATGAATTTCTGAATTCCATGCAAGTGAATTCATGCATGTTTTATACTACAAGATATGGCTTTATGCATTAATGAACCGCGTTGCGTCAGGAATACTAGTAAACTCACCGGTAAGACACATTGTGTCAACATTTCTGCAGAAAGCAGTTAGACAATAGAAATGGGAGCCTAGGTGTAGGTCCAATGGCGAGAATACATTAAAACCCAAGAATACATACAAGGGTTTACATATATACCATCCGAAAGCTAAAATAAGCACTAGAAAGCACCCGAAATGCACTTTAAGTGCAGAATTTTAGTAAATTCAGCTATAATCAGCATTGTGACACTGAAATATTAAGCAAAAATTATGATTTATCATCCCAAATACTTCCCCGAGTGTCGGGAATTGAAAGTATTACAAAAGAATACTTAAAGGACACTAAACTGTGCAATTTAGCACTTTAACGGGACGATATCTAACCGAACAACCGGACATTACCCGGAACACCAAAATATTGCTAAAAGCATTGTTTTTATTTTTCTAAGCTGGTTAGGGTCCCCGAACACCCTAACACACTATATAATTAACCACATACCATAAACCACTAACTTAACACTTGATTCCTAACTAGATCCCTAACTATATTGTTGAAACCCAACCCTATACCCCCCCCCCCCCTTGGGACGGTTACCATGGGTGTCCCCACCCATGGATTTCTTTGATTATTATATTAGATTATGTTTGTAATTAAGTGACATGTTATACAATGGTTAAAGGGTGAAGTGGGTTATAAAGTGGCACAAGGGATTATGAGATTTCATTTTCAACACACAACATCAAACAACACTTGCTCTCTCCTCTCCTCCCTTGTTCGGCCGAGAACCACCACACCCACCATCACCACCTTCAAGTTTCTTTCATGCAATCCACATACATCCAAAGGTGTTAGGGATCATACAAGCAAGCTTGGTGTGTTCGGAAGCTCAAAGACCTCTCTCATCTTCTTTTATCCACCACTTTTCTACTCTTGAACTCCCCTAGTCTTGTGCTAGTGGTAAGCACTTAGATCCTTGCATTTTACATGTTGTTTAAGTGGTTAATGATGATTAAAGATCTAAATGATAAGAACTCTAAAGAACCATAAACAAAGTCTTGAACATAAACTAACTTTGTGATGAAGTAGTGTTAAAATGGTTAAGAAATCATGATATTCTTGTGTTATGATGCTTGTTTATTAATGTTTTCTAGTAGAAATGATATGGATCATCATATGGTCTTGCTAGAGCACGATTAAAAACATGAACTAGCAAGATGAGAAAGTATGAACTTGAATAAATGGGTGTTTTATTGGAAAATAAAGGTCAAAGTAAGTTATAATCTTGTAGATCTAAAGATCCATGAGTGGTTTTTCAAAAGAACCAAGTTAAAAATATGAGTTTCACTAAAACTTAGATCTTACATAAACTAATCACATTTTTGGTAATAAACAAGTGTAGAAGCACTTGTGTAAATAGAAGAGTTCACGAAGAAATATTTTTAGAAAAGATGATTTTGAGTTGTAAACACTTAAACTCTTTAAAAATGAAGTTTTAAAGAACTAATCACACTTTGGAAGGTAACAAGACTTACTAAGTGTGCTAGTAAGTTACTACATGTTTTCATAAATATTCAAGTTCATGGGTTTATAGTTTATGCTTGTTCTTGACAAGTTTGGTAAGAAGAAGTTGCATATTGTTGATTGTTGAGGATGTTTTAAAAAAAATAAACACATGTTTTGAAAACATGGGAAAGCACCATTTTTAGGGGAAACTCTGCCAAAATTTTATAAATTTTGACACTTCGAAAAATATAAGTTTTTTTTGAGAAACTTATTCCCTAAAAATGTATCTAAAAACATTTACCAAGGTTTCTCCAACTTTTGTGTTAAGAAATGAGGATTTCTTCAAGAATAAAAATGGATATTAAGTATGTATATTTGTGAGAAAAATATATATATTTTATCACCAATTTTTGTGCTAAGTGTATGTAGTATGTATTATACTTGATAGTGTATTAGGACTTGAAGATACACTAAATACTCCTAAGGAGTGAAGATACAATACTACACATACAACATACTTAGACAAATACAAGATGCTTATATTTATTTTTGAGAAAATAATATAAGTAAGACACATAGTTAAAAATATAAATTATTTTTAACACAAGAACACATTTACAAAAGATAGTGACTTGTACTTGTGCGATACAAGTCTAGTGACTAACGTTAATAAAACACGTTTAGGTCACGACGCTAGATAAGCAAATCCGGTGAAGTTTACGACGCAGGAACGCAAAGTTGTGAGTTCATGCTCCCCCTTTTCTTTAACTGTTTTTGGTTTTATAACTCTCGGGGGTGAAATACATGTTACAAGTATTACAATGTTTACAAATGGTATGATAACAAGAAGCACTCTTGGTGAGAACGAGTACCAAGTATGATGCGATTTGAGAATACAAAAATACAAGAAGCACTCTTGGTGAGAACGAGTACCAAGTATGATGCATTTTAAGAAATGCCTAGGAAATACTAGATCATGTGAGCACAGACATAATACTAAAAATGCCATAGAGTCTTGGTGAAAACTATTACCAAGCCATTAAAAACATTCGAGGTTAATCGACACAGTCGAGGTTAATCGACACAGTCGAGGAAAATCGACAAGGATATGAGCCATCACGAGTGCTCCTTATAAGCCATTACGAGTGCTTCCCATGTCCTCAAGGAGTCATAACAAGTACTCCCCATGTCCTCACATGCCTTAAAGTCTCTCAAGAATTTACAAGAATACTTTATTGGTACAAGATTTGTACCACAATAATACTTTATTTCACAAGAATACGTTATTTCACAAGAATACTTTATTTATACAAGATACATATCATGTTTCATACAAGGTATACAAAACGCATGAACTCGCTCAACTTTTTGTTGATGTTTTCCAAAATTACATGTATTTCAGGTGACAGGATGGATCTTGGGCGCGGGTGTCGTAACTAGAAGTAGACTTCAAGTTTAGATATCATCCACTTTTGTTGAATAGTAACCTAGACGAAGGTTGTGTTTTTAAAACTTAAATAACATGTATTTGTAATACTCAAATTTTCATGAATGGATGAACATCGTTTTGATCATGTAGTTGTTTATTACGTTTGAATACAATGATATTAAACCAGTCACACCTCATACGCTTCCGCAAAAGACAGGGTGTAACATGTTTAGGGTTTTTAAGATGTGTTATGATGTTCGGTGACCATAACTAGCTTCGTAACACTAAAACAATGCTTCTAGTGAAAATTTGGTGTTTCGGGTAGTGTCCAGTTGTTCGCTTGGTTACCGGTTCGTTAAGGAGCTAAATTACGCAGTTTAGTGTGCTTTATTTTCCTTTTTATGACAGTTTTGGTTCTTGGCACTTAGGAAGGTGTTCTGGACCATTAAACCATAATTCTGCATTACATTTTGTTGTTAAATTGCTGAAAATTGCTGAATTTTGGTGTTTTCTGCAGAATTATGCAGTTTTAGAGTGTTTCGGTCACTTTCCGCACCTAAACTATCACTAGGAAGGCAGTTTTATGATCCTTACTTTCCAACACACTATACTAGTGTAACACTTGGATTCTGGCTCATTCTGTGTCTCAATACCATGTCTGTCTAAGTACTGAACCCCGTCAGTATTTCTGATTTGTCTGATAACTGTGTTAACTTTGTTTCGTGCATCATTTGAATCAATAAAGTGTTGCATGCAATAATGATATGACATTATGCAATATGTGATGCACATGTATGTATATGACAATAATCATGAAGCATTCATGTCATTAAGTTAAATCAGCACAGTCATTAAAGCACTGATTACTGTTTAATTATTGTACGGAATATGTGAAAAATTGCCAGTTGTCACATTCTCCCCCCGTTAAAAGAATTGCGTCCCGAAATTCAGGCTGTGTTATCGGTTGCAGGGGAGTTGTGAAACAAATATGGATATTTTGATTTGATTTAGTCTTCACGTTCCTAAGTGAACTCTAGGCCATGGCATGAATTCCAGCGAATTCTGACAAATTTAATTACGACTTCTTCGTGTTTGGTGGACTCTTCAGTCCGTAACCTTGACAGGTTACTTAGTAAATTGGAGTTTGTCGTTAATGAGAATCTCGACTGCGGGAAATGACGACTGCTTCATGCGTAGGGCTTTTATTGAGATTAGACACGTGGAACGTGTCATGAAAACTACTAAGCTCTTCTGAAGGCTTTAGTTTGTATGCAACGGTTTTGATCCTTTCCAAGATCTCGAAGGGTCCAATGTACCGTGGGTTCAACCTTTCACGTTTATCAAATCGTATCTCACCTTTCCAAGGCGAGACTTCCAGCAAAAACCATATCACCAACCTCAAATTCCAACGGTTTCTGCCGCTTATCGGCGTAACTCTTCTGTCCATTGTGGCTGACTTGATGCGATCGCGTATCTTAGCAAATCTCGTCTGTGTTTCTCCTGAATTACTAACAGGGCAGACTATCTGCTGGTGTGATAGCTTTTATTGTCGCAAAATCCCACCAAGGGCAGGTGAGTATCCCAACTTCCACCAAAGTCCATCGCACAAGCATGTAGCATGTCTTCCAAAGTCTGGATCCTCCGTTCACTCTGGCTGTCCGTTTGAGGGTGGAGGGTTGTGCTACGAATCAACTGTGATCCGAAAGCTTGCTGAAACATCTGCCAAATCCTTGGCACAAAGCGACCATCCTGGTCGGATATGATAGATACAGGCACTCCATGACGTGCCACAATCTCTCTGAGGGTATTTCTGCTAACCTCTTTGTGCTGTCTTTCTTACTGAGAGGTACACGTGCGCAGACTTCGTGAGTCGATCGTTAATCACCTAAATCATACCATGTCCTCTTTGTGTTTATGGTAGCCTTGTAATGGAATCCATGGAGATCTGTTCCAATTCCAGACGGGAATCTCCGGTTGTTGCAGTAACCCGGATGGGTTCTAGTATTATGCCTTAATTTTTGGCGCAAGTAAGGCAGTTACCCACCTAAACAACGACGTCGGCTTTCATCTTGGGCCACCGATACCAATCGTTTAGGTCTGGGTACATCTTGTCGGATCCAGGATGGATCGAGTACCTCAACTTATGAGCTTTGTCCAAGTGCTCATAGATTGCCGAAGATTGGTGCCCAAATTCATTCCACGAAATACATTGTTCCATCTTCCTTTGGAACGAATTTCACTTCCATACCATGCAGTGATTTCTGCTCGTAAGTTCTCTGGTTTAAATGCTTCCTGCTGGACTTCATGAATCCGAATGGTGAGATCGGTTTGTGTTGCCATCTCTAAGGCTCGCGCCCTTAGAGGCTTTGCGCGTTCCTTGCGACTCAAGGCGTCGGCTACAATGTTTACTTTCCCCGGGTGTTATCTGATCTCACACTCATAATCATTCAACAGCTCAACCCATCTACGCTGTCTCATACTCAAATCCTCCTGATCGGAATTGTGTTGCAAACTTTTATGATACTGTAAAGATCGTGCAACGAGCGCCATACGGAAATGACGCCAGATCTTCAACGCGAAGATCACAGCACCTAGCTCAAGGTTGTGCGTCATGTAGTACTTTCCTTGTACCTTTAACTGATCTGACGCGTATGTGATGACTTTATCTTGTTGCATCAACACGAAACCAAGACCTTGTCGAGAAGTATCACAATAAACTATAAATCCATTGGTACCATCATGTAAGATAAGTTAGGTGCATCGCAGAGTTTATCCTTCAATGTCTGCAAAGCTGTTTCTTGTTTCTCTCTCCAATCAAACTCCTTATCCTTTAGGGTTAGGGATGTCAGCGGCTGAGCAGTCTTTGAAAAAATTCTTAATAAATCGTTTGTGACAGCCTGCTCACTCTAGAATTTGCTGTATCTTAGTTGGCATATTGGGGGTTTCCCAATTCTTGATAGCTTCGACCTTGGCAGGGTCAGCATGAATGCCATTCTTATTCACCCTGTAACCTAAGAATTGCACCTCGCGAATCCAAACTTCGCACTTTGTCAACTTCGCATATAACTGTTCTCTCTTCAGAAGCTCCAAGGTAGCTCGCCGGTGTTGCTCATGACCTTCCTTGGTCTTTGAGCAAATAAGGATGTTGTCAGTGAATATAATCACGACCTTGCCCAGGTACGGCCTACGCACCCGATTCATGAGGTCCATGAATACTATCGGTGCATTTGTTAAGCCAAATGGCATGACAAGGAACTCGTACTGCCCAAAGCGAGTCCTAAAGATCATTTTAGGGATAATTTATTCCTGTGTCCTCAACTAATGATATCCTGTCTTTAAGTTAATCTCAGAATAGTAGCTGGAACCTTGCAGTGGGTCAACAAGTCATCAATTCCCGGTAAAGGGGTACCGATTCTTGATGGTTAGTTGTTTAACTCCCTGTAGCCTATGCGCCATACTTTTTCCCCATTAACTCATCTGAGTTCCTTTCAGATCAAGTTGTATGCACATACGATAGCTGTCGTCTTTCTTCCTATCAGGTAACACTAGAGCTCTCCAAGGTGAGAAGCTCGGTCCTGATAGATTTCCTTGTCTGGCAGCTCTTGTCGTCGCGTTGAAAGCTTCTGTATCTTGGACGGAGCTAGTCGGTAAGGCTCCTTTGCCACTGGTGCCATTCCTAGCAATAGATTTATCCGTATCTCCGCTTGTTGCTGTGGAGGTAGCCCTATCAAGTCGTTGCGAAAGACTTCTGCAAATTCCTTTACAACGGGGATGTCTCCTAACCTTGACTCCTTGGTCTCCTTGTCGACGATATGAGCAAGGAAGGCTATGAAGCCATTCCGGAGACACTCCTGCGCTCTTATAACCAATGTGAATTGTCGCAGTCTTCCGCCTTATGAGGTCCATTGTTCTTGCATCATCAGTATGAAGGACGTGTACAGAAGGTGTTTCATCATTTGCAAGAGGGGTGCGAACGACTTTCTTATAATGAACAACCTCAGCTCCATCCTTGGATACCTAATCCAAGCTGACTACAATATCAAAACCTCCTAAACCAACTGGTAGCGGATCAATAGGAAACTTCCGTTCTCCAAGTTCAAGTGTACAACCCTTAATAACTCCATCCTCTTTGACGAATTTCTATTCGCTAACTCTACTGAGTATGGGATGTCTAGTTTACTTGCCTCTAGACCAAGTAGGTTCTAAGTCCTATAGATATAAAGCTAAAGTCGGCGCCAGTATCAATCAAAATAGATGCATTGTGTTGGCTTATATAGAATGTTCCCGTAGTTACGTTTAGGTCCTAGCGTGCCTTGGGTGCTTCTTTCGTAATAAATGCTCCTACGAACTTTATTTTTCCTTCGGGCAATCCTTCCATTAGTGTCCTTTGTTGCCATATCAGTAGCAACCTTTGCCCTTGTCGTTTCCATTGCTGCTCTGCTCCCTACTATCGCTCTGGTTTCTATCACTGTCCTGGCTCCTATTCCCATGCCCCGTACCAGACCAACATTGCCTCCTCGCCATGCCTGGCCTTGCCACAACTTCCACACTTATGAGCTTTGCAAGGACCGGTGTGGTGATAACCACACCTGTTACACTTTGGTAGTTCTCCTTGGTAGTTTTTATCACATGCCTTAGTTGTGGTCACGGATGCCTTGACTGTCCTAGTCGCAGCGTTTTCCTTATGTGGCTCCATGTGCTTCTCATGTATAAAACACATTGACGAAATTTAACATTCATTTTGGGATAAATGTTGTAATCTATGTGTAAAAGCAAGCTTATTCATTGTGCATTATAAGCATAAGGGTACGGTAATTCCTAATGAGGTCTATGCAAATCTTCCCACCATAATCATCTCATCCTTGAAATGAATCACAATAGAATCTTGTTAAAAATACAAAATTTTTATAACCTTGTTAAATATTATTACACTTATTAAAAATACAAAAACTGTCATTTTATTTATAAAACTAATTTTTTTAAATGAAAACAGTTTTAGTCTTTCAAAATTCATATTAAATCCAATTTTTAGAAATAAAATCTGAAATTTTTATGATAATTATTTTAAATGATAACCTTTACAAAAATAATATTGTTACTAAAATTTTATATAATTTTGAGATTTATATAAATAAATCAGTATTTACACTTAAAAGTATAGTTTAATTTAATATATTTAAATTAAATAACTATATAATTTTTGTCCGAAAATATTTTTATGATATTATAGGCATTATTCTGAGTTTATATAAATTTAGTTACTCTTTGATTATTTACATATTATTTTACATAATTTAATCAGTTAAATCACTTAATTAAACTTAACTAGTTTAAATATATAATTATACAATTTCTGCTCAAAAATATTTTTATAACAAAATACACATGTTTCTGAGTTTATAAAAAGACAGAAACTGTTTTGGGCATTTTCAGATTATTTGTAATAATTAAACTTTATAAACCTAAATACTGATATTTTAACCTTTTTAATTCCTTCTTATTTATATAAAATTATTCAAAGGCCCTAATAATTACTGAAAATCAGTAATATTTCATGTTCTTAATTAAAAATGTTATTTTTAATTATTCTTATTTAAATTAATTATTTATATAATTATTTAGACAAATACCATGTTATTTCATTCTGAAACTATATAATTGTTTATTTTAGAAATATATATATTTTGCCATGATAACTATTTTAAACCATATATATATATATATATATATATATATATATATATATATATATATATATATATGTTCAATAATTAAAAATGTCATTTTTAATTATCTTGGCTTAAATTAATTATTTAGATAATTAATTATATAATTGCAATTTTTAAGTTAAATATATATATATATATATATATATATATATATATATGTGTGTGTGTGTGTGTGTGTGTGTGTGTGTTTTAATTATACAAATATTAATTCAATTATTTGTATAAACTTAATGAGTTGCTTTTAACATAAATTTCATAAACAATCCCTTTATATTTACCCCATGTTTCCCCAAATTAGGCCCATTAAACCCATAGTTACCGTCCTAGTCAAACCGTACAAACACGATAGACATAGTTTCCTGTTTATACAGTTGCACGTTTTACCCACTTGTTGATGCCATGTTCCATGTTGTGTTGTGCATGTTCAATTAGAGTGACGTGGAAATCTTGTTCCCGCAAAAATCTTACCATTACTTGTTTGGAAATTATTCGCAAACAAGGTGAGTTCATAGTCCCCTTTTTACATTATTTTTGGGATGAAACATATGATATAATGTGATACAAACTCATTTACAATTTGTGGCTATGTTGATCCGTCTTTGCAACTGTTTGATAATATATTTGGAAGTATGGATGTTCCCCATTCATAACTTCTAGTTTTTGCATTGTTACATTTGTTGCTTAACACATTACATTCATTAACTCCGTACAAGCCCAGCGGTAATATTATAGCGCTATAGGTGTGACGCCCCATCCTAACTTCTAGATCACTTGTTGTTGTTGTTCACATTTTGCAATTCGGAAATTTGGATGATAGATCTGTGTTTACGTCTACAAGGTTTGAATGTTCCACCAAGCAACTACCTGTATCACTCATTTGCTTAAGTCTTATCAAATGCCGCAGTGTTAAACCACTTTCATATCGCATTATCATTTTTGCTTAACAAAAACTATGAATTCACTCAACTGTTTGTTGACCCAAATTGTTTTTAACATATGTTTCAGGTGAAAATGTTTGAAGTTAGCTTTTGCAAGGACCACATAGGATTGCTCAAGACAAGTGCCTTAGCTTAAATAAAAACAAAGACTTTTGTGAACGATGTGTTGTATTTGTTTAGTACTAGCTTGGATGTGAATGCAATCCTATTAACCAAACTTAATTATGATTCAACTTTAATTTAATCACCATGCGCTTATATGCATTCTACCAAGTTTCGTGATGCCCTCGACGTTTTCGCCTCCGGTCAGGGTGTCACAGGTTGGTATCAGAGCCATGGTTATAGGGATTTAGGTTATTAGAAATTTCTTTTGACCTAGACTATAACTTACCTAGGACACTTTCCATTAGTAACTCTTCCGTTATCTTTGCCTTTGTCTTCATCCCTATTCTTATCTTTTGTAACCAATGCCTCGTCACCACAGATCTCATCTTTAGATTTTACAAATGCTCATCACCTATCCTTAGGTGATTATTTTCAAAACCTCTTCTAATTTTTTTTAAAATTCTCATCAAAAGTCTTGGGCTCTAATAACAAACTCGTGCAATCTGGAAGGATGGATGCATGTATTTGGGGTTTTCTGTCTAGGCAAGCACTTCGTATAAATTCCAACTCGAGGAACCAGTTGTGCTTACCTGGGAATTCTCTAGATGAGTGTCCACTTATAGGCTAAAACATGACTTCACTAAGTTATAAGAACCCAACTACTTTGACTTGTCATTGATGTCGTTTATTCATGGAATAAATGATATCCATCTTGTTACGTGTTTTCTCTTATCCTCATTGATTTTAATGAAACTACTTTACCCCATTATGAAATCACTGTAATCTTTCTTTCAGAAAATGGCTCCACGACGAGACACACGTTTGCCTACCTGGGAACTACCGATGAGAGTACAGAATACCTATAGGCTCAAGGCATGTTACCCTAATTCGAAAGGATTTTTTTTCTTTTCTCCATTTCAGAACAATCCAAGTTTTAATCGACCTACGTTGTACTATTATCAATTTTATACGATACGATTCCCTCTTTTTTTCAAAGTTCAAAATTTTCTCGAGACCATACATTTTCAAATTTTCAAACTAGCTGCAGAACGTAGCATGGAAGCCCTAACCGATCCTATGGTGTAATCCGGAATTTCCTTATCTATATAAGAAACTCACTATATTTTAAAAATACCCATAATTTTTATAACCTTGTTAAATATTATTACACTTATTAAAAATACAAAAACTGTCATTTTATTTATAAAACTGATTTTTTTAAATTAAAACAGTTTTAGTCTTTCAAAATTCATATTAAATACAATTTTTAGAAATAAAATCTGAAATTTTTATGATAATTATTTTAAATGATAACCTTTACAAAAATAATATTGTTACTAAAATTTTATATAATTTTGAGATTTATATAAATAAATCAATATTTACACTTAAAAGTATAGTTTAATTTAATATATTTAAACTAAATAACTATATAATTTTTGTCCGAAATTATTTTTATGATATTATAGGCATTATTCTGAGTTTATATAAATTTAGTTACTGTTTGATTATTTACAGATTATTTTACATAATTTAATCAGTTAAATCACTTAATTAAACTTAACTAGTTTAAGTATATAATTATACAATTTTTGCTTAAAAATATTTTCATAACAAAATACACATGTTTCTGAGTTTATAAAAAGTCAGAAACTGTTTTTGGGCATTTTCAGATTATTTTTAATAATTAAACTTTATAAACCTAAATACTGATATTTTAACCTTTTTAATTCCGTCTTATTTATATAAAACTATTCAAAGGCCCTAATAATTACTGAAAATCAGTAATATTTCATGTTCCTAATTAAAAATGTTATTTTTAATTAATCTTATTTAAATTAATTATTTATATAATTATTTAGGCAAATACCATGTTATTTCATTCTGAAACTATATAATTGTTTACTTTAGAAATATAGATATTTTGCCATGATAACTATTTTAAACCATATATATATATATATATATATGTTCAATATTTAAAAATGTCATTTTTAATTATCTTGGCTTAAATTAATTATTTAGATAATTAGTTATATAATTGCAATTTTTAAGTTAAATATATATATATATATATATATATATATATATATATATATATATGTGTGTGTGTGTGTGTGTGTTTTAATTATACAAATATTAATTCAATTATTTGTATAAACTTAATAAGTTGCTTTTAACATATATTTCATAAACAATCCCTTTATATTTACCCCATGTTTCCCCAAATTAGGCCCATTAAACCCATAGTTACCGTCCTAGTCAAATCGTACAAACACGATAGACATAGTTTTCTGTTTATACAGTTGCACATTTTACCCACTTGTTGATGCCATGTTCCATTTTGTGTTGTGTTGTGTTGTGTTGTGTTGTGTTGTGTTGTGTTGTGTTGTGTTGTGTTGTGTTGTGTTGTGTTGTGTTGTGTTGTGTTGTGTTGTGTTGTGCATGTTCAATTAGAGTGACGTGGAAATCTTGTTCTGACGGGTGGTCCTTAGGACAACCGTTAAGTGCCTTAAAAAGATTAAAATTCCATGCTTTACACATTTAATTGTTTGAACTTGGTAACTACTAGTTGTTTGGACGTGCAGGTGCAAATGGAGCATAAAAGGGAAAGAATTTGGAGCATCAATAAAAAAAATCAATTTTTGGAATTGAAGAATTAAGAGGATATCATGATAGAGGACAAAATTACGAGAACGTAGGCGAAAACGGTGAAGAAAACGGAGTTGAAACGAAAAAGTTATGAAGAAAACAAAATTGTGTGCTGATGGCTACCGTAACTTACGGTATCTACCGTAAATTACGGTAGCCCCCAGCATTTTTCTTCCACCGTAAGGCAGTAGAGACCCACCATAAGCCATTCCAAGCCACCGTAAGCTATGGTGGCCACCATAGCTTACGGTGGAGGCTAGCGAGAAATGTGTAACTGCCTTATTTTATGATGTTTTATTGTGTCTTTTCAATTCCAATCAATCCCATTCGGTTACCAGCAGTCTAGGGGCGATTTTTGGGTGTTCTTGAGAGCTTGAAACAATTTCTAAACATCTTGTTAGTGTTTTTATTTCTTATGAACATTGATATGTATGTGATGATGATTGTCCAAGTCATGTCTGGCTAAATTTTCGGTGATCATCTTAGGTGAAGGTTTCTCTTGAACTTTTGTGTGCTTATTTCTGAATTTCTAGAATGATAACACTGTGTTGCTTTGATTATCATGGTGTATGAGTAATTGATTGTAATTTGTTAATTGGTATTGCAATTCTAGTCTAAATTCGTACGTTCTTGGTGCCGTTGGCAATCGAGATATCACGGGAAGGGTTAGGGTTGGATATTGATTGATTGGTCATCGGGAAACAACCTCGCATTTATATAATCCGAGTACTTTGTTCCCTTTTATCACTTTGATTGTTTATGCAGTTATGTCTATGTAACTCTTTCTAGTGGAATTTTGCACAAGAGTTTAAAGAAACTGAATCCTAAGATGGTCATTCTTCCTTAATCTGTTAAACAACCAATTTTGATTTGCCAATAGTTAGTAATTTAGTTCTTAAAAACAAACAATCCAAATTATTGATCTTTACTTTCTGCAAATTATGTTAATTTTAGTTTAAGTGCAAAGCTATATAATCGACATATTTTCCACATACTCCCTGAGTTCGATACCCATTTGCCACTATCTATAGTTGTTATTGGGATTAAATTTGCGTGTACCACGACAGCACGTCAAATTTTGGCGCTGATGCCGGGGAGTAGTGCGCAACGTGTGTTATTTTTTATTGTTTTAAGTTTGTTATTTTTTTCTGGTTTACGCTGGGTATGTTAGTGTGCAGGTATTGACAGGTGCATGCGTACTAGGAGCTCTCACAAGCTTTCACCATTAGCATTTGATCCAGAAATCGAACGAACTTTGAGAGCAAACAGAATTTTGTTAAGGGAAAACACAATTAGCGGTTCACCAACAACACCGATTAAACCACTTCGATACATGGATCCACCACCACCACCCACTACGGGTGAACTTGTACCACCTTTTATACCAACATCCAATCAACCTTCACCAAATACCACCATCCCAAACACTACCACCGAACCTACTTTACTTCATAATGTTACACCAACCAATACCACACAACCCATTACCACTCAAGAAGAACCAACCATTACTTTTAACCCTTCTACTACAATTCCACCTCTCACCCATTTCTTTCCCGATGCGGGTCAGTCATATTCAAACTACACAATATCACATAACTCAACCATTGTCCATGCTACTTCTACTTTCAGACCATCGGACCAGTTGGGTTTTCAATACTCGACTCTTCCATTTGGGCAATCTTTGGGTATAGGGGGAAATGGTTATGAGGAAGGATATGAAGATTTTGAGGGTTATGATGAAGACGGTTATGCTTATGGGGGTGATGGAGATCAAGGAGAGTTTAGTTATTTGCAAGGTCAACCTCAAGGAGTACCAAGTGTTGGTGGAGTGCCACAACAACAACAACTCATACCACAACACATTAGACCGAGGCCACAAGGGCCACCAGTGCAACGCCCTATACCATTGCAACAAGCTCGACCACAAAATGTACAACCACAATTCCAAAGGCCAATTCAACACCCACCGATGCCACAACAACAATTTCAACAACCATTCGCACCACAAGGGCATATACCAAGACCAATGGGTCCTGTTCGTCCAAGGGGTCGGTTTGGTGTACCAAGAAGGCATCTTAGAGAACATGCGAGGGGAATTGAAGCACACTTTAGGCCAGTAATTACTCACAACCCTTCACCGGTGGTTATTCCTCACAACAACCAAGGAAGAACTTTTGAAGTAAGGACTAATTCCTTACAAAGTTTTCCGAAATATAAAGGGCTAGCAACAGAGGAGCCTTATTTCCATTTGGAGGCCTATGACTCAATTTGCAATACTCTTGGGAGTCAAGGTTTTTCGCCCGATGATGTCAAGTTAGTCTTGTTTCAATTTTCGTTGGAGGATAAGGCAAAGAAGTGGTTCTATACTTTGCCTTCAGCATCGATTTATACTTGGGCGGAAATGCAACAAATTTTCCTAGATGAATTTTATACTGCTCAAAAGACCAACGATGCTAGGAAGGGGTTGAGGAGTTTTCAACAACAACAAGGCGAAATGTTTCATGAAGCCTTTGAGCGTTTCAACATGATGATCAAGAATTGTCCTCATCATGGAATTGAACTTTGGGAGTTGATGAATGCCCTCCACAAGGGATTGAGTGCCGAAGACGCTCGCGACTTAATGTCTATTACCGGTGGCACTTTTGGTACGAACTATGAGCAAGACGATTGGGAGTCTTTGGAGTAAATGGCAATCACTTTAAAGAGAAAAGCTCAAGCATCGAGGGGAGCACGACCGGCCATTACCCGAACACAAGTGCATGCGGTCGACGATGGTAATGTTCAAACCTCTAATCAAATTTATGATGTTTGTGCTATTTGCAATGAAATAGGTCATGCGGCTGAAAGTTGCCAAGGAATGGTGGAAGGGCAATATGAAGAAGTTCATGCAGTACAAGGTCAAGGAGGGGGTGGTAGAAATTACAACAATATGAATTCTAATACTTACCACCCCGGTTTAAGGAACCACCCAAACTTTCGGTATGGGAAACCTTCAAATCAAGCTAACCCAAATTTCCAAGGAAACCAAGGATTTCAAAGGCAATATCAAACGGGTCAAAGCTCTTCGGGTGGAAACGAAGTAATGGAGATGTTGAAGGCGATGCAAGTTGAAATGCAACGAATGAATCAACGTGATGAGGTTCGGATGCAAAAGGACGAGGCCCGTGATAAAGCGCTTCAAACTTTAACCACCCAAATGGGTCAACTTGCAAGTGAAGTGGCGATATTGAAGAAAGCAAAAGGCCAATAAATCCCAAAAACATTAAAAGTGTTAATATTAATGTGGTAAGCACCGTTCCTAGTACAAAATTTAATGAAACATTGCTAACTTCTTCGTATCAAGTGAATGCAGGTTTGGAAAAAGATGCCGAAATCGAGAATGATAAAGAGTATGGAGCGCCAATCGTGCCTATCCGAGTGGGGAAACTAAAAATTCCTCATGCATTGTTGGATTATGGGGCGAGCATGAGTGTGTTACCGGGTGAGTTATATGACATGTACGATTTCGGTCCGCTTGAAGATGTAGACACCGTGGTGAGCTTGGCGGATGAGAGTTGGAGGCGTCCACGGGGAATGGTTAAGAATGTTATGATGCGGTTGGGAGAAATCGAATACCCGGTGGATTTTCTGGTTTTAGATTATGCTACTACCATGATGGCGTCACAACAAACAGTGATTTTGGGTTGACCGTTTCTCTATACGGCAAATGCTCAAATCGATTGTAGAGAAGGAATCATTACTATGACCAAAAAGAACCGTAAGTTGTCATTTGATGTTCATACTAAGATGATTAGTTACGATTTTGTTGTGGCGAAGGAGAGCGGGTTTAGTGAAAAGGTGTTTCAAAGAATGAGAAGAAATCACCCACCGGATCGTGAAGAAAAACATCTGGGTTCAAGCAAGAGCGTATTTGATTACCCACCGAGTCAAAACAAGATGGATGCATTTTTCTCAATGGCACAAGGAAGTGATGGAGATGGCAGGAACCGCCTCTTTGAGCCACCATAAACGGGGGTGGCATTGTCTGGCTGAAGACTTGAAACTTAGCGCTGCTCGGGAGGCAACCCGGGGTTTTATATTGATCTTGTTGTTTTTATCTTTCTATGTTTCAGGGCCATGGCGACATTCAAGTGTGGGGAAGATGTACGGATATTTGGGTGAAGGTGGTGATAGAAAGTCGGATTATCTACAACATCTGTTTTGTCAAACTTCACCAGGTCATGTACTCTTTCCTTAGTCTTGATATGTTCTTTAGCTTTGAAATATTGGTAGTTAGTTTGTTTTCTTTTGTTTAAAAAATAAAAAAAATACAAAAAGAAATTTGGGGTTTGAGAGTATAAGCAAATGTTGGTGTTTTTGTTGAAAGCGATATTCCCTTCAAAACCATACATTGGGACAATGTATCCCAAGTGTGCGGATGAGGGGAAAATTTTGAGAATTTTTGAAAAATTTGTGAAACCAAACGAAAAGTTGTAGGAATTTGAACACTTGACATTGTTCCGCATGACACACCGACACCCTTTTCTAGTCATTTCATGGTGAGTTTTTGAGCCACATATGATTATTAAAGATGCTTTCCTTGTGTTGAGTGGCGGTGTGTGTATTGTGTTAATAGAACTTGTGTACGAATTCTTGTTGAAGCCTAGGATTAGCATGCTTGTGAAAATGATAGGGGACTTTTAGGTAGCCTCGTCTAGATGTGTGAGAGTGTGGGAATTGGGGGTTGGACCTCATACGTTACATATATGAGCTTGGTATTGTGAGGAGTGGGGGTTTGGTCTTTAGAAAGCCATGTTTGAGTCTTATACCATTCGGTTGTGACCCAAACCTACTTCCTACAAAATTTTACCTATTGAGACGACCCGGTTTAGGAGATTTAGTATGTAGTGTTGATGTTCTTGTATATATTGTTGAGTTTTATGTGTTATGAAAAAAATAAAAAATAAAAAATAAAAGAAAGAAAAGAAAACAAAAGAAAGAGAAAAATATGAGAAAAATACAAAAAAAAGAAGGATTTAGTTGCAATAGTAGTTGAGAATGTTGATGAAGTTGTGTATATAGTTGATGTTTGCTTTGTTTAGTAGTAGAAATAAAAACCTGGTCGAATCAATGAGCTACTTTCACATTCCCACTATTTCCTACCTTTACACATAGCCCCGTTACAACCCGAATGTCCTTTTGATTCATAATCATGCTAAATATTTGATAGGAGGAGATTTGATTTGTATACAAGCTTATTGTCGCACAATCACACACGTGCATTGAGTGTTTTAGCATAATGTGCTAATATTTCTTGTCACCGAGAGTTGTTGTGAGGGGTGTGTCTTGTGGTGTGATAAAAAGTTAGTAAAAGGACGATACATTTTAGCTTGATTTGCATGTTGATCGCTTGTGGTTTTGAAATGGTTTTTGAATAGGTTACTTGGGACAAGCAATGAGTAAGTGTGGGGATGTGACGGGTGGTCCTTAGGACAACCCTTAAGTGCCTTAAAAAGATTAAAATCCCATGCTTTACACGTTTAATTGTTTGAACTTGGTAACCACTAGTTGTTTGGACGTGCATGTGCAAATGGAGCATAAAAGGGAAAGAATTTGGAGCATCAATAAAAAAAATCAATTTTTGGAATTGAAGAACTAAGAGGATAGCATGATAGAGGACGAAATTACGAGAACGTAGGCGAAAATGGTGAAGAAAACGAAGTTGAAACAAAAAAGTTATGAAGAAAACAAAATTGTGTGCTGAAGGCTACCGAAACTTACGGTAGCTACCGTAAATTACGGTAGCCCCCAGCATTTTTCTTCCACCGTAAGGCAGTAGAGACCCACCGTAAGCCATTCCAAGCCACCGTAAGCTACGGTGGCCACCGTAGCTTACGGTGGAGGCCAGCGAGAAATGTGTAACTGCCTTATTTTATGATGTTTTATTGTGTCTTTTCAATTCCAATCAATCCCATTCGGTTACCAGCAGTCTAGTGGCGATTTTTGGGTGTTCTTGAGAGCTTGAAACAATTTTCTAAACATCTTGTTAGTGTTTTTAATTCTTATGAACATTGATATGTATGTGATGATGATTGTCCAAGTCATGTCTGGCTAAATTTTCGGTGATCATCTTAGGTGAAGGTTTCTCTTGAACTGTTGTGTGCTTATTTCTGAATTTCTAGAATGATAACATTGTGTTGCTTTGATTATCATGGTGTATGAGTAATTGATTGTAACTTGTTAATTGGTATTGCAATTCTAGTCTAAATTTGTACGTTCTTAGTGCCGTTGGCAATCGAGATATCATGGGAAGGGTTAGGGTTGGATATTGATTGATTGGTCATTGGGAAACAACCTCGCATTTATATAATCCGAGTACTTTGTTCCCTTTTATCACTTTGATTGTTTATGCACGAGTTATGTCTATGTAACTCTTTCTAGTGGAATTTTGCACAAGAGTTTAAAGAAACAGAATCCTAAGATGGTCATTCTTCCTTAATCTGTTAAACAACCAATTTTGATTTGCCAATAATTAGTAATTTAGTTCTTAAAAACAAACAATCCAAATTATTGATCTTTACTTTCTGCAAATTAGGTTAATTTTAGTTTAAGTGCAAAGCTATATAATCGACATATTTTCCACATACTCCCTGAGTTCGATACCCATTTGCCACTATCTATAGTTGTTATTGGGATTAAATTTGCGTGTACCACGACAAACACGTCATGTTCCCGCAAAACTCTTACCATTACTTCTTTGGAAATTATTCACAAACAAGGTGAGTTCATAGTCCCCTTTTTACATTCTTTTTTGGACGAAACATATGATATAATGTGATACAAACTCATTTACAATTTGTGGCTATGTTGATCCGTCTTTGCAACTGTTTGATAATACATTTGGAAGTATGGATGTTCCCCATTCATAACTTCTAGTTTTTGCATTGTTACATTTGTTGCTTAACACATTACATTCATTAACTCCGTACAAGCCCAGCGGTAATATTATAGCGCTATAGGTGTGACGCCCCATCGTAACTTCCAGATCACTTGTTGTTGTTGTTGTTCACATTTTGCAATTTGGAAGTTTGGATGATAGATCCGTGTTTACGTCTACAAGGTTTGAATGTTCCACCAAGCAACTACCTGTATCACTCATTTGCTTAAGTCTTATCAAATGCCGCAGTGTTAAACCACTTTCATATCGCATTATCATTTTTTCTTAACAAAAACTATGAATTCACTCAACCGTTTGTTGACCCAAATTGTTTTTAACATATGTTTCAGGTGAAAATGTTTGAAGTTAGCTGTTGCAAGGACCACATAGGATTACTCAAGACAAGTGCCTTAGCTTAAATAAAAACAAAGACTTTTGTGAACGATGTGTTGTATTTGTTTAGTACTAGCTTGGATGTGAATGCAATCCTATTAACCAAACTTAATTATGATTCAACTTTAATTTAATCACCATGCGCTTATATGCATTCTACCAAGTTTCGTGATGCCCTCGACGTTTCCGCCTCCGGTCAGGGTGTCACATTTCTGCTTTGACCAGGTTATGGTCAACACAAAGTTCGTTTTAACTTTGTAACGTGAGCGTAATCACGATGGTTATAGTCCCTTGTGACTATACCTACTGATTACCACGTTGATTAGGCGTAGTGATGAGTCGTAGTTTTGATCAAAATGCCGTTTATACGCATTTTGAGACGAAACTATCCTTGGGTATCAAAACACTTTGTTTTGATATCAACACCTGTCTTCTAACTTAGTTAAACATGTTTTAACATGTTTAGCTCGTCACTTTTAGTCTAGTGCTTGTGTAGAGTCGTAAGATAAGCGATGTTAACAACCGCTTAGACTTTCGAACTCGACCCGTTTGGTCGATCATTAGGATCCGACCAAGCATATTTGTGACCATAGTTGTATAGGGAATAACCTTCCGAGGTTATACCTTATGGTCACTTAGTTTAATTAGTTGTTATGATAGGTAGTTTATATGCCTTAGGTAAATGACCAAAATGCCCTTTTCATGCATAATTGGTATTTAAGCATATGTAACTTAAACTTTTATCACTTAACTGATTATGCAACATGTTTAGGCATATAATACTTGTCATAGGACTAGTTAGATGTCTCGAACGCGCTTTTGTGCGAACGACGCATTAACGTAGCATAAGCCACCTTAATGGGTCGCGACGGGTCGAAAGCACTGAGGATAGGTTCCGATTTAGAATGTTGGCTTTGTTAAACCATATCACATGAGTTCCAATACTCATTTGGTTTACAAGACCTCATTCTATCCAATCTTCCGATTTACGCGTCGATTTATTGACTTAGCGATTCGATTACTATGTACTGCTTGATTTCCTTGGTTTCTTCGAGCGTTGTTAGTTCATTAGATTAAGGATACCTTTCAAATCAATGTGAGTACATAGATCCCCTCTTTTTATATGTTTTGTGGTAACTATGTGAGTACATAGTTCCCCTATTTTACTATTTTCGATTGTTTTGGGGTGATTCCTATGTGTTAAACGATTTCGATAATTTTAACGATGTTTTCAAAAACGATTAATATGGTTTATATTAAACAAATAACGATTTTGATAATGTGAACAAACTTGTTGGACGTAGTTACATAACGAATAACATTCATTAGTTTTGGCCGAACCGACCAGTATTAGGTTATGGTACCATAGGATCTGACAAATCCCGTTATCAGACTACACCCATGGTTATGTGTGGGGGTTATGTGGGTAACGACTGAATTTGATATTGTTAACTTACCCTTTGGTGGTTTGTTAATACGAGTTGAATGATGGACGAGTTACGAAGGTTTGAATGTTATTAGCGAGACGACCAAAAGTAGTTTTCACAATTAAAATGAGAACGATTTAAACGATTTGAAACGAGTTAAACGAATTGAACAAACGATTGGTTTTTGGTTGTGATTAGATAATGGGACGGGTGTAACATGATAAAAACACGGTAGATACGCCGCTGGTACTTCTTATATATAAGTGTTTTTATCATGTTACATTCTGTGGCATTATTTAGTTCACTTGTGCAAACGATTTTAAAACGATGTCACATAACGATGTTTTCTAAAGGATATAAAGCATACGAGTTTTACTAACGAGATGATTTACAATTTGGTTTACTTAAACAAATGTTTTGGGTTAAGAATCATGGCTACGAGATTTTATAAACTACGACCAACTTGATTTGAGTTGGTTAATTATGTTGCAATACTATACACTTTTCAAAACAAGGTTTGTAACTTTTGACTCTTGTAGTCTAATGAGGTACTGCAACATGTAAACGAGCCATGAATCTAACACTCTCATAAAACCTATGTGCTCGCCAGCATTTCTTTGCTGACTTTGTTTTTACATATGTTTCAGGTGGTGTTGAATGATGTTGATTGCTAGGATGCATGTTCACATAGGATCTGGATGAGGCCTTAGTGATATAATAACAATGATAGACGATGCGTAACTTGTTTGTTTTGTTTTAAGACAATGTAAATTATATAATGAATCAATAAAACGAAACTTTTGAATCCATGGTTGTGAAACAATAATTTTGCCAATCCACTCCCTGACGTTTCCGCCGCGGTTTCGTTGTTTTAAATCGGTCGGGGTGTGACAGAAGAGTTGGTATCAGAGCCAATGGTTATAGGGAATTAGGTTATTAGTAATGCTTTGGCCTAGACTATAACCTTTCTAGGACCCTAACGCAAGAAATTTGCATTTAGATTTTAAAACAATACCGTCACCTATCCTTAGGTGATAACCACAACGAGAACACAATAACAAGTCCGCTTTGAAAACCAATCATTTCTTCGTAGATGATTTGTTATAAGGTTTTGAACCTTCAAATTTTCCAAAATGATTTTGAAAATAATCACCCACCCTTTTCGGATGATTTATTTTTGGCTTAGTGCCTTATGAATTTTCAAAATCTCGTCAAAGTTTGGGTTTTATAATGTGAACACGTGCAATCTGGAAGAGTGGATGCCTGTATCCTGAGTTTTCTGTCTAAGGCTAGAGTGTTCGTACAAATCCACATAATCGGACCAGTCACTCTTACCTGGGAACTCTTGGGATGAGTGTCCACTTATAGGCTAAAGGAGGTCTTCGCGATACATTATATTGACCCATTTACTTTGATTAGTCACTGCGTGTCGTTTGTTTGTTTGAGGTAACAAACAAATGATCGCCTTCCTTGTGTTTTGTCGATGTTTTCTATACCTCTTTTGTTTTTCCAATTGTCGATCTCACTTGTTTCTCATGTTTCCTTGTTCTTCTTAGAAAATGCCTCCTCGACGAGATGCACAACCTCAAACTAACGCAGAAATCACAGCCCTTGTCGCTCAGCAAATGGCTGCTGCGCTTCCGAAAATAGTAACCTAGATCCATCAATTATACAACAACAATAACAACAACAATGCCCAGTGTAGTTTCAAAACTTTCAATTCAGCTAAACCTTTAAAGTTTTCTAGGTCTCAAGGAGCAACTACGCTCCTGCAATGGTTCGAGAGTCTCGAAAGTACATTTAGACATGTTCAGTGTCCGAATGAGTGTAAGGTTGAATTTGCATCCAGTGTTTTCGAGAAGCGTGCTCTTACGTGGTGGATCGGAGTGATGCGTGATAGGGGTGCCGATGTGGCCATGGCACAAACTTGGTAAGAGCTTTGAGCTCTCATGATGAAAGAGTTCTGTCCCCGTCACGAGATTCGAGCTTTGGAACGAGAATTCGACGAATTTGAAACAAGATGGGGGAGAACACCGTGCATATACGGAACGTTATGAGGAGCTCAGTTTGTTGTGTCCTACTATGGTTACCCCGTTGGAGAAAGTGATTGAGAGGTATCTCGATGGTCTGCCCGATACTGTGCAGGATATTGTCACTGGTAGTAATCCTACCACTGTTCGTCAGGTAATTGAATTGGCAGCTACTCTGACCGAGTCTCAGGTCAGAAAAGGTAAACTGATCCGCAAGGGTGACAAGAAGCAGTCGACTGACACTACCCAAGACAAAGAAAAGGGTAAGGGTAAAAAGAAGAGTGAGTCCTCTAAGAGGTCGAGGAAGCGCAAGGCTTCCCAGAACTTTGTTGTCACTGCAGAAAATCCTCAGAACCCACCGGCACAACCTCCTGCGAAGAAACAATATGCTGGTACTACACCTCACTCTGCTCGATGCAATGGTCATCATGCTGCCCAGCGGGCTTGCAAACAGTGCACTACGTCTGGTAAACTTGGACATCTGGCCAACATTTGTCGTTTGGGTCAGAATCAAGCTGCTCAGATTCCAACACAAGTTCAAGGGAATGCTGCTAGATTCCCACCTGGTTCGTGTTATAACTGCGGAGAAATGGGTCATTTCCGCAACAACTGCCCGAGGTTGGTGAACGCGAATGCGAATCCCGCTCGTGGACGAGCGTACAACTTGAATGCCAACGAGGCTCGAGCTGGCAACGAGGTTGTTAACGGTACGTTCCTTGTTAACCATCAACCTGCTTCTGTTCTTTTCAATTTTGGTGCCGATAGAAGTTTTGTTTCATTGTCATTTGAGCCTTTGCTTGTGATACCTAGAACTAAACTGAGGAAACCCTTATCTGTTGAAGTTGCTACTGGTAAACCACTCGTACTCGATTCCGTTATTCACGACTGTCAATTGAACCTCGATAACCATCTTTTTCCTATTGACCTCACACTGATGCGACTTGGGAGTTTTGATATTATTGTAGGGATGGATTGGTTAACTAAGTTTCATGCTGAGATGGTTTGTTTTGATAAGATCGTTCGTATTCCTCTTTCGTCTGGTGAAGTCCTAGAAGTTCGTGGCGAGAAACCGTGTGGAGGTTTGAAACTCATGTCGTGTACGAAAGCCCGAAGTTATTTACGAAAAGGATATGTGTCTTTTCTGGCACATGTCACCGAGGAGAAAAGCAAGAGCAAGAGTATTCAAGATATTCCGATCGTCCGCGATTATCCAGAGGTGTTTCCTGATGAATTGCCTGGTTTGCCTCCAGTTCGTCAAGTCGAGTTTCATATTGATCGTATACCTGATACTAACCCGATTGCGAAAGCACCTTATCATCTTGCACCATCTGAGATGCAAGAGTTATCGAAACATCTTCAAGAGTTATCTGACAAAGGATTCATCCAACTGAGTTATTCACCTTGGGGCGCTCCTGTCATGTTCGTGAAAAAGAAAGATGGATCTTTTTGAATGTGTATCGATTATCGTGAGCTTAACAAGCTTACCATCAAGAATCGATATCCCCAACCACGAATCGATGATCTCTTTGATCAGCTGCAAGGTGCTACATGTTTCTCCAAGATCGATCTGCGTCCTGGGTATCATCAGCTTCGTGTACTCGTAGAAGATATTCCCAAAACTGCATTCCGCACGAGATATGGGCACTACGAGTTCACTATCATGCCTTTTGGTTTGACAAATGCCCCAGCTATCTTCATGGACTTAATGAATTGGGTTTGTTAACCTTATTTAGACAAGATCATCATTGTGTTCATTGACGACATTCTCATTTATTCGAAGTCTCGAGCCGATCACGAACAACACCTTCGTCTGACACTGGAACTCTTAAAGAAGGAACAACTTTTTGCTAAATTCTTCAAGTGTGAATTATGGCTTAAAGAAGTTCAGTTTTTGGGTCATCTAGTCAACGAGCAGGGTATTCATGTGGATCCATCCAAAATTGCTGCAATTAAGGATTGGAATACACCTACGACACCGACAGAAGTTTGATCTTTTCTTGGTCTTGCTAGTTATTATCGTCGATTTATTTCGAACTTCTCAAAGATCGCGGTTCCACTCACTGCTTTAACTCAAAAGAATAAGCCTTTTGAGTGGGGACCCAAACAAGAAGAAGCGTTTCAAACACTGAAACGAAAACTCTGTGATGCTCCTGTTTTATCTTTGCCCGATGGAAACGATGATTTCGTTGTCTATTGTGATGCGTCTAATCTACGTCTTGGTTGCGTTCTCATGCAATGAGGTAAAGTTATTACATATGCGTCAAGACAATTGAAAGTTCACGAGAAGAACTACACAACTCATGATCTTGAGTTGGGTGCTGTTGTTTTTGCACTCAAAATCTGGAGACACTATCTCTATGGCACAAAGTGTGTGGTTTTTGCAGACCACAAAAGTCTCCAACACATTCTTAATCAGAAGGAGCTGAAGATGAGACAACGACGCTGGGTTGAGTTACTAAACGATTACAATTGTGAAATTCGCTACCATCCTGGTAAGGCGAATGTTGTAGCCGATGCGGATAGTCGGAAGGAACGAGTCAAGCTTAATTCTGTTTAAACTCTATCTGATATTCAAACTCGTGTCTCTCAAGCTCAGTAATCTTGCGTTTCACAAAATTTGATGGGTAAGGAATTTCCACGTCAACTTGAGCTTAAGTTTGAAACGAAGGACGATGGGTTACTCTACTTCAAGGATCGTTTGTGGATTCCAAAACAAGACGATCTTCGCACTTTGGTAATGGACGAATCTCACAAGTCTCGATATTCTATCCATCCAGGTGCTGACAGAATGTACAAGGATCTTCATACTCAGTACTAGTGGCCTGGTATGAAGAAGGATATTGCCTTGTATGTATCGAAATGCCTAACTTGTCTCAAAGTCAAGGCTGAACATCAACGACCATCTGGTTTGCTTGTACAACCAGAGATACCGGTTTGGTAGTGGGAGAACATTGCGATGGATCTCATCACTAAATTACCGCATACATCTAAAGGTCACGATGCTATTTGGGTTGTTATCGATCGATTAACGAAGTCAGCTCATTTTATACCGATTCGCGGGGATCGATCTGTTGATAAACTTGCAAAGATTTATGTTGATGAGATTATATCTCGACATGGTGTTCCTTTGGATATCATATCTGATCGTGATGCTCGATTTTCATCTCATTTTTGGAAGACCATGCAATCTGCTTTGGGAACCCAACTAAATCTAAGCACTGCTTATCATCCCCAAACAGATGGACAATCTAAGAGGACGATTCAAACATTGGAGGATATGCTTAGAGCATGCGTGATAGACTTTGGTGGTAATTGGGATTCTCATCTTCCATTGATTGAGTTCTCTTATAACAATAGTTATCATGGTAGCATCAATATGGCACCGTTCGAAGCTTTATACGGTCGAAAATGTTGTTCACCTGTCTGTTGGAATGAGATCAGTGAAGCTCAGCTTACTGGACCTGAGCTCATTCTGGAAACAACAGATAAAATCAAGAAAATTCGCGATAATCTTGTGACAGCTAGAAGCCGTCAAAAGAGTTATGGGGATATGCGACGCAAGCCCTTAGAATTTCAAGTTGGAGACCGCGTCCAACTCAAGGTATCCCCTTGGAAAGGAGTGGTAAGATTTGGAAAGAAAGGAAAACTTGCACCACGATATGTTGGACCATTTAAGATTGTTGAAAGAATCGGAAAGGTTGCCTATCGACTAGAGCTACCTCCTGAACTTGGGAATATTCACCCAACATTCCACGTGTTCAATTTACAAAAGTGTTTAGCTGATGCTGATCTTCATACTCCACTCGACGAAATTCAAGTTGATGAAACGATGCACTTTGTCGAGAAACCTGTGGAGATAATGGACCGTATGGTCAAACAGTTGAAGAACAAACGGATTCGATTGGTGAAAGTTCGCTGGGAGTCCAAACGTGGCCCAGAGTTTACTTGGGAGTGTGAGGACCAAATGAAGGCGAAATATCCGCATTTGTTTTCACAAGTTTCCTCTAAATAAAATTTCGGGACGAAATATCCTAAAGTAGGGGAGACTGTGACAACTGTGCTCTGTAAACGATGTACAATGTAAAACAATATCAATTATCAATAAAACAATGTGTTTTGGTGTTATTATGTGTGTATTTATGTTTGATGATTTTACGATTTGATTCGAGTTTGATTTCAAGCTTTAAATCGCTTTCTGGAAAGTTATACGCAAACTGGTGCGTAAACGTAATCAGTTTAACGCGAAAAAACACTCTGGAATAGTGAAATAGGCTTAGCATACCTTAAATAACCTTTACATAACATAGAATTAAGTTTTGGAGGGTTTGGTGTGTCGAAGTCAAGTTTGTTCGATCGCAGGGACTATTTGTGTCAAACTGCGAAACTATGCCGATTCGTATGGTAACAAACATTTCGGAACTTGATCATAAGTTAAACATACCCTAAATATCCTTTACAAAGCTTAGAAATAGGCTTTGAGGGGTTCGGTATGCGCAAATAAACTTATTTGATTAATAGGGACTAAAAGAGTCAAAAAGTGCATAAGTTTGCATTTTCGCGCATATCTTACATTTTGAACGTATCCGGTCATCCAAAAATTTTTGTAATCATTAAAATATTATATTTTAATGATTAGAATGCAAAAACTTCATTCGTTTCGCAATTTGGATCGTACACGCGTTCGTTACGATTTTCGTCGTAATTAACCGAACAACGCAACCGTACGACCAAACGAACCAACATCCGAGATGTTTTCAAGCATATTTCATGTTCCCTATGTTTTAACATCCTTGTGGAGCTTGAAAATGGGCTTGACGGGTGTTAGAAGTGCCAAAACGCGACGAAACAAGCCTAGGGACTAAAACTGCCAAACTGTGAAAGTTGCTGACCTGCAGGTCCCATACGGACCGTATGGGGATGGGCTAATGGTCCGTAAGCTTTACCAGCACAGCAGATTTGTAGAAACATTGAATCTGGTCTCTTGAGCTGGTTTTGATGGTTTTTAACCAATGAATTTGCACTCTATGGACTGGTTTTGAGTACCCCTTGTATTACAAAACCATGTGCCCACATGTATGGTCTTGATCAAAGCACGAATTACAAGAAACGATCCTAACAATTCTTCGAAATCTATAAATACCCACATAAGTTTCACTCATTTCTTACACTTTTGGTCTAAATTGCTCTAAGTTGAAGTTCAAAACTTCATACCTGAGTATTTTGGATCAAAATCTTCCTAGCTTGGACCTTTTGTAAGTTTCTTTCGTGCTTTTTTTGCTTTTCAAGCGTAAAAGTCAAACAGTGTTTGACTTTCTGCATTGACCAGGTTATGGTCAACACAAAGTTCATTTGAACTTTGTAACGTGAGCGTAATCACGATGGTTATAGTCCCTTCTGACTATACCTGCTGATTACCACGTTGATTAGGCATAGTGACAAGTCATAGTTTCGGTCAAAATGTCGTTTATGCGCATTTTGAGACGAAACTATCCTTGGGTATCAAAACACTTTGTTTTGATATCAAAACCTGTTTTCTAACTTAGTTAAACATGTTTTAACATGTTTAGCTCGTCACTTTTAGTCTAGTGCTTGTGTAGAGTCGTAAGATAAGCGGTCTTAACAACCGGTTAGACTTTCGAACTCGACCAGTTTGGTCGATCATTAGGATTTGACCAAGCATATTTGTGACCATAGTTGTATAGGGAATAACCTTCCGAGGTTATACCTTATGGTCACTTAGTTTAATTAGTTGTTATGAGAGGTAGTTTATATGCCTTAGGTAAATGACCAAAATGCCATTTTCATGCATAATTGGTATTTAAGCATATGTAACTTAAAATTTTATCACTTAACTAATTATGCAACATGTTTAGGCATATACTACTTGTCATAAGACTAGTTAGACGTCTCGAACGCGCTTTTGTGCGAAGGACGCGTTAAAGTAGCATAAGCTACCTTAATGAGTCACGACGGGTTGAAAGCACTTAGGATAGGTTCCGATTTAGAATGTAGGCTTTGTTAAACCATATCACATGAGTTCCAATACTTTTTGGTTTACAAGACCTCATTCTATCCAATCTTCCGATTTAGGTGTCGATTTATTGACTTAGCGATTCGATTACTAGGTACTGCTTGATTTCCTTGGTTTGTTAGAGCGTTGTTAGTTCATTAGATCAAGGATACCTTTCAAATCAATGTGAGTACATATATCCCCTCTTTTTATATGTTTTTGGTAACTATGGGTGAGTACATAGTTCCCCTATTTTACTGTTTTCGATTGTTTAGGGGTGATTCATATGTGTTAAATGATTTCGATAATTTTAACGATGGTTTCAAAAACGATTAATATGGTTTATATTAAACAACTAACGATTTCAATAATGCGAACAAACTTGTTGGACGTAGTTACATAACGAAGAACATTCATTAGTTTTGGCCGAACCGACCAGTATTAGGTTATGGTACCATAGGATCTGACAAATCTCGTTATCAGACTGCACCCATGGTTATGTGTGGGGGTTATGTGGGTAACGACTGAATCTGTTGGTGCATACCTCTGTCGACTTCGTCTTGTATCGAGTCTTGTACTAAGTATGTTAGATCAGGGCGCGTAGTTCGAGAAATAGGGTAATTCCGCTTGGAGCATGTAATTCCGCTTGAAATATGTTGTCTTGTAATTCCGTGCGGAATTAGATTCCGCTTGGAATTCTAATTCCGTTCGGGACTGGTTCAAGCGGAATTACGAGCCTATAAATACCTCCCAAGCGATATCATTTGTAACATTCTTCATTCCGGTACCGAACTGCTGCCGACGCGTCGTTTGATCTGTAAAGCTGTGATATCAACAAAACAAGACGATTAATAGTGAAACCAGCTGTTTTTCAAGTCTGTTTCTTAGTTTCCGCCTTTGAAACAGAAAAGAGCTCTTCTGATTGACTCGTTTGGGTCACAACACGGTTCTACAAGTGGTATCAGAGCTCAGGAGGAGGAGTTCTTACCTAAACAGCCTCAATTTCTCACTTCTACACCTTCTTTTTCAATATTCATAAGATTTTACGGTCCAAATGTCTTGAATTTCACAAATTGTGTGCGAAACAGTGTTTTAAAGAATCCTTGAGAAAATTGGACCTTAATTCAATCAAAATCTGATAAAATCTGTAATTTCGTTTCAAAATCAGTTCGTAAATGGTGACGTCAGCCTAATTTCGTACGGAATCACCAGCTTGTTTCCAAACGAAATTACATAATTCCGCTTGAAATTCATAATTTCGCTTCTGTGTGTAATTTCGTTTGAGCTGGTTTACACAAAATTACCTAATTCCGCTCGAAATTAACTAATTCCGCATGAAATAGTTAATTCAGTTTCAAAGTGTTATTTTGTGTGAGTAATTCCTCGTGGAATTACTAATTCCGTTTAAGAGTTGCAATTCCGTGTGAAGTTTTAATCTCGTTTGAAGTTGTTTTTGCAGGTAATTCCATTTGAGGAGGAATTTCACTTGAAAGTAATTCCGTCTGAGTTTGCTGTATTTCATTTGAAACTTGTGTTTGTGAAACAATTTTCCGAAACATGGACGAGGAATTCTACAATGCGTTTGCTACACCGATTGCACTGGTTACAGCTGCCGGAACTGTGTACAATGAGAATGAGACAGGAACTTATCAGAAACCGCCAAAGCTCAGGTACATTGAAGATTTTCAAGGATGGAAAAATCGTTTTGAAAACTGGGTGCAAGCTTATAAATTTGACTCATGGTGTTCATTGTTGAAAGATTATGAGAAACCAAATAATGTACGTGGGATTGAAAAAGCTATTTGTGACTATGCAGAGAATGACAAATTGAAATTTACAAGTGAAAAAATGATGATCAGTATTCTTCAACAAGCGATTAAAGAAGATATCTTTGTTCTGCTCCAACATAACGGTACAGCTAGATCAATTTGGGAAGCATTGATTCAGAAATTTAAAGGAAGCGCAGATATGATCAAAAACAAAAAGGCATTATTGAAGAAATCGTTTGATATGTTTACAGCTTTCGACCATGAAACAACAAAGCAGACCATTGATAGATATTTTCATCTGGTATTGGAAATGAAAAGATTGGACATTGAGAAAGATGATGATGAATGGGTTGATAAACTTGCTGATGCACTACCACAGCATAAGTGGGGAACTTATTTGATGATTGTGAAACATATGAGGAAGTCTGAGAGTATGAATTTGGCACAGTTCATTCAGAAAATTGAAGAGCATGAATTGGATATTCAGAAAACTGCTATCATGACAAATCCAAATGCTAAATAAGATGTCAGTTTGTATTATAGAGGGAACAAGTTTGAGGCTACCCAGCCCTAGCCCAAAGATCCAAACTGGATTTAGTGCTGACAGTTCGTCTGGAACAAAGGGTAGTAATGTGACACAAAGTGGTGGATATTCCTCTTCATATTCAAGCTTTGATCCGAATCATACAACATCTAGTCCTCAACGACAGAATTCAACAAATCTTCAATGCAACGTCACTTTGAACATTCAAAATGGTCAGAATTTGTCTCCAGAAATAGCCAAGCAACACATGGCATTACTCGTTGCTATGTTGGAATCTTATGAAGGTTTGATTGCTGGCAAGATTGGAAATCCGATGCTTACAAAAGAAGATTATGACCAAATTGATGCAGAGGAACTTGAGTTGATGGATGTGAAGTGGTGTTTGGCTAGTGCTTGCAGGAGGGCAGAAAAGTTTCAACAAATTACTGGTAGAGATGAGTTTCGAGGAATGGCTACTTCTCCGTTGGGCTTTGACAAATCAAAAGTTACATGTTTCCGGTGTAAAGGAAAGGGTCATTTTAAGAGAGAATGTATAAATAAAGAAGCAACCGGGAATCAAGAAAAAAACAATTATTATCAGAAATCAATTTTTCTTCAGATTGATCAACATTCTCAACAAAGGGATCCAAAAACTGCTCATGGTAAAATGATCAAAGATGCAAATAAGAAAGCTTATTTTGGAATAATTGATCAAGATGATGAGTTTGTTGCAGAGGGATTTAGCTGGGATAAATACATTCCACAAGATTCAGGTCTAGTTGCAGAGGGATTTAGCTGGGATAAATATATTCCACAAGGTTCATGTTTTGTTGCTAGAATTCTGGGTGAAGATGAGGCTAGTCAGAAAAGAATACAGATTTTCCAGATCTTGGAAGCGATATGGATACTGATGATGAGGAAGAATATCTTAACAAATCTAGAAAAGGCATAGATCCTGACAGCTTTAATTTCTTTTTTGCAGATAAAATGGAGATGTTGAATCAAAAGAAGATTGCCAGATTGAAGAGAGAGTTGGAAGCAGTAAGAATCTTTGCTGATGAAAAAGCAAAGACAGAAGCTGGAGAAGCTAGTAGTGATCAAGTAAATGAGAAAGTTATAGAAAAGATCGTTGAAGTGGAGAAAGTGGTGGAGAAGATAGTTGAAGTCGAAAAAATAATTGAAGTTGAGAAACTTGTCGAAGTAGAGAAAATTGTCGAAATAGAAAAAAATGTTGAAGTTGAGAAACTCGTTGAAGTTGAAAAGACTGTTGAGGTTGAGAAGATAATTGAAAAGGTGGTTGAAGTTGAAAAATCATGTTTGAAGTGTTTAGAATCTTGCAAAGCTTGTGAGGAGAAAGATAAAAAGATTGCTGAATTAGAGAAGATTAAAGAAGATTTATTGTTCGATGTGAAGTATGTGAAGGAGTCGTACGATGTTCTGAATAGAACAGTTGATGGTTTGAACAAAACAAATCGAGAAGTTGATGCTGCTATGACAATGATGAGCTCAACATTAATGACAAAGCAGAGTGTCATCAATGAATATATCGAAGAATGTGCGAAACTGAAGCAAGAGTTAGAACTTGAAAATATTGAGAGTGAAAGGATTAAACGATTACTGTTGAGTTATACTACTTGTGATTATTTTATTGATCGTGTTTATCCTACTGTTGCAGGTCTTGAAGCATTCAAAGATAAAGAGACAGAAGACACAGATGCTGGTAAGACACAAAGTGTCAAGTATAACAAGTGTCCGCCTCCAATCTATGAGAGTTATTCCCCTAGGAATCCTAACGAGGAGCGTCTAAAAAGGCAGTCAACATCAAGTTAAAGTCTGAAATCATTGATGAATTACCAGACAATATTGATGTCACATTCACAGCGTCTAACACTGATCATGAGTCTGAGTTATTAAAGAAAGTGGTCAATCAGGTGTTGGATATGGATGAAGAGTCAAAACCAGAGTCTAAGTCTGAAAGTTCGAGTTCGTCAGAAAAGAGTCCGAGTTCACCGGTTAAAAGGGTTTACAATAAAGAATTCCTGTTATCAAAATCTAATTTGAATGACGGATCAATCAAAGTGGCTTATACTTTGAATGATTCAGACAAATTATATTCTGATGAGGAATTTCCAATAAGAAGTGTTAAAACTGAAATGATCAAACAGGTTTTCAGATTAACAGAAATTGATATTTCTGAAATAAAAGATTTAAATCTTCATGAAAAACCTAAAAAGTACACTTCAAGAGTTCAACAGAGATTGAACAAGAAAAAAGGTTATGGTTCTGGTTATAGTTTTCAAAAGAAACCAAACCATAACAGTAACTTCAAAAAGAAAGGTCTTGGTTTTAATTCTTCAGAAAATTATAAAAATGAGAAAAATTATAAACCAAAAACAACATTTGTTGCAGGAGGAAATTGTGAAGATGAACAGAAGAAACCATTCTGGAAACAGTCAAATCAAGAGTTTCTTGCTGAAGTAAAGAGAAATGTGAAGAAGTTTGCTCCAAGAGTTGATAGAAGAACCTGTTTCAAGTGTCAAAAGACTGGACACATTGCTTGGAACTGCCATGAGTTCAATTATTCAAAACATGAAGTTTCTTCTAACTTTGAAAAGAGTAGGAAATGTGTTGATAAATCGACTGTGGAAGTTGATGAAATTCCAAAACGGTTTTACAAAAGACAAGTCGATTTGAATAAACAAAGATGGGTTGTAAAATCTGAAAGTAGTTCTGACAATGAATCTGATTCCATAAAATCAGAGGAGTCATCTGTTGAGAAGAAGTTTGAGAATTCGGTTCCAGAGGTGAACGATGAAATATTTCCAAAACTGTCAAAGGAAAATTTGAAGTTAAAGGTTGGAAAAACTGAGATTTCAGGTCAATTCTTTGCTGGTAACAAAGAATTTGATGCTGAAATGGCGTTTAATGGAAAAGTTAAACATATTTTCAGGAATTTGGTTGATGGGAAGGTTAAAAGTACAAAAGATTTTTATAAATCAAAATGTTGGTGGGATAGATGTGTACCAGAATCACCTAAAGCTGATCAGGCTTGGGTGACAGCATTTTCACCATAAATTCCGTACATGCTGGAGCTCCCAGGTTGGTAAGCGTGGAGCAGGAATCGGCATCATTCTTGAAAGGTTTGATTGGTAAATCAACAGGTGATATCTTTATATTGTTATATTTTGATTTACAAGTGGTTTTGGTTGAGAAGTGAACCTACAAGAGGTTGAATAAGGTATTCACTTACAAGTGGTAAATCAAGGACATTAAGTTGTACTTGTTTTTCCTACAAATGATTGAGAAATAATGTGATGAACCCCTAATTTACAAGTGGTAAAATCAACGAAACTTATTTTCCGGAAAAACCATTTGATTAAAACAAACTTAAGTGTTTTGAAATCACAATAGGAAAATAGTTTGTTGAAAGGGGGAGTTTTGATTGTTTATGCCAAGTGGATGGCGATCTGAAGTGATTCGATATCAGTTGTCAAGTTACTTGTACAGCTTGTTTTCAAATTTCCTTAAAATGTGTTTGCATTTTAGGGGGAGTAAAAATTTCAGAAAATCCAAAAACATTAGAAATTTTGAAAAAGTAAAAAACATGATAAATTCTAAAATGAGTTTTGTTGTATAAAAGAGGAAATGATAGTACATCAGTGGACAATCACAGCATGCTAAAGAAATGGAAAGTTAAAAAGTGATAAACGGTCTCACTGATGATATGCTAGTAGGTTTTTGCACATTTAGTAAATTGTGACGAGATATAAACCTAAATTCAAACTTGCTTAATTCGTGGGTAACATTTCTTGGATATATGGGTAACCCTCGAAATCTTGTTTGAAGGACCCCTCTTTCTGAGATACTAGGTCTTTATGCTTAGTGATATCTGGGGTATTATCCCGGGACTTCTGATAATGCGAAAGCAATGGCCTAGTCCCCGGAGAATACTTTACGCTTGCTTGAAATATAGCCTACCCTCAGCATAAAAAATGATGAATCATTGCAAAATGCAAATCATGTGCTGTTGTAAAAAAGATCCTCTAAAGGGGACCCACCAAAAGTCGAAGCCGTCATCTCTCTGCTGAACGGAAGTTCTGACCTGAGCTCTCACGGTCTCGCAGTTTAACCCCTTACAGTTATCATCTAGGTATATTCACCTGTAAGACTGAATATTGGGATCTGGATACGGGAGTATATTCTGAGGTGGGACACTCGAATAAGTTTAAGTCTCTAAAACATTAATCTCGTATCTCGAAACAGTTGAACTTTGTGTGAGAATTTAAGTGGATCAGTATACTGACAATCTAAGTGAATCGTTTAGAACTTAAAATGTTTAAAGCTTAACGGTGTTGGTGATTTGTCTCATAAACTGATATGATCCTCTTACACAAACCTCCAAAAATATTGTATGTAAATATTTCTTTACTGCATTTCATTTTTTATATCAAAAATCCAAAAGATTTTCGGAGTGTTTTAGCATAAATTTTGAAAAATTCAAAAAGATTTTAGAAGACAGATGTTGAAAAGCTGATTTTCAAAATTCCGAGTGCTAAACATGACGAACAGGTTTGGGAGTGTGTGTGTTTTAAAAAAATGATATACATTCAAGTGGTTCATAAGAGATTATCATGTTAAATCATTTTGTACGACATTTGAAAATGATGTATTCAAATTGTGTCTTCAAGTGGTTAGCAGAGTTTCTAAATTTGTTATATCTTATCATTTATGAAACTTATGTTTTGGGTAGAGAATTTGCAGGTGAGCCAGGAATCGATCCTGAACCTGTAAACATGTGAGCAGAGTAAAAGCCAGACTACGATCCCAGCACAAGTTGAGGGGGAGTCTGTTAGAGAAAGAGAGTCTGAAGATGAAAGAGCTAGGAATTTGATCCTGAAGATGCCAGAGATTGATAGAGCACAATCCGAGGGGGAGATTAGTTGAAGAAAGGATTAGAGTGTGATAAGAGCCAGATAGAGATTCTGGATGCCCAAAGATTGATAAAGACTGAAGACGTTGAAGACTCGACACTTAAGACTCGTCAACATCCGAGGGGGAGTCTGTTGGTGCATACGTCTGTCGACTTCGTCTTGTATCGAGTCTTGTACTAAGTATGTTAGATTAGGGCGCGTAGTTTGAGAAATAGGGTAATTCCGATTGGAGCATGTAATTCCGCTTGAAATATGCTGTCTTGTAATTCCGCTTGGAATTAGATTCCGCTTGGAATTCTAATTCCGCTCGGGACTGGTTCAAGCGGAATTACGAGCCTATAAATACCTCCCAAGCGATATCATTTGTAACATTCTTCATTCCGGTACCGAACTGCTGCCGACGCGTCGTTTGATCTGTAAAGCTGTGATATCAACAAAACAAGACGATTAATAGTGAAACCAGCTGTTTTTCAAGTCTGTTTCTTAGTTTCCGCCTTTGAAACAGACAAGAGCTCTTCTGATTGACTCGTTTGGGCCACAACACGATCCTCTGTTGGTGCATACGTCTGTCAACTTCGTCTTGTATCGAGTCTTGTACTAAGTATGTTAGATCAGGGCGCGTAGTTCGAGAAATAGGGTAATTCCGCTTGGA
Source organism: Helianthus tuberosus (assembly GCA_030545235.1). Taxonomy (NCBI): domain Eukaryota; kingdom Viridiplantae; phylum Streptophyta; class Magnoliopsida; order Asterales; family Asteraceae; genus Helianthus; species Helianthus tuberosus. The sequence continues at coordinate 125,050,665 of CM060352.1, forward strand.
GCATGTAATTCCGCTTGAAATATGTTGTCTTGTAATTCCGTGCGGAATTAGATTCCGCTTGGAATTCTAATTCCGCTCGGGACTGGTTCAAGCGGAATTACGAGCCTATAAATACCTCCCAAGCGATATCATATTTAACATTCATCATTCCGGTACCGAACTGCTGCCGATGCGTCGTTTGATCTGTAAAGATGTGATATCAATAAAACAAGACGTTTAATAGTGAAACTAGCTGTTTTTCAAGTCTGTTTCTTAGTTTCCGCCTCTGAAACAGACAAGAGCTCTTCTGATTGACTCGTTTGGGTCACAACACGATCCTACAAGTGGTATCAGAGCTCAGGAGGAGGAGTTCTTACCTAAACAGCCTCAATTTCTCACTTCTACACCTTCTTTTTCAATATTCACAAGATTTTACGATTAAAATGTCTTGAATTTCACAAATCGTGTACGAAACAAAGTTTTAAAGAATCCTTGAGAAAATTGGACCTTAATTCAATCAAAATCTGATAAAATCTGTAATTTCGTTTCAAAATCAGTTCGTAAATGGTGACGTCAGCCTAATTTCGTACGGGATCATCTGCTTGTTTTCAAACGAAATTACATAATTCCGCTTGAAATTCATAATTTCGCTTCTGTGTGTAATTTCGTTTGAGCTGGTTTACACAAAATTACCTAATTCCGCTCGAAATTAACTAATTCCGCCTGAAATAGTTACTTCCGTTTCAAAGTGTTATTTTGTGTGAGTAATTCCGCGTGGAATTACTAATTCTGTTTGAGAGTTGCAATTCCGTGTGAAGTTTTAACCTTGTTTGAAGTTATTTTTGCAGGTAATTCCGTTTGAGGAGGAATTTCACTTGAAAGTAATTCCGTCTGAGTTTGTTGTATTTCATTTGAAACTTGTGTTTGTGAAACAATTTGCCGAAACGTGAACGAGGAATTTTACAATGCGTTTGCAACACCAATTGCACTGGTTACAGCTGCCGAAACTGTGTACAATGAGAATGAGACGGGAACTTATCAGAAATCGCCAAAGCTCAGGTACATTGAAGATTTTCAAGGATGGAAAAATCGTTTTGAAAACTGGGTGCAAGCTTATAAATTTTACGCATGGTATTCATTGTTGAAAGATTATGAGAAACCAAAGAATGAACGTGGGATTGAAAAAGCTATTTGTGACTATTCAGAGAATGACAAATTGAAATTTACAAGTGAAAAAATGATGATCAGTATTCTTCAACAAGCGATTAAAGAAGATATCTTTGTTCTGCTCCAACATAATGGTATAGCTAGATCAATTTGGGAAGCATTAATTCAGAAATTCATAGGAAGCGCAGATATGATCAAAAACAAAAAGGCATTATTGAAGAAATCGTTTGATATGTTTTCAGCTTTCGACCATGAAACAACAAAGCAGACCATTGATAGATATTGTCATCTGGTATTGGAAATGAAAAGATTGGACATTGAGAAAGATGATGATGAATGGGTTGATAAACTTGCTGATGCACTACCACAGCATAAATGGGGAACTTATTTGATGATTGTGAAACATATGAGGAAGTCTGAGAGTATGAATTTGGCACAGTTCATTCAGAAAATTGAAGAGCATGAATTGGATATTCAGAAAACTGCTATCAAGACAAATCCAAATGTTAAACAAGATGTCAGTTTGTATTATAGAGGGAGCAAGTTTGAGGCTACCCCCAGCCCTAGCCCAAAGATCCAAACTGGATTTAGTACTGACAGTTCGTCTGGAACAAAGGGTAGTAATGTGACACAGAGTGGTGGATCTTCATCTTCATATTCAAGCTTTGATCCGAATCATACAACATCAAGTCCTCAACGACAGAATTTCTTGTAGGATCGTGTTGTGACCGAAACGAGTCAATCAGAAGAGCTCTTGTCTGTTTCAGAGGCGGAAACTAAGAAACAGACTTGAAAAACAGCTGGTTTCACTATTAAACGTCTTCTTTTATTTATATCATAGCTTTACAGATCAAACGACGCGTCAGCAGCAGTTCGGTACCGGAATGATGAATGTTACAAATGATATCGCTTGGGAGGTATTTATAGGCTCGTAATTCCGCTTGAACCAGTCCCGAGCGGAATTAGAATTCCAAGCGGAATCTAGTTCCGCACGGAATTACAAGACAGCATATTTCAAGCGGAATTACATGCTCCAAGCGGAATTACCATATTTCTCGAACTACGCGCCCTGATCTAACATACTTAGTACAAGACTCGATACAAGACGAAGTCGACAGACGTATGCACCAACAGACTCCCCCTCGGATGTTGACGAGTCTTAAGTGTCGAGTCTTCAACGTCTTCAGTCTTTATCAATCTTTGGGCATCCAGAATCTCTATCTGGCTCTTATCACACTCTAATCCTTTCTTCAGCTAATCTCCCCCTCGGATTGTGCTCTATCAATCTCTGGCATCTTCAGGATCAAATTCCTAGCTCTTTCATCTTCAGACTCTCTTTTTCTAACAGACTCCCCCTCAACTTGTGCTGGGATCGTAGTCTGGCTTTTACTCTGCTCACATGTTTACAGGTTCAGGATCGATTCCTGGCTCACCTGCCAATTCTCTACCCAAAACATAAGTTTCATAAATGATAAGATATAACAAATTTAGAAACTCTGCTAACCACTTGAAGACACAATTTGAATACATCATTTTCAAATGTCATACAAAATGATTTAACATGATAATCTCTGATTAAGCACTTGAATGTATATCATTTTTTTAAACCACACACACTCCCAAACCTGTTCGTCCTGTTTAGCACTCGGAATTTTGAAAATCAGCTTTTCAACATCAGTTGTCTAAAATCTTTTTGAATTTTTCAAAATTTATGCTAAAACACTTCGAAAATTTTTTGGATTTTTGATATAAAAGAAATGAAATGCAGTAAAGAAATATTTACATATAATATTTTTGTGAGTTTGTATAAGAGGATCATATCAGTTTATGAGACAAATCACCAACACCGTTAAGCTTTAAACATTTTAAGTTCTAAACGATTCACTTAGATTGTCAGTATACTGATCCACTTAAATTCTCACACAAAGTTCAACTATTTCGAGATACGAGATTAATGTTTTAGAGACTTAAACTTATTCGAGTGTCCCACCTCAGAATATACACCCGTATCCAGATCCCAATATTCAGTCTTACAGGTGAATATACCTAGATGATACCTGTAAGGGGTTAAACTGCGAGACCGTGAGAGCTCAGGTCAGAACTTCCTTTCAGCAGAGAGATGACGGCTTCGACTTTTGGTGGGTCCCCTTTAGAGGATATTTTTTACAACAGCACATGATTTGCATTTTGCAATGATTCATCATTTTTTATGCTGAGGGTAGGCTATATTTCAAGCAAGCGTAAAGTATTCTCCGGGGACTAGGCCATTGCTTCCGCATTATCAGAAGTCCCGGGATAATACCCCAGATATCACTAAGCATAAAGACCTAGTATCTCAGAAAGAGGGGTCCTTCAAACAAGATTTCGAGGGTTACCCATATATCCAAGAGATGTTACCCACTAATTAAGCAAGTTTGAATTTAGGTTTATATCTCGTCACAATTTACTAAATGTGCAAAAACCTACTAGCATATCATCAGTGAGACCGTTTATCACTTTTTAACTTTCCATTTCTTTAGCATGCTATGATTGTCCACTGATGTACTATCATTTCCTCTTTTATACAACAAAACTCATTTTAGAATTTATCATGTTTTTTACTTTTTCAAAATTTCTAATGTTTTTTGATTTTCTGAAATTTTTACTCCCCCTAAAATGCAAACACATTTTAAGGAAATTTGAAAACAAACTGTACAAGTAACTTGACAACTGATATCGAATCACTTCAGATCGCCATCCACTTGGCATAAACAATCAGAACTCCCCCTTTCAACAAACTATTTTCCCATTGTGATTTCAAAACACTTAAGTTTGTTTTAATCAAATGGTTTTTCCGGAAAATAAGTTTCGTTGATTTTACCACTTGTAAATTAGGGGTTCATCACATTATTTCTCAATCATTTGTAGGAAAAACAAGTACAACTTAATGTCCTTGATTTACCACTTGTAAGTGAATACCTTATTCAACCTCTTATGGGTTCACTTCTCAACCAAAACCACTTGTAAATCAAAATATAACAATATAAAGATATCACCTGTTGATTTACCAATCAAACCTTTCAAGAATGATGCCGATTCCTGCTCCACGCTTACCAACCTGGGAGCTCCAGCAAGTACGGAATTTATGGTGAAAATGCTGTCACCCAAGCCTGATCAGCTTTAGGTGATTCTGGTACACATCTATCCCACCAACATTTTGATTTATATAAATCTTTTGCACTGTTAACCTTCCCATCAACCAACTTCCCGAAAATATGTTTAACTTTTCCATTAAACGACATTTCAACATCAAATTCTTTGTTACCAGCAAAGAATTGACCTGAAATCTCAATTTTTCCAACCTTTAACTTCAAATTTTCCTTTGACAGTTTTGGAAAATTTTCATCGTTCACCTCTGGAACGGAATTCTCAAACTTCTTCTCAACAGATGACTACTCTGATTTTATGGAATCAGATTCATTGTCAGAACTACTTTCAGATTTTACAACCCATCTTTGTTTATTCAAATCGACTTGTCTTTTGTAAAACCGTTTTGAAATTTCATCAACTTCCACAGTCGATTTATCAACGCATTTCCTACTCTTTTCAGACTTAGAAGAAACTTCATGTTTTGAATAATTGAACTCATGGCAGTTCCAAGCAATGTGTCCAGTCTTTTGACACTTGAAACAGGTTCTTCTATCAACTCTTGGAGCAAACTTCTTCACATTTCTCTTTACTTCAGCAAGAAACTCTTGATTTGACTGTTTCCAGAATGGTTTCTTCTGTTCATCTTCAGAACTTCCTCCTGCAACAAATGTTGTTTTTTATTTATAATTTTTCTCATTTTTATAATTTTCTGAAGAATTAAAACCAAGAAATATTAATTTCTGTTAATCTGAAGTGTACTTTTTAGGTTTTTCATGAAGATTTAAATCTTTTATTTCAGAAATATTAATTTTTATAATTTTTATAAACCAAGAAATATCATTTTTATAATTTTTCTCATAACCTTTTTTCTTGTTCAATCTCTGTTGAACTCTTGAAGTGTACTTTTTAGGTTTTTCATGAAGATTTAAATCTTTTATTTCAGAAATATTAATTTCTGTTAATCTGAAAACCTGTTTGATCATTTCAGTTTTAACACTTCTTATTGGAAATTCCTCATCAGAATATAGTTTGTCTGAATCATTCAAAGTATAAGCCACTTTGATTGATCCGTCATTCAAACAATGTTTTGTCTCAAAATCTAAAGCAACTGAAAAAGAGTCGATAATGTGGCATCTAAAGATGGGCCACATTCATGTCAGAAACATGAACTTTCTTGTACACAATGATTTAGTTGAAGGTGTAAATTTGAAAAATTTTCATTTAAATGATGATTGTGTAGAATGCAAGAAAGGAAAGCAGACGAAGAAGTCACATCCACAGAAGCTGTTGAATTCAATCAGGGTACCGCTCGAAAGGCTTCACATGGACCTTTTTGGACCTGTCAAGGTGGAAAGCATTAGTGGAGACTTATAATGTATTGTGGTCACCGACGACTTTACATGGTTTTCATGGGTGGTGTGTCTGGAAAGGAAAGACCAAACTTTTGAGTCGTTGATGACATTATTCAAGAAGATGGAAACGCTGTATAAGCTGCCGATCAGAAGAATAAGAAGCGAAAATGGAACAAAGTTCAAGAATAATAGAATGCTCGAGTTTTGTAACGATAAAGGAATTCTTCATGAATTCAGTGCACCATACACTCCACAGCAGAACGGTGTAGCTGAAAGAAAGAATCGCACCTTGATTGAAACAGCTAGAACAATGCTTGCCGATTCCAAGTTGCCAATATTTTTCTGGAGTGAAGCAGTTGCATCAGCTTGCTATACACTGAATCGAGTGCTCACCGTGAAGAAATTCAAGAAAACGTGTTTTGAACTTTTGCACTGTTATAAACCGAATCTGAAGTTTTTAGAACCGTTTGGATCTCCGTGTACTTTTATAGATCCGTGTGGAAAATTTGGTGCAAAAAGCAATGATGGTTTCTTTGTAGGATATGCGAGTCCGCTGAAAAGAGTGTTCGTTCCATGCCTAAGGAAGGTAATTGAAGTTCAACATGTAGACTGCCAGAAGCATACTGCTCCATCGCAACTTCCCGGACACAGATTTCTTTTCGATTACGACAAACTCTGGGAGTCTTTCCAACTTCCGACAGAGCCAAGTGAAGAGGAACTCGCTTACTTATACCAACAGCAGCAATCTATGGTACTAGAACAGGTGCCAAGACCGTTGGTAGTTTCTCAGCCTGATGTGGTTACAAACATTCCCACAAATGGTACACACGATCATGAGGCCGGTCTGAGTGGAACAGCTCACGAACCACCAGAGGAACCAGCTCCAACGTTTGATAATTATGACGACTCAGAATCGGAAAACGGTCCGATTTTTTACGAGGAACCAAATGTTGCTACGACAGAAGTTGAGGATCACACCGGTGATCAAGATATAACGAATTTGCAATCGGAAGTGAGCGTGCCTGACGAAGTCATGCCAAGAACTCTCTCTTATCATCCTTCGGAGCAAATTATTGGAGATCTTTACAGTGGAGTGAAAACACACGACCAGATCAACAAATCTCTTACATGTTTTTATACTTCTGTCGCTCCGTTACAGGAAGAATTCTCACTTAAGTGTTTTATCTCGCAGATTGAACCCAGAACATATAAGGAAGCTTTGACTGAAGACAGCTGGGTGAATGCTATGCAGAAAGAGCTGCCGCAGTTTGAGAAGCTGGGAGTTTGGAGATTAGTAGACCTTCCTGAAACTGATAGAGGATTCGTTCGAAATAAAGCACGATTGGTAGTACAGGGATTCAGTCAGCAAGAAGGCATTGACTATGATGAGGTTTGTGCGCCTGTTGCTAGACTTGAGGCTATTAGGATCTTTCTGGCGTTTGCGTCCTGGAAAGGATTCAAAGTCTATCGTCTTGATGTGAAATCTGCATTCCTGTATGGAAAAATTAAAGAAGAAGTGTATGTGGGACAACCGTCGGGTTTCACTGATCCACAACACAAGAACAAAGTCTATCTTCTGGATAAAGCACATTACGGACTACACCAGGCCCCGAGAGCCTGGTATGAGACGCTTTCCCAACATCTGCTGACCAACGGGTTCACCAGAGGGACAGTTGATAGCACTCTGTTTACAAAGGAAGTTGCAGGCCATCTTTTAATCGTGCAGATCTACGTCGATGATATCATTTTTGGTTCGACGAATGACGACTTGTGTAAAGAGTTTGAGAAAGTTATGAAAAAGAAGTTCGAGATGAGTTCAATGGGGGAGATGAAGTTTTTCCTAGGGCAGCAGGTGGAGCAAATGCCCGAAGGAATCTTCATTCATCAAACTAAATATGTGAACGATGTTCTGGAAAAGTTCAACATAGCTCAATCTAGTCTAGCATCAACCCCCTTAGCTCAGAATCATGGTATTTGCCCAGACGAGAGTGGAGAGAAAGTGGAAGAGACACTCTATCGGTCAATGATTGGATCTTTGATGTATCTTACTGCTTCCCGCCCGGACATCATGTATCCAACGTGTTTATGCGCCCGTTACCAGTCAAGCCCACGCCAGTCACACCTGACGATCGTAAAACGCATCTTACGGTATTTGAAAGGCTGCCCAAGCATCGGCTTGTGGTATCCTATGTCTGGCGATTTCTCTCTCACAGGTTTTGCTGATTCGGACTTTGGTAGCTGCAAGCAAAATGCTAAGTCCACCACTGCTGGGTGTCAGTTCTTTGGAACTCGACTTGTCACCTGGCAGTGCAAGAAACAAACCTCAGTAGCGCTCTCTACTTGCGAGGCTGAATACGTTTCGGCCTCGAGCTGTTGCTCTCAGATCCTTTGGATCCAACAGCAGATGCTAGACTTTGGTTTGCAGTTCTTGGATACACCAATATTCGTGGACAATGAAGCAGCAATTAATATAACGAAAAACCCGGTTCATCATTCCAAAACAAAACATATTGAAATCCGTCATCATTTCATTCGTGATTGTCACGAGAAGAAATTGATTAGGATAGAACATAGTTACACCGATGAACAGAAGGCTGATTTTTACTCCAAACCGTTTGATAAAAAGAGATTTAACTATCTTTTGAAATTAAATGGGATGAAAAATTTGTTTTCTGGGAGGGTGGTGGAATGTGAAGCCGAGGAGGACGGCGATCTGATGTGATCCGCGTTTCGTTGTCAAGTTTTTGTACAGTTTATTTTCTGCTTTCGATAAAAACCAAAAACACAAAAATATGTTCTTGTTTTTAGGGGGAGAAAGTTTGCAGAAAAATACAAAAACATGATAAAATTTTAAAATCCAAAAACATTAGAAAATCTGTAAAATGAGTTTGTGTATAAAGGGGATATGATAGTACATCAGCTAGACAGATGCAGTACGCTAAAGAAATGTAATGTTTAATATGTGTTAAGCAGTCTCGCTAATGATGCGTCGATAGGTTTTTACACATTTAGTAGATTTGTTTGGGATATAAACATAAATAATTACTTGCTTGCACGTGGGGAACATCTCCAGGATATATGGGTAACCCCCGAAATCTTGTTTGAAAGGTCCCTCTTTCTGAGATACTAGGTCTTTATGCGTAGTGATATCTGGGGTATTATTTTGGGACTTCTGATAATGCGGAAGCAATGGCCTAGTCCCCGAATAATACTTTCTGCAATGCTTGAAATAAAGCCTCCCCTCAGCATAAAAAATGACGAAACATTGCAAAATGCTAATCATGTGCTATTGAAAAAAAAAGATTCTCTAAAGGGAACCCACCAAAAGTCGAACCGTCATCTTTCTGCTGAACGGAAGTTCTAACCTGAGCTCTCACTGTTTCGCATCTAACCCCTTACAGATATCATCTGTGGTATATTCACCTGTAAGACTGAATATTAGGATCTGGATACGGGAGTATATTCTGAGGTGGGACACATGTAAAAGTGTAAGTCTTAAAACACTAAATCCGTATCCTGAACAAGTTGAAAATTGTGTGAAAATTTAAGAGGATCAGTATATCGACAATCAACGCGAATTGTTTAATGCTTAAAATATAATCTAAGCTTAACGGTACTTGTATCTTGTCGGCAGCTGATATGATCCTCTAGCACACTCACAAAAATATTGTGTGTACAGTTTATTGCTTATCATTCTCTAAAATCCAAAAAGATTTGGTTTTCATCTTATTTTCGACAACGACCGTTGGGGAACAGATGATCAAAGTCTTATGTGCTAAACATGTCTGGATCATGAGGGTTGGGTAAGCAGAAGATTGTGAAACAGTGATCGGTAATTGCTTAATAATTTAAAAGTTCATTAATTTGAACTTAAATCATTTCAGAAAGTCAGCAACTTCATAATTTGGTCAGCCAGGGTCATTAACTTGGAATTGGCAGGATAAATAGTTGACCAGGGTCATTAACTTGAACTTGGTTAACTGGGTGTGTTGGTAAAAATTTGAAAAATTTGAAATGTGTTTCCACTTGAAAGGTAATTCCGTTTGAACAACCTAATTCCGCTTGAACCGGGTTTTCCGCTTATGAAGTAATTCCGCTTGGAACACCTTTGTGGTTATTCCACGCGGAATTACCTCATCTATAAATAGGGTTCTAATTCCGTTTGAGTGCATTTGTCATCTGATTCTGTTTCAAGTCTCGTTCAAAGCGATTTCGAACGAAATCACGATTTCATCGATTTACAGCCGTTATACTGCCCGATTTCTGTCTGATTCTTGATTTTAGTTGGCTGGTTCAACTATTATCATGGGAAAGGTAGGAGATCTTGTTAATTTTGCATAGATTTGCTCTATTTTCTTGTGTCGGCGATGAACAGTCTCAAAATCTTAGATCTAGGGTTTGCTTATGATATTTAATAACTAAATAACATACCCTTGTACTCGGAATAGGTTGTAGATGGTGTATAGGGTTTCAATTTAAACTGAATAATGTGTTTTTTGATGATGTCAGTAGTTCTGAGATCTCGGACTTAGATCTAGGTCGGTTTAGTGGACAAAACTGTATAAAAAACACACCATGATGCTCGGAATTCATCAGAGAAGAAACCCAACTCATCAATTTGTTCATATGATTCATGAAAATTGTTTGATGTTAATTTCGTTTCAAACTATGATTCCACGTGAGTGTAATATCGTTTGAGTGTGATTCCGTATGAGTGTAATACCGCATGAGATTGTATTTTCGTTTGAAGATATATTTCCGTTTGTAAGACAACTGTAATTCCATTTGAATGATAATTGAGTTGAAAATATTCTAAGTGTTTGATCCAATTGTATGTTGTGATTTTGTAGACTTCGAATGTGTTGTTTGATCCATTGCACAACACTTGTTGTGTATATGATAGAGAAATTCCAAAAATGGCTGGATTTACAGGAATTCTGGAGTTTATGGAAAGATTGCCAATTCAGAAAGCATTGTCGAATCAACGTTTGGTGTTCAGATCTCATATTAAGTATTTTTGGGAGAAGGCAACTTATGATGAGGCAAACAAGACAATAAATTCAGTTGTGAAGGTGAATGGAAAAGACAAACCAATTATTATCACTGAACAGCTTGTGCGTGAAGTGAAAGACTTTCCAGATGATGAAAACTCTCCAACGAAGTTTCCAGAAAGGATGGTAAAGGGGTGTATGTTAAGGATGGGCTACAATGGTGATCTAAACAAAGCAAATTATTTGAAAGCATGTTTTCCGAGGTTGTACAAATTTCTGATTCAATCTGTAGTTCTAGCTCTCAGTCACAGGAAAGGAGGTTACGACGTGATGAGAGATTACCAAATGAACATGGTGACAGCTTTAGTGCTTAACAAGAAGTATAATTTTTCGAAGATTGTGTTTCATTATATGGTTGAGAATACAACTTCAAAAGACAAGACTTGGGTGTATCCACGTTTTATTCAGATGATTTTAGATCATGCTTATCTAGAGTTGGAGAGAGATGAAAAGAATGATTTGTTGGTATTATACCACATGGACAATGAGTCTTTGAAGCAGTTGGCTAGATATCATCCAAAGCATCCAGAGCCAACGATTAAAGTTGAATTCTTCGGCTTCATTAAAGATAAGAACTATCAAGATCCCGATCCAGTCAATCATCAGAACTGGAGGAATGAGAAAGAGATGAAAGAAGCAGGTTATACTGATGAATTAAAAGTTCTTGAAGATTTTAGAGAGTCTCGAAACGAGTGGTTCTCAAAAGAGGAGAAAAAGAAAAAGAGTAGAAAATCAACACCAAAAGTTCAAGAAGAGGTAGGTTCTTCATCTCAACCTAAACGAAAGCGTCAAAAGAAGAATGTTGAGACTTTGCTGGTAGATAAACCAGATGAAGAAGAACCAGTGACAAATGTTGAAGAAAATCAGGATTCTGACATTGATGAAGTGTTGAAAAACATTGATTATCAATTAGAAACAGATAAGGCAGCTGATGAAGGAGTTGGTGCTGATGAAGATAAGAGTTCTTCGAGTTCTGAATCTGAAGTTGATGAAACAGAACGTGCTAAAAGAATTCAAGCTGAAATTGCAAAAGAGAAGGAGTTAAAAAGAAAGAGGAGACATGAGAAGGATGATGATGATGTGTATGTTCCATCTCCTGAGCATGTGACAGAATCTCAAACGCCTCGTTCTGGTGGTAGGAAGAAAGCAGGTGCAAGGAAGAGTGTTGTATCTCCAAAAGGAGCAAGACAAAAGTTGATTTTGAGGCTGCCAAAACGTACACCAAAAACAAAGCTACCTACACCACCTGAACCATCAACACCAAAATCACCACATCAATCACCACCAAAAAAACCTATACCATCAAGACAACCATCACCACATCATTAACCATTTCATCTATCACCACCACATGTATCACCTCCACACCAAACACCTATCCAAGATGAACCTGTTATTACTTCACAACAAATCTTCCAAACACCACCATCTTCACAACCACAAGTTCATCCACACCTGGTTCTTTGGGTTACAAAACCTTTCCAAACATTCCAGAGAATATAGCACTTAAAGACATTGGTGATTTCAATTTTGCTACTGATGTGCAAGTTAAGAGTTTGGAAATGAAAGTTGAAGAAGTTTTGGTTGAGAACAAGAAGTTGTTGGATCGTGAGAAAAAGCTTGAGAAGCGTGTAAAGTCTGTGGAAGCTGGAAATTCTGCATGATTAAAGAAAGTTGAATCAGATCAAGCAGAGATTGATATTCTGAAAGTTAAAGTTGCAGAGTTGGAAGAAGAGAAAACTCGTAGAGATGAACAAAGCAAATACTTTGAATTGAAGAACAGAGAGTTAGAGGCTATCAAGGCACAGAAAGAACACGAGATGTACATGATAAACAAAGTGTTAGAGAGTATGCTTGGAAAGACTGTTGAACAGAAATTTGATGAAATAAAGATTGAGGAGGTTAGAGCTCAACGTCAAGCTAAAATTGAGGCTCAGATGAAAGATAAGGGTAAAGGTCTTGAAGATGTTACTGAGAGAGCAATTGTTCTGTCTTCTATTGAGAATCCTCGTCCATTATCTGTTGTTTCCGGTATTTTTGAAGAGGACGTGTTAATTAATGTTCTTATTGAGGATGTTGAGGAAGAGGTCGAGGAAGATGATGACGAAGAGAAAACAGATGATGTTGATGATGTATTCTCTGCAAGCAGTCATAGTGATGATGGAGATGATGATGATCAGGGTGCTTCTGGTATTAAAGTTACTAAAGCCTCGAATGAAAGAACTGTTGATGATTATATGCATGATGATGCGAATGAAGAAGCCGAGGATGCTACAGGTGAGGGGGAGCAAGTTGATGATCAAAATGTTGATAAAGTTGAAAAGTTGATTCTACGTCTAGAGCCTGAAGTAGAGGAATATTTCAAGTTTGACTTCGAAGAAGAGTTGAACGCATTTGATATCAACCAACAACCTGATTATGAGTACAAGTATGTTGAAGAGGCAGACGTCTATGACAGGGTTGAGGTTGAAGATTGTTCTGATGAAGAGAATGTGAATGAAGATACTTCAGACTTTCCAACTCTGGTTGAGTTCTTCAGTCAAGAGAATAGAGATGAACTGAGGAGAAAAGTTGCTGAAATATTAAAAGATAAGAATTTTGATGGTACTGCGAAAGATCCACAACGAGAAGAACGAAAGAAATGGTTCTGTAAAGACACTGAAAGAAAGTTCAAGCGTCCTTTGAAGTTTTATAAAAGAGACAGGGATGTGTCATTAGGGGATATCATTAGCTGGGGATTTCTGCCTCAAGTTAATGCGTATGCTATTCGGAGAGAATATGGTGTGCAATACTTCGAACGTCTTTATGATATTATGTCCCTACCCTGGTGGAATGTAGAAGAGTTGTCAAAGGTTAGAACATTGAACTATCCAATCAGAAAGAACGATGTGCCTATGTGGGGTTTGATAAAGTATGAATCATTGAAAAACTTCATGCACTGGAAGCCTCATTACCCGAAGAAAGTTAAGAGGGTAGATCCAGTGACAGGAGTCGAAGAGACAATTTTACATATGAACAAGCCTAGAGTGATCAAGAATATTCCTATGCCGAAAATGGAACAAGAGTTTTATAAAGGTTTTATATGTTGGGTTTACAGCTGTACGTCGACTGAAGCTGTAATCACTTACAGGGCTGAAAATGAAGTTAAAGAAATCTTTGTATATGATCCTCTGTGGCTGGTAAATTGCTCTGCGAAAGACATAGAATGTTTGTTTGTGAACAAGATATGGTTCAAAGCTGAAGATAGAGAACAAGCGATGCAATTTTAGAAGGTTGTATCTATTTGTTTTCAGAAAGGGATTAATGCTGAAAGTAAATGGAACTCAAAGTGGCGAAAGATTGAAGAAAAAGAGAAGTTAAAGGCTGAGAAAGAACGTAAAGCATGTGAAGACAGAGATAACATGCTAAGGCATACTGTCGTTCAACGAATGGCTGCTGTAAAAAAAAGTTGATGAAAACGAGAAGCTTAGGAAGCAGTTGCTGAGAAAGCCTAAGCAAAGGGAAGAACATTTCAAGTCGCTATGAAGAAAGCGCTGAAGACCAGACTAAAGACTCCGGCTATATCCAAGGGGGAGTTTGTTGGTGCACAATGTTTACAGCCTACGTCTTGTGTCTAGGTCATAATGTATAGGGGTCAAAACAGTTAAGTTTAAGGGTTATTTTGTAATTTCGCATGAATGATGTATGACCTAATTCCTCACGAAATTACTTAAAGTAATTCCGCTTGAACTGAAACGTATAGTTTCGTGCGGAATTAAGGTGCCTATATATATGTGTGTTGTCTTTCTCATTTGGCACGAAATTAGGTGAACTGTCACGAAGTGCTGCCGAATTCCTGCTGTGTAAACAAGTTGATATTTGAATGAGAAGACTGTTTTAAAGTGTATTCTCTGTTTTCTACACCATTCTTCACTGATTCTACTCAGTTTGTTAGTTTTCGCCTCTCAAACAGTGTGTATTGCCTCTGATTGACTCACTTGGTGTAGTTCGAGAAATAGGGTAATTCCGCTTGGAGCATGTAATTCCGCTTGAAATATGTTGTCTTGTAATTCCGTGCGGAATTATATTCCGCTTGGAATTCTAATTCCGCTCGGGACTGGTTCAAGCGGAATTACGAGCCTATAAATACCTCCCAAGCGATATCATTTGTAACATTCTTCATTCCGGTACCGAACTGCTGCCGACGCGTCATTTGATCTGTAAAGCTGTGATATCAACAAAACAAGACGATTAATAGTGAAACCAGCTGTTTTTCAAGTCTGTTTCTTAGTTTCCGCCTTTGAAATAGACAAGAGCTCTTCGGACTGACTCGTTTGGGTCACAACACGATCCTACAGAATCTGTGATTGTTAACTTACCCTTTGGTGGTTTGTTAATACGAGTTGAACAATGGACGAGTTGCGAAGGTTTGAATGTCATTAGCGAGACGACCAAAAGTAGTTTTCACAATTAAACGAGAACGATTTGAAACGAGTTAAACGAATTGAACAAACTATTGGTTTTTGGTTGTGATTAGATAATGGGACGGGTGTAACTTGATAAAAACACGGTAGATACGCCGCTGGTACTTCTTATATATAACTGTTTTTGTCATATTACATTCCGTGGCATTATTTAGTTCACTTGTGCAAACGATTTTGAAACGATGTCACATAACGATGTTTTCTAAATGATATAAACCATACGAGTTTAACTAACGAGATGATTTACAATTTGGTTTACTTAAATAAATATTTTGGGTTAAGAATCATGGCTACGATATTTTATAAACTATGACCAACTTGATTTGAGTTAGTTAATTATGTTGCAATACAATACACTTTTCAAAACAAGGTTTGTAACTTTTGACTCTTGTAGTCTAATGAGCTAGTGCAACATGTAAACGAGCCATGAATCAGACACTCTCATAAAACCTATGTGCTCGCCAGCATTTCTTTGCTGACTTTGTTTTTACATATGTTTCCGGTGGTGTTGAATGATGTTGATTGCTAGGATGCATGTTCACATAGGATCTAGACGAGGCCTTAGTGATATAATAACAATGATAGATGATGTGTAACTTGTTTGTTTTGTCTTAAGACAATGTAAATTATCTAATGAATCAATAAAACGAAACTTTTGAATCCATGGTTGTGAAACAATAATTCTGCCACTCCACTCCCCGACGTTTCCGCCACGGTTTCGTTGTTTTAACGCGGTCGGGGTGTGATATACAACGCGCGCGCGCGCGCGCGAGAGAGAGAGAGAGAGAGAGAGAGAGAGAGAGGTTCTGATGCCAGTGGTGTCACACCCCAACCGATGGCGGAAACATCGGGGCATGGCACTGAGCAAAACAGATTGTCCAGAAGTTTCCATAACAACTATATTTACCAAATATTTAAAGCAACACGTCCCATACCATGTCATAAATTATAATACAATTATTACAGAAAAGATCTAGTCAAATTGTTCTGTTCCGACAACTCAGATTTTTATTACAGACAGTTGTTTATTGTTAACCTAGGGCTTTCCTAGCCTCGATTTCACAGAAAAGTAAGCAAATAAGCATCCTAAGCACCTGTCGAATACGTTAAAGTAAAAGTCAATACACATAGTGTAAGGGTGAGCATACAAGTTTGATAATAGCATATAGAGTTCAAAAGCGTTACGCATAACCAGGACGTACATAGTGTAAAATGAGGCATGTTAGTTATCGACATGAACCTATCGATACCAATGACTACGGGTTGACTGCCCAAGGCATTTCGCAATACATACTCACCACTGTAAGTCATGTAAGTAATTGTCCTTAACAACCCCTGAGTGAACAGGTGCTGAGTCCAAACTAATAGTACCATCGTTGCTAAGGCAGGTAGACAGCATTCCATGTGTAAACATAACAAACAAGCATTCATTATGTCACGTATAACATGCGATAACGGTTAGCGTTTAAAGTATTGCGTAGTGTGTTTGATGTTATTTAGTATATGTAACGTATGTAACACCCAAAAGTGCGTAAAGCCAAAAAGGGATTCGAGTTTACTCACAGTGATTGATGGATTGAAGGGAGTGCTAGAGAGTAAGGTTAGCCTGAACAGAATGATAGTATGACGATAAGCGACGCGTAAAATGATACAGAGTGCAAGTGGGTAGGACAGCAGTTCGATCGGGTGATAGTCTGATCGGACAGCCGGTCATTCGAGTGACAGTCTGTTCGGACGGTCGTCCAGTCGGATAACCGTTCGAGTGGATTGTTACTTCCTTTGGGAAGGATGTGTTTGTGTATGATGGCTTAACTTTTGAAGTTTTCGTTGTAGCATTTTGAAAACATTGAAGTATCTCTACCTTTCAGGTCGATCGATCGAACGCCCGTTCGATCGAGCGACAGTCCGATAGGTTGGGCACTTCAGCGAGAACAAGTTCTCAGCAGGTTGTCACTCGATCAGACCGTTGTTCGATCGGGTGGCATCCCTTGTGCATTGAACATGTTGAAAATTTTTTAGGTGTTGCAGTTTCGAAACATCACATAGTCGGATGGTCGGTCGATCGAGTGGTAACTCGATTGGATGACAATCCGTTCGGTGTTCCCAAACCTCTTGAGGGTTGATTTGAAAAATTAATTGTGGGGCCAAGGTGCAAGTCGATCGGATGACCGGTCATTCGGATGGCAGTCCGATCGGACGACACTACGTCCTGGTCGACTTGTTCGTCTTACACTTGATTGTTTTGATCGTTTGTCGTTTTATCGAGATGTTTTGATGACGTATTAAGCAACAGAAACCTTGTCAATACTTGGTACCCCTGATCGGACAGGAATCACCCAAATCCGGCCCGTTAACTGTTCGAGACGGTGTTCCATGTTTAACCCGAAATCGGTAGTATCGTAGATAGAATCCAGATCTTGAACCAACACAACCACAAGAATGAGTAGTAAGTCGGCACAAGCTCCAATTCTATCGGTTTTGAAGGCATTGAGTGTAAAAGAGTTGAAAGAAAGTTGGAAAACCATCTTTCAATCTTTTTTTATTGTGAATATGTTTAGATCTATGAAAGATCTTTGTTTATTTATGTGGAAATCGGTTAGATCCAAGTTGTTCTTGGTGGATTGAAGCCAAAACATGAAGTTCTCAAGAACACATGATGACATCATCCTAGAACACCTTGAATCTTGATGATTTCACGGTTAAAAGTTAAGATTCAAAAGATAGAAAGGTGTAGGAGTGCGTGTAGATTAATAAAGTACAAGATTTAGGACGAGATCTTACCGGAATCGCGAGAAATCTGAAGAAAAGTGAGGAAGATGAGCTGGTCGGAGGAGAGTTGCCAAAAGTGGAAAGTATGATGGTGACATGGGGTATTTATAGGGTTTCCCAAAGAGGAAAGGGGCTGGCTGATCGGGTGGCAGCCCGGTCGAACAGCTGGCCGATCGAACGGTAGCTCGATCGATCGGCTGGTCACCTGATCGATCAGTTGCTTGGTTCGAGTGTTCGGTGCGGCAAGTTTTGTCGTTTTGATTACGATTGCGAGCGTTGCGATGCGAGAGAATTTTCTAGTCAAATTACTTTTAATCCCAACTACTATATCAACATACAATCATTCTTATTTCGTATTCGTTTAGCGTTTGCGATTCGATTGCGATTGAGTTTCGATTGCGTTTCGATTGATCACTCCAACATAACATAAATAAACATGCACAAGTAACACATAAGGCACACACACACACGTATAACAATAACCAGAAATGCGTAAATTCGAGTTGCGAGTGCGATAGCGACAATGCGATTAATCAAGCGATAAATAGCGATTACTATATGATTATTAACAGATACTCCACATAATACAACTAAAGTGATAATAAAATAGACTAATTGCAAGTCAAAGAAGTCAAAACAGGAATTGAGCAAGGAGAGACAGATCGCAATTAGCAATCTTTTCTTCCTTTGACTTCAATCTTGACTTTGACTTTGACTTTCGAAACACGGGGTGTTACAGCCTCCCCTAGTTGAGGGAATTTCTATGGGTACTTCGCCTTCATGTCGCTTTCGAGTTCCCAAGTGAACTCTGCGCCTCGTTTGCCTTCCCATCGGACTTTCACAATAGGAATGCGCGAGCGTCTGAGCTGCTTGGTTTGGCGATCCATGATTTCGACAGGCTTTTCCACGAAGTGTAGTGTTTCGTTTACTTGGAGGTCATCGAGAGGTACAATCAAATCATGCTCAGCCAGGCACTTTCGGAGGTTTGACATATGGAAAGTCGGGTGGACATTACTAAGTTCCTCCGGTAGGTCGAGTCTGTAGGCGACTTTTCCGATCCTTTCCAGAATCTTAAAAGGTCCAACATATCGAGGCGCTAGTTTCCCTTTCTTGCCGAATCTGACCACACCCTTCCAAGGTGATACCTTTAGGAGTACGTAGTCGCCAACGTCAAATTCAAGGGGCTTGCGTCGTCTATCGGTGTAACTTTTCTGACGACTCCGAGTTTTTAGCAAGTTGTCTCTTATTTGGAGGACTTTTTCGGTCGTTTCTTGCAATAGCTCAGGACCGGCTAATTTCGAGTGACCGATCTCGTGCCACACAATAGGCGATAGACATTTTCTTCCGTATAAAGCCTCGAATGGTGCGATTTGAATACTGGAATGATAACTGTTGTTGTACGAAAACTCGACTAATGGTAGGTATGCATCCCAATTACCACCGAAATCTATGACACACGAACGGAGCATTTCTTCAAGGGTACGAATTGTTCT
Organism: Helianthus tuberosus; assembly: GCA_030545235.1. Classification (NCBI taxonomy): domain Eukaryota; kingdom Viridiplantae; phylum Streptophyta; class Magnoliopsida; order Asterales; family Asteraceae; genus Helianthus; species Helianthus tuberosus. Next base: position 125,070,068 of record CM060352.1, read on the forward strand.
TTCAGTTGGACCGTCGGTTTGAGGGTGGAATGCGGTACTTAGGTTAAGCGTTGTACCGAGAGCAGGTTGAAACCTTTCCCGCAGTCGCGAGGTAAACCGAGCGTCACGGTCAGAGATGATGTCGCGAGGCGTCCCATGTCAACAAATGATCTCATTGGTGTAGATTCGGGCTAATCGTTCTACCTTGTAGTCTTTCTGTATTGGCAAAAAGTGAGCTGATTTGGTCAAACGGTCAACAACAACCCAGATGCTATCGTGACCTGTTGGCGTGCGTGGGAGCTTTGTTATGAAGTCCATAGCTATACTCTGCCACTTCCACGTAGGGATCGGGGGTTGTTCGTGTAAGCCAGAGGGTCTTTGGTGTTCCGCCTTGACCCTCGAGCAAGTCAAGCACTTTCCAACGTAGAGGGCGATATCCCTTTTCATGCCCGGCCACCAGTACTTGTAGTGGAGGTCCTGGTACATGTTATCGGCACCGGGATGAATGGAATATTGGGATTTGTGGGCTTCGTCCATCAGAGTCTGTCATAAATTGGTCCGTTATCACGAATGCTAAGCAAATAACTTCGTCTGCTGAGAGCGTCGGCAACGACATTTGCTTTGCCAGGGTGATAACGAATCTCACAGTCATAATCGTTGAGAAGTTCTACCCATCGGCGTTGACGCATATTCAGTTCCTTTTGGTCAAAGATATGTTGTAGGCTCCTATGATCGGTGAAGATCGTACACTTTGTACCATACAGGTAGTGTCGCCAAATATTTAACGCAAAAACAACTGCGCCTAGCTCGAGATCATGGGTTGTATAGTTCGTTTCATGGATTTTGAGCTGACGAGATGCGTAGGCAATGACCTTGTCCCGTTGCATGAGAACGCAGCCAAGACCAAGGTTCGAGGCATCACAATACACAATGAAGTCATCGTTTCCGTCGGGCAATTTGAGAACAGGAGCGTTGCAAAGCATGCGCTTGAGGGTTTGGAAAGCGGACTCTTGTTCGGTTCCCCAAACAAAAGGCTTGTCTTTATGCGTGAGAGCGGTAAGCGGCACACCGATTTTTGAGATTCCTTCGATAAATCGTCGATAATAGCCCACTAGTCCGAGAAAAGAATGGACTTCAGACGGGTTCTTAGGTGTAATCCAACTCTTAACGGCTTCAATCTTCGCGGGATCGACGTGAATACCTTGACTATTTACAATGTGACCGAGGAATTGAACCTCCTGCAGCCAGAATTCGCACTTGGAGAACTTGGCATTGAGTCGATTCCCTAGGAGTAGCTCGAGAACCAAACATAGATGTTGCGCGTGTTTGGCTTTCGACTTGGAATAGATCAAGACATCGTCGATAAACACGATGAAGAAACGGTCGAGATAAGGTTTGCACACGCGATTCATCAGATCCATGAAAACCGCGGGTGCGTTGGTTAAACCAAAAGGCATAAGAACGAACTTATAGTGGCCGTACCGGGTGCGAAAAGAGGTTTTGGGTATATCTTCCTCTTGGATGCGTAGCTGGTGATAGCCTGAGCGTAGATCGATCTTGGAGAAACACGTAGCACCTTGTAGCTGATCAAACAAATCATCAATTCGAGGCAGGGGATAGCGATTCTTGATAGTTAACTTATTCAATTCCCGATAGTCGATGCACATCCGGAACGACCCATCCTTCTTTTTGACGAAAAGGACTGGAGCGCCCCAAGAAGAGGTGCTCGGGCGAATGAAGCCTTTCTCAAGTAATTCCTGAAGCTGACTCGAGAGTTCATGCATTTCGGACGGTGCAAGTCGGTAAGGAGCTTTGGCAACAAGGTTGGCTCCAGGAATGAGGTCGATACGAAAGTCGATATCACGACTTGGCGGTAGTCCGGGAAGATCCTCAGGAAAAAGGTTAGGAAATTCTCGAACCACTGGGACGTCGTTTGCACCAGGTCTTCCTTTCTTTTCCTTCTCCGCTACTACAATGTTAGCCAAGAAAGCTCTGTATTCCTTGTGGAGATACTTGCTAGCTTGGACACATGACATGAGCTTGAGACCTTTCGAAGCAGTTTCGCCATAAACACACAATAAATCACCATTTGCGAGCGAGAATCGAATCATCTTATCGAAGCACACAACTTTAGCATGGTTTTCGCGAAGAAAGTCCATGCCTACTATGACGTCAAAACTTCCGAGTTGCATCGGAATAAGGTCGATTGGGAAGATGTGATTGTTGAGCTCAAGAGTACAATCACGAAGAACAGAATTAACGGCGACAGTTCTTCCAGTGGCGACTTCAACATCGAACGTCGAGGAGAGATGGGAGCGCTTACGACTAAGGAATTTCTCGAATTCAAACGACACAAAGCAGTTATCGGCTCTAGTATCAAACAAACACGAAGAATAAATACCATTCACAAGGAATGTACCATTGACCACGTTGTTGTCAGCCTGGGCTTGGCGCACATTGATGTTGAAAGTTCTGGCACGTGCGGCTTGCTGTTGCTGCTGAGGCTATTGCTGTTGTTGAGGCTGCTGCTGCTGGGGCTCTTGTTTCACAACCCTATCTGGGCACATGTTCGCAAAGTGGTTGGGATCACCGCATACGAAGCAGACCCGGGCGTTGACCGCGGTTGCCTGAGCTGCTTGTTAGCCTTACGGGGCTGGGAGCAGAGCTTGATGAGCAGTGGCTTGAGCTGGTGCTTGACGGGGACCAATACGGCAGTTTGCAGTGAAGTGGTCGTACATATTGTAGTGAGTGCAAAAACGGCAAGCTAGACCCACCGGGTGATGATAAGAGCATGTCGGGCAGGCAGGGTGAGGGCCCATGTATGCACGCCATGCAGGCGGTGCATAGGTAACTGGTGATTGGCGGTGGTGAGATTGTTGCTGAGCCGGTACGGCTTGAAGTGGAGCAGCAGTGGTGGTGACAGCACAGTTCTTGTTGCTGGAGCTGTTATTGTTGTTCTTCTTCTTGCGACGAGAGACTTTTGATGACTGAGCGGCGGCGGTTTCGGCGGTTGGTGCGGCGGTGGCTTGATGTAGGTTCTTCGAAGTTTGATCCCAAAAACCAGCTTTTACTCGCTTGTCGTTGATTTTCGCGGCAAGCAAGTAAGTTTCTTCGATTGTTGCTGGCTTTGCAGCATGTACAAAATCTGCAAAACAGTCGGGTAGAGCTCGAATGTACTTCTTAATCGTCATGTCGGGCATCTTCACTTGATCGGGACAGGTGATGCTGAGCTGCTTAAAGCGAGCAGTCAGGGCAACGTTGTCACTTTCTTTCTGCTTAAAGTGCCAGAACTCGTCCTCCAGCTTCTGGTGCTCATGGGGAGGGCAGAACTCTTCGAGCATAATGTTCTTCAACTCGTCCCATGACAGACCATAGGCTGCATCATTTCCGCGTTTGTTCCTTTCGGCCGTCCACCAGTCTAGAGTGCGGGACTGGAAGACGCCGGTCACGTTCAGTGTGCGGAGATTGTCAGGACATCATCTCTGTCGTAGGGTGACTTCGATTGAGTCAAACCATTGAAACAAAGTCGTAGGGCCTTCTTCGCCGGTGAACTCTTTTGGTCCACATGCCATGAACTATTTGAAGCTGAAAGCAGCTTGGGAGTCTCGGTCCTGGATTCTTCAGACGATTTGCTCGTGTTTTTGTACAGTTCACTGACGACTTGGGGTACAACCTTTGCCATTTTCTTAGTAATCATGGCAGCGAGGCGTTTGTCTGCTTGCTTTCGGCGAGCATCTTGGGTAGCGCGAGATCCATATGACGACATTGTCTGCAATAGACATCGCCACAGGACTCAACACAATATAATCGAATCTCACCTCACACGCCTAATACTACTAAAACTCAGGAATACGTACAATCATGTAAGCACATAGGCACATAATCACAGATTCACATAAACACAGAAGCACATAAGCACGTAGGGCACAGGAACACATAAGCATATAAGCACGTAACTTGTCTAGATGCACACAGAGGCGGTCAGAATACAGAAACCTATCATTCAAAGTCTGTGATCATTCGAGAAGAGCGTTCGCGCATAGCATAGAGAGTAGTATAGTATAATCAATTAACTTAGCAATCATTAGGGCGTAAGGTCGTTCCTCATGGTAGTAGCGATTTGTCAACGGTTGTGCGGTGTGTTGTGTGTTTAGCGGAAGCAAAAAGGCATTAGATTGAAACCAATAATACCTCAAAACGCTAACAAATAAGCATAAAGACACATAAAATCCACATAAAAATGACGAAGTTTCAGAGTCGGCAGTTGCGGGCTCAGGATCGAAACACATAGAAATTGAGAAATAGATCGTCAGCGGCTATTTAGACATTGACTACCCAAAGTGATTCAACTATTCACAGGGACCTGTTGTACACACTTTTGACTTTCAGGACTGTGCTTTTGCCTCGAATCTTGGGCTCGACACGCATCCTTTCAGTCATATCGTGACTTCAAGTCGTTAGAGTCCGTCGAGACTTGGGTGAGAGTTTTGGAAAAACCAAGTAAAGGTCGGAACAAGTCGTCAAGGTTAGGGTTTCACCCCTGGCTTAACAACTTTGTTCCTGTTTTGATAAAATAAAAGAGAATTATGCGTCAAAGTATGGATTTCACTCCTAATTCAACGAAATTTCTCGTGTTTATAGATAAAAATGTGTGTTGAACAAGCAATTTAGTCGAGAGTTTGTGGTTTTCACACCTAATCTCGACTTAATCGCTCAATCATATTTGAAAATTCGAGTGCGGTGGTAGTGTAGGCGAGAATAGCGAGAAATAGCAGTAAGCTCATACATAATCCCTACTGGACCTGTACGGGTCGGTCTGTTGGTTCCTAACTATAGACTAGGTCTCTAAGACATCGACCTGGACTAGGTCGTGTCTTGCCTAATTCCCTATAGTTATGGCTCTGATACCAATCTGCCACCCCCCAACCGATGGCAGAAACATCGGGGCATGGCACTAAGCGAAACAGATTGTCCAGAAGTTTCCATAACAACTATATTTACCAAATATTTAAAGAAACACATCCCATACCATGTCATAAATGATAATACAATTATTACAGAAAAGATCTAGTCAAATTGTTCTGTTCCGACAACTCAGATTTTTTTTACAGACAGTTGTTTATTGTTAACCTAGGTCTTTCCTAGCCTCGATTTCACAGTAAAGTAAGCAAATAAGCATCCTAAGCACCTGTCACATACGTTAAAGTAAAACTCAATACACATAGTGTAAAGGTGAGCATACAAGTTTGATAATAGCATATAGAGTTCGAAAGCGTTACGCATAACCAGCATGTACACAGTGTAAAATGAGGCATGTTAGTTATCGACATGAACCTATCGATACCAATGACTACGGGTTGACTGCCCAAGGCAGTTCGTAATACATACTCACCACTGTGAGTCATGTAAGTAATTGTCCTTAACAACCCCTGAGTGAACAGGTGTTGAGTCCAAACTAATAGTACTATCGTTGCTAAGGCAGGTAGACAGCATTCCATGTGTAAACATAACAAACAAGCATTCATTAAGTCACGTATAACATGTGATAACGGTTAACGTTTAAAGTACTGTGTAGTGTGTTTGATGTGATTTAGTATATGTAACGTATGTTACACCCAAAAGTGCGTAAAGCCAAAAAGGGATTCGAGTATACTCACAGCGATAGATGGATTGAAGGGAGCGCTAGAGAGTAAGATTAGCCTGAACAGATTGGTAGTGTGACGATAAGCGACGCGTAAAACGATACAGAGTGCAAGTGGGTCGGACAGCAGTTCGATCGGATGATAGTCCGATCGGACAGCCGGTCGTTCGAGTGACAGTCCGTTCGGACGGTCGTCCGGTCGGATGACCTTTCGAGTGGATAGTTACTTCCTTTGGGAAGGATGTATTTGTGTATGATGGCTTAACTTTTGAAGTTTTTCTTGTAGCATTTTGAAAACATTGAAGTATCTCTACCTTTCAGGTCGATCGATCGAACGACCGTTCGATCGAGCGACAGTCTGATAGGTTGGGCACTTCAGCGAGAACAAGTTCTCAGCAGGTTGTCACTCGATCGAACGGTTGTTCGATCGGGTGGCATCCCTTGTGCATTGAACATGTTGAAAATTGTTTAGGTGTTGAAGTTTTGAAACATCACATAGTCGGATGGTCGGTCGATCGAGTGGTAACTCGATCGGATGGCAATCCATTCGGTGTTCCCCAAACTCTTGAGGGTTGATTTGAGAAAATTAATTGTGGGGCCAATGTGCAAGTCGATCGGATGACCGGTCGTTTAGATGGGTCTCCGATCGGACAGCAGTCCGATCGGACAGCAGTCCGATCGGACGACACTCCATCCTAGTCGACCTGTTCGTCTTACACTTGGTTGTTTTGATCGTGTGTCATTTTATCGAGACGTTTTGATGACGTATTAAGCAACAGAAACCTTGTCAATACTTGGTACCCATGATCAGACAGGAATCACCTAAATCCGACCAGTTAACTGTTCGAGACGGTGTTCCATGTTTAACCCGAAATCGGTAGTCTCGTGGATAGAATCCAGATCTTGAACCAACACAACCAAAAGAATGAGTAGTAAGTCGGCACAAGCTCCGATTCTATCAGTTTTGAAGGCATTGAGTGTAAAAGAGTTGAAAAAATGTTGGAAAACCATCTTTCAATCTTTTTTTTATTGTGAATATGTTTAGATCTATGAAAGATCTTTGTTTGTTTATGTGGAAATTGGTTAGATCCAAGTTGTTCTTAGTGGATTGAGGCCAAAACATGAAGTTCTCAAGAACCCATGATGACGTCATCCTAGAACACCTTGAATCTTAATGATTTCACGGTTAAAAGTTAAGATTCAAAAGATAGAAAGGTGTAGGAGTGCGTATAGATTAAGGAAGTACAATATTTAGGATGAGATCTTAACGGAATCGCGAGAAATCTGAAGAAAAGTGAGGAAGATGAGTTGGTAGGAGGAGAGTTGCCAAAAGTGGAAAGTATGATGGTGATAGGGGGTATTTATAGGGTTTCCCAAAGAGGAAAGGGGCTGGCCGATCGGGTGGCAGCCCGGTCGAACAGCTGGCCGATCGAGCGGCAGCTCGATCGATCGGCTGCTCGATCGGCTGGTCACCTGATCGATCAGTCGCTTGGTTCGAGTGTTCGGTGCGACGAGTTTTGCCGTTTCGATTGCGATTGCGAGCGTTGCGATGCGAGAGAATTTCATAGTCAAATTACTTTTAATCCCAACTACTATATCAACATACAATCATTCTTATTTCGTATTCATTTAGCATTTGCGATTCGATTGCGATTGCGTTTCGATTAATCACCACAACATAACATAAATAAACACGCACAAGTAACACATAAGGCACACACACACACGTATAACAATAACCAGAAATGCGTAAATTCGAGTTGCGAGTGCGATAGCGACAAAGCGATTAATCAAGCAATAAATAGCGATTACTATGCGATTATTAACAGATACTCCACATAATACAACTAAAGCGATAATAAAATAGACTAATTACAAGTCAAAGAAGTCAAAATAGGAATTGAGCAAGGAGAGACAGATCGCAATTAGCAATCTTTTCTTCCTTTGACTTCAATCTTGACTTTGACTTTGACTTTCGAAACACGTGGTGTTACAGGTGGCCCTGTAGCAGATGATTGATGATGATGATGGAGAGATGTTGGAATCGAGGTGTCGACGGCTCGTGTCGACGGCTCGTGACGACGGAGCATGGCGGCAGCACCACCGCGCACGGCGGCGGTCCAGGTTCTTCCGATGAACTTCTGTGTTGTTGAAGAAGATGAAGGTCTTGTTCGAGCGAGGAGTAACAGGTTCAGAAGACAGTGGGTTGTTTAAGGTATGGTACAGTCATCTCGGGATTTTAGTTTCGGGTAGCGGCTCAGTCAAACCGGGTCAGATTTCATGTTAAGGTTAGAATCCGCTTCGGGTTTTGTTTGTTTAAGCTTCAAATTCGAGTTAATTCTAATCGAGTTCGTTGGTTCTGTTTCAGTTTTGGTGCGGATTCGGGTCTCGGTCAAATCGTGGTCAACGGTCAGAATCAGGTTCGGGTCATCACCGGTCAAGTCAGTCAAATCGGTTGACTCGATTCAGTCTTATTTGGGTCGGGTCAGCGGGTTAAACACGAGCCTCGGTATAATAATGTCGCGAATATTATTTATATATTGTTTTATTTTATATTTAGTAATTGTTTTAATCGCGGAATCGATCCCTCAAGTCGAGCCGATTAATGAAGTTGTAAAACATGAAATATTTGTACGCTACTCGTATTTATAAAACTTGTATATAGAAGCATATATATTAATATATTGTTTTGTTATTGTTGGGTTTTGAATAATAATCGACACTTCGGTTGTCGGGATCGTCCAAAAATAGAGGAAACTCTTCCCGTTTTTTGTAAAATCGGTAAAACGAAACATGCTAAATTCGTAAAACGAGACCTATCAAATTTGATTAATTTTTATTAAATAGATATTGTTATAGGTCATTTTCTGAGCATATATATCCTGACTAATATTCTGCTTTTGATTGTTTACTTGTGACCAGGATACCGAATCAGGATATTGGTAACATCCTAGTGCGATATCCTAGTGTTAACTAAATAATCCACGTGCAGGTAAGAAGCTGTAGGTCACTAATGGTCAGATGGACTTCTTCTCCTTGAGACTCGGGCAAACCAGTTATTTGAGAGACGTTGAACCCGAAAGACCAGGTCTACAACGTTCAAGTGGGGAATATCCGCCGGATCCCGGTTTAATTGGGTAGTTTGTTGCATTTGTTTTACTATAAATAGATGGATCGGATCAGTTAAGGCACACACTTTTTCATTCGCACACTTTTCTCTCAAGCTACTGGCAACTACTACACACAAACACTTGTAATCGAATCACATTGTAACACTTAGTTGATCCGCATCACATCCTGCGCTGTATCCTGATATTTGAAGTAATAGAAGAACAAGGCAGCTGCGATTGTCAGCTCCCGAGGTTTTGTGCCAGCGATCTAGATTGATAAAGGGCTTTCCTCGTATATCCCGTGTCGCCCCCTTTACGTTTTTCGCTCATCGTTTGATCATAGATACAACTCTATATCCTGAGTCGTATACTGAAACTGTTTTTACAATTAATTTGATTAACATATTTTCGACACTCATTTCTAGCACACTACCTCACTTAACTAATTTGATCACTTAATTGCTTCGGTAATTTTTGACCAAAAAATTTGGCGCCCACCGTGGGGCAAGTGGTGCTATTTTTTACTAAAAACTTTAGTAAAATCATTACTAGGTTTTCTATTATCAAAAATTTTTGCTACATTGTTTTCAATGGCCTCGAGATCAAACATGAGCTCTTCCACCTTGTCTGCTACAACCTCTGCAACAATTGGTTCGGTGCTTCCACCTCCTCCTCCAAGAATGCAAGCTTCTTCACACGGAACTGAGAGTCATGTGGCTCGGGATGTTATCCCCGCTCCCAGTACCCAGGGATCCGGTCCTGTTTTGGCTTCTAATGATGAAATTCTGAATTTGTTTGGTTGTGTACAGGAGCAGATGAGGCAGCAGCAGGAAACTAATCGGATGCTGATGAGAGAGATACAACTCTTGAAATCCGGCCCAAGTAGACCTGCTGAAGAAACTGTCACTCCTTTGCAGCCTAGGGCTTTGAACTTCAGTTCTGCAGTTTACACTGAGGATAACCGGGGGAATATCGTGCCAAGCCATTCTCAGAATCATACTCCTAAGGTACCCTCCTCGATCAGGATGTCAACTGTGAGGAGCTCAGGATATGCTTCAGGATATGGCCAGAATCCTCAGACCGGTAACGTGTCAAATAATAATATTCTTGCTACTAACAATAATGGGTCTTTGCAGGATGCAGGTATGACGTCAACATTTACTAGGGAGCTTCAGAAATTGAAGGACATGATATCCTATGTACCTAGAGTGGTCCAGCCAATTCCGGAAGTGTTCTAAGACAGCCACAGGATATCCCGCTTTGCATATCCTATCTGTGATGCTGAAACCCCAAAGAGATTTCAAACCCCCAACATGAAACTGTATGATGGGTCTACAGATCCTGAAGAGCATGTTGCCCAGTATAGAGAAAGAATGGAGATTAATCCTATCCCTCCGGAGCTCAAGGAAGCATGCTTGTGCAAGGGTTTCGGTTCTACCTTGACAGGATCAGCCTTAAAATGGCTGTTAAATGTTCCTCCTCACTCAATTACTTCATTTGCTCATTTGGTTAATTTATTTAATAGTCAGTTTTCTTGCAGCCGGAGTTTTGAGAAACTAACCAGTGATCTTTACAGGATAACTCAAGGACCTCAGGAATCCTTGAGGGATTATGTGAACAAGTTTAGTCGGGAATCCTTGGATATCCCACATCTTGATGTTGCAACAGCTGTGCAGGCTTTTAAGATGGGATTACAAAAAGATTCTCAGTTCTATCAGGATCTTGTAATGAATCCTTGCAGGAATCTCGACGAAGCTCGTAACAGGGTCTTGAGATATATTCGCTTGGAAGATGACAAAAAGATGCAAGAGAGGATGAATTCTACCTCAACCTACGAATCAACCAACATGAAATCAGAATCCTTGTATAAACCGTATCGCTCCAAGCCATATGGCAGAAATGACAACAAGAAAGTGAATGCTGTTGAAGACGAGGATCCTGAAGAATATCCTGAATTATCTTAATATTGCTTTTCTGTTAATATACCTGAGTTAATGTATGCTATGCAGGGTTTAGGAGACAAAGCTAGGTGGCCTCGAAAGAATCAACAAAAAGCTTATTGGAAGGATAAATCCAAATGGTGTGCCTTCCATGAAGATTTCGGACATGTGATTGAGGATTGCATTGCTCTAAGAAAAGAAATAAGCTACCTATTGAGCAAGGGATATCTGAAGGATTTGCTGGGAAGAAAGAAAAATAAAGGGCAAGATCCTGAGAAGGATCCTGAACGAGCAGCTTCACCCCTAGCAGATGCCAAAATAATTAACTTTCTTTCAGGAGGATCCGACATTTGTGGGACTTCGTATTCTGCGGCCAAGAGATATGCAAAGGAGGCTAAGACTGAAAGGGGAGACAGACCAGCCAGAATGACTACCCTCACAACTGACAAAGTGATCACTTTCGACAATGATGATAGGGATACTGTCCAGGTTCCTCACCATGATGCCCTCGTAATAACATTATATGTTGCTAACCATTTTGTACGCAGGATATTAGTGGATAATGGCAGCTCTGTCAACATAATTCAGCTGGAAACATTGAAGAGGATGAATGTATCTCCGATGGGCATTACTTCGAAATCCACCGTGCTCGTTGGCTTCAGTGGGGAAGCTAGGAATACCGTAGGGGAGATAAAGTTACCAATATATGTTGAAGGGGTTAACTCGATACAACGTTTCTGTGTGATGGACTCCCTATCCTGCTATAACATCATACTAGGCAGGCCATGGATCCATGATATGAAGGCTGTGCCATCGACTTATCATCAGTGCATCAAGATCCCTACCCCTTGGGGGGTTGTCAAGGTTGATAGTGATCAGCAGGAGGCGAAGGAATGCTACTCATCCTCAATGAAATCCTCAACCAAGCCTAATCCAGCATAGCAATTAAAGATGCGGGCCCAGGATATCATGGAAGCTTCGGAGCAAGATGTAAAGAAAGTTATCCTGGATCAGGATAATCCGGATATCTCGGTGCTCGTAGGAACCAATATCCCTCAGGATATTGAAAATCAATTGACTAATTTTTTGAAATGCAGAATGTCAACATTCGCATGGAAGCACGAGGATATGACAGGTATTTCCAAGGATATTATAACACATAAGCTCGGTATTGACAGGTCATTCAAACCGGTCCAACAAAAGAGAAGGAAATTTGCTCCGGAGCGAAATGTGATCATCCAAGAGGAAGTTGAAAGACTACTAAGGAGCAAGATGATTAGAGAAGTGAAGTTTCCTAAATGGCTTGCGAATGTAGTCGTGGTACAAAAGAAAAATGGGAAGTGGAGAGTTTGTGTAGACTACACAGGCTTAAACAAAGCCTGTCCGAAAGACCCGTTTCCTCTACCTCATATTGAATCAATGGTAGATGCTACCGCCGGCCACGAGATGTTAACCTTCATGGATGCCTCTTCAGGATTTTAGCAAATCCAAATGGAACGCTCTGATCAGGAGGATACTGCTTTCATGACGCCCACAGGTGTTTATTGTTATACTGCTATGCCCTTTGGTTTGAAAAATGCAGGTGCAACATACCAGAGGTTGGTAAACATGATGTTTAAAGACAAGCTGGGGGACACCATGGAGGTATATATTGACGATATGGTGGTGAAATCTAAAAAGGCTGAGGATCACCTCCAGGATATTAAGGGAGCGTTTGATATCCTGGATCAATATAACATGAAAATGAATCCTGCTAAGTGCCATTTCGGAGTGGGGGCAGGAAAGTTTCTAGGATATATGGTGACCAAAAGAGGGATAGAGGCAAGCCCGGAGCAGATTAAAGCTATCTTGGATATAAAATCACCTTCGAATATGAAAGATGTTCAACGGTTAACAGGCCGAGTAGCAGCGTTGAACAGATTTATTTCAAAATCCTCGGAAAAGTGCAAGGAATTTTACGATATCTTCAAGAAGAATAAGAAGTTCGAATGGGGAGCAAAGCATGAAGCAGCCTTGCAGGATTTGAAGCATTATCTTTCAACCGCACCCTTATTGATGAAGCCTGAGGATGGCAAACCATTATCCCTGTATCTTGCAGTGTCAGGGAATGCAGTAAGTGCTGTCCTTATAAAGGATCATGAAGGTCAGCAGTATCCTGTTTATTACGTTAGTAAAAGTTTATTAGATGCTGAAACTAGATATTCTCATCTAGAAAAACTGATATTAGCCCTAGTTATGGCATCAACAAAACTTAGACATTATTTTGAGATGCATAGGATTCACGTTAAAACCAACTATCCTGTTAAGAACGTGCTTAGGAAACCCGAGATGTCAGGCAGGATGGCCAAGTGGTAAGTGAAATTAAGTGCTTATGACTTAGTGTATGAACCTAGAAATGCCATAAAATCTCAGGCTTTAGCTGACTTTGTGGCTGATTTCAGTAGTGACGTTCAAAATGAAGTAGACCTAGTAGTACAGCAGCCAGGAGAAAACTTAGAATGATGGACATTGTATACTGATGGTGCATCTAATGTAAGAGGTATCGGTCTAGGTATACTACTAAAATCGCCACAAGGGGATATATTACCCCATGCTATAAGGTGTGAATTTCCTGCTACTAATAATGAGGCAGAATATGAAGCTTTGATTGCAGGATTAGAGTTGGCTAAAAATATGAGTATCAAGAATTTGCAAGTATATGTTGATTATTTGTTAATCACTAATCATTTTAATGGAACCTGTTAGGGGAGGATTTCTCAATGATCTGTGATACTCAATTACTGTTGGGTTTGGTGATCCTCACTTCTGTTTGAATTAGCGATCCTCAGAAGTGTTTCAGGATCAGGATCATGGATCATCTTAAGGATCCTTATACTAACGATTGTCTACTTTGAATATGGTATTGTTTTGCAGGAGTACGAGCTTGGACTTGGTCTTGGCGATATTCCTGGAGCATATTCCATGGCTTATTCCGCACGTGCTTAACTAAAGTGGACGTTATGGAGTTCGTGGAGGACTTGCATGAAATGCGGAATGTTTGTTAGCTTAGATATTTTTCCATTTTTAAAGGGGTAGCGAGCTAAATAGAAAACACTTGGCTATTTTTGGCTACACACACACTCTTACAACTTCTCTCACCAGCTCTCGTTAATTCACTTGGTGATTACACACTTTTTTACACAATACACTATAGTGATCCTTGTACTTAGCTCGCTATCATCCGAAGTTGTAATACATTTCTTGTTTAATTTGAGTTGGTGATCGGTAGTTTCCATCACCCGAGGTTTTTTATGCCGGAGATCACTCATTGATCAAGGGCTTTTTCCTCGTATAAATCTTCGTGTCACCTGTTCATTACATTTCAGAGTGATACTTATTGTCGTTCATCAATTCAAGCATCATACCTCACAACAGAAAGTTTGGTTGCATTATCATTGCTTGATTTTTGACCAAAACAGTTTGGCGCCCACCGTGGGGCTATTGGTGCTTCATTCCTAAGAAAATTCATACTTTTCTGGTCATTTCGGTTCATTACAACCAAGCAGATGGCTTCCTCAGCGAAGAACACTTCATGCTTAATGCCCTCATTCAGTTCTTCACAAGGCGTTCCTCCTTTGCCTCCACCACCTTCTGGAGCCCAGAAGAATGTGGAGAATGCTGCGAAGAAACAAACCCCCATTTTCCAAAAACCACCAACTTCTTCTGTTTCAACTAATCCTACTACTAATGATCTTTATGCTCTGATTTTGCAGATGAGGAATCACGCACAAGAGCAGGATAAAACCAATGAAAGGATCCTCTGGGAGATCGCTGAGATCAAGAAACATAAGAAATCAGTGGAGGATCACTCTCCTCTGATGCCAAGGTCGCTGAACTTCGACACTCCAGTCATAACTTCCCAGCACTCAGCAGCTCCGGATGTGCAATACTTGGGTGAATTACCAGGAAGACGTCATGGAACAACAACAATGAGTCAGGCATTTGGCTCTCACTACCAGCCTCATGGATCCTATTTTCAGCCATCGGGATCCTCTATTCAGCATCAAGGATCCTTCAGCTCAGGAGGATATTTGGGAATGCATGCAGTTCAAGGATCCTCCCAGGTCCAAGGATCCTCCCAGGTCCAAGGATCCTCCCAGGTCCCAGGATCCTTTCAGATTCAAGGATCCTCTCAGTCTCAAGGATCCAACATCTTTCAGGATCAAGGATTCTTGAGAAGTATGCAGCCTCAGAGCTCGGATGTTCATCAAGGAGACTTCATACCAATGCAAACCATTGCTTCCTCCGGTCCTTCAATCATGCCAGAGTCTCGTCAATATGGATTCACATCCGCAATTCCAAACACGAATCCTGTGGGAGGTACCACTTTTAATAATTCATACAACACTAACCATGGCTTAATGCAGGATACAGGTATCAATCAGGCTATGGCCAGGGAGTTACAGAAGCTCAAGGATATGATATCCAGTGTTCCAGGAGTGGTTAAACCCATTCCTGAAATTGCAGACGGTAGCCATAGGATGTCTCGTTTTGCACCACCCTTATGTGATGCTGAGATACCCAAAAGATTCCAGATACCATCCATGAAACTATATGATGGTTCAACGGATCCAGAGGAGCATGTAGCTTAATACAGGGAGAGGATGGAGATCAATCCAATTCCTGAAAGGTTAAAAGAAGCATGTCTATGCAAGGGATTTGGATCCACACTCACAGGATCTGCTCTTAAATGGCTGCTAAGTCTTCCCCCTTACTCTATTACTTCATTTGCTAATCTAGTTAACTTGTTCAATAGTCAATTCTCTTGTAGTAGAAAATTTGAACGATTGACTAGTGATTTATATAGGGTAACTCAAGGTCAAAATGAATCACTTAGAGATTACATCACTAAGTTTAGTAAAGAATCCTTGGATATTCCTAACTTGGATATTGCTACGGCTGTAGAAGTCTTTAAAATGGGATTGCTTAGGGATTCATTGTTCTATGATGATCTTGTTATGACCCCTTGCAGGAATCTTGATGAAGTAAGAAACAGGGCCCTTAGGTTCATCCGCCTTGAGGATGACAAGAGGATCCAGGATAGATTAACAGGATCCTCGAAACAGGATAAACAAGGATCCTACTTTAGGAACAACAAATCAAAGGCTTACAGCAGATCTGATAACCAGAACGTGCATGCAGTGGAACAAGAAGAGGATGATGAGGATTATCCTCTTATTTCTGAATACTGTTTTTCTGTTGATAACAATGAACTAATCCTTGCAATGCAGAATCTAGGTGAGAAAGCTAGGTGGCCAAGGAAGAGTGATAAACCAGCTGCTACAAAGGATAAGTCCAAGTGGTGTGCATATCATGAGGATTTTGGGCTTCTCACTGAAGAGTGTATTGCACTGAGAAAGGAAATTGGTTACTTGTTGAGCAAGGGGTATTTGAAGGAGCTTTTGGGACGAAAGAAGTCAAGGATCCCGGAAAGGGCTCCTGCTCCTCCAGCAGATGCACAAGTCATAAACTTCATATCTGGTGGATCAGACATTTGTGGTACCTCCTTTTCAGCAGCAAAAAGACACGCTAAGGAAACCAAGATGGATAATGGAGACAGACCCATCCGGACCTCCGTTGTCACCCAGGATAAAGTCATAACTTTTGATGAGGATGATCGTGTTGATGTCCAGGATCCTCATCATGATGGTATTGTAATTACATTATTTATTTCTAACCACTTTGTTCGCAGGATCCTTATAGATGGAGGAAGCTCTGTGAACATCATTCAGCTTGATGTCCTCAAGAAGATGAATGTCCCGGAGTCTGATATTATCCCAAGATCCTCAGTACTTGTGGGATTCAGTGGAGAAACTAAGAATACATTGGGGGACATCAAACTCCCAATCTATATTGAAGGATTGCATTCTTATCAAAAGTTTTGTGTTATAGATTGCTTATCATGTTGTAATGTTATCCTTGGCAGGCCGTGGATACATGACATGAAGGCAGTCCCATCCACCTATCATCAGTGTGTAAAGCTTCCAAGTCCATGGGGAGTGGTGAAAATTGAGAGTGATCAACAAGAGGCTAAGAATTGTTATACATCCTCAATGAAGCCAGCCTCAAGACCAAGGGAGCAATAGCAATTAAAGTATCCTTCAAGAGATGTCTTGGAGGCAAGAGAACAGGATTTGAAAGAAATCCTCATGGATGCTGATGATCCTGAATCCAAAATCTTCATAGGATCAGGGATCCTTAGCGACATCGAGCAGAATCTAATATCCTTCCTTAAGAGGAGGAAATCCACCTTTGCCTGGAAACATGAAGACATGACAGATATATCTAAGGATATAATTACTCATAAACTTGGCATTGATAGGTCATTCAAGCCAATTCATCAAAAGAGGAGGAAGTTTGCACCTGAAAGGAATGCTATTATCCAGGAAGAGGTAGACAAACTACTTCGGGCAGGTATGATAAGAGAGGGAAAGTATCCAAGATGGTTAGCCAATGTGGTTGTTGTTCAAAAGAAAAATGGAAAGTGGAGGGTATGTGTCGATTTTACTGATTTAAACAAGGCATGTCCCAAGGATCCTTTCCCATTACCCCACATTGATTCCATGGTGGATGCTACCGCAGGTCATGAGTTGTTGACTTTTATGGATGCTTCATCTGGATTTCAACAAATTCAGATGGAACCATCTGATCAATTGGATACAGCCTTTATGACCCCAACTGGTATATATTGTTATATTGCTATGCCATTTGGACTAAGGAATGAAGGTGCTACTTATCAAAGGCTAGTCAATATGATGTTCAAGGCACAAATTGGACACACTATGGAAGTCTATATTGATGACATGGTGGTTAAATCCAAGAAAGCTGAGGATCACCTCAAAGACTTGGAGGAAGCATTCAATATCCTTGATAAATTTAATATGAAGCTAAATCCTTCCAAGTGCCATTTTGGTGTTAAGGCAGGTAAATTCTTAGGCTATATGGTGACAAAGAGGGGCATTGAAGCAAGTCCAAAGAAAATCAAGGCTATAGTGAATATCAAATCTCCTGCCAATGCTAAGGATGTGCAAAGATTGACAGGTAGGATCGCAGACTTGAACAGATTCATATCCAAATCCTCGGAAAAGTGCAAGGAATTCTATGACATCCTGAGGAAGAACAAGAAATTTGAATGGATTGAGAAGCATGAAAGTGCCCTCAAAGCTCTTAAGGATTACCAATCCTCAGCCCCGGCCTTAATGAAACCAGAAAAAGGGGATATATTATCCTTATACTTAGCAGTATCCTCAAAAGCAGTAAGTGCGGTCCTTGTTAAGGATCACGAAGGTACACAACATCCTGTCTATTATGTAAGTAAGAGTTTGCTTGATGCTGAATCCAGGTATTCACATTTGGAAAAACTTATCCTTGCATTAATAATGGCATCTACTAAATTAAGACATTATTTTGAGACTCATGCCATTATTGTTAAGACTAATTTTCCTATTAAGAATGTTCTCAGGAAACCTGAAATGTCAGGAAGGATGGCTAAGTGGGCAGTGAAGCTAAGTGCATATGATATAAGATATGAACCAAGGACTGCCATCAAATCCCAAGCCTTAGCTGACTTTGTGGCAGATTTTAGTGGTGATTTGCAAAAGGAGGCTGAATTAGAAGTCCAACAGCTTGAAGAAACCAAGGATCCTTTGTGGCAGATTTTAGTAGTGATTTGCAAAAGGGGAGGATTTCTCAATGATCTGTGATCCTCAATTACTGTTGGGTTTGGTGATCCTCACTTCTGTTTGAATTAGTGATCCTCAGAAGTGTTTCAGGATCAGGATCATGGATCATCTTAAGGATCCTTATACTAACGATTGTCTACTTTGAATATGGTATTGTTTTGCAGGAGTACGAGCTTGGACTTGGTCTTGGTGATATTCCTGGAGCATATTCCATGGCTTATTCCGCACGTGCTTAACTAAAGTGGACATTATGGAGTTCGTGGAGGACTTGCATGAAATGCGGAATGTTTGTTAGCTTAGATATTTTTCCATTTTTTAAAGGGGTAGCGAGCTAAATAGAAAACACTTGGCTATTTTTGGCTACACACACACACTCTTACAACTGCTCTCACCAGCTCTCGTTAATTCACTTGGCGATTACACACTTTTTTACACAATACACTATAGTGATCCTTGTACTTAGCTCGCTATCATCCGAAGTTGTAATACATTTCTTGTTTAATTTGAGTTGGTGATCGGTAGTTTCCATCACCCGAGGTTTTTTATGCCGGAGCTCACTCATTGGTCAAGGGCTTTTTCCTCGTATAAATCTTCGTGTCACTTGTTCATTACATTTCAAAGTGATCCTTATTGTCGTTCATCAATTCAAGCATCATACCTCACAACAGAAAGTTTGGTTGCATTATCATTGCTTGATTTTTGACCAAAACAGAACCTATGCAGTTAAAGGAGAGAAGTTAACCAAGTATCTCGAAATTCTCAAAAAAATTAGCAGGATATTCCGATATTTTTACACTTGAACAGGTACCAAGAGAGGATAATGCTGAAGCTGATGCCTTGGCAAATCTGGGATCATCGGTCAGGATACCGGAAGGAACCCGAATACCAGTATTACATATCCTATATCCTGCGACGAATCCTCAGGATAAGGAAGTAATAAGTATTCAGGATCCTGACGACGAGTATCCCGAGGAGGATCCTAAGTCCTGGACGGCTCCAATCATGAGATATCTCAAAGAAGGACACATCCCAAAGAATGAGAATCCTAAGGCCTTTAGAATGAAGGTATCACGATTCACTATTATAAATAATGTTTTGTATAAGAAATCTCTTGCAGGACCATATCTGAGGTGCTTGGAGGATCCCGAAACCAAAGACGTGCTTCAGGATATACACGAAGGGGATTGTGGTAACCATACTGGGGGCAGGTCGTTATTCTCAAAAGTATTAAGTGTTATGGGTCATTTTCTGAGTATACATATCCTGACTAATATCCCGCTTCTAATTGTTTATTTGTGACCAGGATACTGGACGGGGATATTGCTAACATCCTGGGCGATATCCTAAGGTTGAGTGAATTAAACACGTGCAGGTTAATGGCTGTAAGTTACTAACGGTCATCAGGACTTCTTCTCCTCAAGACTCGGGCGTATTTGTTATGAGGAAGCCGTTGAACCCGAAAGACTTGGTCCTCAACGTTCGAGTGGGAATATTCGCTGGATCCAGGAAGTTTAGGATAGTTTGTTACATTATCTTTACTATAAATAGATGGGGGCGGATCAGATTAGGTCACGTAATTTTACACTTACACTCTCGAACACTTTTACTCTCTAGCTCACCGCAAACACCACACTTAAACACTTGTATTCAAATTACATTGTAACACATAGTTGATCCGCACCACATCCTGCACTGTATCCTGATATTTGAAGCAATATGAAGAACAAGGCAGCTGCGATTGTCAGCTCCCGAGGTTTTATGCCGGAGATCTAGATTGATCAAGGGCTTTCCTCGTACATCACGTGTCAACCTTTACTTTTTTGCTCATTGTTTGATCATTGATATAGCTCTATATCCCGGGCTGTATCCTGAAACTGTTTTCATATCTAATTTGGCCAATACATTTTTCACATATAATTTTAGCACACTACCTCACTTAACTAATTTGATCACTTAATTGCTTAGGTAATTTTTTACCAAAACAATTTGGCGCCCACCGTGGGGCAAGTGGTGCTACTTTTACTAAAAATCCTTGTAAAATCGTTAATCGGTTTTCTATTTTCAAAACTTTTTACCACATTGTTTACAATGGCCTCAAGATCAAACATGAGCTCTTCCACTATGTCTGCTACAACCTCTGCTACTACTGGTTCGGTGCTTCCACCACCTCCTCCAAGGATGCCGTTTTCTTCACAATCTCAAGATGTTATCCCTACTCGGAGTGTCCAGGGATCTGCTCCCGTTTTAGCCTCTAACGATAAAATTTTGACTTTATTTGGAAGTGTGCAGGAACAAATGAGGCGGCAACAGGAGACTAACCAAATGCTGTTAAGAGAAATACAACTCTTAAAAGCTAGCTCGAGTAGACCCGCTGAAGAAACTCTCACTCCTATACAGCCCAGGGCTTTGAACTTCAGTTCAGCAGTTTACACTGAGGATAATAGGGGGAATATCGTCCCAAGCCATTCTCAGAATCATACCCCTGAGATACCCTCTTCGGTCAGGATGTCGACTGTGAGGAGTTCAGGATATGCTTCAGGATATGGCCAAAATCCTCAGAACGGTAATGTGTCAAATAATAATATTCTTGCTACTAACAACAATGGCTCTTTGCAGGATGCAGGTATGACGTCAACATTTACCAGGGAGCTCCAGAAATTGAAGGACATGATATCCAGTGTACCTGGAGTGGTCCAGCCAATTCCGGAAGTATCCCAGGACAGCCACAGGATATCCCGCTTTGTATATCCCATCTGTGATGCTGAAATCCCAAAAAGATTTCAGACTCCCAACATGAAGCTGTATGATGGGACTACGGATCCTAAAGAGCATATTGCCCAGTATAGGGAAAGAATGGAGATTAACCCTATCCCTCCGGAGCTCAAGGAAGCATGCTTATGCAAGGGATTTGGTTCTACTCTGACAGGATCAGCCTTAAAATGGCTGTTAAATGTTCCTCCTCACTCAATTACTTCGTTTGCTCATTTGGTTAATTTATTTAACAATCAATTTTCTTGTAGTCGGAGTTTTGAGAAACTAACCAGTGATCTTTACAGGATAACTCAAGGGCCTCAGGAATCCTTGAGGGATTATGTGAACAAATTCAGTCGAGAATCCTTGGATATCCCACATCTTGATGTTGCAACAGCTGTGCAAGCTTTTAAGATGGGGTTACAAAAGGATTCTCAGTTTTATCAGGATCTTGTAATGAATCCCTGCAGGAATCTCGACGAAGCTCATAACAGGGCTTTGAGGTATATCCGGTTGGAAGATGACAAGAAGATGCAGGAGAGGATGAATTCTACCTCAACCTATGAATCAACTAACAGGAAATCAGAAACCTCATATAAACCATATCGCTCTAAGCCATATGGTAGAAATGATAACAAAAAAGTGAATGCTGTTGAAGACGAGGATCCTGAAGAATATCCTGACTTATCTTAGTACTGCTTTTCTGTTAATATACCTGAGTTAATGTATGCTATGCAGGGTTTATGGGAAAAAGCTAGGTGGCCTCGAAAGAACCAGCAGAAAGCTGATTGGAAGGATAAATCCAAATGGTGTGCCTTCCACGAAGACTTCGGACATATGACCGAGGATTGCATTGCTATAAGGAAATAGATAAGTTACCTGTTAAGCAAGGGGTATCTGAATGACTTGCTGGGAAAAAAGAAGAATAAAGGGCAGGATCCCGAGAAGGATCCTGAACGAGCAGCATCACCCCCAGCAGATGCCAAGATAATTAACTTTATTTCAAGAGGATCCAATATTTGTGGAACTTCATATTCGGCGGCCAAGAGACATGCAAAGGAAGCTAAGAGTGAGAGGGGAGACAGACCAGTCAGGATGACTACCCTCACAACTGATAAAGTGATCACTTTCGATAGTGATGACAGGGATACTGTTCAGGATCCTCACCATGATGCTTTGGTAATAACATTATATGTGTCTAACCATTTTGTACGCAGGATACTGGTAGACAACGGTAGTTCTGTCAATATAATTCAGCTGGAAACATTGAAGAGGATGAATGTATCTCCGATGGACATTACTTCGAAGTCCACTGTGCTCGTTGGTTTCAGTGGAGAAGCTAGGAATACCGTAGGGGAGATAAAGTTACCAGTATATGTTGAAGGGGTCAACTCCATACAACGCTTCTACGTGATGGACTCCTTATCCTGCTATAACATCATACTGGGAAGACCATGGATTCACGATATGAAGGCTGTGCCATCAACATATCACCAATGCATCAAGATCCCTACCCCTTGGGGAGTTGTCAAGGTTGAAAGCGATCAGCAAGAAGCAAAAGAATGCTACTCATCCTCAATGAAATCCTCAACTAAGCCTAGTACAGCATAGCAATTAAAGATGCGGGCCCAGGATATCGTGGAGGATTCGGAGCAGGATGTGAAGAGAATTATCCTGGATCAGGATAATCCTGATATCTCGGTGCTCGTAGGAACCAATATCCCTCAGGATATTGAAGAGTAGTTAACTAACTTTTTGAAATGCAGGATGTCAACGTTTGCCTGGGAGCATGAGGATATGACAGGCATATCCAAAGACATTATCACTCACAAGCTTGGAATTGACAAATCATTCAAGCCTGTTCAGCAAAAAAGAAGAAAATTTGCTCCTGAGCGGAATGCGATTATCCATGAGGAAGTTGAAAGATTGTTGAAGTCCAGGATGATCAGAGAAGTCAAGTTTCCAAGATGGCTAGCAAACGTAGTTGTGGTACAGAAGAAAAACGGGAAATGGAGAGTCTGTGTAGACTACACGGACTTGAACAAGGCTTGTCCTAAAGACCCATTTCCTCTCCCTCATATCGATGCAATGGTGGATGCTACTGCTGGACATGAAATGTTAACGTTCATGGACGCATCCTCAGGATTTCAACAGATTCAAATGGAGCCTTCGGACCAGGAGGATACTGCTTTCATGACACCAACAGATATATATTGCTATACTGCTATGCCTTTCGGTTTGAAAAATGCAGGTGCAACATACCAGAGATTGGTAAACATGATGTTCAAAGATAAGCTGGGGGACACCATGGAGGTATATATTGACGATATGGTGGTAAAATCTAAAAGAGCTGAGGATCACCTCCAGGATATCAAGGGAGCATTTGATATCCTGGATCAATAGCTGAATCCTGCTAAGTGCCATTTCGGAGTGGGGGCAGGAAAGTTTCTTGGATATATAGTGACAAAAAGGGGGATAGAAGCAAGCCCAGAGCAGATTAAAGCTATCTTGGATATAAAATCACCCTCAAATATGAAGGATGTACAACGGTTAACAGGCCGAGTAGCAGCTTTGAATAGATTTATTTCAAGATCCTCGGAAAAATGCAAGGAATTCTATGATATCCTCAAGAAGAATAAGAAATTTGAATGGGGAGCAAAGCATGAAGCAGCCTTGCAGGATTTGAAGCGGTATCTCTCAACTGCACCTCTATTGATGAAGCCTGAAAATGGTGAACCACTATCCCTATACCTCGCTGTATCAAGGAATGCTGTAAGTGCTGTTCTTATAAAAGACCATGAAGGTCAGCAATATCCTGTTTATTATGTTAGTAAAAGTTTGTTAGATGCTGAAACTAGGTATTCTCATTTAGAAAAATTGATATTAGCTCTAGTCATGGCATCGACAAAGCTTAGACATTATTTTGAGACACATAGGGTCCATGTTAAAACGAATTATCCCGTCAAAAATGTGCTTAGGAAACCAGAGATGTCAGGCAGGATGGCCAAGTGGTCAGTGAAGTTAAGTGCTTATGATTTAGTATATGAACCTAGAAATGCCATAAAGTCTCAGGCTTTAGCTGACTTTGTGGCTGATTTCAGTAGTGATATTCAGGATGAGGTAGACCTAGAAGTTCAACAGTTAGGAGAATCTTCAGGATCCTGGACATTATATACTGATGGTGCATCCAATATAAGAGGTGTAGGTTTAGGTATACTACTAAAATCGCCACAGGGGGACATATTACCCCAGGCTATTAGGTGTGAATTTCCTGCTACTAATAATGAGGCAGAATATGAAGCTTTAATTGCAGGATTAGAATTGGCTAAGAATATGAGTATCAAGAATTTGCAAGTATATGTTGACTCCTTGTTAATTACTAACCATTTTAATGGATCCTATGCAGTTAAGGGTGAGAGATTAATCGAATATCTCGATATTATCAAAAAATTAGCAGGATATTTCGATATTTTTACACTTGAACAGGTACCAAGGGAGGATAATGCTGAAGCGGATGCCTTAGCAAATTTGGGATCATCGATCAGGATACCTGAAGGGACCCAAATACCAATATTACATGTCTTATATCCTGCAACGAATCCTCAGGATAAAGAAGTAGCGGGTATTCGGGATCCTGGAGCGGAATATCCTGAACAGGATCCTAAATCCTGAACGGCTCCAATTGTGAGATATCTCAAAGAAGGACACATCCCTGGAAATGAAAATCCTAAGGCATTTAGGATGAAGGTATCACGATTCACTATTATAAATAATGTTTTATACAAGAAATCTCTTGCAGGACCGTATTTGAGGTGCTTGGAGGATCCTGAAGCCAAAGAAGTACTTCAGGATATACATGAAGGGGATTGTGGTAACCATACTGGGGGCAGGTCGTTATTCTCAAAAGTGTTAAGGACAGGATATTATTGGCCAACAATGAGAAAAGATGCCGCATAATATGCTCGAAGATGTGACGCATGTCAAAGACATAGTAACATATTGCATCAGCCTGCTGAACCATTATATCCTATTGTTTCCCCTTGGCCATTTATGAAGTGGGGTATGGATATAGTGGGAAAGCTTCCAAAGGCTCCAGGAGGAAAGGTTTTTATGTTGGCAATGACAGATTATTTCTCCAAATGGGTTGAAGCCGAGGCATTTGTTCAAGTTAGAGACCAAGAAGTAGTATCCTTCATAAAGAAAAATATCCTGACCAGATTCGGAGTACCGGCTGAGATAATTTGTGACAATTGTTCTTAGTTTATAAGCAAAAGAACTACTGACTTTTGCAAGAGTTGGGGAATCAAAATGATAACATCTACTCCAGTACATCCTCAAGCGAATGGACAAGCAGAATCCTCAAACAAGATAATTGTCAATAACTTAAAGAAGAGGCTTGGAACCAAAAAAGGAAGATGGGCAGAAGAATTACCCTTTGTTTTGTGGGCTGATGGGACAACGGTAAAGAATGCAACAGGCCAAACCCCATTTTCCTTGGTATTTGGAGCAGAAGCAATGATTCCAACGGAAATGACAATACCTACTGCAAGATCTACCCTAAGTGATCCTAAACAGAATCCTGAAGCCTTGAGTCAAGATTTGGATACTATAGATGAAAAGAGAGATGCAGCAAGGCTAAGGATGGCAGCATATCAACAAAGAATATCCAGAGCATATAACAAGAATATCAGGACCAGAAGATTTAAGGTTGGAGATTGGGTGTTAAGAAAGGCTTTTCAGAATACCACTAATCCTGCCGATGGCAAGCTAGCTCCAAAATGGGAAGGACCATATGAAGTTGAATCAGAAGCAGGGAAAGGAGCATATAGACTCAAGAATATGAAAGGGGATATGCTACCGAGATCTTGGAATGCTATACACCTTAAGCTTTATTTCAAGTGAGTTTAGAATTTAATTTCTAACTCAGGATGGTATGATTTCTATCTATTTTAAATATGTTTGGTTTAATTTATTCTTTGAAACCCAATACTAACTTAAGCATTGGAGGGGTGTTAGCCAAGCTAACACCCACCTTAGTGTAAGGATGTTTTGCAGTATATGTTTCGGGATATAGCTCCAGGATGCTCACTCAGAATGCTTCAGAAGATTAGAGGATTGGCCCCCTCTCTCACGTACAAGGGATCCTGATCCCTTCACAGGTTTAAAGGTATTCGCCTTTCTTCCGAATTGGGTTTAAACACCCCGCCTGGAGCGCAAGTTATTTGGGGATAGTTCAAGGTGACGGGACAAGTTCATGTAAAAGTGGCTGACAATTTCGTTACTATTGGCTATATCCTGAATCCTAAAGGTATATGAGGATTGATCACCCTCTCTCACGAAAGGGTATTTTCATACTCTCTAAGGTTTAAAGGTTTTCACCTTTCTAAGTCTTAGAGTTTATACACTCCCGCCTCTAGCGCATGAAAATTTGGGATTTTCCCCAGGATTCTAAGGATTTATCTCCAGTGTATTTTGGGTTTTTACCCTTGTAACACAGGAATCGTCTATACAGTTGGAACTAATGTTCAAAAATTTTCTAAGTGTTTGAGGACATCATGCACAGGGGACATTCCTTCTAAAGCAATTGTGTGAAGCTCAAAAGATCAAAATTGGGCTAAGTGTCTCGGACTGGGGACATCTTAGTGGGAGAAGTTGCAAAAGGGGTTGGTGTTTGATGCTAGGGTTACACTCAATTCCTGGTGTGATCTTTCCTTTGTGAATCTTGCATGGATTATTTAACTCTGATTAAGGCTCAAAATATCCTGAAAATGACATATCTTTAGGATATGTCTTCAGAATGTGATTTTGGGATATGTTTTGGGATATTTGATTGAAATATTTGGGAAGTGATAGTTGATTGAAAATAAAACTCTGATCAAACAAGTGTTATCAAAACAGGTTTTAGAAAATGGACTGTCTTTTATTCTTTAGAAGTTTTGTCTAAAGTTGATTGATTTTTTAGAGATTCTATTTAATAAAAGTTTTCATAATATATCACTGAGTATATTGATCAGGATATTTTGCAAAATCTACACTAAGAAATGCATGACAGAAATTAGAAAACAATAGCAGGCCAATTGAAAGATGAAATTATAATACCAGTTGATGACCGAAGTCTTCATCCTAAAACCTAGGATCCATCCACCTTCGGCTATCAAGTTGTTTTAATGCAGATATAAAAACTATTCTTAGGACAAGAAGTAAAATTGTTCAAACATAAGCATAACTCTCAAATTTAAGGGAAATAAGTTTTAGGAGGCAGCGCCTTCTTCGTTCATGGTATTTTCAGCAGCATCCGTCTCGGGATCAACCTCAGCATCCTTCTCAGCATCAGTTGGTTTTTCAACTGCCTTTGAAGATCCTTCAGCTGCAGGTTTAGCAGAAGTGCCGCCGAGACTCCTTAGCTTTGTTTCCCAGGCATCGATGTCCCAAGAAGAGCATTCGAAGCCCAGTGCTTTGGCTTCATGGGCCATCTTTATCCTGGCCTGGAGAAGGGAAGTGACGACGGAACTTTTGAGGCTTTCCCGGTAGCTGACCATATCCCGTTCGTGTTGAGCGTGGGCAGCATCAAGATCGGCTTGGGCCTGGAGAGCAGCTTTGTTGAGGGCGGCCTGGTGTTCTTGGGTCATAGCCTTGAACTTCTCCTCGTAGTGCCGAGACTTGGCGGCTGCAATCATGCCCTGATCGGAGATGGTAACCTCAGCTTTCTTTAACTTGGATTCAAGCGTCTTGTTGAGCCCACAGGATTCTTGATATAGATGAACCAGACGTTCAAGACCCTGCAAAGTAAGAGGACATGTATTGGTTTTAATAAATACTTATAAGTGATATAAGGTGCAGGATATGGATCAAGGATACTGACCTGGTTGAGAAAAGAAGTCATAAATCCACTTGCTTCAATGAACCCGTGATTCTCATAGGGGAATGTATCAGAGATAACGGGAGAATCAGGCTCTTTCCTTTTATAAGAACTTGAACTCCGGGGCTTGGTAGCTGGCGAAGGTTTGGGAATGATGATGGCCTTGGAGCTGCTGGGCTTGGATGAGGCCGTGGCCTTGGGGCTAGGTTCCTTCTTGATCTGGACCTGATCAGAATAACTGTCCAGCTCATCAAGGTCGAAAACTTCAGGGATCTTGACTGGTGCTGCATAAAGAGAAAAATCCTACATCTTTATTACGCTTCATTATATTATATTGCACTAATTATTTATTTTAAAAGTAACCCTTACCAGACATTTCGGATGATGAGTATTGACTGTAAATCGGGATATGTGTGGTAAAACTCCTATCACTTGCAGGTAATTGGTAAACTGCTTTGATTTTTTTTTCCGATTCCGCAGTAGGGGGAGCTACTTCCTTAAAATTCACTGCAAAAGGATCAAATAAGAAGATATTAGCAAAAAAATAGAAGTCTAAGAGGTACATGGGGACATTCATGATCCTACCGGTGGTTAACCACTCCACCGGAAGGCTAGCACCCTCATCAATGGAGTCTCGTTTGACGAAGAAGAACTTGCGTTGCCATCCGTCTTCGTTTTTGGTGGCTTTAAGAATAAGGGGTTTGTTGGAAGTTGAAAAAAGCAAAAACCGACTAGAACCATGGGATCGGAGGCGGTAAGCGATTGGCATATCTTCGATGTAAAGGTCAGGACAGTGAAGGGTTTTAATTTGGTTGAGTACGATTAATACCCTCTAAACCATGGGCATGGTTTGGGCAAAGGAAATACCGGTAGTCCGGAAGAATTGCATCATGAATTCGGGAAAGGGGTACCGAAGGCCTAGCGAGAAAGGGTATGCCGGGAAGCAGATCCAATCAGCAGAAGAAACGTCTGATCGAATTGATCAATCAAACGGTCTGAA
Source organism: Helianthus tuberosus (assembly GCA_030545235.1). Taxonomy (NCBI): domain Eukaryota; kingdom Viridiplantae; phylum Streptophyta; class Magnoliopsida; order Asterales; family Asteraceae; genus Helianthus; species Helianthus tuberosus. Next base: position 125,099,069 of record CM060352.1, read on the forward strand.
GATCATGCCATCGGGGAAAGCATCGGAAGCCCTCAATGTCGCAATGTCCGCGTTATCAAAAGTACAGACCTCCTTCTCCGGATTTTTGAAAGATTTTGCTGGATGAAGGTATCAGATGATTCGCCGGTTTGAGAAAAAGTTATAGTAGCCATTGCAAGTAGAGGAAAAGAGATTGACAGAAAATGAATAAGAAGTAAGGAATTACCTGGAGACTCCGTTGGAGATATCTGCTTTTCAAACAAGAAGAGAGAAGATATAGGAGCGTTGTAGATGTCCATCGAGTTAATCTTGACCGTCATCTCGATTTAATTGCCTCGAACCAGGTGATAGAATTTAAAAATATATCTGTTTGAACTCAGAATTCCAACAGGTATATTTTTGGGGACAATTGTTATGGGTCATTTTCTGAGCATATATATCCTGACTAATATTCTTCTTTTGATTGTTTACTTGTGACCAGGATACCGGATCAGGATATTGGTAACATCCTGGTGCGATATCCTGGTGTTAACTAAATAATCCACGTGCAGGTAAGAAGCTGTAGGTCACTAACGGTCAAATGTACTTCTTTTCCTTTAGACTCGGGCAAACCAGTTATTTGAGAGACGTTGAACCCGAAAGACCAGGTCTACAACGTTCAAGTGGGGAATATCCGACGGATCCCGGTTTAATAGGGTAATTTGTTGCATTTCTTTTACTATAAATAGATGGATCGGATCAGTTAAGGCACACACTTTTTCATTCGCACACTTTTCTCTCAAGCTACTGGCAACTACTACACACAAACACTTGTACTCGAATCACATTGTAACACTTAGTTGATCCGCATCACATCCTGCACTGTATCCTGATATTTGAAGTAATAGAAGAACAAGGCAGCTGCGATTGTCAGCTTCCAAGGTTTTGTGCTGGCGATCTAGATTGATCAAGGGCTTTCCTCGTATATCCCGTGTCGCCCCCTTTACGTTTTTCGCTCATCGTTTGATCATAGATACAGCTCTATATCCTGAGCCGTATCCTGAAACTGTTTTTACAATTAATTTGATTAACATATTTTCGACACTCATTTCTAGCACACTACCTCACTTAACTAATTTGATCACTTAATTGCTTCGGTAATTTTTGACCAAAACATATATAAATGTATATTTGTTTTTATTTTTTACAACATTTCGACAATACCCTTGACAGAATTAATTTAGAAATATTACTTAAACTATTTAAATATATATATATATATATTTAAATCCTCCGTCATAATTTCGTTTACTCATGCACCATCGTTTGCCCATATAGGGTGACCTCGGTGCTCCATCCTCCTAATCTCATTCACTCGTCAACACTTAGATAATCGGAAGACTTACAATTTTGTGAGTATACTTGATCCCATTTTACTCTTTAAACACTTTGGGATGCAACATGTATTCTATATTTAAACGCACTTGAAACTATTTGAATCACTCTCTATCCATATTTGAACATGAAACTATATGATTCTTGTTAATCTCGTGTGTTATGTTAAACTTTTCGTGTCTATATGCTCATTAACTTTGTACAAGCCTACCTTAATAATTATAGCGCTATAGGAGTAATGCACCGCCCACGAGTCTTGGGGTATTGTTAAGTTAAACTATTTTACCTCCCGTTAAACTATTGGGATAGGCTATTTTAACGCATTGGGAACTTGGGTTTGAACATAAACTTGACACCGTTTCAACATACTAGTAACTTGCATATCGTGATTCGTGTTGGATACGAGCCGTTAGACTATTTTAAAACTATTTTTTATGCTATGTATCAAACTTGTATACTCGCCAACTTTTTGTTGATATTTTAATACATGTTGCAGGTTGATAGACAAGTAGATGCTAAGTGAAGAAACAAGACTTAAGTGGACATAGAAACACGCTTAGACTAAATCTATTTGTACTTTATGTTTGAAATAATGTTGTCTTGATTTGATTCTTGTATAACATTTTATCAATTTATGAAATTTAAATTAATTTATATTGTCACATAGTGTTATGATGTCTCTTGCAATCTAGTTTTCGTCTCATCCTGATGTTTCCGCCATCGGTTTGGGTATGACATATTGGTATGAGAGCCATAACTATAAGGAATTAGGAAAATTAGGAATGCTTTTACCTAGTCCATAGTTTTAGAGCCTTATTCTATTGTTTTGCTTGAAAATACTTGCTTGTTACTTTATTTGCTTCTTAATTATTCCCTTTTGATCTTTTAAACATATATATCACCTATTTGTTAATACTGGACATGCTATTCTTATGTGTTAATACTTGTTTTATTATGTGTTGATACTTTTTTTATTGTTCCATTCTTTACGTGTTATTCTTGACATGCCTTCTTATGTGTTTATACTTGTTCGTTTATTTCCTTAACATACGCTTTTTCTAAGGCTTTGATTGATTATTCTAAATCCGACAACACTCATATTATACAAATGACTCTCATTCCGTTTAAATTCTATTTTTGCACGAAATTACACCATTAAGTTAGGGGTGAAACCCACATCTTAATGGAAATTTCAAATTCTAGTGGACCCTCGTCAATGTGTCGAATTTGACCCGATGAGTACCAACCACACTTAGGGTACAAAGTCGTCAAGTTAGGGGTGAAACCCGTATCTCGTCGCCTAGTCCCACTCCTTGATTTTTATAATTCCCGCCAAGTTTCGAATTTTCAATTGAATTGAGATATGGAGTAACCGGAAGGTTAAATACCGTTAACCGACATGTCGGCGAGAGTACACCTATTAGGCCAAAGCATGTTCTCAATTTCAAAAGACCTTTCGACCACCTTGGTTAGTCAAAGTTCCGTTTTGGAACCATCCAATTTTCTTTTTATCAAATTTATGCTTTATTATTTTCTATCTTTTATGATGAAACTCTCTTTTGTCAATTTTGAACCATTGTTGAGATTTCACTTTTGCGCATACATCATACTATTACTTTTCATACGATTATACATTGTTAGCATGCATAATTTCACGTGATTTTATTTACACTTTTGTAACAACGAGTGATATCCTTACCTCGACGATTAACTCCGCTTCTTTTCTCATTTTACAACAACCTCACCAACGGACTAGGGGTGATTCCCTTACCTAGGTGATCGTTACCTATACTTTCCTTTTAATAGACTATATTATGTAAACACGATCAGGTTTATATCTAAATCGTTTATCATTACAAATCTCTAATTATTTCAAAATGCGTTGTTTATATAAACGAATTTCTCATTCCACAAATCTATTTACATATCGCTAACACACACAAAATTCTTAGCTTTTACCATATACGCTTATTCTCTGATATTCAAACTTTCACGAAATGCTACTCATCAACTTAATCGGTCCAACAAAACCATTGCCCACAAAATTTTGTATTCAACGTAACTATTGAAACAAGCTCACCTCATATCATTAAACTAGAGATTTCTATTTTCAATTGGGAATCAAACCAACTTTTTCGCACACACCTATAAAATATTACAAACATTATTCAACATTTACTAAAACTTCTTTCAAAAGCAATAAAACATTTTATTAAAAGACACCTTTTCAGCAAACACTAAGTTCATATACCAAATTCTTTTTCTGAGGATCAACTTTTTCACAAGAATCTGTAAACTTCAAAACTTTATAATACAAAGTTACTTAAAATGGTGCAAACTTGTTAATCCCTAGAACTTCTCAAAACCTCACTCGATATGTCAATTAAATTCAAAACACGTGGGCAAGGAAACTTCATAAGGACCGACAAATTTTCAACTTATGTAAACTTCTTTAAAACCGTAGTAGCATTTCCATTCGTTTACAAGGTATACCTCACGTAATCAATAGATGCCCTATACTCCCTTTACATTCACAAACTAGAGTCTATATTTCATGACAACTCAATATATTTTAACTTCACGTTTTGCTCAAACAACTATATATGTATATCATTTTACGTGTTTTAGCTTATATCTCACGACAATTTCAGTTATACACTCATTTTTACCTTCATACTCAAAACTTCCTGGTTTTTTTACATGTTTAAATTCGTATATTACGATTTATACCATACACAAAATCATTACTTATTACACTCATATCCATATTCATATTAAAACATCTTATGTCTACACTTATATTTATACTTACACATTTATGTTTATTTTCATAATCATATCCATATTCATACATTTTATATTATACTTATGTTCCCAAATTATACATTTACACTACACTTATATCCAAGTTTTTGTTCATATTAATACAATTATACTTACACTCACATTTATGCAATTACGTTTACACTAATATTCATATTCATGTTTATACTCACACATCCTACTTATACTCATACTTATTCAACTATGCTTAAACTTATATTCACACCCGTGCATTTTATTCATGCAATACAATTGTATTTACACTTATATTCATGGTTATATTCGCATTTATACGGCTTATGTTTTACACATACTCACATATATGCCCTCATTTATATGATTTATGTTTATGCTCACGTTCATTCGTATATGCTCAATTTGTACTCCCATTTATACTCCTTTTTCATACACGTTATGCTTATACTTGTAATCATACTCTTATTCATGCATTTGTGTTATGCCCACATGTGTATTCATGTTTAAACTTATACTAAGCTCGTGCTTTTATTCATACTCAAAATTTATACATTCGCACAGGTACACGAGCGAAACCAGAGGGATTCGCTTACGTAGGTTTTATACTATTTGGAACGCAATCCTATTTTTTTCAAAATTTATGTATACCTTGATTCATACGCAACTAGTACAAACTATGCGGATCATGCGATGATCTGTATAATCACGGGTGCACACAGGATTATAGTGATAGGCGTATGAGAACCATAGAGTGTACTACTGTGTATGGTAAGACACGGAACGTATCATGACACCGAACACGAAACGGATGTAACATGGTCAAAACATGGTGGATACGCCGTTGGTACTTCCTATATATAAGTGTTTTCACCATATTACCAAATATATATATATATATATATGTATATTTATATATATATATATGTATTTATATATATATATATATATGTATTTATATATATATATATATACACAAATTTATCAACTAGTATACTCTAAATTCCAATTCAAATCCTCCGTCATAATCTCGTTTACTCATGTACCATCGTTTGCCCATATAGGGTGACCTCGGTGTTCCATCCTCCTAATCTCATTCACTCGTCAAAACTTGGATAATCGGAAGACTTAGCAATTTTGTGAGTATACTCGATCCCATTTTACTCTTTAAACACTTTGGGATGCAACATGTATTCTATATTTAAACGCACTTGAAACTATTTGAATCACTCTCTATCCATATTTGAACATGAAACTATATGATGCTTGTTAATCTCGTGTGTTATGTTAAACTTTTCGTGTCTATATGCTCATTAACATTGTACAAGCCTGCCTTAACAATTATAGCGCTATAGGAGTAATGCACCGCCCACGTGTCTTGGGGTATTTTTAAGTTAAACTATTTTACCTCCCATTAATCCCATGGGATAGGCTATTTTAACGCATTGGAAACTTGGGTTTGAACATATACTTGACACAGTTTCAACATACTAGTAACTTGCATATCGTGATTCATGTTAGATACGAGTCGTTAGACTATTTTAAAACTATTTTTATGCTATGTATCAAACTTGTATACTCGCCAACTTTTTATTGATATTTTAATACATGTTGCAGGTTGATAGATAAGTTGATGCTAAGTGAAGAAACAAGACTTAAGTGGACATAGAAACACGCTTAGACTAAATCTATTTGTACTTTATGTTTGAAATAATGTTGTATTTATTTGATTCTTGTATAACATTTTAGAAATTTATGAAATTTAAATTAATTTATATTGTCACTTAGTGTTATGATGTCTCTTGCAATCTAGTTTCCTCTCATCCTGATGTTTTCGCCATCGGTTGGGGTGTGACATAATACCCGTTTGTTTGTTCAAAACAATTTTAGTTAACTCAGACACACTTTTCTTAAGAGCTTCAATTACAGATTTGAATTCTTTTTCGTTCCGAGTTAAAGCCATATTTGGCTCCTTGCATTTTGAAAGATCAACTACCAACCCTTGATTGTGACTAGTAACTGTTTCAAGCTTATGTTTTAAATCTGCACAATCATTACATATACTAGGAGTGTCGGTTTGTACCTGACTTGTCGAAGCCCCAACATTAGCCATAAAGGCGGTTTGATAAGAAGAAGATCTATTCTCGGTGAATAACTTTTCCATTTCCTTGGATGCAACTTCAGCTTTCCTTATCAACACAAATTTTTGGCGTTTTAGCTCCTCAACTTCTTTCAGCAAACTGCCAACCTCAGCATCCATTCCTTCCTTTACATCCGAATCCGAATCCGAACCATAATCACCCGCACTTGAGCTTTCCTCATCAGAACTACCGCTATACCTAGAACTATCATCATCTTCAGAAAATTCCTCTCTGTGGATATGTTTGATGTGATTAATGATCTTAGCATAACAAGCAGTTCCTCCATTTCCCAGTTGAACTGACCAATCACATCCTTCACCTGCTTGAACTACTAAGGCTCTGTTTGAGTTTGAAGGCCCAGACTGGTTTGAGTTGCTTGGGTTGTTAACTGCTAAAATACTCCTTTCATTGTTGACTTGATTTGTGTTGGATGAGCTTGATTGATTTCGGAATGGATTTTGATTTCCTTGTTTGCTAGGTCGAGCGCTTCTATTAAGGATTGGAACACACCTACTACAACCACTGAAGTTCGCTCTTTTCTTGGTCTTGCTGGATACTATCGTCGATTTATTGCGAACTTCTCAAAGATCGCCGTTCCTCTTACTGCTTTGACTCAGAAGAATAAACCTTTTGAGTGGGGACCCAAACAAGAGGAAGCTTTCCAAACACTAAAACAAAAGCTCTGTGATGCTCCTGTCTTATCTTTACCTGATGGCAATGATGATTTCATTGTCTATTGTGACGCGTCGAATCTAGGCCTTGGTTGTGTTCTCATGCAATGAGGCAAGGATATAGCTTATGCGTCGAGACAATTGAAAATTCACGAGAAGAACTACACAACTCATGATCTTGAGTTAGGTGTTGTAGTTTTTGCTCTCAAAATTTGGAGACACTACTTCTATGGCACGAAATGTGTGGTTTTCACAAACCACAAAAGTCTCCAACACATTTTCAATCAGAAGGAGCTAATCATGAGACAACGACGCTGGGTTGAACTCTTAACCGATTATGACTGCGAGATTCGCTACCATCCTGGTAAGGCGAATGTCATAGCCGATGCACTAAGTCGAAAGGAACGAGTCAAGCTTCACTGCGTTCGAATTCTATCCATCATGGTGCCGATAAAATGTACTAGGATCTTCGTACTCTGTACTGGTGGCCTGGTATGAAGAAGGATGTTGCCTTGTATGTGTCGAAATGCCTAACTTGTCTCAAAGTTAAGGCTGAACATCAACGTCAATCTGGTTTACTTATACAACCAGAGATACCGGTATGGAAGTGGGAGAACATTGCAATGGATCTCATCACTAAGTTACCGCGCACATCTAGAGGTCATGATGCCATTTGGGTAGTCATTGATCGTCTAACGAAATCAGCGCACTTCTTACTGATTCGCGAGGATCTATCTGCTGATAAACTCGCCAAGATTTATGTTGATGAGATTGTATCTCGACATGGTGTTCCTTTGGACATCATATCTGACCGTGATGCTCGATTCTCATCCCACTTTTGGAAGGCCATGCAATCTGCTATGGGAACCCAACTAAATTGTCACACCCCGACCACGTAAAACAACAAATCATGGCGGAAACGTCGGGGAGTATTGTAATAGAATTATTGTTTCACAACCATGGATACAAAAGAGTTTCATTTTATTAAATGTTAAACATTAAAATTGTCTTTGAAACTGAACAAGCAAGTTATATATTGACTATCATTGTTATTATGTCACTAAGGCCTCATCCAGATCCTAGGTGACTTATGCATCTTAGCAATCAACATCAAGCAACATCACCTGAAACATATGTAAAAACAAAGTCAGCAAAGAAATGTTGGCGAGCACATAGTTTTCGTGTGAGTGTCAGATTCATGGCTCGTTTACATGTTGAAAATATCTCGTACAACTTCGTTAATCGATATTAGAAACCTTGTTTTGTAAAATGTTTGTATTGTAAAATGAATAACCAAGTCAAAACAGATTGGTTATAATTCATAAACCTCGATGCCATGAATCTTAACCCAAAACATTTGTTTATGTAAACCAAATCATAAATCGTTCTCGTAGTAAAACTCGTATGGTTTGTATAGTTTCGTAAACATCGTTGTGTGACATCGTTTAACTCGTTCTCGTTATAGATCATCGTTCATTTGTTTAAATCGTTCATAATCGTTCAATCATTCAAAATCGTACAATCGTTCAATATCGTTCTCGTTCCATTCGTTCTCGTTTTAATTGTGAAAACTAATTTTGGTCGTCTCGCTAATAACATTCAAACCTTCGTGACTCGTTCATCATTCAACTCGTATTAACAAACCACCAAAGGGTAGGTTAACAATCAGCAGGCTCAGTCGTTACCCACATAACCCACACATAACCATGGGTGCAGTCTGATAACGGGACTTGTCAGGTCCTATGGCACCATAACCTAATACTGGTCGGTTCGGCCAAAATCAATGAATGTCATTCGTTATGTAACTACAACCAACAAGTTCGTTCACATTGTCGAAATCGTTATTAATTTAGTATAAACTATCTTAATCATTTTTGAAATCATCGTAAAATATCGAAATCGTTTTGATACATATGAATCACCCCAAAACAATCGAAAACATGTAAAAGAGGGGATCTATGTACTCACCTTTGGGTGCGTTTTTATATGTTAACACAATTCCTCAAATTGTTTATTCATCCTAAATTAAATAAGAATTATTTAATAATCAAAAACCTACAAAATACATAAGTTTCTCCGATACTTAGAATTTTCTCTTAACTTTGAGATTTCTCGAAAAGTTATTATTTTTTATTATTTTGGTGTATTTGTATATATATATACTCAAGCGTAATACACATGATCTTGTTAACATTAACCACATCATCATACACATATTGTAAAACACATAGCACATTGTAACACATAAAGTTTACCCGTGAACAACCCATTCTAGTGTATGTCGAAAAACACTTATTTTAGCGATTCGGTAACATTTTTGGGCGTCGGAAGTCACGTATGACTAACCAAACACCAAGTAAACTTAATATAAGTTAAAATACTTATTTTTATATCAAAAATATCAGTTTACTTACTGATCTAAAACATTTTTATAAAAATCCTCCGAAAAGCCGATTTTTAACCGTTTTACCGCATAGTTTTGCATCAAACGTTACCCGAACCATCCCAAATCGAAACGACTTGATATTTTAACATAACCCATGTTATTTACTGAATAAAATAGTGGTTATATTCATGATAGTGCAGGTCTCACATAAAGCACATAAATCATGCAAATTTCACATATTTTACCACTTTTTAAGTTATATGTACAACATGCAAAGCTATCAAACCTATGTCAAAGTTTCATGCCATTATAATATACCAAATAATGTTATTTTTAGTGTTTATAACCTGTTCTAAAATATTTTTGTCATATAACCATTTTTTATCACTTCTTGAGCTTTAAATCAACATGTATTCTCATGTACAAGTGTCTAAAGCATACTATCATATCAACAACATTTCATATGAGTTTAGATGCATCAAATATGCAACTTATTCATGTTTATTTGCTGATGTATTTGAACATTTATCATATCATGCATAGATCATTAAAAACTTTCATTTTAACTATCATTCAAGAACAAGCAACAACTTAAACAAGTACTTATCAAGAAATCAAACTTCAAAACTCATACACACATATATATATGTATACGGTCGGTCATGCACACACATATATATATCACCATTTTTATTTGTATCAAGACCAATTTCATTTTAGATTTCAAGTTTGTGAAAATTCCAAGATTCAAGAGAAACTTCAAATCATCAAGAACAACCAAGAATCAAGAGTATGATTTAAACATAAATGTTATACCTTCAAGATTCAAGTAAGTTGTTGGATGAGGTTTTGATGATATGGAGCTTGAAATCACTTGAAAGCACCTTGGAAACTCCTTTGTATCTTCACACCAACTTGAATTTAGCTTGAAATGGGGCTTGATTATGAAGAACAAAGCTTGAAGAAGATGAAGATGGGTGTGGGGGAGGGGTTACGGTTATGGGGAGAGAGAGAGTGAAGGATTTGAGTGTTGGGTGATCATGGAAGGATTTATGTAGATTATATAAGACTAGTCGTTTACCCGCGCGATGCGACGGGAAACATATCACTTAGGTTGGTGAGTTTAGGGCTATGTACGGGGCGACGCCGATAATTTACAACTCATAACTCGTTTTCTATTAGTTTATCAATACTCTAGGGGGTTCACCGTGCTTTGCGCTAGACACGCCAATTTCTAACAAAAATTTAAATAGAAATGTAAATGCAACGACACCTAGAACTAAAAAGGTACTTAGAACTACTATATTATATGACGAAGACAAAGTATCGGCTCTTGTAACAAAAATAGCCAAACACTTAGATTATGTGGATTCAGACTGAGGTACATTGTAAAACATAGATAAATGAAATGAAATCGATGCATCCGCCGTAGACGTTTCATAAGGTTTTTTTTTGTTGGGTGTCTATGCGATGCGGTAAGGAACATAACACTTTGGTTGTTGATTTTAGTGTTGTGCATAGAGTGGTTCGATTCAATTTTAAGCCATATTTAAAACTAACCAAAACTAAAAAAATCAAATAAGATATTTGAAAACCAACTTTGTTTGAATTATTTCAATTTTGATTCATCGGTTATGAACAAGATCGATGACTAAATTTATTAATTAAAATACAAATTCATACAAATAATTATTATTAGGGCTGTAAACGAACCGAACGAACACGAACAAGGCTATGTTCGTGTTCGTTCGTTAAGGAAATTTGGATGTTAGTGAACTGTTCGCGAACACATGACGAACAGAAGTTTGTGTTTGTGTTCCTTCGTTAAGGAATTTTGGTTGTTCACGAACAGTTCATGAACACTAACCACGAACGCAAACGAACACACATGAACTTTAATTTTGAAAATTAAAAAAGGCACCGTTAATCTTAAACATTGTACACAATGAAAGTAGTTAAATATAACCATTTAAAGATTGAAGGGATAGATGATATTGGGTTCAATCGATTGGAGATAAACTGAATGAAGGAGCGTGATATCAAAAGTGGGAGAGGGCCAGAGAGAGGGAAATAATACATATGGGGAAAGTAAAAAATTAATGAAACATTAAAAACTTTTAGAAAAATAAACATAAAAATCCGAACACGAACGGACGTAAACGAACGAACACGAATGAACATAAACGAACATATTACCGAACGTTCACGAACGCAGTCGAATGAACAAAACCTTTGTTCGTGTTCGTTCGTTAAGCTTTTCGAACGAAATTTCTTGTTCGTGTTCGTTCGTTAAGCTTATCGAACGAACATAAACGAACTTCCCGCCGAACGGTTCACAAACTGTTCGCTGAACGTTCGGTTCGTTTACAGCCCTAATTATTATCTTATTTTAATATATATAAAAAATAAATTCATACCATATTATTGAAATACACAACTGAAGTTATGCTTAAAAGATCTTTGACTTAACTTATATTAATTCAAACACTCATACAAGTTATATTATTCTCTTAATCTCGTAAGATTATTAATAGAAAATAAGTTCATAGTTTATTATTGCAGTGAACTTGAATTATATTTAGATCATGCATTGGTTTGTAAAGGTCTTGGTTCGTTATTGAAGTGGTAAAGGATATCACCAATCGTTACAGTAACTGAAAACAAATACCAAACCTTATGATGAAAATATTTTGTTCGAACCACACACATAGGCATGAATTTCTACAAAGCCACACACATAGGCATGAAAATATTCAGTAGCGAAAACATTCCATTAAAACCTACGATAACAGACAAACGTATGATCCAACAATTAACCTATCACTATACAACAACCCAATACATGAGAATTGAGGCAAAAGTTAATGAAGTAAGAACAACTTATTAGAATTTCAATAAATTCACACAAATGACCAATTGTATGCGCCAATGCTACCTAACATCCAACCAAAAAACAAAACTCAACAGACAAGTAGAACATTCGTACCAAGATTTCTGTCACCAAATTTACTCCATTCTTCTAATGCCACCCAGTTGTTTATTCACCAGTACGTCGTCTTCTTTTTGTCGTCAACCACCTTGTGGATTGAAGACTTGGATCCTGCCTAGTGCCCACATAGCAAACATAAACTCTCTACACTTGTGACCCCCTAGCCATAAGCGCCTCCGCTGTTGGACTTTTTCCACTTAGCACACACCAGACAAAGAAATTAACTTTTGAGACCGCTATGGGACACCATTTAAAGACCTAGCATTACTGGACGTCCTGACCCGAAGCAAGAATGAATATTCAAGCTAGTGATGATTTCTTCGTTGTCATTGATTTATGAAGAGAGTGTACAAAAGAACAAAGTTATGTCTCAAGAAGTGATTCATTGATTCTTGATCAGTGTACAGTTCAATACTGTTAACACTTAAATATATCCAAAAGCATAAATTATCAATTATGAATTTCATTAATTCTCATTGTGACCCGTTTACCCAACCGACTTCACCCGTAAAAAGAAAACATAACCAATCAGTTAACTGTAACAATATTTGAGATCAAACTCATTGCATATACCTGGTATATCTTCCCAGTGGTAATATTGTTATCACGGGTTAACTTTATATTAAAAAATAGCCCTTCCGGCAAACCAAGTAGTAGACCACAAGATCTACACTTGCGAGTTCTTGAATTGTCCTTATAACCAACCTCTTAATGGGTTTCTGGACCGACCCTCGAGAGATAATCATCAGATGAACTGCCCGTATAGAGCCCGTGGCTCATCGGCTCAGTTTGTCGGGGTTCCTAACTCTAACTCCGTCCAGCCAAAGCAAGCTGGTGGTTCGTTAATGGTCGAACCTGCACTGTCTTCTTTTGATCCAACAGCTCTTGGGAGTATCTGAAGACGGGCAGAAGATGATTAACGACCTGATGTCGTTTTATGACAATAATATTCAAGAAAACAACACGAAACCTCACCCCAGAAATCATTCTGGCTCAAATGACCCGTTTCTTCAACAATCAAGCATCCAGTTTCAAGAAAACAACACGCACCCTGACCCGTTTCTTTGACCATCAAGCATCCAGTTTCAAGGAAATAACACAGATCCCAACCCGCAGAAAATTGCAAGAGTAAACGACTCGTTTCGTGGTCAGTCAAGCATCCAGTTGACAGAGTTGACAGATCTGATTATTGACCCAAAAGTAAATCAATTAAAAGCAAATAGCTAAAATCTTGGATAAAAAAAAAGGATTTTAGAAAGTGCATACCTTTGGGAGTAGAGCTTTACAACCATCACAACCAGGTGAATAGAAAAAAAGATGGGATTTTATCCCTTGAATTTCATAATGTGTCTACATATTCTTGTGCTTAATTGATCTCAACCAGGTGAATAGAAAAAAAGTTGGGTTTAAGTGTATTTTCCCACCATCTCATGGATTAGCTAATTCAGATTCGTTTTTCAAAACTTCTTCCAGATTTGTACTCTTGCCAGCTATCCTCTTAATCACCCATCGCCTGTTATAAATTGGCAAAATTTAAAAACTTATGGATCAAAATAAATTGAACTCTAATACAAACACTACTTTCATAAAGCAACAAGATCTAATTCAAATTAAGATGATTTGAAGAAATATAATTAGAGTAAATTACAAAACTCGTCCTTTATGTATATATGTTATTGCAAATCATGTCCTTTGTCTTCAATAATTACATAAATCATACCTAATGTTTACAAATCCTAACATGTTATATCCTTTACCCCAAATCCAGTTAATTTTCTCAGTTAATTGTAGTCACATGGGACCCATGTGAGGGCATTAATGTCTTTTAACATACCCATCTCTTTCCCCTATTTAAAAGCCCAAATAACCCTAATTTGTTGTATGAATATGGTTGCCCTGTTTCACCCTCATCAAGCTCATATAGATTTTGAAACTGACAGCAACTTGAGTATTATTAACTGGCACCAGATCTATCAGTACTTGGTTGCCCTTAACAATTGAGAAGATGCTAGAACAAACTCGAACACAAAATCGCAAAATAAAAATAAATTGAAAACCTGTTGCATAATTATAATAATAACAATAATATTAAAATAATATAATACTTACACCAGGAACAACAATCTCATTACATCATGAACTGTGGTTGCTGAGAAGGCGTTTTTGGCGTCATCTTCCCCTGTTTTCACTCTGTTCCGAGACCGTTCCGATAATTGAAACCGTACAAATTCAGATAACAATCGTCACACCTCAAACACAAAAGCACACATGCAATGTAGATTCCAACAGATTACGTGTACAACAAGAATTCACTCATTCAAAGTAGTTCAGATCTAAAAACAAATAATCAACAAATACGAAACTTAACAGTTTCTAACAGCATATAAACCAATCGAAATCAGATATCGAAGAAACAGATGCAAATATAGAACATATGTGTGTGTGTGTGTGTTTGTGTAGTTTTGGAAGTAATAGATTCTCATCTGATTTCAACTATTCTAGTCGATTCCTGTTTTTTTGATTGAGTAATAACATGTGGTCAGATGATTGAAAAGTTCGATTATGATTAGATATTGAAGCTCCAAATCTATATGGTTGTTTGGGATTCCTTCTCAAAACTCCTTTTCACTTCTAATTCACTATTCAATAAGTTAATAAGTCAGGAAATTCTGACTTCTTGACTTCTACACTCACATCACAAGGAATCCCAAACACTCAAAAAGTCCTTTTTCACTATTCAATAAGGTAATAAGTCAATAAGTTGGGAGAATAAGGAATCCCAAACACCCACTATATTAGCTTGATGAGGGTGAAACATGGCAACCATTATCATACAACAAAATAGGGTTATTTGGGGTTTTAAATGGGGGAAAGAGATGGGTAGGTTAAAAGACATTAATACCCTCACGTGGGCCTTATGTGACTATAATTAACTGATAAAATTAACTGGGTTTGGGGTAAAGGATATAACATGTTAGGATTTGTAAACATTAGGTATGATTAATGTAATTATTAAAGACAAAGGACATGATTTGCAATAACATATATACATAAATGACGAGTTTTGTAATTTACTCATATAATTATTATGAAACAGATATTTTATTCCAATAGAGGAGCTACCTACCCAAATGTTACCTATGAGTCCAAGCACGCTCGCTTTTTGGTGAATATGAAAGAACCAAAGTTGATAGCGCACCGTTTCGCCAATCTGATGTATTCACCTTAAAAGTCAACCAGCTTATAATATATTTGTAATAAGAAAACACTAATTGATATTAAATATTAACATACTTCGATAACTTGAAACCCTTCCTTTTTGGTTGAAGCATAAATGGCTGTACATTTCCCGCTCTGCACATAAAATAATAAAAACTCTTTAAACCTATGGATAGATAACTTGAAATCCTTGCTCTTTGGCACAAGCATAGTTGCAACTTCTAAACCGCCCAGGTATTAAAAGGTGCATAATTTGATGCAAACCCATTTACGCACCCTGCCCGTTTTGGTGTTTTCCACTTCTAACTACAACTAAAACATAAAACAACAGCCATACCGAAGAGCAGCCTCTCTAGCAGCATCACGGACTTCAGGTTTCTCACTTCTCTTCTTTTGAATAACTTCCAAAGTAGCTCCCACAATAGCCTGGAATACGGCTTCTTGGTTGCACGACGCCTCTTCTTCACAGCCTCTTGCGCAAGATCCTGTTTCAAACAATCAAAACACCATCAACACATGAACCAAAATCATATTCCAACACATCACATAACATGTAACTCAGCAAACATCTCCCACCTTCTTGTGCTGCTTTCGGTACATCGCGGTCCATGTAAGCTTTGACGGCTTCAGCTTGTTATGAAAGTACCTTTTGCATTTGGAATTTGCAAACAAAAACACCTAAACACAACAATCAATCTACACATTCAAAAATTGCACTAAAATTGAAATATCCAAAACAGATTCACCATTATATACCTGTGAATCAGATCTGATGAATCTAATACCCTTACCAGGGTAAATCTTCTGGCCACTGAATCTGCATAGCTCAATCCTATAACAACAACCAAAGTAAAAGTAAAATTAAACATTATAACCAAATAGCATCTCTAGAAAAACCTAAAATCAAGCATCAATAGCCTATTATTAATCAATACAGCAATTAAATTCGCATATAAACAGGTAATGAAGTGAAAATCATACAGATTTAGTGAAAAACTGAGTTCCTTATGAACAATAAATCAAATTTATGAGTTTGAAACCCTAACTTACGCAGACAATAGAAACAATATTGTGTAACATGTTGCAATATAGATATAGATGATGGATATATATGTTGAAGTGATGAATTAAAGATGAGAAAATGTACTTGAGAACCATATTGACGGCCGCAGCTTCCCCTTGTTTGTAAAAGATGAAAACCCTAGCTGATTGCATACAGTCCTAGCAAAAACAATAAAAAGTGAAACAATTTACAAATTGTACCAAATCCGTGTGTGATGTGATGTGATGTGAAAAGAAACATGGGCTTCTCAAAATCCCCTGCTCTTGATGCAATCACCACAAACACTCAAGAAATTGGGGTTCCTCCGTGTGTGATGTGAAAACCCTAAGTTCAGAGAGAATGAACTGAATCTGAAAAAAGAAACATAGGATTCTCAAAATCCCGAGTCTAAACTGAGATGGGAATCAAAACCCCTATAAAATCATACCTGTGAATAGAGGACTTCGAAACTCACAAAGTTCTTGTTTCTTCTCAAGGAATGTGCGATCGAGGGAGTGTGTGGAGGGATCGTAGAGGAGTTCGAAGCTGTTGAAGATCTCTGATTGTTTTTCCTTTTGGATCCACAGATCCAAATCCAGATCTTTGAGGGAGAGAGAGAGAACGAAAATGAAAAAAAGGGCTCTCAATTTGAAATTTGAAATGAAATTTAGGGTTTTTGTTGGCCGCGTTTTTTTGTGTGATTGAGGGTATAACTGGAAAGGTAAATTAGTAGTGTGCTTTAGAGGGTTGTACATCATGCATTAAGGGTGTTTTAAAGAAATTCGTATGACCTTAAGAAGTCCTTTGGATATGTTTATTAATATAGTATAGATATTGAAAGATTTATAAATGAGCATGCATGAACAAGTGTCAAGTAAGGATCAAACAAGATCAATTAAAATATTTGTAAGATCTAGCAAAAATTTGGTGGGGGCCACACATATTGTAACCGTGAAAATGGAAGGAGGGGGGGTAAAGTGTAAGTTTGTTTGGTAAATTAGATAAAAACAAGTATTTAACTGGATACCGGGTATTTTATCTAGCGTTTAAATCCCGGTTTATGGCGTTCTAAATTATTTTTATTATTCTATAAAAATAAACTCGCAAAAATATTACTGAAATAAATTTCAGTTTCCGAGACTGGCTGTGTTGTCTGCGTTTTGCAGTATAAGCACTGTGTTGCGCAGTAACGCGCGGTACACGCTTAAACTTGAAAAATAACGTTTTTAAGCGTTTTAATTTATTTTTCAGCACGAACCTGATTAAAAATAAAATTTCAATCATAACAGAATATTTTTGGGATCCAAAATATTATCCGGGCGGTCACCAACGTTCGTTTCGCAGTTTTGTCGTAAATAGTTCTAAAGTTCGAATAAACATGTTTTCGCCATACCAAATCCTTCGAAACTTATTTTTAAGTTATGTAAAGGTTATTTAAGGTATGTTAAGTCTATGTCACTATTCCGGAGTGTTTGTTGCGATTAACTGACTGCGTTTACGCACCAATTTGCATATAACCTTTCTGAAAGCGATTTAAAGCTTGAAATCGGAATCGAATCAAATTGCAAAATCATCAAACACAAATACACATATATTAACACCAAAGCACATTTTTTTATTGATAATCAACATTGTTTTACATTATACGATGATTACAGAACACAGTTGTCACATAAATCTGAGCACTGCTTATCATCCCCAAATGGATGGACAATCCGAGAGGACGATATAAACATTGGAGGATATGCTTAGAGCATGTGTGATAGACTTTGGTGGTAATTGGGATTCACATCTACCGTTGATCGAGTTCTCTTACAACAATAGTTATCACGCTAGCATCAATATGGTACCGTTCGAAGCTTTATACGGTCGAAAATGTCGTTCACCTGTCTGTTGGAATGAGATCGGTGAAGCTCAGCTTACTGGACCTGAACTCATTCTGGATACAACAGACAAAATCAAGAAAATTCGTGATAATCTTCTGACGGCTAGAAGCCGTCAAAAGAGTTATGCGGATATGCGACGCAAGCCCTTGGAATTTCAAGTCGGAGACCATGTCCTACTCAAGGTATCCCCTTGGAAGGGAGTGGTGAGATTTAGAAAGAAAGGAAAACTTGCACCACGATACGTTGGACGATTTAAGATTGTTGAAAGAATCGGAAAGGTTGCCTGTCGACTAGAGTTACCTCCTGAACTTGGGAATATTCACCCAACATTCCACATGATCTTCACATTCCACTCGATGAAATTCAAGTTGATGACACAATGCACTTTGTCGGGAAACCTGTGGAGATAATGGACCGTGAAGTCAAGAGATTGAAGAACAAGCGTATACCAATAGTCAAAGTTCGCTGGGAGTCCAAACATGGTCCAGAGTTTACATGGGAATGTGAGGACTAAATGAAGGCGAAATATCCACATTTGTTTTCCCAAGTTTCCTCTAGTTAAAATTTCGGGATGAAATTTCCTAAAGTAGGGGAGACTGTGACATTTGTGCTCTGTAAACATTGTACGATGTAGAAAAATATCAATTATCAATGAAACAATGTGTTTTGGTCTCAAAATTTGTGTATTTGTGTTTGACAATTTCACGTTTTGATTCTAGTTCGATTTCAAGCTTTTAATCGCTTTCTGGAAAGTTATACGCAAAATTGTTACGTAAACGTAATCAGTTTAACGCGACAAACACTCCAAAAAAATAACATAAGATTAACATACCTTAAATAACCTTTACATAACTTAGAAATAAGTTTTGAAGGGTTTGGTGTGTCAAAAACAAGTTTATTCGATCATAGGGACTATTTGCGACAAACTGCAAAAGTCTGCCGATTCGTACAGCAACGTACACTCCGTAACATGATCATAAGCTAAACATACCCTAAATACCCTTAACATAGCTTAGAAATAAGTTTTGAGGGGTTCGGTATGCGAAAATGCGCTTATTTGATCACAGGGACGAAAAGCGTCAAAAACTGCGTAAGTTTGCATATACGTGCATATCTTACGTTCTGACCATATCTGGACATCCAAAAATTTTTGTAATCACTAAAATATTATATTTTAGTGATAGGAATGCAAAAATACCATTCGTCGCATAATTTGGATCGTTTTCGCGTCCGTTCGAGTTTCGTTGTAATTAACCGAAAAACGCGATCGTACGACCAAAAGAACCGACATTCGTGATATTTCCAAGCATATATCAAGTCCCCTATGCTTTAACATCCTTGTAGAGCCTTGAAATTGGGTTAATAGGGGTTAAACGCGTTGAAAACGCATTAAAACAAGTGTAGGGACCAAAACTGCCAAAAATTGAACAACTTTTGGTGGTTCAGCCAGGAGTGTCGCGACAGGAACAGGGGACAGCTCAGCGTGTCGCCTGAACAGTCGCTGGGCAGAATTTTTAAAACAGCAATATTAGCTGTTTTTAATCATGGTTTTTGCAACTTATGGGCTGGTTTATGTGTTCTCCAAGTCCCCCAATCAGTGCATAACAAGTGTGTGGTGAAGATCATGCCTTGATCAACTCAAAAACACATGGCAATGATCCAATGGCACTTGATTTCCTATATAAACTCAAGTTCACCAACATTTCAACTTGCTCATTTGTTTCTTCTTATTACATCTGCTCTCTTGAGGCTACCACACTTGGTTGGAGGCCTCAAATCTGAGTTTTCTTAGTCTTCTTTCCAAGCTTAGGACTCTTGTAAGTGTTCTTTCATGCTTTGTTATTTATTTCAAGCAAGAAAGTCAAACAGTGTTTGACTTTCAACTTTGACCATGATTTGGTCAAATCAAAATTCGTCTGAACTTTGCAAGGTGAGCGTAATCACGATGGTTATATTCCCTTGCGACTATACCTACTGATTACCATGTTGACTAGTCGAAGTAACGAGTCAAAGTTTCAGTCAAAAAGCACGACTCTGTGCATTTTGCAATGAAACTATTTTCGGGTATCAAAACACTTTGTTTTGATATCAAATCAGTTTTCTAACTTAGTTAAACATGTTTTAACATGTTTAACTCGTCACTTTTAGTTTAGTGCTTGTTTAGGGTCGTAATTCAAGCGGTCTCGACAACCGCTTAGACTTTCGAACCCGACCTGTTTGGTCGATCATTAGGATCCGACCAAACATATTTTGTGACCATAGTTTTATAGGGAATAACCTTCCGAGGTTATACCTTATGGTCACTTAGTTTGATTAGTTGTATGATAGGTAGTTTATATGCCTTAGGTAAATGACCAAAATGCCCTTTTCATGCATAATTTTAGTTAAAGCCTATGTAACTTAAATTTTGACACTTAAAACTGATTATGCAACAATATTAAACATGTTAGGGCATATAATACTTGTCATAGGACTAGTTAGGCTATTTGAATGCGCTTTTACGCAAATGACGCGTTAAAGTAGCGTAGACTACCTTAACGGGTCATAACGGGTCATAAGCACTTAGGATAGGTTTCATTTTAGAATGTAGGCTTTGTTAAACCATATTATATGAGTTCTTACACTCATTTGTTTTACAAGACCTCATTCTACCCGATCTTCCGAATTAGGTTCCGAATATTAATATAGTGATCCGATACTAGGTGCCACTTGATTCCTTGATTGCCCGAGCTTGTTAGTTCACTTAATCGAGGATACCTTGCAATCTCAAGTGAGTACATAGTTCCCCTATTTTACTGCTTTTAATTGTTTTGGGGTGATTCATATGTGCTAAACAATTTCGAGTTTTCAAAACAAAACGAATGCTTTGGTTTATATTAAACACAACGATTTCAATAATGTAAACAAACTTGTTGGTGTGTCAATATATAACACGAATGACATTCATTAGCTTTGGCCGAGCCGACCAGTAGTATGTTATGGTACCATAGGATCTGACAAATCCCGGTATCGGACTATCACCATGGTTATGGGGTAATGTGGGTAACGACAGAACCTGATGAATGTTAACTAACCCTTTGGTGGTTTGTTAATACGAATGAACAATGGACGAGTCAAAACACAGGTTTGAATGTGTTCAAAGAGAACGACCAAAAGTTAGTTTTCACAATTAAAACACGAATGATTTGAACGATTTGAACAATGATTTATAACACGAACGAGCTGAACGATTTGAACGATTAGCTTTGGTAACACGAACGATTGATAACACGAACGCATAGAATGATTTTTGAACGATTGGTTATTGGTAAGTGATTAGATAATGGGACGGGTGTAATGTGATAAAAGCATGGTAGATACGCCGCTGGTACTTCTTATATATAAGTGCTTCTATCATATTACATTTCGTGGCGTTATTTAGTTCACTTGGACGAATGATTTCAAACGATGACACACAACGATGTTTACTAAATAATATAAACCATACAAGTTTTCTACAAGGACGATTTACTATTGGTTTACGAAAACAAGGATTTTAGTCAAGATTCATGGCAACGAGGTTTTATAAAATATAACCAACTTGTTTTAAGTTGGTTAATCATATTGAAACACAAAACACTTTTCAAAACAAGGTTTTCAATTATCGACTCTAGTAGTCGTACGAGGTGTTGCAATACTTATACAAGCCATGAATTTAACACACTCACAAAACCTATGTGCTCGCCAGTATTCTCTTGCTGACTTTATTTTCACATATGTTTCAGGTGCTATTGTTTGATGATGTTGATGATGATTATGATGCATGCTCACATAGGATCGGATGATGCCTTAGTGACTTAATAAATAATGAAAGACAATATGTTGCGTTTTGCTTTTAAATTTCAAGACAATGTAACAACTTAATTCAATAAAACGAAATTTCAATCCATGTGTTGTGAAACAATGATTCTGTTACTCCACTCCCCGACGTTTCCGCCGCGGTTTTGTTGTTTTAACGCGGTCGGCGTGTTACAGTTGCCTTCCACTAACACTTGTAAAGACACCAAATTTCACCAAAAAATTCATCAAATTTCACCAAATTTAACCAACATTTCATCATATTTCACAAAAAACTCATCAAATTTGACGAACATTTCATCAAATTTCACCAATATTTCACCCAAATTTCATCAAATTTGATCAGTTGCTTCACGTTGATTAAGAGCCTCTAATCATAGGTCTCTTAATCGTCACTTCTGAATCTGCTAATCCACTGATCGATGCTGTTGTTCAAATACGCTACAATAGTCCCGATCCGGCGAGCACAATACTGTTCCGACGACTTCTTCCTCTAAATCCGACCAAACACCCTTCAATCTCAGGTTCAGTCGTTCCCTGTCAACCACCCCCTTCGCTCGCAGGTATGGTAACTGTAGGAGTCAATCAACCTCTTGTTTCGCTGGTTGATTAATTATCGCATGTCCCTTTTTTCTCTAAACTCACAGTTCCTTTAATTCCTCTCACCACAATCGCTGAAATCTAAAGGAGTTTGTTATAATTATTACCGCCGCTGCTCTGAATCCAACGAAATTTGCAATTGTCTTGGTGTGAACTTGTTGTTCTAACCAAACCCCTTTGAACTCAGGTTCAATTCTTATCCGGTCCCAATCGACCACCCTTCTTGCTCGTGATGCGTGTGAAGTGTCGTATACTTTTAATGTATATTTTAAGCCCTTTAACACTTTTTAGCCAAGTTTAAAATTTATAAAACACGATATTTACTAACACTAAACACACATATGGGCAAGTGCACCCATCGTGAGCGTAGTAGTGTTGGTAAGATACCGAGGTCGTCCAAGGACACAAGAGCTTTTAATACCGGTTTATCCTCAACGTCTAATCAAATAAAAAGTTAGAAAAAAAGTTTTTTTAAACTATAAAAATAGAACTAATTAAAATGCTGAAAAATAAAATATAAAGAAAAACAGATAGACAAGATGAATCACTTGACTCTGACTCGTGTTTAGTGTAACCTTTGATTATTTTCGCACTTTTGCACTTTTTAAGAGATTATCTTAGTTATTGTAGCAGGCCCCTCTATTGAAGGTGATGTTACCCTCAACCCAGCAGTTTGAGTCAGCAAGGATACAATCCTAAAGGGTTGGATTATTGAAAGATAATTAATTAAGTTATTAATGCGTAATGTGGTAGGCCCCTCTTTTGAAGGTGACGTTACCCTCGGCTAAGTAGTCTGAGTCAGCAGGGATACAGTCCTAAGTAGCCGGGTTAAAGTTTTAATAGTAGCTTACATATGAGGGGATCAAAGAGTTGGGACCCCCGCCATCCAATACCGGTGGGTATTGAAGGAGGTCCTACTAAATTTGACCCAGGTCCTTGCAGGATCTTTACACTGAACAAGGCAAGATTCTTACCAAACCATTCCCTTAACCCCCGACCAGGCAGCCAACATATCTCCATATAGACCGTGGAGATATGAATGGTGAAAATCTTTTATTTTATATAGACAGTAAAACAATGCCAAGACACCACGGACAAATGATAAGGAAGAATCATCTTCAACATAAGAAACTAGTTATTAAAGTCATTAATACATAACCAAATAAAAAGTGCGAAAAGATTAAAATTAAAAAGTATTACACTAAACACTTGTCTTCACCAAGTGATGTAAGAGACTTAGGCAAATATGGCCTTTGATTGTCAAGAACTCTTACGATCAATCTTCGATCCCGAGACTACTCACACACTCTTTGATGGATGATGGATAATGGATGATGGTGGTGGATGTGGTGTTGTGATGGTGGTGGTGGGTGGGTGAAGTGTGAGAGAGGTGGTGTGCCAAGGGATGGTTTGCAAATGAGCCAAGCACCCCTATTTATAGCCTGAACAGAAGCTCGGGCACTGCCCCGTGTCCATCCTCCTTCTCTTTCTTCATTAATTGCAGTTTGTCTGCATTAGTGGACCACGCCCTCGTGTCCGCTGGGCACGACCCCGTGTGCAGAAGCGTATCTGTACTATCAAGATTTCCCCATATTTTGCGAATCTTAGAGTTAACCACGACCCCGTGTCTGTTGAGCACGCCCCCGTGGTGGGTGATAGAAGCTTCTACAACTTTGTCTTTTCTGCAGACACTTGGGCACGCCCCTGTGCTTACTAACCACGGGGCGTGTTCAGCCTTCTGTTCTCTTGTTTTTGCTTGGGAAGATGCTGTCGGGGGGTCGGGCATGC
The DNA here is from genome assembly GCA_030545235.1 of Helianthus tuberosus. Classification (NCBI taxonomy): domain Eukaryota; kingdom Viridiplantae; phylum Streptophyta; class Magnoliopsida; order Asterales; family Asteraceae; genus Helianthus; species Helianthus tuberosus. Next base: position 125,123,777 of record CM060352.1, read on the forward strand.
CACGTTTATTCCTTTTCTTGTATTTATGTTAGATTTAGCTGCCTTTTTGCTTCTTTTGTTCATTTGAGCTCATTTAATCCTGAAAATACAAAAGGAAGACAAAAACATACTTTTTCCAACATTAGTACTAAAAAAGGGTTAGTTTTATGCCACATTTGATGTAATTTATATGTTGCATTTTGCACACATCACTCGCAGGTATGGTTAATCTCCACCGGTATGTCTCCTTCGCAGGTAACCACAAACGCAGGTCCCTCTCGGGTTTAATCACAGGTCTTTGAATTCGTTTCGCTCTGATATTAATTAAAGGGATTACTTTGATGTGGTCGCCGGTGGTGTGTTCGCCGGAGAAAAGAAAGGAGATTAGGGGAATACTTGGGGGGTAAGGTTGAAGTGAAGTTTATAATATAGGGTGTGGTGTTGAGGAAGCAATCAAACACAAGTGGAAAAGATATTACCCTTTGACCGTGAATAAGTGACGTTGACTTTAAACAGATTTTAACACTGGGGGGTAATATTGTAGCGTTTTTCAATAGTTGAGGGGTAAGACAACAAGATTTTCATTTTAGGGGGTAAGGTTGCCAATCGCATCTAACCCCAAGGGGTAAAACTGCAGCTTACTCTAGATTTAAAATACATGAAGCAAAACACCCTCTTGATAGTGTAAAATGGCTCTACTGGAACAATTGGGTTGTTCTGAAAATCAACCTTTTTATCTGGAGAGTTGCATTGAATCAAATTCCATCCATGATAAATCTAGCACAGAGGGGTTATTCTAGAAGACCTTATGTGCTCGTGATGCGGTCTAACGGAGGAAACAGTAGAACATGTCTTATGGAGATGTAGGATTGCCAAATCATTCTTGTGGTCTGTTTTGACTTGGCTTAATTTACCATTTCCTAATGATGACATAACCATTCAACAATTGCTTCAGTTCATTAAAGAGATGCAGGGATCTAGAGATTGGAAGAAAGCTATCGGTTTGGTTTTCATGTAGACGGCTTGGGAAATCTTGAAAGTCAAGGAATAAGAAGACTCTCAACAACAACCACATCCATTTCAACAAGATGGCGGGCATTATAAATGTCACACCCCGATTTCCCGATGGGCCAGGATGTGGGGTTTATGCGTGACGATTGGATAACAATTTCACAAATGCAGCGGAAGTAGAGAGTAATAAAATACAAGTATTTAAAAGCTTGAAATTATATTAAAAATTTCATAACGTTATGTTCGGTACAAAATATCCGAACAACAGGTTTTCAGGTTATGCAGAAAATCAGATTACTTAATTACGCCTAATTGGAAATCACATAGACATGATCCGTAAAACTTGTTTTAATAACTAATTAACGGATAATATATTTGATTGCAATGATCCACGATCGAAACCTAAGGATTGATGCAAATGAATAGTAATCCGGTTAATTACCAATCTTAGATTTCATAAACATTACAGATTCAATGATTAAATGTTTAAAACAATGACAACCTAGAATTTAATCCCGGTCATTGATGAAACAAACCAAATAATTGATGAACAAGAATGAATATGATAATCAAATATTGTTTAACCGAAACAAAAACAATAGGAACGACTAACCGAAAGTTTAATCGAATCCTAATCCAAACAGTCGTAATAATAAGCAAACCAATGTTTCGTACAAACCCTATTCCAGGAGACGGTCACGGGACAACTAGCCGCTCATGATATTCGAACCATCCTCAAGAGTTTGGTAGAATGTTGAAGGCATGATCGACTCGATAAATGGTGAGGGATAATGGTGATATTCGGATGATTTTGAGAGTTAAGAGATCCCAAAAAGCTGTATTGTGCGCCAATGATCGAGAGTATCCCAGTTGTTATACGGCTGCCAAAAATAGATGCCGCCAATAAATCCCAAATAATGAGGTGAATAATGATGTTTTGTAACTAGGGTTTTTTAAACCCTCAAGCTGTCCCACCAAAAAACATCATGTGCATCCTTTTATTTTGCACCGTAAGTCCCATATTGAGGCCCTAAGCCACAATTCAATACTTATGTTATTTTTTTGTGGGCGCCTACTAGAAACCGTAAGTTACGGTAATTGATCCGTAAGCCTCATACATGTAAACGTTCAGTCAAGTCTCCAAAGTTCACGTGCAAAGTTTCTGTCAATCTTGTTCCCCAATGCTACCTCCAAATTTTGGTTACTGATCAGCTTGTATCTCTAACATGTGCGCCCCACTCACATCCAAGAATAAAAAACACTGATGATGTTTGTAGGACCGGTTTTGACTCCGAACGATTGCGAAACGAACGTGTGACGTGCGGAATCCGTACACGAACGTGACCGAACACACGAGAACGTACTATAACCGTGATTCTTATTTATCAATATGACGAGTACAATGCACCGAGAATCACGTTTGAGGACTTTCTCTCTCTAGACTTTCTCTCTCTAAGCACCAAGTTCTAAGATCTCAAATGAGCAAAAGTCTTAAATCTAACACTATAGCTCCCTATTTATAGGCCAAGGATATAAGGAAGATTTCCTTATTTACAGAAATGCCACCTTTCCTTTTCTATTAAAATATAACACTATAAGCCTAGATTTCTTCAGTTTCAGCTACGGTTTTAGATTGACGGAGGCGATAGACATAAATGCATCAACAGACTCCCCCTTATATATTGTCGCAGTCAATCTGCAGTCAAACTCGTAGCGACTTATCTTTCTCTTTCTCGAACAGAATCCCCGTGGATCTGTCTTCGGGCTTCCATTGCTCTTCCTTTCGATCAGACTCCTTTTCTTCAGGCTCCCCCTTTCGTCAAGCTTCCGTGCTTTTGGGATCGACACCTGGTTTTCCGGACACAAGCTCCTCCAGGATAGTTACCTGGCTCTTTGAATGTATGCTCCCCCTTGCGTTGAGCTTGTCTTCAGACTCCCCCTTAGACTCAGCTGTCGGGATCATAGTCTGGTTTTCACAAGTTCACAAGTTCAGGATCAATTCCTGGCTCTATTCTGCATTTGCTCAGGATTTGAAACCTGGTTAACCTGCACATCCTCTACCTCAACATAAATTTCACAAATTTATGACATTTAAAAATAAAACTTACTGGTAGAAATCATTTATACATCAATCTGTTATAGTTACATCAAATTCAAATGAATGACCTTGATTAACTAAACATTCAATCTTTCAAACATTTGTATATGACATTCAAAGTTTTCAACATATTCTCCCAACCTAATGTGATTCATCATATTTAGCACTCGGAATTTTGAAAATCCGTTTTCCAACATCAGTTGTCGAAAATCTTTTTGAATTTTTCAAAATATCTATACTAAAACACAATCTTTTTGGGTTTTTGTTTTTAGAGAAATGTAGTAAAGAAATATATACACACAATATTTTTGTGAGTTTGTGTAAGAGGATCATATCAGTTCATAAGACAAATCACTAGCACCATTAAGCTTTAAACATTTTAAGTTCTAAACGATTCACATAGATTGACGATATATTTGTCCTCTTAAACTCAATCTAAAAACTTTCGAAATGCTTACCGATACGTTAAGGTATATTAATTTTGCACTACATTCTTATGGACCCCACGATCTCAGCATATCCCCTCATCATGCAATACACTGACTCAAGTAATGCTTTTAAACTTTCATCAACTGTGATTTGTGTAAAAATAAAGCAGAATGTTTAAACATTAACAATCAGATCAATACTTCCGTATACGCAGAGAAAGTCCAATGTTTAAACAAAATAAGAAATAAAAACAAGTTGAAATTATTTAGGCTTTAACCACCAGTTCGATACTCCCGTATACGCAGAGGTGATCCAAAGCTTAAACGAAACACCAAAGAAAATAAAGCAGAACGTTTAGGCAATAACATCCAGGTCGATACTCACGTATACGCAGAGGATGTCCAATGCTTAAACAAAATAAAGAAATAAAACAAGTTTAAATCTTTGCAAAATGAAATGCACAACCACAGTGACTTTTCAGCAAAGTTGTGAAAGCTCACAAACTTAACCAGTTTTTATGCTCTTTTAGCATTCAGCGATTACTGAGTAGGTACACAATCTCGAAGGACAAAACTAAGTACTATGCTTTCAACCATGTTTCGCACTAGAACTAGGCTTTTTCATTTAAGTTTGTATCGTTATCGCAAATCTACTAGTCTAGCTGAGCCTATCGTCACATCCTTAGTGAGACCATTTATCACATTTGACATTTCATTTCTTTAGCATGCTGTGATAGTCCACTGATTTACTATCATTTCCTCTTATTCACAACAAACTCATTTTTGCTTTTACAATGTTTTTGGCATTTTCAAATTTTCTATTTTTTTAAAATTTTTCTCCCCCTAAAATTAAAATATGTCTCAATTTTGATTTTCTAGGAAAATTTGAAAACAAACTGTACATGGTAAAGTGACAACATGATGAGAATTACTTCAATTTTCCATTCACTTGGCTTAAACAATCAGAACTCCCCCTGACAGCAAACTATTTTCCCATAATGATTTCAAAACACTTAAGTTTATTTTAATAAAAATGGTTTTTCCGGAAAATTAGTTTTGTGTGTCATTTTTAAAAACATGGGGATTCATCACCTTGTTTTCTTCCATCACATGTAGGAATTTAACATTTCCCGATTTTCTCAACACAATCACGTGTAGGAAATCAAGTACAACTTAATGTCCCTGATTAACCACAAGTAAGTCGAAATACACAGTTACCAACCTGTGAATTTCTCAAGAAAGATGCCGATTCCTACTCCCCAATTACCAACCTGGGAGTTTCGGCAAGTCAGGGTTTTTATTTGAAAATATCTACCCAAGCCTGACCATTCTTGGGTTTGACAGTTTTTACCTCAATTTTTTGCTCCTCTGACTTTGTCGAGTCAGATTCATTGCCTGATCGTGGCTCCTCTGACTTTGATGAGTCAGAATCATTGCCAGGAGATAGCTCTTTTGCTTCCGTAGAAACAAAATCATTGCTAGAAAATGGCTCTTTTGTTTTCACGGAAACAAAATCATCGCCATTCCCTATTGGAACCCAATCCCTACAATGTTTAACCTTTCCAAATTTATCAACCTGTGACGTGCATAATCTTGCACAATCTTTGTTATATTCGAAAACTTTGATAAAGGCTTTATCTGAAAAATTAACTTTCTTTGAATTTTCATTGGTTTGATTAGTTAATTTTTCTTTCTTTATCATCCCTTTTGTCCTCAGATTTGTATCTGATGAGTTCGTTTTGCTTGACTGATCCTTGTTAGTTGAGCAAATCGATTCATCAGAACTTTTTCTCGGATTATCAGTTGTACCCGAGGACAAAATCCTTTCGAGATACTCTCTTGTTTTCTTCCTTTTCTTTCTCAATCTGTCTTTCTGCCCTTTTGATAACTTCACTTTTTGTTTTTTCACTTTCTGTCTTTTGGGCTTTTCTTCAATTTTGACTGAGTTCTTCACCATTTTCTGAGATTCAGCCCTCGATCCTCTCTTTGATCTCATTGGGCAATCTCTTGCAATATGACATTTGATTTGACAATCATAGCATCTTCTTGTCTCAAAACTCTGACTTTGGCAGTTAACAGCAATGTGTCCTTGATAACCACATGTGTAACACACTCTGTTATCATACCTTTCACCATTTTCATACCACACACTCAGATCAAAACATTGTTTGGCCTTGTGGTAGTCATGACTTCTCCTTTTTCTATCATCACGAAGATTTATCTCTGAAGAATCTTCATTCTATCTTCTCCCATAAGCTTGATTTGACTTTTGAGCACTGTGGTCAAACCTGCACCACTTATTACCAACTTTTTGTGAGTTTTGATTTTTAAATTTTTGTGATTTTTCATAATGATTGGATGACTGAACTGATGATCTTTTATTTTCATTTTGAAAATTTTTCGAATTTTTAACTTTTTGTTTTTGTTCTACATTCTTCTTAACAGGTTTTTGCTTTGAGCATTCACCTATTTCAGTAGAGTGTAAAACAGTATCTTTAAATTTTTCTTTTAATTCCAAAAATATTTTTCTTTTCTCATTTTTCTCATTTTCATCATCAGTTTTATCATCACAATCTTCAATTATGACTTTGTCATAATCTGTGACATTGTCACTTATTGGAACTGAATTGATCGGTTTTGGACATACAAGATCTGGTATTGATGACACAGTCTCAAAACCTTTCAATTTATTTTCTAATTCTTCAATTTTATTTTTCGCACATTCAACTTCTTTTTCAAGTCGAATGATATTCTCAAGATGAGAATTTATTGAAATTTGCTTTTCAAGATTATTTTGTCCAAAAATTGATTTTTCATTTTCTAAAATTTTTATTTGATTTTGAAAATCTTTTTCAATTTTTAATTTTTCATTTTCTAAAATTTCTATTTTATTTTGAAATTGTTTTTCATTTTCTTTAAAATTTTGATTTTTCAATGTCAAACTTTCCACAACTTCCAAAAGTTTGACATTTTCTGCTTCAGATTTTTTCCACTTTGAGCACACAACTTCACATTTTCAAGTTTCATCCTTCTCTTTTTCTTTTTTATCAGTTTCTACTTTTTCTGTCTCTCCACCCCACCACAATCTTTGATTTGCTTCTTCTTGTTCAGCAAATTGTTGGGTGAGAACTTCAACACTAATAGAATTTGGATCAACAGCAATGTTTCCTTTGGGATCAAGGTAACATTCTCTATTAGCATCCCATCTCTTTGCCTTTTTAGCTTCTTTGTATGTATAATCGATTTTGATCATCCTGTTTTGAGCTTTCATCCTTCTGTTGACGAATTTTTCTTCCTCTGTTCTGTTGTCTTTGAAAGGAACAATTTTTTCCATGATTTTATATCCTTGAATTACCTGCAAGCAAACAAACAAACGATCAGTTTAAACACTTATCAAACAACTGATTTGGACGGGTATCCGATCGAGTGAGTCAACAAAAGTCAACAGTGAAAATAATCTGTTTTGTCCGATCGGATGGGGATGTTGTCCGATCGGCTAGGAAAACTGTTCAAACGGGTTGAGTTGCTGTTCGATCGGTTGGGATGTGTGACACGAATTGCCGGTCGATCGGTCAGGGATGCTAGCCGATCGGCTAGCTGTCCGATCAGTTAGGTCAACAAAGTCAAATTTTAATGAAATGTTAATGTGATGCAATGATACGGCTTGCTGACCGATCGGTTGGCAAGTCAACAATAGTCAACAACTTTAAATGAAATGCAAAGTATGGTGCAGTGGATCGGACAGGTGTTCGATCGGTCAGGTCAACAATAGTCAAACAATTAAATGAATTGCAATGATGTGAAGTGGATCGGACAGGTGTCCGTTCGGTCTTCTGTCCGATCGAACAGCAGTCAACAAGTCAACCACTTTAATGAATTTAGAAGTGTAAAGCAATAGAAATTTTGGTTCGGACAGCTATCCGATCGGACGACATTCAAGTGAACATTAACATCAACAGTCACCATGTTCATGTATATTTCGAACAGAAAATTATCAATTTCTCCCAAACGGCTAGGAATTAAGATCTGAAAATTTGTAGGCTTGTAGATCAGATAATTTCGCACAGCATATCCAAAAATCAGCTAATTTGGACCTTTAAAACCTCTTCAATTTGACAATTTTCAGATAAGAACGTGAAGAACAAGAAAGTTAAGAAAAATTTGACAAATCTGGTTGATTTTGGCTCTGAATCTGCTGAATTTGAGTGCGTAATTGTGTGTTTGATCCGTGCAATCGAGCTCCTGCTCTGATACCACTTGTAGGACCGGTTTTGACTCCGAACGATTGCGAAACAAACGTGTGACGTGCGGAATCCGTACACGAACGTGACCGAACACACGAGAACGTACTATAACCGTGATTCTTATTTATCAATATGACGAGTACAATGCACCGAGAATCACGTTTGAGGACTTTCTCTCTCTAGACTTTCTCTCTCTAAGCACCAAGTTCTAAGATCTGAAATGAGCAAAAGTCTTAAATCTAATACTATAGCTCCCTATTTATAGGCCAAGGATATAAGGAAGATTTCCTTATTTACAGAAATGCCACCTTGCCTTTTCTATTAAAATATAACACTATAAGCCTAGATTTCTTCAGTTTCAGCTACGGTTTTAGATTGAAGGAGGCGATAGACATAAATGCATCAACAATGTTTTGTTCTTTGAGCTCCACGTGAGATGTTGAGAAGCAAAGATAACAAGTGTAGTAAGATCGATAGAATTCTGGTTTGCAACGAATTTTTTAATAAATGGGCGGATGCGGTTCTTCTGGCCAAACCGAGATTTTTATCAGACCACAGTCCTTTGGTTCTCACTACTATCCCTTTGAATTATGGGGCAAAACCATTTCGCTTTTTCTATTCTTGGCTTGCTAGAGAAGAGTTGGAGAGGGTGGTGGTGGAAGCGGTGGATTCCTTCTCGTTTGAAGGCCCTCCGGATGTGCGTCTCACTGAAAAACTTAAACATATCCGGAATGCTTTAAGACGATGGAGAGAAGACATTCGGGTTAAGGAAGGAGCTAAAGAGGTCATGTTAAAAAAAAGACCTTGAACAAATAGACGAAAAAATGGAAGAGTTTGGTCTTAACGAAGATGAAGAATGGGTTAGAGTGGAATGCACTAAGGAGCTTTTGGGAATAGATGAAAATAAGCTTAAAGACATTAGGCAAAAATCTAGGGTGAATTGGTCTAAATTTGGAGACGAAAACTCAGCATTTTTCCATAGCTTTATAAAGAAGAGGCGGGCTAAAAACTCTATACCGGGGCTGGAAATTGATGGTAAATGGGTCTCTAAACCGTCGCTTGTTAAAAAGAAGGTTTTTGGCTTCTTTAGAGACCATTTTAAAGAAGATCTTCCCAACCAGCCTGAACTGAGGTGTATAGATATTAAAAAGATTGCCGAGTCATAATTTTCTATGCTGGAAGAGAGGTTTTCAGAGGCCAAAATCAAAGAAGCCGTCTTTAGATGTGGTGATGACCGGGCCCCGGGACCGGATGGTTTTAACTTCAAATTCATAAAGCGATTTTGGACAATTTTTGTAGGCGATGTTGGCAGAATCATGGAGCATTTTTATGACCAAGGCAGAATTAATCGGGGAGCCAGTACGTCTTTTATTGCATTAATCGCTAAAAAATCCGACCCTACTAATCTTGGAGACTATCGTCCGATAAATCTTGTTGGAGTGATTAGCAAGATCATTTATAAGATTCTTGCTAATCGCTTCAAGAGAGTTTTAGGCTCCGTTATTTCTGAGACCCAATCGGCCTTCATTAAAGATAGAAATATTCTTGACAGGGCCGTTAATTGTGAATGAGACGATTTCATGGCTTAAAAAGAATAAGAAAAAGGCTTTCATCCTAAAGATCGACTTTGCCAAGGCCTATGACAATGTTCATTGGAAGTTCGTGGAAGACATTTTGAAGCAAATGGGTTTCCCGCCTAGATAGAACAAGTGGGCCCGGGGGTTTTGGAATCGGCTAGATCATCGGTTCTATTCAATGGCGCACCTACTTTTTATTTTCAATGCTTTAAAGGTATGAGGCAAGACGACCCCTTATCCCCCTTTTTGTTTCTAGTGGTTATGGAGGCTCTAACATGTATGATGAAGAAAGCTTGTTCATTGGGGGCTTTTGCTGGATTTAAAATGCCTAATAATGGCCCTATGCTTTCTCACCTTCTATACGGGGACGATGCCATATTCATAGGTGACTTTTCTCGATTTAATGCTAATAATATTGCTCTTTTGCTTAGATGTTTCCATGCTTGTTCGGGTTTAAAGATTAACATAAACAAATCGAGTATCTTTTGTATTGGTGTGGAAGATGTGGAGGTGTCTCAAATGGCCGCGGTTTTGGGTTGTCAAATGGGGTCTATTCCCTTTGTGGATTTGGGTCTTATGGTGGGGGCGAATATGAACCAGGTTAAGAATTAGAGACCTATCTTTGATATAGTGGAAAATAGGCTATCAAAGTGGAAGGCTAGCACATTATCTATCGGTGGTCGCCATACGCTTATAAAATCTGTGTTGGAAAGTCTTCCGACATGCTATTTTTCTCTATACAAATCCCCGATTGCGGTTATCAAGGGTTTAGAGACTTTGATAAAAGGTTTTTGTGGGGAAGTCATCAAAGTGGCAATAAGGTTCATTGGGTGTCTTGGGATCGGGTGGTGAGTCCAAAGGACAATGGGGGTATAGGCCTTCAAAAACTTAAAGATTTCAATGACGCTTTACTCCTTAAATGGGTTTGGAGATTCAAATATGAGGAGAAAAGTATGTGGAAATTGATAATTGAGTCCATTCATATGAATAACAAGACGTGGAGCTTTCTTCCTAGCAATAAATATGTTTCTAGGTTTGGCAAAAAATAGTTCAAGTTGAAGATAAGACAATCTTAGGCGAATTAAAAATGCGAAACTATCTTAAAGGCAAACTTGGAGATGGCAAGAGCATAAGATTCTGGGTTGATCCTTAGGTCGGATGCCTTCCCCTTAAGGATTCTATGCCAAACTTGTTTAGGCTAGAAGAAAACAAGTTATGCTCCGTGGCAGAGCGCATGAAGTCTTCGGGTCAGTGCTTCTATTGGTGTTGGAAGTGGAAAAGGCCTCCTTCTTCAAGCGTAGAACACGCTGAGTTGAATGCTATTATGGACAGCCTCAATATGATTCAGATATCGGACAGGAAAGATGTCTGGGAATGGCAAGGTAACAATTCGCTCGGATTCTGTGTTAAAGCTATAAAAACAATTCTGCAAAACTCTGTTGATTCCAGCTCTGTTTATGTGATGAAATGGTGTCAATGGCTCCCGAAAAAATTGAATATTTTCGCTTGGAGGGCGGAAATGGGCAAAATTCCGACGATTGAGGCGTTAAAAAGTCAAAATATTATGGTTAATGCAACTGGTTGCGTCTTTTGCGGTGATGCGATCGAGGATACGGACCATATCTTCACCGGGTGTATAGTTGTTGTTCAGATTTGGCAATGGCTGAGCAATTGGTGTCACATTCCTAACATCTATGCTTTCAGTGTTAAAGACCTATGAGAGTACAACAATTACATTGGACAAGGTGAGACAAAAAAGGAATGCGGTTCATGGGCTCATTATTATTGGTTGTTGGTGCATTTGGAAGGCTAGATGTGAGAAGACGTTTGCGAACAAAGATTGGAAGATTGAAGACATAAAGAACAATATTAAAGCTTTAGGATTTCTTTGGTTTAAGAATAGATCAAAACTTAAGACAGTTTTGTGGTCGAATTGGTGTAATTTTGACTTTTTGTAGTCTGATGTTGCTCGGTTTTCTATAGCCTCTGCCTGTTATCGAGGTGGTGTTGTGATTGAATTTTATCTTTCGAAAAGAAAAAAACATAATAACCCCCAAACATCTCCACCCAGCCGCCAAAATGATGAATACCCCTCTCACATGATGATAATGATCTCTAGATCAAGTGGTGGAGGGCTTGCATTTCTCTTGAGAGATGCAGGTTCGACTCTCACTTGGTGCAGAGTGAGGCACTGGTGGGCAATGATAGGAGACCCAGTGAAACCTGGGTTGGGTCCTTGAGCCAAACGGGTTTTACCGGTAACTTCACCGTCGTGCCTACGGGCGGGTGGGTTACCGGGTTTTCCCCAGAATTGGTGGTGGACTCGGGTTACTCTCGGAGTACTCCGTTTGTCCAGTGGGTGCCCCGAGAGTGCTCGGGATTGAGTTTGTTAGCCGTTAAAAAAAAAATTCCTTTCCAAAAATCTCAATTGATGTGTGATGCCCCCAAGAATTCACGTGATGTTTCTATCTCCAAATGATGATGATGTCTTTTATGAAAAGTCAAAAAGTCCCATGTGATGTTGGCTTTCTTTTATTTTCTTCAAACATCCACCTATGCGTGTATTACTATCCCAATATTGTCCAACATTTGCATACAAAGTGATGAATGATATCTTGTTCACGTCCACTGTCTGCGTGTGTATGTATGCTCATGGAATTTAATTTAGGACGTGGAAGACTAACAATAACCACCTCTATTGTTAGTCCCAACAATCCTATATGTCGACCCAAGTGTCTTGTGCTTCTCAATCCGAACAAGTCCCGGCTAATGTCAGTCACTTGATTATTATCCCTGGTTGTTCAACTTTCTCTCTAAACATCTTAATTTCACTGAATAAAATGATTAACCTGTAAAACCATAAACTCTCGTAGTTATCACATTCACGTCATATAATCACTTGAAACACACTCAAATACGTAATATAACACGCTTTAACACTCGGGTTTCACACTCTCGATCAACCAGCCTACTATTGAGGTTCGCCACCTATAACTCAATCTTTAAAAATACGCCAACTTTCGCTCGTAGTGATAATCTTACCGAAAATAAGCCATTTATAATTTATATATATACACACATTGACGAAGCTTTATTGGGGTCAAGGGTAGCCCTACCCCCACCGATTTTTCGCTCGTAGTGATAATCTTACCGAAAATTTCTGATTTTTTTGTGTGTAAACTATTGGATTTTTTAAGAGATCGGCCACCTTCGATTTGGATTTTGAGAGTCCAGCCCCCACTGAGTTTTCGTTCAAGATCCACAGTATATACACACACCATACATACTCTCTCTTCTATCCTTATCTCTTATTCACCTCCACCTCAATCACCACCACCACCACTGGCGCCGCCACAACCACCCCCTCTATATCGGCACTCGTACCTCATCTTCTCTTGTTGACCCGTCGTACCAAACATCAGTACCACCCGTTTGTCCCGCTGTACCAAATATCATTAATTTATTATTATTTTTTTTATTTAAAGTCAAAAAGAAAATTAAAAAAAATAAGTGTTAATGTATAAATGTGTGTATATGTGTGTATATATATATATATATATATATATTATTTATAATTATTTTTATTTTTTATTTAAAGATAAAAATAAAATATATAAAGGTAAAAAAACAAAAGAATAAATAGGAAAGGTTTGAGAATTGTCAAAACCATCTGTGAGAGTTAGCGATACATTTTAACTTAGTTTGTTATTTGAATGAAAATAACAATAAGACTCAGATATAAAAAAAAATATTTTTAAAGTAAAGTGGTAAAAGTAAAGTAAGTGACAATTTTAGCATTCTACTAAAAAAATAGGTTATTAATTTTTTTTTTTTTCTTTTTTGGCATTTAACTCGAAGAAAAAGAAAAGCAAGGGGTATGTTATTATTTAATTTAATATGATAATATAAAAGAAGTATTAGGGTTAGCATTGTCTTTAGTAGTTCCCCTGCGACGATTATTGTGGATTAATAATAATCAGTCAAGAGGTATGGTTTTGAGAACATTATAATATTCTCTTCTCTTGTCTTCTGTTAACTGTAACCCTAATTCGCAGATTACCACATATCCTATGATGACTTAAAGGCTCTTTTCGAGGAATGGGCTATTGAATTTGACACAGTCTACAAAACCGCTGAAGAGAAGCAGCGGAGGTTTTCGGTTTTTAGAGACCGTTTCTGGTGGGTTAAAAAGCACAACAGTTCCGGTTTTCATGACAGGGTAGGTATCAACAATCTCGCCGATGTCACCTTTGCAGAGCTTCGCAAGAGGTAACTGTTAGTTTTATATAATTGCATGTTACTACTACTCGAAATTTTACTATTTCAGAATACAAGTATGTTAACGAAATTGCGTTTAAATGATAACAACATTATACTAGTTTTACATCTTATCCTTCACCAGCACTTACACATTAACCACCACCATCGTACACACCTTCACCCCCGATCTGAAACCCACACCGATCCACAATCACCTCAACCTCGAAAACCCTACCTCCATCCTGTAACATGATTTGGGTGTCATCACCTATTATTGTTAGCGGAAGCCGTTATCATCGTCGTCATGGTATTCGTGTTCGTGTGTGTTTGTACAGAGAACAGAGAAACATGCAACTGGATATTGTATTGAAAAATATCTTGGTACCGCACAAACTGCCGGTAAATACATATACATACGTCTTGTAAGGGACGGTTGTTATCGACCGTTATTTTTGGCGGGAGTAACCACCTTTTAAACCGATATGTCATATGTGACATACCCCTACACATATATTCGATACATACACACATATCTACAAGTACAGTAATGTTATAATACATACTAGTCTTCCTATACTAATAAATGAAAAAAAAATTGTACACGTGTCACTTTCTGGTGCCTTCTCCCTTTTAATAATAGTATTACATGTTAATTTTATACACAAAATATAATATAATATTAATTAATATAGTTAGAGATAAACGTCTAAATTCAAATTTAATTAATAATTATCTATAACAAATATAAATGTATCAAATAATTTTAATAAGTATAATACTACTTAATATAGTTAGAGATCTAACGTATAATTTCAAATTTAATTAACAGTAAATTACTTTTGAGTCCCTATGTTTTAGTGGTTTTAACTACTTGAATCCAAAATCAAAAAGTTTAACATCTTGAGTCTCTAACCGCTCATTCACACCCTCGATAAAAAATTTAAAAAACCTTTAAGGTTGAGTTTTCTAAGTTCTCACAACTCGTATAAGTTTTCATTTTACCCTAACCATATATATTTGTTAAGATAAAATATATTATTTGGTTATAAACAATAAGTACTAATAAAGTATCAAATCACATGTACAAGTAACGAAAACATAATTGTTCTTTTTTTTACTAATTTATCTAAATAAGTCCTTTCATTAATAAGGATTATATACAAGTTTATAATTTATATTTTTCGTCATTCAACCCGTGTAATACACGCGAAATATAATATAATCAAGTTTATATTCTAACCAAGTTTATATTCTAACACTCCCCCTTAAACTAGATTATATTTGCGGGAGTGCATTAAAACGCTCCGATTTGCCTCGTTCACTGCTTTCTCAGCCTGCCTCGAACCTCCTCCTCTTTTGATCACTCTTTGTGCAATATTCCCGTAGCCTCCAAGATAGAGAGCGTAAGTGTCTTCGTTTGTGGGTCCCACTCCCTTAGCCGGTTCCTTATCATATCCTTGCAGATCATCTTGTGCTTCATTTGAAGTTGATTCTTTAATTATCTTTTCCCTTTGAGATTTAAAATCTCTATAATACCTTTCCAGAATGTGTAAGTACTGAGCATATAGAATTCGAGCCAAAACATTATCGCTGTAATCTAGCCCAAAATATTTGGCCATTACGACCCATAAGTTATACTCACTGACTCGTTTGTGTCCACCTTCCTTTTCGATGATAACAACAGGATCAAACAATTCCACCATTTGAAAAAACTTATTCTTAAATATGCCACGATGTGT
The DNA here is from genome assembly GCA_030545235.1 of Helianthus tuberosus. NCBI lineage: Eukaryota > Viridiplantae > Streptophyta > Magnoliopsida > Asterales > Asteraceae > Helianthus > Helianthus tuberosus. Next base: position 125,139,113 of record CM060352.1, read on the forward strand.
GCATATCTCAGTGGGTGATGAATTAAAGTCAAGTTCACTTAATATCGTGTCAATTTTCTGAAATTGGTTATGATCTTGACTGATCATTAATACAACAAAATCAGAATCCAAATAATCCCTTTTAAATTCATCATAGACCCTACTATCTCGTAATTTGATATAACCATTGTGAATTGTATAACCTGGTAGTCGATAGCAATAATGGGCTTGTTGTTCCCTTGTTTTCCGTTCCATTGTAGGTCTTCTAAATTTCCAGAAATTAAGGTAATTCTGGTTACTAAATCTCCTTTCCATTGCTAATAGTCCATCTGTCGCTAAAAGTTATTCTGCTATCTCTAAGGCCTTCCCTTCTTGTCGCTGAAGTTCGTCACTAAATCTTTCTTTCTTCTCTTTATCATTATTTTAGATTTGTTTGCAGAAGTGACTCTTGTATAAACTTCTTTAAAAAACAGAGCATCATGTCTTTTGCCATTCACATCCTTTATCATTGTAATTCTTCGTGTCCGATTGCTTCCTTGATCTTCACAATCATCTTTACAATCATCGTTGTAATCCCTTTCTTTTCTCTTGTGATGCTTTCGGTTAATTACCGATTTCTCTCTTGATTCCGTATCCTTGTCGTCTTCTCTATTGTAATAACCGTCCTGTCTTCCTGCATCTTACCGTTCAGTTTTTGAACATCTTTACAGGCCATCTCTTTGTTTTCGGGATCGCCTTCTTCTTTGTCCTGTTTCTCGAATTCAATTTCTTGTATCATTGAATTCTCTTCTTTCATTGTTATGACTTCACCTTTATCTCCGATATCTTCGAGACGTCCTGATTCGTATTCCAGTAATGCAATTTCGTATTGCAATTCCATTATTGCAATCTCTTGTGTCAAGATTGCAATCGCACGTAATCACGGACTTATGTGATCTGAATCGCTATTTGTTTCTCGCCTCTTCCCGTGTTTTTTTCCATCTTCTTCATCCGTATCTTCCCAGGATCATGTAATCCTAATTCTTCGTTTTCTTCCCACATGTTAGCGGAAGCCGTTATCATCGTGGCCATCGTATTCGTGTTCGTGTGTGTTTGTACAGAGAACAGAGAAACGTGCAACTGGATATTGTATTGAAAAATATCTTGGTACCGAACAAACTGCCGGTAAATACATATATATACGTCTTGTAAGGGACGGTTGTTATCGGCGGTTATTTTTGGCGGGAGTAACCACCTTTTAAACCGATATGCCATATGTGACATACCCCTACACATATATTCGATACATACACACATATCTACAAGTACAGTAATGTTATAATACATAATAAATATAATATAATCAAGTTTATATTCTAACAATTATATCATCAAAACCCAATGCAAGATTACAAGATCTGATGAGTTTCAAGACAGGCCCTCTTCTCTTCAGTTTATGTCATAACCACTTGAATCTTTAGAATGTTTTCGTGTTAGAACAAAAGGTTAAATTTTTGAATCTTTGGGTTTGATTATTTGTTGAATTTCTAATGCCTGCTTTAATCTTGAGATTGCTTCACGAATTTTTTATATGCCAGACATGGCTTGGTTGCATGGATTTGAAGAAGAATTTACTAGTTTATTACGAGTTGCATCCATTTTTATTTTTATTTTTTTTGCCTAAGCTTTGTCGTGTATTTCAGGGGGCGGGTGCGTGTCCTGCGCAAAGCTAATGGTTTTGCATGGTCGTTTTGGCATGAAAAGGCTTGACACTCTGTGCGTGGGTGTTTGAAGACTTGTATTTAATTATGGGTTGTCATTTTGGTTAGAAAGTTTGTATTTCAGTTTCCTATTGCTAGACTTTCGCTGTGGTTTATGTTTGAACTATGGTCAATGACAGTGGCGGATCTAGAAAATCCGCCAAGCCGTAACGTTTTATAAATAAGCCGTAACGAAATCGAAAAAACCTCAAATTTTTCCAAAATTTACACTAATTTTTCCAAATTTTTCCGCGCCAAGCCGTAGCGGGCGTTGCCCCCCGGCATAAGGTAGCTCCGCCCCTGGTCAATGATGTTTGGACTATGGTTTTTTAGTTGAACCTAATATGTCACATGCTCTGGTTTTGGGGTGTGACATTAGTTGTGTGCAATTGTGTCATATTAGCAATTTTTTATTTTAGTTTTTTTTTTTTTTTTTTGAACAACAACGATGGAACCTTTATTCAAGCATATCAAGGACAAACGACTCATAGCAAGACGCTATGAAGACGCAAACCAAATCAAGTACATAATTCTAGGAAAACAAACAGAATTACAAACCCAGGACATAATCATTAAAGCTAAAGCATGAACCTACACGATCTTACTCCGAAAATGCGAAGTGCTTCCATTCGTTCCATGTTATTCTTGTGCGTCTCGCTCTGAACCTTATCCAGTCATAAGATTCTTCTCTTATCTCTTCCACTATCCAACTCGGATCCGATTGCTTATTGTTGAAAATTCTGTTGTTTCTATTCCTCCAAAGATGCCAAGCGGTAAGGAGATAGATTGCATATATTATTTTTGCTTTATTCTGAGGCCAGTCAGACATATCGGCTAGACGGGATGAAAAGTCTTCACTATGATCCCGGAGCGGAACTCTGAGCCAAGACCAAATTTGCAGCCAAACACTCCTTGCAAAAGGGCAGTGAATCATGATATGGTTCGCGGTTTCAGTGGCAGCCTCACAGACTCTGCACATAACTGAACCGACATGTACCCCTCTTCTTCTTAAAGCTTCCATCGTTGGGATCTTTCCGTCTATCGCTCGCCAAGCAAAACAGTTGACCTTGGCCGTAGCAACCTTACTCCACTCGAACCTGTTCGGGTCTGAATTAATATCGATGATTCCTGCTAATTCCTTTCTAACGCATTTTACCTAAAACCCAGTCTCTATATTATTCTTCCAGCTCCAATTGTCTTTTCCTTGACTAATGGTCTGTTGTAGTAACAGAGTTTTTAGGTCCTCCCACTCGGTTCTTTCTTCTACCGAACTCGGAAGACGTATCCAATTCCAATCCCACAAGATTCCCCCGGTATTTGTCTTGTAATTTTGGTTGACTCTATTCTTCTTATCCTTTGCAATTCTGTAAATTAGCGGAAACTCGTCTTTAAGAGGCCGAGAGGCCGCCCATGGGTCCATCCAGAACATTGTTTTGCTACCGTCGCCGACTTTACTCCTGATGTTGCTTACCACATCAATTCCTTCCTTCATAAATTCTTCTGCAATCCCTACGATAAATTCTTCTGAAAAACCCGAACCCGAACAACCCAAACCCGACCAACCCGGACCTTAAATGGGTCGGTTATCGGGTCACTTTTTCCCAACCTAAAACCCAAACAACCCGACCCGAATAACCAGAAACTTGAAACCCGAATAAAAACCTGAACATTAGTTGTCTTGTTTTATATATGCGATTTGATTTAGAGTGTTTTGTATTTGAAACATTAAGTTTTGAGACTTTTGAATATTATCATACCATATTGTTAAATGATGTTTGAATATGTGATGATATTTTTTTTTAACAACATGATATATATATATGATGATATTTTCTAAAAAAAAACATTCTTTTTTTCATTTTACATCTAAACCCGAAAACCGAACAACCCGACCCGAACTAACTTGAACCCGAATAACTCATACCCGAATAATCCGAACTTTAAATGGGTTGGTTATCGGGTCACTTTTTCCTAACCAAAAACCTGAACAACCCGACCCGAAAAACCCGAAACCTGAAAAAATAACCCGAAGAACACCCCTACTCGTTACAGCAGAGAAAACCTATATATTCAAAATAGTTTACATTGATCGAGAACAATAAAGATTAATAGTATTACCAGTTGTTTTTTCTCTCATATTATAAAAAAATATTTAAAGTCTATATGAGTTAAACACACAACAAATATTTATGTTTCCTAAAGTTATTCTAGTATAAATATATAAAAAATAGCAATTATTAAACATTTCTTTTTATTCTTTTTCGATGGTAAAACATTTTTGTTTTATACACACTCAATTAACTTGGTGGGTGAAGAAAAAAAATGTATATAATATTTTAGCGGGTATTCAAGAAATGTATATATATAATATTTTATAAAGGGTCTATATATTCACACACATTTTTGCCTATTTCCACACCCTAATAGACGCCTCGTATAGGCCTATACGAGGCGTCTAGGGTTCCTTTTCCCGACCAACTTCTGAACCTCGTACAACGTCACATCAGTCACATCAGACGGAGAGTCTAGGCCTGTACGAGGGACCAATACGAGGGTACTAAGACGCCTCGTATAGGCTTATACGAGGCGTGTTAGAGACTGATTTGACTATGTGTCTGACATGTGACTTAAAGCAATATGGGGGGTCTAGAGCTATACGAGGCGTCTATGTTTCATATAAAGTGCTACCTACAGTGCATTCTTGGTCCTCTGAGAATTCAACATTCATTTCATTATGTTTCTTCTACGAGCTCTTTTGTGTGCATTTTTGTTCTTATCATCCCTGTCACACCCCCAAAATCCACACGCGGAGTATCACCGCTTGGAGGTGTGACTGACCAGGATCAAGCCACCAATCATATTGAACAATAAAGTAAAGTAATCAAAAGTTCAACCACACAATATAATTGGTGTCCAAAAACAATTTAATAAGTCTAAGTTATCAGCGGAAGCAAATAGTTAAAAACCCAAATAGTAAATTCAGAGTATTTAAGTTTCTCATGAACACTCAATGTCCATGCTCCACAACGACTCTTCCCCATACAAGCTCCTGATAACCTAATGACCTGCAAAGCATGTAGTAACGAGTCAACAATAATGTTGAGCGAGTTCACAGTTGGGTGTTTGTTTTAATGTTGTTTCGAAAACAGTTTCCTTTAACTGGCATCCCTGCCGTGGGGGTTACCCCATAGTTGAAAACGTGTTTTGTTTATTCCCGGTTACTCTGGCAATCCAGCCGTGGGGGCTACCCCATGATTAATTATCTGGCTCTCTGGCTGTGGGGGCTACCCCATGTTTATACTACTAGACTCGTTACCATATCGACCGCTGACTGTAGTCATGTTTATGTGCCCTTAGCGTCAATGTCTATCATCATTGACGTGCCCAGATCCATTAGTTCACGTCCGTCCTCTGCGGCACGGTGTGAGGCTTCTCAGACCTAAATAGCGCTATCTAACTAATGACCCGCTCGCCATTGGCCCGGCGATTAAGTCGATATAAAAAGGAGGGACTTCGTGATAGAGTTTTGGTCTAGTGAAAGTTAAATGTCCATGAGGATGAGGAATTACATTCCTGAACCCGTACTATCCTACCCAAGAAGGACGAGGAATCCATGTTCCTTAACCCATTCCCAACCCCTGGGAATCCCATGCTTTGTAGAAAGTGTGAACTCACCTTAGGTTAGCTCGGCAGATAAACGAAAGGTCGATCGAGCTGTTAGAGGTCAACCACGTCCTAACATGGTTACCATACAAGTCAGGTCTAGGTTCAAATAGTGCACGTATGTTTACATAAGTTAACAGGTTACTAACACGTATTGATCATGGCAAACACGTATAACACATTAGCAGTCAATTACATAACATACTGATACTTGTACGATCCCAAAGGTAAAGCCTAATAAACAGGCGGCCCAACCCCTTGTGCGATCAGCATAACTTGTGCGATCCACAATGGGTTGTGCGATTGGAAACCAACCCGTCCCAATAATAAATCCCAACATGTACACGGCCCAACAAACAATCATGAGTCTTATGCGATCCGGATAGACTTGTGCGATCCGGATGGCTTGTGCGATCGAGATTGGGCTTTGAGGCCCAACAGTTATCAAAACATAACTTGTGCGATTCCAATAGTCTTGTGCGACTACTGGTATCTTGTTCGACTGAACTTGTGTGATCAGATCAGGTCTTGTGTGACCTGATCTTGTGCGACTGAGAGAACTTGTGCGACTAGTTTAAATATCCGAAACTTATGTTATTTAGTTATATCATTCAATAGTTTCCTTCTTTACACACAATCAATCAACACAATCAACAGTTTTAGATTATGCAAACTATCGATCAAACAAGGGTTTTATCATCTAATTCATATAAACCCTAATTACATTCAAAGCATAAACAACAACTTATTAAATCATGCTATCTGATCCGATTACATAATCATACAACCGATTACATACATTCGATCCTAAATCATCATGCAAACAATCCGAAAACAAGACATGATATCCGATTAACATCATCATACACATGTGAGCCGATTTCATGAACATTATTTCTATTCGGTTCCTACCCACCTAAATCAACATCAAGCATATATCAAACCCTATAGTGATCAGACAGTTTGTTCATCATAAAAAATCCCGAATAACATATATTTGATCATATAACCACATCAACCAAAACGAAATCAAACAACAACATAACACTAACCGGTTAAAGAATGGAACGAGGATTGATCCGAATAGAAAGTCTTCGATGGAGAAGGGATGTGGCTACCGTCGAGTTCGTGAGGGAGAGAGAGAGATATTAGGGTTTGGTGCGTTTTCTTACTTTGTAACAAATGAGAAACAAAACTCCCTAAGGATGTGTGTATGCGTATGGAAGAGTGGGTCGAACCCAACTTGGGCTGCCCTAGGTTCGGATGCAAAGAGTGTTGCCCGAATGGGCTTGTGCGATCGGGTTGTGTTGTGCGATTGGTTCGTTTATATACATACATTCGTTACACATAACACATATCAAACATAACATTCCATTAATCATCAAGTTCACATAATCACATAGTGTTCACATACGTTACAAAGATAGGTTCTGAAATACGAGTTGTCACATTATCCCCAAGTTGAAAGAAATTTCGTCCCGAAATTTGGTACGTACTCACTGAGGAAGCTAGTTAAGTTGCATGGTTTTCCTGGGGTGTCACATCCTCCCCCCGTTGATCTGGAATTTCGTCCCGAAATTCCGCAGTAGCTTCAGCCTCAGTAGTGGTTGTACTGTTTGCGAACAATTGGGGATATTATTGTTTCATTTGATCTTCGCGTTCCCAGGTGAACTCTGGGCCACGACGGGAGTTCCAACGAACTCGAACGAGAGGTATTCTAGTGCGCTTGAGGACCTTAACGTCTCGGTCAGTGATTTCAACTGGTTCCTCGACGAATCGTAACTGCTCGTCGATAGTGAGCTCCTTCAAAGGAACTATGAGGGTGTCATCTGACAGACACTTCTTCAGATTCGACACGTGGAAAACGTTGTGAACTCCACTGAGTTCTGCTGGTAGGTTTAGTTTGTAGGCCACCTTGCCTATTTTCTCTATGATGTCAAATGGTCCAACGTATCGCGGGTTAAGTTTGCCTCATTTTCCAAAACGAACGACACCCTTCCAGGGTGAGACTTTGAGTAGCACTCGATCCCCAACCTAGAACTCGAGTGGTTTCCTGCCCTTATCGGCGTAGCTTTTCTGACGGTCACGAGCTGCCGCCATTCGTTGTCGTATTTGAGCAATCCTTTCTGTTGTGTCTACCACAAGTTCTGGGCCAGTGATCTGACTATCCCCCACCTCTGCCCAACAAAGAGGTGATCGGCATTTACGCCCGTACAATGCCTCAAACGGAGCGGCCCGAATGCTGGTGTGGTAACTGTTATTATACGAGAATTCCACTAGTGGCAGATGTTTTTCCCAACCGTTGCCAAAGTCAATCACACATGCCCTAAGCATGTCTTCAAGGGTCTGGATGGTGCGTTCAGACTACCCATCCGTTTGCGGGTGATAAGCTGTTCTCATATCTAAACGTGAGCCAAAGGACTTGTGCATTGCTTGCCACAGTTCTGAAGTAAAACGTGCATCACGATCTGAGATAATTGAGGTTGGCGCCCCGTGCCTCGAGAAAACTTCCTTAAGATATACGTCTGCTAGAGTGGAGAACTTATCTGTTTCCTTGATAGCCAAGAAGTGTGTAGACTTTGTGAGTCGATCCACGATCACCCAAATAGTATCATTTCCACGTTGAGATCTAGGCAGGCCAGTAACGAAATCCATGGAAATTTGCTCCCATTTCCATTGTGGTATCTCTGGTTGTTGAAGTAGGCCTGAGGGTTTTTGGTATTCAACTTTGACTCTCGCACAAGTCAAACATTTACTAACGTAGGTTGCTATGTGAGCTTTCATGCTAGGCCACCAGTACGTAGTTCTGAGATCGTGATACATCTTGTCCGAACCAGGATGTACTGAGTAACGAGACTTGTGTGCTTCATCCATCACAAGTTCGCGTAAGTTTCCATAGAGTGGGACCCAAATGCGCCCGGTTACGTAGTATGCACCGTCTTCCTTTTGTTCTAACCGCTGTCTTGAGCCGCGTAGGGCTTCAGCCCTGACGTTTTCTAGTTTCAATGCTTCTACCTGAGCATCTCGTATCTGTGCAGGTAGACTAGATTGGATAGTGAGTTATAAAGCTCGTATGCGTTTAGGTGTAGTATCCTTTCGACTGAGGGCATCGGCCTCCACATTGGCTTTGCCCGGATGGTATCTGATCGAGCATTCGTAATCATTCAGTAGCTAGACCCACCGACGTTGTCTCATGTTCAGCTCCTTCTGTTTGAAGATATGTTCGAGACTCCTGTGATAAGTGTAAATGGCGCACTTGGTACCGTACAGGTAATGTCTCCATATCTTAAGTGCAAAAACAACAGCTCCCAACTCTAAATCGTGTGTGGTGTAGTTCCGCTTATGAATCTTAAGTTGACGTGACGCATAAGCAATGACATTGTCACGTTGCATTAGCACACATCCAAGTCCCTGAATGGATGCGTCGCAATAAACCACAAAATCGTCTGTGCCTTCAGGCAATGAGAGGATAGGTGCGCTACAATGTCTATCCTTTAAGTGTTGGAATGCTGATTCCTGTGCATTACCCCAACGATAGATAACGCCTTTCTGAGTTAGCGAAGTGAGAGGTTGTGCAATCTTGGAAAAATCCTTAATGAACCTCCTGTAGTAACCTGCCAAACCCAAGAATTGGCGAATTTCTGTTGGTGTACGAGGTGCAGGCAAGTTCCTGATTGAATCAACCTTGGATGGATCAACGTGAATCCCATCCTTGTTTACCACGTGGCCTAGGAAATGGACTTCACGAAGCCAGAAGTCACATTTCGAGAACTTTGCGTAAAGCTGTTCTGTTCGAAGGAGTTCCAAAATAAGTCGTAGATGCTGCTCGTGTTCCTCCTGACTCTTAGAATAGATCAGGATGTCATCGATGAACACTATAACGAACTTGTCTAGGTAAGGCTTGCACACTCGATTCATAAGATCCATGAAAACCGCAGGTGCGTTTGTCAGCCCAAAAGGCATGACCAAAAACTCGTAGTGTCCATATCGAGTTCTAAAGGCTGTTTTGGAGACATCCTCTTCTCGGACTCTTAGCTGGTGATATCCCGATCTCAAATCAATCTTCGAGTAAAAGCTCGACCCTTACAGCTGGTCGAATAGGTCATCAATGCGTGGAAGAGGATAACGATTCTTCACCGTCACCTTGTTGAGCTCACGGTAGTCGATGCACATTCTGAAGGTACCGTCTTTCTTCTTCACGAATAGCACTGGAGCTCCCCAGGGCAAAGAGCTAGGACGAATAAAACCCTTATTCAAAAGCTCTTGTAGTTGCGTAGACAGTTCTTCCAACTCTGATGGAGCTAAGCGATAAGGTGCACGAGCTATAGGTGCTGCTCCAGGAGCTAGCTCGATTTGAAAGTCGACTTGACGATGAGGCGAAAGGCCAGGTAATTCCTCAGGATAGTCACGTACAATCGGAAAATCTTCTATCTTCTTCTCTTTTTTCGAGGTGTCAGTAACGAGAGCCAAAATAGCAGTGTGGCCCTTTCGTAAACACTTCTGGGCCTTAAGGAAAGAGATGATGCTCACAACAGCACCACTCTTGTCGCCACGAATCATGAGAGGTTCATCCCCTGAACGAGGAATACAGACGATCTTCTCGTTGCAAAGAATCTCTGCTTGTTGTTGGGATAACCAATTCATCCCAATGACAACGTCGAAACTACCCAAAACGATAGGAATGAGGTCGATAGAGAAAGTGTGACTAGCAAGAACAAGATTACAACCCTTGACTATGTGGGTGACCTCTAAACTTTTACCATTAGCTAGCTCTACAGTGTGCTTGGTGTTCAATAGTGTTGGGGTACGCTTAAGCATTTGACTAACTTTTAAGGACACGTAGCTAGTATCGGCACCCGAATCAAATAGTACAGTAACATAAAAGTCGTCCAATAGAAACTTACCCGTCAGAACGTTGGGATCATTCCTCGCTTCACCCTGGCCAATAACGAACACACGACCCCTTGCACCATTGCCGTTGTTATCCCCGTTATTTCCATTCCCCTGGTTGTTATTATTGTTGTTGTTGTTCTGGTTCCGGTTCAGTTGGGGACAATCTCTTTTGAAGTGGCCTTCAGCTCCACACTGAAAGCACCCTTTGTTGTTGCCTTGCTGCTACTGCTGGCGTTGATTTTGTGGGGCTTGTTGTTGACGATTCTGGTTTGCGGGGTATAAACTTCTGCAATCCTTTGCGGCGTGGCCTGGCTTGTTGCACCGATGACAGTTACTCCTGGTGCATGGCCCGCTGTGGTGTAGGTTACAGCGATTGCATTTGGGGTGATTTCCCTTGTACCCACCATGACTTTGACTACCAGATGATTGCTGACTGGGGCTCTTGTAGTCGTCAGTCCTCCTCTGCTGAGACTGGGACTGAACAGAAGTTGAACCTTTGCCAGAAGTTCCATCCCACTTACGTTTGTTGTCACCGGGAGTATCAGAAGTAGTTGTAGCACTAATACGTTTGGGTAGTCTGTTCTGCTCCACCGCCTGATCCTTGAGACGATGAGCCAACTTGATGATCTGTTGAATGGTGCCAAGGTTTGCTGAGGTCACGTGACTTTGAATCTCTGGCACTAAACCCTTGAGATACAGTTTGATACGTTTGATGGGAGGGTCTACCATAGTAGGACACAGAATAGCCAACTCGTTTGATCTTCTCGTATATGCTTCGATTTCTGACCCCGTCATCTTTAAGTTGAAAAACTCTACCTCCAGCTTATGAATGTCATCACGGCTACAGTATTCTTCCTTGATCAATTCCTTGAAATCGTTCCAGGGGGTGGCATTAGCAGCAACTAACCCCAGCATTTGGACCTGAGCGTTCCACCACGTGAGCGCTATCCCCTCAAGAGTGCCAGTAGCATATTTCACCCTGCGAGCCTCAGGGCATTCACACATCTCGAAGATAGATTCGAGTTTCTCAAACCAGTGGAGGAGGCCTACGGCTCCTTCGGTGCCGCTGAAAGTAGTAGGTCGGCAGTCCATAAAAATTTTGAAGGTGCACACAGGTGGCTGAGCATGTTGACCTGTCGTGGGTGTAAGAAGGGACAAGGTTAAGCACAAGTGTTGGTTTACGAGAGTAGGACCTAAAGATCCTAGAGTGAGTTTAGACTGCAGGTTATACCTCCTGCTTATGCGGCTGCAAGTGCCGCAGCAACTTGTTGGTTAATCAGAGCCGTCAACTGGGCTTGAGTCATGTTAACGCGTCCACTCATGATCTTCATATCAAAGGAAAACATGAGTGAGAGAGGTTCGTGAAAGTGCGATGACAGAAGAGAGTAAGCACACATGTGTTTTCAAACTATCGTTGCTACGTTTATCTAAGCATACCATAAGCAAAGTTCTATGTAATCTAGCAAGTAGGCAATAAAACATAAACCATATCACCTAGAATGTCGAGTCTTGCACGTGGAGCGAAGCGTCGTTGTGGACCGTTGAGCACTGTACAGGTTATAGTCTGGTTTTAACAAAAACTTTTTCCCTTATTAAAACCAAGTTCACTATAACCAATGGCTCTGATACCAATCTGTCACACCCCCAAAATCCACACGCGGAGTATCACCGCTTGGAGGCGTGACTGGCCAGGATCAAGCCACCAATCATATTGAACAATAAAGTAAAGTAATCAAAAGTTCAACCACACAATATAATTTGTGTCCAAAAACAATTTAATAAGTCTAAGTTATCAGCGGAAGCAAATAGTTAAAAACCCAAATAGTAAATTCAGAGTATTTAAGTTTCTCATGAACACTCAATGTCCATGCTCCACAACGACTCTTCCCCATACAAGCTCCTGATAACCTAATGACTTGCAAAGCATGTAGTAACGAGTCAACAATAATGTTGAGCGAGTTCACAGTTGGGTGTTTGTTTTAATGTTGTTTCGAAAACAGTTTCCTTTAATTGGCATCCCTGCCGTGGGGGTTACCCCCATAGTTGAAAACGTGTTTTGTTTATTCCCGGTTACTCTGGCAATCCAGCCGTGGGGGCTACCCCATGATTAATTATCTGGCTCTCTGGCCGTGGGGGCTACCCCATGTTTATACTACTAGACTCGTTACCATATCGACCGCTGACTGTAGTCATGTTTATGTGCCCTTAGCGTCAATGTCTATCATCATTGACGTGCCCAGATCCATTAGTTCATGCCCGTCCTCTGCGGGACGGTGTGAGGCTTGTCAGACCTAAATAGCACTATCAAACTAATGACCCGCTTGCCATTGCCCCGACGATTAAGTCGATATAAAAAGGAGGAACTTCGTGATAGAGTTTTGGTCTAGTGAAAGTTAACTGTCCATGAGGACGAGGAATTACATTCCTGAACCCGTACTGTCCTACCCAAGAAGGACGAGGAATCCATGTTCCTTAACCCATTCCCAACCCCTGGGAATCCCATGCTTTGTAGAAAGTGTGAACTCACCTTAGGTTAGCTTGGCAGATATACGAAAGGTCGATCGAGCTGTTAGAGGTCAACCACGTCCTAACATGGTTACCATACAAGTCAGGTCTAGGTTCAAATAGTGCACGTATGTTTACATAAGTTAACAGGTTACTAACACGTATTGATCATGGCAAACACGTATAACACATTAGCAGTCAATTACATAACATACTGATACTTGTACGATCCCAAAGGTAAAGCCCAATAAACAGGCGGCCCAACCCCTTGTGCGATCAGCATAACTTGTGCGATCCACAATGGGTTGTGCGATTGGAAACCAACCCGGCCCAATAATAAATCCCAACATGTACACGGCCCAACAAACAATCATGAGTCTTGTGCGATCCGGATAGACTTGTGCGATCCGGATGGCTTGTGCGATCGAGATTGGGCTTTGAGGCCAAACAATTATCAAAACATAACTTGTGCGATTCCAATAGTCTTGTGCGACTACTGGTATCTTGTGCGACTGAACTTGTGTGATCAGATCAGGTCTTGTGTGACCTGATCTTGTGCGACTAGTTTAAATATCCGAAACTTATGCTATATAGTTATATCATTCAACAGTTTCCTTCTTTACACACAATCAATCAACACAATCAACAATTTTAGATTATGCAAACTATCGATCAAACAAGGGTTTTATCATCTAATTCATATAAACCCTAATTACATTCAAAGCATAAACAACAACTTATTAAATCAAGCTATCTGATCCGATTATATAATCATACAACCGATTACATACATTCGATCCTAAATCATCATGCAAACAATCCAAAAACAAGACATGATATCCGATTAACATCATCATACACATGTGAGCCGATTTCATGAACATTATTTCTATTCGGTTCCTACCCACCTAAATCAACATCAAGCATATATCAAACCCTATAGTGATCAGACAGTTTGTTCATCATATTAAATCCCGAATAACATATATTTGATCATATAACCACATCAACCAAAACGAAATCAAACAACAACATAACACTAACCGGTTAAAGAATGGAACGAGGATTGATCTGAATAGAAAGTCTTCGATGGAGAAGGGATGTGGCTGCCGTCGAGTTCGTGAGGGAGAGAGAGATATTAGGGTTTGGTGCGTTTTCTTACTTTGTAACAAATGAGAAACAAAACTCCCTAAGGATGTGTGTATGCGTATGGAAGAGTGGGCCGAACCCAACTTGGGCTGCCCTAGGTTCGGATGCAAAGAGTGTAGCCCGAATGGGCTTGTGTGATCGGGTTGTGTTGTGTGGTTGGTTCGTTTATATACATACATTCATTACACATATCAAACATAACATTCCATTAATCATCAAGTTCACATAATCACATAGTGTTCACATACGTTACAAAGATAGGTTCTGAAATACGAGTTGTCACAATCCCGAAGTGTTGAAATGTCATCATACTGGGACGACAACTATGTCTTCGGGCAGTATTCTAGCGACAATTGAGTGTCCGAAAACGTTCCGGTAACAGTTATTAGCTTAAATGTTTTAATTACTTGTTGTGTTAGTTTATTATTTACTAATGATGATACGGTCGTCTATTTTTGAGGAGACTGGCGTTCCCGGTTCTAATTAGCAAGAGGAGGTTGTGTCTAGTATACAAGGAAAACAAAACAGACCGTTTCTAGATTTGTACACGCATCCTCCTGTTGATGAAACAGCCCATGTAGAAGACTCATACCATGCTAGTCAACCAAGTTATCTGACGCAACAAGGGTATCCGGATTATAGATACGGGTGTGAATACTCTTACGGAGTAGACGGTTGATACGGAGGAAACGGTGGATACGGAGGAGACGGTGGATATGGAGGAAACGGTGGATACGGAGGAGACGTTGGATACGGAGGAGACAGTGGATACGGAGGAGACGGTGGATACAGAGGCGACGGTGGTCATCGGCAATTCATTTCCCTGGGCACTCCTTACGTTCATCAAAACAATCCGGACGTTGGAGGATATGGTGGATATGGTGGTTATGGTGGATATGGTAGATATGGTGGTGAGGCACCTCCCATCCCGGAAAATCCGTACATAAAAAAGCAGGTATCAATTACTATTTTATTATTATTATTTATTATTATCATTATTAATATTAATATTGTCGATATTACAGGTTTTCAACTCTTTAGATGAACTAAAGAAAAGGATACAAGAAATAGCAAACGCGGATGGTTTCGTTATAGTCACCCGTCGATCAAAGAAAATCGGGGGAAGAACCGGAAGGGTATGGCTTGAATGTGATCGTGGTGGTGAGCACCAGACTACAACAACAATTAGAAAAGTCGGAATCAAAAAAACCGGTTGCTCGTTTTACCTGCTGGCTGTGCGAAACCACCCGTATGAAACCTGGGAGATAAAAAACGGAAAAATTGAACATAACCACGAACTTTGTGAGGACCTGTCGGCCCACGCGTTTGTGCGAAGGTTTACTCCAAGCGAAATGAAACTGATCGAGCAGCTGACAGCTCAAAACATGGAGCCGCGCAAAATATTTCAAACGATAAGGAAGCAGGACCCCGACAGGTTTCATGTTCAGAAAGACGTTCAAAACGTTGTAGCGAAGATTAGAGCCGAACAAAGACAAGGATTGACTCCCCTGCAGTCACTAGAAAACGTGCTGATAAACAACGACTTTATTTATGAGACACGGGAGGAACCCGGAACAGAGATCGTAATAGAGATCTTCTTTCTTCATTGGTACTCGAGAGACATGTGGCGTGCATTCCCCCACGTCATGCTGATCGATGCGACGTACAAGACAAACATATACAATATGCCATTTATCCAGATTGTTGGTATGACGCCTGTTATGGGTGATTTTCTGCTCATATATCCCGACTAATATTCTGACTTTGTTTGTTTTATTGTGACCAGGATACTGGATCAGGATATTGGTAATATCTTGATACAATATCCTGGTAGTAACTAATTAACCCACGTGCAGATTAAATGGTGTAACTCTCTAACGTTCAAATGGACTTCTACTCCTCAAGACTCGGGCAAATCAGTTAGATTATGGACGTTGAAGCCGGAAGACGTGGACTACAACGTTCACAAAGAGAATATTCTATATAACCCGGATTTATAGGCTAGTTAGTTAGTTTCTTTTTACTATAAATAGATTGATCAGATCAGATAAGAACACACACAATCTCTCGTACACTCTTTCTCTCTAGCTGCAAACACTCACAATACACTTACACTTGTATCGAAATCACATTGTGACACTTAGTCAATCCGCATTATATCCTGCACTGTATCCTGACATTTGAAGTAATAAGAAGAACAGGGCAGCTGTGATTTTCAGCTCCTGAGGTTTTGTGCTGGCGATCTAGATTGATCAAGGGCTTTCCTCGTATATCCCGTGTCACCCTTTACATTTTCGCTCATTGTTTGATCGTAGATACAGCTCAATATCCTGAGCCGTATCCTGAAAACTGTTTTTACAAACAACTTAATTAGCATATTTTCAACACACTTTCTTAGCACACTACCTCACTTAACTAATTTGATCTCCTAATTGCTTCGGTAATTTTTGACCAAAACAATTTGGCACCCACCGTGGGGCAAGTGGTTCTATTTCTACTAAAAGCTTTTGCAAAATCATTACTTGGCTTTCTATTTTCAAAACTTTTTGCCACACTATTTTCAATGGCCTCGAGATCAAACATGAGCTCTTCCACCATGTCTGCTACCACCTCTGCAACTATTGGTTCGGTGCTTCCACCACCTCCTCCGAGAACCCAAGCCTCTTCACTGCCTCAGGATGTTATCCCCGCTCACAATATTCAGGGATCTGCTCCTGTTTTGGCCTCTAATGAAGAAATTCTAAATTTGTTTGGTAGTGTACAGGAACAAATGAGGCAGCAGCAGGAGACCAACCAGATGCTGATAAGAGAGATACAACTCTTGAAATCCAGCTCAAGCAGGCCCGCTGAGGATACTGTCACTCCCTTGCAACCCAGAGCTTTGAACTTCAGTTCTGCAGTATATACTGAGGATAACAGGGGGAATATTGTGCCTAGCCATTCTCAGAATTATACTCCTGAGATACCCTCTTTCGTTAGGGTGTCAACTGTGAGAAGCTCAGGATATGCTTCAGGATATGGCCAGAATCCTCAGACTGGTAACGTATCTAATAATAATAATACTCTTGATACTAATGGTGTTGGATCTTTGCAGGATGCAGGTATGACATCAGCATTTTCTAGGGAGCTTCAGAAATTAAAGGACATGATATCCAGTGTACCTGGAGTGGTACAGCCAATTCCAGAAGTATCCCAAGACAGCCACAGGATATCCCGGTTTGCCTATCCTATTTGTGATGCTGAAATCCCAAAAAGATTTCAGACCCCCAACATGAAGCTCTATGACGGAACTACGGATCCTGAGGAGCATATTGCCCAGTATAGGGAAAGGATGGAAATCAACCCTATCCCTCCGGATCTCAAGGAAGCATGCCTATGCAAGGGTTTTAGTTCTACCTTAACAGGATCAGCCTTAAAATGGCTCTAAAACGTTCCTCCCCACTCAATTACATCATTTGCTCATTTAGTGAATTTATTTAATAATCAATTTTCTTGCAGTTGAAGTTTTGAGAAACTAACCAGTGATCTTTACAGGATAACCCAAGGACCTCAGGAATCCTTGAGGGAATATGTGAACAAGTTTAGTAAGGAATCCTTAGATATCCCACATCTTGATGTTGCAACAGCTGTGCAGGCTTTCAAGATGGGATTGCAAAAAGATTCTCAATTTTACCAGGATCTTGTAATGAATCCCTACAGGAATTTGGATGAAGCTCGGAACAGGGCTTTAAGATATATTCGGTTGGAGGATGACAAAAAGATGCAAGAGAGGATGAATTCATCCACAACCTATGAGTCAACCAACAGGAAATCAGAATCCTCATATAAACCATATCGCTCTAAGCCATATGGCAGAAATGACAGCAAAAAGGTGAATGTTGTTGAAGACGAGGATCCTGAGGAGTATCCTAAGTTGTCAGAATATTGTTTCTCTATTAATATACCTGAACTGATGTATGCTATGCAGGGTTTAGGAGACAAAGCAAGATGGCCCCGGAAGAATCAACAAAAAGCTGATTGGAAGGATAAGTCCAAATGGTGTGACTTCCACGAGGATTTTGGACATGTTACTGAGGATTGCATTGCTCTAAGGAAAGAAATATGCTATCTCTTGAGCAAGGGATATCTGAAGGATCTCGTAGGAAGAAAGAAGAATAAGGGTCAGGATACTGAGAAGGATCCTGAACGAGCAGCATCACCTCCTGCGGATGCCAAGATAATTAATTTCATTTCAGGAGGATCCGACATTTGCGGGACATCATATTCTGCGGCGAAAAGGCACGCGAAGGAAGCCAAGGCAGAGAGGGGAGATAAGCCAACCAGGATGTCAACCCTCACAACTGATAAAGTGATCACGTTCGATAACGATGACAGGGATACTGTCCAGGATCCTCATCATGATGCTTTGGTAATAACGTTATATGTTGCTAACCATTTTGTGCGCAGGATACTGGTGGATAATGGCAGCTCCGTCAACATAATTCAGCTGGAAATGTTGAAGAGGATGAATGTATCCCCGATGGATATTGTTAGGGGAGGATTTTCCAATGATCAGTGATCCTCAATTGTTGTTGGGCTTAGTGATCCTCACTTCTGTTTGAATTAGTGATCCTCAGAAGTATTACAGGATCAGGATCATGGATCATCTTAAGGATCCTTATACTAACGATTGTCTACTTTGAATATGAAGTTGTTTTGCTGGAGTACGAGCTTGGACTTGGTCTTGGCGATATTCCTGGAGCATATTCCATAATTATTCCGCACGTGCATGGCTGAAATGGACGTTATGGAGGTCGTGGAGGACTTGCACCAAATGCGGAATGTTTGTTAGCTTAGATATTATAGCGAGCTAAATAGAAACACTTGGCTATTTTTAGCTTAATACACACACTCGCAACTGCTCTCACCAGCTCTTGACAATTCACTTGGCGATTACACACGTTTTTGCACATTACACTATAGTGATCCTTGTAATTAGCTCGCTATCATCCGAAGTTGTAATACATTTCTTGTTTAATCTGAGTTAGTGATCAGTAGTTTCCATCACCCGAGGTTTTTTATGCCGGAGATCATTCATTGATCAAGGGTTTTTTCCTCGTATAAATCTTTGTGTCACTTGTTCATTACATTTCTGAGTGCTCCTTAGTGTTGTTCATTGATTCAAGCATCATACCTCACAACAGAAAGTTTGGTTGCATCATCATTGCTTGATTTTTGACCAAAACAGTTTGGCGCCCACCGTGGGGCAATTGGTGCTTCATTCCTAAGAAGATTCGTATTTCCGTGGTCATTTCGGTTCGTTACAACCAAGCAAATGGCTTCCTCAGCGAAGAACACTTCAAGTTTAATGCCATCATTCAGTTCTTCACAAGGCGTTCCCCCTTTGCCTCCACCACCTTCTGGATCCCAGAAGAATGCTGAGAATGCGGCGAAGAGACAAACCCCCATTTTCCAAAAACCACCAACTTCTTCTGTTTCCACTAATCCTACTACTAATGATCTTTTTAATCTGATTTTGCAGATGAGGGATCGTATGCAAGAGCAGGATAAAACCAATGAAATGATCCTCAGGGAGATAGGTGATATCAATAAATAGAAGAAATCGGTGGAGGATCATTCCCCATTGATGCCCAGGTCGCTGAACTTCGACACTCCAGTCATAACTTCCCAACACTCAGCAGCTCCAGACGTGCAATACTTGGGTGAATTACCAGGAAGACGTTATGGAACAACAACAATGACTCAGGCTCCATGATCTTACCTTCAACCTTCCGGAGCCTCTGTCTAGCATCAGGGATCCTTCGTCAGCTCAGGAGGATATTTGGGAATGCACTCGGTTCAAGGATCCTCCATGGTCCAAGAATCCTCCTCTCAGCCTCAAGGATCCTCCCTGGTCCAAGGATCCTTCCCGGTCCAAGGATCCTCCCAGGTCCAAGGATCCTCCCAGGTCCAAGGATCCTTCCCGGTCCAAGGATCCTTCCCGGTCCAAGGATCCTCTCTGGTTCCAGGATCCTTTCAGGTTCAAGGATCCAACATCTTTCAGGATCGAGGATCCTTAAGGAGTATGCAGCCTCCAAGTTCGGATGTTCATCAAGGAGACTTCATACCAATGCAGACCATTGCTTCATCTGGTCCTTCGATCATACCGGAATCCCATCAATATGGATTCACATCTAGAATTCCAAACATGAATCCTCTGGGAGGTAATACTTTCAATAATTCTTATAACACTAACCATGGCTCCATGCAGGATACAGGAATCAATCAAGCTATGGCTAGGGAACTACAGAAGCTTAAGGATATGATATCCAGTGTACCAGGAGTGGTTAAACCCATTCCTGAAATCGCAGATGGTAGCCATAGGATATCTCGTTTTGCACCACCCTTATGTGATGCTGAGATACCCAAAAGATTCCAGATACCATCCATGAAGCTGTATGATGGTTCAACAGATCCAGAGGAGCATGTGGCTCAATACAGGGAGAGGATGGAGATCAATCCAATTCCTGAGAGGTTAAAAGAAGCATGTCTATGCAAGGGATTTGGATCCACACTCACATGATCTGCTCCGAAATGGCTGCTAAGTCTTCCCCCTTACTCTATTACTTCATTTGCTAATCTAGTTAATTTGTTTAATAGTCAGTTCTCTTGTAGTAGAAAGTTTGAATGGTTAACTAGTGATCTATATAGGGTAACACAAGGTCAAAATGAATCACTTAGAGATTATATCACTAAGTTTAGTAAAGAATCCTTAGATATTCCTAACTTGGATATTGCTACGGCTGTAGAAGCCTTTAAAATGGGATTGCTTAGGGATTCATTATTCTATGACGATCTTGTTATGACCCCTTGCAGGAATCTTGATGAAGTAAGAACCAGGGCCCTTAGGTTCATCCGCCTAGAGGATGACAAAAGGATTCAGGATAGATTGACAGGATCCTCAAAACAGGAGAAACAAGGATCCTACTTTAGGAACAACAAATCAAAGTCCTGCAACAGATCTGATAACTAGAACGTGCATGCAGTGGAACAAGAAGAGGATGATGAGGATTATCCTCCTATTTCTGAATACTGTTTTTCTGTTAATAACAATGAACTAATCCTTGCAATGTAGAATCTAGGTGAGGAAGCTAGGTGGCCGAGAAAAAGTGATAAACCAGCTGTTACAAAGGATAAGTCCAAATGGTGTGCATATCATGAGGATTTCGGGCATCTCACTGAAGAGTGTATTGCACTAAGAAAGGAAATTGGTTACTTGTTGAGCAAGGGGCATTTGAAGGAACTATTGGGACGGAAGAAGTCAAGGATCCAGGATCCTGAAAGGATCCCGGAAAGGGCTCCTGCTCCTCCAGCAGATGCACAAGTTATTAACTTCATATCCGGTGGATCAGACATTTGTGGTACTTCCTTCTCAGCAGCCAAGAGACATGCTAAGGAAACCAAGATGGATAATGGGGATAGACCCATCCGGACCTCCACCGTCACCCAGGATAAAGTCATAACCTTTGATGAGGATGATCGTGTTGATGTCCAGGATCCTCATCATGATGGTCTTGTAATTACATTGTTTATTTCTAACCACTTTGTTCGCAGGATCCTTATAGATAGAGGAAGCTCTGTGAACATTCAGCTTGATGTCCTCAAGAAGATGAATATCCCGGAGTCTGATATTGTCCCAAGATCCTCAGTCCTTGTGGGATTCAGTGGGGAAACCAAGAACACATTGGGGGACATCAAACTCCCAATCTATATTGAAGGATTGCATTCTTATCAAAAATTTTGTGTTATAGATTGCTTATCTTGTTGCAATGTTATCCTTGGCAGGCCATGGATACATTATATGAAGGCAATCCCATCCACCTATCATCAGTGTGTAAAGCTTCCAAGTCCATGGGGAGTGGTGAAAATTGAGAGAGATCAACAAGAGGCTAAGAACTGTTATACATCATCAATGAAGCCAGCCTCAAGACCAAGGGAGCAATAGCAATTAAAGTATCCTTCAAGAGATGTCTTGGAGGCAAGAGAATAGGATTTGAAGGAAATCCTCATGGGTCCTGATGATCCTGAATCCAAGATCTTCATAGGATCAGGGATCCTTAGCGACAATGAACAGGAGCTAGTATCCTTCCTTAAAAGAAGGAAAACTACCTTTGCATGGAAACATGAGGACATGACAGGTATATCCAAAGATATAATTACTCATAAACTTGGCATTGACAGGTCATTCAAGCCTATACATCAAAAGAGGAGGAAGTTTGCACCTGAAAGGAATGTTATTATCCAGGAAGAAGTAGATAAACTACTTCGGGCAGGTATGATTAGAGAGGTTAAGTATCCAAGATGGTTAGCCAATATGGCTGTTGTTCAAAAGAAAAATGGAAAATGGAGGGTATGTGTCGATTTTACTGATTTAAACAAGGCATGTCCCAAGGATCCTTTCCCATTACCCCACATTGACTCCATGGTGGATGCTACCGTGGGTCATGAGTTGTTGACTTTTATGGATGCTTCATCTGGATTTCAACAAATTCAGATGGAACCATCTGATCAAGAGGATACAGCCTTTATGACCCCAACTGGTATATATTGTTATATTGCTATGCCATTTGGACTAAGGAATGCATGTGCTACTTATCAAAGGCTAGTCAATATGATGTTCAAGGAACAAATTGGACACACTATGGAAGTCTATATAGATGACATGGTGGTTAAGTCCAAGAAAGCTGAGGATCACCTTAGAGACTTGGAGGAAGCATTCAATATCCTTGATAAATTTAATATGAAACTAAATCCTTCCAAGTGTCATTTTGGTGTTAAGGCAGGTAAATTCTTAGGCTACATGGTGACAAAGAGGGGCATTGAAGCAAGTCCAGAACAGAGTAAGGCTATTGTGAATATCAAATCTCCTGCCAATGCTAAGGATGTGCAAAGATTGACAGGCAGGATCGCAGCCTTGAACAGATTCATATCCAAATCCTCAGAAAAGTGCAAGGAATTCTATGACATCCTGAGGAAGAACAAGAAATTTGAATGGACTGAGAAGCATGAAAGTGCCCTCAAAGCTCTTAAGGATTACCTATCCTCAGCCCCGGCCCTGATGAAACCAGAAAAAGGGGATATATTATCCTTATACTTAGTAGTATCCTCAAAAGCAGTAAGTGCGGTCCTTGTTAAGGATCACCAAGGTACACAACATCCTGTTTATTATGTAAGTAAGAGTTTACTTGATGCTGAATCCAGGTATTCACACTTAGATAAACTTATCCTTGCATTAATAATGGCATCTACTAAATTAAGACATTATTTTGAGACTCATGCCATTATTGTTAAGACTAATTTTCCAATTAAGAATGTTCTCAGGAAACCTGAAATGTCAGGAAGGATGGCTAAGTGGGCAGTGAAGCTGAGTGCATATGATATAAGATATGAACCAAGGACTGCCATCAAATCCCAAGCCTTAGCTGACTTTATGGCAGATTTTAGTAGTGACTTGCAAAAGGAAGCTGAGTTAGAAGTCCAACAGCTTGAAGAAACTAAAGATCCTTGGATACTCTTCACTAATGGAGCCTCTAATGTGAAAGGAACAGGACTTGGAATACTACTAAAATTGCCACAGGGGGACATAATAGCCCATT
Organism: Helianthus tuberosus; assembly: GCA_030545235.1. Classification (NCBI taxonomy): domain Eukaryota; kingdom Viridiplantae; phylum Streptophyta; class Magnoliopsida; order Asterales; family Asteraceae; genus Helianthus; species Helianthus tuberosus. Next base: position 125,162,676 of record CM060352.1, read on the forward strand.
CCATAGCTTGTGAATTTCAAACTACCAACAATGAGGCTGAATATGAAGCCTTGATAGCTGGTTTGCAAATTGCCAAGCATATGAGGATCAGGTATCTTGAGGTACACGTAGATTCTTTATTGATCACTAATCACTTTAATGGATCCTATGCTGTTAAAGGTGAAAAGCTAATCAAATATTTAGAGATAGTCAAAGAATTGGCACTCTCTTTTGTTTCCTTTAGTTTGACACATGTACCAAGGGAAGAGAATGCAGAGGCTGATGCATTAGCCAATTTAGGATCATCCTTGAAGATCCCGGAGGATATCAAGATCCCTATTATCCATATCCTGACCCCGGCTATCGAGGATCATGTAGCTATGGAGATAGGAGAGGATTCTGCAATCATCCCTAGTGATGATACTCAATCTCATTCAGGATCATGGATCCTTCCAATCATGAGATACATACAACATGGAGAGATTCCTACAGGAGAAAACCCTAGGGCTTTCAAAATTAAGGTATCTCAATTTACAATATTGAATAATATGTTGTATAAACGATCTCTTGCAGGACCATATCTAAGATGCATTGAGGATCCTGAAATCCAAGAAGTCCTAAAGGATTTCCATGAAGGAGATTGTGGAAACCACACTGGGGGCAGGGCATTATTCTCAAGGATCCTGAGGACAGGATACTATTGGCCCACTATGAAGAAGGATGCTGTGGAGTATGCCAAGAAGTGTGATCCTTGTCAGAGACACAGTAATATCCTTCACCAACCAGCAGAGCTTTTGCATCCTATATCCTCTTCTAGGCCATTTATGAGATGGGGAATGGATATAGTTGGTAAGCTTCCTAAGGCACCTGGTGGAAAAGTATTCATGCTTGTTGTGACTGATTACTTCTCCAAGTGGATAGAGGCTGAAGCCTTTGCTCAAGTCAGAGAAAAGGAAGTTATATCATTTATTAAAAGAAACATTATTACTTGATTTGGTATCCCTTCTGAAATTGTTTGTGATAATGGATCCCAATTTATTGGGAATAGAACTACTAACTTTTGCGACAGCTGGGGGATTAAGATGATAACATCAACACCAGTCCACCCACAAGCTAATGGTCAGGCAGAATCGTCCAACAAGATCATCATCAACAATTTGAAGAAGAAGCTTGGATCCAAGAAAGGAAAATGGGCAGAAGAACTACCTTATGTGCTTTGGGCTGATAGGACAATTCCCAAGAATTCTACTGGCCAAACTCCATTTTCTTTGGTATTTGGGGCAGAATCAGTGATCCCTACAGAGATGGTGGTTCCAACTGCAAGAACAAGCGTTTGTGATCCTGAAGAAAATGCTGAAAACTTGGTTCAAGACTTGGATACTATAGAAGAACTCAGGGATTTGGCAAGAATAAGGATGGCTAGTTATCAACAAAGGATGGCTGGAGCCTACAACAAAAACGTCAGGATCAGGAAATTCCAAGTTGGTGATATGGTCTTAAGGAAAGCATTTCAGAATACCACCAATCCTGCTGATGGAAAGTTGGCACCAAAATGGGAAGGCCCTTATTTGATTGAAGCTGAAGCAGGAAAGGGGGCATATCGATTGCTAACAATGGAGGGTGATTTGCTGCTAAGAGCTTGGAATGCTGTCCATTTGAAGAAATACTTTATGTGATAAGGATCCATGATCCTAACATCACAAGTATCCTTGAACGATCCTTACAAGACAGACGATTCTCATTTTGGTAATGATCTAATCCCAAACTATTTCATTTTTTAATTATCCTATATAAGGATAAGGATCCTGTATCCTTTATCCTCTTTTCACGTGATTCTGAGTTTTGAAGGTTCAGGTATCCTTAACTAAGGATTGAGTATCCACAGAAGTATCCAGTTATTTGGGCTTGACCCCAGTTATTTGGGCTTTACCCCAGTTATTTGGGCCTGTCCCCAGTTTCGCCAGTAGCGCACGATGATCCTGGTATAGTTCATGGCAATGGGATCAGTACTCGCTTTAGGGGCTGACAATTTCATTGTACTGGCTATATTCAGGATCCTACGTATAATGGTAGACGTACCATACATTCGTTCCTAAGGTTTCTAACGTTTTCACGTTAGCTAAGGTTTTGGCATTTTCATGTCACTAAGTTTGGATAGTCGCCAGTGAGGGCCATACTCCAGTTTACACACGATCCTTTGGGCTTGTCCCCAGTTATCCTTTGGGCTTGTCCCTAGTTATCCTTTGGGCTTGTCCCTAGTTATCCTTTGGGCTTATCCCTAGTATATTGGGCTTGTCCCCCGAATTGTTGGGCTTGTCCCCAGTTACTAACTCTTATCTTATATTGGCTTAGTCCCAAGTTGTATCCTATTTCAGGTTTATGGAGACAAACGACCAAGGATCCTTGATCCTTACCTTCTGCTAAGGTTTGTCTTTTGGTTATCCTGATTATAAGTGTTAAAGGTTAGGATCCTAACTTGGATTCTCAGGTATAATCCTTAACTATTTTGATTTTTTTCATTATTCATTTGAGTGACCCTTATCCTTTGACAACTGAACTTATGATCCTTAAAATATAGTACTTTTCGGAACTTGTCGACTATAGGATATGTGATCCTTGATCATATCCTAAACTTTTTGAGGATATTTATTAAATTTTTTCTTTACTTGATAAGTTTACACAAAATGAATATCAAAACAATCGAAAAGTAAAGTACTAACAAGGATAGCAACACAGGAAATAGCCAAAAAGTTAGAGTTATTTTATTCACAAAACATTAAACCCTTTAAGGTTGTCAAAATTGCCAACCCACGTTTCTACCAGCAAAACGTGGCCCGTCCACATGGGTTGGCAAAAGGTGTCCATTGTTTACGGGTCTTTGTAGTGCAGGAAATAAAAGACGGAATGATAACGAGTGGCTTCATCCTCCAAACAGAGGATCCATCCACCACCCATTATCCTACCTATTGTTTAAAGGATCCATGATCCTTCACCCTAGAAACTATTGTCTAAAGTTATTACAACCCATCATTGTTCAACAAAAACATCATAACCAAATAACCAAACTTAAAAAAAGGGCTCCGACTACGTCTAGAAATGTCCTTCATCGCCCATTCCTACAGCTTACACCTTTGCTGCATCACCATCTCCTCCAGCTCCAGCATCCTTCACCTGATCCTTGCCACTGCCACCAGCCTCGATTGCCAGAACCTCATCAGCCTCTTCTTCATCCTCCAACTCAGCCAGCCTAGCCTTCCAGCCCTCCATGTCCTAGTTGCTCCTGTCAAAATTAGGATCCTGAGCTTCTTGGGCCATCTACAACTTGGTCTTGTACATGGCAATGGTAGCGGAGACTTTAGCATCCTCCATGATCTCGTGCTTCTCATAGTCAGCATTGATCTGAGCTGCAACCGCCTGAGTTTTGGCATCATTGAGGTCCTTTTCGAGGGAGGCAATCTTGTGATCCTTGAGCACCGCCACTTTTTGGAGGTCAGAGTATTTCTCCTCAATCTCTACGACGTTCCCAACATAGTCCTCGATTTCAGCAAATTTCTGCAAAGAAGACAATGCAAAGCTCAAGATCACGTGATCCTCAAGTGGGCAGGATAGTTAAGCTAAGTCAGTGATCCTTACGTCAGCAAAGTACTCGAGGAACTGATGACGGATCAGAGGCAAGCCTTGTAGATTGTCAGCTTCAGAGGTCTTCCTTTTCTTTCCACCTCTTCCCTTTGAAGTGGTTGCCTTGGGGATCGTGACAGCTGCGCTGGCAGCAAGCTTCTTCTTTGAGGATCGGACAGTGTCAAGGTCAGTGACACTGAATTTGGAGGCAGATCTAGAAGATTTTCCAGCACCTACACATCCAAAACAGATAAGTATCCTTATCCCATTTCTATTTAACTATTTATTTAAACATTTAATTATGCAAAAAACAGGATACTTACTCGACATAGTAACAGAACCTGAGGATACTTCTTACGAATCCTGGGTATTTATTTTAAATGATCTTCTTGCAGGATCAAGTCTCCGGAAAGCGGCAAGTCTTTCCTGTGTTGCAGGTGTTGTGATGAGGTGTGCGACAGTAATAGCTGCAAAATAGAAACAAAAAGACGTTAGTGATCCTTAAACAAAAACAAGGTCATCTGGTGATCCTCCTAAGGATCCTCTATCCTACCATGGGTGGTCCACTTCCTTGGCAGATCCTTTCCATCAGGGATAGAATCCCTTCTGACAAAGAAGAATCGCCTCTTCCAGTTGGTGTCATTCTTAGTGGCCTTGAAGATGGGGTGTTCTTCACCAGGTTTATGTTTGAGTAGATATCGGTGGGATCCATGGCTTACGAGGTCGTACATCTCTGCCAACTCCGACATTCCCAGATCAATGCCTTCTTGCTCAATGATCCTTTCAAGAGTATATAAGACCCACCAGATCATTGGCATCGCTTGAATGTAGGAGATGCCGGTGAGAGAGAAGAAAGACTGGGTGAATTCAGGGAAAGGATACGAGTATCCTATTGTTAATGGTGTGACCGGAAAGGCTACCCAGGTTTCAGAAATATAATCACTTAGAACGGTGGGATCAAATGGTTTGAAACCGGTGTTTGCCAGAAAGCAATGTCAGATCCTGTCTATATGTGGATCAGTGAAGCAGCATCGTTCTTTTGCAGAATCTTTTATGATTCCTTGGCTTTTCAAGGGGTTGTCCTTCTTGTGATCCTTAGCCGGTGAGGATCTTAGCATCATCTCGATTATGACGGTGGTGAAGAAGAAGAAACAGAGTGAGAAGATGAAGAGAGAAAGGAAAGAGAAATACCTGTTCAAGTCTTCGAATGAAGATTTAAAGGAAGAAACGCACGAATTTAAATGCTCTCTAACCCTTATCTCTAACTTCAATTTATAATGATGATTTTGCAGGATAGTCACCTCAATGACGTCATGTTCGCAACGGCTAGTCAGGATTCAACGGCTATATATCCGTTAGTTGGTTACGAATAAGAACGAGAAAATATAACTCGTTTATTTACAAATTACTCCTTATATTTTGGGGGCAATTGTTAGGGGAGGATTTTCCAACGATCAGTGATCCTCAATTACTGTTGGGCTTAGTGATCCTCACTTCTGTTTGAATTAGTGATCCTCAGAAGTATTACAGGATCAGGATCATGGATCATCTTAAGGATCCTTATACTAACGATTGTCTACTTTGAATATGAAGTTGTTTTGTAGGAGTAAGAGCTTGGACTTGGTCTTGGCGATATTCCTGGAGCATATTCCATAATTATTCCGCACGTGCATGGCTGAAATGGACGTTATGGAGGTCGTGGAGGACTTGCACCAAATGCGGAATGTTTGTTAGCTTAGATATTTTCCATTTTTAAAGGGGATAGCGAGCTAAATAGAAACACTTGGCTATTTTTAGCTTAATACACACACTCGCAACTGCTCTCACCAGCTCTTGACAATTCACTTGGCGATTACACACTTTTTTGCACATTACACTATAGTGATCCTTGTAATTAGCTCGCTATCATCCGAAGTTGTAATACATTTCTTGTTTAATCTGAGTTAGTGATCGGTAGTTTCCATCACCCGAGGTTTTTTATGCCAGAGATCATTCATTGAACAAGGGCTTTTTCGTCGTATAAATCTTTGTGTCACTTGTTCATTACATTTCTGAGTAATCCTTAGTGTTGTTCATTGATTCAAGCATCATACCTCATAACAGAAAGTTTGGTTGCATTATCATTGCTTGATTTTTGACCAAAACAGATATTACTTCGAAGTCCACTGTGCTTGTTGGTTTCAGTGGAGAAGCCAGGAATACCGTAGGGGAGATAAAGTTGCCCGTGTATGTTGAAGGGGTCAACTCAATGTAGCGCTTTTGTGTCATGGACTCCTTATCCTGCTATAATGTTATATTAGGTAGGCCTTGGACTCATGATATGAAAGTTGTGTCGTCAACCTATCATCAATGCATCAAGATCCCTACCCCTTGGGGAGTAGTCAAGGTGGAAAGTGATCAGCAGGAAGCAAAGGAGTATTATTCTTCTTCGATGAAATCCTCGACAAAGCCTAGTGCAGCATAGCAATTAGAGATGCGAGGCCAGGATATCATGGAGGCTTCAGAACAGGATGTAAAGAAAATTATCCTGGATCAGGATAATCCAGATATCTCGGTGCTCGTGGGAACCAATATCCCTCAGGATATTGAAAACCAATTGACTAACTTTTTGAAATGCAGGATGTCAACATTCGCGTGGAAACACGAGGATATGACAGGTATTTCAAAGGATATTATAACTCACAAGCTCGGAATTGATAGGTCTTTCCAGCCTGCCAACAGAAACGAACGAAGTTTGCTCCAGAACGAAACGCAATCATTCAGGAAGAAGTTGAAAGATTATTAAAGAGCAAGATGATTAGGGAAGTGAAATTTCCCAAATGGCTGGCAAATGTAGTTGTGGTGCAAAAGAAAAACGGGAAATGGAGAGTCTGTGTAGATTACACAGACTTGAACAAAGCTTGTCCCAAAGACCCATTTCCTCTACCTCATATTGATTCAATGGTGGATGCTACTGCTGGCCACGAGATGTTAACCTTCATGGATGCCTCCTCAGGATTCCAACATATCCAAATGGAACCCTCGGATCAGGAGGATACTGCTTTCATGACACCGACAGGTATTTATTGTTATACTGCTATGCCTTTTGGTTTAAAAAATGCAAGTGCAACATACCAAAGATTGGTGAACATGACAAGCTGGGGGACACCATGGAGGTGTACATCGATGACATGGTAGTAAAATCTAAGAGGCTGAGGATCACCTCCATGATATTAAGGGAGCATTCGATATCCTGGACCAATACAACATGAAGCTAAATCCTGCTAAATGCCATTTTGGAGTGGGAGCAGGAAAGTTTCTAGGATATATGGTGACGAAAAGGGGGATAGAGGCAAGCCCAGAGCAGATTAAAGCTATCTTGGATATCAAGTCACCTTCAAATATGAAAGATGTTCAAAGACTAACAGGGCGAGTAGCAGCATTAAACAGATTTATCTCAAGATCCTCAGAAAAATGCAAGGAATTTTATGATATCCTGAATAAGAAGAATAAGAAATTCGAATTGGGAGAGAAGCATGAAGCAGCCTTGCAGGATTTGAAGCAGTATCTTTCAACCGCACCTCTATTGATGAAGCCTGAGGATGGTGAACCATTGATGTGCTAAAAATGGTCTAATTAAACTAACTAATTCTAACCCTAAATTAGACACTCTAAGTTTTAAATTTATAAAAACAGACTCTCTAAAACCTAGACCACACCACCGGCAAGTGTACCGGTCAATGCAGTATAGCCTAAGTAAGTCCGAGTATCGAACCCACGAGACTCTCTAATTACGCTAATTAGACTCTATCTAGACCTAGACTGACACAGACTCTAAATGTTGATTGGGGGGGGGGGGGGTACGGAAAATCTAAGGAAATCTATTTAAACTAATTAATTAACTAAGAACTAGACTAAATACGAAAGAAGGCGAAGACGATTCTTATATGAGAACACGACCACCTAGACAAGAATCTTGAATTGTTTTTAAGAGATTACCGATTAAGTTAAATGCACGAGTTATGGAACCGGGATCTTATAATACTAAACCTATTAAGAACCAACGAGGCCCCTCGACCCTTCTCAAGGAGAAACCTGTGGAGCTACCTAGGCCGTTAATCCTACCGGTTATTAGACGCCTTCCCAGTTGTCTAATTATTGTGTAAGTACCCTAATGTTGACCTATTCTTTCCCAATCCTAGATCTAGGGTAATTTGAAATAATTAATTTGACTTGATAGACTTATAAGACCGACAGGTAAACCAAGACATATCCTTTCCCAAGGCCTATCTAAAGCAATTCGCCGGGTAAGACCTACCAATAGCCCCTCACTTCCCAGGTATTAGGACTAGTAGAACACTAAGACTTAGCAAATTATTATCAGTTACTTCTAGAGGTTATCGGCCGATTCTCCCTAAAGAGTTAAGATTTCTTACGTGATATAGACACTCACCAAAATCCTAAACCCTAGTATGACTCTATGTTGTGATATAGACCGTCACTAAGAATCATACGAAGCAAATGACAATAATAAACCAAATCAAAGTACGCATGTGCATCAAATAAATAAAACAAACTCTTTACTAAACACAATCAATCCATAATATTCATGCAATTAACGAAAACGGTAAAAACATTAATCAATCCATTCATCAAAGTCTAGGTGGTTTAGAAAATTAGCCAAAGAACATAGTCTTAAAAATAATAAAACTAGGTCTCAAACAAGAATTCTTTGAATAAAAACAAAGAAACTAGAAAATAAGAGAAACTGAGTAGAAAAACCCGTTAATCCCTTGTTCTCCAAGCTTCCCGCTCAATCCCGATGATTCCGTTCCTTGCCAAATAATCTATAGAATTCGTCCAGTCGATCTTCGTAATGTTCAGCCGTGCCTCTGATGTTCTTCTCCCAGCCGTATATGTATTTCTCTATCTTTAAAAGTGGCGTCCAACTATCTTTTGTTTCAGCCGTATGCCCTCCTCTATATGGGCTTGTAGCCCAATAGAATATATAGCAGCTTTTGTTTCGATCTCCAACAAATATATAATAGGCTTTTGATTCACATGCCCCATCCCAATTCACGTAAATAATGCATGACCTTTTCATCTTTTATGGCCAAAAAAAAATACTACTAGGCCCACTCTTTTCTTTGCTGTTGTCGAAAATAATAGGCCACCCCCATGTTGCTTTTTGAATTTCTAATAGTGTCCAAACTCCAATAATAATAATAATATCAATGGCAGCAGCTTTCATCATATGGATATCTTAGCAAGAGAAAATAGTGGCAATTTTACTTCGGTCACTGGTGGTCTACTCTACTCAACTGACTGATTATTCACTTATTACTCGTTTTCGCTCCATTTGCACCAGGACCTGCCAAAACAACAAATAATATAATATAATACTAAAAACTAAATAAAACAAATAAAAACTATACAAAAATTGTACAATTTACACGGGACAAATATGTGTATTTTACCCCACATCAAATATCCCCACACTTAACATTTTTTCGTCCCCGAAAAAGAATTATGCAACGGAATCAGAGACGGATAAATACTCGGGTCAAAACATATGTATATTTTATTAAAACCAAAACTTGCGTTAGTCGCGATTGAGAATATAATTGTCCCTTTAAACCCAAGTCCAATCTCAAGCCCTTATCATGTGAATTTAATTTAAGTGCGGTCAATCCACTTAGGGTCTCACACTAGAATCTACAGTTCATCTACTCCCGCCTCAAGCTTATAGAACTAAGGGAACGATCACTGGACCAATTCCCAACCGTCTTATATCAAAACCAAGAGAGTTTACAATCAATTTTTTTTTCTTTTTTTTTTCTTTTTCCATTTTTTTTTCTATTTTTGCTTTTTTTTTCTCGTGAGTCTAGACGATGCTTTCCCTAACCAAGAGGTATTCCGGCTGTAGAGTCGCTATCCCCAACCACAGATTACTTAGGTTTCGGTACTTTTAATCGGCAATTCGATTTCACACATCCCAGAGGCATTCCGGCTGTAGAGTCGCTATCCCCAACTCGGATTACATAGACCTGTGTTACTTTCATTTAGTTTCTAGCTCACTTTTTATTCTATTTTTTTTTTCCGCAAGATCACAAACTCTAATGGTTTTAACTTATAACGGTGCCTCTTATACTCTTATTGGCAGTTTTGATTTCCCATATCTCCCAGGCGAGAACCCACTAGCAGACCGACAATTAAGGTATATTAACTCAAAGGGACTTAAAACCAAACCCGGGCCTATCCACATATCCCTAACTAGACGCAAGCTCGATTTATTTTAATCTCTTATTATTATTATTCGAACCCGAGCAAAAATCCATCTTTTCTATCATTTTCCGTTTTATTTATGCAAACTTCTCAAATCGAAGGACATTTTTCTGATTTTTTCAATTTTTTTATTTTTAAATTTTTTTATTTTTTTAAATTTTTATGACTCAAGACTCTACTAACTAGACACTAAACGATAGTTTCCCATCCCCACACTTAAACTCTACATTGCCCTCAATGTAGGATGGAAACCGACTCAAAAGACTAAAATAAATAAGAAATAAAAAGACTAAGGGCATAAATGGAAAGGACTTAGCTGGTTATATTAGCGCGTAAGCTCCAAATCTCTCGTCCAATCCAGCTCGATCGTATAGCATTTCGGTCGCGATCGGCTTTGACACTGACTGACATGCTTGGTAAGTGACTTGAAATTTGATAAGCAGCTCCAAAATCACCCGAATGGAGATTGAGTACGGGTGGTACATATTCAAACCTGCAAAACAAAGACAAGCAAAAACCAAAGCAGTACCGACTCTAAACAAAATACGACTCAAACACTACTAAATAAGACTCAATATATAAAATAAAAGACTTAAAATACAAACTCTACAAAACCTCCCCACACTTGAATTTAATCAGGAGGTTTTTCCTTGATCTGGACCCTATCTAACCCGTTTAATTCCACCCGGTTCTCAAAAATAGTTAAAAAATTAACCATGGAATTATAAAATATTATAGAACTTTGAAACGGGTCAGACCACCAAACTTTGAACTTACCTGGCATGAAGCAGATGCGTGGCATGTATTGAGAGGACTGATCGTGCTTTAAAGGCTCTTTCTTCTTCTTATGGCCACCCTCGATTCGTAACCAATTCCGATCCTTCCCTTTTCTTGCCTTCTCCCGCGGTCTTGATTTTTGAGTGGCTTTTACCAATACTTCCACGGGCCAGCTGTGGTGTTCTTCCTCTTCCACCACTTGTTCTACTTCTTTGAGAAAATCCCCACACTTAATTTCTACATGCGGTGTGGGTTCACTTATTTTCTCGGGTTTACCTTCTAGTAGGGTTTCTAAATTTGCTAAATCACCCAATGGATCAAATTCCCCTACTTGTTCAGATTCTAATAAACCTTCTAACTCCCCTAAAAACTCATCTTCCCAACTTAACACTTTTTTCTCAACCTCAACTTCTACCTCATCATCAAACATACTCTCCAAAGAATCACCTAAATCTAATTCCTCTTCAACATCTACTTCCTTAACTAATGATTCTTGGTAGACTTGTCACTCTTCTTGTTCTTCCTCGTCATCTGAATCACTCTCTCTCACTATCCCGCAATTAGCCAACTGCATCTTAATCTCATCTTCTTCACAGCCAAAATCAATGATGCCCTTCTTCTCCGTTTTTTCTACTTCTTCTAATCTCCTAAACATTTCTTCTACTGAACATCGAATGTCTGAGAGTATAGACTCGTGATTTTGAAACAGGACTTCATGTTCTTGAAACATTTTCTGAGTAGTCTCATACGTAGCAACCAGTTGAGCTAACAACCCCATTATCCTATCCAACTGGTCCTGATCATAGACTTCAGAATTTTGCTGTTGGGGCTGGTGATACGGTCCCTCATACTGGTACGAGGGATACCCCTGTGAAAAATATGACTGCGGCTGCACATAGGGGTTAGTATAATAATGTGCAGAGGACCCCTCATATTGTGGGCACTTAACAGTAAAATGAGGTCCTCCACAAATTTCACACATATTCACAAGACTCAAGAAAAATAAAAGACACGGACAATTAGACTCCTATGACTCAATATACAAAAGCAACTAGCACGTATGATGTCAATTAAGTCCAGATAAAGTAATCAACGAAATTGCCAAAGAGTCCCCGGCAACGGCGCCAAAAACTTGATGTGCTAAAAATGGTCTAATTAAACTAACTAATTCTAACCCTAAATTAGACACTCTAAGTTTTAAATTTATAAAAACAGACTCTCTAAAACCTAGACCACACCACCGGCAAGTGTACCGGTCAATGCAGTATAGCCTAAGTAAGTCCGAGTATCGAACCCACGAGACTCTCTAATTACGCTAATTAGACTCTATCTAGACCTAGACTGACACAGACTCTAAATGTTGATTGGGGGGGGGGGTACGGAAAATCTAAGGAAATCTATTTAAACTAATTAATTAACTAAGAACTAGACTAAATACGAAAGAAGGCGAAGACGATTCTTATATGAGAACACGACCACCTAGACAAGAATCCTGAATTGTTTTTAAGAGATTACCGATTAAGTTAAATGCACGAGTTATGGAACCGGGATCTTATAATACTAAACCTATTAAGAACCAACGAGGCCCCTCGACCCTTCTCAAGGAGAAACCTGTGGAGCTACCTAGGCCGTTAATCCTACCGGTTATTAGACGCCTTCCCAGTTGTCTAATTATTGTGTAAGTACCCTAATGTTGACCTATTCTTTCCCAATCCTAGATCTAGGGTAATTTGAAATAATTAATTTGACTTGATAGACTAATAAGACCGACAGGTAAACCAAGACATAAACTTTCCCAAGGCCTATCTAAAGCAATTCGCCGGGTAAGACCTACCAATAGCCCCTCACTTCCCAGGTATTAGGACTAGTAGAACACTAAGACTTAGCAAATTATTATCAGTTACTTCTAGAGGTTATCGGCCGATTCTCCCTAAAGAGTTAAGATTTCTTACGTGATATAGACACTCACCAAAATCCTAAACCCTAGTATGACTCTATGTTGTGATATAGACCGTCACTAAGAATCATACGAAGCAAATGACAATAATAAACCAAATCAAAGTACGCATGTGCATCAAATAAATAAAACAAACTCTTTACTAAACACAATCAATCCATAATATTCATGCAATTAACGAAAACGGTAAAAACATTAATCAATCCATTCATCAAAGTCTAGGTGGTTTAGAAAATTAGCCAAAGAACATAGTCTTAAAAATAATAAAACTAGGTTTTAAACAAGAATTCTTTGAATAAAAACAAAGAAACTAGAAAATAAGAGAAACTGAGTAGAAAAACCCGTTAATCCCTTGTTCTCCAAGCTTCCCGCTCAATCCCGATGATTCCGTTCCTTGCCAAATAATCTATAGAATTCGTCCAGTCGATCTTCGTAATGTTCAGCCGTGCCTCTGATGTTCTTCTCCCAGCCGTATATGTATTTCTCTATTTTTAAAAGTGGCGTCCAACTATCTTTTGTTTCAGCCGTATGCCCTCCTCTATATGGGCTTGTAGCCCAATAGAATATATAGCAGCTTATGTTTCGATCTCCAACAAATATATAATAGGCTTTTGATTCACATGCCCCATCCCAATTCACGTAAATAATGCATGACCTTTTCATCTTTTATGGCCAAAAAAAAATACTACTGGGCCCACTCTTTTCTTTGCTGTTGTCGAAAATAATAGGCCACCCCCATGTTGCTTTTTGAATTTCTAATAGTGTCCAAACTCCAATAATAATAATAATATCAATGGCAGCAGCTTTCATCAGATGGATATCTTAGCAAGAGAAAATAGTGGCAATTTTACTTCGGTCACTGGTGGTCTACTCTACTCAACTGACTGATTATTCACTTATTACTCGTTTTCGCTCCATTTGCACCAGGACCTGCCAAAACAACAAATAATATAATATAATACTAAAAACTAAATAAAACAAATAAAAACTATACAAAAATTGTACAATTTACACGGGACAAATATGTGTATTTTACCCCACATCAACCATTATCCCTATATCTTGCAGTATCAGGGAATGCAGTAAGTGTTGTCCTTGTAAAGGATCATGAAGGTCAGTAGTATCCTGTCTATTATGTTACTAAAAGTTTATTAGATGCTGAAACTAGATATTCTCATTTAGAAAAATTGATATTAACCCTAGTTATGGCGTCAACAAAACTTAGACATTATTTTGAGACACATACGATTCATGTTAAAACTAACTATCCTGTTAAAAATGTGCTTAGGAAACCCGAGATGTCAGGCAGGATGGCTAAGTGGTCAGTAAAATTAAGTGCCTATGATTTAATATATGAACCTAGAAATGTCATGAAGTCTCAGACCCTAGCTGACTTTGTGGCTGATTTCAGTAGTGATATTCAAAATGAAGTAGACCTAGAAGTGCAACAACTAGGAGAACATATAGAATCCTGGACACTATATATTGATGATCTAATGTAAGAGGTGTAGGTTTGGGTATACTACTAAAATTGCCACAGGGGGATATATTACCCCAGACTATTAGATGTAAGTTTCCTGCCACTAATAATGAAGCAGAATATGAAGCTTTAATTGCAGGATTAGAATTGTTTAAGAGTATGAATATCAAGGGTTTACAAGTATTTGTTGATTCCTTGTTAATTACTAATCATTTTAATGGGACCTATGCAGTTAAAGGTGAGAAGTTGACCGAGTATCTCGAAAATCTCAAAAAGTTAGCAGGATATTTCGATGTTTTTACACTTGAACAGGTACCGAGAGAGGATAATGCTGAAGCTGATGCCTTGGCAAATCTAGGATCATCAGTCAGGATACCGGAGGGAACCCAAATACCAATATTACATATTCTGTATCCTGCGACGGATCTTCTCAAATCTTAGGATAAGGAAGTAGTAAGTATTCAAGATACTGATGATGAGTATCCCGAGGAGGATCCTAAGTCCTGGACGGCTCCATTCATGAAATATCTCAAGGAAGGACGCATCCCGAAGGACGAAAATCCAAGGGCCTTTAGAATGAAGGTATCACGATTCACTATCATAAATAATATTTTGTACAAGAAATCTCTTGCAGGACCATATCTGAGGTGCTTGGAGGATCCCGAAACCAAAGAAGTGCTTCAGGATATACACGAAGGGGATTGTGGTAACCATACTGGGGGCAGGTCGTTATTCTCAAAGGTATTAAGAACAGGATACTATTGGCCGACGATAAGAAAAGATGCTGTAGAATATGCTCGAAGATGTGATGCATGTCAAAGACATAGTAATATATTACATCAACCTGCTGTGCCACTTTATCCTATCGCTTCCCCTTGGCCATTCATGAAGTGGGGAATAGATATAGTAGGAAAATTGCCAAATGCTCTAGGAGGAAAAGTCTTCATGCTGGCAATGACTGATTATTTCTCTAAGTGGGTTGAAGCTGAAGCATTTGTTCAAGTTAGAGACCAAGAAGTAGTATCCTTCATTAAAAGGAATATCCTGACTAGATTTGGAGTACCAGCTGAGATAATTTGTGACAATGGTTCTCAATTTATAAGTAAGAGGACTACTAACTTTTGCAAGAGTTGGGGAGTTAAAATGATCACATCTACACCGGTACATCCTCAAGGAAATGGACAAGCAGAATCCTCAAACAAGATAATTGTCAACAATTTGAAGAAAAGACTTGGAGCTAAGAAGGGAAGATGGGCAGAAGAATTACCCTTTGTTTTATGGGCTGATAGCACAACAGTAAAAAGTGCAACTGGCCAAACCTCATTTTCCTTGGTATTTGGAGCAGAAGCGGTGATCCCAATAGAAATGGTGATACCTACGGCGAGATCCAATCTCTGGGATACGGAGCAGAATCCTGAAGCCCTATGCCATGAATTGGATACTATTGATGAGACAAGAGATGCGGCAAAGCTAAGGATGGCAGCATATCGACAGAGGATATCCAGAGCGTATAACAAAAATATAAGGACTAGAAGGTTTCAGGTTGGAGATTGGGTATTAAGAAAGGCTTTTCAGAATACTACTAATCCTGCTGATGGAAAGTTGGCTCGGAAGTGGGAAGGACCCTATGAGATTGAATCAGAATCAAGGAAAGGAGCATATCGACTCAAGAATATAGAAGGGGATATGCTACCAAGATCCTGGAATGCTATACACCTAAACTTCTATTTCAAGTGAATTGAATTTCTAACTCGGGATGGTATGAATTCTATCTCTTTTAATATATTTGATATTGTTTATTCTTTTGAACCCAATACTGACTTAAGCATCGGAGGGGTGTTAGCCAGGCTAACACCCACCTTAGTTTACGGTTGTTTTGCAGTATATGCTTCAGGATATAGCGCCAGGATACACACTCAGGATACTTCGAAAGATTAGAGGATGGGCCACCTCTCTCACGTTTAAGGGATTCTGATCCCTTTACAGGTTTAAAGGTATTCACCTTTCTCTCGAATTGGGTTTAAACACCCTGCCTGGAGCGCAAGTTGTCCAGGGATAGTTCAAGATAGCGGGACCAGTCCATGTAAAAGTGGCTGACAATTTCATTATAGTTGGCTATATCCTGGATCCTAAAGGTATATGAGGATTGATCACCCTCTCTCGCGAAAGGGTATTTTCATACTCTCTAAGGTTTAAAGGTTTTCACCTTTCCAGGTCTTGGAGTTTATACACTCCCGCCTGTAGCGCATGAAAATTTGGGATTTTCCCCAGAATACTTATGGGTTTATCCCCAGAATACTAAGGATTTATCTCCAGTATATTTTTGGGTTTATCCCTTGAAATACAAAAGTTATTCAAATGATTGCAATTAATTTCTAAGTATTGAAAAACATAATACACAGGGGACATTCTTACTGAAGCAATTGTGCAAAGCTCAAAGGATTAAGCTTGGACCCCGTACACTAAGTATCCCAGACTGGGGACATCTTCGTTGAAAAGATTGTAAAAGGGTTGAAGATTGAGAATAGGGTTATACTCTATTTCTGGTATGATCTTTCCTTCATAAGCCCTATTTAAATCATTTGAATTTTTGAAACTATGTTTAACAAAAGCTTAAATATCCTGATTAGGATATATTCTCAAGATATATTCTCAAAATGTATTTTCAGAATATGTTTCACGATATTTGGTTGGAATATTTGGGATATGGTGCTTGGGTTAAAAACAAAAACTGTATTCTAGTCAAACAAGTGTTATCAAAACAAACTTTGTAAAATAAACTGTCCTTTTTTCTTTGAAAACTTTCTCTAAATTGTTTGAGTTATAAAAACCCTATTTGACGAAAGTCTTTATAGGATATTTGTGAGTATACTGATCAGGATATTTTCAAAAAATAATTGTACTAAGTTTGGAACATTGGAATTCAAATTAAGCAATGCCCAACAAAAATTAAAAGACAACAATAAATAAGGTCAAAAGAGAGTTATATTATTAACATAGCAAAAGTTATGCTTTTGGTTTCATCTCAAACCGAGATCCATCCGCCAAAAGCACAGTTAGTTTTTTTTACCATATTTACGTAACGGTTGAAGGTTTCGTCTCAAACCGAGACCCATCCACCTCCAACTGTTATATTGTTTAAAATAAACGATACTAATTGATGACCAAGGGCTTCATCCTGAAACCCAGGACCCATCTACCTTTGGCCATCATATTGTTTTAGTGCAGGAAATGTAAATTGTTCAAAAACAGAGAAGAAGAATAGAGAAGGAAAATACATGAGAAATTGCTTGAAATGTGACGATCATCATGCAGAATAAGTCGGCTAAATAGAGGCTGGATATAGGGGCAAAGAGTAAATATCGCGTTCGAAGTTGCACAAAGTCACATGTAACACCTCGAAAATTTACGTCCTATAATGTGTTGACACGTGTCATAAGTTTGAACGTGTAAAAGAATGTTCTAGAAGGACTAAAGTTGACAAATATGGAAAGTATGCGAATATACGGGTTCGAAATGTCAATAGTGAATAAATATACTTTACAATAACCCTACATGATGTTTATACCTTCAAACGAATAAATCATGGATCATACGAAGCTAAATATGAAAGAAAGTGAGAGATTACAAACTACAGGGGTTAAATGTGTCAACATGTTTAAGTTATACCTCTAAGTGACCTTTTAGCAAACTCGAAGCTTTGTAACGATTAATTATGCTCACGAGAATGCACGATAAAAATTTCATAAAGTTTCGATATCGTATGAGAAAGTTATGATCAAATTCGTATACGAGGGGTTAAAGCGTCAACGTTGAAAATTATGACTTTTCGGGTAAACATGACGTGACCAAGGACTTAACAAAGTGGGTATAAGTCTTGAAGCCCTTATAGGTAAATTTGGAGGGTTCAAAGTGCAAGAAATAAGTTTGGTTGACCCTTCGAAAGGCCAAGAGACAAATATGCAACAACTTGAAAATGTGAAACCTGAACACAAGGCCCAAGCGGGCTGCGTAAGCCCAAACAACAACCTACGCGGGCCACGTTCGATGCCCAGTATCAGAAAGTTGAGACAGCAGCCTTCTTTCACGCAGTAACCGACTTTAATCAGATATTTTCACCCATGGGCGACCCCTAAATGACTCCTAGGCCCTTAGGGACATCTGTGGATGATCCATGGCCATTGTTAGGCTTGTGTGTCAATGATCTATGAGATTTTGAACACTATATAAAGGCCTCTTGTTGCAACATTGTAACCACACCTTCCATCTGCATTTCTGGAGCTTCCTGGAGCTTAAGAGCAGACCCAAGACCTTCCTAATCGTGCATAGGACTTCTGTAAGTATGCTTAACCTTTCTTAGTTAAGTTTTTACTTAGTTTTAGCTTAAAAGTCAAACCGTCGTAATTAACGGTTGACTTAGCGATTAATCATTAATGGTCCAGTGATTAGTCAAATTGAAAGTAGTTATAAGTTGGTAATTATGTGGGCATTAAACCCTTAAAAGGGCACCCTCTGATTCCCACTCTATCTAGACCATTTGTCGGGTCAAAGTTAATTAGAAAAAGTCAACAGGATGCTTAATTTCAAATTAATACATAATTAGCAATGTAGAACCCATACAACCTGTTTGATCATTATTATAACTTAGTAATTAATGTAAGAACATGTCTAAACATGTTCAACCCGACAATTTTCAGTAGAGACCCGGTTCGGAACCGAAAGTCGCATAAATTGACTTTTGATTTGACTTTCAGTTCTGACCCGTTTAAGCACGTTTTAGAAATGCCTTAGAGCTTTAATTGGACCAGGTTACATGCTAGTATAACCCTCTGTGTATATATACCTTGGTTCAATAGTTATCCAATTAATATGCATGATTCCGTTAATTGCTCATATGTTGACCATTATGCCCTTTTCACCATAAAACGTGATTTTTGAAAATGTAAAAGAGTAGAAACCTTAGTTACTGATATATAAACTTGTACCCAAAATTTGACATCAGTTTGAGGTGTAGATTGAGAGTTATGCTCATTAGCGTAATTAGAAAGCTTTTTAGCAATTTAACGACGTAATTAGCATATAGCCTATTTAAACCCACTTTTTGATATCAAACTTTTTACCCACTGATGTAATATATTATTTTGGGATTTTTGAATATTTTTAATTAATTTTAGGCTGAGCATAACTTAGAGTTATAAGCTTGAGTCGGTAATTGTCGGTTATGCCCTTTCGGGCTATAAAATGAGTTTTACATATCTTTTTGACCCCAACCCTTTTGCTACTGAATTTATATGATAAATAAATTATTTTAAACCTTCTGGAATAATAAAAATATCAGATTTCTATATAGAACCCGGAACGGCTTCTAATCGCCTTTTTAAGCGTTCTTAACGCATAGTATGTACTAAAACTATTTTAAACATACAAGGGTTGATACCTACTGATATTTTAGGTAAATTATAATATTTTAACAGTAAGCAAAATTTGTTTAACTTAGACTTCAGTTTTGAGCTTTTCGGCATATGTGAAATTACCAAAATGCCCCTACGGTGCATAGTTTGGTTATAATTGATAAGTTTCACATATATGCAATACCCTACTGTTATAACGTATCAAATTAAGTATTTTTTCTGATTATATCAGACCTGTAACTCAGGTTAATACTTGAACTCTTTTATAACCTTATAAATGACTAAAATACCCCTACGGGGCATAGTTTGAGTTTAAACTCGTTTCGGGCATAATAAAAGATGTCTTACTGATGTCACAACATATTTGAGGCATATTAACTTAGGAAACCTGTATATGGCTCTTATGGTTACCCGTTACGCCTCTTGCGCGTTCGGTTCGGTTTATGTAACTAGTTTGCATAAACTAGCCGAAACGGGTCAAACCTTATCGTTTTTACCTCAAAATTTAGAATGTGTTTAGATTACCCATATAAGACAAGTCTTCAAACTTGTCGGGTCTAAATCACATTCTATCCCGGTCTTCGCTTAATCACGCGTTCGAACCATATCATTCCTTACACTAATCGGTCTAAGCTTAAGCTTAACTAAAGACCGTTAGGATTCTAATAGGTTATTATAAACCTTTGTTCCAGAATAGGAGAACCGGTAAAAGCTACCCGCATTTGCTAATTGTGAATTATACTTGCAAAGGTAAATACTTTTAACTTATTTTCCCTATACGGGCTTGGGGTACGGTATATAAAATACCGCTTGGTCGGGCATTAAATCTTCCATCGTATAGTGGTTAATTGATATTGATCGGCCCGTTTAAATTGTCGTGTTTGCTTAAAGCCTTTGGGAGGTTAATGACCATGTCCCGGATATCCTTGGCATCATTTTACGAAATAGCCACGACCTAAGCGCGGAGTGTAGGCGTACACTCGTCAGTGCCAAAATAAATAATGTGGTGTGTCTATTGATCTTTAACCCGGCACGATCCGGGCTACTGAACGCATAAGGAACATGTAATTCTTTACGAGATTATATATTTAAATAATTATCCCAAGTTATAAAAATGTTTGTGCCATGTGCATCCAAATCAATTTTTAAGCATTTTAAAAATGAGTCGGTTAATTGTATTTACCAGTGTAAACTAACGTATTTTCCCAAAAAGATTAAGTGCAGGTACTACTCGTAATAGGCTGGATTTCTCCTTAGCATCAAATGAGTCTCGCAAGCTTAAGATGCCTGAAGTCTGTTGAACTACTGTTTCCTAATTTTATTTTTATCCACCTGTGGATTAGTTTCAACTATTTGTGATACTGATATTACAATATTACATTCGGTTGAAATATATCTTTCATTTGCTTCCGCTGTGCATATTAAATATTGTGTTGTTTGACTGTAATGTTGCCAACCACGTCACGATACTCCCCCACCGGGCCCACCGGTCAAACGTGGAAATATCGGGGTGTGACAGGTTGGTATCAGAGCCAACGCTGAGTGAATTAAACACTAGCCTTTTGTGTTTAATCTCAGTTACACAATTGCACATTCCAAAATTTTCGAGTCTAGACAAAGAACATAGGAACAATCCAAATTTGTTTCAATTTATTTTTAACTTTGTCTTTTATTTTATATATTCTTGTTGTAATCTTATGTTATATTGACAGGTCTAATTATGCCTCCAAGATTTTTCAGACGAAGAGGACGAGGCAAGGGGCCAATCACCGCCCCCAATGATCACGAAACCGGACCTTCGCACAGGCGAGCTCCTTCTGCCACTGCGAGTGCTGATCCTCGAGAAAACTGGAGGACCAATGTGGAGCCCGCTAGACGGTCTGTTTCACATAGTTCAACGCCTCCTTTTCGTAACTCCTATGGGCCACAGTCAGAAAACGAACCCGACAACCAACAACCTTCGTATATACCTCTTCAGCGATCCCTTTTGCACAATTCTTTTGGTAACCCCACTCCTATTTTTCAGGGCCGGTTTAACCCGGCGAACTACATACAAGAACCCGTGGGTTTTAACCCATTAGGACCGGAGGATCACTTTTCCGGCGATAACGCCATGGATATGGAGGAGGACACCGACCCTATTGAGCCTGCAACCGGGACCCCCAACCATCCTATCGAGGTCTTGGATGGCTCATCATTTCACGGATCACCCTACGGTGGTCCAGATAGTTTCCAGGAAAGGTTCAACCAGCATGAATGGTACTTCACACCTTCTCACCATTCATCGCCCCACCAGCAGCAACAGCAGTAGCAAGATCCCTCTAGGGATTCATGTTTTGTGGCAGTCACGCCACCGCCTCCACCGCCGCCAGTTCATCAAGCACCTCCAGAACCGCCGAGGCGTAGGAGGACAGGCGCACGAATATCCGCGCGTGGAGGGGATTTTCACTTCAGCACCGCTCATCACTCAAGTGGCAGTCGTTGTCTGCCACTACATGAAGACCCTCAAATGGGTGGGCCTTCAAACCCAGTTGCACCGCAACCACCACAGATGGGTTTCGATAACCCGATTCCTGCCTACACTGGTTCAATGGCGTACAACCCGTTTGAGCAGCAGGCTCACACCAACTATAATTACGCTGAAGCCGAACCATACTTGGTAGCGGCCAATTACAACGCCCTTCACTCGGAAGGACCGTATGGAGCTCCTTGGGGAGTAGGGTACCCAACTCATGGGTACCAGATACCTGCTAGACCTATAATTCGGCAACAATCGCAGCCGCCACGGTTTTCTCCCCCAGAACGGGAAGAAATTCTTCAGAGATTGGACCAAGTCGAGCGAGACTTTCATAGAGATCGCAGGGAGCGACAAAGTTTCTTCCAGGGATTGACAAGTTTAATAAAAGGGAAGAGCAAGAACGACCATTGAATCCTTCAATTATTGATTGTAGTTTCCTTGTTTCTGTTGAGCCCCTGCGTGGGCCTGTCTTGCTGTTTTGACCCCTGCGTGGGTATGGTTGTCTTTTGAGCCCCTACGTGGGCCTATCTTTCTATTAATCCCTACGAGGGTATGTTGTTTGTTTAAGTCCCTGCGTGGACTAGTATTTTAGTTTGACCCCTGCGTGGGTAAGTGTTATCTTGAAAGACCCGTTTAGGGCAGCGTGTAATTTTTATGATTATTGGAATGTTAAGTTTATAAATTTCATTTTGCTATTATATGCATAAATATATTACATGGAATAAATAAATCAGAATCATTCCTTTTAAAAATTAATCTGCCTGTTTTAAATATTAATAAGAATCTTAAAAAGGTAAAACCTAGCTTGTAGGTCATTATAAAGACTTAGCCATTATAGTAAAACATGTTTAAAAAGATTCAGATCCCAGTTAACATCTGAAAACATGTTAACGCTCCTGGCAGACGTGATTCGTTAAAATCACACACGTCATTCTTAAATAAGGATTCTTCAAAAGATTCCTAACCCAACTTAATGATCTATGAATCATGGGTTTAGGTCATCGATTTAGATGATCATATTTTGACCATACATTGGTAATATAGTGCCTACGGGCCTTGCTCATTTCTACATGAGCCAAAAGACAGTGGTAGCTATGACTCCCTGTCCGAAAAAGGTAAAGAACTATGTTCAAACCTTAAAGCCTTGATTCTATGAAATCATAGCTTATAATTTAAAAATGTCCTTGTGATTAGGCCTGTTGTGCCACTAATAAAACTGTTATTGTTTTTATAATTAGGATAAATTATAATAAAAATCCTAAATAAATATGATTAACAAATTAACCAAATCTGGTCTATGTTTACCGTGGTTGATGAATCGCCATAAAAGACAATTCTATAATAAACTCCCTAGTAAACTATTGTCATTGTCTTATGCAACAGTTCAAATTAAAATGGCTGACTCGGATGAAATTAATAGTCACCCAAGGGAGAACAATGATAACGCTCGAATTAATATAACGGGTGCTGAACTGAAAGCGTTAGTAGACGGCGCTGTTACAAAGGCCTTAGAGCGGCAGTATGAAGAATATAGCGGGACTCGAAGTAGGACGCTATCTACACCGCATTCAAAGCTACCCTCCAAGAAGGATGAACCCAAGAAAGAAGATGACGATCATCACTCTTCAAATCATCAAAGTGACCCATCTCAAAAGATCATGCTGAATCAAGGACCCCGTGATAAGGGTTGCTCCTACAAATACTTTGTTTCATGCAAACCCAGGGATTTCACTGGGGAGAAAGGAGCAATAGACTGCATGACCTGGCTGGATGAGATGGATACCGTGGTTGATATCAGCGGATGCGCTGAGAAGGATGTGGTAAAGTTTGTGTCTCAATCGTTTAAAGGTGAGGCCTTAGCCTGGTGAAGATCGTTGATTCAAGCTACAGGGAAGATCCCATTGTACAACATGACATGGGAGCAATTTGTTGCCCTCATCAGGGAAAACTACTGCCCTCAACATGAGGTTGAAAAGATTGAGTCTGACTTCCTATCGTTGGTTATGAAGAACCTTGACTGCCAAGCTTACCTTACGAGCTTTAACACATTGTCCAGATTGGTTCCGTATCTGGTGACCCCAGAACCCAAAAGAATAGCTCGTTTCAATGGGGGTTTAACCCCAGAGATTAAGGCAAGCATGAAGGCCTCTCGGCCAACTACTTTCAGATCGGTAACTGATATATCCTTGTTCCTCACACTGGACGCGGTCAGACAGAGATCGCTGAGGAACACGGATGTCGAGAAAAGAAAGTGTGAAGATGACAATTCACGAAGGTCAAACAAGAAGCACCGAGGAAAAAATGACCATAGGAAAGGGTCTGAATCTAAGAAGGATGGGCATCAATCTGGTGATAAGCCCAAGTGTAAGATCTGCAAGAGACAGCACTTCGGGAAGTGCCGATATGATTCAAACTCGCAGACACAGCCGAGAACCTTTACATGTCGGATATGCAAGTCCAAGGAACACAAGACCTTGGATTGCAAGAAGCTGAAAAATGCAACGTGCTACAGTTGCAACGAAAAGGGGCACATTAAGACAAATTGCCCAAAATATACAAAGAAAGCTGATGTAGGAAAGAAGACCAATGCGAGAGTCTTCAGAATGGATGCGAAGGAAGCCGTGCAAGACGACAATGTGATAACAGGTACCTTCCTTGTAAATGATGTTTATGCGAGAGTACTTTTTGATTCAGGCGCTAATAAATCATTTGTAGATAATAAGTTTTGCAAATTGCTGAATTTGCCTGTTAAAACCTTAAGTGTAAAATATGAGGTGGAGTTAGCTGATGGCACCATAGAAACCGCCTCAACCATATTAGATGGATGTTTCATATCCATTAAGAACCACTCTTTCCCTTTGTCCCTACTTCCTTTGAAGTTAGCCGGTTTCGACATCGTTTTAGGCATGGACTGGTTATCTCATAACCAGGCCCAGATTGTCTGCAATAAGAAACAAGTGGTGATTAAGACTCCAGCTGGTGAATCACTTACCATTCGGGGAGATACCCATTATGGACTGCCTGAGCAAGTGACTATGCTCAAGGCCTCTAAATGTTTGAAGAAGGGTTGTGTCATCTACATGGCACAAGTGACTATTGATGAGCCGAAACCTAAGATAGAAGATATCGCAGTCATTTCTGAATATCCCGATGTTTTCCCTGAAGAACTACCTGGTTTACCACCAGATAGGCAAGTGGAATTCAGAATTGACATCATCCCTGGAGCAGCACCTGTTGCTAGAGCACCCTATAGGTTGGCACTAACAGAGATGAAGGAATTGAGAACACAACTGGATGAATTGCTAGCCAAGGGTTTCATTAGACCTAGTTCGTCTCCTTGGGGAGCACCAATCTTATTTGTCAAGAAGAAGGATGGATCGATGCGTCAGTGCATCGATTACCGGGAGCTTAATAAGGTCACTATCAAGAATAGGTACCCATTGCCCAAAATCGACGATCTGTTCGATCAACTCCAAGGGGCAAGTTACTTCTCTAAAATCGATCTGAGGTCAGGCTATCATCAACTGAAGGTTAAAGATGAAGATGTACACAAGACTGCATTTAGGACTCGTTATGGTCATTACGAGTTCCTAGTGATGCCTTTTGGGCTCACTAATGCACCTGCAGAATTCATGGATCTCATGAATCGTGTCTGCAAACCTTACCTAGATAAATTCGTCATTGTCTTCATCGATGACATTCTCGTTTACTCCAAGAATCAGGCCGACCATGAGAAACATCTTTGATGTATTCTTTCATTACTTCAGCAGGAGAAGCTCTATGCCAAGTTTACGAAGTGTGAATTCTGGCTTCGGGAAGTCCAATTCCTTGGACATGTTGTCAGTGAGCATGGTATCCAAGTGGATCCCGCTAAGGTTGAAGTTGTCATAAATTGGCAAGAGCCAAAGACGCCCACAGAAATTCGCAGTTTCTTGGGATTGGCAGGATATTATAGGCGTTTTATTGAAAAATTTTCAAGGATTGCTGCACCCCTAACTTCATTGGCTCGTAAGAAAGTAAAGTTCGATTGGGGTCCCAAACAATAAGAATCCTTTGATATCCTTAAGCAAAAGTTGAGCAACGCTCCTGTACTGACGTTACCTGAAGGTACCGAAGAAATCATGGTTTACTGCGATGCATCACACACCGGGATGGGATGTGTGCTTATGCAGAGGGGCAAAGTTATTGCCTACGCTTCACGACAGTTAAAAGTGCATGAAAAGAATTACACCACCCGTGACTTGGAGTTGGGTGCCGTTGTATTTGCACTGAAGCTATGGAGGCACTATTTATATGGTGTCAAGTGTATGATCTATTCTGATCATAAGAGCCTCCAACACCTGTTTAACCAAAAGGATTTAAACATGAGGCAACGACGATGGATGGAAACGTTGAATGATTATGATTGTGAAATCAGATACCATCCTGGCAAGGCGAATGTAGTCGCCGATGCCTTGAGCAGAAAGGAAAGGGTCAAACCCATCCGAATCAATGCCAAGAGCATTGAGATAAAGAACAGTTTGAATGAAAGGTTGTTAGCTGCGCAGAAGGAAGCTGTGTTGGAAGCTAACTATCCTAATGAAAAGCTTAGAGTAACCGAAGAGCAATTATCTTAGGGAAAGGACGGAATCCTGAGGTTAAATGGACGAATATGGGTTCCTGTTTATGGAGGAATCCGAGATGTTATCCTCCAGGAAGCCCACAGCTCTAAATATTCCGTTCATCCTGGAGCTGATAAGATGTACCAGGATCTAAAGGCAAACTATTGGTGGATACGCTTGAAGAAGTCTGTAGCTTCCTATGTAGCTAAATGCTTGACGTGTGCGCAAGTCAAGGCAGAACATCAAAAGCCGTCAGGTCTGCTACAACAGCCTGAACTTCCCACATGGAAGTGGGAAATGGTGACAATGGATTTCATCACCAAGTTGCCGAAAACAAGGAAAGGAAATGACACTATATGGGTGATCGTAGACAGACTGACTAAGTCAGCACATTTCCTACCCATAAAGGAGACCTTTAGCTCCGACATGTTAGCCCAACTATACGTAGATAAGATTGTAGCTCTGCATGGCGTACCTGTGGCTATTATCTCTGACATAAATACTAGATACACGTCGCATTTTTGGAAAAGTTTCCAACAATCTCTGGGCACGCGTTTAAATTTCAGTACGGCTTACCATCCTCAGACAGACGGACAGAGTGAGCGTACAATCCAAACATTGGAAGACATGCTTCGTGCTTGTGTGATCGACTTAGGTAGTAGTTGGGATAACCACCTGCCATTGATCGAGTTCTCGTATAACAATAGCTACCATACCAGCATCAAGGATGCGCCTTTTGAGGCCTTATACGGTAGAAAGTGCAGAACGCCCGTGTGTTGGGCGGAAGTTGGAGATGTCCAACTGTCAGGACCAGAATAGTCTTTGAAACGACGGACAAGATTATCCAAATTCGTGATCGCCTAAAGCAGCCAGAGATAGGCAGAAAAGCTACGCAGATTTAAAGCGTAAACCTTTAAACTTCGAGGTAGGTGACAAGGTGTTGCTTAAAGTATCACCCTGGAAGGGAGTGATGCGATTTGGTAAGAAAGGCAAATTAAGCCCGCGATACATAGGACCTTTCGAGGTCATCGAACGTGTCGGATCAGTTGCCTATAAGTTAAACTTACCTGAAGAGCTCAGTGGTATTCATAATGTATTCCACATCTGCAATCTGAAGAAGTGTTTCGCTGACGAATCACTAGTCATACCACATACAGATGTGCACATAGAAGAGAGCTTGAAGTTTGTCGAAAAACCTGTGTCAATCGAGGAACGACAGGTTAAGAAGCTTCGAAGGAAGCATGTGCCTATTGTAAAGGTAAAATGGGATGCCCGAAGAGGTCCCGAATACACGTGGGAGGTTGAGTCCACAATGAAAGAAAAATACCCTCATTTATTTCAGTAAATCTCGAGGTCGAGATTTCTTTTAAGGGGGTGAGGATGTAACACCTCGAAAATTCACGTCCTATAATGTGTTGACACGTGTCATAAGTTTGAACGTGTAAAAGAATGTACTAGAAGGACTAAAGTTGACAAATATGGAAAGTATGCGAATATACGGGTTCGAAATGTCAACAGTGAATAAATATACTTTACGATAACCCTACATGATGTTTATACCTTCAAACGAATAAATCATGGATCATACGAAGCTAAATATGAAAGAAAGTGAGAGATTACAAACTACTGGGGTTAAATGTGTCAACATGTTTAAGTTATACCTCTGAGTGACCTTTTAGCAAACCCGAAGCTTTGTAACGATTAATTATGCTCACGAGAATGCACGATAAAAATTTCATAAAGTTTCGATATCGTATGAGAAAGTTATGATCAAATTCGTATACGAGGGGTTAAAGCGTCAACGTTGAAAATTATGACTTTTCGGGTAAACATGACGTGACCAAGGACTTAACAAAGTGGGTATAAGTCTTGAAGCCCTTATAGGTAAATTTGGAGGGTTCAAAATGCAAGAAATAAGTTTGGTTGACCCTTCGAAAGGCCAAGAGACAAATATGCAACAACTTGAAAATGTGAAACCTGAACACAAGGCCCAAGCGGGCCGCGTAAGCCCAAACAACATCCTACGCGGGCCGCGTTCGATGCCCAGTATCAGAAAGTTGAGACAGCAGCCTTCTTTCACGCAGTAACCGACATTAATCAGATATTTTCACCCATGGGCGACCCCTAAATGACTCCTAGGCCCTTAGGGACATCTGTGGATGATCCATGGCCATTGTTAGGCTTGTGTGTCAATGATCTATGAGATTTTGAACACTATATAAAGGCCTCTTGTTGCAACATTGTAACCACACCTTCCATCTGCATTTTTGGAGCTTCCTGGAGCTTAAGAGCAGACCCAAGACCTTCCTAATCGTGCATAGGACTTCTGTAAGTATACTTAACCTTTCTTAGTTAAGTTTTTACTTAGTTTTAGCTTAAAAGTCAAACCGTCGTAATTAACGGTTGACTTAGCGATTAATCATTAATGGTCCAGTGATTAGTCAAATTGAAAGTAGTTATAATTAGCAATGTAGAACCCATACAACCTGTTTGATCATTATTATAACTTAGTAATTAATGTAAGAACATGTCTAAACATGTTCAACCCGACAATTTTCAGTAGAGACCCGGTTCGGAACCGAAAGTCGCATAAATTGACTTTTGATTTGACTTTCAGTTCTGACCCGTTTAAGCATGTTTTAGAAATGCCTTAGAGCTTTAATTGGACCATGTTACATGCTAGTATAACCCTCTGTGATTATACACCTTGGTTCAATAGTTATCCAATTAATATGCATGATTCCGTTAATTGCTCATATGTTGACCATTATGCCCTTTTCACCATATAACGTGATTTTTGAAAATGTAAAAAACTAGAAACCTTAGTTACTGATATATAAACTTGTACCAAAAAATTGACATCAGTTTGAGGTGTAGATTGAGAGTTATGCTCATTAGCGTAATTAGAAAACTTTTAGCAATTTAACGGCGTAATTAGCATATAGCCTATTTAAACCCACTTTTTGATATCAAACTTTTTACCCACTGATGTAATATATTATTTTGTGATTTTTGAAGATTTTTAATTAATTTTAGGCTGAGCATAACTTAGAGTTATAAGCTTGAGTCGGTAATTGTCGGTTTTGCCCTTTCGGGCTATAAAATGAGTTTTACTTATCTTTTTGACCCCAACCCTTTTGCTACTGAATTTATGTGGTAAATAAATTATTTTAAACCTTCTGGAATAATAAAAATATCAGATTTCTATATAGAACCCGGAACGGCTTCTAATCGCCTTTTTAAGCGTTTTTAACGCATAGTATGTACTAAAACTATTTTAAACATACAAGGGTTGATACCTACTGATATTTTAGGTAAATTATAATATTTTAACAGTAAGAAAAAGTTGTTTAACTCAGACTTCATTTTTGAGCTTTTCGGCTTATGTGAAATTACCAAAATGCCCCTACGGTGCATAGTTTGGTTATAATTGATAAGTTTCACATATATGCAATACCCTAATGTTATAACTTATCAAATTAAGTATTTTTGCTGATTATATCAGACCTGTAACTCAGGTTAATACTTGAACTCTTTTATAACCTTATAAATGACTAAAATACCCCTACAGGGCATAGTTTGAGTTTAAACTCGTTTCAGGCATAATAAAAGATATCTTACTGATGTGACAACATATTTGAGGCATATTAACTTAGGAAACCTGTATATGGCTCTTATGGTTACCCGTTACGCCTCTTGCGCGTTCGGTTCGGTTTATGTAACTAGTTTGCATAAACTAGCCGAAACGGGTCAAACCTTATCGTTTTTACCTCAAAATTTAGAATGTGTTTAGATTACCCATATAAGACAAGTCTTCAAACTTGTCGGGTCTAAATCACATTCTATCCCGGTCTTCGCTTAATCACGCGTTCGAACCGTATCATTCCTTAACACTAATCGGTCTAAGCTTAAGCTTAACTAAAGACCGTTAGGATTCTAATAGGTTATTAAAAACCTTTGTTCCAGAATAGGAGAACCGGTAAAAGCTACCCGCATTTGCTAATTGTGAATTATACTTGCAAAGGTAAATACTTTTAACTTATTTTCCCAATACGGGCTTGGGGTACGGTATATAAAATACCGCTTGGTCGGGCATTAAATCTTCCATCGTATGGTGGTTAATTGATATTGATCGGCCCGTTTAAATTGTTTTGTTTGCTTAAATCCTTTGGGAGGTTAATGACCATGTCCCGGATATCCTTGGCATCATTTTACGAAATGGCCACGACCTAAGCGCGGAGTGTAGGCGTACACTCGTCAGTGCCAAAATAAATAATGTGGTGTGTCTATTGATCTTTAACCCGGCATGATCCGGGCTACTGAACGCATAAGGAACATGTAATTCTTTTACGAGATTATATATTTAAATAATTATCCCAAGTTATAAAAATATTTGTGCCATATGCATCCAAATCAATTTTTAAGCATTTTAAAAATGAGTCGGTTAATTGTATTTACCAGTGTAAACTGACGTATTTTCCCAAAAATATTAAGTGCAGGTACTACTCGTAATAGGCTGGATTTCTCCTTAGCATCAAATGAGTCTCGCAAGCTTAAGATGCATGAAGTCTGTTGAACTACTGTTTCCTAATTTTATTTTTATCCACCTGTGGATTAGTTTCAACTATTTGTGATACTGATATTACAATATTACATTCGGTTGAAATATATCTTTCATTTGCTTCCGCTGTGCATATTAAATATTGTGTTGTTTGACTGTAATGTTGCCAACCACGTCACGATACTCCCCCACCGGGCCCGCCGGTCAAACGTGGAAATATCGGGGTATGACATCACATTAATCGTCGCTTCAACTTAATAACATCGATTTGCGAGATAAGCTTTAAAATATATCCATTGGAATTGGTATACCAACATATATATTTTGGGGACAATTGTTATGGGTGATTTTCTGCTCATATATCCCGACTAATATTCTGACTTTGTTTGTTTTATTGTGACCAGGATACTGGATCAGGATATTGGTAACATCCTGATACAATATCCTGTTAGTAACTAATTAACCCACGTGCAGATTAAATGGTGTAAGTCTCTAACGTTCAAATGGACTTCTTCTTCTTCTCAAGACTCGGGCAAATCAGTTAGATTATGGACGTTGAAGCCGGAAGACGTGGACTACAACGTTCACAAAGGGAATATTCTATATATCCCGGATTTATAGGCTAGTTAGTTAGTTTCTTTTTACTATAAGTAGATTGATCGGATCAGATAAGAACACACACAATCTCTCGTACACTCTTTCTCTCTAGCTGCAAACACTCACAATACACTTACACTTGTATCGAAATAACATTGTAACACTTAGTCGATCCGCATCATATCCTGCACTGTATCCTGACATTTGAAGTAATAAGAAGAACAAGGCAGCTGCCATTGTCAGCTCCCTAGGTTTTGTGCCGGCGATCTAGATTGATCAAGGGCTTTCCTCGTATATCCCGTGTCACCGTTTACATTTTCGCTCATTGTTTGATCGTAGATACAACTCAGTATCCTGAGCCGTATCCTGAAAACTGTTTTTGCAAACAACTTAATTAGCATATTTTCAACACACTACCTCACTTAACTAATTTGATCACTTAATTGCTTCGGTAATTTTTTACCAAAACAACACCTACCAACAAATCGTTTATTATCGCGTATGCCGTTGTTAGTAAAGAACGGGGTGATAACTTTGTGTGGGTGCTTGAGAGGGTCAAGTCAATGTTGGATGAATGTATGGAGCCACGTGTGATTTTTGTCACACCCTGACTTTTGCGGAAGCGTGATTACTTGGTGTGACTTCTTAATACCATAGCAATCAATCATAACAATGCTATATGATAAAAAAACATGAGATGTTCATCCATTAATAACGTTTAGAAAACCATAACATACTTGTTCTTGAAACATGATACCAAAATAAGTTACAAATCATGACATGTTTAAATGAGTTCACAAGGACTCAACAAAAGTACTTAAGTAAAACCGGAGTTTAGAATCATGTATCCTGTCCAGGAAAGTAATACACCCTCTAAACCCGACAACCATGGATAACATCTTTTATGTCACTACGCAGCTTGACGACACATGCATACCCTTCCAGATCCATTAGTTCCCTGAAATACATGTAGTTTGAAAAGTCAACAAAAGTTGAGCGAGTTCATGTGTTTAGAATGTGCGCGTGGATAAACCTTTATAATCGTTGTAAGTATGAATGTTTTGTTAACTCTGGTATGAAAACAAATAAGGAAACATATCAGTTAATGTGTATCCACATGGTCCAACCTGTGGGCGCATGGGAGGGGATAGGACCTAGTCACCACATGGTCCAACCTGCGGACGCATGGGTGGTGTTAGAATGTAGTCACCGTATGGTCCAACCTGCGGGCGCATGGGTGAGGCTAAGATGTATTCACCACATGGTCCAACCCGCGGGCGCATGGGTGGTATTGAGACAAGGTCACCACATGGTCCAACCAGCGGGCGCATGGGTAGGGTTTGTTAAGCTCAAATAGACCTATCACTTGTATCCCTCGATCGTACTACGAGCACTAATGGTCTTAAGATTTCCCCTATCCAATCACATAACCTAACAGTTCCTTCCTTAGCTGACCATACCATTTGTAATTGTCTGTAGCAGTATGTAACATGTATTTCACCCCCGAAGTATAAAACTGAAAACAGTTAAGAGAAAAGGGGGACATGAACTCACTGTATTGCATCTTCGTACTTGTAACCCAAATCTCCGCGGCAAACACTACTACCTACAATGGTCTAACGTCTATTAGACGAACGGGTCGTGCCTTGTATTAGTATTTATGTTCTTGAGTTACGTTTCTGTTATTATTCCAAGTTATAATAATTACATTTAGTTTTGGAATAATTGTTTACACCGTATTTCTGTATTAATACTTCTCAAGTATTCGTATCCCCCCCCCCCAAGGATGGGGGTATTTACACATGTATATTTGTAGTTTCGAAATTATATTTTAAGTCCCACTTAGTAAAATATATTTAACTTGTTTGTCCAAAAAAATAACGTATTTCCAAAATATATGTATTTTTCCCAAAAATAATTTATTTTTACTTCCTTGGTTTCCGAAATAATATTTTACCAAAAATATATGTGTAAGTGTATCTTCCTGAAATATTTCATACAAGTGTCTTTGTGCAAAATATATATTCTAAATACAACACATAATTTTCAGCAGAAAAATGCAACTTGAGCTGCTGTTACAAAACGACACTTTAAAAATAGTAAACGAAGTCCAAAAATTATGATTCCAGTGCCATTAGAACCTTATTTCATAATAACATGTTATAGACTCAAGAAAATCAGTTTTTCGTTAAATATTGACCTGTTTACAGCCAGTTAAAGTCGGCTGAAAATGCAAATCAGCAAGCTGTTTATAGGTTAAATGTTACTAGAACGCACACATACGATCGCCATACTTTCTAATACGTTTATCCTCAGACCATAAGTTGTTTGCAGCAGGTTTTTGTTCATTTAATTCAGATTTTCCATGTATTATCACCTTTCATCTCATGACCTTTGTGTAAAGCTTTTATGTTCATGCTTTAAGTTATGATCCTTAGAGTTCTTGTAATTTCACCATTCTTTCCACTATTAACCACCAAAAATATGAACAAGATGAAGATCTAAGGCACTTACTACTAGCACAAGGCTAGGAGAGTTTCAAAGCGTAAAAGTGGTGGATAAAAAAAACGAGAGCGGTCCTTGAGCTTCCGAGTGCACCAAGCTTGCTTGTTGAACCTCTAGCACCTTTGTGTGTATGGAAAATGCTTAGATGGAAGCTTGATGGTGGGTGTATGGTGGATGGAGGTGGCTGCCGAAAGCAAGGAAGAAGGAGAAGAGTTTGGAGCTTGTTTATGGGTATTTGATGAGAGAAGGTGAAGACCTCATGTGTTAATTTATAAACCAAATTCCATGTTTATCCAACATATAAAATGTTTCTAATCCTCCAACATACCCCATTAAAATAATGAAAAGAATGTGGGGGTGTCCCCCACACCTTGTAACCGTCAATTAGGGGGGGTATGGGGTTGGGTTGTAATGTTATGGTTACAATTTGGTTAGGATCTAATGTGTTTGGTTTGCATGTTATTGGGTGTTATCTAATATAAGGTGTGTTAGGGTGTTCGGGGACCCTAACTAGCTCAGAAAAATAAAAACAATGTGTTTGGCAATATTTTTATGTTCCGGGTAAAGTCCGGTTGCTCGGTCGGGTGTTGTCCGTTTAAGTGCTAAATTATTCTTTAAAGCGTCCTTTATAATACTTTTAGTGACGCATTAAATCCCCAACACTTTGTAAAGTATCTAGGACTATTTTGTCAAGTTTTTGCACATTACTAGCATATTTAAACGCTGTATTTTATTTAAAAGTGCAGAATTTTGCAGTTAAAGTATGTTTTAGGCACTTCCCGGCACTATAACTATCACTTAGTGACGCAGTTTTATGGTCCTCACTTCCTACACTCCCTACAAGTGTAGTGTCCTGTCTCTGGCTCATACTGGCCTCAAAATATTGTCTGTCTATGTGCTGGCATTGTCAGCATGTTTTCTGGGTTATCCGTTTAGTGTGCTAACTGCGCTTTGTGCATCAAGTTTGTCACTAAAGTTTGTGTGAAATAAATGGAGTGACAGTATGAATGTGATGCATATGTATGTATATAATAGAAATCAGAAAGCAGTTAACTCAGCAGTTGTAATCAAGCACATTCATTAAGCACAAATTAAATATTAATTAATTGTACGGATACCCGCAAATTTGACAGTTGTCACATTCTCCCCCCGTTAAGAAAATTTTGTCCTCGAAATTTGTACTACCTTAACTCCTTATGATTCCGTCACATGTGTATGTATATAAATAATACCGAGGTAGATAATCATCAAACCGAATCAAACCTTACTCACATTAGGTGAGTCCAAGAATATATAACGACCCGAATCCTATGATTAAAAGGTATGTGCTTTTGGCATTTGATGTCAAAGGTACAAGACGTATTTGACGTATAGTCTAGTGTAATCCAGCTAGCAGGGGGGGTTCCACAAAGAGGAGTTTTGACTAATAAGATCCTCAAACAATCGATCGCAAAATGCAAACGAGTTTTCACAAACCATAGCATCCGCTATATGAATTCAAAATCAACAACTCAAATGTAATAGTAAAATGATCTGTCAACTCCTGAATAAACGACTGGTAAGGTTTAGTGTGTTGACATTCTTGAATTGCGAAAGTACGCAGAACGAAATACAAGCGAAACTGGTGTATCATTGTCTTGGCTCGTAGTTGCATCAGAAATGTTTAAAGGACAAGTCAAACAAAAGTATGTATAGTTTTGTGTGGAACGGTTGACCATGATTAGCACAAGCTACAAGTTTGTAATGACACCACATGGTGTCGTACTAACGTAATTCAAGTATAGTGGTGACTGAACAAGTTCACCGTGTTTAAAGTCCAATGGAAGTGTACTGAGTCAATCTGAAGGTTTGATTTACACAATGTCATAGAGTTTTCAGTTGAATACGGAATATCAAAGAGCCACTGTTTTTGACTGTAGGTGAGAAAGCAATAAATACCGCAGGGTATTCAATTTATAATGAAAGGACTGTTCGGAGGTACACCGTGGTATGAAATGAATCTATGTACCTTTGCCTCAACACACAACTGTGTTGAGACCGATTCAATCATGATAAACAGGACGGATTTAGGGCAAGTTATCGAATAATCAATTAAATCCGTGTATGAAATGAGTAACCAAATAAGCGCAAGCTTCAATTTTGTGAAAGTATCCCCACAAGGTGTCGTAACCAACCAATGATTTAGTGAAGTCGTAGACCAAACAAGTCTACTACGCCTCGAAACAAAAGAATCTTTGCCAATGATTTGAATATGATGCTCTCAATACATCATATAACGTCATAAACTGAATATGCGAAATGAATAAATTCGAGCAATTGAACTTGGTTCTGGCGTAATCCGATAATAAACGTATATCTGAACGAGGGTATCTCAGCATAGTTACGAAGACGAACTATGAACGTAGCTTGAAAGAAAGCAGTTTAAGAAAGTGTGTTGACTTGGCAACAAAAGAGTCAACAATAACAATAATGTAGGTCATTTGAATCATAATTCAGTAATCAGATTTAGCAACATAATATTTGAACTTC
The DNA here is from genome assembly GCA_030545235.1 of Helianthus tuberosus. Lineage (NCBI taxonomy): Eukaryota > Viridiplantae > Streptophyta > Magnoliopsida > Asterales > Asteraceae > Helianthus > Helianthus tuberosus. Next base: position 125,199,473 of record CM060352.1, read on the forward strand.
AATGAAGCGTTTGAAATAAAACCGCATGCGTAGTAAAAGGTGCATGTATAACATCTAAGTTTTCAAGAAGTGAAGCAATGTGTATTTGCTAAAATGGAGAAATGACCAAGTATCGAATCAATGGGTGTTCGCTCTCAGCGAGGAAAAATTTACGTGATGCAACTACCATTAAGGGGAGTAGAGATGCAAACATCTACTCGCTAGAAGTAAAAGAAATTTAAGTACGTTCTGTTTGGTCAACTGAAATAGTATATATGTCAGAATAATAGGTTTTGCTTGAGTTGATGGGTGTGGTTCCTAAACAACAACCCTTACGAGTTTGGATCTGGGTTCCCAAGGGTCCTAAGTATATGTTTTCTAGATTTTCAAAGTTTCGTATTCGGTGTAAAATCGTTATGTGCATCGTGTAGGAAACGCCATTCTTGTGTATGTGTAAAACTAGTTATTGTCCCACAATTTCCCCGGTATACTTTCTTCTGGAATTTACAGCTACTTGATCATCGATCAGTCGGGAACTACAGGTTGGATCCTCGCAGTTAGTTAAGTAAGAAATTTGTTAATTCGTAGCAAGAGTTGTTGGCTCTTGTTGGCTAGCTCGTTCGGCTCCTGGTAGTTTGATGTTCATTTGAAAATCATCGTCCTTTCTTTTGTTGAGCAGAACTGGGGTTACCCAAAACGGAAATTTTGGTCTGTTATCTTCCTTCTCTATCCACTACTGAAATTACACTGACGATCCTTGCGTTTCCGAAGGTGTAATACGTTAGGGTGCGTTGGTTGCAGGCGCGATGCCTGGAATCAAATCGATGCAAAATTTGACTTGTCGTTGAGGATATAATTCTGGCAAGTTTTCGGGGAAGGCATCTAGGATATTCCTTCATCACAGGGATATCTTCGAGTTTTGGTTCTTCGGCCTCTTTTCCATGACATGAGCCAAGAAGGCAACACATCCTTTGCGCGAAAATTTTAGTGTCTTCATTGCCTGATAATCTGTAGGAGCGTATCCTGCTCCATGGATCACGATCGTTTCTCCGTTCGTCTTCGGGGTGCGGATGACAATCTCCGCTTGGTTGTTCGAAAACCAGCCCATCCCGATCATCACGTCGAAGCTTCCCTTAGGCTTGCTCTATCGAGAACTGGGTATCTAGGTTACTTACTACTAAAACAATTATATTTTATGAAGCTAAAATTTGACAATACTGTCAAATAGAACATAACATTGGTTATTATGGGACGTACCGGTATCCACGCTTGGATTCTATCCCCGATGTTGAGCTTTCATCCACGTGCCTGAGCGTTCTTAGGGCAATACTTCCTGAAATGCCCCACATCACCGCAATTAAAACATGCTTGGCCACGGCCTTGATCGTCACCATCCCTGCCTTGATAGTTGTTGTCGTCGTTGTTTCCTCCGCGATTTCCGCTACCATCTTGACCTTTATTTCCATGTTCAGTATCCTGCCGAAATGTTTCCTTGACATGTCCCACCTTGCCACAGTTACCACATTTTCCATATCTACATCGCCCGTTATGGTGACGTCGACAATTGTCGCACTTCGGTAGGATACCTGTGTACCCTTTTTCCTTTTTGGCATTATTGTTGTTGTCTACCCGAGTAACCTTCTTGAAGTTGGTAAACTTCCTCTTGTTCTCCCCAGGTGACTCCCCATGAGTCTCCTTTTTCTCCTCGGAGTTTGAGAATTTTCCCAACCTAACTGCTTCTTCAGTGAGCGTCACACTTACATCAATTGCTTCATTAATTGTTTTGGTCTTTGATGTTGTCACCAGGCTTAGAATTTGAGGTGCCAATCCCCCGATAAAGCATTCTATCCTCTTAAACTCTGGATCTACCATGTAAGGGACAATCCGAGACATATCATGAAATTTCTGCACGTACTCGGCTATTTCTGGACCTTCCATCTTCAAGTTCCAGAACGCAGTTTCCCACTTCTGGATTTCTGCCCTTGAACAATACTTCTTATGCATTAGTTCTTTCAGTTCGTCCCATGTTAATGCATACGCAGCGGTCTCGCCCAACATCTGAACCTGAAGGTTCCACCATGACAGAGCCCCATCTTGAAACAATCCGGAAATGTACGAGACCTGATGCTCTGGGGCACATTTGCTCACCCGCAAAACATAATCCGTCTTCTCAATCCAGCGCACGAAGGATAAGGCATCCCCAGTGCCGTTGAATTCCAAGGGCTTGCAGCCCAAGAACTGCTTGTAGGTGCATTCGTTGGATGGGTTATTTCCTAAGGTACCTCTGCTGTGTTCGGAGCGAAAGGCCTCATGCTGTGCGATGGCCTGTGGGATGCGCTCGTGTAATTTCGCCTCTGTCGTTGGCAGAGGGTTGTTGGTATCGGTGTTCCTTCGTGGCGGCATCTTCTAAGAAGAAGATTAGATAGGTCAGGTCTTTATTAAGGACATAAGCACATAAGCATCCACTTAACGAATAAGACCTAGGTGGTGCATATACATATGCATATAAGCAATCATCATAGCAAGCAATAACATTATAGCACAACATGCACGTGTGAGTGTATTTAATGGGAACATAACAACTAGCACATAGCATTGCAATCATTGCACAAACATATGGACCAACAACGTGCTTAGTGAGAATATGGCGACTGAGCTTTTACTAGTTATTGACCACAAAGTATTGTTACATGTTTAATGGGGAATATGTCGATCGGGCTTTCATTATTTCCCGACCGCAATCACATTGTCTACAAAGTGTATCACATCAAATAGGGACACAGGGTCACCCTACCCTTGTCCGATAAATCAATTAGTGCACAAAAATCTCAAGGTCAAAAAGTGGTCTTTAAAAGTCTCCATAATCTCGGCTCATTAGTAGCGTCTTGACCCCAAGGTAATGCATTCCGCATAAAACCGAACGCCAACTATCCTGATGATTGTGGTGGAGGAGAAAAGAAAAGTAAACCGTTCATCATGCGTGAACTCCTTCGCGAGCTTGTATATATGTCGAAGTAATTGATTGATCTGATGCTTGACAGTAAAGAAAACGAGCCTTAATAACCTAGAGGGCGTATTAATAGCAGGTGAGTGTGCCCAAAGGGGACTGTGATGAATGTGGGGGAACAAAGTATACTAGCATAGACAGGGTGGAGGACGTGGTGACAGTTCAAGCTCCAAAACACTGCGACTTATCCTTAATCTGTTGTTGATGTTACAGGAGCAACTCATCCTGTGTGTAGCCTCCATAATGTGAGGGATGGTGAGGGTCTAGAATCAGCATAATTTGCGATAGGAACCATCGAAATAGCTCATCCAACGACGTGGAGGTGAATGTAGTAAACGGTGCGGCCTGTGAGATCGTAGAAAATGTTGCCGTAGCAAGTGGGATCGTTACGCGGGTGCTGACCTGGAGTACCTTCCCGGGGTGCGGTTATATCTTGAAAGAAATCGATAGACATGTTGGGGCAATGGACGTCGGTCTTCACAAGAGCGACATCAGCGGGTGAAGGTGCAGGAACAAACGTCTCAACTGATAGGAAGATCGTTAGGTGCAGGTACTGGGTCGGGTATAAGGGGTTCAATGCCTGGTAAACCAAAAACAGGGTCATGATCAAGTAAAGGTGCAGGATTAGCAGGTGCAGCATCATGCTGTCCCACAAAGGTGCAGATGTTAGCTCAGGGGCAGTCTCTGGGTCATGTAACAGTGTGGTGCCTCGAGCAAGTGATAGTGCAGCAGTCATAATGGCATCGTCGTCTATGTCAGTAGTAGAAGGTTGTAATCCGGCCATCTATAAGTCTATAAATGTCACAGACTCGAAGGAGTCTGAAATCGAGTGTATTCTAGAGTCAGAGGATAGCTCGTTAACAGGGGTCTCAAAAGCGAAATTAGTAGCAGTGTTCTCGTCTAACTTCCCATCATCATGAGTGTTATCAGAAGGAGTCTGAAATCGAGTGTATTCTAGAATCAGAGGATAGCTCGTTAACAGGGGTCTCAAAAGCGAAATTAGTAGCAGTGTTCTCGTCTAACTTCCCATCATCATGAGTGTTATCAAAAGGACCATCAATAACATGTCAGCGTCATCATCAATTATTCGTCGAGTATCCAACCTTCGGAAGGAATGTCCACAAGAGGCGCATTGTCGAGGATCGGAGCCATGGTGTGCTTACCAACGGGATGACCAGTAATTAAGTGGTCATGGGCCGGGATGACCAGTAATGAAGTGGTCATGGGCCGAAACATGAGTAACAGAGGGATCTTCGTCAAGGAAGCCATCAACAGGGGTAATTCATCGCCAAAGTCTGGCAGCGCGGATGGTTGGAAGTCGTCCTCGTCCTTGGTCAGCATGTTAGGGTCACTCTCAGTGTCTGACGTAAACATCTCTGGCGCAGGTACAGTCTCATCATCTGTGGCGGTGGCCGTAGGGTCGTTATCATCTGACAATTCGTTCCCTGAGGAAGGTGACGTGTGTGCCGGTATATAGTAGTCACAGCATGCATATTTACAGAAATCTTTAACACTTTGCGTATTACAAATAAAAACAATTCATAACAGTCTCTCAGACTAAACTCCCTAGTCTCTCAGACTAACTCCCTGGTCTCTAAGACCAACTCCCTGATCTCTAAGACCAACTTTCCCAGCCTCTAAGACTAAATCCTTGGTCTCTAAGACCAACCTCCCAGTCTCTAAGACTGAATCCTCCCTCAGCCTCTAAGACTGATCCTCCCTCAGCCTCTAAGACTGATCCTCCCTTAGCCTCTAAGACTGATCCTCCCTCAGCCTCTAAGACTGAATTAGAAACATAAATTTTGAAATGTGTACTTGTGCCTTTTTTGTTGTAAAAATGTTTGTTTCCTGGATCTGGACGTTTTGTGTATGCAATGTAAAAATGTTTGAAAACGTTTTCGTGAGAGCACTGATGATCATAGTCTAGACTCGAGAAGGAATCCTAGTTCGCTATGATCGAGGCTCTGATACCAAGTTGTCACACCCTGACTTTTGCGGAAGTGTGATTACTTGGTGTGACTTCTTAATACCATAGCAATCAATCATAACAATGCTATATGATAAAAAAATATGAGATGTTCATCCATTAATAACGTTTAGAAAACCATAACATACTTGTTCTTGAAAACATGATACCAAAATAAGTTACAAATCATGACATGTTTAAATGAGTTCACAAGGACTCAACAAAAGTACTTATGTAAAACCGGAGTTTAGAATCTTGTATCCTGTCCAGGAAAGGAATACACCCTCTAAACCCGACAACCATGGATAACATATTTTATGTCACTACGCAGCTTGACAACACATGCATACCCTTCCAGATCCATTAGTTCCCTGAAATACATGTAGTTTGAAAAGTCAACAAAAGTTGAGCGAGTTCATGTGTTTAGAATGTGCGTGCGGATAAACCTTTATAATCGTTGTAAGTATGAATGTTTTGTTAACTCTGGTATGAAAGCAAATAAGGAAACATATCAGTTAATGTGTATCCACATGGTCCAACCTGCGGGCGCATGGGAGGGGATATGACCTAGTCACCACATGGTCCAACCTGCGGGCGCATGGGTGGTGTTAGTGTGACAACTCGTATTTCGGAACCTATCTTTGTACTTTGATCTAACGTATGTGTATGTGATTATATGAAAGTGTTGATTTAATGAGATGATATGTGTTATATGTTATGTGAGAATACGTATTATATTATGTAAACGCACAACTCTAATCTGATTACATAAGCCCATTCGGGCCATACTTTGGGATCGGCCCACACCCCTTGTGTCGCATAACCCATGAGGAGAGTGTATACTCCTCATTTGGTTGAAATCTCATAATACACACCAAACCCTACTCTCTTTCTCTCCTCTTGAAGCCGACGCCAAACAACCCTCATCCCCATCGAAGTTCTTGATTCGGACCACTCTTTTCTACCTTCAATTCGGTTAGTGTTTCATAGTTATTGCCTGGTTAATTGATATTGGGATTTATATGCTCTCATACAATGACTTATGAATGATATATGGTTGATTATGAATGTTGATGGTTAGTGTTGATGTTCGGCTCACTTGCAAAGTATTTTGATCAATATAAAATTGTTAATCATGTGATGTTGTGAATGATCTAGAATCAATTGCTAATAATCGGCTGTGATATACGATTTGGATGATGGTTATGTTGTTAGGATGCATGTTAGTAATCAAGAACATAAGCCATGTTAATGATTGTGATTGATGTCTATGTTTTGATTTGATTTAGGGTTCATACGAACTAGATGTTAAAAACCCTTGTTTAATCGATTAGGGGTTGGTTAAGAAACTGTTAGTGTTGATTGATTGAATGGGGATTTGGAAACTATTGATTGATTGTAACTAAACAACATGAAATCCGGACATTTAAACTAATCGCACAAGACTCCTTGGTCGCACAAGAAGTCTAGTCGCACAAGATGTTCTGAGTCGCACAAGAGTACTTCGAGTCGCACAAGATTGTTTAGCTGTTTAATATATTGGGCCGTATGTTGGGCTGGGTAACAAAACTAGTCGCACAAGATTTATTGGATTACACTAGTTGAAATGTTTACTTAACTGTTGGGCCGTGTTTACATGTTGGGCCGGACTAAGCTTCCAATCGTACAAGCAATCCGGATCGCACAAGAGATTCATGTTTAACTATTTGGGCCGTTTACTTACTGAACTATTATGTTATTTGAGCCGGGCTTTCTGCATCGCACAACCCATTGTGGAGCGCACAAGTATGCTGATCGCACAATAGGTTGGGCCGTTGTTTTATTGGGTTTCATCTTTTGAATCGCACAAGTTTAGACATTTCGTGTTTAACTGTTTTGCTTGGCATGTATTATGTGTTTGCCATTATCAGCACGTGTGCACAACTTGTTAAATTATGTGTAATCATACGTGAACCAAAACCTGACTTGTATGGTAACCATGTTAGGACGTGGTTGACCACTAGCAGCTAGACTTGACCTTTCTGTGTATCTGCCGAGCAAACCAAGGTGAGTTCACACTAGCCAAGGCATGGGATTCCCGGTGGGTTGGGAATGGGATTGAATAACTACTCGTACAACCATTACAATTAAACTAATTACTACTATCCTCGGATAGAAGGGCACGTACGTAAAACCTACGTACAGTTATACTTATTACTGTCCTCGGATTGAAGGGCACGTACGTAAAACCTACGTACATGACTATAAGACCATCAACTCTATCAAAGGAAGTCCCTCATTTATCGACTTAATCGCCGAGGCCTATGGCGAGCGGGTCATTAGTTAATAGCGCTATTAGGTTTAACAAACCTCACACCGTCCCAGTCGGACGGGCGTGTACTAATGGACTATGGGCAAAGGGTCAATGCTGATAGACATTGACTTAGGGCACCTCTTACATTATCGTAGCAGTCGATACGCGTGGTCTAGTAACACATGGGAAGCCCCCACTAATCATCGCAAACATGCCTGGAAGGCCGCGATACGAATTAATACGATACATGGTTTACAAAACGAACATACGATTTACGAAACGAACATATTAACCAAACAACCAACTGTGAACTCGCTCAACTTTGTTGTTGATTCGTTGCTACATGCCTTGCAGGTCAATAGGTACTTTTGGAGCTTGCACAGGGAGGAACGGCCGTTGTGGGACATGGCAGTGTGTGCCATGCTATACACATTACTTTATTTCGTACTTAATATGGGTTTTACAATTATGCTTCCGCTAAACACTTAACTATGCTTTGGTTTTGAACACCTTTCATATTGTTTGGTTGAATTATATTTTCTTACATGCTTGTTCAATATGATTGGTGGCTTGATCCTGGTCAGTCACGCCTCCAAGCGGTGATGCTCCGCGTGTGGATTTTGGGGGTGTGACAGTTAGAATGTAGTCACCGTATGGTCCAACCTGCGGGCGCATGGGTGAGGCTAAGATGTATTCACCACATGGTCCAACCCGCAGGCGCATGGGTGATATTGAGACAAGGTCACCACATGGTCCAACCAGCGGGCGCATGGGTGGGGTTTGTTAAGCTCAAATAGACCTATCACTTGTATCCCTCGATCGTACTACGAGCACTAATGGTCTTAAGATTTCCCCTATCCAATCACATAACCTAACAGTTGCTTCCTTAGCTGACCATACCATTTATATCCTACTCTCATGATCCAACTCTCGCGCTTAACCCTGTCTTTTCTTCCTCGCGCAACAAGGTCAGAACGCTCAGCCGCCTGTATGCACATTTAATACTTTCATGGACTGTCGTCCTAGTACTTTCAGGGGCACTAAAGGAGTTGTTGGACTCCTCCACTGGTTTGAGAAACTCGAATCTGTCTTCGAGATGTGTGAATGCCCTGAGGCTCGCAGTGTGAAATATGCTACTGGTACTCTTGAGGGTATAGCGCCCGCGTGGTGGAACGCTCAAGTCCAAATGCTGGGGTTGGTTGCTGCTGCCACCCCATGGAACAACTTCAAGGAACTGATCAAAGAGGAGTATTGCAATCATGATGATATCCACAAGCTAGAGGTAGAATTCTTTAACCTAAAGATGATGGGGTCAGAGATAGAAACGTATACAAAGCAATCCAACGAACTGGCAGTGTTATGTCCAACTATGGTGGATCCTCCCATCAAGCTCATTGAGCTGTACCTCAAAGGCTTAGTACCAGAGATTCAAAGTCACGTGACTTCTGCTAACCTTGCTACTATCCAGGATGTTACTCATCTTGCTCATCGTCTCACAGATCAAGCAGTGGAACAGAACAAGCTGCCTAAACGTATCAGTGCTACAACTACTACTACTTCTGCTACTTCCTGTGACAACAAACGGAAGTGGGATGGAACCTCCAGCAAGGGTTCGACTACGCACTACCAGAGTCCTGGTCAGCAACCTTCTGGTAGTCAAGGGCAGGATGGAATCGATGTAATTTGCACCACAGCGGGCCGTGCAACAAAGATCGTTGTCAGAGATGCAACAAGCTTGGTCATGAAACCAAGGATTGCATAAGTTTACATCCTGCAAACTAGAACCGACAACAGCGGCCACAAGCTCCACAGAATCAGCAACAACAGCAGGGTAACAAGGGATGATATCAGTGTGGTGCTGAAGGTCACTTCAAGAAACACTGCCCACAGTTGAACCGGAACCAGAATCAGAACCACAAACAAGGAAAACAAGAACAAAAATGGAGGCAACAACGGGGGTAATAACGACGGCAATGGTGCCAGGGGTCGAGTGTTCGTGATTGGTCAGAGTGATGCTAGGAATGACCCCAATGTTGTGATGGTTTCGACATCGTTATTGGTATGGACTGGTTAACCCAACGCCGAGCAGAGGTTCTTTGCAATGAGAAGATTGTCCGTATTCCTTGTTCAGATGATGAACCTCTCATGATTCGTGGCGGCAAGAGGGGTGCTGTTGAGAGCATCATCTCTTTCCTTAAGGCCCAGAAGTGTTTGCGAAAGGGCCACATTGCTATTTTGGCTCTTGTTACTAACACCTCAAAGAAAGAGAAGAAGATAGGAGATTTGTACGATTGTACGTGACTATTCTGAGGTATTCCCTGAGGAATTACCTGGTCTTCCGCCTCATCGCCAAGTCGAATTCCAAATCGAGCTAGCTTCTGGAGCAGCGCCCATAGCTCGTGCATCGCTTAGCTCCATCAGAGTTGGAAGAACTTTCTACGCAACTACAAGAACTCTTGGATAAGGGTTTTATTCGTCCTAGCTCTTCGCCCTGGGGAGCTCCAGTCCTGTTTGTGAAGAAGAAAGACGGTACTTTCAGGATGTGCATCGACTACCGTGAACTCAACAAGGTAACTATGAAGAATCGCTATCCTCTTCCAAGCATCGACGACCTATTCGACCAGCTGCAAGGGTCGAGCTACTATTCAAAGATTGATTTGAGATCAGGATATCATCAATTGAGAGTCCGAGAGGAGGACGTCTCCAAAACAGCCTTTAGAACTCGATATGGCCACTATGAGTTCTTGGTCATGCCTTTTGGGCTGACAAACGCACCTGCGGTCTTCATGGATTTGATGAATAGAGTGTGCAAGCCTTACCTGGACAAGTTCGTCATAGTTTTCATCGACGACATCCTGATCTACTCTAAGAGTCAGGAAGAACACGAGAAGCATCTACGACTTATTTCGGAGCTCCTTCAAATAGAACAGTTGTACGCCAAGTTTTCAAAATGCGACTTCTGGCTTCGTGAAGTCCATTTCTTAGGCCATGTGGTGAACAAGGATGGGATTCATGTGGATCCATCCAAGGTAGACTCGATTAAGAATTGGCCTGCACCTCGTACACCAACGGAAATTTGCAAATTCTTGGGCTTGGCAGGTTACTATAGAAGGTTCATTAAGGACTTCTCCAAGATTGCACAGCCCCTCACCTCACTAACGCAGAAAGGCGTTGTTTATCGATGGGGAAATGCACAGGAATTAGCGTTTCAACACTTAAAGGATAGACTCTGCAGCGCACCTATTCTTTCATTGCCAGAGGGCACAGACGACTTCGTGGTTTACTGCGACGCATCAATTCAGGGTCTTGGTTGTGTATTGATGCAACGGGATAAAGTTATAGCCTACGCCTCACGACAACTTAAAGTTCATGAAAATAACTACACTACACACGACTTAGAGCTGGGAGCTGTTGTGTTTGCGCTTAAGATATGGAGACATTACCTATACGGTACCAAATGCGCCATCTACACAGATCACAGGAGTCTCGAGCATATCTTCAAACAGAAGGAACTGAATATGCGACAACGACGATGGGTTGAGCTACTGAATGATTACGAATGCTCGATCAGGTACCACCCAGGCAAAGCCAATGTTGTGGCTGACACCCTCAGTCGGAAGGACACTGCGCCTAAACGCGTACGAGCTTTACAACTCACGATTCAATCTAGTCTTCCTGCACAAATACGAGATGCTCAGGTGGAACCATTGAAACCAGAAAACATCAGGGCTGAAGCCCTACGCGGTTCAAGGCAACAATTAGAACAGAAGGAAGACGGTGCCTACTACGTAACAGGACGCATTTGGGTCCCACTCTATGGTAACCTACGAGAGCTTATGATGGATGAGGCACACAAGTCTCGCTACTCAGTACATCATGGTTCGGATAAGATGTACCACGACCTCAGAACTACATACTGGTGGCCTAGCATGAAGGCCCACATAGCAACTTACGTCAGCAAGTGTTTGACTTGTGCGAGAGTCAAAGTCGAATACCAGAAACCTTCAGGCCTACTCCAACAACCAGAGATACCACAATGGAAATGGGAGCAAATTTCCATGGATTTTGTTACTGGCCTGCCTAGATCTCAACGTGGTAATGATACTATTTGGGTGATCGTGGATCGACTCACAAAGTCTGCTCACTTCTTGGCTATCAAGGAAACAGACAAGTTCTCTACTCTAGCAGACGTATATCTTAAGGAAGTTGTCTCGAGGCACGGGGTGCCAACCTCGATTATCTCCGATCGTGACGCACGTTTTACTTCAGAATTATGGCAAGCAATGCACAAATCTTTTGGCTCTCGTTTAGACATGAGCACAGCTTATCACCCTCAGACGGATGGGCAGTCTGAGCGCACTATTCAAACTTTGGAAGACATGCTTCGTGCATGTTTAATCGATTTCGGCAACGGCTGGGAAAAACATCTCCCGTTAGTGGAGTTCTCGTATAACAACAGTTACCACACCAGCATTCAAGCCGCTCCATTCGAGGCATTGTACGGGCGTAAATGCCGATCACCTCTTTGTTGGGCAGAGGTGGGTGATAGTCAGATCACGGGTCCAGAACTTGTGGTGGACACAACGAAAAGAATTGCTCAGATACGGCAACGCATGGCGGCAGCTCGTGACCGTCAGAAAGCCTACGCAAACAAGCGCCGGAAACCACTCGAGTTCCAAGTTGGGGATCGAGTGCTACTCAAAGTTTCACCCTGGAAGGGTGTGGTTCGTTTTGGCAAACGGGGCAAACTTAATCCACGTTACGTTGGACCGTTCGAAATCATTGAGAAAATAGGCAAAGTGGCCTACAAACTAAACCTACCAACAGAACTCAGTGCAGTTCACGACGTTTTTCACGTGTTGAATCTGAAGAAGTGTCTGTCAGATGAGACCCTCATAGTTCCTCTGAAGGAGCTCCCTATCGACGAGCAGTTACAATTCATCGAAGAACCAGTTGAAATCACGGACCGGGATGTTAAGGTCCTCAAGCGCACTAGAATACCTCTCGTTCGAGTTCGTTGGAACTCACGTCGCGGCCCAGAGTTCACCTAGGAACGCGAAGATCAAATGAAACAAAAGTATCCCCAACTATTCGCAAACAGTACAACCACTACTGAGGCCGAAGCTACGGAATTTCAGGACGAAATTCCAGATCAAGGTGGGGAGGATGTGACACCCCAGGAAAACCAGGAAAACCATGCAACTTAACTAGCTTCCTCAGTGAGTATGTGCTAAATTTCGGGACGAAATTTCTTTCAACTTGGGGATAATGTGACAACTCGTATTTCGGAACCTATCTTTGTACTTTGATGTAACGTATGTGTATGTGATTATATGAAAGTGTTGATTTAATGAGATGATATGTGTTATATGTTATGTGAGAATATGTATTATATTATGTAAACGCACAACTCTAATCCGAATACATAAGCCCATTCGGGCCATACTTTGGGATTGGCCCACACCCCTTGTGTCGCATAACCCATGAGGAGAGTGTATACTCCTCATTTGGTTGCAATCTCATAATACACACCAAACCCTACTCTCTTTCTCTCCTCTTGAAGCCGATGCCAAACAACCCTCATCCCCATCGAAGTTCTTGATTCGGACCACTCTTTTCTACCTTCAATTCGGTTAGTGTTTCATAGTTATTCCCTGGTTAATTGATATTGTGATTTATATGCTCTCATACAATGACTTATGAATGATATATGGTTGATTATGAATGTTGATGGTTAGTGTTGATGTTCGGCTCACTTGCAAAGTATTTTGATCAATTTAGAATTGTTAATCATGTGATGTTGTGAATGATCTAGAATCAATTGCTAATAATCGGCTGTGATATACGATTTGGATGATGGTTATGTTGTTAGGATGCATGTTAGTAATCAAGAACATAAGCCATGTTAATGATTGTGATTGATGTCTATGTTTTGATTTGATTTAGGGTTCATACGAACTAGATGTTAAAAACCCTTGTTTAATCGATTAGGGGTTGGTTTAGAAACTGTTAGTGTTGATTGATTGAATGGGGATTTGGAAACTATTGATTGGTTGTAACTAAACAACATGAAATCCGGACATTTAAACTAATCGCACAAGACTCCTTGGTCGCACAAGAAGTCTAGTCGCACAAGATGTTCTGAGTCGCACAAGAGTAGTTCGAGTCGCACAAGATTGTTTAGCTGTTTAATATATTGGGCCGTATGTTGGGCGGGGTCCGGACATTTAAACTAATCGCACAAGACTCCTTGGTCGCACAAGAAGTCTAGTCGCACAAGATGTTCTGAGTCGCACAAGAGTAGTTCGAGTCGCACAAGATTGTTTAGCTGTTTAATATATTGGGCCGTATGTTGGGCGGGGTAACAAAACTAATCGCACAAGATTTATTGGATTACACTAGTTGAAATGTTTACTTAACTGTTGGGCCGTGTTTACATGTTGGGCCGGACTAAGCTTCCAATCGTACAAGCAATCCGGATCGCACAAGAGATTCATGTTTAACTATTTGGGCCGTTTACTTACTGAACTATTATGTTATTTGGGCCGGGCTTTCTGGATCGCACAACCCATTGTGGAGCGCACAAGTATGCTGATCGCACAATAGGTTGGGCCGTTGTTTTATTGGGTTTCATCTTTTGAATCGCACAAGTTTAGACATTTCGTGTTTAACTGTTTTCCTTGGCATGTATTATGTGTTTGCCATTATCAGCACGTGTGCACAAATTGTTAAATTATGTGTAATCATACGTGAACCAAAACCTGACTTGTATGGTAACCATGTTAGGACGTGGTTGACCACTAGCAGCTAGACTTGCCCTTTCTGTGTATCTGCCGAGCAAACCAAGGTGAGTTCACACTAGCCAAGGCATGGGATTCCCGGTGGGTTGGGAATGGGATTGAATAACTACTCGTACAACCATTACAATTAAACTAATTACTTCTGTCCTCGGATGGAAGGGCACGTACGTAAAACCTACGTACAGTTATACTTATTACTGTCCTCGGATTGAAGGGCACGTACGTCAAACCTACGTACTATAAGACCATCAACTCTATCAAAGGAAGTCCCTCATTTATCGACTTAATCGCCGAGGCCTATGGCGAGCGGGTCATTAGTTAATAGCGCTATTAGGTTTAACAAACCTCACACCGTGCCAGTCGGACGGGCGTGTACTAATGGACTATGGGCAAAGGGTCAATGCTGATAGACATTGACTTAGTGCACCTCTTACATTTTCGTAGCATTCGATACGCGTGGTCTAGTAACACATGGGAAGCCCCCACTAATCATCGCAAACATGCCTGGAAGGCCGCGATACGAATTAATACGATACATGGTTTACAAAACGAACATACGATTTACGAAACGAACATATTAACCAAACAACCGACTGTGAACTCGCTCAACTTTGTTGTTGATTCGTTGCTACATGTCTTGCAGGTCAATAGGTACTTTTGGAGCTTGCACAGGGAGGAACGGCCGTTGTGGGACATGGCAGTGTGTGCCATGCTATACACGTTACTTTATTTCGTACTTAATATGGGTTTTACAATTATGCTTCCGCTAAACACTTAACTATGCTTTGGTTTTGAACACCTTTCATATTGTTTGGTTGAATTATATTTTCTTACATGCTTGTTCAATATGATTGGTGGCTTGATCCTGGTCAGTCACGCCTCCAAGCGGTGATGCTCCGCAGTTAAAGGAACTGTTTTTGGAACAACTTAAACTGAACACCTAACTGTGAACTCGCTCAACTTTGTTGTTGATTCGTTACTACATGCTTTGCAGGTCAATAGGTACTTAGCTGGAGTTTGCATGGGGAAGAGTCGTTGTGGGACACGGAATGTGAAGTTCCATGTGGAACATTTGAACTCTTAAAACTTATGATTTGGTTTTACAACTTTATGCTTCCGCTGATACTTGAATTTGGTTAACTTATTTTGGACACCAATTATATTATGTTTGGTTTATCTTTATTATATTACATTGTTCAATATGATTGGTGGCTTGATCCTGGTCAGTCACGCCTCCAAGCGGTGATTCTCCGCAGGTGGATTTTGGGGGTGTGACATTAGGTACCTACACCAAAAATGCTCGGTACAATACGGTATGGTATTTGAAGGTAAAAATCAATAAATACATGTATGGTGCTAGACCAGTGTTGAACCGAAAGTAACGATTCTGAAAACGCCAAAAGGTGGGTACCAAATTGGTGCCGAAAATGATTTGGTATAGTAAATTTGGTACCAATACGATACCGGTTTGATTACAGGATTTGATACGATTTGCTCATCAATAATCTAAATATCCAAGTTAATTTTACATGCTATAATTCATTCATTACAGAAAAAGACAAAAAAGGAAGCGAAATAAGTTGTTGTGTATAAAAAACCTCATTCAAATGAAATACAATTTACTTACTGTGTATGAAAAGTAATCTAAACGGTGCAATTACTTGCATTGTTACGTTGTTACAGGATTTGATGAGCGCGGTACCAACCGGTACCGAAAATACCGTTACCGAAATCCCCAAAAGTGGGTACCGGTACTGAATATACCTGGTACGGTAGGGTTCGGTACCGGTCGATACTGGTACGACACCGGTATTTGAGGGTAAAAACCGGTGAATACCGGTGCCGAACCGGTACCGAAAATACAACCGGTTTGCTAAATTTGATACCGGTACCGGTACTCGATACCATTTGCTCATCACTTAGTGATGTTACTGTTGATTTAATTCTATTTTTAATATATAGGCCCAAAAGTGGGCACCTGTATCAAATATACCTGGTACGGTACGGTTTGGTAACGGTCGGTACTGATACGACACCGGTAATTGAGGGTAAAAACCGGTGAATATCGGTGTCGAACAGGTACCGAAAATACACCCAATTTTGTAAATTTGATACCGGTACCGGTACTCGATACCATTTGCTCATAATTATTATTATTGTATTAATAATAGGTTATTATAACTGTTCATTCATTTGTATTATTATCATATAGTAATTTACTAACTGTGTGTATGAAAAGTAATCTAAACGGTGCAATTACTTGCATTGTTACATTGCTACAGGATTTGATGAGCTCGGTACCAACCGGTACCGAAAATACCGTTGCCGAAATCCCCAAAAGTGGGTACCGGTACTGAATATACCTGGTACGGTATGGTTCGGTACCGGTCGATACTGGTACGACACCGGTATTTGAGGGTAAAAACCGGTGAATACCGGTGCCGAACCGGTACCGAAAATATAACCGGTTTGCTAAATTTGATACCGGTACCGGTACCCGATACCATTTGCTCATCACTTAGTGATGTTACAATTGATTTAATTATATTTTTAATATATAGGCCCAAAAGTGGGTACCTGTATCAAATATACCTGGTACGGTACGGTTTGGTAACGGTCGGTACCGGTACGACTCCGGTAGTTGAGGGTAAAAACCGGTGAATATCGGTGTCGAACAGGTACCGAAAATACACCTAATTTGGTAAATTTGATACCGGTACCGGTACTTGATACCATTTGCTCATAATTATTATTATTATTATTATTGTATTAATAATAGGTTATTATAATATTATAAAACTACTGTTCATTCATTTGTATTATTATCATATAGTAATTTGATACCGGTACCGGTACTCGATACCATTTGCTCATAATTATTATTATTGTATTAATAATAGGTTATTATAATATTATAAAACTACTGTTCATTCATTTGTATTATTATCATATAGTAATTCTATGACTTATAAGTATCATCGCCAATGAGCTTGCAGCCCAGTGGTGGAGAGACTGGCCTCCTCTTCATGAGGTCTCCGGTTCGATCCCCACAGGCTGCAGGGGAGGCACCAGGGTTTTACCCATGATGCCCGGGTTCGATCCCCACTTGAGGCGGTTTATTCCCCTCTGTGGCGGCTCTCAACCCGTCAAGTCCTACGATGGGCGAGGCACCTGTGGGGTTTTTCCTTTGGACGCCGGTCACACTCTGATGCCAGCTGGGGCACGGTTAAGACACTCACGTCTGGCCGGAGTGGGGCGACGGGCCTCCCCAATGAGGGGGGGTGTGGGGTGTCTCGCACCCAAAAAATTGTGACACCTTGCCGTTCAAAAAAAAAGTATCATCGCCTTCTAAGACGTGGAGGTGTGGTTCGGGAAGGTAGCCGTCCACCCCGAGGAGAACTTTTGAACGTTTGAATTTAGACCGTTGTAAACGGTCGTATTTCCAAAATAAATTAAAATAAAAAACCTATTTAAACCCCATTTTCATCTTTAACCAATATACTAATCTCATTACATTTTCAACATCTAAAAAATCATGGACCTGAGCCGACTTAGAAGCGCTTGCACGAGCTTGGGTTAAAGCTTCTAGCGATCCAATTTTAGGTGCAAAAAGAAAGAGAGGGAAAAGGAAGAAGCGATTGCGAGGGAAAGGGAGAGACTTGAGTTTGATAACACAAAGATCAAGATCATAAGACGTGCTTTGCTGCGTAAGATCCGATTAACTAACGAAATAAAATTTCAAGCCAATGTATTACCATTTTGATGGGCAAGAAAAGCCAAAAATATTGAATTGTAAAAAACAATTAAAAAGATCAATCCTAACACTTACCACCATCAACCCACTGTGGCCTATAAAGTAATGTTAGATATGTAGGAACTGTTCGTAAAACAAATATTATTACGATTATAATATAGAAAATAAAATAAAATTGGAAATTACAGAACTATTACAATTGAAAAAAAGGAAATACAAGAACAGTTGACGAAAGCCGAGGGTTGTGTTTAACACGGAACCCTTAAAACAAATTCCAAGTCTCCCAAGAGAACTCGATTTGTTTCCCACTACCGGAGTTTGCTCGAGGACCTAAAGAATACCTTGAGAGGAGTAAGAAGAAGATTACAAATCTGCAGAGAATTGTGCGCATTAGCTGTTGGTATTTCTGGTGTGTTCTACCAGGTCTCACCTGTATTTCTGGCTCTTAGACCGTGGGGTATGGTGGGGCGGGGGTTTGGGGCGTGGCCCGACACGTGGCTTGGGTGGGCTTCGCTAGGCTGACCCACATTGAAGACGGTATGGTGGGGCGGGGGTTTGGGGCTTGGCCAGCCCAAACTCTATTTAAATTATTTTTAAAACAAAAAATTTAAAATATTTAATAATGTTTTTTAAATAAAGAAAAATACATAAAAAATTTCCTAGTGCTTGTAATATTTTTTTCTTTATCTCTTCTCTCATCTCCAACATTAGTTCCAACTCTTCACCTGATAGGTGATCGATGGGCTGGGCTAGAAATTTCATATCATCTCGTCTTTGTTTCAGGGCATCCCGAGCTTCTTTGTTCTTCCGAATTTCGGCCTTTTGTTGTTGGAATACGTTGAATGTATCTAACTTGTTTGCAATGTCATCCAACTGATCGCTGTATACTCCCCAACGCGAGCCTGAACTCCCAACTGAAGGGATGCCGTACCCGATCTTGGTTTTAGAGCGCACCTTTTTGCGGCATCTCTTCCGAATTCAGGCCGGTTTGGAGAATCATCCAGAAAGTACTCCAATTCTTGATCTCGTGCATCCGATTGGGCTTGGGACGAGGGTGTCCTTGACCTTTTGGAAGACGTGTTAGTTTCGCTTCCACTGGGGATATTCGCCCACTTGGGATGGAACTTACAAATCTCCCAACAATGCATGAAACGGAAGTCGCTGCCCACATTTGTTTTGAATGCGACCAATGCATTTGTCACAAAGTCGGCTTCGGTTTCACCACTTTTTGGGTTTTGCTTTGCTTTATTTAAAAAGCACTAAATTTGGTGAGTTGGCCGCTTATCTCGGTCCACTTCGAGGATAAGCTATCGTTTTCACGATAAACCCCCCTTTCCATTTCTTCATGGAATGCTTTACTAATCGCTTCCCACAAATGGCATCGATGTTGAGAATTTCCTATTTTAATCAAAACAAAATATAATATATTACAAGGTTATATAAAAAATAACCATAAATATTAAAATAAGGGCTACAAAATATTTAAAAATACCTAAAGTTGGATGTTGAGATTGTTGAAGCCAAGCCCTCGCCAATGCAAGTTCTTCATTAACGACCCATCGTTGTTGTTTTTGTTTGGCGGTTTCAAGTGCTTTCTCGGCCTCGGTGTTTTCTTGTGACTTCTTTTTTTGATGGGTTTGGATGCGGAAGGACCATCCATTGGGGGTTGAGTTTCGGGGACGGTTTCGGTTTGGGAAAGGTTGATGGAGGTTGGTGAAAGGTTGATGGGCGTTTGTGAAAACGGGCTAGGTATAGAATCGTCGGTGTGAGAGAAGTTAGTATACACACGATTCGAGAGATACGATGCGTAACCCGCCACATCGGGCATAGGGGAGTGTATTAAAAATGGACGAGGCATTGGACGATTGGGTGGTGGGCTAGGATTTTCTTGGAATGCCCACGGGTTGTTCGGGTCAAAAGCACGATTGTGAGGATTCATTTTTCGTATTGTAGAATGAGAATAGAGATGATTATAGAAGAGGTGGAGTTTATTGTAGTTGGATGTGGTAAAAAAAAAAAGAGAAGTGTGAGTTTTATAATGAAAAAATAATTTTTTTTTACACATAGCCGTTGGCCAACGGCTAGTTTGGTTTGGCCATTGAGAGCCCGCCATATCATATTGATAGATCCGCCCCACGCCCGGCCTTAAACTCCCGCCCCTTGGGCCACGCCCACGCCCAAACCCAAGCCCACCCGGGGTGGTGGCTTGGGCGTTTTCAGCCAATCCACGCCCCAACCCCCGCCCCATACCCCATAGTCTTAACTCGTCTGTTTCAACTGCAGATTTGAAACTGCTCTGCTACTGAAGTCTGGGAAGCTTCTGCGAGTCACGCGTGCGCAGGGACTGTTACGCCAGTGCGCCACTCACATGTGCATGATAACCCATAGGCCTACGCCACTCTGGTGCGCACACGCCACGTCATCAGTGAGCCTATATGAACACGCCACACAGCCACGCCATATTGGCTCATCTTCATACGCCACATGTGTGCACATATCAGGACACTATCTGGTCATGCGGCTTGTACTCGTGCACACACGTGCATGCCACGTCATCAGCTAGGCCATGCACACGTGGTAAAAAATACAAAGGCGGACATTGAGCCCATCAAGATAATTAGATAAAACCACGACATGTAAAAATCAGTGTTAGTAAGACACACAAGATACACATACAGCTACAGCTAGAATGGAATTTGGTTCATCCATAACGTTGTTTAATCAGTCTGCAAGGCTCTAATTTCATTCCAATTGAAGTTGTTAAATGTGAAAAAGATACAAATAAATAGACCAAATAGTCACACTATAAATAAGTTAAATGTTCACCCACAATAAGCTAACCCAAACACCCACTGAGTGGACGTATACGGATTTAACCAAAACATACTCAACTGTAACATCGTCAATATGATCCTAATCAAAACATCACCATTCCATCCGAATACACACAGCAACCATAAATTTATTTATGGAATTTTAAATAACTACTTGATATATTTCCGATCAAGCTCGTCCCAGGTGCGATCCGAAAACTTGGTGAGTTCTCTTTTGCAGCAGCGACCGAAGGTGGAGTTGTGCTTTAGTATGGACCTGAATTTATCTCTAAAAATCGCAAACCTCTTCTCCTTCTCTTTAGGGGTCTTGTAGGATTTTCGATGTTCAGCGGCCCATGCCTCGAAAACACCCCTTATTTCTGATTCTGATTTCTCCCCAAAGGAGTACGAAGAGAAAGAGAAACCTGCTGCAATTAGATATAACACTTATTTAACACATGAATCGATTATTAAGTAACATATAAAATCCACCTTTTGAATGACTCATCGGAGGGAACCGTCGCATCACAACTGATCTCTTCCATACCACCAGCATTGCCATTCTCGCCTCCTGTCGATTGATTAGGGTTTTTACTATCCCTCTGTTATAACCCCCTTCCATGACCTCTTTTTAAAATTAACTAGAACTAGAATTACGATTGCGGCGGGTATTCTTTAGTTATAACTAAGTCGATTTAGGACGCGTACGTTTTGTTGAACCTGTCAAACGGGAAAAAATAGACGTAAAAATGTTCACCCACACACGCACGTTTCGTCGTGTTAAGTCGCAAAATTTATAACGAAACGTAAATACGTTAAACCAAAGACGCACGTTGCGATTTGTTAAGTTGCTTATTTATAGGTTAATAATAATAATATATTTACTAGGAGAAAACCCGCGCGATGCAGCGGGGGTGACACTTTGAATTGCGATACTGGTTTCTTATCTTATAATAATTGTTGTAGCATCATTATGGTAGATATACGTCATAAACGTTACACATTGTCATCAGAAGTGCCTAGATCAATAACTTGGCTCCATATCCATTCGGAGAGCTTTCTTTTTTATCTTTCTTTGAATTTCAAACATCTGATCTTTAAAAAAATGTGCAAAATGTGAATACACAATTTAAAAGAAGATTAAATAAATATTAATATTACCACTTCACTGAATTCACGTTAAAGATCAAACTTGTATGGACTAAACATTGCACCATAACAAATGATCTAAGACTATTATCGCCATCATCCTGCAATAAAACACATACAATATACCACATAACATACGAAACGTGTTAATATAAAATCTATACAAAAAAGCTTAACCTTAAAAAGAGTACAGCCTTAGACGCAACCTTAGACGATTGTACGACTATTGGTTTGTTCAAATTAGTATGTTCTTCATCGAAATGAATCTGCAAAAAGAAAAACAAGTTAAGATTTACATAGGAGTAAAATTAAATCATATGTGCATTCGTGTTCATGAAAACATATTAATATATTAGATTTATATAAATAATATCAACTTCTAAATAAAATATGTTAAATGTACCAATTAACACAATGATCCAAACAACACACAAACTATATTATCATAACACGAATATATAAAAAAGGTATAATTAGTAAGACATAAACTAACAAAGAACTAACCTTAAAAGCTTCAACATTTTAAGTTATATTTGGATCCATGCTGTCACAACCCCCGACCCCACCCTAGGAGCGGGAGCCGCGAACCAGTCAGATTGTATCGATGTTTATTAATTTGGCAGCGGAAATTTTCATCAGTACCGTAGTTAGGAAATATTTTTATCAGAGTTAAACACCAAAATGTTTAAAATACATAAATGGGATAAAACCCAAGTTTTGCTGATAATACATTTATAGGGATAAACCCTAATGATTGAAAATCAAGTCTCATTTTTATTTAGGTAACATTTATAGGGATAAACCCTAATTATTTTTATAAAAATCTGATTATATAACGGATGGTTTAATTATCCTGTTTATTCCCCAAACTTTATTCGTTTTTTTATAATAACAATAATAATAGCATATATATAAATTTCTGTTATTGAACAGAATATTTCGGAATAAAAAGGGTAAGTTACTAAAAGAAATCAATTTAATCAAAATATAAACTCTCTGGATTCATTAGAAAATTTTTAGTTTTAACTAGAGGGTTACATCATATTAGTTGTAAAATATTAAGACTAAATTCTGAATTTATCGTATTTATTTATTATTATAGATAATACAAAGTTTGGCATTTCTAAATTTGATTCTTAATATATTAACTAGTGAAGTAGTATTCATATATTAGAATACATATACATATATATATATATATATGACTCAAATGTTGTTTAAGAGATGAATTGAACTATTAAATGGTAAAATTTCTTAAGCTACTTCATGTTGATATGTATGTGTTATGTATATATATTTTAAATCATCTATTTATACAATACCAAATGTTTTTGTATATATTTCTATTTTGTATGAAATATTATTTGTTTTATTAATACAAGTTATAAAATATAAAATATAAATCTTTTTTATATATTTGCACACTTTTCATATAGATGAAAATGTACATGTGCTTATATGGATATAATATAACATAATCATATGGAATAATATTTTCATAGGGTTATTATGAAAATCTTGTTTTTAATTATTGTATTTAAACAATAAACATGTTTTAAGTATGCTAAAATATTATATTTTAACAAAATTAATATAATTATATGTTTCATCAAAACTTTTACCACTCATATTAGTTGTTATTTTCTTCTTTAATCACTTGTACAGTAAAGCATCATTAACTTGTACCTTTTAATCCGTGCATCGATATTGAACAAGAGCACTACTGAAACGTCGACAAAAATATGTAGATCGTCATGCTATCTTTGGATTTTTTTTTAAATATTATAGTTTATAAGATATGTCAAGAATACGTAAAAAAAATATAAGTTTGTTGTGCAGGGGGAAAAGTGTAACTAATTATCTATAATTTTATTAAAAGTCAGGGATTTAAGTGTAATAAGTTTAGGGGGTTAAAAAAATAGTATTTAAAAGACCAAATTACCCTCATTTTAGGGGTCTATCTATAAATAAAGGGAGAAAAATTCTTATTTTTTCGGTATCTTAAAATACCCCTCCCTCATGCATTATAGTATAGTATAGATAGATAGAGGAGTAGGATCAAATACAAAGGACATTTCGTATACAACCATTTAAAAAGTGTTATGTGGCATCCAACCAATTCTAGAGAAATGGTAAAATTGTTTTGCCCTTTCCTGACGGTTTAAACCCAATACCACGATTACAGAATTCATATTCGTCCTCCCCAGTTTCTTCATTTTTGTTGATCGGTTTTGGAACTATATTATCAAACATTAAGGACGAAGCAACAAAACCTTTCAATTTCTTTTCTAAATCTTCAATTTTATTTTTTGCAATCTCAGCATCTTGTTCAAGTTGCGTGATCTTTTCAAGATCCGAGTTTATTATATTTTATTTTTCAAAATCGTTTTTATTTAAAACTGAATTTTCATTTTCTAAAATTTTTATTTTATTTTTCAAAAACTGTTTGTATTTTACATAGTTTACGCTAAAACACACTAAAATCTTTTTGCAATTTTCTCTAATGAAATGCAATAAAGAAATATTTACAAATATATTTTTGTTTGAATTTGTGTTAGAGGATCATATCAGTTTATGACAAATCACTAGCACCGTTGACCTTTTATAGACTTTAAGTTCTAAACGATTCACTTAGATTGTCAGTATACTGATCCATTTAAATTCTCACACAAAGTTCAACTGATCCGAGATACGATATTAATGTTTTAAGCACTTAACTTATTCGCGTGTCCCCCTTCAGAATGTACTCTAGTATCAAGATTCCCTAGATTCAGTCTTACAGGTGAACATACCTAAATGATATCTGTCTTTAGGTTAGTGCGAGGCCTTGAGAGCTCAGGTTATGTAACACCCCTAAAAATATTAAATTATATATATGTATTGAAAATAAAATAGTGAGATTTTAAATTAGGAATAATGAACCTAGTTAAAATCTTATTGTAAAAGATGGGGAAATCAAAGTATTATAACCATTTTATAAACTTAGAAACTAGAGGGGCCAAGGGTGCCAAATTTGAAAGATTGTTTTGTTATAATCCTGGATAAACATCAGGACACACACTTTGTGTGTGAATCCTGTTCGATCAAAACCCCAGGAGCGAACTCCTACTCTTCAAAACCCTAACTCATTCAATTTCACTCAAAATCAAAGAAACAAAACCAAATTGAAGGTGATTCAAGGCTGAATTTGTGATCATCATACTTAGTAGATCACAAGGTATGTTAAAATTCTTAGATTGGTGATGTTTTGAACCTATATGATTTCTTGTAATTGAAATTAGTAAAGAATTGAGTGAGGTTATGGGTAAATTCTGATGAATATAAGTCTAGGAACAAGTCTTAGACAATAATTTGATCAATTAATGTCATAACCTATTAGTTTCAATGTTTGTCATATAAGTGTGATATGGGTTTTGTGAAAATTACTTGAATTCTTGTGATATTGATGTTAATTGATAGCTATGATGCAAGTTCACGTGTCAATTTTTGGTGTTCTAGTCATATTAGTATACAAATGATGTTTTGATATGGTTAACTAGTTAATAATGAACACGATAATGGTATTATGATGATTATGCCCTTAAGATGTTCGATAAAATGTCTAAGTGAATTAGAGATATTGAAAAATAAAAAATAATCGCTTAATTGATTTACCAAGAGTATCATATGGTGAATATTGAACCATGAGTTCTAAGCGATATATTCGAATTAAATTCTATAGGTAATTTGGGTGGATCGTCAAGTGTGCAAGGCGGGACCGTGAACCGCTTAAAGGGAAAGCTCTAAAGGTACGCGGCTATGCGTTCGAAATATCTTGTTAGCACTTTTATGTTTAGTTGTTGAATGATAATCAATTCGTTATAACGTTTGGATAGTACTAAAACGAAGTATTTCATTTGTAGTAACCAAACAAGAATAAGTAGAAATTTTGACAATATAGAAATGATGAAAGTGGTGGATTCCACTTAAAAGTTTAAACGGGTCAAATTGACTCGAATACTACATGTTTGATTCTAAAAAGGCGATGGATTTCGCTAGTGAAATCAAACGGGTCAAAATCACCAAAGTATTGAACTTTGGTAAGTTAAAGAGATGAATGTCGCTAATTTGGATAAACGGGTTGAGTAAGACGTATATACTTTGTTAATGGCACTTGAGTTTTAATATAATGAGTCATAGAATACAAGTATATTGATGTGTAAATACTTATAGAGGTTTTGAGCTCATAAGTAGATTTTATGGTTCATGAATTGGAACGGGTCGAATAATTATGATAATTACTATAAACCTAGGGTTCAAAGTATGAAAAATTGTTCAGTCATATGTTGGAATTTTATTCCATAATATAAATGATCTGATTACGGTCACGTAGAAAGAAACGTGACCCAAATCGGACTAGAAATGAACAAGTTATGAACGTTTTCCTAAAAGACATCATAGCTGGAAAATGCAGGATTTCAAAACAAACTCGCTGGAAAAACCATGCTGTCGCGCTACGCGACAGCAACCCGGTATATCCTTGTTGGGATTGAACCCTATCAGAGGAACAGATAATTAAAGCCAAAACAGGATCAGAGCAGTGGATCCAGAATAAGCAGATGTTATGTATACAAGTCTCTCCCCTTGAAAGTGGTTTCAACATCTGCTGACCTCCTATCTACTGATCGGTACAACTGCTGACCTACAACTGCTGGTCAAGTCAAAGACTGATGAAGACTAAAGCCCTGCTGTTCAAACTACCGCCTTGAGTCAAGCACTGCTGGGTTATATCAAGTGCTGCTGGGTTCACATCAGTGGAAGGACTCAGCAGTAGTTTAGTTTGTCTTTATGTAATGAATTGTAATAATAGTTATTAGCATAGCAGTACTTGTATAGATCAGAGGTTAGAGTTTGTTAGGAGGTTAGATGTCACTTTCATGGTGACGTCAGCAAAGACGCCACAGTGGTTTGTCCGTGCCTATAAATAGAACAGTACCCTGTACTGTTCTATTAGCTTTTCACCATCTTTCTTCCTATACGAACAAATCATTGTGAGCTCAGGCTGATGGGGAGTTTGTTGCATACATGCTATTGTAATCGGTGTTTGGAATAAATTTAAGCATTCGGGTCATTGTTAAAAATGTGTGTTGAAAGCAATTCTCCTGTTTGATTGTGAAAAGTTTGTTTCCATTTATATTCCGCTGCACATCTCTTTCATTGTTCATCTTAATTCAAACATAAAACACAATCAAAATCAAACTCAGATCCTAACAATTGGTATCAGAGCTCTGACAGTCAAATTTGATTTAAAAATCATTTTGACATAAATAGTTCAGCTCACAATCGTTGATACTGATAGTTTGTTCGTTTTGTTGAAAAACAGTGTAAGGTTTAATGACCATCAAAGTTGATTAATCAGTGCCTGTAAAACAACCAGGATGACGTCACAATCACAAGATGATAAGAATAACACTGGCTCTCTTTTCAAACCACCCATGCTTAAACGTAATGAATACAACATCTGGGAGAGAAGGACAGGTCACATCCTTGCTCAACAGAATACTGGATGTTGGAGATCTGTTGTTTTTGGACCACACGTTCCCATGGTGCCAAGTGTTGAGGACACAAAGAAGTTCGAACCTAAAAAACCTGAAAATTATGCTGAAACTGATTTCCAAAAGTTCGAACTCGATGCCAAATCATTTAGCATCATTGCATCTGCACTACCCAATGAGATCTATGTTGGGCTGTTACATTGTAACAGTGCCAAAGAGCTATGGGATGCACTGAAGGAACAATTTGGGGGAACGGAAGAAATTATTGAAAATAATAGGGAAATTCTAAATCAGCAGTATGAAACCTTTTGTCACATCAAGGGTGAATCATTGACCCAACAGTTTGAGCGATTTAGCTGTCTCATTAGTGAGCTAAGACTTGTTAAAGTTACATTTCCTAATTCAACACAAAATAGAAGGTTTCTTAGATCACTACCTGAAAAATGGGACACAATTGCTTTCGTAACTAGAAATTCAGCCGAGTTCAAAGATCTGACCCTGACCCAACTTCATGGTAGACTCCTGACCTATGAAAGGGAGTTAAACCAGAAAAAGAAGTTGCAAGAGTCTGGCAAAGTTGCTGATGACTATGCATTTGGCAGCACATCTCTTTTTGGTCAGGAAGAATCTGGTAGCAGTAGTAAGGATCAGAGTTTTGATCATTTTATTGATATAACTGCTGGTTGAAATTTGAACAACTCTGATTCTTACTCTGCAAATTATGCTTTCACTGTAAATTGTGAAAACCAGATGTCAGATAACTTATGTTTTGAGCTCAATGATTTGCAACACTTTGATCCCACTGACTTAGAGGAGATGGACATTCTGCATCAATTGGCTTTGCTTAGTGTAAGAACAAGCAAATTCTATAAAAGAACAGGGAGAAAATTCCTAGGGTTACATGGGAATTTAAGAGTGGGGTTGGATAAATCAAAACTAAAGTGTTACAAGTGCAATAGGCTAAGTCATTTTGCTAGGGAATGCAAGAGTCAAACCACTGGTCCAATAATAACTCATCCCAGCTCAAACCCTAGACCACAACATCAAAGCGCTGTGCACTATACCCAATATACCCCTGCAGCATATGTTAACACTGCTCACTATGTTGCAACCCCTATGCCTATGCATTATGTTCAAACCACTGTTCCACAAATTCAGTATGTTCAAACCCCTGTCCCTCAGGCACAAGTGCAACCTGTTGCACCTCAACAAGCTGCTCCAACAGTGGTACAACCAGATCAACAAAGCTTTTTCACCCAAGGTTTTGTTGACTGGAGCAGCATGCCTGATGAGCTTGGTGATGAAAATTTTGCACTCTATGCTTCTAATGATACTTTTAATGATTAATTTTGTTTGATGGCATTAGAGTCAATACCAGAAGGGGTAGAAACTGAAGGTGAACACCTAAGTGCTGTAACAGTGGATGAAGTGGCTGAAGCAGTGGTTACTGCAGTTGTTGGTGAACTACTGCTGGGAGAAAATTCAGAAACCCTGATTGAACCACTGTCTGATCCTTGGTCCAAAGAAGACAAAGAAGAAGAGGAAGAGAAGAAAGCAGGTGAGAAAGAAGTTAGAGCTGATGAAGAAGGTGATCATCAATGTAATTGTGCCATGATGGCTGCTGCTAAGGTATCTCCTCAAGTTCTTGAAAAACTGTGTTCAGACAAATGCATTATTGCATTTGCTAACATCAAAGAGGTAAATGAAAACCTTAGGGATAAATTCTTAACTGATGAAGTCAAATTTGAAAAGTTATAAAAAGAACTTAGAAACAAATTGGCTGAAAAAGACAAAGAAATCAGCAGTCTCAAAGAAGAGCAGAGCATAACCAAGACTCAACTCCAAACTATGGTAGAAAAATACCAAGTTTGTAAAAAGGAGTTGGAGTCCACCCAGATCACTTGTGAAAGATGGGTGGAATCTTGTAAAGGGTATGAGGTTATGCTTGAGAAACAGCTTGAAAGCAATGTCAAGTTTGGTATAGGATATAGAAAATATGATTATCTTGTAAATACTGCTGCAAAACAAGCTGGTTCATCTGAAATTAAACCAACCAACAAGAATGGCCAAGAGGTTAAAATAACCGACAAACTTGGTAACAAAATCACTTTGGAAAGATCTGTGGGGCCCTCAACTTTTGAGGAAATTGAGAAATACCAATTTAAACCCACATAGTCTGATGAGTGTGACATTCTTGAAAATTTCAAGCCCATGGATTTCACAACCACTGATGGTGTCACAGCTCCAAAAGCAAAGGTCATTCCTATCAAAGATATCCCAACAGTGGTTCAAATCTCTGTTGCTAAGGAGTCTGAGAAAATGAAGAAAAGAGAAAAGATCAAAAACCTGTTTTGTGATTTTTGTGAAAAGATAAATCATCTAACAAAAGACTGTTTTCATCTAAAAGCATATGATCTAAACAAAACAAGTGTCATTGTACCTGCTGAAAGCTGCACCATCTGTGGTAAAAATAACCACAAAACTCAAGAATGTGTGTATCTCAAAAACTTTGATGTGAAAAAGAATGAATACACTGCTAAAACATCCTTGAGTCCATTAACGTCATCTGTCAAATTCACCAAGAATCAACCACTGTTTGTGCCAGTCCAAACAGCTGTTACAAAACAGCTGAATCAAACATCTATCCAAATAGATGTTCAAGTGACTGATGCACCCCCTGCCAACTAATACAGAAGGGGCAAGGGACAACCACCATACCAAAGGATCCCACACGTTTATGAGACCTACAAAAGGCCATCTAAACCAAGAGTGAACAGGCATCCTTTTGGTTATCAGCAGGTGATTGGTCAAGAACCCCAACAGTGGTTAGAGAAAAACAGTCCTAAAACTGTCCAAACCCCTGACTTAACTACTGTCCATCCATTTGAACTAATCCCAGAAACTGTTGAGACCCCATCCAAAGCCTTATTGGCTTTGGAGACCCTAATGAACTAATCCTTTTACTTCATCTACAGGGAGCTTCTGCATGCTTAGATAGCCTTTGGTATGTAGATAGTGGAGGCTCCAGGCACATGACAGGATGTAAAGCCCTTCTCAAAGATTTCAAAATCCATGGAGGGGGTGATATATCCTTTGGCAATAATAGTAAAGGGAAAGTTCTGGGGTCTGGTACAATACAGTCTGGTAATGTAAAATTTGAAAATGTCAATCTGATAGACAATCTAAAATTCAACCTTCTGAGTGTTTCATAAATGAGTGATAAGGGGTATGGATCATTCTTCACAAAGGAGTGTTGTAGGATTGTTGGACAAGAAATGGTTGAAAAGATTGAAGCAATAATAAGAACTGAAAAAACGAAACTTGTTGCTCAAAGAAGTGGCAATGTTTATGTGGTGGATATGTCAAAAAAGAGCCCCAAAACTGATGCCTGTCTGTTCTTAGCTGCATCAAACAAAGAGACAGAATTATGGCATAGGAGATTGGGGCACACAAATCTCAAGACAATCACTGCCATTTCAAAACAGGGTTTAGTAAGAGGTTTACCTCAAAAACTGTTCACCTGTCCTGAGCATTGTGTTTCCTGCCTAAAAGGAAAATAACATAAAAGCTCCTACAAATCCATTGATGAGTCCAAAATAACCAAATATATGCAAATGCTTCATATGGATTTGTTTGGCCCAGTTAAAGTCATAAGTCTAAGGAAAAAGAGATATTGTTTGGTTATTGTTGATGACTTTTCTAGGTTTACATGGACTTACTTTTTACACTCAAAAGATGAGACTGCAGGCATTCTGCAAGACTTTGTGAAACAGGTTGAAAAGCAGTTTGACCTTCCAGTAAAAATCTTCAGAAGTGACAATGGCACAAAGTTCAGAAACAAGGAGTTAGACGATTTCTGTGTGTAAAAAGGAATTGTGAGGCAATATAGCATTCCAAGAACACTAGAACAACATGGGGTTGTTGAAAGAAAGAACATGACCTTGATTGAGGTTGCCAGAACCATGCTTGCTGATTCAAGTTTGCCATTAACTTTTTGGGCAAAGGCAGTAAACACTGCTTGCTATGTCCAAAACAGAGTTTTAATCAACCCCAGTCATCAAAAGACTGCCTATGAACTGCTGTATAAAATAAAGCCATTGATTTCATATTTCAAAGTTTTTGGCTGCCCATGCTACATTTTAAACTTAAAAGATTCTATCTCAAAGTTTGCAGCAAAAATTGATTGTGGTTATCATCTGGGATACTCAACCACTGCTAAGGCCTACAAAGTGTTTAACACAAGGATCAGAACAGTGGAAGAGACTTTGAATGTAAAGTTCAATGAACTTTCATCAATGAAAATCCCAGCAAACCCTGCAGATTTGTTTGATCTTGATAAATTCACTTTTGAAACTACTGCTGTCAAGACTAACAGTGCAGGTCCATCAGAGGATACATCACCAGACTATGGGTATGAAATCATCATTCCTCAACAAAATTCTGTCCAAGTGGGAAGAGCAGCAGATGTTCAAAACAGCTGTCAAAGTTCAACCACTACTACCTCAACAGTTATTGATCAAAGTAGCCCATTAACCCCTGCTTCCACATCATCAAACACTGTTGACAAAAGTCCTCAAACAGTGGATCAAAGTCAGCATGTGTCCACATCATTACCTCCTATTCCACCACCTTTTGAAGCCACTGCTGGATCATCAAAGTCACCAGCAGTGGTTAGCTCAGATGATTCACATCTGCATCCCTCCCCACTCAATGTCATTGTTCCATACCAAGGAGATCTTATCTTCTTGAAATCTCATCCACCAGACCAAATTATTGGCAACATCAATGAAGGGGTGCTCACAAGAAGTCAATCCCAAAACATTTGTCTTTTTGCTGGATTTCTATCTCTCCATCAGCCAGTCAAGTACCAAGAGGCACTAAAAGACAACAGCTGGGTAGAGGCCATGCAAGAGGAGCTCCAACAGTTTAGAAGACAACAAGTTTGGGAGCTTGTACCATTGCCAGAGGGTGTAAGTCCTATTGGCACAAAATGGGTCTTCAAAAATAAAACTGATGAAAGGGGTATTGTTGTCAAGAATAAAGCCAGGCTTGTGGTTCAAGGTTTCAGACAAGAAGAGGGCATTGACTATGATGAAACATTTTCCCCTGTCGCAAGACTTGAAGCTATCAGATTATTTCTGGCCTTTGCTGTCAACCACAACATCAAGGTGTACCAAATGGATATCAAATGTGCATTCCTCTATGGTAAGATTCAAGAGGAGGTTTATGTTTGTCAACCTCCAGGCTTTGAGGATCCATTTAATCCAAATCATGTCTACAAGCTGAATAAAGCTTTGTATGGCCTGAAATAAGCACCAAGGGCCTGGTATGAAACTCTTTCCACCTTTCTAATTTCCATTGGTTTCACAAGAGGTAAGATAGACAAAACATTGTTTCTAAAATGGAGAGGAAAGGATTTGACGATTGTCCAGATTTATGTGGATGACATCATCTTTGGAAGCACATGCAATAAAATGTGTGAAGAGTTTAGGCAACTCATGACAGCTGAGTTTGAAATGAGTGCAATGGGTGAACTCTAGTGCTTTCTTGGTCTCCAAGTAAGGCAACTGCAAAATGGCACTTTTATCCATCAAGGTAAATATGCCAAAGAACTTTTAAAGAAATTTGAGATGGATGATTGCAAACCATGTAGTACACCCATTGCAAGCAATAAAATAGTCATTTCTGATGAGAAGGATGATTTGGTTGATCAAACTTTATATAGAAGCATGATTGGGTCTTTATTGTACCTAACTGCATCTAGGCCAGACATCATGTTTGCAACATGTGTTTGTGCAAGATCCCAATCAGCCCCTAGAAAGTCAAACCTTATTGCTGTAAAAAGGATATTCAGATACCTAAAAGGTGCTCCCACACTTGGTATCTGGTATCCAGCTGATGGTAAAATTGAGCTTTCAGGTTTCTCAGATAGTGACTTTGCTGGATGTGACAAGACAAGGAAGTCCACTTCAGGAGGGTGCCAATTCCTAGGCAGTTGTTTAGTGTCTTGGCAAAGCAAAAAGCAAGCAGCTGTTTCCACATCCACTGCTGAGGCAGAGTATATAGCTGCTGCAAGCTGTACAGCCCAACTGCTTTGGCTTCAAAATCGCTGGATTTTGGTATCACTGCCTTAAAGACACCACTCATGTTGGATAGCCAGGCAGCAGAAAATATCATCAAAAATCCAGTTTCCCACTCAACCACCAAGCATATCGACATCAGACGTCACTTTGTGAGGGATTGCTATGAAAAAGGTTTGATTTCTCTGCATCATGTTCCAACTAAGGATCAGCTGGCAGATGTGCTAACCAAAGCATTAGACACATCCACCTTTGAAAGCTTGATCTCTAGGTTTGGCATGCTAAACATGGAATAACAGGCAAAATCCTGTTTTTCTTTGAATAAAAGCATTAAAATGTTTTCAGAAATTCAAAAATCCATCCTTAAAAATAGCTAAAAATGAAAATTTTCATTAAAATCCTTAAAAGTCTGCCATAACCACTGCTTTGTTCAAAGGTCTGTTCTACTGAAAATACTGTCCACTGCTGAAAGTCAACCCATGTTCTCTCATTTCTTGATAAGCACTGTTGTTCAAAATCAGTGTTTTATCCACTGATAGTAAAAATTACCCACTGCCTTCATTTCTACCTTACAACCACTGGTCTTGTTCCATCAGTGGTCTTCATAAAAGACAACTTGTCCTTTATCTCATCAGAGGTTGGCACGTGGATAGTAAATAGCGGTCAGATCTTTTGTAACCGCTACCACGTCAGCGTTCACTTTTTCTCTATAAAACCCCCTTCAAAACCCCAAACAGGGTTTTACTGTCGAATTGAATTCTTAAAAATTCATTTCTCAAAGCAGTTCTCATCTCATTTCCTCAAATTTCTTCACAAACTTCTTTGATCGTCTTCTCCACAATGACAAAATCAAAGTCATCCGCCCAATCCACTTCAAAATCTTCTCGTAAAAAGGCCGCTCAAACGGCTACACCCATCGAAATCCCATACAAAGCACCACACAATTATCTGGGTCTTCTTACAAAACCAGGCACCACCGATGCTTTCGATTCCATCATTTCCATCATGTCTGCATCAAAGTACAAAACTTTGTTAACAGCAGATGCTCCAATTTAGTTGGACACCCAAAGATAGTTTTAGAAGAATATTACCCTTGACAAACAAGGCGAGAATGTCATAGCCATTAACTATACTCTAATGGGAAAACCTGTCAAAATCACACCACAATCCATCTCGGAAGTCTTTGAACTCAATGATCAGCAAGGTAAAACTTCTTTTCCAAAAAATGAGTTAAAAACTTATTTCCTTGAAAGGGGGTATGCAGAACAAATTAAAAACGATACCTTACAAAAAGGTAATTTTCCACCTACAACAAGATTTCTGTTCCATACCCTGCTTATGTGTGTTTCAAACAAGACCACTTCTTTTAATGAGATACCATTAAAGATTCAAAACCTGGGATATGCTATTCTTCAAGATGAAAATTTTAATTACTCCCAGGAAATCTTTAATGATTTGGTTAAAAATGTTGATAAAAAACCATTCTTACTTTTTCCAAGATTTCTAAGCTATTATTTTGAAAAGAAATTTGTTAAGGATGATGCTTCTGCAATAAAACAAGGTGTATCTTTTCAAATAAACAGCTTAACTGCTGAAACTTTTACAAGAATGTCAACACCTTGCAAAACACAAGCAGGGGTACCTGAGCAGAATTTAGCAGCTACCACTGCTCCTCAGGTATCTATTGCTGAGCCCACTGCTCCAGGTGATCATAGCAGCAAAACAACTGCTTTGAAACCCACACCTAAAATCACCAAAAGGCCAAAACAAAAATCTCAAAAGCCCCCCAAACCTACCAAAAAGACAACTCTGGAGGATGAGATACCAGAGCAACTGCCAGTGACAACACAAAAGTCACAAGAAACCACTGCTGCTACTTCCTCACAGCAGTTGGTAGAAATATCTCAACCCATGCCTGAAACTCCTCCTGCTTCTTCTAAAAAAGAACTGGTTGTACAAATAGGGACACCACAATATGATACTCTGGAATCACTTGCTTCCAACATCCACAACCCAATGCCCGGGGCAAATTCTCTTTCTACACCCAACCTCACCTCAACAATTCCCCCACCAACTAAATTATTGTTGGATGCTATTGATCTGAACCAGGCACAAACCAGTCCTTCTCACTCACCTATCAATGAGAACATACTTCAACAAATGATTGGGTCTGATGTATCAATCATAGCTAACCCACCAACAAGACCTGAGGAGGTTACACCCCTTGAGCTACAAGTAACTCTTGGTGGTAATCCAAGTGAAGCAGCCACTACAAATGTTGAACCCACTGGTTTACATTTGGATAGTGGTTACATCAATAAGACTTCCTTGGAGGCAATTCCTTCTATAGCACCTCTGATAACCACTGGTGAGTTTGTTTTGACCACTGGTACCATCAAAAGGTTATCAAGTGTTGAGGGAAGAAGTCCCCAGTACCAAGACAAAGGGGCATCAGTGGATGACTTTTGGAATACAATCCCTGAGTCAACCACTGTTATAGCCACTGTTAGTGGGAAATCGGATGATCCCATTAAGTTGGGTGATGGTTTAAAGTACCTAGAATTGACGGATAGAGTTGAAAAACTGGATACCTCTGTTGCAGAAATCAAAGAAATGCTGCAACAGTTGTTGAAAGTTTAGAAGGTGCAACCCACTGTTGTTCCAGCTCAAGCATCTGCTCCACCACAAGCACCTGCTGCAAATGAGTTATGGAGTTTATTTCAACCCCTGCTCCAACAACAAAGACAAACAGCTGATCAGCAACATGCAATACATGTACAAGAGATGAGAAACATAATGGAGTCCAGGTTTAGAAACACCCAAGCAGACATCAAGGATATAAAGGCCCATCTCTTGACCACCACTGGCACTGCTCCTCCCACTGTTCTCTTCATTGACCAACTACCGCCAGATAATGCCAAAAAGGGGGAGAAAATCAAGGAGTGGAAGAAGAAGGGAATAGATGATGGTCTGTATATTGAACCAGAAAAAGATGCAATGACTAAAAAGATTCCCTTGCCAGATGGTAGCAAAAAGATTGATGTTACCACAAATGCACTTGCTGAAGCAAAAGCAAGTGTAAAAAGGGACAGAGAGGCAAAGGATATGTCCAGGTGGAATGAGGAGAAAAGAGCTTATATTGAGCTGAATGCGCAGGGTTGTTCTGAGCCAATGGATGTCCAAAATCCTGAGCCAAAAAGAAAGAATCCCACTAGAAAAGTGAGGGAACCCAAATCCACACCATCCAGACTCACAAAGCATACTTCCGAACCACCTTCCAAAAGCCCCCAACATCAATCTTCCACTCAAACAGCTGTTGTAACTCCTGCTGTATCAACAACTGTTGGTACTTCAGTAGTTTCAACATCTGCTATCATTCCAACACACACTACTTCAACACACACAACCACTGCCTTACCACCACCTCCAAAAATCATCTCACCACCAAAACCACCATCACCACTAAAAACCACCATCATCACCTCCTGCCAAAAAGCAGAAGACATTAGATGTTACAACATCTGTTGTAATGGCAACAGTGGTTGAAACACCAGTTGTTTCAACAACTGTTAGTCAGCCACCTTCTACCACTCAAATCACCACCACTGATCCACCCAAAACATCATCAGCCTATCCTACAATAAAAAGGAGAAGGATTTTTATACCTGATGATTCTCCATCACCACCACCAACATCTTCACAATCTCTTTCACTTGCACTTATTCCAAACCCTGTTCCTCTCTCATCAGCTCAAGTACAACAACCAATTCCTATCATCACTCCTGCATGATTCCAATATCCTCTTGAACTCATTGCAGTCAGAGAAGAGATCAAATCTTTCTACTATGAGGATGATCCTGCTAAAAGGAAGTTTCCATCAGTTGAAGGATATCCTAGGCCTAATAATATTGAAGAGTATTTGAAAATCAAGGCTCAACAGGCAGAGGATATCTCCAAATGAAGCTCTCAAGGGAAAACTGACAAAGAAATTCAAAGACATTATCAATTCCTATTCACTCAAGTCAGATCCTTAGAGCAGTTTGCAAAGAATGTATGTAGATAAATTTCAGAAAAAGCTAATGAATCTTTGAGAAAAGACTATATTGAAAACATCATGGCTCATAAGAAATACAAGGGGGAAAAGTATATGTACAAAGAGTGGACCATTCCTGAGCTTGAAAAAGAAGCAGCCAGGATTCAGGAAATGATCAAAAATAAGGTCAAACACACTCCTCTTGATTGGTCAAAGTACAAAAAGAATATGCCTGAAAAGACATTGGAGCTAAACAGAATGAAAGAGGAATTAGTTGCTGCTGATGACGGGTCTAAAAATCAAGTGTCAAGATGGAAAGAAGACAAAGTCAGGACTACCTACAAAAGGTTGGAGGAATTATGGAAGAAAGATCCTAAAGTTCCACAAAAACCTGACTATCCTGAAGCAGAGGTTTCAACAAGACCACCAAAGCTGCAAATCAGGAGAGCCACTGCTCCAGCTGGTGCTGCCATCTACAAAAGAAGACAACAATAGTTGGATACTGAAACAGAGTCGCAGAATTAATGGCAGGAGATAAACTTGCAAAAGAAGGCATTAAGCAGATGATAGCTGAAACTCTTGGCCTAAACCAACCTGCAAGCACTGCTCAAACAGTCATTACAAGGCCTGCATCACCAAACTCCTCATCTAATAAAGATCTCCCAAGAAACCCACCAGACTCAAAAGTACTAAAATGGAAAACTGACAAACAGACCCATGTACTGTCAGTGTTCAAGTCTAGTGGAGAAGTGAAGAAAATAACAAGGGAACAAGCACTTGGCCTAAGTCTTGAAGATTTGCAGGATCTCCTTGATCTTCCACTGTGCAGGATGAAGATGACACAGATGCCTTAGCCTTTGAGTTACAACTTAAAGGGCAAATAAGGGAACTGCTGATGAGGCATTAAAGATCTATCAATAATGAAGGGTTTTGGCATTATCTGTTCCAGGGGGAGATTGTTGGGATTGAACCCTATCAGAGGAACAGATAATAAAAGCCAAAACTGGATCAGAGCAGTGGATCCAGAATAAGCAGATGTTATGTATACATGTCTCTCCCCTTGAAAGTGGTTTCAACATCTACTGACCTCCTATCTACTGATCGGTACAACTGCTGACCTACAACTGCTGGTCAAGTCAAAGACTGATGAAGACTAAAGCCCTGTTGTTCAAACTACTGCCTTGAGTCAAGCACTGCTAGGTTATATTAAGTGCTGCTGGGTTCACATCAGTGGAAGGACTCAGCAGTAGTTTTGTTTGTCTTTATGTAATGAATTGTAATAACAGGTGTTAGCATAGCAGTACTTGTATAGATCAGAGGTTAGAGTTTGTTAGGAGGTTAGATGTCACTTTCATGGTGACGTCAGCAAAGACGCCACAGTGGTTTGTCCGTGCCTATAAATAGAACAGTACCCTGTACTGTTCTGTTAGCTCTTCACCATCTTTCTTCGGGTACTGTTCTATTAGCTCTTCACCATCTTTCTTCCTGTACGAACAAATCATTGTGAGCTCAGGCTGAGGGGGAGTTTGTTGCATACATGCAATTGTAATCGGTGTTTGGAATAAATTTAAGCATTCGGTTCATTGTTGAAAATGTGTGTTGAAAGCAATTCTCCTGTTTGATTGTGAAAAGTTTGTTTCCATTTATATTCCGCTGCACATCTCTTTCATTGTTCATCTTAATTCAAACATAAAACACAATCAAAATCAAACTCAGATCCTAACAATCCTCGCGGTACCCGAGGGGTCTCGCGGCCCGCAAACGATGTGGCCTTCCTCCGTCGCACCCCACGACCAAAGCTCAGACCTGCAAAACATGTTTAATTGCTGCGTTTTGACTTTATGAACTTGTTAAACCACTTTGTAAGCTCAAATAACTAATGTTTTGATAAATTTTGGTTATAGGTAAAGGAATAGACTTGCGGATGATGATCAAGCCTTGTTAGAGAACCGAACACACGCTAAAAAGGAGCTTCCGCAAATGAAAACTATTACTTTTGTCACATAACACTCTAGTGTTGCGTTATCAAACTTTTGTAAATATGGTTTGCATGTTTTAAAAGTTAAGTATGATTTGTTTTAACAATATGGTTTTGAAACATTAGTGAACGTCTTTTAAAGGTTTGGAACGTTATATAAAAGTCGTTAATTCGATGTTTTAATAATAATTTCAATATGTTTAGTATGAATTAGAAAGGGAATGTAAGGGTCTTACAATTTGGTAATCAGAGCCTCATTAAGACAAAGTGTGTTCAGTTCAAAGTTTGATCAAGATATCCGGTAAGAGTTACTTATAAATGAGTCTAGGTTTATAGATTTAGATGATGAAAAACATGTGAAAAGTGTATGGGAGGAGTGTATTATTATGCTCGAACCCGGGAAATACACTAAGTAAGAAAGGTAAGGCAAGATATGTACTTGACCAAACCGAAAAAGAAATAACACATTACTTGTGATTAAGTATGTGTGATATAAATTTCCATATAACAAGATGGAAATAAATTAAATAGTTATTGATTAACTATTGTAAACATTTCAGTTAAAGAAATGGCCTGTGTAACCGGAAGTGAATCAACATCTCGTTTAACTAAAGAGATGAAAGCTACAATTTCCGAGGAAGTCGGAAAAGCCTTAGAAGCTAGTCTACTGCAGTTTATCGATAGACTACAAACTACGCTCTTATCGGTAATAGACGATAAGATGAACGAAAAGAAAGATACGGGTAAATCGAAAGTGTGCCCATATAATAAATTTATGGCATGCAAACCCCCGCTCTATAATGGTGAAGTTGATCCGATCGTTTGTCAACGATGGATTAGCGACATTGAAGGGGTATTCGAAAGAACCCACTGTGATGATACGGATTTCGTGGCATACGGAACCAGTCAGTTAAGAGGCCAAGCTAAGGATTGGTGGGATAATCTGAAGAAGGAACAGGGAATTGAGGACACGAGAACTATGACGTGGGAGGAATTCAAAACGCCATTCCTTAGACACCATAGCCCGAAAGATGTAATCAATAGGATTAAAGAAGAGTTTATTTAGCTAAGGCGTAGTGGTGAGTCGATAGAGAAGATTACGGGAATCTTTCTTGATAAGCTCAGGTTTTGTGATGAGATGGTTCAGACTGAAGAACAGAAAATATATTATTACTACAACATGTGAAGTGCGGAGTATAGGGAGTTTATGACTCCTTCAAAATATGGGCATCTTATAGAGATAGTGAATATCGCACGTGAAAGAGAGATTGAGCTGAAAAAGTAGATCGAAAGGGGTGAGAGAAGGGTGTTTGATAAAAATCCAATCCCTGCAAAGAAACCAAAGATGAACGAAGCTCCTAAGAAAGGAGTTGAAAAGGGGGGGGGGGGATACCTCAATGCAAAATATGTGGAAAGAATCACAAGGGCGAATGTTATTTTAAAAACAAACCATGTCCTACTTGCGGCAAAGTGGGACATGTGGTTGCAAATTGCCCAGGGAAGGTGTCGGTATGCTATAAATGTTACAAACTGGGACACAAAAAGTCTGAGTGCATGGACTTAGTTGGAACCAAAGACACAACTGATGTAAAGCCTGATGCCCAGAAAGCAAGGGCAAGGTCTTTCCACATGACAACTGCTGAGGCTAAAGCTGAACCTGATGTTGTTTCAGGTATATTTCTTGTAATTTCAATTCCAGCATGAATTTTATTTAATATGGGTGCAAATATATCTTTTATATCACATCGATTTATTCAACACCCTATGTTTACATTAATGAAATTGCCTATGCCATTAGAAGTAGCAATAGGTGATAATAAAAGCTTTATTGTTTGTGATATGTGCTGGAATTGCAAACTGAGCATTGACGATGAAGAATATTTCATCGATTTAATTCCCTTGTCAATGGGAGAATTTCAAGTGATAATCGGGATGGATTGGCTAGCTCGATATCATGCAAAAGTATAATGCAACCATAAGGAGATACAACTAACGTCTCCAAGCGGAAAACATGTTACTATTTATGGGGAGAAAAGCAGTAGCACATAATCTGTTCTTTTATTAAAGCTTGGAAGCTGGTTCGACATGGATGTAAGGCGTATATGGCTTACATACATGATTCGACTAAAGAGGCTCCATAAATCAAAGACGTACTAGTAGTACAAGAATTTGAAGATGTTTTTCCGGAAGATCTACCGGGGTTACCACCTGAGCGTGAGGTGGAGTTTACCATCGAATTGGTTCCGGGCGCGAAACCGGTAGCCAAGGCTCCTAATCGATTAGCGCCGTTGGAACTACAAAAATTGTTGTCGCAATTACAACATCTTTTAGACAAGGGATTTATTCGACCGAGCGTTTCTCCGTGGGGAGCGCCAGTACTATTTGTGAAGAAGAAAGACGGAAGTATGAGGATGTGCATTGATTACCGGGAGTTAAACAAACTCAAGGTAAAGAATCGATACCCGTTTCCTAGGATCGACGACTTGTTCGATTAGCTGCAAGGCGCGAGTTGGTTTTCAAAAATCGACTTAAGATCTGGTTATCACCAGTTGAAAGTAAAAGAAGAAGATATACCGAAAACAGCATTCCGAACGCGTTATGGACGTTACGAATTCTTAGTATTGTCTTTCGGATTAACTAATGCACCTGCGGCTGTGACAACCCGCACTAAACCAGGTATCCGTACGACTTAACTAATGATTAATTACTGCTTAATTACTGTGCTTGTTTGAACTAGCTGATGAACTGCTACTTGATATCTGATACATGTACTTACTTGCATCATACTTTACTTATCGTCACTACATTATTTACGTGCTGAACCCTAGTGACAACCATGATGCACAAAAAGCACAGTAGCACTATAACGGATAACCTATTGAACATGCTGATAAAGCCAGCATCAGGCAAACACTGCCTCTAAGGCCTGTAAGAGCCTGAAATATTTTGCTACACTAGTAGTGAGTGTAGGGATATAAGGGTTGTGGAACTGCGTCTCTAGGAATAAGTTACAATGACTGGATGTGCCTAAAACGTACTCTATGTACAAAATTCAGCACTTTAATAAACAATCCAGCTTTTAGCTAACTAATAAAGTGCCAAAACATGAGGAAAATATTCCCGACACTTTGGAGGAATAAATTGTGTCACTAAAAATAATATTAACGACACTTTAATTATTTATTAAACACTTTAACGGAGTAATATTCAACCGTACAACCGGACTTAATCCGGGACATAAAAATATTGTCAATGACACTATTTTTTCTTTTTCTGAGCCAGTTAGGGTCCTCGAATACCCTAACACCTGTCACAAGACACTACATGCTAGTAACTAATTGTAAATATCTAACTAACTAACTAATTAATACTTAGCTAATTAGTTAGAATTCAACCCCTTAACACCTTCCCCCAACGAGATTGTTCCCCTAAGGGGGACACACCCATACAAAAGAATGATTAATTTATTAGTATGCCCAATATCTTTCATGCACAATACACTTTGGATAATTGTAAAAGACGGTCTATACATATGCATGAAAGATCACCTTATCACTTGTAACCTTCACAACACTTTAACACAAAATCACTTTTCTTGCTCCCTCTCTTTGTTTCTTACGGCCGAGAACCCACCTACACCCACCATTATTTTTTTTTATTTCCATCTTGCAATTTAATATACAACCAAGGGTGAAGGATCACATACGAGGAGACCCGGTGCTTGCGGATCGTCAAGGACCTCACCTCAACGCTTTTATCCACCCGTTTTTCGACTAGTTTCTTCCCTAGCCCCGAGCTAGAGGTATAATGCTTAAAACTCGTATTTGAACTAATCTAAGGTGGTTAATAAGATGTATGATGATTAAAACTCGAAATCTTACAAGTTGATGTTTTAAAGTTTACTAAAAACACTAAAAATGGTGGTTAATAACTCATATGTTGTGTAAATGATGTAGTATTCGAAATGTATGATTATTTAGGCCCGATCTATGATGTGGTAGCTCGAATCATCATTTAACCCGGTTTGGTAAGATCATAGATCTTAACATAAGCTTGTTTTGAATAATACAAGGGTTAAAAGGTGAAACTCTACCACACGCGAATCATGAACTTGTGTAAAAGAGTTTTACTTGTGAAATTGTGTTTAAAACTAGCAGATCTACGTATCTGCAAGTGGTATTTACAAAGAACCACGTATCAAAGAAATCATGTATTTAAAAGGTGGATCTTACACTAACAAGCATGATTTTTATAAACCACAAGTGTGTAAACACTTGTGAAATGAAAGGATCCGACAAAATAACAGTTTTTGTAAAAGATGACGGAAAGTTGTAAAGATGGATTTTCTCTAAAAACGAGGTTTTTACAAGATCAAATTACCTTATATGGAGATCTACTAAATTTAAGGGGTTTACACCACAGATTTGGGAAAAATTGCAAGTTCATGTAATTTTTGGCAATTTACACATATGTTGATTAGTTGTTGTGATGAAAGTTGTTCTGATCAAATAAAGAAAATTGTTGAGTTGATTTGTTAAAGAAAATGATACGCTTGAAAGCGTGGCCACCTCCAGTTACAGAGGAAACTCTGGCGAAATTTTTCCAAAAACCTAACACTTAGAACTATTTACACTACAAGTGTTAGAATTATTTCTGACATGTTTTCGAAATATGAATTTCGCCATGACTTTATTTACTAAATATTCGGAGGTGGGATTTTCACAAAATTTAACGTGATAAATATATATTTTTCACACACTGTTTATGATTATTTTGTGAAAATACATAAATATTATTTTTAGAGTAAAAATAATATTTTCGAACGTTAACGAATCCAAAATAATACGAATGCTTTCACCATGAATATATAAGTTACACCGGTAATTATATTACCACTCGATTGTTAAAACGTAACTTACGCACTTACGGAAATATTTATGAACGCGTATTTTAACAACGTATTATTGGAGAAAGATTATGGGAAATTGGAAATATATACATATATTAAGTGAGGCTTAATGATATAATTTGAACGCACATGTATTGAATCCCCCATCCTTGGGAAGGAGATTAACTACCAAGTATATACAGAATGTAAACACGAAATAGTTGTCTAACTATTTCCCAAAGACTTAAACTATAAAGCTAAGGCACGGCCGTCCGTCTAATAGAAATTAGCACCTGTAGGTCGTCGCACAGCTGCGTGAGCAGGAGATACTTGGTAGAGACGCTTCACTGTGAGTTCATGTCCCCCTTTTCTCTTAACTGTTTTCAGTTTTTAACTGCGGGGGTGAAATACAT
Source organism: Helianthus tuberosus (assembly GCA_030545235.1). Taxonomy (NCBI): domain Eukaryota; kingdom Viridiplantae; phylum Streptophyta; class Magnoliopsida; order Asterales; family Asteraceae; genus Helianthus; species Helianthus tuberosus. The sequence continues at coordinate 125,244,160 of CM060352.1, forward strand.
GTTACTATGATTACGAATGTTTCTTACATGGTATGGTCAGCTAAGGAAGGAACTGTTAGGTTATGTGATTGGGTAGGTGAAACCTTAAGAGCATTAGTCCTCGTAGTACGATCGAGGGATACGAGTGATAGGCCTATTTGAGCATAACAAACACCACCCATGCGCCCGCAGGTTGGACCATGTGGTGACCTTGTCTTAACACCACCCATGCGCCCGCAGGTTGGACCATGTGGTGACCTTGTCTTAACACCACCCATGCGCCCGCAGGTTGGACCATGTGGTGACCCCGTCTTAACACCACTCATGCGCCCGCAGGTTGGACCATGTGGTGACCTTGTCCTATCCCCTCCCATGCGCCCGCAGGTTGGACCATGTGGATACACAATAACTGATATGTTTCCTTATTTGCTTTCATACCAGAGTTTACAAAACATTCATACTTGCAATGATTACAAAGGTTTATTCGCGCGCACACACTAAACACATGAACTCGCTCAACATTATTGTTGATTTTTCAACTTACATGTATTTCAGGAAATTAACGGATCTGGCACGGTATGGCACGTTTTCCCGCTGCACTAGTTACGAGATCATCCGGGTTTGGGGAATGTGACTCTTTCCTGGACAAGTCACAGTCCTTAAACTGTGTTTATGTCATGTTGATGTTTGTGATTGTTAAGACAAAGTTGTTGTATTTGGTTTTCAAAACTTAATTAAATGGATGATCTTGCATAGTTTTATTTCATATAGCTTTGTTATGGTTAAGCTATGGTATTAAGAAGTCACACCAAATTAACCACGCTTCCGCAAGGCCAGGGTGTGACAGCTTGGTATCAGAGCTCTGATCATAGCGAACTAGGATTCTTTCTCGAGTCTAGACTATGATCACTAGGGCTCTCACGAAAACATTTTACTGCATACCACTTAAGTCCAGATCCAAAACTTTTTACAAACAAATGTTGAGCACATAGTTGAGCACATTTTATTATTTATAGGCTCAGCCTGGAGGGCTGAGGCTCGGTCTGGAGGATCGAGGCTCGGTCTAGGTGACCGAGGTAGTTGAGCACATTGATTTATTATAGGCTCAGCCTGGAGGGCTGAGGCTCGGTCTGGAGGATCGAGGCTCGGTCTAGGTGACCGAGGTAGTTGGCTAGTGAGGCTAGGAAGAGTAGGCTCAGTCATGAAGGATGAGGCTCGGTCAAGGGGACCGAGGCTCGATCTAAGAGGTCGAGGTGGAGGATAGAGCAGTCTTAAAGACTGGGAGAAATTGGCTAGTGAGACTAGGAGAATTATTTGATTGACTAACATGTTTATATGATTGATTATTATACGTATATGTGTTTGTGTTACAAACGTCATGCTTTCATCAAGTACTAGAAAGATGGACACTACGAATCCCATGGCCATAGTATCAGACGACATAGTTTCATCAAAGCATGAGGTGTACATTTCCGATACTACCGGCACAGACAACGACGACTTTCAGCCCTTTTGCGCTGCCTGAAGTCGTAGCAGAGCCTACTGATGGCCATCTTGTTGGGAATTTTCCCCCTTGCCGCTTATCCTATTGTTGATATGCCCCCCCCCTGACGTGGCCTCTGACGACGGTAACGATCTACTGGAGGAGGACCCATTCGAGGGCAGGGCCCTATTGCTGCTGGTATTAGACTACTGCATGCGAACGCTCCTGTAGGGGAAACTCATGTCCATTCCCCTATCCCAGACTCATTTGAGTTGCTGACATCCGTGCCTTCGCACATACAGGGAATGCAGCACCACTCACACGACGCCGACCCTGATATGGCATCATCAGCTGCACCGGATCCCGCCCACAGCTTTGAGTTTGACCACGATATTGAGGTTGATCCTGCTTTTCCACCTGGGTTTTGATCCAGACCATGACATTGAGTTCATGCACTTAGACCAGCCTTTGGAGGATCCTGTAACCCCCTGTGTTTGTTGATCCAGCTGATCTTGAGATGGAGTTTTTGATCCGGAGCCGGCCATGGCCCCTGAGCCAGGCGCTGCTCCTGACCCCGCATTGGAGCATGACCCTATTCATGCCAATGCACCTACTGTTGCTCCTTGATTGATCATTTGCTTGGACGAGAGAAAATTTGGGGTAACTGTGCAAGACGATTTATTATTACGGGGGCCCACGTAATAACGATTTGTAGTGCACAGGAATCCTAGTGGACTCTGCGGGTCAAGCTAATGATAACCAATGCAGCAGGAAATAACTTAAACACGAATGACCAAGGCGATGTAGCCTCGAGTTCATTCTATTACAAGCAACAAGCCAAATTGGCAAGCCTATGTGAAGGCTCAGAAATTTATTTCCCCACTCATACATTGAGTATATTTGCGTGTGAAATTGGGTGATTACATGATGGCTTATGTTGCTATATACACCTCATAGACAATTGAAACGTTGTCTAACCCGCTTCACACCACTTCGACAAAAGGGAATGTCACCCAGACATGACACAAACACCAGTACGTTGCCAAGGACAGAAGCCGAGCTGCAAGAACGCATCTCACAGATAAATGCACGACATGAAGCCCTCCGCTCTAAGTACAACGATGGCATTACTAGAGATAACCCTCCAAACTGGCTGCACCTATAAACGGTTCCTGAACTGCAAGCTTTTGAACTTTGACGGAACAGGAGGCGCCGTGGCATTTGTTCGTTGGTCCGAAAAGACCGACTCCATTCTAAGAATGAGTAACTGTTCGCCCCAACAGGGTGTTACTCATATCTCGGGGTTATTTCTAGATGGCACACTCTCATAATGGAACCTCCAGGTTCAGACCCTTGGTACAAGATACTGCTAATGCACCGAGCTGGGACGAGCTCAAAGGAATGATGGAGAAGAAATACAATTCTAGGGCTGGAAACCAGAAGCGTGAGGTAGAGTTCTGGAATTGAAAATGGACGGACCAGAGATTCCTGAATACATCCAGCAATCTCACGACTTGTCTAGGGTCGTCCCCTACTTAGTCAAACCGGAGTTCAAAAGGAGGGAACGATTCATTTGGGGACTTGCACCCCAGATCAGGGACATGGTTACTACCTCGAAGCCCTCAACCATTGTAGAGGTTATCAATATGGGTGATTGATTTATAACATGAGATCTTATGTGAATGATTTAATGATAGCATGAGATGTTATGTGTTGATATTATTGAATGCATACGTGCATTTTATTTGCGATGACCTAACCTACGTGAAACATCTTTTAGAAAATGCCTCCAAAACGGGGTGTACGCATACCCACCAACGAGGCGGAACTTCAGGGAATCATTGCTGCAGTCATCGCACAATACGAGGCCCATCGCTCCGAGCACAACGGAGATACCTCAGGAAGTAACCCACCCAATGGCTGCACCTACAAACAGTTCTTGGGCTGCCAGCCCCTGCATTTCAATGGCACTGGGGGTGCCGTAGCCTTCGTACGCTGGATTGAGAAGACGAACACTGTTTTGCGTGCGAGCAAATGCGCCCCAAGAGATCAGGTCACGTACATTTCCAGGCTGTTCCGAGATGGGGCTCTGTCATGGTGGAAACTTCAGGTTCAGACAATGGGCGAGGCTGCTGCGTATGCTTTATCATGGGACGAGCTGAAAGAGCTAATGCATAAAAAGTACTGTTCGAGAACAGAAAGCCAGAAGGTAGAAACTGAGTTCTGGAACTTGAAGATGGAAGGTCCAAAAATAGTTGAGTATGTGGAGAAGTTCCAAGTTCTATCGCGTATCGTTCCATACATGGTTACACCAGAATACAAGCGAATCGAGCGCTTCATTTAGGGTTTAGCTCCTCAAATCATAAGTATGGTAACCTCCTCCAAGCCTGTGACAATCACTGAGGCCATCAATCTAAGTATAGCCTTGACGGAAGAGGCAATCAGGATGAACAAATTTTCAACCTCTAAAAAGAAGAAGGAGACTCATGTAGAGTCATCCGGGGACAACAAGAGAAAGTTGGCGAATTTCAAACAGGGTACCCAGTCGAGTAGCAACGACAAGGCCAAAAAGAGAAAAGAGTACACGGGTATCCTACCAAAGTGCGACAACTGTCGACGACCCCATAACGGGCGGTGTAGATATGGAAAATGTGGTAACTGTGGCAAGGTGGGACATGTCAAGGAAACGTGTCGGCAAGGTACTAAACATGGAAATAGAGGTTAAGATGGTAACGGAAATCGCGGAGGAAATAACGACGACAACAACTATCAAGGCAGGGAAGCTGACGATCAGGACTGTGGCCAAGCATGTTTTAATTGCGGTGATGTGGGGCATTTCAAGAAGTATTGCCCTAAGAACACTCAGGCACGTGGATGAAAGCTCAACAGCGGGGATAGAATCCAAGCGTGGATATCGGTACGTCTCATAATAGTCAATATTATGCTCTATTTGACAGTATTGTCAAATTTTAGCTTCAGAAAATATAGTTCTTTTAGTAGTAAGTAACCTAGATACCCAGTTCTCGATAGAACAAGCCTAACGGAAGATTCGATGTGATAATTGGGATGGACTGGTTGTCGAACAACCCGGCGGAGATTGTCATCCGCGCCCCGACGACGAACGGAGAAATGATTGTGATTCGTGGAGCAGGATACGCTCCCACGGATTATCAGGCAAAGAAGACACGAAAATTTTTCACACAAAGGATGTGTTGCACTCTTGGCTCATGTCGTGGGAAAAAGAAGCCGAAGAACCGAAACTCGAAGATATCCCTGTGATTGGAAGATACCCCGAAGTCTTCTTCGAAGACTTGCCGGAATCGTCTCCTCAACAATTAGTCGAATCCCGCGTCGATTTAATTCCAGGCACTGCACCCGTAGTCGATGCATCGTAGCGACTTACATGTTCGGAGTTGCAATGATTGACAGAGAAGTTTTAGCAATGGATAGAGAAGGAAGATAACAGACCAAAAATTCCCTTTTGGGGTAACCCCATTTCTACTCATCAAAAAGAAGGATGATGATTTTCAAATAAACATCAACTACCGGGAGCTGAACAAGCTGACGATCAAGAATAGATATCCTCTGCCAAGGATTGATGATCTATTCGACCAACTGCAAGGTTCAAGCTTTTATTCAAAGATCGACCTTCGATCTGGATACCATCAGTTAAGGATACAAGGGGAGAATATCCCAAAGACAGCCTTCAGAACTCATTACGGACACTACGAGTTCCTTGTTATGACGTATGGTTTGACAAACGCACCTGCAGTCTTTATGGACTTGATGAATAGAGTTTGCAAGTCGCACTTGGACAAGTTCGTGATTGTGTTTATCGACGACATCTTGATTTATTCAAGAACAAAGGCTGAGCACGAGCCGCATCTAAGAGCTATTTTGGAGCTGCTAAAGAAAGAACAGCTGTATGCCAAACCCTCTAAGTGCGAATTTTGGCAACATGAGGTCCAATTTCTTGGACATGTGGTAAATGGAGATGAAATCCATGCGGATCCAACCAAGATCGAAGCGATTAAGAATTAAGAAACGTCAAAGACGCCAACCGAGATTCGACAATTCTTGGATTTGGCTGGCTACTATCGAAGGTTCATTGGGGATTTTTCAAAAATCGCTCAACCTTTGACACTCCTCATGCAGAAAGATAAGAAGTTTGATTGGGGAATCAAACAGGTTGAAGCATTCCAGATACTGAAGGATAAGCTCTGCAATGCGCCAATCTTAGCACTACCGGAAGGTACAAATGATTTTGTGGTATACTGTGACGCTTCCCGTCAAGGATTAGGTTGTGTGTTGATGCAACGCCAAAAGGTTATTGCTTACGCATCGCGTCAACTGAAAATGCACGAAAAGAACTATACCACACATGATTTGGAACTTGGCGCAGTGGTTTTTGCTTTAAAGATCTGGAGACACTACCTTTATGGTACGAAGTGTACAATCTTTACAGATCACAAGAGCCTACAGCATATATTCAACCAGAAGGAGTTGAATATGAGGCAAAGACGATGGGTTGAATTGTTGAACGACTACGACTGCGAGATAAAGTATCATCCAGGGAAGGCGAATGTAGTCGCCGATGCCCTAAGTCGTAAAGAGAGAATCAAGCCCATAAGGGTTAGAGCTTTAGAAATGATTATTCAGACCGATCTTTCCCTGCGCATTCGTGCCGCGCAGAAAGAAGCCCTCAAAGAAGGAAACCTTGAAGAAGAATATCTCCGTGGGATGGAGAAGCTGCTGGTACCAAACGAGGAAGGAACGTTATGCTTCGAGAAAAGGATTTGGGTTCCTCTGTTTGGTGGTTTAAGGAAAGTTATTTTTGACGAAGCTCACAAATCACGGTACCCTATCCATCCTGGAGCGGATAAGATGTACCAAGATCTCAAAGATTATTATTGGTGGCCAAGGATGAAAGGCGATGTTGCTGTTTACGTGAGCAAATGTTTAACGTGCGCTAAGGTTAAAGCGGAATACCAGAAGCCTTCAGGACTTCTGCAACAACCTGAGATTCCCAAGTGGAAATGGGAACAAATCTCCATGGATTTTACTACAAATTGCCAAGAACACCAAGAGGCCATGACACTATCTGGGTGATAGTGGATCGATTAACGAAGTCAGCACACTTCTTACCTATCAGAGAGAAGGATAATACGAGCAAATTGGCTGAAATTTACATGAGAGAGATCGTCGCGCGCCATGGAGTACCTCTCTCAATCATCTCTGATAGAGACGGAAGGTTTGTGTCAAGGATATGGCAATCCTTCCAAGAAGCCTTTGGCTCACAATTGAATCTGAGCACTGCGTTTCATCCGCAAACTGACGGCCAGAGCGAGCGAACGATACAGACTTTGGAAGACATGCTGAGGGCGTGTGTTATGGATTTGGGGCGGTAGCTGGGACAAACATTTGCCTTTGGTCGAATTTTCATACAACAACAGCTACCACACCAGTATTGGTGTCGCGCCATTCGAAGCCCTTTACGGACGCAAGTGCCGATCACCCTTATGTTGGGCTGACGCAGGTGATAGGCAGCTTGCTGGCCCCGAAATCGTCCAAGAGACGACAGACAAGATCGCGCAGATTCTTAAACGCATCAAAGCAGCTCGCCACAGACAGAAGGCCTATACGGATCCAAACCGGAAACATGTGGAATTCCAAGTCGGAGAAATGGTGTTATTGAAAGTCTCACCCTGGAGGGGTGTGGCACGCTTCGGAAAGCGTGGGAAGTTAAATCCGCGCTACATCGGTCCCTTCAGAATTCTGGAAAGAATAGGGCTAGTAGCATACAAGTTGGACCTACCTACTGAACTGAATGGTGTTCACGACACCTTTCATGTATCCAATCTAAAGAAAAGTCCAACTCAAGTCACCGTTGCCATTCCCACCGACGAGATTCATGTTGACAACACGCTCCACTTCGTTGAAGAACCTGTTGAGGTCACGGATTGGAAAGTAAACAAGACCCGCCGGAGCAATGTCAAGCTCGTCAAAGTTCGTTGGAATGCCAGACATGGTCCTGAATACACCTGGGAACGTGAGGACCGGATGAAAGAGAAATACCCCCACCTTTTTCCTAAGAACCCTGCGTCTACAAGCAGAACTTAAATTTCGGGACGAAATTTATTTAACGGGGGGAGAATGTGACAACCCGCACTAAACCAGGTATCCGTACGACTTAACTAATGATTAATTACTGCTTAATTACTGTGCTTGTTTGAACTAGCTGATGAACTGCTACTTGATATCTGATACATGTACTTACTTGCATCATACTTTACTTATCGTCACTACATTATTTACGTGCTGAACCCTAGTGACAACCATGATGCACAAAAAGCACAGTAGCACTATAACGGATAACCTATTGAACATGCTGATAAAGCCAGCATCAGGCAAACACTGCCTCTAAGGCCTGTAAGAGCCTGAAATATTTTGCTACACTAGTAGTGAGTGTAGGGATATAAGGGTTGTGGAACTGCGTCTCTAGGAATAAGTTACAATGACTGGATGTGCCTAAAACGTACTCTATGTACAAAATTCAGCACTTTAATAAACAATCCAGCTTTTAGCTAACTAATAAAGTGCCAAAACATGAGGAAAATATTCCCGACACTTTGGAGGAATAAATTGTGTCACTAAAAATAATATTAACGACACTTTAATTATTTATTAAACACTTTAACGGAGTAATATTCAACCGTACAACCGGACTTAATCCGGGACATAAAAATATTGTCAATGACACTATTTTTTCTTTTTCTGAGCCAGTTAGGGTCCCCGAATACCCTAACACCCGTCACAAGACACTACATGCTAGTAACTAATTGTAAATATCTAACTAACTAACTAATTAATACTTAGCTAATTAGTTAGAATTCAACCCCTTAACACCTTCCCCCAACGAGATTGTTCCCCTAAGGGGGACACACCCATACAAAAGAATGATTAATTTATTAGTATGCCCAATATCTTTCATGCACAATACACTTTGGATAATTGTAAAAGACGGTCTATACATATGCATGAAAGATCACCTTATCACTTGTAACCTTCACAACACTTTAACACAAAATCACTTTTCTTGCTCCCTCTCTTTGTTTCTTACGGCCGAGAACCCACCTACACCCACCATTATTTTTTTTTATTTCCATCTTGCAATTTAATATACAACCAAGGGTGAAGGATCACATACGAGGAGACCCGGTGCTTGCGGATCGTCAAGGACCTCACCTCAACGCTTTTATCCACCCGTTTTTCGACTAGTTTCTTCCCTAGCCCCGAGCTAGAGGTATAATGCTTAAAACTCGTATTTGAACTAATCTAAGGTGGTTAATAAGATGTATGATGATTAAAACTCGAAATCTTACAAGTTGATGTTTTAAAGTTTACTAAAAACACTAAAAATGGTGGTTAATAACTCATATGTTGTGTAAATGATGTAGTATTCGAAATGTATGATTATTTAGGCCCGATCTATGATGTGGTAGCTCGAATCATCATTTAACCCGGTTTGGTAAGATCATAGATCTTAACATAAGCTTGTTTTGAATAATACAAGGGTTAAAAGGTGAAACTCTACCACACGCGAATCATGAACTTGTGTAAAAGAGTTTTACTTGTGAAATTGTGTTTAAAACTAGCAGATCTACGTATCTGCAAGTGGTATTTACAAAGAACCACGTATCAAAGAAATCATGTATTTAAAAGGTGGATCTTACACTAACAAGCATGATTTTTATAAACCACAAGTGTGTAAACACTTGTGAAATGAAAGGATCCGACAAAATAACAGTTTTTGTAAAAGATGACGGAAAGTTGTAAAGATGGATTTTCTCTAAAAACGAGGTTTTTACAAGATCAAATTACCTTATATGGAGATCTACTAAATTTAAGGGGTTTACACCACAGTTTTGGGAAAAATTGCAAGTTCATGTAATTTTTGGCAATTTACACATATGTTGATTAGTTGTTGTGATGAAAGTTGTTCTGATCAAATAAAGAAAATTGTTGAGTTGATTTGTTAAAGAAAATGATACGCTTGAAAGCGTGGCCACCTCCAGTTACAGAGGAAACTCTGGCGAAATTTTTCCAAAAACCTAACACTTAGAACTATTTACACTACAAGTGTTAGAATTATTTCTGACATGTTTTCGAAATATGAATTTCGCCATGACTTTATTTACTAAATATTCGGAGGTGGGATTTTCACAAAATTTAACGTGATAAATATATATTTTTCACACACTGTTTATGATTATTTTGTGAAAATACATAAATATTATTTTTAGAGTAAAAATAATATTTTCAAACGTTAACGAATCCAAAATAATACGAATGCTTTCACCATGAATATATAAGTTACACCGGTAATTATATTACCACTCGATTGTTAAAACGTAACTTACGCACTTACGGAAATATTTATGAACGCGTATTTTAACAACGTATTATTGGAGAAAGATTATGGGAAATTGGAAATATATACATATATTAAGTGAGGCTTAATGATATAATTTGAACGCACATGTATTGAATCCCCCATCCTTGGGAAGGAGATTAACTACCAAGTATATACAGAATGTAAACACGAAATAGTTGTCTAACTATTTCCCAAAGACTTAAACTATAAAGCTAAGGCACGGCCGTCCGTCTAATAGAAATTAGCACCTGTAGGTCGTCGCACAGCTGCGTGAGCAGGAGATACTTGGTAGAGACGCTTCACTGTGAGTTCATGTCCCCCTTTTCTCTTAACTGTTTTCAGTTTTTAACTGCGGGGGTGAAATACATGTTACTATGATTACGAATGTTTCTTACATGGTATGGTCAGCTAAGGAAGGAACTGTTAGGTTATGTGATTGGGTAGGTGAAACCTTAAGAGCATTAGTCCTCGTAGTACGATCGAGGGATACGAGTGATAGGCCTATTTGAGCATAACAAACACCACCCATGCGCCCGCAGGTTGGACCATGTGGTGACCTTGTCTTAACACCACCCATGCGCCCGCAGGTTGGACCATGTGGTGACCCCGTCTTAACACCACTCATGCGCCCGCAGGTTGGACCATGTGGTGACCTTGTCTTAACACCACCCATGCGCCCGCAGGTTGGACCATGTGGTGACCCCGTCTTAACACCACTCATGCGCCCGCAGGTTGGACCATGTGGTGACCTTGTCCTATCCCCTCCCATGCGCCCGCAGGTTGGACCATGTGGATACACAATAACTGATATGTTTCCTTATTTGCTTTCATACCAGAGTTTACAAAACATTCATACGTGCAATGATTACAAAGGTTTATTCGCGCGCACACACTAAACACATGAACTCGCTCAACATTATTGTTGATTTTTCAACTTACATGTATTTCAGGAAATTAACGGATCTGGCACGGTATGGCACGTTTTCCCGCTGCACTAGTTACGAGATCATCCGGGTTTGGGGAATGTGACTCTTTCCTGGACAAGTCACAGTCCTTAAACTGTGTTTATGTCATGTTGATGTTTGTGATTGTTAAGACAAAGTTGTTGTATTTGGTTTTCAAAACTTAATTAAATGGATGATCTTGCATGGTTTTATTTCATATAGCTTTGTTATGGTTAAGCTATGGTATTAAGAAGTCACACCAAATTAACCACGCTTCCGCAAGGCCAGGGTGTGACAGCGGCTTTCATGGATCTCATGAACTGTGTCTGCAAACCGATGTTAGACAAGTCGGTGATAGTCTTCATCGATGATATTCTTGTGTATTCAAAGAGTGAAGTAGGTCACGAGTGTCATTTGCGTGAAGTACTTGAAACGCTTAGGTGTGAGAGGCTTTCCGCGAAGTTTTCGAAATGTGCCTTTTGGCTATGTGAGGTACGGTTTCTGGGACATGTTATTGGTGCCGATGGAGTGTCAGTAGATCCGTCCAAAATAGAAGCTGTGTCTAAATGGAAACCTCCAAAGAATCCATCAGAGATTAGGAGTTTTCTAGGTCTTGCGGGTTATTACCGGAGATTTATACAAGATTTCTCCAAAATTGCAACTCCATTAACTAAGTTGACCCGTAAAGACGAGAAATTTGTATGGGGAAGCGCACAAGAAGGTGCCTTTCGCATACTTAAAGAAAAATTGACAAGTGCTCCGGTATTAACATTACCAGATGGCATTGAACATATGGTTATTTATTCTGACGCATCCCAGCTTGGTCTCGGGTGTGTACTTATGCAACGAGGAAAAGTGATCGCGTATGCCTCAAGACAATTAAAGATTCATGAAAAGAAGTATCCAACACATGATTTGGAGTTGGCGGCAGTGGTCTTTGCTTTAAAGATATGGAGGCATTATTTGTATGGTGTGAAATGTACTATTTTCACTGACCATAAAAGTCTCAAGTACTTCTTTGATCAAAAGGAGTTAAATATGAGATAACGGCATTGGTTAGAGACGGTGCAGGATTATGATTGTGAAATTCATTATCATCCCAGAAAAGCCAACATAGTTGCAGATGCACTGAGCAGAAAAGCCAACATAGTTGCAGTCGATGCAGTTAGTTGTGACTTCGGGCTTACTTGAGCGAATTAAAGAGGCATAAACTAAAGCTGTCAAGGAAGAAAATATGAAAAAGGAAAGAATGGTGGGTCAGCTCAAAGACTTGAAAGATAGTAGTAACGGATTGAAAATCCGTTTTGATCGAATCTGGTTTCCAAACACTTGCAATATTAAAACTCTTCTTCTTGATGAAGCCCACAAGTCCTGCTATTCTATTGATCCGGGAGCTACCAAGATGTACCAAGACTTGAAACAAAATTATTGGTGGCCCGGAATGAAGCGAGACATTACTAAGTATGTGGAAAAATGCTTAACTTGTTTACAAGTAAAAGCAGAACACCAGAAGCCTTACGGTAAACTTCAGCCGTTAGACATTCCGGTGTGGAAGTGGGAGCACATTACTATGGATCTGTTAACTAAACTACCAAGAACATCACGTGGATTTGATGCTATATGGGTAGTAGTTGACAAATTGACCAAGAGTGCTCATTTTATTCCAATTCGGGAAACATACATTTCCGAGAAGATGTAGGAAGTATATACGAATGAAATCATATCTCGCCATGGAGTAACGGTTTCTATCGTATCGGATAGAGATACGCGCTTTACTTCAAACTTTTGGCTCGATTTCCAAGAGGAGATGGGTACTAAGTTGTTCATTAGTACCGCATATCATCCGCAGACGGATGGGCAGAGTGTGTGAAAACTGTCAAAAATTCAGGTATCCGTACAATTAATTAACCATGATTAGTGCTTAATGACTGTGCTGATCTACAATTAACTGCTTTCTGATTACTGCCATATACATACGTGTGCATCATACATTGTTTAACGTCATACCAATATTGCATGAAAGCTATATTGCCTCAAATGATGCATTAAGTACAGTAGCACAGATATCTGATGAATCAGGAAAATGCTGACAGAACTCAGCACATAGAGAGACAGTGCATTGAGACACAGAATAAGCCAGAAACCAAGTATGACACTAGTATAGTGTGTAGGAAAGTAAGGATCACAAAACTGCGTTTTTAAGTAATAGTTTAAGTGCCGGAAAGTGCCTAAAACTCACCCAAAGTGCTGAATTCAGCAAAATTCAGCACTTTAACAATCTAAATTTATGCAGAAATGTAGTTAAATGGTCCTGAATGCTTTCCTAAGTGTCGGGAATTAAAAGTGTCACAAAAGGGTACATAAAGCACACTAACCTGCAAAGTTTAGCACTTTAACGAACCAGTAACCAACCGAATAACCGGACACTACCCAAAAAATCAAATTTACACTAGAAGCACTGTTTGAACATTTCCAAGTTAGTTATGGTCCCCAAACATCATAACACCCTATAAATATCTAGTAACTAACACTTGATTTTTAACCATAATGTAACTAGTATGGTTAAAACCTATCCTATTACCCCCCCCCCCCCACTAGTAATCGGCCCATGCCCTCCTTCATACCCCAAGATTTTATCTCAATATTAAATTGGATATTGTTTCTCTAATTAGAACATATTACACAATGGATGGAGACTTGAAATTGGTTTATAAGTTAACACCTAGAACATATGCTCATAATCTTCATTCTCACAAAAACACACAACTCTCTATCCCTCCTCTTGTGCTCTCGGCCGAACTCAAGCACACCCATATCCACCATCATTCAATCTTCTACATTCATTCCACATATTTACAAAGGTGTTAGAGACCATACAAAGAACCTAGGAGCTTGTGGAAGTGGAAGAACCTCTCTTGTTTGCTTTTATCCATCTCATTTCTTCACTTGATCATCCCTAGCCTTGTGCTAGTGGTAAGAGTCTTGATCTTGCTAGTTTACTCTTATTTTTAGTGGTTAAAAGAAGTATCATACTCATAATCTTAAAGAACACTAAAGATCATAAGAATGAAACTTGAACATAAGCATGTTTAATGAAGTAATCTTGATGAATATGAGTTGTTATGCTTGTTGATCATTGATTGTTTGTAGAAATGATGTTGATCATCATAAGATCTTGCTAGATCATGATTAAAAACATAATCTAGGAAGATGTGAAAGTAGAAATATTGTAGGATGATAGATCATCCACACATGAAGCATGAACTTGAATGAATAAATGGATTTCTTGAAAAAATCATGATCAAAGTAAGTTGTTAATCATATGGATCTAAGAATTTCATGAAGGATCTCTAAAGAAACCAAGTGAAAAATATAAGTTTCATTTAATCTTGGTTCTTACATAAACAAACCTTATTTTTAGTGGTTAAACAAGTGTAGAAACACTTGTGAAACAAGAAGAAATCATAAAGAAATATTTTAGAAATAATGATCACAAGTTGTAAACATCTATATTCTTTAAGAATGAAGTTTTTAAAGAATCAAGCACACTTTATAAGGTAGCAAGGCTTACTATTGACACTAGTAAGTTCCTACAAATTTTTACAAAGATTCAAGTTCATGAAGTAGTAGATTGTTACTTGATATTGACAAAATTGGTAAGTAAAAGTTGATTATTATTGTTTGTGAATTGATTGTGATGATTTTACAAAAGAAAATGATATGCTTGAAAGCATGGAAACCTCCATTTTTAGGGGAAACTATGGCAAAATTTTCTAAAAATCCAAACACTTAGAAAGATATTTCTAAACAAGTATTCACAAGTGTATTTTAAACCATAAAGTGTTGCATAAACTTTGCCATAATTTTTGTTACAAAAATTTAAATATTGGAGGTTGGTTTTTATAAATAAAAGTGACTAAATATGTATTTAGGAAATATACATTTAGTTATATTATTTTAGGGCATGAAATAATATAACACATCAAATACCAAGAATTACAATCTAAAATATTACCAAAATTTCAAGGAATAAATATACAAGTTATACAAAAAGTATTGGTGAAACCAAACCAAAGAATATAACTCACAAGCATATTCTAGAAATTTATTCGCAAGTATATATTTGGTAAATGATATTTTGGACACTAAGGAAACAAAAATATGAATCTTACAATTACTACAAAGTTATATCATATTTTTGACAAGGGAAAAATATATTATTTTGGGCATGTATGAATATGCATTTTTCTTGGAAATTTTTAGAAGATATATTATTTTTAAGAAATATATATTTTCTTACAAACACGAAATACAAAATTTTGAGGTGAAAATATAATTCCTCAAATAAATATGAAGAATATTATTTTTGGAGAAAAATGAGTTTATATATATTTTCTATGTTGGACATAAAAATATATTATTTTTGGAACTTATAAGAAAATACAAATGTTTTTGCCAAAGAAAAATTTATAAATAATTTTTCTAAGAAATATTGCTTGAAATATATATTTTGAAAGTATATATTGGTGGACTTTTATTAAAGATAATATTCCAGGGAAATTAATACGAAATTAAGTATAAGAATACGAATGCAAATACCCCCATACTTGGGAAGGAAATACAAGTATAAATACTTGGGAAGTATTAAGTTACAGTAATATTGTTTTCACAATTATTCCAAAATCCAGTAAATATAATTTAAGTTGAAATATTAATTATTTTAACAAATAATTATATAACCTGGAATAATATCGAAGATACAAAGAAACGTAACTCTAAGACATTAATACTAAGTCAAGGCACGACTCGCTCGTCTAATAGATCATAGTACGTTGTAGGTAGTCGTGTTCACCGAAGGAGCTTGAGTTACGATTGTTGAAGACGCAAGATTCTGAGTTTCGTGACCCCCTTTTCTTTTAACTGTTTTCAGTTTTACAACTTCGGGGGTGAAGTACATGTTACAACTGTTTACAAACGTTATTATTTGGTATGTTTAGCTAAGGAAGGGTACTTCTAGATCATGTGAGTGGTGGGTATGACGCTTATGGCCATAAATCCTCGTTGTAGGACCGAGGGACATGAGTGATAGATCTATTTGGGTGTAGCGAGCCCTGCCCATGTTGGACCAGGGTTTGGCCCATGGGTTGACTATCTCTTACAGCTGGAAGCCCGGTGCAAAGTCTGCTAGGTTTGAGCTTTCCTGCATCACTTCACACATATCAATGGCCTTGCAAACCATTGGTGATCTGTTTTTCCTTGTTGCTTTCATACCGGGATTTACATACTTACAATGATTTCAAAGGTTTATTCATACATACAGATAAACACACGAACTCGCTCAACTTTTGTTGATATTTTCAAACTACATGTATTTCAGGGAATTAGTTGTGGATCTGGCGAGCGTTCGGAATTTCCAAGTGTGGTTTAAGAATAAAAGATGTCATCCACGGTCTTCGGGTTTGGTCAGGGTGTCTTATTCCTGGACGAGACACGTCTCCCAAATCCTAGTTTTATTTAATGCCATCTATCGAGTCTTTGTGAACTCTTAAAAAAGTTGCATGGTTTGTACTCGAATTTGAATTCCTATGTCTTAAAACAATGATGTTGTTATGTTTTCAAACTTAATTAATCGATGACTATCTATGGTTTTTAATCATATAGTTGTTGTTATGATTGAATGCAATGGTATTAAGAAAGCCACACCATAATCACGCTTCCGCAAAAGTCAGGGTGTGACAGCTTGGTATCAGAGCTTCGATTGTAGCGAACTAGGATTCCTTCTCGAGTCTAGACTACAATCATTAGGGCTCTCACGAAAATATTTTTACAACATGTTTTCATTGCATGCACGAAAAGCCTAAATCCAGGAAAACAAACATTTTTACAAACAAAATACACGAAACACGTTTCAAGGTTTATGTTTATGGTTCAGTCTGAGAGACTGGGTGGTTCAGTCTGAGAGACTGGGAGGTCTAGTCTGGGAGGCTAGGTAGTTCAGTTTGGGAGACTGTGTGGGTTAGTCTGGGAGACTAGGTGGTTTAGCCTGGGAGACTAGGAAGGATATGTGATTACATTGTTATTGATGACATGTTTAATGTTAGTTGTTGATATATGTGCATATGTTGTGATTGTTTTGTTACAGACACTATATCATCATCCGAGAGTGGTTTGTCTGATACCGATGACCCAATGGCTGTAGTCTCAGATGATGAGATTGCACCTGAGCCAGAGATCTTTACTTCTGACACCGAGAGTGACCAGGAGATGATGTTCGACGATGACGATGACTTTCAGCCCTTTGCGCTGCCCGATTTCGAAGACGATTTACCGATTGCTGATGGTATCCCAGACGAGGATCCTTTTGTTATTCCTATCCCGGTTTACGATCACCTTATCATCGGTCACCCCGATGGTGAGCATGTCGTGGCACCGATCCTCGCTCCTTTTCCTCTGGTGGTCATTCCTCCTGAGGATTGGCCTTTTGACGATCTTTTTGATGATGATTTCGACTTGTTTGTTGATGGTCCTCCCGATGACGCTCATGGTGATGGAGAGCTCGATGAGGACGTTGTTGCTATTCCACTTCTAGAGATTCATGTTATTGAGATTTCCTCTGATTCTAGTTTACACTCTATTCCAGATTCCTTTGAGTCTGTGTCCTCTTCGTCCTTACAGGCAGTTGGGTTGTGACAATACGCTACTGATTCTAATGACGATACAGCTAGGTCAGCTGCACCGTTACCTCCACATGACATTGAGCCTGGACTTGAGCTTGATTTTATCCCTTTTGATCAGCCTGTTGATGCACCCGCTGATCCTGAGCCGATACCTACTCCTGAGCCTCTACCTGATCATGATCTTATTCCTTTTGGCTTACCTGACATTGCACCACTTATAGCAGGTCCGGTTCCTGCACCCGCTGACCCTCCTGTTATTGAGCCAGTCACCCCTCCATTTGCACCTGCACCTATTAACGATGCTCCTTTTCACCCTGTTGAGTCCGATGTTCATCGCACTGACCTACCTATCACTTTCTTGCAGGACATCCATCCACCCCATCCAGGGGAAGGCCCTTCTAGCCAGCAGCCTGACTGTGATCCTCATGTTTCAGCCGCACTTCCTCGTATGCCTCAGTATACACCTACTGCTCATTTTACTTCTTCACCGCTTGACGAGCCACTTAGATGGTTCCCACCTTACACTATGCCGATTTCTGATCCCTACCATCCCTCACATTTCATTGGTTATACACGAGACGAGTTACTTCTATCATTGCAGCTCTAGTATGAGATCATGAGCCGCAGGAATTTAGAGCTTGAGATGATGCCGCGACCTTTGCCATGTCCGTGTCAGCCTGCATATGTTCCTCATTCATCACCGTCCCTGTTTTCGTATCCTCCTGTACCACTTACTCCATTTCCCGAGTTTGACAATCACTTCCTTACCGTTGAGCAGCAGATCAGTTATCTGTTGCGTCATGTTTATGATCTTGAGGAAGAGCTTGCGCATGTGCGCAACTTGCTTTTTGTTCCCCCACCACCATCAGCATAGACGGTTTTTGGTTTTATGTAGGTAGCTTGCTTTTTATGAGAGCACCGCTATTGAGCTGAGCTAGTAAAGCCTTTTAGAGACCACCTTTTGACTGTATGACTTATGGTAGATTGATAGACATTCTGGACTAGGGTAGTGTGGCCCTGTGTTCCCTTTTGATACGATATTTATGTAAAACATGTAACTGTACTTGTGGTCGATGATTAATGAAAGCTCAATCGTAATGTTCTCATTAAATACGTTGTTAATTTACTTGTTTATGCTATGATTGCATGCTTACTTGTTATAACAAACGCTATTATATACGTACTACTTATTACATACATAAGACCTGACCTATACAATATTCTTTTAGAAGATGCCTCCTCGAAGGAACAATCAGTTGCCCACAACAGAGGCAGAACTGCATGAATGGATTTCACAAGCAATCGCACAACATGAGGCCTTGCGCTCTGAACACAGCGGAGGTACCTCAGGTAATAACCCACCTCACGGTAATGTTTAAGTCATTTAAGACACATTACGATACGTTTGGACATTCCATGTGCATTTGCTAATGCTCTGTGAATGATGTTGCTTGTACAGGCTGTACTTACAAGCAGTTCCTAGACTACAAGCCTCTGAATTTTGACGGCACCGGAGGTGCTATAGCTTTCGTTAGATGGGCAGAGAAAACCGATTCTGTACTGCGGATGAGCAAGTGTGCGCCTGAGCACCAGGTTACCTACATTTCTGGACTCTTCCTAGACGGAGCTCTATCCTGGTGGAACCTTCAGGTTCAGACTCTAGGAGAAGAGGCTGCGTATGCTATGACTTGGGATGAGATGAAAGAGCTAATGCGCAAAAAGTATTGTTCTAGGGCTGAGATTCAGAAGTTGGAAACCGAGTTCTGGAATCTAAAGATGGATGGTCCAAAGATTGCTGAGTATGTGCAGAGATTCCATGACCTGTCTCGCGTTGTCCCCCACATGGTAGAACCGGAGTTCAAGAGAATCGAACGTTTCATTTGGGGATTGGCACCCTAAATCATGAGCATGGTGACGACATCCAAGCCTCCAACCATCACTGATGCCATTGATTTAAGCGTAGCACTGACTGAAGAAGCGATTAGATTGAACAAGTTTTTGGTTTCTGATAACAAGAAGAAGGAGACTCATGTCGAGTCATCAGGAAAGAACAAGAGGAAGTTCTTGAATTTCAAGAAGGGTATCCAAGGAAACAACAGTAGCAACAAGAAAAGAGATGCGAACCCACCAGCCGAGGTCAGGACTGGTGCTGCGAGTTCGAAGAATAAGGGAAAAGGTTACATGGGCACTTTGCCTAAGTGTGATGTGTGCCAGTTCCATCATGCTGGCCAGTGTAGGTTTAGGAAATGTGAGAACTATGGAAAGAATGGTCATTCGAAGGAGACATGCTGGGCTGGTAATGGTCGTCGAAATGGTGGCCAGAGAGGCAATGCTAATGGCAGTGGAAACCGTGGTGGCAACTGTTACGGCAACAGAAACCAAGGTGGAAACAACAATCAAGGAGAAAATGGTAATCGTGGTAGTTCTAGAAATCAAGTTGGTAATGGAAACCGCAACCAGAGTGGTACTGGAAACAAGCAAGGATGCTTTAGCTGCGGAGATGTTGGGCATTTCAAGCGAGATTGCCCAAAGAATAATCAAGCCTAAGGAAGATTTTTCAACATTGGAGCTAGGGAAGCTTGTCAAGATCCGAACGTAGTTACGGGTACGTTCCCTATCAACCAACACTTTGCATCTATGTTATTTGATACCGGTGCCGATTATAGCTTTGTATCCCTAGAATTTAAGAATATACTTGGGTTAGTTTCCAGTAAGCTAGATATTCCATACTCGATAGAACTAGCTAATGGAAAGCTAGTAGAGGCAAGCGAAGTGATTAGAGGTTGTGTAATAGAGCTCGGAGAGCATGAGTTTACGCTCGATCTTCTACCAGTTGAGTTGGGAAGCTTTGACGAGGTAGTTGGAATGGATTGGTTGTCAAGCAACCGAGCTGAAATCGTATGCCACGAGAAGATCATTCGCATCCCGATGGTGAAGGGAGAGACGGTTGTAGTGCATGGAGAAAAGCATGATACGGCTCTAAGGATCATCAGTTGTTTGAAGGCCTGAAAGTTTTTGCAGAAAGGATGTGTTGCCTTCTTGGCTCACATTGTTGATAAGGAAGCCGAAGAGCCAAAGCTGGAAGACATCCCCGTGGTGCGAGATTATCCTGAAGTCTTCCCCAAAGACTTGCCAGGATTACCGCCACATCGACAAGTCAAGTTCCACATTGACTTGGTTCCAGGCGCCGCGCCTGTAGCCAAGGAACCCTATCGACTTGCACCTTCCGAGATGCAAGAATTGTCGACGCAGCTTCAAGAGCTTTTGGACAAGGGATTTATTAGACCAAGCTTCTCGCCTTGGGGAGCTCCAGTACTTTTTGTCAAAAAGAAGGACGGTAGTTTTCGTATGTGCATTGACTACCGAGAACTGAACAAGTTGACCATCAAGAATCGGTACCCTTTGCCGAGGATTGATGATCTCTTCGATCAACTTCAGGGTTCAAGTTACTACTCAAAGATCGATCTTCGATCAGGTTATCACCAGCTGCAGATTCAAGAGGAAAGTATTTCGAAAACTGCCTTTAGAACTCGTTACGGACATTACGAGTTTCTAGTGATGTCGTTTGGTCTGACAAACGCGGCAGCAGTGTTTATGGATCTGATGAACCGAGTTTGCAAGCCATATCTCGATAAATTCGTGATTGTGTTTATCGACGATATTTTGATCTATTCAAGGACGAAGGAAGAGCATGAGCAACACCTTAGAGCTATTTTAGAGCTGCTCAAGAAAGAGAAACTGTACGCAAAGTTCTCAAAGTGTGAGTTCTGGTTGCGTGAGGTACAATTCCTCGGTCATGTAGTGAATGAAGATGGAATCCATGTGGATCCCACCAAGATCGAGGAAATAAAGAATTTGGAAACTCCAAAGACGCCGACCGAGATCCGTCAGTTTCTAGGTTTAGCTGGGTATTATCGCCGATTCATTGAGGATTTTTCTAAAATCGCTCAACCGCTGACCTCCCTCACTCAAAAGGATAAGAAGTATGAATGGGGAGATAAACAAGAAGAAGCTTTTTAGTTTCTAAAGAATAAGCTTTGCGATGCACCTATTCTATCCCTACCCGAAGGCACCGACGACTTCGTGGTATACTGTGACGCCTCGCGTCAGGGATTGGGCTATGTGCTAATGCAACGACAGAAGGTTATCGCTTATGTTTCGCGCCAGTTGAAAGTTCATCAGAGGAACTACACCATGCACGACTTGGAGTTAAGCGCAGTGGTGTTTGCATTGAAGATTTGGCGACATTATTTGTTTGGTACCCAATGCACGATCTTTATAGGTCACAAGAGCCTACAACACATTTTCGACCAGAAAGAACTTAATATGAGACAACGACGATGGGTTGAGTTGTTAAACGATTATGATTGAGAAATCAAATATCACCTAGGAAAGGCGAATGTGGTGGCAGATGCCTTGAGTCGAAAAGAGAGGATTAAGCCCATAAGGGTTAGTGCTTTGGAGATGATCATTCAAACAGACCTCTCATTGCGCATTCGTGTTGCACAAAGAGAAGCTCTTAAGAAGGAAAATCTTAAGAATGAATATCTCCGTGGGATGGAGAACCAGTTGGTACCCAATGAGGAAGGAACTTTGTGTTTCATGGGAAGAATTTGGGTTCCCCTCTTTGGTGGTCTTAGAGATGTTATCTTTGATGAAGCTCATAAATCAAGGTACTCGATCCACCCAGGATCGGACAAGATGTACCAAGATTTGAAGGATTTCTATTGGTGGCCGAGATTGAAAGGCGATGTTGCAACTTGCAACCTATGTTGGAAAGTGTTTAACTTGTGCCAAAGTGAAGGCCGAGTATCAGAAGCCTTCAGGACTCCTACAACAACCCAAGATACCCATGTGGAAGTGGGAGTAGATCTCGATGGATTTTATAACGAAATTGCCCAAGACACCTAGAGGACATGTTACGATTTGGGTAATCGTAGACCGTCTGACAAAGTCTGCGCACTTTTTGTCAATCAGGGAGAAGGATAACACAGGTAAGCTAGCTGAGCTGTACCTAAGGGAGATAGTTGCCCGTCATGGAGTGCCTATCTCGATTATATCTGATAGAGATGGGAGATTTGTGTCAAGGATTTGGCAATCTTTCCAAGAGGCCTTTGGTTCACAGCTGAATCTGAGTGCTGCGTTGCACGTCATTGATTGTTTGTAGAAATGATGTTGATCATCATAAGATCTTGATAGATCATGATTAAAAACATAATCTAGGAAGATGTGAAAGTAGAAATATTGTAGGATGATAGATCATCCACACATGAAGCATGAACTTGAATGAATAAATGGATTTCTTGAAAAATCATGATCAAAGTAAGTTGTTAATCATATGGATCTAAGAATTTCATGAAGGATCTCTAAAAAAACCAAGTTAAAAATATAAGTTTCATTTAATCTTGGTTCTTACATAAACAAACATTATTTTTGGTGGTTAAACAAGTGTAGAAACACTTGTGAAACAAGAAGAAATCATAAAGAAATATTTTTAGAAATAATGATCACAAGTTGTAAACATCTATATTGTGACACCCCAGGAAAACCAGTGAAAACCATACAACTTAACTAGCTTCCTCAGTGAGTGCTTACGAAATTTCGGGACGAAATTTCTTTCAACTTGGGGATAATGTGACAACTCGTAGTTTAGAACCCCTCATTGCATCTTGATGTAATATACTTAAACGTTATGTGACTAATTGACTTGTTGGTTTGATGAATGATATAAGCGAATTTATGTGATTATGTGTTGTGCTTGTATGTACGCATGTATTATATGACCCGAGGCACAAGGACCCGACTCGAGACCATGCGGTCTCGAGTGAAGAGTAACAGTTGGGCCGGATTGGGCCATGCACCTCTTTAGTCCACTAGTATATAACCCTTGTTGTTAGCCACCCGGATTTGCTTGTGTTCTTCACCCGGAGACTATCGGACAACAAACCTACTCCCCTTCACACACTCCTCACCAACCGGTTAGTGTCTTATGATGCTTGTTGTTAAATGATATTATGAATGGCATGATTTAACTAGCATAGTTTGTATGTATGATGATGTTCTTGTGAATCGGATGTGTGTGATGATGTTAATCGGCTATCATGTCTTGATTACGGATTGATTGCATGAAGAGTTAATGGTATCTTGTGATTAAATGTGATTTAAACCATTAATTGTTGATGTTCATAAAATCGGCCTGCATATGTGTATTAGATAAGGTTCATGTTAATCGGATTGTATACTCTTGTGCTAAGAATCGAATGCTTGTTAATCGGTTGCATGTATGTGGAAATCGGATTAGTGTAGAGTCGATTATGAGGTGTTATGTGATGATTTGAAACCCTTAGATGGGTATATTTAAGTGTTTTGATTGTTGTTCATGTTATGATTATGTTAGAGTTCATAGAGATTGATACTAAAATGATGAACAAGTTTGAATGTGAGTATGAATATTTGAATACCTTATGAACATTTAAAAGATGCCATGTTTGATCCGATTTGTTTGGAAATTAGACAACAAAACATGTTTGTGCTCTACCATTGGATAGTACACCATATCATGAAATCGAAATTCTATTGGTTTAGTACATGTGTCGGAAATCAGCAGATGTTCCAGCCGAGACCTTCGGTCTCGACTCGAGACCATGAAGATGACTACTCGAGATCACGGTTTCGACACAAGGTTGCGAGTCGAGAACCTCTAGTCTCGACTCGAGACCACACATTATCAGCACACAAACACCACAACTCGAGACCATGGTTGCGGATCCGGTTGCGACTCGAGACTGTCTAGTCTCGACTAATGCATGTATAACTTGAGACCGCACAGTCTCGACTCGAGATCTCTAATCTCGACTCGAGACCATGAACACAGGTTCACTGAGTTGGACATGTTCACTGTTACGGGCTTAGGAGATTGGGCTGGGCTGTTGGGCTTTATGTGTTACTGTTGAATGTGTATGTTGTGCATTGGACTGCCATGAGAAACACTTGTTTGCAACGTGCTAGTATACATGTAGAAAATGTATGTGCGTTACTCGGTTTGTATCTGACTCGTACGGTAACCATACTAGGACGTGGTTGACCACTTATAGCTTGACCAACTTTCTGTGTGTCTGCCGAGCAAACCAAGGTGAGTTCACACCCTCTAGAAAGCATGGGATTCCCTGGGTTGGGAATGGGGTTAAGGAACATGGGTTCCTCGTCCTTTCTTGGGTAGGACAATATTGGTTCAGGAATATAATTCCTCGTCCTCATGGACAGATAACTCGTACTAGACCAAAACTCTATCACGAAGTCCCTCCTTTTTATATCGACATAATCGCCGGGCCAATGGCGAGCGGGTCATTAGTTAGATAGCGCTATTTAGGTCTGACAAGCCTCACACCGTGCCACAGAGGACGGGCGTGAACTAATGGATCTGGGCACGTCAATGATGATAGACATTGACAGTTCAGGGCACATAAACATGACTACAGTCGGCAGTCTATATGGTAACGAGTCTAGTGTATACATGGGGTAGCCCCCACGGCCGAAATGCCAGATAACTAACATGGGGTAGCCCCCACGGCTGTAATGCCAGAGTAAATGGGTAAACAAATCACGTTTTCAACTATGGGGTAACCCCCACGGCAGGATGCCAGTTAAAGGAAACTGTTTTCGGAACAACTTAAAATAAACACCCAACCGTGAACTCACTCAACTTGTTGTTGACTCGTTACTACATGCTTTGCAGGACAATAGGTACTTAGCTGGAGCTTGCGTGGAAGAGAGTCGTTGTGGGACATGGACAGCTGTGTGCCATGTTAAACTTTGAAACAATTAAACTTATGTTTTGGGTTTTAAACGTTATGCTTCCGCTTGCAACTTAAACTATGTTTTTTGTTTGGACACCAATTGTATTGGTTGGATTTTATATATTACTTACATGCTTGTTCAATATGATTGGTGGCTGGATCCTGGTCAGTCACGCCTCCAAGTGGTAGTACTCCGCAGGTGGATTTTGGGGGTGTGACAGATTGGTATCAGAGCCATTGGTTATAGTGAACTTGGTTTTAATAAGGGAAAAGGTTTTATTAAAATCAGACTATAACCTGTACAGTGCTCAACGGTCCACAACGATGCTTCACTCCACATGCAAGGCTCAACATTCTAGGTGATATGATCTGTGTATATATTGCCTACTTGTTAGTTACATAGTACACTGCTCATGGTATGCTTGGTTAGTATAACTACTGTTGCTTGAACACGTGTGTGCTTACTCCCTTCTGCCATCGCACCTTCGCGAACCCCTCTCACTCATGTTTCCCTCTTATATGAAGATCATGTCGGGACGCGTTAACATGACTCAAGCCCAGTTGACGGCTCTGATTAACGAACGAGTTGCTGCGGCGCTTGCAGCTGCACACGCAGGAGGTATATCCAGCAGTCCAAACTCATTCTAGGATCTTTAAATCCTACTCTCACGAACCAACCTTTGTGTTAAACTCTGTCTTTTCTTCCACCCACAATAGGTCAACATGCTCAGCCACCTGTGTGCACTTTTAAAACTTTTATGGACTGCCGACCCACTACTTTTAGCGGCACTAAAGGAGCTGTAGGTCTCCTCCACTGGTTTGAGAAGCTCGAGTCAGTCTTCGAAATGTGTGAATGGCCTGAGGCGCGCAGGGTGAAGTATGCTACCGGTAGTCTCGAGGGTTTAGCCCTCACATGGTGGAACGCTCAGGTTCAAATGCTGGGGTTGGTTGCTGCTAACGCCACCCCATGGGAAACTTTTAAGGAGATGATCAAGGAGGAATACTGCAGTCGTGATGACATTCATAAGCTGGAAGTCGAGTTCTACAACCTCAAGATGACGGGGTCAGAAATTGAGGCGTACACTAAGAGATCGAATGAGCTTGCCTTACTGTGTCCTACTATGGTGGACCCTCCAATCAAGCGAATTGAACTCTTTCTCAAGGGCTTGGTGCCAGAGATCCAAAGTCATGTGACTTCAGCAAACCTTGCCACTATCCAACAGGTTGTTCAGTTGGCTCACCGTCTTACTGATCAGGCGGTGGAGCAGAACAGGTTACCCAAGCGCATAAGTGCTACAGCTACTTCGGATGCTCCTAGCGACAACAAACGGAAATGGGATGGAGCTTCAAGCAAGGGTTCAACTTCTGTGCAATCTCAGTCTCAGCAGAGAAAGACTGATGACTACAAGAGCCCCAGTCAGCAATCATCTGGTGGTCAGAGTCATGGTGGGTACAAGGGGAATCACCCCAAGTGCAATCGCTGCAACCTACACCACAGCGGGCTATGCACCAGGGGCAACTGTCATCGGTGCAACAAGCCAGGTCACGCCGCCAAGGATTGCAGAAGCTTGTACCCCGCAAACCAAAATCGTCAACCACAGGCCCCACAGAACCAGCGGCAGCAGCAGCAGTAGGGTAACAACAAAGGGTGCTTTCAGTGTGGAGCTGAAGGCCACTTCAAGAAAGATTGTCCCCAACTGAACAGGAACCAGAACAACAACAACAACAATAATCAGGGGAATGGTAACAATGGGAACAACAACAACAATGGAGCCAGGGGCGGGTGTTCGTGATTGGTCAAGGTGAAGCTAGGAACGATCCTAACGTGGTGACGGGTAAGTTCCTTCTCGACGAATTTTATGTTACAGTTTTGTTTGATTCGGGTGCCGATACTAGCTACGTGTCACTAGAAGTTAGTCGAATGCTTAAGCGTATTCCAACACCTTTGAGTAACAAGCACACAGTAGAGCTACCAAATGGTAAGAGTTTAGAGGTTGCACACGTAGTCAAGGGTTGTAAACTTATTCTCGCTGACCAGACCTTCTCCATCGACCTTATTCCTACCGTCTTGGGTAGCTTCGATGTTGTCATTGGGATGGATTGGTTATCCCAACACCGAGCGGAGATTCTTTGCAACGAGAAGATTGTTCGTATTCCTGGTTCCAGTGGTGAACCTCTCATGATTCGTGGCGACAAGAGGAGTGTTGTTGAGAACGTCATCTCTTTCCTTAAGGCCCAAAAGTGCTTGCGAAAGGGCCACACTGCCATTTTGGCTCTCGTTACTGACACCTCGGAGAAAGAGAAGAAGATAGAAGATTTTCCAGTTGTGCGCGACTATCCGGAGGTATTTCCTGAGGAATTACCTGGTCTTCCGCCTCATCGCCAAGTCGAGTTTCAGATTGAACTAGCTCCTGGAGCTGCGCCTATAGCTCGTGCACCTTACCGTTTAGCTCCATCAGAGTTGGAGGAACTCTCTACGCAACTACAAGAACTCTTAGATAAGGGTTTTATTCGTCCTAGCTCATCGCCCTGGGGAGCCCCAGTATTATTCGTGAAGAAGAAGGACGGTACCTTCAGAATGTGCATCGACTACCGGGAACTCAACAAGGTGAAGGTGAAGAATCGTTATCCTCTTCCACGTATCGACGACTTGTTCGACCAGCTGCAAGGGTCGAGCTACTATTTAAAGATTGATCTGAGATCGGGATATCACCAGCTGAGAGTCCGGGAAGAGGATGTCTCTAAAACAGCCTTTAGAACTCGCTATGGGCACTATGAGTTTTTGGTCATGCCTTTTGGGCTGACAAACGCACCTGCGGTTTTCATGGACTTAATCAATCGAGTGTGCAAGCCTTACCTGGACAAGTTCGTTATAGTCTTCATCGACGACATCCTGATCTATTCTAAGAGTCAGAAGGAACACGAGCAGCATCTACGACTTATTCTGGAACTCCTTCGAACAGAACAGCTTTATGCAAAGTTCTCGAAATGCGACTTCTGGCTTCGTGAAGTCCATTTCCTAGGCCATGTGGTAAACAAGGATGGGATTCATGTTGATCCATCCAAAGTGGACTCGATTAAGAACTGGCCTGCACCTCGTACACCAAAGGAAATTCGCCAATTCTTGGGTTTGGCAGGTTACTACAGGAGGTTCATTAAGGATTTTTCCAAGATTGCACAGCCTCTCACCTCACTAACGCAGAAAGGCGTTGTTTATCGATGGAAAAATGCACAGGAGTTAGCATTTCAGCATCTAAAGGATAGACTTTGTAGCGCGCCTATCCTTTCACTGCCAGAGGGCACAGACGATTTTGTGGTTTACTGCGACGCATTAATTCAAGGTCTTGGTTGTGTGTTGATGCAACGAGATAAAGTTATAGCCTACGACTCACGCCAACTCAAGGTTCATGAAAGAAACTACACTACGCACGACTTAGAGCTAGGAGCTGTTATTTTCGCACTTAAGTTATGGCGACATTACCTGTACGGTACCAAGTGCGCCATCTACACCGACCACAGGAGCCTCGAGCATATCTTCAAGCAGAAGGAACTGAATATGCGACAACGACGATGGGTCGAGCTACTGAATGACTACGAGTGGTCAATCAGGTATCACCCGGGCAAGGCCAATGTTGTGGCTGACGCCCTCAGTCGAAAGGACACCGCGCCTAAGCGCGTGCGAGCGTTGCAACTCACCATACATTCTAGTCTTCCTTCCCAAATACGAGCTGCTCGGATAGAAGCATTGAAACCAGAAAACGTCAGGGCTGAAGCCCTACGCGGCTCAAGGCAACGCTTAGAACAGAAGGAAGACGGTGCTTACTACGTAACGGGACGTATTTGGGTCCCACTCTATGGCAACCTACGAGAGCTTGTGATGGATGAAGCACACAAGTCTCGCTACTCGGTACACCCTGGTTCGGATAAGATGTACCACGATATCAAAACTACGTATTGGTGGCCTAGTATGAAGGCCCACATAGCAACCTACGTCAGCAAGTGTTTGACTTGTGCGAGAGTCAAGACAGAATACCAGAAACCCTCAGGCCTACTCCAACAACCAGAGATACCTCAATGGAAATGGGAGCAAATTTCCATGGATTTCTTTACTGGCCTGCCTAGATCCCAGCGCGGAAATGATACTATTTAGGTGATCGTGGATCGACTCACAAAATCTGCACACTTCTTGGCTATCAAGGAGACGAATAAATTCTCCACTCTAGCAGAAGTGTATCTCAAGGAAGTTGTCTCGAGGCACGGGGTGCCCACCTCTATCATCTCGGATCGAGATGCACGTTTTACTTCAGAGCTGTGGCAGGCGATGCACAAATCCTTTGGCTCACGATTAGACATGAGCACGACGTATCACCCTCAGACGGACGGACAGTCCGAGCGCACTATTCAAACCTTAGAAGACATGCTTCGTGCATGTGTAATCGACTTTGGCAACAGCTGGGAAGAGCATCTGCCACTTGTGGAATTCTTGTACAATAATAGCTACCACACCAGCATTAAAGCTGCTCCGTTTGAGGCATTGTACGGACGTAAATGCCGGTCACCTCTTTGTTGGGCAGAGGTGGGGGATAGTCAGATCACTGGTCCAGAACATGTGGTAGACACAACCGAACAAATTGCTCAAATACGAAAACGCATGGCGGCAGCTCGTGACCGTCAGAAAGTCTACGCCGATAAGGGTAGAAAACCACTAGAGCTCCAGGTTGGGGAGCGGGTACTACTCAAAGTTTCACCCTGGAAGGGTGTGGTTCGTTTTGGTAAACGAGGCAAACTTAACCCACGATACGTTGGACCTTTCGAAATCATCGAGAAAATAGGCAGGGTGGCCTACAGACTGAACTTACCAGCAGAACTCGGTGCAGTTCACAACGTTTTCCACGTGTCGAATCTGAAGAAGTGTCTGTCAGATGAGACCCACATAGTTCCTCTGAAGGAACTCACTATCGACGAACAGTTATGATTCGTCGAGGAACCAGTTGAAATCACGGATCGGGATGTTAAGGTCCTCAAGAGCACTAGAATACCTCTCGTTCGAGTTCGTTGGAACTCACGTCGCGGCCCAGAGTTCACTTGGGAACGCGAAGACCAGATGAAACAAAAGTATCCCCAACTGTTCGCAAACAGTACAACCACTACTGAGGCTGAAGCTACGGAATTTCGGGACGAAATTCCAGATCAACGGGGGGAGGATGTGACACCCCAGGAAAACCAGTGAAAACCATACAACTTAACTAGCTTCCTCAGTGAGTGCTTACCAAATTTCGGGACGAAATTTCTTTCAACTTGGGGATAATGTGACAACTCGTAGTTTAGAACCCGTCATTGCATCTTGATGTAATATACTTAAACGTTATGTGACTAATTGACTAGTTGGTTTGATGAATGATATAAGCGAATTTATGTGATTATGTGTTGTGCTTGTATGTACGCATGTATTATATGACCCGAGGCACAAGGACCCGACTCGAGACCATGCGGTCTTGAGTGAACAGTAACAGTTGGGCCGGATTGGGCCATGCACCTCTTTAGTCCACTAGTATATAACCCTTGTTGTTAGCCACACTTGCCATTTTTGGGCAACCTACACACACTCTCCTATACACACACTCCCACACTCTCTCTCACTAAAACCCTAGCAACACCACTCTCCTCCCTTGTGTCGGATCAAGGATAGCAAGCCAAGTTCTCGGATTTGCTTGTGTTCTTCACCTGGAGACTATCGGACAACAAACCTACTCCCCTTCACACACTCCTCACCAACCGGTTAGTGTCTTATGATGCTTGTTGTTAAATGATATTATGAATGGCATGATTTAACTAGCATAGTTTGTATGTATGATGATGTTCTTGTGAATCGGATGTGTGTGATGATGTTAATCGGCTATCATGTCTTGATTACGGATTGATTGCATGAAGAGTTAATGGTATCTTGTGATTAAATGTGATTTAAACCATTAATTGTTGATGTTCATGAAATCGGCTTGCATATGTGTATTAGATAAGGTTCATGTTAATCGGATTGTATACTCTTGTGCTAAGAATCGAATGCTTGTTAATCGGTTGCATGTATGTGGAAATCGGATTAGTGTAGAGTCGATTATGAGGTGTTATGTGATGATTTGAAACCCTTAGATGGGTATATTTAAGTGTTTTGATTGTTGTTCATGTTATGATTATGTTAGAGTTCATAGAGATTGATACTAAAATGATGAACAAGTTTGAATGTGAGTATGAATATTTGAATACCTTATGAACATTGAAAAGATGCCATGTTTGATCCGATTTGTTTGGAAATTAGACAACAAAACATGTTTGTGCTCTACCATTGGATAGTACACCATATCATGAAATCGAAATTCTATTGGTTTAGTACATGTGTCGGAAATCAGCAGATGTTCCAGCCGAGACCTTCGGTCTCGACTCGAGACCATGAAGATGACAACTCGAGATCACGGTTTCGACACAAGGTTGCGAGTCGAGAACCTCTAGTCTCGACTCGAGACCACACATTATCAGCACACAAACACCACAACTCGAGACCATGGTTGCGGATCCGGTTGCGACTCGAGACCGTCTAGTCTCGACTAATGCATGTATAACTCGAGACCGCACAGTCTCGACTCGAGATTTCTAATCTCGACTCGAGACCATGAACACAGGTTCACTGAGTTGGACTTGTTCACTGTTACGGGCTTAGGAGATTGGGCTGGGCTGTTGGGCTTTATGTGTTACTGTTGAATGTGTATGTTGTGCATTGGACTGCCATGAGAAACACTTGTTTGCAACGTGCTAGTATACATGTAGAAAATGTATGTGCGTTACTCGGTTTGTATCTGACTCGTACGGTAACCATACTAGGACGTGGTTGACCACTTATAGCTTGACCAACTTTCTGTGTGTCTGCCGAGCAAACCAAGGTGAGTTCACACCCTCTAGAAAGCATGGGATTCCCTGGGTTGGGAATGGGGTTAAGGAACATGGGTTCCTCGTCCTTTCTTGGGTAGGACAATATTGGTTCAGGAATATAATTCCTCGTCCTCATGGACAGATAACTCGTACTAGACCAAAACTCTATCACGAAGTCCCTCCTTTTTATATCGACATAATCGCCGGGCCAATGGCGAGCGGGTCATTAGTTAGATAGCGCTATTTAGGTCTGACAAGCCTCACACCGTGCCACAGAGGACGGGCGTGAACTAATGGATCTGGGCACGTCAATGATGATAGACATTGACAGTTCAGGGCACATAAACATGACTACAGTCGGCAGTCTATATGGTAACGAGTCTAGTGTATACATGGGGTAGCCCCCACGGCCGAAATGCCAGATAACTAACATGGGGTAGCCCCCACGGCTGTAATGCCAGAGTAAATGGGTAAACAAATCACGTTTTCAACTATGGGGTAACCCCCACGGCAGGATGCCAGTTAAAGGAAACTGTTTTCGGAACAACTTAAAATAAACACCCAACCGTGAACTCACTCAACTTGTTGTTGACTCGTTACTACATGCTTTGCAGGATAATAGGTACTTAGCTGGAGCTTGCGTGGAAGAGAGTCGTTGTGGGACATGGACAGCTGTGTGCCATGTTAAACTTTGAAACAATTAAACTTATGTTTTGGGTTTTAAACGTTATGCTTCTGCTTGCAACTTAAACTATGTTTTTGTTTGGACACCAATTGTATTGGTTGGATTTTATATATTACTTACATGCTTGTTCAATATGATTGGTGGCTGGATCCTGGTCAGTCACGCCTCCAAGCGGTAGTACTCCGCAGGTGGATTTTGGGGGTGTGATGCAATGACGGGTTCTAAACTACGAGTTGTCACATATATTCTTTAAGAATGAAGTTTTTAAAGAATCAAGCACACTTTAGAAGGTAGCAAGGCTTACTAATAACACTAGTAAGTTCCTACAAATTTTTACAAAGATTCAAGTTCATGAAGTAGTAGATTGTTACTTGATATTGGCAAAATTGGTAAGTAAAAGTTGATTATTATTGTTTGTGAATTGATTGTGATGATTTTTACAAAAGAAAATGATATGCTTGAAAGCATGGAAACCTCCATTTTTAGGGGAAACTATGGCAAAATTTTCTAAAAATCCAAACACTTAGAAAGATATTTCTAAACAAGTATTCACAAGTGTATTTTAAACCATAAAGTGTTGCATAAACTTTGCCATAATTTTTGTTACAAAAATATAAATATTGGAGGTTGGTTTGTATAAATAAAAGTGACTAAATATGTATTTAGGAAATATATATTAAGTTATATTATTTTAGGGCATGAAATAATATAACACATCTAATACCAAGATTTACAATCCAAAATATTACCAAAATTCCAAGTAATAAATATACAAGTTATACACAAAGTATTGGTGAAACCAAACCAAAGAATATAACTCACAAGCATATTCCGGAAATTTATTCGCAAGTATATTTTTGGTAAATGATATTTTGGACACTAAGGAAACAAAAATATGAATCTTACAATTACTACAAAGTTATATCATATTTTTGACAAGGGAAAAATATATTATTTTGGGCATGTATGAATATACATTTTTCTTGGAAATTTTTAGAAGATATATTATTTTTAAGAAATATATATTTTCTTACAAACACGAAATACAAAATTTTGAGGTGAAAAACATAATTCCTCAAATAAATATGTAGAATACCATTTTTGGAGAAAAATGAGTTTATATATATTTTCTATGTTGGACATGAAAATATATTATTTTTGGAACTTATAAGAAAATACAAATGTTTTTGCCAAAGAAAAATTTATAAATAATTTTTCTAAGAAATATTGCTTGAAATATATATTTTGAAAGTATATATTGGTGGACTTTTATTAAAGATAATATTCCGGGAAAATTAATACGAAATTAAGTATAAGAATACGAATGCAAATACCCCCATCCTTGGGAAGGAAATACAAGTATAAATACTTGGGAAGTATTAAGTTACAGTAATATTGTTTTGACAATTATTCCAAAATCCAGTAAATATAATTTAAGTTGAAATATTAATTATTTTAACAAATAATTATATAACCTGGAATAATATCGAAGATACAAAGAAACGTAACTCTAAGACATTAATACTAAGTCAAGGCACGACTCGCTCGTCTAATAGATCATAGTACGTTGTAGGTAGTCGTGTTCACCGAAGGAGCTTGAGTTACGATTG
The DNA here is from genome assembly GCA_030545235.1 of Helianthus tuberosus. NCBI lineage: Eukaryota > Viridiplantae > Streptophyta > Magnoliopsida > Asterales > Asteraceae > Helianthus > Helianthus tuberosus. The sequence continues at coordinate 125,278,689 of CM060352.1, forward strand.
TTGAAGACGTAAGACTGTGAGTTTCGTGACCCCCTTTTCTTTTAACTGTTTTCAGTTTTACAACTCCGGGGGTGAAGTACATGTTACAACTGTTTACAAACGTTATTATTTGGTATGTCCAGCTAAGGAAGGGTACTTCTAGATCATGTGAGTGGTGGGTATGACGCTTAAGGCCATCAATCCTCGTTGTATGACAGAGGGACATGAGTGATAGATCTATTTGGGTGTAGCGAGCCCCGCCCATGTTGGACCAGGGTTTGGCCCATGGATTGACTATCTCTTACAGCCGGAAGCCCGATGCAAAGTCTGCTAGGTTTAAGCTTTCCTACATCACTTCACACATATCAATGGCCTTGCAAACCATTGGTGATCTGTTTTTCCTTGTTGCTTTCATACCGGGATTTACAAACTTATATACATACTTACAATGATTCAAAGGTTTATTCATACATACAAACAAACACACGAACTCGCTCAACTTTTGTTGATGTTTTCAAACTACATGTATTTCAGGGAATTAGTTGTGGATCTGGCGGGCGTTCGCAAATTCTAAGTGTGGTTTAAGAATAAAAGATGTCATCCACTGTCTTCGGGTTTGGTCAGGGTGTCTTATTCCTGGACGAGACACGTCTCCCAAATCTTGGTTTTATTTAATGTCATCCGTCGAGTCTTTGTGAACTCTTAAACAAGTTGCATGGTTTGTACTCGAATTTGAATTCCTATGTCTTAAAACAATGATGTTGTTATGTTTTCAAACTTAATTAATGGATGACCATCTATGGGTTTTAATCATATAGTTGTTGTTATGATTGAATGCAATGGTATTAAGAAAGTCACACCATAATCACGCTTCCGCAAAAGTCAGGGTGTGACAGAGTGAAAGGACTATTCAAACACTCGAAGATATGCTACGAGCATGTATTATCGATTTTGGCGGTAGCTGGGATATCTATCTACCACTAGCTGAGTTTTCATATAACAACAGCTACCATTCCAGTATTGGAATGACCCCGTATGAAATGCTTTATGGCGGAAAGTGTCGAACCCTAGTGTGTTGGGGTGAAGTGGGTCCGCGAGAATTAGCCCACAAAGATGTAGTCAGGATCACTAATGGAAAGATTGAAAAGATACGGGCTCATATAAAAGCTGCTCAAGATCGACAAAAGTCCTACACAGATAAAAGACGAAGGCCAATCGAGTTTCAGGTTGGTGATATGGTTATGCTTAAAGTATCTTTGTGGAAAGGGTTATCCGTTTTCGAAAACGGGGAAAATTGAGTCCGAGATTTATTGGGCCATTTAAAATCATAGAGAGAGTGGGTAAGGTTGCATACCGAGTTGAACTACCAGAATAATTGAACAGTATACATAGCACTTTCCATGTTTCACATCTGCGAAAATGCTTAGCTGATGAAACAGCCTATGTAAGCTATGATGACATAGAAGTTGACGATAAACTGAAATATGTCGTAAGGCTGATCACAATTTTTGATCGAAAGGTTAAAAGCTTAAGACATAAAGATATCATCCAAGTTAAAGTTAAATAGGAACACCGGAAGGGATCAGACACCACTTGGGATCTGTCTCTCCTTGCTCAATTCCTGTTTTGACTTCTTTGACTTGTAATTAGTCTATTTTATCTTTGCTTTAGTTGTATTATGTGGAGTATCTATTAATAATCGCATGGTAATCGCTATCGCAATCGCACTCGCAACTCGAATTACGCATTTTGGTTATTGTTATACGTGTGTGTGTGCCTTATGTGTTACTTGTGCATGTTTATTTATGTTATGTGTGGTAATCAATCGAATCGCAATCGAAACTCAAACGCAATCGAACTCAATCGCAATCGAAATGATATGATAATTAGTGGAGAAGAGATAGTGCGAGATATGAGTAGTTGGGATTAAAAGTAATTTGACTAGGAAAATCTATCGCATCGCAACGCTCGCAACAAAAATCGAAACATCAAAAATCTTCGCGCCGAGCACTCGAGCCAGGTGCCAGCCGACTGAACAGACACCCGGCCGAACAGCCACTCGAGCGCGGTGCCATCCGACCGAGGTGCCACTTGGCCGGGCTGCCACCCGGGCGAGATGCCATCCGACCGACCAGCCCTTTCCACTTTGGGTATCCTGTAAATACCCCTTGTCACTTTCAAACTTTCTACCTTTGGCAAGTGACGTCCGACCAGCTCGTTTTCCTCGCTTTTTCTCTGAATTCTCGCAATCCTGGTAAGATCTCGTCCTAAATCTTGTACTTCCTTAATCTACACGCACTCCAACACCTTTCTATCTTTTGAATCTTAACTTTTAACCGTGAAATCATCAAGATTCAAGGTGTTCTAGGATGACGTCATCATGTGTTCTTGAAGAACTTCAGGTTTTGACCTCAATCCACCAAGAAAAACTTAGATCTAACCGATTTCCACATAAACAAACAAAGATCCTTCATAGATCTCAACATATTCACAAGAAAAAGGATTGAAAGATGGTTTTTCAACTTTCTTTCAACTCTTTTACACTCAATGCACTCAAAACCGATAGAATCGGAACTTGTGCCGACTTACTACCCATTATGGTGGTTGTGTTGATTCAAGATCCGTATTCTATCCACGAGATTATCGATTCCGGGTTAAACATGGAACGTCGTCTCGAACCGTCCACTGATCGAGTTTGGGTGATTCCTGTCCGATCAGGAGCAGCAAGTATTGACGAGGTTTCTGTTGCTTAACACGTTATCAAAATATCTCGATAAAACGACAAACTATCAAAAACAACCAAGTGTAAGACGAACAGGTTAACCAGGACAGATGACCGTCCGAACGGACTGCTGTCCGAGCAGACAACCACCCGACCGACCGACCGGCCACTCGAACGACTTGCACCTTGGTCCCACACTCAACCATTTTTGTCAACCCTTGGAGTCTGAATGTTGAACGAATTGTTGTCCGATCGGACTACCATCCGATCGAACTGCCATCTGAATCATGAGATATTTGAACTTCAAAAATTAAATAATTTTCAACATGTTCAATGCACCAAGGATGCCACCCGGTCGAACAACCGTCCGACCGAGTGACCACCCTGCTGTGAACTTGTTCTCACTGAAGTACCCAACCGAACGGGTTGCTGTCCGATCGACCGACCTGAAAGGTAGAGATACTTCAATGTTTTCAAAATGCTACAACGAAAAATTCAAAAGTCAAGCCATCATACACAAACACATCCTTCCCAAAGGAAGAAACCATCCACTCGAACAGTCATCCGACCAGATGACCGTCCGAACGGGCAACCATCCGAGCAGGTCAACATCCGCACGAATGGCCGACCGGCCAGATCACCATCCGACCGGATCACCATTCTACACTTGGTGACTTTTCTCGTTTACGCGTCGCTTATCTTTTATGCTATCGTTAACTGTTCAGTCTATCCTCGCTCCACGCGCTCCCTTCAATCCATCAACGTTGTGAGTATACTCGATCGCTTTTTGCTTTACGCACTTTTGGGTGTTACATACGTTACTTATACGAAATCACATCGAACACACTACGCAATACTTTAAACGCTAACCGTTATCGCATGTATTACATGACTAAATTAATGCTTGTTTGTTATGTTTACACATGGAATGTTGTCTACCTGCCTTAGCAACGGTAGTACTATAGTTTGGACTCAGCACCCGCTCATGCGGGGTTTGTTAAGGACAATTATTTGCATGGATTACAGTGGTGATCATGTATTACGAACTGCCTTGGGCAGTCAACCCGCAGTCATTGGTCTCGATAGGTTCATGTCGATAACTAACATGCCTCATTTCACTCTGTGTACGTGCTGGTTTTGCGTAACGCTTTCGAACTCTATATGCTATTATCAAACTTGTATGCTCACCTTTACACTATGTGTATTGACTTTTATTTAAACGTATGTGACAGGTGCTTAGGATGCTTATCTGCTAGGAAATCGAGGCTAGAATAAGGTCTTAGAGGCCAACAAATAGTTGTCTATACAAATGAAATCTGAGTTGTCAGAACAAAACTATTTGCCTAGATTTTGTCTTTAATAATTGTATTATCTTTTAAGACATGGTATGGGACATGTTACTTTAAATTAATTGGTAATGATAATTGTTATGGAAACTTCTGGACAATCTGTTTCGCTCAGTGCCATGCCACGATGTTTCCGCCATCAGTTGGGGTGTGACAGATTGGTATCAGAGCCATAACTATAGGGAATTAGGCAAGACTCGACCTAGTCCGGGTCGATGTCTTAGAGACCTAGTCTATAGTTAGGAACCAGCAAACCAACTCGTGCATGTCCAGTAGGGATTATGTATGAGCTTACTACTATTACTCGCTAATCTCGCCTACGCTACACTATCACTGCACTCGATTTTACAAATATGAATGAGCTATTAAGTTGAGATTAGGTGTGAAAACTGCAAACTCTTGATTAAATTGCTTGTTCAACCTGCATTTTATCTATAAACACGAGAAATTGCGTTGAACCAGGAGTGAAATCCATACTTTGACGCATAATTCTCTTTATTTCATCAAAAACAGGAACGAATTTGTTAAGCCAGGGGCGAACCCTAACCTTGACGACTTGTTCCGACTTTTACTTGGTTTTACAAAACTCTCACCAAAGTCTCGACGGACTCCAACGACCTGAAGTCGCGATATGACTAAAGGGACGTGTGCCAAATGCCCAAGAATCGAGGCAAAGGCACAGTCCTGAAGGTCAAATTGTGTACAACAAGTCCTTGTGAATAGTTGAACCACTTTGGGTAGTCGAAGTCTAATAGCCACAGACGATCTATTTCTCGATTTTTATGTGTTTTCGATTCTGAGCCCGCAACTGCTGACTCTGATGATTCGTTGATTTTATGTGTTTATCTGTGTGTTTATCTGTTTATGTGTTTAAATTTGGAGAATTTATTCTATTTTTGCCTTCACTTCGATCGACACGCACAGCTCGCACTGTATTTCTATCTCAAAACGCTGACAAATCGCTTAAACTATGGACGACCTTATACTATGATATACGCTTACGCTATACTACTCACTATGCTGTTCGCGATCGCTATTCTCGAACGCTCGCAGACTTTGAATGATAGGTTTCTGTATTCTCACTACAACCGGTGATTACATGCTTATGTGCTTCTGTGCTCTACGTGCTTACATGATTATGTGTTTCTTTGATTATGTGATTATGTGCTTATGTGTTTATGTGATACATGTGTCACTGTGTTCCTGAGCTTTAGTAAGTATTAGACGTGTGAGGTGAGATTCGATTATGACGTGTCTGAGACCTATGACGATGTCTGTTGCAGACAATGTCAACTGGACCATCATCAGGATCCCGTCACCCACGACTCTCTCATCAAGAACAGAGGGACAAACGCCCTGCTGCCATCCTCGCGAAACAAGTGGCCATGGTTGTGCCTCAGATCGTGAGTGAAATTTACGAGAACATCAGCAAATCGTCTGAGGAGACGAGAACCGAAGCTCCTAAAGCTGCTACTATGACTTCTTTCAGCTTTAAGCAATTTAAGGTATGCGGTCCAAAGGAATTCACTGGAGAAGATGGCCTGACGGCTATGTTTCAATGGTTCGATTCCATCGAAGTCACTCTGTGCCAAAGCGGCTGTCCTGAAAATCTCTGTACCCTAAACGCTACCGGCGTCTTCCAGTCCCGCGCATTAGACTGGTGGACGGCCGAGAGAAACAAACGCGGGAATGATGCAGCTTATGAGCTGACTTGTGAAGAGCTGAAAGCCATCACGATGGACGAATTCTGCCCTCCCCATGAACGCCAAAAGCTGGAGGACGAGTTTTGGAACATAAAGCAGAAGGATGGAGACAACGCTACCCTGACTGCTCGCCTTAAGCAGCTCAGCATCATCTGTCCCGATCAAGTGAAAACGTCTGACATGGCAATCAAGAAGTACATCCGAGCTCTACCCGACTGTGTTGTGGATTTTGTGCATGCCGCAAAGACAGACAATTGAAGAAACTTACTTGCTTGCCGCTGAAATCAACGACAAGCGGGTAAAATCTGGTTTTTGGGATAAAGCTTCAAAGAGCCTGCACCAAGTCACCGCCGCACCAGCCGCTGAAACCGCCGCCGCTCAATCGTATAAGTCCTCACGCCGCAAGAAGAAGAACAACAACAGCAGCTCCAGCAACAAGAACTGTGCTGTCACTACCACTGCTGCTCCTCTTCAAGCCGTACCGGCTCAGCAGCAGCACCATCACTGACCAGCACCAGTTGCTTATGCACCACCAGCAAAGTGTGCATACACAGGCCCCCATCCGGCTTGCCCAACATGTTCTTACCATCACCCGGTGGGTCTCGCCTGTCGTTTTCACGCTCACTGCAACCTGTATGGCCACTTCACTGCCAACTGCCATACTGGTCCCCATCAAGCCCCAACTCAAGCCACTACTCATCAAGCTCTGCTCCTAGCCCCGCAAGGCCAACAAGCGGCTCAGGCACCTGCGATCAACGCCCAAGTCTGCTTCGCTTGTGGTGATCCCAACCACTTTGCGAACATGTGCCCGAACAGGGTTGTGAAACAAGAGCCCCAGCAGCAGCAACACCAGCAACAACAACATCAGTAACAGTAACAAGCCGTACGCGCCAGAACTTTCAACATCAATGTGCGCCAAGCCCAGGCTGACAAAAACGTGGTCAATGGTACGTTCTTTGTGAATGGTATTTATGCTTCGTGTTTGTTTGATACTGGAGCCGAAAATTGCTTTGTGTCGTTCGAATTTGAGAAACTCCTTAGTCGTAAGCGCTCCCAACTCTCCTCGACGTTCGGTGTTGAAGTCGCTATCGGAAGAACTGTCGCCGTTAATTCTGTTCTTCGTGATTGTATACTTGAGCTCAACAATCACATCTTCCCAATCGACCTTATTCCGATGCAACTCGGAAATTTTGACGTCATAGTAGGCATGGACTTTCTTCGTGAAAACCATGCTGAAGTTGTGTGTTTCGATAAGATGATTCGATTCTCGCTCGCAAATGGTGATTTATTGTGTGTCTACGGTGAAACTGCTTCGAAAGGGCTCAAACTCATGTCATGTGTCCAAGCTAGTAAGTATCTCCGCAAGGAATACAGAGCTTTCTTGGCTAACATTGTAGTAGCGGAGAAGGAAAAGAAAGGAAAGACAGAAGTGAAAGACGTTCCTGTGGTTCATGAATTTCCTAATGTGTTTCTTGACGATCTTCCAGGATTACCACCAAGTCGTGATATCGACTTTCATATTGACCTCATTCCTGGAGCCAACCCTATTGCCAAAGCTCCTTACCGACTCGCACTGTCCGAAATGCGTGAACTCTCGAACCAACTCCAGGAATTACTTGAGAAAGGCTTTATTCACCCGAGCACCTCTCCTTGGGGCGCGCCAGTCCTTTTCGTCAAAAAGAAGGATGGGTCGTTCAGGATGTGCATCGACTATCGAGAATTTAATATGTTAACTATCAAGAACCGCTATCCCCTGCCTCGCATTGACGATTTGTTTGATCAGCTACAAGGTGCTACGTGTTTCTCGAAGATCGATCTACGCTCAGGCTATCACCAACTACGCATTCAAGAGGAGGATATACCCAAAACCGCATTTCGCACTCGATACAGCCACTATGAATTCATTGTTATGCCTTTTGGTTTAACCAACGCACCCGCGGTTTTCATGGATCTGATGAATCGCGTGTGTAAACCATATCTCGATCGTTTCGCCATCGTGTTCATCGACGATGTCTTGATCTATTCCAAGTCGAAAGCCGAACACGCACAGCATCTACGTTTGGTTCTCGAGATACTCCAGGGGAATCGACTCTATGCCAAGTTCTCCAAGTGTGAATTTTGGCTGGAGGAAGTTCAGTTTCTGGGTCACATCGTAAATAGTCAAGGTATTCACGTCGATCACGCGAAGATTGAAGCCGTTAAAAGTTGGATTACACCTAAGAACCCGTCCGAAGTCCGTTCTTTTCTCGGACTAGTGGGCTATTATCGATGATTTATCGAAGGATTCTCAAAGATCGTTGTGCCGCTTACCGCTCTCACGCATAAAGACAAGCCTTTTGTTTGGGGAACCGAACAAGAGTCTTCCTTCCAAACACTCAAGCACATGCTTTGCAATGCTCCTGTTCTCACATTGCCCGACGGAAACGACGACTTCATTGTCTATTGTGATGCTTCCAACCTTGGTCTTGGTTGTGTCCTCATGCAACGGGACAAGGTTATAGCTTACGCATCTCGTCAGCACAAAATCCACGAGAAGAACTACACAACCCATGATCTCGAGCTAGGCGCAATTGTTTTTGCGTTAAAGATTTGGCGACACTACCTGTATGGTACAAAGTGTACAATCTTCACCGATCATAGGAGCCTACAACATATCTTTGATCAGAAAGAACTTAATATGCGTCAACACCGATGGGTAGAACTTCTCAACGATTATGACTGTGAGATTCGTTATCACCCAGGCAAAGCAAATGTCGTTGCTGACGCTCTCAGCAGACGGAGCTATCTGCTCAGCATTCGTGATGTTCAAGCCCAATACGACCTCGAAACCCTCATCCGCGAAGCCCAGCATGCTTGTTTTAATGAACGCACTCTGAAGAAGGAACGAATCTATCATGATGGAGCTCATCTTGTGAATAAGCCGAATGGGATATTCCACTATCTGGACCGAATTTGGATCCTTAAATGGACCGAATTGCGAAAGATTCTAATGGACGAAGCCCACAAATCCTGGTATTATATTCATCCCAGTGCCGACAAGATGTACCAGGACCTTCGCTCTGGTGGCCGGGCATGAAAAGGGATGTTGCTCTCTACGTTGGAAAATGCCTGACTTGTGCAAAGGTCAAGGCTGAACACCAAAGACCCTCTGGCTTACTCGAAAAACCGCCGATCCCTATGTGGAAGTGGGAGAGTTTAGCTGTGGACTTCATAACAAAGCTTCCGCACACGTCATCAGGTCACGACAGCATCTGGGTTGTTGTTGACCGTTTGACCAAATCAGCTCACTTTTTACCAATACGGGAAGACTACAAGGTAGAACGATTAGCCCGAATCTACACCAACGAGATCATTTGTCGACATGGGATGCCTCGCGACATCATCTCTGACCGCGATGCTCAGTTTACCTCGCGACTGTGGGAAACGTTTCAAACGGCTCTTGGTACATCGCTTAATCTAAGTACCGCTTTCCACCCTCAAACTGACGGTCAGACTGAAAGAACGATTCGTACTCTTAAAGACATGCTCTGTTTGTGTGTCATAGATTTCGATGGTAATTGGGATACATACCTGCCATTAGTCGAATTCTCGTACAACAACAGTTATCATTCCAGCATACAAATGGCACCATTCGAGGCTTTATACGGAAGAAGATGTCGATCGCCTATTGTGTGGCACGAGATCGGTCACTCGCAACTAACCGGTCCTGAGCTACTGCAAGAAACGACTGACAAAGTCCTCCAAATTCGAGACAACTGATTGAAAGCTTGAAGTCAACAGAAAAGTTACGCCGATAGACGACACAAGCCCCTTGAATTTGACGTTGGTGACTACGTACTCCTAAAGGTATCACCTTGGAAGGGTGTGGTCAGATTCGGCAAGACAGGGAAACTAGCGCCTCGATATGTTGGACCTTTTAAGATTCTGGAAAGGATCGAAAAAGTCACCTACAGACTCAAACTACCGGAGGAACTTAGTAACGTCCACCCGACTTTCCATGTGTCAAACCTCCAAATGTGACTGCTGAGCATGATTTAATTATACCTCTCGATGATCTCCAAGTAAACGAAACACTACACTTCGTGGAGAAGCCTGTCGAAATCATGGATCGCCAAACCAAGCAGCTTAGACGCTTGCGCGTTCCTATTGTGAAAGTCCGATGGGAAGGCAAACGAGGCGCAGAGTTCACTTGGGAACTCAAAAGCGACATGAAGGCGAAGTACCCACAGTTGTTTGTTACGGCTTCGGACTAATTTCGGAACGAAATTCCCTCAACTAGGGGAGGCTGTAACACCCCGTGTTTCTAAAGTCAAAGTCAAGATTAAAGTCAAAGGAAGACAAGATTGCTAATTGCGATCTGTCTCTCCTTACTCAATTCCTGTTTTGACTTCTTTAACTTGTAATTAGTCTATTTTATCTTTGCTTTAGTTGTATTATGTGGAGTATCTATTAATAATCGCATGGTAATCGCTATTTATCGCATGTTTAATCGCTTTATCGCTATCGCAATCGCACTCGCAACTCGAATTACGCATTTTGGTTATTGTTATACGTGTGTGTGTGCCTTATGTGTTACTTGTGCATGTTTATTTATGTTATGTGTGGTAATCAATCGAATCCCAATCGAAACTCAAACGCAATCGAACTCAATCGCAATCGAAATGATATGATAATTAGTGGAGAAGAGATGGTGCGAGATATGAGTAGTTGGGATTAAAAGTAATTTGACTAGGAAATTCTATCGCATCGCAACGCTCGCATTCGAAATCGAAACATCAAAAATCGTTGCGCCGAGCACTCGAGCCAGGTGCCAGCCGACCGAACAGCCACCCGGCCGGACAGCCACCCGAGCGAGGTGCCATCCAACCGAGGTGCCACTCGGCCGGGCTGCCACCCGGGCGAGATGCCATCCGACCGACCAGCCTTTTCCACTTTGGGTATCCTATAAATACCCCTTGTCACTTTCAAACTTTCTACCTTTGGCAAGTGACGTCCGACCAGCTCGTTTTCCTCGCTTTTTCTCTGAATTCTCACAATCCCGGTAAGATCTCGTCCTAAATCTTGTACTTCCTTAATCTACACGCACTCCTACACCTTTCTATCTTTTGAATCTTAACTTTTAACCGTGAAATCATCAAGATTCAAGGTGTTCTAGGATGACGTCATCGTGTGTTCTTGAAGAACTTCATGTTTTGACCTCAATCCACCAAGAACAACTCAGATCTAACCGATTTCCACATAAACAAACAAAGATCCTTCATAGATCTCAACATATTCACAAGAAAAAGGATTGAAAGATGGTTTTTCAACTTTCTTTCAACTCTTTTACACTCAATGCACTCAAAACCGATAGAATCCGAACTTGTGCCGACTTACTACCCTTTATGGTGGTTGTGTTGATTCAAGATCCGTATTCTATCCACGAGATTATCCATTCCGGGTTAAACATGGAACGTCATCTCGAACCGTCCACTGATCGGGTTTGGGTGATTCCTGTCCGATCAGGAGCACCAAGTATTGACGAGGTTTCTGTTGCTTAACATGTTATCAAAATATCTTGATAAAACGACAAACTATCAAAAACAACCAAGTGAAAGACGAACAGGTTAACCAGGACGGATGACCGTCGGAACGGACTGCTGTCCGAGCGGACAGCCACCCGACCGACCGGCCAGCCGAACGACTTGCACCTTGGTCCCACACTCAACCATTTTTGTCAACCCTTGGAGTCTGAATGTTGAACGAATTGATGTCCGATCGGACTACCATCCGATCGAACTGCCATCCGAATCATGAGACATTTGAACTTCAACACTTAAACAATTTTCAACATGTTCAATGCACCAAGGATGCCACCCGGTCGAACAACCGTCCGACCGAGTGAGCACCCTGCTGTGAACTTGTTCTCACTGAAGTACCCAACCGAACGGGTTGCATTCCGATCGAATGACCGTCCGATCGACCGACCTGAAAGGTAGAGATACTTCAATGTTTTCAAAATGTTACAACGAAAACTTCAAAAGTCAAGCCATCATACACAAACACATCCTTCCCAAAGGAAGAAACAATCCACTCGAACATTCATCCGACTGGATGACCGTCCGAACGGACAACCATCCGAACAGGTCAACATCCGCACGAATGGCCGACCGGCCGGATCACCATCCGACCGGATCACCATTCTGCACTTGGTGACTTTTCTCGTTTACGCGTCGCTTATCTTTTATGCTATCGTTAACTGTTCAGGCTAACCTCGCTCTACGCGCTCCCTTCAATCCATCAACGCTGTGAGTATACTCGATCCCTTTTTGCTTTATGCACTATTGGGTGTTACATACGTTACTTATACGAAATCACATCAAACACACTATGCAATACTTTAAACGCTAACCGTTATCGCATGTATTACGTGACTAAATGAATGCTTGTTTGTTATGTTTACACATGGAATGCTGTCTACCTGCCTTAGCAACGGTAGTACTATAGTTTGGACTCAGCACCCGCTCACGCGGGGGTTGTTAAGGACAATTATTTACATGGATTACAGTGGTGATCATGTATTACGAACTGCCTTGGGCAGTCAACCCGCAGTCATTGGTATCGATAGGTTCAAGTGGATAACTAACATGCCTCGTTTCACTCTGTGTACGTGTTGGTAATGTGTAACGCTTTCGAACTCTATATGCTATTATCAAACTTGTATGCTCACCTTTACACTATGTGTATTGACTTTTATTTTAACGTATGTGACAGGTGCTTAGGATGCTTATCTGCTAGGAAATCGAGGCTAGAATAAGGTCTTAGAGGCCAACAAATAGTTGTCTGTACAAATGAAATCTGAGTTGTCGGAACAAAACTATTTGCCTAGATTTTTTCTGTAATAATTGTATTATCTTTTAAGACATGGTATGGGACATGTTACTTTAAATTAATTGGTAATGACAATTGTTATGGAAACTTCTGGACAATCTGTTTCGCTCAGTGCCATGCCCCGATGTTTCCACCATCGGTTGGGGTGTATCCTGTTCGATCAAAACCCCAGGAGTGAACTCCTGCTCTTCAAAACCCTAACTCATTCAATTTCACTCACAATCAAAGAAACAAAACCAAATTGAAGGTGATTCAAGGCTGAATTTGTGATCATCATACTTAGTAGATCACAAGGTATGTTAAAATTCTTAGATTGGTGATGTTTTGAACCTATATGATTTCTTGTAATTGAAATTAGTAAAGAATTGAGTGAGGTTATGGGTAAATTATGTTGAATATAAGTCTAGGAACAAGTCTTAGACAATAATTTGATCAATTCATGTCATAACCTATTAGTTTCAATGTTTGTCATATAAGTGTGATATGGGTTTTGTGAAAATTACTTGAATTCTTGTGATATTGATGTTAATTGATAGCTATGATGCAAGTTCACGTGTCAATTTTTGGTGTTCTAGTCATATTAGTATACAAATGATGTTTTGATATGGTTAACTAGTTAATCATGAACACGATAATGGTATTATGATGATTACGCCCTTAAGATGTTCGATAAAATGTCTAAGTGAATTAGAGATATTGAAAAATATGAAATAATCGCTGAATTAATTTACCAAGAGTGTCATATGGTGAATATTGACCATGAGTTCTAAGTGATATATTCGAATTAAATTCTATAGGTAATTTGGGTGGATTGTCAAGTGTGCAAGGCGGGACAGATAACTGCTTAAAGGGAAAGCTCTAAAGGTACGCGGCTACGCGCTTCGTAATATCTTGTTAGCACTTTTATGTTTAGTTGTTGAATGATAATCAATTCGTTATAACGTTTGGATAGTACTAAAACGAAGGATTTCGTTTGTAGTAACCAAACAAGAATAAGTAAAAATTTCGACAATATAGAAATGATGAAAGTGGTGGATTCCACTTAAAAGTTTAAACGGGTCAAATTGACTCGAATACTACATGTTTGATTCTAAAAAGGCGATGGATTTCGCTAGTGAAATCAAACGGGTCAAAATCACCAAAGTATTGAACTTTGGTAAGTTAAAGAGATAAATGTCGCTAAATTGGATAAACGGGTTGATTAAGACGTATATACTTTGTTAATGGCACTTGAGTTTTAATATAATGTGTCATAGAATACAAGTATGTTGATGTGTAAATGTTTATAGAGGTTTTAAGCTCATAAGTAGATTTTATGGTTCATGAATTGGAACGGGTCGAATAATTATGATAATTACTATAAACCGAGGGTTCAAAGTATGAAAAATTGTTCAGTAATATGTTGGAATTTTATTCCATAATATAAATGATCTGATTACGGTCACGTAGAAAGAAACGTGACCCAAATCAGACTAGAAATGAACAAGTTATGAACGTTTTCCTAAAAGACATCATAGCTGGAAAATGCAGGATTTCAAAACAAACTTGCTGGAAAAACCATGTTGTCGCGCTACGCGACAGCAACCCGGTATATCCTCGCGATACGCGAGGGGTCTCGCGGCCCGCGAACGATGTGGCCTTCCTCCGTCGCGCCCCACGACCAAAGCTCAGACCTGCAAAACATGTTTAATTGCTGCGTTTTAACTTTATGAAGTTGTTAAACCACATTGTAAGCTCAAATAGCTAATGTTTTGATAAATTTTGGTTATAGGTAAAGGAATAGACATGCGGATGATGATCAAGCCTTGTTAGAGAACCGAACACACGCTAAAAAGGAGCTTCCGCAAATGAAAACTATTACTTTTGTCACACAACACTCTAGTGTTGTGTTATCAAACTTTTGTAAATATGGTTTGCATGTTTTAAAAGTTAAGTATGATTTGTTTTAACAATATGGTTTTGAAACGTTAGTGAACGTCTTTTGAAGGTTTGGAACATCATATAAAAGTCGTTAATTCGATGTTTTAATAATAATTGCAATATGTATAGTATGAATTAGAAAAGGGAATGTAAGGGTCTTACAGGTTAGAACTTCCGTTCAGTCAAAGAGATGAAGCCTCGACTTAAAGGTGTGTCCCACTTAGGGATCTTCTTTACAATTGCATTTGATTTATATCTTTCGATATTTACTCAATTTTTATGCAGAGGGAAAGGTTTTTTAAAGCACGCAAAGTATTATACGAGGTCTAGGCCATTGCTGACGCAAAATCAGAATACCAGGTATAATACCCTTGATATCAAACAGTATAAATACCTAGTATCTCAGAATTAGGCAACCTCTCAAACGAGATTTCGGAGGTTATCCATATATTCGAGAGATGTTTCCCACGAGATAAGCAAGATATTGTTTTTATGTTTATATCTCAAAATCAATCTACTAAATGTGTAAAAACCTACTGGCACATCATCAGTGAGACCGTTGATCACATTTAGCTTTCCAATTCTTTAGCGTATTGTGACTGTCTAGCTGATGTACTATCATTTCCTCTTTTTACACAAAACTCTTTTGAATTTTTTCATGTGTTTGACTTTTTTCAAATTTTCAAATGTTTTTATATTTTTAAAAATTATACTTCCCCTAAAATCCAAAACATTTTAAAGAAAATTTGACAAACCGATCTAGATAGCTTCATCTCGCCATCCATTTCTGCTTCACATTCTCTGTTTATCTCACATTCACCCCCATGATTTACAAACCACTTGATTATAACATTTTGAAACCATTCTTCAATCTCGTTTTATCATGTGTTTGTTCAGCCGTGAGGGTTTCGGCGTATTCCTTTTTAATTTTCAGAATTAAAATTTTCAATTAAAATCAATCACTTCTTGTTTTAACATAGGTTTTCTCCTTATGTGCCAGGCTATTCTGTTATTCATACTGAACTTGAATTGTCCTCCAGAACACCTGCACATGCAAATGAACTTAGTTAGTTTTGAATTTGAACCCAATCCATATTGGATTGGTTTGACCAGATTTATCAAAATAAGTGACATTAGTCCATTCACAGTCTCGTATGTCATCAAATAGTTTCAAAATTTCTTATGGGTCATTCAAAACCTTAGCTTTCCAAACTTTCTTCGATTTTGCAACTGTTTGAAGAATAACTTTCTTTTCTACCATTTTCTCTTCTGTCCTCAGATTTGTATCTGATGAATTCGTTTTACTTGACTGATCATTCTTTGGAGAGCAAAGTGATTCATCAGAACTAGTATCTGAATCCACGATAGTATCCGAGGACAAAATCTTTTCTAGATACTCTCTCACTTTCTTTCTTTTCTTTCTCAGTCTATCTTTCTGCCCTTGTGATAATTTCACTTTCTGTTCTTTGGGCTGTTCTTCAATTTTGACTGTTTTCTTCCCAACTTTCTTTTTCTTCCCCTAAGATTTAACCGACGATTCTCTTCTCAAACTTATCGGACAATCATTGATGATATGACCTTTTATTTGACATTTAAAGCATCTCCGCATATCATTTCTCTATCTCTGTTCCATCCTTGGTTTCATGCAATACACAACAACATGCCCGATTAATCCACAGTTGTAGCATATTCTATTATCACACCTATCTTTTCTTTCAAACCATACACTCAGATCGTAACATTGATTTGTCTAGTGGTAATTGTCACTTCTCCTTTTTCTATCATCATAATGATTTGTCTCTGAATAATCTTCGTTCCATCTTCTCCTGTAAGCTTGATTTGACTTTTGTGCACCGTGGTCAAACCTGCACCACTTATTACCAAATTTTTTGTGAGTTTTGATTTTCAAATTTTTGTGGATTTTTTTTTAAAATGATTGGATGATTGTACTGATGATCTTTGATTTTGAACATTTTTTGAATTTTTAAAATTTTTAACATTTTATTTTTGTTCCTCAATTTGCTTAGAAGTTGAACATTCACCATTTTCAGCAAATTATGGAATTGTTTCTTTACATTTGTCTTTTAATTTCAAAAATATATTCTTTTTATCATTTTCATCATCACAATCTTCAATTGAATTCCTTATAATTATGCTAACAAACAATTAATTCTTTATTTGGATCTTATAATTATGCTAACAAAAAATTTTATCATTTCACATATGTGCTAAAGTCAATTATCTTGATTAATTTTCATGTGCTAATATAATTCAAAGGTGCTACTTTTATAAATTTATTGTTTTAGTATGTGGTAATTTAACTTTTTTTAAGTGCTAGGATCTGTTCTTACGGTTTGTAGGATAAATATGGTTTGTACCGGAACCAACCTCTATAGATAGATACTACTTTAAGTTTCCGTGTGCTATACAGGTTGTATAGAAAAATACTTATTACAAATCTATCGATAGATGTCGTGTTTTGAGTGAAGAGCTTGAGCAAAGTTCACCAAAGGATACCTTTTGCTAATAAAGAAAACACGGAATAATCGACATGTTAGACCATTGCTTCCAAGTCTAGGAGTTGACCAGTCCGAATATAATTTATTTTTACACCAAGTAGGTATATACATGGGTTACAGAATGTTAATTATATTATTTATAAGTGTTTACATAAAATTTTTGTAACAAACGAAATGCCAAGATTAAGGTTTTTGAACAATTTCCAAGGCCCAAGCATCTTTAATGCCTTCTAGCTTTAGCGAGGCACTGCTTCTAAGAGTGTGTGTAGTGGGGGCGCTATATGCCCACAAAAAAGCCTCTATAAAGTCCCAAACACCACTACGAAGGGCTTTATGAGACAAAAAAAGGGGGGTGGCGCGATATGCATGGCGCCGGTATGGGGGATGCTTTCAAAGTTTGAACCAATCAAAATTTAGTTAGTGTTTTTATAATTGATTAATAAAAACGAAAATTAATAATTAGGTATTGATGGGTAGTGGCTTTATGACTACGGGCTCTAGTGATATAACTCCCCATAAAGCCCATGTGTGACGTGGCACGACACGTGTCGCATAACGCCCCACAAGAGGCTTTATGACTACGGATGGCCTAACCGGGAGTCTCTTGTACTAAATGTAGGTTGGCAACAACTATTAGTAAAAAATAGTGACAAAAAACAACATAAGTATTGTAAATGGACACGAACCTTGCATAATAAACATGCTAATAATAGTCTCCCTTTTCATATTAGCTTACCCTTGAATAACTATTGGATTTCTTCGGGGTGCGCGCTATCGCGTTGCTTTTTTACCAATGTTTTTAGTTTTCTCCCGTTTTTCCAAAACCAATCTGTAACACCCCGACCGTGTATGAAAACAACCCGCGGCATAAACGTCGGGGGGTCACGTTACAAATTGTTTCACAACACATGGTACATAAAGTTTTGTTTTGTTGAATTAGTTTGGATTACATTGCCTTGGAACATAAACAATACATAAACATTTGTCTTTAGATTTTAAGGTAAAACTAAGGCCCTTGTCCATCCTAGGTGTAGCATACTTGATCAAAACGAAGAATGCATTTGTTTATCAAACCAGTCAAACGCTTCAACTAACATCTAAATCCGAAATAAGTGAACAAAAAGAGTAAAGGTACCTCGCAGACGTAAGAAGGCAACCAAAGCCTCAATTCAATGAGCAATCCCATTGTCGTCACTGCAACCTTAGACCCGAACTTCCTAAGTTATCGACGCTGCTAACCTAACACCTAGAATAACAAAAAAAAACAAAACTTTCATTAACTTTTGTAAATACTTTGTTGGGGAAATTTCAAACTTGTTACCACATGATGCAAACTAATGCCAAATTTCCCCAAAAAGCATAAAAAACCCTAGCTCACATAAAAAACTTGCAAAATATATGAACATTCGAGTAAACAAAACACTAAAGCATAACAAAGCTTCCACATAGAAGGAACAGAAACAGGCTGAAACAATCCCGACTCACAACCTCAACGCCCACCATGTAACAACTTTCCATTTAAAAATTTAGTATAACAATTAGTATTATTATTATTTTTATTTTCTCTTTGTATTTTCCTATTTTTTCAAGGAAATCAAATATTTTAACCAAACCGTTAACCACCTTAATAAAATTCTTATTATAACGAAAGTATAAAAGAAAAAATAACTTCATGAGCTTCAAATGACTAAATGTAGGCAATTAGGCCATTTGATAAAATATTGGGTTGTGAAGTTAGTTTTAAGAAGGCCCATTACAACACAACATAGATTAAAATTAGGTTTTCTTCGTAACTTTTCTTGCAGTCGTTCATAGATTAAAATTAGGTCTTCTTCTTCATCACTTTTCTTGCAGCCGGTGTTCCCATTTTAGTGACTTTACACTCCAAATCCGGCGACTTTACACTCCATTTAGTAACAAATTCGCCGTACCATAACAAATCGGAGCACCGAACCTTAACAAATCGGAGCGCCAGACCTTATCAATGTGGAACGCCGTACCGATTCAACTCGGATCGCCAGACCACGGCGTTTCGGATCGTTTACGGTTTGCGATTGGGTACACCGCGATCTAATACGCACTACTAGAATATGGTCATTTTCCTACAAAAATTTCTAACGGAAAAAAATGTGTTGGAAATTTAGACACATTTGCGACACATTTTTTACGAAACCCCTAACTTTACAAACAAATTTGCAACACAATAGCCACACAACAAAAATCCCAAATGTTGAGTTGGAAATGTGTAGCAATTTGCTACGCAAGTGTAACGCAACTTGAAAAAAAAAACATAACTGGATGCATTACAAGAGTCCGTAATTACCAATTTCAATTTTCAACCCTATATAAATCAACTAATTACACTTATGCCATCACCTTTCAAACTCGAATCCTATATAAAAACCATACCTTCTGTCTTTTCCCAAATAAAAATTCAAAACCCCAAGTCCCCAAATTTTCGCCACTTCTTTTCTAAGGGGGTGTTAGCTTTTTTATCTAGGCTTATAGCTTTTTTAGCTTATTTTTACAAAATAAGCACTAATGGGTGTTTGGTTTAACTTTTTAAGCTTATGTTTATTAGCTTATATAAGCTAATTTTAAGAAGTTTATGGGAACATGGTTTTTTAGCTTTTTGAATAAGCTTATTTAAAGAAGATGGTTTTTTACTCATTACACACAATGATATTATACCCCTTCCCATAATACAAAATAAGCTTAATGGATAAATATACTAAATATATAATTTAATAAATAAATACAAGCTTATAAAGACTTTTCGGGCCCTTTGAAATTTTGGGCCTCGGGCGTCGGCACGGGTTTGCCGGGCCCAGAACCGGCCCTGTTAATTACTAATTATCAACTTGTAGAATATAAGCTAATCCAAACACTTAAAAATAGCTTATCAAATAAAAGAAAATAAGCATAATGTCACGGGCCAAATGTTTGAAGATCGCAATGCTATGGGCTGTGCTTGAACGCTTGGGTTACTGGCTAGTCCTGAACTTTATCGGGGGAAGGAGTCAGTGTCAATGAAGAGGTGTACGTGCCTAGTCGTGCAAACGACGAACGCACCACTGGTCGAGAGCTGGCGCCGCTCTCCTGATGAGTCCAAGGCAGGACGAAACCAGTGACCCACACAAAGAAGCGGGATGGATTGGCTTGTCCCCGGGGACTTGGGGACGCCACACGGGGTTCGAAAACTAACCCCGTGACAATAAGCTACTTTAAATCATAAACATAAGCCAAAAAATAAGAAAATAGGCATCAGACGTCCGCTAAATCTGATGCCTGCACCGACGGTTCCAACCCTTACTCTCGGTCTAAACCACCAGCAACGACGACACACCGACGGCGTACTCACCGGAGCTCCGTCTGCTGGAATATCCACCGATTCAATCGTCTCCGCATAACCGTCAGAACCAGCGCTTGTGGAGGAATTAGGGCAAAATGTCGATGAAATCGTCTTGATAGTTGACGAGGTATGGTTTTTGCTCTTGAAATTGAAAGTTTAAGTGCTTCTGGTTGTTTGATTTTTGGAGATTCTGTTCAGGTGAGCCTTTTTAATGGTAGATGATGAGGATCGGTTGATGTCTTAATTGTTGAGGCATTGTTGATTCAAGTAGTTAGTTGTGTAAAATAAGAAACATCTTCGTTTGTTTCCTGCTGTACATACGTGTTTTCTATAATATTTTGATGGCGAATTATAGAATTGATCCGAAATTTATGGATATGTGATGTCATATGGCTATCCGTGAAGCAGTGGACAACTGGAAGCCAGCGTAGTATAATACAGCAGATAAATGTTTAGCTAGAATGTTGGAATGTTCATTATATTGATGGAATCTTCGTTTTTTTTTTTTTTTTTTTGTTTCTCTACCAATTGCCATCATACGTATCTTAGCCGTTTGATCGTGTAAATGACGTCACCTAGCCGTTCTATAGTTAATACATATTACCTATCTATGAAAACTTCATTTTAGAGAAAAGTGAAGTAAAATATGGTTTTGCAAAAAGGTACAAATTGTTTTTTAGTTCAGTAAATTACATTGTTGTTTGGACTAAGGGAGCATATATTTACCAGAAGGTATGGCAGAAGTTGTTTATTGAACTATCTTGCATTTCTTTTGCACGCAGGGTGTGGAAATTGATTTAGAAAGACCTTCGAAGAGAGAAACAATGCACAATTCTATGATGCACTGGGACGGGTACGGGAACAGGGTACGGGGACGGGTACGGGTACGGGAAACGGCAAAACTAAAAAATTCAAGAAGCGGGGACGGGACGGGTACGGGAATAAAAACATACAAAAAAATAAATATATATCAAAGATAATGTAACACAAAACCCCAAAGTAGTTATATATTGATGTAAAGCTCAAAAATCCCATATCTTCCTAATATCTTGTTAAAAACAAATTCTAAGATATATATGTATATATATATGTTAAAAATAGAATAAAAGATATTAAATAATAAACATTAACAAAATAAATTATAACCTAATAAAAAAAAGTAAGCAACAAAAACTTAAATAAAAAAATTATTACAAAATATATATTTAGAAATAAACCATAAAATATATACATGTGCTTTGACTAGAAATATTTGTCAGAAGCTTTCGTGTGTTGTGCCGTTGTACTTTCCTTTTTAAAATATCAAAGATAAATATATAATTAAAAAAAGTATATCATCATCTTCTTCTCTCTGTTAACCAGAGCTCTCGCCCGGAAACAAAAACATTCCACCGTGATTTTATATATCTTCTCATCTATCTTTCACTTTTATACTTCTCTTGTGGTTTAAAACCGAAAAAAATAAACGGAAACTTGACGGAAACGTTTCCTGCACGTCCCCAAACCCCGTCCCCTTCTGCAGCACGTTTCCAGGCCGTTTCCGCCTTGCCGGGGACGTTTCCCGGCCGTCCCCGTGCCATTTCCGTCCCCTAGCCGTCCCCGGTACGGGAGACGGCACCTCAGTGGCGTTTCCGTGCATCATAGGCACAATTTAGTGAAAGAAGCCACAGGGATTGATGTTAGTGACTTTGGAAATGATCTTAATGCTATTAAAGAAGCAACTTTTAGCAAACTTACTATGGGTCCAAATAGTCAAGAAAGACATTTTATTGAAGCATGCTCCTAGGTTGGCCATGTGCTCAATGAGGTCGACAATAATTAGTTATTGTAGTTTATGCGGGAAAATGTAAATTATAATCGGCTACATGTGTCCACAAGTGGTTTCTTTTATTATATAGTATAGATTTAGGGCTCCTGGGAAAATGGGCCTCGGCTGGGGTGCAGCTCGCCCACCCCAGGGGTCGGCCCTGGTATGACGGGTCTATAGCAATTCAATCAACGTTGACCCTTTGATGAGCAAGAGCAAATCATAGTGGAAACATTGCATACCTTATATATCTTTTTGTTGTAGTTTGTAGTGTTATTAAAGTGAAATAAAAAAAGTTTCTATACAGTGCATCTCCTAAAAGACTTTGAAGTAATAGCTAGGGAATGTTTGGGATTTCAGATTTCTTAATAAAACGGCTTAGTTGCTTATCTGATTATGTATGAGTGAAATAAGCTATTTTTAAATAAGCAATTTGAAGTTTGTCTATTCCACCTTGCTTATTTTAAAAAAACATAAGCTGTTTAGTACTGATGTGTGTTACAATCTGAATACAAGCTAGTGCTTTTGTTAACGCCTGTCCAATTGCCCTATAGCTCTTTTGTATCATTTCTTTTTTTTTGAACAGCAAACTCACTTTATATATATATATAAAGAGCCAGCCAGAAGCTGAAAAACAAACAAAACAGAAAACGACAGACAAGCAACAAAAGAGAAAAACGGGGAGCCACAGCAAAACCCAACAAAACAGATTACAACATAGCCGAAATATCAAAAGCCCTCCAATCTTCCCAGCTGGCCATACTCACGTTTGACCGGTTACCGATCCATAAGAAAGCGTCTTCCTTAGCCTGCTCAACGATGTTACCAACCGGAATGAATCGATCCTCAAATACCATCTCATTACGAGCCTTCCAAATCCGCCAAATAGTCGCCAACGTAACTGAGTAGACCACACGTTTCCACTTAGCACTTCCCGGCTGGATTTTAATGTACCCGATCAGATCTTTAACATTGGAGACCTCAATTGGGAATTTAATTCTCATCCAGGTTAAACAGTTCCACCAGACACTGCGAGACCAGATGCAGTTAAAAAAAATGTGATCCGAATCTTCCGCATTTAGGCCACACCGAGGGCAGGAGCAGTCCAGAAGAGTGACACCCCTTCTAGCCAAACCGACTCTAGATGCGATCCTCCCGATTAGCGCTCTCCAAAGGAGATAGTTGACCTTTGGGGGAGCCCAATTATTCCAATCAAAAACAACATCAGAATTGTCTTCAGCATCCAAGTTTGCCCTCTCCAAGTCCATCCTCACCTGTTTTATGGAGAACGCCCCATTGCGATCCGACCTCCATTTCCAAAAACCGTCTTCCGCCACCAGGTTTTCTTTTAAAATAACCCCCAATTTCTCCATAGCTGATTCGACCGAGCTAATGTCTTTCCAAAAACCCGGAATAGATTTTTTTATCGGAATGGAAGGAGGGATATCCGTACTCGTACCCCCATGAATTGCCTTGACAACCAAAGCCCACAATGCATTCGGATTCGAGACGAATCTCCACCACCATTTGGAAAGCATGGCTAGATTGAAAGACTGAATTCTCCCTAAACCCATGCCTCCCATTTTCTTTGGTTTCATCATAAAGTCCCAACGGATCCATCTCATCTTATGGCCCGACGCCGTTTTCCCCCACACAAAATCTCTTCTGATTTTTTCCATTTTTTGAATAATACATTTAGGGGCAGCAAATAACGAAAGGAAATAGGAGGGAAGGCTACCTAGGACTGATTTAGCAAGAGTCATTCTGCCCGCGAAAGAAAGGTGTCTCGCTTTCCATTTAGATAACTTTGCCGCAAATTTCTCCAGAATCGGCTTCCAATATCTGGCTCTTTTCATATTAACTCCAATAGGAATGCCTAAGTGCAATAGAGGGAAGGAGCCCGCTTCACAGTTTACCAACTTCGCTAACTCGACGACTTCAGAGGACGGAACACCCACTCCATATAATTTACTTTTGCTCCGGTTGACCTTAAGACCCGTAACTAAACTTAGCCATCTTAGAAGACGGTTTAAGGCTAAGATATTTTCTGCCGACCATTCACCTATGAAGAGCACGTCATCCGCAAAGCAAAGGTGAGAAATAACAGGTCCTCCATTAGGGAGTTTGCACCCCTTGAACAGGCCCAAATTGCACGCCCTATTCATGAGTAAAGTGACTATTTCCATAGCGATCACAAATAGGAACGGGGAGAGAGGATCGCCTTGGCGTAACCCTCTCTTAAATTTGAATTCTTTAGTCGGAGAACCATTCACGAGAATGGAGCCCATCCCCGAAATAAGGCAACCTTTCATCCAATTAATCCACTTTAGGGGGAAATTCATCTTCTCCATTATTCTCCATAGAAACTTCCAACTAATTGTATCATACGCCTTTTCAAAATCCACTTTGAAGATTAGAATTTTTTATTTTACTTTCTTGGCCCAAGCTACCGTTTCCCCCACAATCAGAGGACTATCCAAGATGTTCCGATCACCCACAAAAGCCGATTGAGTCTGGGAAGCACAATTATTATTTCTATTACCAAAACAGTTTTATTTCAAATGATTGTCTCTATCATTATTTCAGGTCTGATCGAATATATGTTGTTGACACACAAAAGGATCCACGGGCCCCCACCTTCCATAAGGTGGTTCCGCTGACATCATAAGCAAAACAGGGCTCGCATATCCCCACACTGCTCATTGTCTTGCTTCTGCTGACATAATGGTCTCCTGCCTTGGAGACAAAGATGGAAAAGCGGAAGGAAATGGCTTCCTACTTCTTGATTCAGATTTCAATGCGAAAGGAAGGTAACTACGTGTAACATTTTTATTATACCCATTAGAAATAAAACATTGTCTAACTGACATGTTCATTAGTAAGTGAGCCTTAACGTGGTATTTGTTAATACTTAATACATTCTGCTATGATATGAAATTATACATAATAATATATTGCAAAATTTGCTTATATTTTAGGTGGGAGAAACCTGGGCATAGTCCATTGTTTGGATATGATTATTGGTTCCATCCTCGACATAAAACCATGATTAGTAACTACATCATGGGGAGCTCCAGCTGCTTTTACACAGGGATTCAACCTTCAACATGTTTCAGACGGTTTAGATGGTTGTCATTTGCATGTGTACAACTGGCCCGAGGGCGAACTGAAACAAACAATTGAATAGGCCCTAACGGGCTTCTGCCATTAGAGGTGAGTACCTTTTTTTTATATACAGTTATCTATCTAGAGGGTGTTTGGGTACATGTTTAAATGATTAATTGATTATTGTGGTTTAGTGTTTGGGTAAATTGATTATGATTTTCCAATTATTCATATATGAATAAGAGAAATTGTTAAAAAGGTTATTAAAGATCCAAAATTTGGCAATGTGGGTATGAATAACTTTCTCTCTTAACAATAGTAGTGAAAGCTCAGGTTTTAACAAATCTTGCAAGACAATAATAGTTTTGGTACACATAAGTCTTAAAGCTTCTGTTAGTGGCTTCAAGTCATCAATGTAGCTGTTTAAAGTTCAGTTTATCTTCAATTTATCTTCGCGCATTTTGGATTTCAGTATGGTAATGCGTTATTTCTTCTATTATCTGTAGTGTGCATGAAAAAAAAAAAAAAAAAAGCATTGTTTATTATTACTAATGTTTCTCCACATTGTAGTTCAGGAACGAAAGAAAACAAAAAAAATGGCACACCCGGACGTGTTTTTGACATGTTTGCGCAGACAGTCCCTTTGTTCTGATTACATCAAGATGTCTGTACTTGATGAGGCTGATAAAATGCTTTCAATGGGGTTCAAGGATCAGGTATATATCGTCAAATTAAATTTTACTAGGAATAATTAGTGTCTAACAACTGGTTTTTCTTGTTCCAGATCTATGATATCTTCTGGTTGTTGCCAACGATGGTTCTTGTTGGCGTGTTCTCCGCAACTAACCGGTTAGGATTCTGGTGAAGCGTGATGAACTCACTTTGGAAGGTATATTTGAATGTGGAGAAAGAAGACTGGAAGCTTGAAACACTCTGTAACCTTTACGAGACGTTGGCAATCACAAGTTGTTTAAAAACACTAGAACTTGCGTTATGTATTATTTCGGTGAATTTTAATAGGTTTTTTAATCTTTTCTATATATTTTTTGGAGATTTTTCATGCAATTTTACAATTTTATACAGAAAATTAAATATTCCAGTTTTTTTCTTTTTTTTTAATTTTAAATTTCGTTACAAATGCGTTGCAAATTCTTTAAGAAATGGCGTAGGGAATGCGTTGCAAATAAATTTCCAACACCACATTTCCGTTGCAAATACGTCACAAATCTTATATTAGAGTAATTAAAGAATTGTAGGAAATGCGTTACAAATTTCCAACACAGTATTTCCGTTGCAAATGAGTTGAACTTTGTGTAGTAAATGCGTTGCAAAAAGTTTTCCACGAGCCTTTTTCCAACATTAGGTTTTTGTGACAAATGCGTTGCAAATTCAGATCTGCGACGCATTTGTAACGGAAAAACACGTTGAAAAGTTCCATTTTTCTAGTAGTGACGTGGATCGTGGTAACCCTAGCGATTCAGGTAACTATGAGACAGACACTATTGTTGTTCGGTATGTATTTGTTGTTGCTCTTTCCACTCATGATTTCCAAAGCCAAAACGCCAAAGATATATACGTTTGTGATATGTTTCGTATTGGTCTTTTGTTTATTTGGGTCTGTTTTGTTTATTTTTTTGCATATGTCCAGAACCTTTTCTATTGTTTGGGGTTATTTGTCATTATGTCCTAGTAGGGGGATGAATAATATAATTGCATGGCTACTTATTTGGAATGTAATAGCTGATCGAATCATCAGCATATTTGACAACTTCTCCTAATTATTAGCTTCTTCTTCCCTATGGTTCTAACCCTATCAAGGGTATTAGAGTCGTTCCGATCTCCTAGCGGAATTACTCCCGTTATCATGTCGAACACTCGCAACCAGGAGGTTGACAACACTAGTGTGCGTTAAGCGTAATATGATTTTATTAATATTTTAAACCCGTTTACGCATTAGTCAAGTTTTAAATTTATAAAACACGATATTGTACTAACACTATACACACACTTGGGCAAATGCACCAATCGCGAGCGTAGTATAGTGTTGGTAAGATACCGAGGTCGTCCAAGGACACAAGAGCTTTTAGTACCGGTTTATCGTCAACGTCTAATCAATCAAAATTTTTGAGAAAAAGTTTTTAAATATGAAAGTAAAACTAAAAATGAAAAGATGAATAAGATGAAAAACAAATAGACAAGATAGAGTCACTTGGATCCAACTCATCTTTAATGCATCCTTTGATGATTTTCGCACTTTAGGACTTTTTAAGAGATTATCTTAGTTATAGTAGTAGGCCTCTCTTTTGAAGGTGACGTTACCCTCAACCTAGTGGTTTGAGTCAGCAGGGATACAATCCCAAAGGGTCAGAATATTGAAAGACAATTAAGTAAGTTATTAATGCGAAAAATGGTAGCTGGTAGGCCCCTCTTTTGAAGGTGACGTTACCCTCGGCTAAGTGGTTTGAGTCAGCAATGATACAATCCCAAGAAGCCGGTTTAAAGTATTAATAGTAGTTTACATATGAGGGGTTCAAGCTATCCCCCCCCCCCCAATCCAATACCTTTGGGGCATTGAAGGAGGTCCTAGTAAGCTTGAACCAAGTCCTCGTAGGATCTATACACTGAACGAGACAAGAACTTTACCAAACCACCCATCTAAACCCCTTTCTAGGTAGTTAACGCACTTTATATAGACCGTAAAGACACGAATGAGCAAATCAATAACATCATGAAGAAATGGTAAAGAAAATTCACTTTCAACATAAGAAACTAATTATTAAAGTCATTAATACAAACTCAATTAAAAAGTGCCGAAAGATTAAAAATCAAAAGTAATACATTAAAGACTTGTCTTCACCAAGTGATGTAAGAGATTAGCCAAACATGGCCTTTGACTGACAAGAACTCTTACGATCAATCTTGGATCCCGAGACTACTACACACTCTAAAGATGAAAGATGGATAATGGTGGTGGGTGTTGGTATTGTAGTGGTGGTGGAATGGTGGCAAAGTGGGAGAGAAATGGTTTGCCAAGAGATGCCTTTGAAGTGAACCAAGCACCCCTATTTATAGCCAGAACAGAGCCCGGGCCATGACTCCGTGTCCATTGGGCACGTCCCCATGATTGCACCAAGAATATCAACACAAGACACAACCCAATGACTGCAAAACCAACAAAAGCAACTGTGTTTGTCCCCCCATGATTTGAACAGGTTTTAGAATCTGCATGCAAGAGTTTACTAATAAGCCGGTATGAACGTAAACAATCAACACAAGAATGTCAACAGGTCAAGAGTCTATTAGACTAATGGGTATGGGGGCCGGCTGAGGCCCGGCTAGGACCGACGCCGGTCCCCCACACCACCCCCCTCATGTCCGGCCCGGCTCAAACGGCTCCCCACAGCCGGGTTAGCCGTGCCTCTCTCCTCTCTCCTAACACACATACATCTATACATACATACATATATATAAAGGGGTTCATCCCCCACCCCCTAGGTTCATCCCCTTCAAGCCGAGCCTACGTGGCGCCTACATGGCGGCTCATCCCCTCCAAACCCATCCTCTCCATACCCTTTAGTCTTATAAGTAGCTTAATATAAGCTTATTAGCCTGACATAAAGAAACATGATATCATATAAGCCTATTAAATTTGTTATTGTCCATAGAACTAGATAAGCTAAACCCTAAGGCCTAGTGGGCTAGATATTAGGCTACAACATAAATGCTATAATGGCATGCCTTTGGTACCTCCATAGGTAGTTCTATACTTTTGGTATCGAGGTTTAGGTGCTGTTTGTTTTTTCAAAGGTAAAATGTCTGTAGTCTGTAGACCGCATCTGCATGTGGACCAAACTTCTGCAGTCTGCCAGAAGAAGACTGTTTGTTTTTTTAACTTCTGCAAGCTGCTGAAAATCATAAAAATTCTAATACCATTTTATCACAATGAACATCATAATCAAACAACATAATAGGCATGAGTAACAATCAAATTAATACCACAATTCTAAAAATTAACCCCGAAATTCAGCAAATTAACACCACAATTATGAAAATTAACACCACAATTCTTAAAATTAACACCAAAATTCTGAAAAATTAACATATAAAAATCTAAAAAATAACACCACAATCTGAAATTCAGTTTCTGAAAATTAACACAAAAGTCAAGAAGATCAAGAAGATCCAGCAAGTAGCGATTCTTCATCCAAATCCATCTGGTGTTCAACTAACAATTAACTGCATAGGAAAGCACCAATTTTGATGTCAAACCTTGAATCTGATGCTTACAATTACAAAAATGAAAAAAAAAGTTAATAATCAATAAAAGCAGGTAAAAGTCAATGGAATTGTTATTAACCCAACCTGATGAAAAGCCTAAGGCTATATTATTTTTCCTTAACTTGATTCATATAAGTATTAGGGTTTCAATACATGCCGGCAATCACAGATCAAAACTCCAATAACATCAAATCAAGTTCAAATAGTCACAAAACCTAAAGTTAAATCACATATGTATCAATTAGAAATTGAACTTACGGAGAGATTTTTTAAGGATGAAGAATTAGAAGACGGACGAAGGTACTCTAACAGGACTCTTTACCTTTGAAACGGTGGGAGGGTGACGAGGTGGCGGCGGACAATGGGAGGTGCCGCCGGTGGGAGGGTGGGTGGTGGCGGCTGAGAAGATGGGTGGAGGAGAAGGGGTGGAGATGTGCTAGGGTTTTATGGAGGAAAATGTGTTCAGATTTTAGAGTAAGAAGAGACTCTGCAGACCTAACAAAAGGACATCCAATGTCTGCACCAAGAAGAGGATGTGCAGAGGTTTTTTAATGAAAGGTCTTCGAGAAAACAAACAGTCTGCAAGCTCAAACGTCTGCGCGTGGTCTGCGTGACGCAGATAAGAGGACAAGAAGAGCTTTTGAAAAAAAAACAAACACCACCTTAGTAAAAGTATAACGAGCCAAAGATAATCCAATAGGTCTAGCAGTAATCGTATAACTTCTATGAACATGCAATAATGATTTCAAAGCAACTAATAACAATCACATGCATAACCGAGCAAAGTTCCAAATCCAAGCGTACAACAATGATAAGGAAACGAACAATATATAAACAAACAGCTATAAGCTACACATGGAATATCAAATACCTTACAATCGCTTGAATTATCAAAAGATCGATGCTTAGGTCAAAATTGTGAGAAAGTTAAAGGTTTTTAGTAGATTCAAACTACAATCAGGGGCGCAGGATTTAAGGGGCGGGGAGGACGCCCTCCCCCCCCCCCCCCCCCCGAACTTTTCGGTCAATAGTGTTATATATGTACGTTTCGTATAGGATTTTGTAGGTATATACGTTTTCGACCCCCTGGTTTTATAAAAAAATATTTTTAGGTATATACATTTTCGACCTCCCGGTTTTAACTTTTTATTTATTTATATAGCCCAAATAAAATATTTAATTAGCCCAAATAAAATATTTAACTAGCCCAAATATTATAGCCCAAATCATTATATTTGGTAGAATACTAGAATGTATATTATATAACCCAAATCAAATCATTATATAGCCCAACTTATAAGCCCACCCAATCCAAAAAAACCCAATTTAGTTTACTTTTGGACATCGACGAGAAGAACAGAAGCCACAAGCCAGAACTGCAGAAGGGGGGAAAACGCAGGTTCCAAAATTGTTCGATTTCGGCTTCTTGTTCGAGAATAGAAGCCAAAACGCTGCTCGTTGTTGTGGTCTTGTACTCTTGTTCGACTTCTTCAATCTTCATAAGGTTAAAGGTATTTGTTTTTTTATCTTTAGATTTAATTTAGGGCTGCAATTTATGTGATTTAGGTTGAAATTATGGGTGAAAATTGAAATTGTTCCGAATTTTTGCCCTAAACTTGTTGAATCGGGTCCTCACCTTCCTCTCTCCTGTTTAATGTTTTGGTGTCTTTGTTCGTTTGTTTGTTAAACAATGTTTACGTTTTAATGTTTGAGAACGTATTTTATTTGATATTAATGTTTGATCCGACCTGACCCGACCCGACCCGAATCGAATCACCGACGTCCGACCCGAACATACACCTCGAAACTACGCAATAGAATTTTTTTTAAGTCCGTTACCTTCCGACCTTCCGTTGGAAAATTTTCAAGCTTCGCCACTGACTACAATAACTATCAAGTTAGAAAATTAAATAATGTTAAGACATCCCCACTACAACAAATAGTAGAAGAAACCCCTAAAACTGAAAAGGAGAACACTAACATTGATTGGGTGGATATTACTATAGATGAAAAACACCCATCGAGTTCACTAGCTGAGCTCATAAATACTAGTGCTCACAATGAGGAAATGAGAACATACACAGAAGCATGCTTCTATGCTCACAATTTTTAGAAAGCTCTATGACCGCAAAAAAAAAAAAAGAAAAAAAAAAGATGGCCGAGGAATAAGATGCTGACTTCAAAAGGCAAATGACCCAAGTTAATCTCCGAGCACAAGGCTTTAGCCAAGGAGAAAATAGAGTAACAAGATGTAAACAATGCTACAATTTTGAATGATCAATGATACCCAAAAGGAACTCGAGTTTTTGTTGCGATTGCCCGAGAATTTACCCTATTCAATTTTACTAAAATAGTTTCATTAGCTTCCGAGGTATTAAGAAATGAGCTAATGATGAACGCAAGTAAAGACTCCAAGAATAATGAAGGCCGATAGTGCTTAATAACTTGAGCCTATCTAGATGCACATGTACAAAAAAAAGTTGTAAGATCAACTAGTCAGTGTCAGCTACAGCATAACCTAAACACCCGATATCAAAGTTGAAAGAGATTATGTGTTTTGGCGCTATTCCTAACTGGAGAAATCCCAACACCAACATCCATCCCAACGTTGAACCAAAAAAAGGTCATACTGAAACTTGATGAAGCAAAAGATAGAACTAATGCACCTAGTGGCATCGATGCCTAGTTGCAAATCTACATAGGAACACTTGGTCTGACAAATGTCTAGTTGCAAATCTACATTGGAGTCTTTTTGCAGATCTATGATGCAACAGATTCATCTATTAGGGTTTAACATTTAGTGTAAAAGTATAATGTTTATGATGGCGTTGGTGAGAGGGTGGTGTTGTGGCGGCGATGGAGGAGAGGGTGGTGTTTTTGTGGTGAGAGGGTGATGTTGTGGTGGCGATGGTGGTCCTGGTGGAGGGTGAGGCTGCAAAGGTGGGTGGAGTAGGTTGAAGATGGAGATGGTGGGTCCCACAAAGAAAGATTGGAGGGGTTTGATTAGGTGAGGGGTTGGGTGGGGCCCATTGAAAATACCTTTATTTTATATTTGAAATTACGAAAATACCCTTTCAGCTAACATACAATATGGATAGAGTTAAGGCATGGAGCAAATTGGCGACAAAATCGAAACATCAAGGAGTAAAATGGTTATTTTTAAAGGATTGGGGCAAAATCGTTAAAACGACTAAACTATTGAGAGCAAAATAGAAGTTTACTCAATTAATAAATAAGGTATAACAAATTTTTTTTTTTTGCCGGAAAAATGGAATGATATATTGAAAACAAAGAACCAAAAACCCTTAACAAGATGCTAAGGGCGATGTACAGTGATCGAACAGACAACCCCCAATATTACAAACTAATCGCAGACTTTGAACTCTTACCAATTCTCCCACGTTACACCCTGAAGTTTAGACCTATTTTTAATCCAAAGAAAGGATAGTGACTTGATGTTTTTGATGATGTTATGGATTTGTGCCTCCTTTTGATTAAAGACTTTGTCGTTTCTTTTTCTCCAAAGCACCCAGGCTACCGTCATTGAAATAACCGAGATGCATCTTTTGATAGTCGGATTGGAACCCAAGGAATCGCCCAAACTGAATGCACTTAGAAGGTTGTGAGGCGCCGGATGGTTTTGAGACCTGATCCACATCATGGTGTTACACCAAATAATTTTAAAAGATAAGAAGTAAATATAATGATATAAAATCAAAGTTAACTTTTAACTATAAAAAGTTAAAGGATATTTCTATATCTTTCTATTATAAGTATATCATGTTAAAGGATATTCTATATCTTTCTAATATTAGTATGTAAAATAAAAGTTGTAATGTAACCAATGTTTTCAGAATCGGACCAGACGTTGAACCGGTCTTCTTACCAGTTCAATGGCCTGACCGATCTGATCGGTCCGACCGCACGTAAGAATCGGAAGGTATCGTAAATATTATAAAAATTATTAGGGTTAAATCTGAAAAATATATAAAAAACTGGTCCAAACCTTCCAAAAACCGGTCCGACCGGCCGGTTTCCCGGCCCAACCGCCGGGTCGCCGGTTCAACTCCGGTTCAATGCATTTCCGGCCCGATACCATGACCCAGACCGGCTCAACCTCCGATTCCTGGTCCGACCGGCTGGTCCGGTCTGGGTCTGAACACACTGAATGTAACAGTAATTCTTATGCCATTCTCCTAAGCACGTGAGCTGCATACCTTTCTTTCTTCCCCTAAAACAAATATCCTTCTCTCTCTAAAACTACTAATGTTCATCATCTCAAAGCTTCACTCCCAGGCAAGAAATTATGGAGGATGTACGGAAGTGGTCGTAAATATCTTTTCAGCAATGTTCTACTTTGATTTTGCTGCTAATCACCATACTAACTGTTCTCGTTCTGAAGGTAACATGACATTTTTGTAGGTCCCTCGGAGGTTGAGGTCAAACCTATTCCTTGTTATGTAAAACACACTAGCAAGTGCGGAATCCAAGCTAGCATGCAAACCGAGATAGAACAAGCACAAACACAACACACAATCTCCACCGATTAACACCACTTGTATTAATACTAATGAAAGGTTCGGTTACAGCACAAGGTTTACAAATGTATTCTGTAAACTCTCACTCTCGTGTGTGTTCTCTCTGTTCAGTCTCACTCTTGTCTCTCTTCTCTAGTGTCTTGCCTTTATTCTCTTGTGTCTAACTACTGAAGTGAACACACTACATGGATATATATATCCATCACAGTACGTCTGGTCGAAGGATCAGATAGACTGATCGAAAGATCATCTATCGACCTGAAACACATCGAAGGATTCACATATACCTCGAAGGATGATATCTTTCGAGGTTCATCCATCGAAGGCTTATCTTTTGAGCTCATCGAAGGATATAAACAATCCTTCGATGACACATCCTTCGACACAGACAAATTACAACCATTGTCTAACTGTTTGGCTAAGTCAAACCGGAGGATGGTTGACTTGGTCAAACTTACAGGACTAACAAAGACATCGTTTTGTATCATGACAAAATACAGACAAAGTACAGACACAAGTGCACCAACAAACTCCCCCTTGGCTGTAGCTTTGTCTTGTAGGTCTTTGTCTCGACCTTTGTCTCAATCTTTGTGTCTTCAAGTCTTTGACGTCCTTTCAAGTCTTCAATGTCGGAGGATCTTTAAAGTCTTCACGTCTTGAAAGCAGAAAGTGTACCAACAAACTCCCCGATTCATGTAGGAAGTGTGTTGACAAACTCCCCCTTAACATAAGCTCCCCCTTGAGTTATGCTCGTGAAATACTTGTTCTTTATGAATTGAGATCCTTGTGGTGTTGATGATGGTCAGCGGCAACTCGATCATCTTCATCATTTGAGTGCCTTCACGTCGTGTCTTCATTCCGAAGCTTGTCAACGAACATGTTCTCCTTGCCTTTAGAATCTGCACATGCAAGAAATCTAAACGCGTAATGAGAACAACTGCTTGGAATATAGTTAGCATAAACAAACGACACACATATGACCATGTCATAATCAAACACCGTCCGACAGTTTGAAAGTTTAACAGATTGTCAATTTTATGTTTTTAACTTTCAAAACTTGTAAATTTCGACCGTTTATGAAGATTTAGTCGTTTCGGTTTTCATTCAGGTTTCAGGTAACGAAGACTCGAACTCCAACATCGTACGATCGAAAATAAAATAGAAATAAAATCTTTTTGGCTTTTATAAAGTTTATATTAAAACACACCTAAAATCTTTTTGGTATTTTTGAATATTTCAAATGTAAAGACGGAAAGCAGTAAATAAATATATACAAAGATGCAGAAACTGAAAGCATTAAATAAATATTTACAGACTTTCTTTTTGCGAGTTTCGAGGGTAAGAGAATCATATCAGTGTACGGTCATGCCAAAATGCTCTTGTTGTTCTTTTAGTTAACATTTAGATAAGCATCCTATAACGATTATCGGTATTGTTGTCCACTTAAGCTCAACTTATCATTTGTAATCATGGCGAGTGGATACGTTAAGGTATGATTTATACTTACCGACCGGTGTTCATCCACATCACGACACATTCCCGTATCAAGGTATGCACGAGGGTTCATCTTACCGGTGAGTATACCGATTATCATCTGTTTGACCGTATATGATGTGAGATTCTCACTTATTTTGATTGAAAACAAGCCCTATGTGATATAATCACTTATTGATGAGGAACTTGATTTTCATATGCATGAGGGCACAGGAGCAAGTCCGTGAACAGGTCAGTACTTTCGTACAGCAGAGAGACGAACTTGACTCCCGGATAAATGTGATATATTATCACTTATTTGTTTGGACATGTGATTGTTTATCACTTATTGAGGTCGAATGCAGTATGTACACGTATGTATGGTATCATGGAAGATCTAGACTTGCGTCCCCGTTATTTTTCGGTAAAAGATACAACCATGATACCCAGATGATAAGCAGCATAAAGACCGAATATCTCAGAACCTCGGCAATCTCTCAAACGAAATTTCGGTACCAAGACCATATGCCAATGAATGGTTCCCACCTGGTCTTCAGTCGATTTAAGTTTATATCACCCTGCACACTTTAAAATGATTGTGAGCCTACCGATACATCTTATATAGAGCTGCTTATCGTTTTTCATTTTCGGTTTAAAGAGGTTTAGACAGACCACTGATGTACTATCATTTTCTCTTTTGCTCGCCAGGAAACTCATTTTTGTTTTTCTATTGTTTTTGTGTTTTTGAAATTTTTCGATGTTTTTGGATTTTCAAATTTTGAATTTACTCCCCCTAAAATCAATAAACTAAGACAAATTTAAAACACAAAGGTATTTACAAAAATGATTTTCCGATGTTGGTTTTACTCTTGCTTGACCTTAATGCCGTTTACCAATAATAAATAGTCAAATCTTGATTTGTCAAATGCTTTGGTAATAAGGTCGGCACGTTGGTCATCGGTGTGGACGTAAGCAACATCGATTAGCCTTTTCTCAAAGCAATCACGTATGAAATGATACTTAATTTCGATGTGCTTAGTCTTTGAATGCTGCACAGGATTTTTAGTGATCTGTAATGCAGCAGAATTATCAACGTAAATAGGAGTAGTTAGGAATTCAAAACCGTAGTCGCGCATTTGTTGTTGGATCCATAGGACTTGGGAGCAACAACTTGAGGCAGCAATGTATTCAGCTTCGCATGTTGATGTAGCGACGCACGTCTGCTTCTTGCACTGCCATGTGACTAGGCGATTTCCCAAAAACTGACATCCAGCCGTTGTGGATTTGCCGTCGATTTTGCATCCGCCAAAATCAGAATCACTGAATGCGATCAAGTCAAAGTTATTATCCCTAGGGTACCATAGACCGATGTCAGGGCAACCCTTCAAATAACGAAAAATCCTTTTTACAGCTGCAAGATGCGAGGCCTTCGGGTTGACTTGATATCTGGCAAGCAGGCATGTTGGGTACATTATATCTTGTCTTGATGCTGTGAGGTACATAAGAGATCCGATCATCGCGCGGTAGTATGAGGGGCTAACAGCTTCACCCTTCAAGTCTGGAGTAATTCCGTGATTTTGCGGCAATGGGGTACCGATGGGCGTTGCATCAGACATCTGGAACCGGGTCAAGATGTCACCAACATATTTAGTCTGATGGATGAATATCCCAGACTCGGTTTGTTGTACTTGTAGGCCCAAAAAGAAAGTCATTTCCCCCATAGCACTCATCTCGAATTTATCCTACATAACACGCTCGAAATCCCTACACAAAACATCATTAGTAGAACCAAAAATAATATCATCAACGTATACCTGAACCAGTAGAAGATCTCCATCTTGTTCTTTGATGAAAAGAGTACAATCGATAAGACCTCTGCGAAATCCATTCTCCAGCAGATAATTGGATAAGGTTGCATACCAAGCTCGCGGTGCTTGATGAAGACCATAGAGAGCTTTGTTGAGCAACCAAACCCGATCGGGATGGACAGGATCTTCAAAACCTGGAGGCTGTTCGACGTACACCTCTTCTTCCACCACACCATGTAAGAATGCACTTTTCACGTCCATCTGGTATACCTTGAAACCTTTGAATGAGGCATAAGCCAGAAAGATCCGAATTGCTTCTAGACGTGCAACAGGTGCATACACTTCGTTGTAGTCGATCCCTTCAATCTGACGAAAACCTTGAACGACTAATCGTGCTTTGTTCCGAATAACAACCCCACGGTCATCCTTTTTGCATTTAAACACCCAACGGGTACCAATCTTCTTGTAACCAGCAGGTTTCTCTACGAGTTTCCAGACACCAAGCTTCTGGAATTGTTGCAGTTCTTCCTGCATTGCTTCAACCCAAGAGTTATCTTTCAAAGCTTCTTTCCAAGTTCTTGGCTCTTCTTGTGAGACATAACACGCGAAGGACCAATCATTTTGTTGACCAGATTCTCTAATCGCCGCATACAAGCCTGCATTGTTGTTGTTTCACAACATGTTTCTTGTTTGAACGCCACTTTGTACATTTCCGATGATGTTTTGTTGAGGATGGGTATTGTGAATCCTTGTTTCTGGATTATCTTGAACTGGAATATATGTACCCAGATTGTTGAGATTGAGATCAACAACCAATTCAATGCCCGGAATTGACGAAGAGGATGATGCAGTAGCTTCAGCTGTTCTAGGGGCGTCCACTGGAGCAGTACCCTCTGAAGTACCATGAACTGCTGTTATTGGAATTTCTTGATCTGCATCGAGAAATTCATCATCCTCTGAAGATTCGTTCAATTCGACAGCATCGTGAAAATCCTCATTGTCGAGAGCATTATTGTTCACTGAAGATGGTTCTTGATTGACAATAATTGGACGAACCAACGGTGAATCTGTTGCATTGTCACTCTCGAAAAACATCCTTGCAGCAGCATTTTCTTCAACTGCTTCAACATTGATCGAATTGAAAAAGTCATCGTACTCAAACATCCAAGGCTGACCAGGACATTTGACTGGTAAAATGTGCCTTTGTACTCTGACTTCAGACCATTCCTCGACCCTTTTAGTCTCTAGATTCCAGACTCTTAAGTTTGGGGTGGAATACCCAAGAAAGTATCCCTCAATTGCTTTTGCCCCAAACTTTTCATTAGGATCGATTATTGTGCACGGAGCTCCAAACGGTTCAAGATATGACAAATCTGGTTTCCGTTTGTTAATAAGCTCAAAGCAGGTCTTGTTGTGCCTTTTGATTGTAAGGACTCGGTTCAACGTGTAACATGCAGAGGCCACAGCTTCAGTCCAGAAGGGAATCGGCAACTGTGACTCTACCAACATTGTCCTAGCAGTCTCGATCAATGTGCGGTTCTTACGTTCAGCGACGCCATTTTGTTGAGGAGTATAAGCTGCACTAAATTCGTGAAGAATACCTTTTGAAGTGCAAAACTCCGCCATGGCATGATTTTTGAATTCAGTACCATTGTCGCTACGTATCCGCCTAACCTTCAACTTATATAGATTCTCAATCTGAATGATCAAGTTTTTGATAATACCGAAGGTTTCACTCTTATGTGCCATGAACGCCACCCAAGAAAATCTTGAATAATCATCAGTTATCACAAGGCAGTATTGATCATTCCTAATACTTTTGTGCTTGACAGGACCGAACAAATCCATGTGCAAACGTTCAAGAGGAACAGCCACCATGTTGATTTTCTTTGTAGGGTGTCGCTTCTTCGTTTGTTTTCCTTTCTGGCACGAGACACAGATGTCTTGAAGATGAAAGTTTTTAAGAGGAACACCATTCACTAATTCATTTGACACCAAATGATTCATTTTGCGTAAGTGAATGTGACCCATTCGTCTGTGCCAAGAGATTGAGTCTTTTTCTGTGGCTTTGGAAACGAAACAAGTTGCTTGTGCAGACGTTGTGATAGCTTGGCTCATATCAAGGACGTACAGATCATTTATCCTTGGAGCCGACAAGAGAATCCATTCTTTCGGAATTTTGAAGCCGGGTTTCAGCACATAACATCCATTTGCATCAAAGTGTACTGAGAACTGCTTATCACAAATTTGAGAAACACTAAGAAGATTGTGATCAAGTTGTTGTACGAAGTTGATCTTATCAAAGCTAACAACCCCGTTGGAAATCATTCCTTCACCCGTAATATATCCGCCTTTATCTTTAGCAAAAGCAACATAACCTCCTCTAATAGATTTAACGTCGTAGAGAAGCTTCATGTCGCCTGTCATGTGCCTGGATGCCCCACTATCAACAATCCAATGACTACTGATAGTTCCTCCTGGAACACCCTGCACATGAACTCAAATAATTAGTTGGAGATGGGGACCCAAGCCATTGTGGTCTTGGGTCTTCCATTTTCATCAACAACAATAACTTCTATTCTTTGATGATTCATAAATTGTGATGGTCCCCCTGATTCTTTAACCGTTTTTGGTTTCCAGGTCTGTTTTGG
The DNA here is from genome assembly GCA_030545235.1 of Helianthus tuberosus. NCBI lineage: Eukaryota > Viridiplantae > Streptophyta > Magnoliopsida > Asterales > Asteraceae > Helianthus > Helianthus tuberosus. The sequence continues at coordinate 125,318,760 of CM060352.1, forward strand.
TTTACCAGTGTCATTCTTTAAAATTTTAACTTCATGGTTGTCAGAAGTTTTTGAATTTCCCGGTTTGACAGAAACAGATGGTTTGTTAACCATATCGGTTTTAATTGCCTTTTCAATTTTCTTGACCTGTTGGCGTTTCTGTTTCTTTTCCCTTTCTTTTACAAGGCGGGGATCTTGTTTTACAGAAACAGATCGCTTTTGGTGATTTCGTTCACGGGGATCATCAACTATGCCCTTTTGTTTATGAAGATATGGACAATTTCGAATTATGTGTCCAAATGTACCACATTCAAAACATGATCTTCGTTCTACAAACCCCGAAGTATCATGCGATCGTCTTGCCGATGATGAACTTTGTGATCCCGAGGTACTAGGTTTTGAACTATTTGGTTCATTCCTTTTCATCACTGTTGCTTTCTTGACAAAATCTAGGTTAGATTGATTTTCAAACTTTTCAATTTTGTCCGTTCCCTTAGATTTCACAAAGTTCACATTCTTCTTCTTCTTTTGATTCGGCTTCCTTTGACCTTGAGTCGGTGTTTTACCTTTTGGTTTGGTATGATTTTGCTGTTTTTGCACTGTTGGTAATTTCTGATTTCCATATTGTTTTCGAACTTCAGCCTTTGGAATCGGAGGACACTGTGTTACTGTAACGTGTGATCCTGTCTTTCCCAAAAACTTACTTGTTGAATTTTCAAAGACTTTACTGATTAATGATTGATTAACATTCTTAATAGGAAAATCTTTGTCAGAATAAATTTTCTTATCACCAACAAGAGTGTACAGCAAATCCACACTCTCCGACTCTTTTGCAAATGTGGACTCGGTTGGAACAGTCTTAGCAGGTTTTGCGGGAGGATCACATAGAATATGATTCTCAAGAGGTATGTCCTCTTCTTTGATTACCGCATCAGAGTTTTCCGAATCAGTATCATCAGATTCATCATCAGAAGAATCAGTATCCTCAATCACAACTGGAGGATTCTGATTCGGTTCGGCAGAAGACACACATGTATCTGCGGACACATCCGAATCTGATGATACTTCTTTTTTGTATCCGAGTCCTGTTGCAAATTCATTAACATCTAGAGGAACAGATGGTTCAAAGTGAGTTCTATACTCCTCATCAGGCAGAGCATCATAATTGTTTCTCACGGGTGGTGGACATTTCTTATATCCAATGCATGTGACATCCCTTTTCTCTTTCTGAACATCAATGATGTGATCCAACACATAACTAGAGCTTAAATAGCTGTCTAACTTGAGTCGGATCGCCTCACTTTCAGTTTTAACACAAGCCATTTCCTTTTGCATTACCTCAAGGCGGGTTATATACAAATTAATGTCAGTTTGTTTTCTGGAAACCATTTTAGTTAACTCGGTTTTATCTTTCTTTAATTTTTCAATTACCGACTTAAACTCCTTTTCATGGTTTTCATAAAACATATTGGCTTCAGTGCACTTCGAAAGATCAACGGTCAATTTCTGATTGTGAATGAATGTCACATCATATTTCTCTTGCAAAGCCTCGTGTTTACTTTGCAATTCACACCACTTATCATTCAATGAAACATGTTTGTCTTGCAAGTCAAACAAACTAGCTTGTAAAGCATCATGTTTGCCTTGCAACTCAGACATGTTTGCTTCTAAATCAGCACATTTAACAATTAATCTATCACAATTATCACAAACAACAGAAGTGGGTTCATCGACACATACCTGACTTGATGAACTGTCGACATTAGCCATAAAGGCTGAATGGAGAGAAGACGAAGAATAAGCAGCTTGATCCACCAAAATAGATCTTCTTTCAATTCCTGCTGTAGCTTCTTCCAAAAGCTCATCAATATTTGCATCGACTGACGCACTTGATGTCTCATCCACATGATCATCACCTGAACTTAAGGATTCTTCATCCGAACTTCTACTATAACCCGAGCTGTCTTCATCTTTAGAAGATTCATCACCATTGGTGGAAGATTCTCCACCACTGGCGTGTTTAAGATCCTTGACAATTTCAGCAAAACAAGCTGTTCCATCTGGAGCATCATTTCCCAACTGGATTGACCAATCACATCCTTCATCTACTTGAACCACAAGTGCCTGGTTGGCATTAGATGGTCCTGCTTGACTCTGGTTGTTGACAGGCACCAATGTGCGCTCATTGTTCCTTACTTGGTTCTGATTTGCCCTGTTCCCTTGACCTCTGAAAGGATTTTGGTTTCCATGTTGAGATGGCCTCGTACATTCACGTTTGAAATGACCACGTTCACCACAATTGAAGCACTTAACAGCCTGCTTATCAAACCCATACTTGGTGTCTTTCTTGCTTTCCAAGCTGGTTCTGCCCGTTCTTTCCATGAAATCCTTTGCTCGCCTAACAGCACTGGCAAAGGCCCACTTGATGTCCATCATCTCCATCTCCTCTTTATCGATCTGCTGATAGTCTTCTTGAGTCAGATTAATGTTACCAATCTGACCTTCCACTAATCCACAGTATGCGCTCACCAAAGTGTTTAGCAGCTCCATGTGCTCCTTTGCTACTTCCACACTGACTTTAGAAAAGCTTGAGGTGTCGAGCCGTACTGTATTTGGCTTTGATTGTTGACCAGCAGATGATGTGCTTCCATAACATGCTTGCTGTTGAGGAGGAAGTGGATTCCCATACATGTCTGTTGGTCCGGTAGATTGAACAGGTAATGGATTTCCGAACATATCAGTTGATCCAGTAGATCGAACAGGTAAAGGATTTCCGAACATATCAGTTGCTCTGATAGGTCGTTGGCTTTGCTGTTGTGGTGCTGGTTGAGGAACTGGGTCAAGCGGATTTCCATACATGTCTGTTGTTGGAGGAGGATTGCCATACAAGCTAGTGCTAGACACAAACGTTGTTTGAATTGGAGCGAGTGAAGAAGGTTTTGTAGAAGTGCTAGAAGTTCCATAATACATATCAGGATTTTGTGGCACTGGAACTCTTTTCGCCTTGAGTGTTTCTTCCTGATTCTTGTTTTCCAGGAGTTGAGCAAAGTCACTGAAGCTTGTTGTAGCTAAAGTGCCATTGTACTTCATGATTTCCAGGAAAGTACTCCATTGAGGTGGCAGTGCATCTGCAAACTTTTTCACTACCTCTGCTGAAGTTGTTACAACACCAATATTTGCCAATTCAGTCAGCAAATGATTAAATCGACTTGTCAAATCTCCTAAAGATTCATTCTCCATACAAGTGAAACCATCAAACTCTTTCTTTAGCAGGTCTTTTCTCAATTGACGTGTCGCTTCATTTCCTACGCCCCTTATCTTCAATGCGTCCCACAACTTCTTCGTTGTCTTGAAACTGACAAATTGATGATAAATATCTTTGCTTAAAGCCTGAGTAAGAATGGCATACGCTTTCTTCTCTAAGTCATAGACCTTCTTCTGATCTTTCGTAAGATCGGCAAACGTAGCAGCAGATGAAGCGGCAACCTCTATTGTTTCATCAAAATATGTGATGAAACGCAACCACAATTCTGTATTTTGACCAAGGACGTATGTATGAAATCTGCCAAACCATCCCGGATATTCACTTAAGTGCATCAACTTTGGAGGCCTATTCAAACTTCCCGTTTCACTCTCGCTTAACAAAATGCTTTGAACACTTGGAGTTTGATTTGATACGAATGCCCATTGACCGGTAGATATAGCATTAGCTTGCGAAGATGAATCCGGAGTCGGAGTACCAAAATACATTTCTGTATTTATCGGAACACCCCACATCGAATTCATTTTTGATCAAGAAAAAGAATACCTGAAAATCACAAATTTGTTAAACATAAACAGACTAGGATCGAAGGATCAAGACTTGTTCGAAGGGTCAACAGTGTTCGAAAGATCACTGTTGAAATTCGAACAATGATTTCGAAAGATTCTCCAAACGAAGGATCCTTATCTTTCGAAAAAGAACTGTAGACCGAAAGATGTATGCTTCGAAAAGAGTCCTTGGATCGAAGGATAAGTCACTGACTTCGAAGGATGTTCGAAGGATGATAATCTATCGAACTTCCTTTGATCGAAAGATGATCTTTCGACTTCGAAGGATATCCTTCGATCGGTACTGACACAGTTGACAAAAGAAGTGACAGGTTGGTGAAAAAGGTGATGGGTTGGTGAAATCTTTCGGCAGAAAGTATGGTCAGACCATCATTTTCACCAAAACCAAGATTTGAATAATAAAATATTACCAAAAATCGAAGGATCAACCCAGAAACCGGTCACCGGAGTAAGCCGGAATTTGGCCGGAGATGACCAAACTTCTTAAAAACAAGTTTTCAAGTTACCCAAACCATCCTTTAACACACCCGGTAAGTTTAGAACACGTTTTTACGTCAAGAAAAGCAAGAAAAACACAGAAAACGGTTGCTAAACCATGTGAGTTTTTGTCCAAAACACTCCAAAGTCTTGTATAAACTCGGTTTTTTAACAAGGAAAAGAGCCACAGCTCTGATACCACTTGTAGGTCCCTCGGAGGTTGAGGTCAAACCTATTCCTTGTTATGTAAAACACACTAGCAAGTGCGGAATCCAAGCTAGCATGCAAACCGAGATAGAACAAGCACAAACACAACACACAATCTTCACCGATTAACACCACTTGTATTAATACTAATGAAAGGTTCGGTTACAGCACAAGGTTTACAAATGTATTCTGTAAACTCTCACTCTCGTGTGTGTTCTCTTTGTTCAGTCTCACTCTTGTCTCTCTTCTCTAGTGTCTTGCCTTTATTCTCTTGTGTCTAACTACTGAAGTGAACACACTACATGGATATATATATCCATCACAGTACGTCTGGTCGAAGGATCAGATAGACTGATCGAAAGATCATCTATCGACCTGAAACACATCGAAGGATTCACATATACCTCAAAGGATGATATCTTTCGAGGTTCATCCATCGAAGGCTTATCTTTCGAGCTCATCGAAGGATATAAACAATCCTTCGATGACACATCCTTCGACACAGACAAATTACAACCATTGTCTAACTGTTTGGCTAAGTCAAACCGGAGGATGGTTGACTTGGTCAAACTTACAGGACTAACAAAGACATCGTTTTGTATCATGACAAAATACAGACAAAGTACAGACACAAGTGCACCAACAATTTTCTCTATCTAAAACGTTACACCAACTTTCTCTCTCTAAAAGGAAACCTTCATTTTTAGAGTAATCATGGCAACATAGGATAAATTGTTCGTAAATAGGTTTTCTTAATTGAATCAAGTGCACATTTATGAGGTAATACAACACTTTCTCTCTATAAAACCTTCACAAACTTTCTCTCTCTAAAACCTTCACAAACTTTTTCTCTCTAAAAAGAAACCTTCATTTTCAGAGTAATCATGGCGACGTAGGATAAATTGTTCGTAAATAAGTTTTCTTCATTGAATGGAGTGCACATTTATGAGGCAATACAACACTTTCTTTCTCTAAAACCTTCACAAACTTTCTCTCTCTAAGTTGAACTAAATTTCAAACAAATTTTACCGACCTTTGATTTATCATGAATTTTGATGTGAGATATAATTAAACAAGGGCTCAAACTATTCGCTAACTCCTTTTTTGCACACCTCTTGCCTAGATCTATACCGAGCATATAGGGTTACATCAAAATCAATGTCTTTCACTGGTGACAGTTCTGGTCTGGCTGCTGCTCCTATACGCTAGGACCCCTCGTACAGGTTTCATATATGACCATTGCCCCGTATATGCCTATAGGGGGCATATAAGGTTTTTTTACAAACATCTTATACAATATTAATCGTTTTAGCAAAGTTAAATAAGAACAAGTAATTTTTTTAAATAAATTACAAATATGTTTATACAATATTAATCATTTTTATACCGTACTACACCTATCGTATTGTATAGGAGTAGTATAGGTACCGTATTGGCCTCGTATAAGCATATAAGTGTGATATCGTATCGTATAATGTATATAGTATATGTCTCGTATAGGCCTATGGGTGTAGTATTGTATGATATTATATATTTTAGCATAAGTCATGTATAGATGTAGTATAGTATCCCATCGTATAGTATAGGGGTAGTATAGGTCTCGTACTAACCTATATGATACAATACGATATACGATACTATATTATACTTATAGGCCTATATGAGACTTATACTACATTATACGATACGAAAAGATACCGCATCTATAGCCTATACGGGACCTACATGAGACTTATACTATACGATATGATACTTAACAATTTTTTTTTAAAAAGTACTTTTTATCTTATTATAAATTTGCTAAAACAATAGATATTATATAAAAGTGTTGGTGAAAAATGTTATATACGCCTAGTACAGCTCAATACGAGGGGCAAAAAAGACCATTTTACCCATGGTTTAGGTTGCGTACAGCCCCCAAACCAGGGGTAAAATGGTCCTTTTTACCAATATGGCTCATACGAGGCATACATGACATGATATGATATAATCAGATATTCTTTTGAAAATTGAAAAGGGGTATATGCCTGTATAGGCCTATACGAGGGTGTGCGGTCGGAGATATGGCGCCGGAATTTGTTGCCTGTGACCGGAATATGGTGGCCGGGTTTCACAGGAGAGAGAGAGAGAGAGAGAGGGAGGGAGAAAAGAAAGTGTGGCTAGGGTTTTTCTTTGAAAAATGAGGGGAGAAAAGAAAGTGATGCTGTTATACTTAGGGCATGGAGTGTAGGTTGGTTGGGTTGGGCCTGGCCCATAGGTATGGATTCGTTTAAACGCTAGGTGTCTAGCTAAGCCCAATCACTCGGTTTAATTTATGAATAATTATTTATGGTTAACATATATATACGTGTGGGTTAAATTAAATGAGCGTTTTTCGAGTTATCCGTCAAACGGTTTGTTCTTCTCGTTGTGCGTTATCATTATTTAATAAACAACAATAATGCTAAAATACTCTTTTCTCGGTGATTGGGATCAAGAGCACGGGTTATCAAAAGTACACAAGGTCAAAGACAAGGGGTGAACAGCTATAACAAGTAAAACGTTTTTCAGAAAACCCACTCTATGCACTAACACCTTTAGTATTAATTAATATTATGACAAACATAAACAATTAATAACAATCTAGAACTTTCGTAAAGACCGATATAAAAAATTATAATCAGTTCGTTTTGAAAGGCGTTAGGCTCTCCAAGGCGCTCAAGGACCTGAAGGCTAAAGGCGGGAGGCGAAGGACGTAGCCTCGCATGCAGTTAAAATACTTTTATTTTTGTTTTTGCTTTTTTGTACTCTCTATTCAGATTATACACCCAAAACATTTAGTCCTTGTGACCTTATGGTGAAGGGGAGTGGTTAAACATTTGGAATAGGTAAAGTTTCAAATCACCCAATCAAACAGTGCCACGCCATTTTACCTATTGCTCAAAAACGTTGGTGGTGGTTTACCTATCTTGGATTAGGTAAACTATTATTTAAAAAAAAAAACATAAACAAAATAAACCATCCAATCATCGCTCAAACCTTCACCTTCCCTTCATCGGTAAACCTTCACCAATTCATGACCCTTCCCGAGCGGTAAACACCTTAGGCAGCGGTGTTACCGCTAGGTAAACTTGTTTACCGACCAAGTTTGCCGCCCACTCCGTTCACCCTTATCTCTTTGTATTTATTTCACAATCATAAACAAAAACAGAAGAATGAGTATCATTTTTAATCTTTTGTGTGTTTCTATCTTGCACCTCCCAACCCCCTCTTAGCCTAGCATGACTTATACAGGAATCAAAAAGCGCCTGGAGCCAGGGCCGGCTCAAATATTTTGGAGGCCTAAAGCAAATTCAAAAACTTGAGGCCCTTTTCCAAAAAAAAAAAAAAAAAAAAACCCTATTTCAGAAAAAAAAAAACTCTCTTTTACCCGGGCTTGAGACCGACAAAATAAACTAAAAGGTTTATTGTTGGCGAAGTTAACTTAATTTTTTTTTTGTATTTTTATATATTTTTTGTATGTATAGAGATAAGTTCAGCCCAACCAAAATATCATATATATATATATAAGTTGGAGACCCTATTGATTTGAAGGCCTAATGCCCAAACCTCAAAATACTTGGGCTTGGCCGGCCTTGCCTGGAGCAACGCCTCAGACAAAAAGTGGCCACTACATATAATATGAATAATAAGATCGCTACGCTTCTGCTGAAAATTCTCCACCAGCCCTACCGCCTAACGGCTGAGACACACTTTTTAAACCAACTCATACAATAACACCTTAGGCGTGTTAAGACCTTTTTTTCACTTTTCACCATGGTTGACCAGTGGGGCATAAAATTAGGCCAGGCAATCTTTTACCCAAACCACGGGAAAACTGGTTGAAATTGGCATATTTAATAATACTTTTCGGGTCAATAACATGTTTAATGGTGATTATGAGTGTGACAAGTAAATAAACTAATATGTCAAAACTAACATTATAATACAACCCCATGATTGCAAAACCAACAAAAGCAATTGTGTTTGTCCCCACATGATTTGAACAGGTTTTAGAACTGCATGCAAGAGTTTACTAATAAGCCGGTATGAACGTAAACAATCAACACAAAAATGTCAACAGGTCAAGAATCTATTATAAGTAGCTTAATATAAGCTTATTAGCCTGACATAAAGAAACATGATATCATGTAAGCCTATTAAATTTGTTATTGTCCATATAACTAGATAACCTAAACCCTAAGGCCCAGTGGGCTAGATATTGGGCTATAACATAAATGCTATAATGGCATGCCTTTGGTACCTCCATAGGTAGTTCTATACTCTGGGTATCGAGGTTTAGTAAAAGTATAACGAGCCAAAGATAATCCAATAGGTCTAGCAGTAATTGTATAACTTCTATGAACATGCAATAATGATTTCAAAGCAACTAATAACAATCACATGCATAACCGAGCAAAGTTCCAAATCCAAGCGTACAACAATGATAAGGAAACGAACAATATATAAACAAACAACTATAAGCTGCACATGGAATATCAATACCTTACAATCGCATTGAATTATCAAACGATGTTTGGGTCAAAATTGTGAGAAAGTTAAAGGTTTTTAGTAGATTCCAACTACAATAACTATCAAGTTAGAAAATTAAATAATGTTAAGACATCCCCACTACAACAAATAGTGGAAGAAACCCCTAAAACTGAAAAGGAGAACACTAACATTGATTGGGTGGATGTTACTATAGATGAAAAACACCCATCGAGTTCACTAGTTGAGCTCATAAATACTAGTGCTCCAAGAATAATGAAGGCCTATAGTGCTTAATAACTTAGCCTATCTAGATGTACATGTACAAAAAAAAAAAAAAAAGTTGTAACATCAACTAGTTAGTGTCAGCTACAGTAACCTAAACACCCGATATCAAAGTTGAGAGAGATTATGTGTTTTGGCGCTATTCAACTGGAGAAATCCCAACACCAACATCCATCCCTAGGTTGAACCAAAAAAAGGTCATACTAAAACTTGATGAAGCAGAAGATAGAACTAAGACCATGTGTAGTGGTTTGGGTGAATAATTCCCTTACCCTAGGGCGTTTACCGCTACGTGTCAGTACAGTCAGCAAGGGACATTATTGGGCGTTTTTCTAAAATGAGTGTCGTGGGGATGTGGGCATTATGTTAAAGGGTGTAAAAAATTAAATAAAAATAAAAAACCAACAAAAAACACCTATTGGATTAAAAAAAGGGAAAAGTTAATGCTATTGGCCAAACACAATCCTTGAGAGCGTGATGTAAATCACGCCAAGTGAATTTTTTTGCCAAAAAACGCTGAAGAACGCCCAAGGGGGCGGGTGCCGGGCGTGATTGGGCTTGATTTGGGAGAGAAAACGCCCAAATATAGCCCACTACGGATGGTCTAATGCACCTAGTGGTATCGATGTCTAGTTGCAAAGCTACATAGGAACACTTGGTCTGACAAATGTCCTCACTATCTTAGAAGTTGTATCTCTGCATTCCTGTCTAAATTATCTTTGTGTTTATAAGCTAAAAGATCACATCTTCTTACAAAATCAAAGACAATCTAAAAAATCTTAATGTTTATTTGCTTTAGGATACTGAAGCATATCCTTTGCACTTAATGAAATGCGCTTAACATTTAGTGTTTGCAAAAGAAAAAAGAAATTTAACTCGGGCATAAATAATGGGTGAGATCATTAAATGCATATGAATGGGTCGATTCTAACTCATTACCTTATGAATGAGTCAAAGTAAAACATTTATCTAAAAGGGGAACCGTTTCCGAAGCATATTTTGTTGATATAAAATATTTAAAAGATTGGAAAAGAGTATATTTGCGGGTCAACCCAACAAGAAACCCGGGCCAATTGAAACTGTAAAAAAATGACTCAAATTCAACACAAACAATTTGAACCGTTACCCAAGCCACCCATCTTGCCACTTCTAAGTAGCTATTAAAACAAGTAATCTATAAGTTACATTTCTCGCTAGAATATTATACAATAAAATGTACGATACTCACATGGGTTGACAGAGATAGCCGATACGAGGGGCCCTTAACGTCCTCTCTTGGGAAAACGTGTCGTCCCTTTACCAGCCCAGTAAAACCATATCTCTAATATGTTATTACTTTTTAGTCACACTTGCATTAAACGGTACTACAAGAGGCCAACCTGTCCCAACCTCATTTTCAATATTGAAGTCCCGTTTAACAAGTTTTCCCTGAATATAAATATCAAATATCCGCCTGTCAAGACTTCTGTATGTAGTTTCGTTAGTATACTGTATTTCGGCGAAGTGGAGATTCACGATGTAATCATCGTTTTGTAAGCAATAGCCGGCATAAGTAAGAGAGAGAGAGAGAGAGGAGAGAGACGTGCGGTTGTGTAAACAGAAGGTAGGTTGTTTGTTGAATCATTCGGCAAAGATGCTACGTAATGGTTTGTTTGAATACTGTCGTTGAGGAAGTCCCCGATGCTACCAAGTATTAGTGATTATAAACTTAATTATGTTATGTTATGTATTTTATGTTCAAATGATATAACACTAAGTATGTGTGTCGATGTATTATTAATGAACCGTTATGTTGTTGTTGGTTGGTGCCGTTTTAAACGGTTGAAACTCCCTCCAAATCCAACCGCCAACAACCGTCACTATATATATATTTTGCCGGCAGTTCTTGTCCGGTACCAAGACATTATCATTTGATCTTGTCCTCTCAAACATTCCTGCATTTCTTGATCATTATGAATCCTAAGTCATTAACAACTTCCGCTGCAAATGTCTGTGACATTCAACAATGTTGAGCCACTACTGAAAGTGACGAAGATCTTTGGGCGACATCATCAACCCTGTCGTGTAAACATTGCTCCGATGAGAAGAAGGAAAGAAAGTGGTTGCAGAGAAGATGCTATTACTGCAACATGCCGGGGCATCAGATCGCGACGTGCAAGGTTAAAGAAGACGATGAGGCCATTCAACTTATTCGCTTAGCGATTAATACAGGGACACAACCACAGAAAGAAGAAGATGACGGTAATCAGAATGATCGGAGAATGGAATACATGGTGACCGGCACAGACAGAGGTTTCTGGTCTGAAATATGGTACGTTAGTAAATCATTCAAAAGGCACTACTCCGGAAATTTAGATATGTTCAAACGAATTAAGAAAATGTATGATGTGGAAACACAAACCGGCGAATGTAACTTCTATTTTGTAAAAGGAATAGGAGTTGTTGAAATGATGACCGGAACTGAAAAAATCCGAATTCAAAGTGTGTTTTATACACCAGATATGGATAGGAATGTCCTGAGTCCTGATCAATTGATCACTCAAGGATATACCGTTAAGTTTTCTGGTGATCACTGCAAGATATATCCAACTTTTAGTGTTCCGGTAATCAATAGAAAGAATGATATCTCTGGTCACACCAGAGAAGATGAAATCGGTAATAGAGAAAAAGAAATGATGTTTAGATCTGAATCCGAGTATGAAACATTCAAGAATGAATACATGAATCAATACTTCGAGAGTTTGAACATATCAGCGGAAGAGCCCGATTGGAATGTAATGATATTGCAGGCAATGTCATTCAATGAATTCCAAGACTGCAAGGCTCTTCTAGATATGTTGGATGATGATGGTTATGTCGGAAAATATAAGTTTTTTTATAGAAAAGAAGTTTGAGGAGATGATAGATTGGTTTCTAAAGGTTAAATTAGAAATCAATACTAGGCCACTGCCTACATATGCCGAAAACAACAGAAAAGTGAGTCTATTAGATCTTTACTTAGCAGTCTAGAGGGAGGGTGGTCACCGGCGAGTGACTGATAATCATATGTGGGCTGTGATCTCAAAAGACATGGGTCTTGATTACAACCATGGAGAACTAATGAGACTTATGTATGCTATGTACCTAGACGTACTAGTTTACTACTATAAGATTAAATCGACTCAACAAGCAGCAGCCGAGAAGGAAATCAAAGAAGATGTTGGAGATAAAAGATGGACCAGAAGCATGGAAATGAATGAAGGCACAAGCATGTAGTCAAGTGCAGAACAAGGAGGAGCAGCCGAGGAACACTACGCTTTCTTTGCTGGAAATGCTGGTATGGATTAAAGCGGCTGCAACAAAGGAAGACGTTCGATTTCAAAAGGGCAGAAAAGACAGTGAATGAAGCTAACGACAGCGTGATGAAGCACTCTCGGAAAGGAAATTAAGTTTATGGGGAGTGAATATTAGTGATTATAAACTTAATTATGTTATGTTATGTATTTTATGTTCGAATGATATAACACTAAGTATGTGTGTCGATGTATTATTAATGAACCGTTATGTTGTTGTTGGTTGGTGCCGTTTTAAACGGTTGAAACTCCCTCCAAATCCAACCGCCAACAACCGTCACTATATATATATTTTGCCAGCAGTTCTTGTCCGGTACCAAAACATTATCATTGGATCTTGTCCTCTCAAACATTCCTGCATTTCTTGATCATTATGAATCCTAAGTCATTAACAACTTCCGCTGCAGATGTCTGTGACATTCAACACCAAGTCCCCAATCGTTATTACGACCTATATGGAAACTTCCTGCACCGCCTTCAACGAAATGTGTTACAAAGTGCAAACCAAAGAGACCATCCGTGTACTTATGGAAAGCTGGGGACCAAATCCAAAATCTTGGTAAACAACAGGGGGCATCCGTGTACTTCACTTATATATTAATATAATATTAAGATAATTCAAAAATGTTTGCTTTGCTCAAATATAAACCACTTACATCTAGGACACGGCATCCTTTGTGCATGTAAGTATATCCTGTCTATTAATGATATAAACGTAAGGAACAGATGGGCATTGTGTAACATGAAAAAGCATGACCCTCTTCCTTATGATGCATAGAATTCGAAACAATGAGAAGCAAAACTGCTTATGCAAAAAGTGAAACCAACATGTTATACTTACAATGTGTTCCCTGATAAAGAACTCTGAAGGGGTATGGTACCAAATCCTACGCCTATCAAATGAGTTACTCTCATGTCGCGCTCGAGACCATACCCCAAGTAAACCAAATCCTTGGCATCGTCGACCTTGCACCGGCTACAAGGGTGTGCCCCCAGTCGCGCGCGAGGTCAGGACCAAGACAGAACCATTTCTAACACTTAATTCCTTTGACAAAAGGTCTGCCTTCCTTGACCTTGCCCCGACCGCACGAGATGTACCCGAGTCGCGCGGAGGGAAGAAGCGCAAGTAAACATCAGACAAGTTCAAAAGGTGCAAGTGGTAGAGCAATGGACCAATAGGCGTTCAACAGGTTGTATCCGATCGTGTTGCACGATGAATAATTGTACAGGAGACAAAATGTACATAAGGACATACACGTGGCACCAATTAGTGTGTGTCGACCACCACTCCACGATCTCCACATAGCTGCTGATGACAGACCAGACAACAAGAACGATCCTCAGGACACGTGGATCCATTCAGCATGCGCCAACTACCCTCTCGCCTGGAATCACTAACGGTCGTGATAGAGGGAGCAGAATGGATATTCCTTGTTGTCATCCTCAGACCCAAGGCCCATCAGCCCATCTCCTTCACAAACCACCTCGGCTATAAATAGAGAACTTCACCAACAGGTTTAAGGATCACTCTCTTGCTCTCTCACTTAATACACACTATTACCCTCAAAACCGATACTTATTCTCTCGTCGGAGGGTGGTTATAAGGAGAACCCCCCTATTCTCCTCCTTGTAACGAGCTTACAGTGTGTTGATTGTTTTGAAGGATCATCTTGGCTGTTTTGGCGAGAACGAAAGAAGATTAACCTTATTTTGTCGAGGCACAAACCATAATATAATCACCAGATTAGTTTGGTGTTTCTTCATTAGTACCCACCTGGGGCCCACCGATTTCTACAACCACTTTTCATCTTCTTTTTGAGCTATTACTATTGATCAATCGCTGATTGAGGTTTTCCTTTTCCACCGTTCGGTTAAAATTTTCAAATGGGCATGGCAGCGGACAACGCGCATGTCCAAAACCAACCCATTGACGACTACGCCGAAGGTGAATGCACAGATGTTGGAGCCATGCACGCAAGCGATACTCGTACCGCCCAAACGGTGACTCCAACAAGTCAGGGCACTAGTCCTTCAGCACCAGCAATGTCAAGATTACCAGAGGGAGAGACTCCCACTTCATGGTATGCAAAAAGTCAGGCGACGCTGAACCTCATTTATGCACAACTCTGCACGCAAATAGGACCAGCACAAGCCCAAATGCAACAAACTCCGATGGTGACACACCAATGGCAAGGCAACTGAACTATGAAACGCCGCACCAGGAACAAACGTGAAGGCAACAATACGACAGGTCACCATCACCTCGAAGGCAAAGTGCTCGCACCACGCGCGACACTTGTGACGAATCAGAAAGCTACTATGACACTCACTCTCAGTCCTACCGAAAAACTCTGTTGAGTAGCCAGCTCGGGCCGTGCAACATAAACGATGAATGGGGTAAAAACACTAATGAATCTGACTCAACGTACCAACAAGAGGAAACTTCATCAGTCTTCAGTCGTTTACTAAGAAACCATGAATCTTATAAGCCAAAGACGCGCACAGTGTACAATGAATTGGCAGAGCAAGATTTCAGCCTCGTTTACAGGCCAGCTGCAGCAGAGCTTTCCAGGTTCACCCGGAACATCGCTCTGCACCCTTGAAAAAGCCAAACTTCCACAAGATATGGGTAAGTTTCACGGCCTAACTGACCCAGATGATCATGTATAACTGTTTATAAGTGTTGGCGTGGTGGGAGGATGGACCATGCCTATGTGGTATCATCTTTTTGTGCAAACCCTGACAGGGGCGGCTCGCGCGTGGTTTCATAACCTCCCTACAGGTAGAATAAAATCATGGCCAGATTTTCAAGAAAATTCCCTTGCTCATTTCAACCAACAGAGGCGTTACAAGCGACACGTCAGAGGTAATGAATATCTGGAGGCGCAAAAACGAAGGTATGGAAGATTTCATCACTCGCTTTAACAAGGACTACTTGGAAATATGGGGCGTTAGCGAAGACCTCTTGCACACTCACTTCAAGAAATCAATACGCTGTGATTGCCTGATTAGGACTATCACATAAAGAGATGGGATGCCGAAGTAATGGGATAAGTTGATGGCGGCAGCTGACATGACTGGCGTCCTGCGCGACATGACTGGCGTCCTGCGCGACATTACCGAACATTGCTTAAACACCTTCCCATCCATTGAACTTGTTGTTTAAAGAAAGCGCAGTCTTGGTTCTGAGAAGACCAAAACAATGAACGGACAAGTTTCAGAATTGTTGAAAGATGGCATATTACGCGAGGTGAGGTTCCAAACTTGGGTAGCGAACCCAGTAATGGTCGAGAAGTCGAATGGGGGTGGCACATGTGCGTAGATTACAAGGATCTTAACAAGGCTTGCCCCAAAGATTGTTATTCTCTGCCCGAGATAGACAAAATGATCGACTCTCTCGCGTCATTCCGATGGAAGTGTTTTTTTTTTTTGGATTGTTACAAGGGTTACCATCAAGTGCAAATGGCCCTCAAGGATGAAGACAAAACGGCATTTCGCACAGACATGAGCATTTTCTATTATACCAAGATGTTGTTCGGCTTGCGCAATGCCGACACAACCTATCAGCGTTTAATGGATCAAACCTTCGGCGATGACATCAGGAAGTACGTCGAAGTATACATTGACTACATGGTAATCATGAGCCTAAAGGAGGATAAGATGTTGAAAGACATAGAAAAAACCTTCAAATCATTGAGCAGCGTCAACATGAAGCGCAACCCGAGCAAGTATTCGTTCGGAATGGAGGAAGGTAAATTTTTGGGATTTATGGTAACAATGGGTGGATTCAAAGTGAACCCTGAGAAGGTACAAGCCATTGAGATAATGCCATCTCCCAGCAACATAAAGAAATGCAATGGCTGGCAGGCCAGCTGGCCACGCTGAATCGTTTCCTGTCCAATCACGCCACAAAATCTTTTACTTTTATAAGCATGCTACGCAAATGCGTCAAAAAAAACGAGTTCATATGGACAACTAAAGCTGAAACTGCCTTCAATATTTTTTAAAAATAAAATAACTTTTATATACTTTATTATTTTAAAAAAATACACCATAATATTTTTTATTTTTAATATGAGTATAATATTGCTATATGTTTTTTTTTTTTTTTCAAAATGATGTTTTAAAAACTACTAAATATAGCATTTTAAAGCTATTGTGCTGGTTTTGATTGTGTTGGTTGTGTTATAGTTTCAAACTTGTTTTGTGTTGATTCTATGTGCCGATTTCGAAACTTTTTAGGCTGGTTTCAATATCATTTGTACTAATTTCGAAGCTGCTTGTGTTGGTTTTGTTTGTTCTAATTAGCACATCAACATAATCAACTTAAATTGTTGATTATGTTTCTTAGTATAAATTGTAAAACATGCATGTATAATCAACACATTAATTTACAAAAAAAAAAAAAAAAAAACAAATATATTTTTCTAATCAGCACAACAATGTATATGCAATCAACACATTTATTTACTCAAAACTTTACGTATATAAAAATATCTAAAGTGCACGAAAATATGGATATTCTAACTAATTTTATGATTGTTATATTAAGGATATTATACATAAATATTAAATGTTTGCAAGGACTAAATTATCTTTATTGGAAGTTAATAATTTATGACATGTGTCAAATTCTAATTGATTGTTAGATTTTTTATAAAAATAGTGTTTGTATATGATCTTATGCCTATGATTTAATAGCAAATAAATATATGAGTCGTTTGTATATGATCTCATGCCTATGATTTAATAGCAAATAAATATATGAGTCGATTGATATGATAGCAAGCTGGCATCCGAAAAGTATGGGTCGTGTACCGGTAAAACATCTCTCTTCAAAATCGTTTACAAATTTATTTTATGTTTGGGAAAAAGCATCTGATTTTATTTCAAATAAAGTACATTATCCCCTCTACAACAATAACTTCAAACACATGCTTGTTATTCCCATATTTGAATCAATATGAACCAATCTATAGCTGGTGATCGCTATAAAATAAAACAATAACGCAATAAAAAGATTTGGCAAAAGCACAAAACCGACTTTGAATCAAGTAGAAGCGATATGCACTTGACCGAATCCTTATGCTTCACTGATGTAGCCAGTTTCTTTTCCCTTAGACAATACAATAGTCTTGGAAGTGTAAAATGAAGAAAGTGTTTCATACGCCTTTGTTCCAGCAAGAACATTAACCCTCTCCGTCGGATGAAACGCATCCCAGAAATAATAGTTTTGCCTATTGCTACACGGTACTTGATTTGGAGCGCATTGTCCTTTGCCACTAGTGCTTGAAACCGCACAACATGGTGTATCAGTGACATTTAAGTCTGTACAGATAGACATCGGCACGTTAGTTTTAGAACCAATAATATGTTGAGAACAGTGAGGACCAGTTTACACATTTGTATATAGTGCTTTGAAGATAATCAAAGTGGTTGGCATGACAAAGTGTGGCAGTAATGTAAGCATCTTATGTATCACATTTAAAACAGTACAGACAAATGCATTATGTTTGTTCTCATAGATCTTCCAAATATTTGATCAATTTAACATGTTAAATAAGTTTGTTTAATCATGATAAAAAAAATAACGAAAGTGACAACTTACCATTAGGATACTCAAAGGAACCGTCGAGTAAGATGAACTTCGCATCAACGAGTTTGTTGTTTAGATCATTTATGGTCGTATTGAGATGGGAGTTAAATAACATGATTGCGCTATTAACCTCATCCACACATGAGTTCATGCCAAACTCGTTCATGATCCCTGGGGTACAACCCGAATAACCAGCTGCAAAGATCCCAAACATTCTAGCTCCACTTTTGTACAAATCCTGCGGATTTATAGAGCTTGTTTTCATTATATTCATTTGAAACGACGTACAATGTTTGTGTTTGTGCTTTGAATACGAACCTGAAGCTGTCGAGAATATTGTTCGATGAGAGCTTGCGCATATTGTTCTGGTGTATATACACTACTCGTCTTATAGTATTTTGGAAGGAAGTAGTTGTTAATATAGTCGTTGTTGCCCATTCCGACAGTGTATATACACTTGTTAAGGTATTTTTTTGTTTCAACGAGACTTCCCTTTCCAATCAAGAAGGTGAGTCGTAAAATTGTGATCCAGTGGTTTTTTATTTGATTATCCAAGCTTATTCGACCACCCTGCAACAACCAACTTTTACTATTGATGAGTAAATAATCGACAACTGCAATCCGCTAAAGTTCATGATACATTGATGATTATGAATGTAACTTTGTAAAAATGATTCCAAGATGATATAATATATATCATAATGTAAATAATATAACGATAGAAAAATTACACAAAATTGATAGATAAACGGACAACAAGCCGCTACAACCCTCTTTTAAATAGCAATCTGTTAAATAACCAACGGTCCATATGGCGTTAGTGGTGGGTAGTCAGTCATACTCGTGTTATACAAATAACTAATATTTATTCGTTAAATTGTTAAGATGACATTTTTTTATATTTTGAAAAAACTACTATGAGCATAACAAATACAATTAAAATAATATATATTTAATTTGAATAGTCTTTTATAAATATTATGTATTAATCAAGATCGGCTCAACCTTTTAGGGGGAGGGGGTTACCCCTGCGGCGCACATCGTTGCTAGTCTTATCGCTAGTGCCCAACGGGTAGGGGTGGGTTGGGTGGTTGTCACTCGGTATAGGGGAGAAGTGAAATTGTATTCTTATTTTTTTTTCACTTTAATCTTTCATTTATATAGTTTTTTGTATTTTTTTATTATTTGGTACTGTGGTAATGGACATAGAGGGGTTGATGGAGGAGATGTGAGTGAGGGAAGAGTTGTAGGTTTGGAGAAGAATGGTATGAGGTTTTGTTTTTATTTTTTAATTTATATTTTTATTTTAGTGATGAAAATTTATTTATGTTTTTAAATTCTCTTTATATATTATACATCTTTCTTTTTTATAAAACAAAAACTAAGTATTTTTGTGTGATTGAGATTATTGTTTTTTAAAGAGTGAATTAGTTTAAAATTATGTGTTGAATGTTTAATATTAATGTTTAGGAATGTAGTAATTTTAATTTTAGGAATATATTAAGTTTTATTTTTAAGAATGCATAAATGATTTAAGTGTTTAATTATTGGGACAATTGCATATTTCTCCTTAAAAAACTGCTTAATTACGTATTTACCTAACTAAAAAATTAAAATTGCATATATCCCCTTACTTAACTATTAAAATTGCATATATCTCCTTCCTTAACTAATATAATTGCAAATTTACCCATTTTGATTTATTTTATTAAAAACAAGTTATATAATGACTTGTTTTACCCTTATTTTTACTAAAACTTAAAAAAATACAAATTTATTCATTTTTACTAGTCTTAGTGGATTTGTCACAATTCTTAAAAAAAATACATATTTATTCATTTTTACTGTTTTTATCAAAACTTAAACACTGAAATAAACCGCTAAACTAGTAAAATGAATAAATATGTATTTTTTTAGTTTTAGTAAAAATAAGTGTAAAAAAGTCATTATATAACCTGTTTTTAATGAAATAAATCAAAATGTGTAAATTTGCAATTTATTAGTTAAGAAAGGGGATATATGCAATTTTAATAGTTAAGAAAGGGGATATATACAATTTTAATTTTAAGTTGGGTAAATACGCAATTAAACAGTTTTTTAAGTGTAAATATGCATTGTCCCTTGATTATTTATGTGTTAATATGTAATTAAAAAAGAAAAAAATGAGGAGAGTAGGAAAGTATAAGTGGTGTCACTAAAGAAGGTAATTTAGGATAGTGGATGGTCTAAGTAACGTGGTGCGATATGATTGTCGAGACCTGGAGTAGTGAGTCTAGGTGGCCCTTCCCCTCTTAGGGGTCTAAGGTGAATTTTAAAACCAGGGCTCGTTTTGAAAGAACAATATATACACATTTTCTATGTACAATTTTAGAGAGACGCAATCACACCTATCAAGGTCCAAATAGGTTTTAGTGAAATAAAAACCCTCTCAAGTATGCTGATTATGAATTAGCTATTCACATCTTTTGTCAACCCCGTAAAATCACACAAGGTGAATCACCTATTCACATCTCCGTTCAAAAAAGTAAACATATTCACGTCTAATTTGTAAAACCACAAAAATATTCAAAAAGAAAAACGAAGAGGTTGAGTGAACATCTTTTTGTCAAACCCGTAAAATCAAACAAAGTGAATCACCTATTCACATCTCCGTTCAAAAAAGTAAACATATTCACGTCTAATTTGTAAAACCACAAAAATAACCAAAAAGAAAAATGAAGAGGTTGAGTGAACATCTTTTTGTCAAACCCGTAAAATCAAACAAAATGAATCACCTATTCACATCTTCGTTTAAAAAAGTAAACATATTCACATCTAATTTGTAAAACCACAAAAATATTCAAAAAGAAAAATGAAGAGGTTAAAAAGAAAAATGAAGAGGTTGAGTGATGAAAGAGTTGTGATCACAAAAAAAATAAAAAATGATTACGAATAGAATTTATTCAATTACTAAAAGAAACTAAAGCCTCCCAGTGACCAAAGTTTCAGTGTATTTTAAGGTTGATCGCCCGGATATTAATCTTAAAGTTAAGATCCCATACAAAGTTTAGGGGCTGTTTGTTATTCTTTTAATAATCATTCAGATGCTATCTCTTAATGGTTTAAAACCTCTGAATGAATAAGAGGTAACCTCAAGTCCGAATGCTTAAGTGGTAACCTCTAAATGGTAAATCATCACATGTCACATTCTTCTACCTTCTCATTGGTAAAATTCTTAATGATTCAATTAAAAGGTACCATCTTAATGACTATTCAGAGGCTACCAAACAGCCCCTTAGTCATTTTCTTATTTTCCTTTATCTACTAATTCCACCATGTTTTTAACACTAAAATAACTTTTATAACTTTTGTATTTTATTAAAAAAATATACTATAAAATCAAGCATTTCTGTATTTTTAACATCAAGCATTTCTTTATTTTTAACATGGGTATAATTTTACTATATTTAAAAAATGACTTTTTAAAAAGAAAGTTACGAAACAGTGTTTTATAGTTGTTCTGATAATCAACATATATAAAAGCAACACAAGAATTTGTATAATCATCACATACATATATAATTATAACCAGCACATACGTATATGATTATAACCATCACATAATTTATGTAAACAACACATAGGTTTGTATAACTGTGTATATAAATATAACCAACACATAATCAGTACATGAATTTGAAATTGCTTCCATGATTTTAGAATTTTTAGAAACCAACTCTAAACTTTTATACAAAAATATCCTTCATACATTAAATAGAGGGATGACACACGTAGGGGTGTTCATGAGCCGAACCGAACGGAGGTATGCTCGTACTCGGTTCGGTTTGAAACCGAGCCGCTCGGTTCGGTTCGGATTTAGGAAATCGAGCGGAAATCTTATGCTCGTGCTCGGTTCGGTTTAAAACCGAGCCGCTCGGTTCGGTTCGCTTTTGCTCAGTTTTATTTAGGATTCCTACAAAGTCATTTATTCACCAAAATTCATTGTTATAAATACACACTTAAATAATTCAGTACGTCCATTAAAAACAAATTCAAAGGCACCAAAATTATCAAAACTAGAAAAAAAAACTGTGATAAACCTCCAACAGAATAATATTCTACAAAATAAGAATCAAATTTGGGATATATACAAAAAATACGAATGAATTAAAGAAGAGGTGTTTGGTGTGGGTACTTCAAATCCCAGAGTGGTTATGCGTTTTGATTGACCGGCGGTGGAGTGGTGGATGGCCGACGGTGGAGCGGTTGTATGGCGGACGGTGATTCTTGCGGACGAGGGATGTGGACGGTGGAACTGGATCTGGATGGATGTCAGCTGGATGTGTGACTTGAGAGTTGAGAGAGATTAGGGTTTTCTTTCTTTCTTTTTTTAACTGAAGAAGGATTATAGTATATGAGTATTCTAGGGTAGTTTTGGATGTCGGCTAGATATGTCAAATGTCTATATTTAATAAATATATATATATATATATCATAATAAAATAAATTCGATCGAAACCGAACGAGCGACGAGCGAGCGTACCTATGCTCGTGCTCGGTTCGTTTTTAAACCGAACCGAGCTGCTCGGCTCGGTTTTAACCGAGCAAGGAATCGAACGAGCAAATTTCCGAGCTTTTTCGAACGATCGTCGAACGATCTTCGAGCGCCGAGCAGTTTTGACAGCCCTAGACACACGGCAGGTTATGAATGGTTCCTACTGGTTTTTTTACAATGAAGTTTGTATATAATCCTTAGGGCTGTAATTGAGGCGAGTCGAGTTGGGCTAAGCTCGAATTTAAACAAGCTAGCTCATCTTGGCTCAATTATTTTTTCGAACGAAAAGTCTAGTTTAGCTCAGCTTATAAAAACTTTGAAACTTAAGCCCATTCGAGCAGTTAAGTTTTTATTAGTTTTCTAAAATACAAAAATAAAATTAACACACATTTCTAATATATATTATACACACACATGCATACGATACGAGCTATCGAGTCGAGTCATCGACTCGAGCCGAGCATCACTGGCTCGAGCTCAGCTCGAAAACAAAACGAATTATTTTCGAGCGAGCTTTTTTTGAGCTTTTTATGAGCGATTTTCAAGCGAGACTCGGTACGCGAGCTTTTTGAACAACCCTAATTATCCCACCGTTATTAATCTTATTCTTAAAAGAGTTAACTGTCATTTTCGTCCCTGTGGTTTGGTCACTTTGGCCATTTCAGTCCATTTTTCAAAAATGCGTCATTTTCCTCCCCGACGTTCTGTAAAGGTGCCATTTCAGTCCAAAAATCATAACCCAGTTAAGTCGGTTAGTAAATAAGGACTGATTGTGTAAATTTGTAACATAAATGACTGATTGTGTAAATTTGTAACACCACCACCACTAGCCCTGCCACCACCACCACTCCGCTGCCACCACCACCACCACCCCCACCGTCGCCGGTTCTCTCTCCCGCCTCCTTCTCTCTCTCTCTCTCTCTCTCTCGTCGTTATCTCTCTCTCTCTCCGACTGTGATGATGATTGATGAAGATGAGTTGCAGGTTGTCGGTTTTACAGCGGTGAACGGAGGTGATGACAGAGGTGAACGGTGGTTTACGGTGAAGTGGTGGTGGGTTATGCTGATGGTGCAGCGGTGAGGAGACGGTGGTGTTAATGGTTGTCGGAGGTGACTGCGGTGTTCGGATTGTGCGGTGATGAGGAGTGTGTCGGAGTAATGACGATGGAACGAGAATGTGATGGTGAATCGGTGAATCGGTGATGGTGAATCGGTGATGAACGAGAATGTGATGGTGCGGTGATGAACGATGAACGAGAATGTGCGGTGGCGGCGGCAAACATCGCGTTTGCTTCAAATAGAAGCCTCCGGATATTACCCCGCCAAGATACGGTCTGTTTCAAGCTTTGTTCGATCCACTCAGACGACGACAAATTCATCATCATCATCGCCTCTATTAATAGTTGTTTTCCCTCATAATGTTGCCTCTACCAGGAGCAAGACCAAAAGAATACCAATATGTTTCCATTGTATTGTGGGAAATAATATTTGAAGGAAGCAACAGTAACAGCAGCAACAACATTATCATCAATCATCCTCCAATCCCATCTGTGCATCTCTCTCCAACGAAACCAAAATCTCTCTCACCGGAGCCTAGTTCCTCTGAGCAATTTCACTTTCAACTTATTCATCATACTATGGTGGTGATTGCAGAGCATACACCAATCCATCCATCATTTTTCATCAACAGTCACCGTTCATCATCGTCATCATCTCCGTCAACGATCACAACGATCACCAAGCACATCACCACCGCTGTGTTCGGAGTTCTCGAGACCACCGTTCCCGATAACCACCTGAACTTAACCTGAACCTCACTCCGGTCATCGTTCACCACCATTGTTCACCTCCGTTCATCGTCGTCATCCTCTCCGACAACCCTCGTTCACCGCCGACCTCCGTGGTGAATGAGGTGGAGATGGTGGTATGAGATGTTGGTGGCAGATCGGAGTGGTGGTGGTGGCAGTGGCTGTGGTGGCAGTGGCTGTGGTGGCGGTGGTGGCTGTGGTGGTGGTGGTGGTGGCAGTGGCTGTGGCTGTGGTGGCGGTGGTGGCGGTGGTGGTGGAGGCAGCGGAGTGGTGGTGGTGGCAGGGCTAGTGGTGGTGGTGTTACAAATTTACACAATCAGTCCTTTATGTTACAAATTTACACAATCAGTCCTTATTTACTAACCGACTTAACTGGGATATGATTTTTGGACTGAAATGGCACCTTTCCAGAACGTCGGGGAGGAAAATGGCGCATTTTTGAAAAATGGACTGAAATGGCCAAAGTGACCAAACCACAGGGACGAAAATGGCAGTTAACTCTTCTTAAAAATATTAGATTATTACTTTTTGTAACAGTAGTAGTAGTTATGATGATGGCGTTGTAACATTATTGATAATAACGAGAGTTGATCATCAGATGATTCAGATACAACCATGGTTGTAAAACAAGGATTCCAATGTTGAGTACTCCCCGAGTAGTTGCTACAAGGTAGGATGTCGAGGCGACTTTCTCTGACTACGCCTAATTACTCGGAATCGGTCAAACGCGGTCAACCTCGGCTAAAATCGTATCTAGTATGTCAACTCGGGCCGAGTTTGACTTAAAAAATAACAAAATATAATTTCTATGCCTATCATATTAAAGAATGAATATCATTCTCACGTATTTTTTAGATATTAGTAAATTTATGTTATTTGACATATATTTAATTTCTAAAAACTAATTTCTTTATAATTTAACATGTCCGAGTACTTTCCACCAAGTCCAAGTACTCTTAACTCCCCGGTCAACCGACTAGGGAGTGCCTAGTGACTTTTCCAACCATGGATAGAGCAGCATTGGATCCGTCGGTAGCCATTACCACTGTGTGTGTGAAATTTAGGGGAAAATGAAGAGAGAGAGAGAGAGAGAGTGATTTGTGTTAAAATGGCGAATTCGGAGGTACGGAGCCTTTTAAGTTTTAACCTCACGTGACTTTTATCAAAAAGTTTGACTTTGTCAAATCAACAGTCCATTTGGTATATGTGGTGGGTAGTCAGTCATACACGTGTTTTCCCATATCTATTGCATAGCAAAAAAAATTTGCTGCATAACAAGTTTTATTCATAAATACACTTTATTTATTTACCAATATATAAGAAGTTAATAAAACAAGCCCGATATATATACACAAGTGCACGTGTTCAACGTGTAAGTAGAGAACTTCGAAACAAGTACTAGACAAAACATATGCAACAACAAATAGTAGAATGGATTATGCGATATACATTACAAAACTATTTTACATACTCCAGTGAACAAACATCTAAAGCTTCATGACATACTACAAAGGTTTAAAAAGTTACATATGTATCAGAGCTAAAGATTTAAAAGAACATCCTATATTAATTTATCCAAAACTGCCTAATACTCATCACTTAAATTCACAAACTAAATAAAATGGCGGACTCATTTTAAAGGAAATATGAGTCATATGACAAGTAAATTTTAAAGGTAATTTCAAAATCTATAAGTGAGAAAACGTACCAAATGTTGTCCAGTTTCGGCTCGAATTCCAGCTGCCCCAGACGCATAATTTACCCCAGTAACGATTTCCCCGCCTTTTGCAGTTGCAAAAGGCGGTATGAACTTATCGAACCCAAGTAGTTGAGCTGTTTAAAACAAATAACATCAAATAATGCGCGGTTAAAATACTAGTGTTGGTGTTCCTTTGTATAAATTGAGAGAAAAGGATACCAATAACATCTGCCGTGTTTCGGCCATTGGAAAACCGGCCGGTGGGGCCGTCTGGGAAGTCGATCCCATACGGTGAGAAGTTAACTTTTGCTTCGGTGAGAAGGCGGTTGTTGTTGCCGTTATCCATTAAAGAATCTCCAAATATGAAGTAACATGGGACTTGAGGGTCATCGTTAGCTCGTAGTGTGGTTGCAACCATTAGAAACACCAAGATTTGAGTGGTGGTCACCATCTACCCCTTGTCTTAAGCTATATCCGCCCCTGATCTCCACAGTCAAGTACTATGGGTTGTCGGAGGTGGTCCAAGTTGCATATGGCTCCAAGACTGGTGATATGTATATATAGATACTATATCACCTAACTTATTAATACGAAATTATGAATGGTCCATTTATGTACTGGCGTGAATATATTTATAATATTATTCAATTAATATCACAGTTAAAAACCATTTAAAATTTTATATTTTTTATTTTATTGAATATAGTTTAGAATATCAGAATTGTGTATATCTTTTTAAACTCCTTGTTCTGCATAGTAAACAAACGATATAATTTAAATCTTAACTCTCCACTCGAACATGTAACCTAAAATATCTAACTGGTAATCTGTCAAAATTAAATTGATTTAGGGGGAGGATATAACACAAGTGTATAAATGTAATAAAATTTTAGAATAAATATATTTATATTATTATTTTTGAAGTAATATTATTGTTGAAAAAAATAAGTTGTTATAAATGTCATTCATATGGTATTATTTATTGATATAAATTTTTTTTATTTGTTTTTAGTACATTGTGTAACAGGCAGGGCGGTTCTTAGAAGGCCTATGGCAGGGCCACGGTCCGGGCAAGTTTTTCGGCCATAGTGCTAATTTTCCGCATTTCGATCGAAATTTTTTATATATACTATGTTTGGCCCGGGCTTGCCCGAGCTTTTTTTAGTGCCCGTGTCTTTCGGCCTTGGCACGTTCAACGGGCAAGATCCGCCACGTACTGGTAACAGGTTGTATACTTGAGGGGCTTTAGTGGAATATTGAAGGGTGTCGGTGCATTTTGCAAGAAGTGTGGCATGCAAAGTTGTTGAGATCCTGATATATAACTGGTATTAGGGTTTTGAGATCAGATTTGATCTCTCTTGTTCTCTCTGTATCATCTTGTTGAGTCTGTAAGGGTTTGTTTATATTGATCTCGTGTGTGAGCTCATCTTTTATTCTGTATCATTTTTTAGTCTGTATTGATATAGATAAACGGATAATCTGTATCGGTTGATTTGGACAGTTTTATTGTTCTTCAGATCTTACATTCAGTAAGATCAAGGTTATTGGTTGGTTGTTTTTCTGGTTTGGGTTAGTAATAAAGTTTTGTCACTATATTTTGTGTTCTGGTTCTTTTATTGTTAGTATCATAGTTTTCTACGATTAATATTATATACGCTTAAGGTAATGTATGAAAATTATCTTTGAAAACTAAGGGAATTAAAAATGAATTTAACATGTTAAATAATTTTAGAACTAAATACATAATAGAACCAGGTAGTTCGGATCGCAATTCCAGTCATAAAAATCCTTTTGCGACTTAAATTACCGTTACCAAAATCTATGTTGTTAAATAAATTTTGTGACCGCTTTTAGCGATCTCTATTCATTTCTGTCTCAAATATTGCGAACTTCTGTTTTGCAAAGCCTTTAATGTTTAGAAGAAAAAAAGGTTGGCTTTACTTACAGGGTTTCGTCCGGTGACAAAAGTTTTAGTTTCAATCCTTCACAACTTGTTTCCTACAATCACCGTAACATTTAAGTACTGTTGATGCAACAAATAATAGACCAAGGATAGTAGCTGGGCTGGTTAGGCAAAATGGTTGAAGGGTTCAACTTTTCCTAACGCAGGTCGTGGGGTCCCCCCACGTTTGCAAGACGTGGAGAGAGGTTCACTAGATTGTTTTTGTTGTTTGCTGAAGATCCTTCTCTGAAATGTGTTCAGATTCGGATGTGTAAGCAAAATGAATGTGTGTGTTGAATGTGAAAGCAAGTGACTTGCATGAAGCAAGTACTCGAGAGCAATGATCAGAGATTCCCCAAGAATCAGAGCTGATCCGAATGTCCACTTCAGTAAAATTTATACGAGAAGACATCACTCAAAGAGGAATGTGTTTGACTAGTGACCATGCTTGCAGTGGGGGACTTACCCTTTCAGGGGTTGAAGCCTTTTGACCCGCGGATAAAAGAGTGTGCTCTGTGGACCTGCGTTGCTTTTGCGGCTGGTGAGTTGGTGAAGCAATCCAGAGACGTGACCTTTTACTGTTCCCGCATTGCTTTATCTCAACTCCCCATGTTTTTAACCTTTGAACCATTTTGCCTTTTAAGCATTTGCGTATTTAAGTCATTTATATTTGGTCTTGGGCTACCCCCGTCATCAGCCCCCCAAGTCAGAGGTTTTTGGGAAATGAGCTCAAAGACTTCTGACTTTTATACATGTATTTTACTGTCTAAGGGCTTCAAGGGTTCAAAGCTTGAAGGGTTGGAAACGGTTGAGGTTTTCAAATTTGAAAAAACTAACAATTGATTTGATTGATGTGTGTGAGTTTATAGGTCGGCGGTTTTTTACAGGGAATGGTTTAATAACTATCATAATAATTTTTATTTTGATCATTATCCTTTTTATTTGAAGACTCACAAAATTTTTTCCACTTTCCCTTCAAGTTTTCCTCTGCGTTTTCTTTCCGTCTTCAGGTTAGTTCCGGTTTTTTCCCTATTTCCTTGTTTTCTTCTTATTTTCTGCAAAATGGGTGCTCGTAAGGATTTGTCAAAATCCTTTTCTCGATTAACCCAGGAAGAAGTAGAATTGTTTTGTATGGAATATGGTATTGGGACCAAGTTTAAACCAACTGCTCCTGCTTATGATGTACCGATTGACAAATGTCCGGCTGGTTTTATTGCTCTTTATTGTCGTCACTTTGAGTTTTCGAACCTACGTTATCCGTTTTCCCTCTTTGTTTTAAATTTATTGGAGTATTACCGAGTCTCCTTTGGTCAGATTCACCCAAAGGGCATGGCTAGGGTTTTACATTTCGAAGTTTTGTGCCGTGCCCTTGGTTATGATCCTTCGCTTTTGCTTTTTCGTCGATTTTTCCGATTGGCCAAAAACGGTGATTGGTTCACCTTTAAAACGTCCAAATTTGATGCTTGTCTTATTTCTTCCATGGTTACCACCCTTGGTACCTGGAAGGATCGTTTTTTCTGGGTCTCTGATTCTATTGTCCTTTTCAAGATGGCATGGAGGCACCCGGATGCTGTTCTCAATGAACCGGAACCTTCTGAATCCGATTTGAATGACGCGCTTTTCTCAAAGCCATCCGGGAGTGCCCTTCAAGGGTTCGTCCCTTTCCTGAACATTTTCTAGTCTTGTTAGGGGTTAGTAAAGTGTGGGAAAAGGCCAATCGGGATCCGGTTCTGATGAGGAATGGCACGGGTATGTTTTTTTCTTCTTCACTCCCTTTGTGTTTTCCTTAATTTATGTCTTATGTGCTTTCTGTTTTGTTCTTATTTGCAGTCATGTCTGCCCTAGATTTCATCGAGAGTGACGATACTTCTGATGTTGCGTTTGAAGATATTCCAGTTATTCCTAAAGAGAATGTTGTAGTTAAAGGTGCTGAGCAAAGGTTTGAGGGTACTGGGTATGTTAGTGTCTCCAATGTGAAGGGTTTTTCTAAGCCTATTGCCCCCAAGGCTTCAACCCGTCGATCTACTCACCGTTTACTCAAGGGTGCTCCTCAATCCACTTCTATTGAACCAGTGGAGTTGAGTGATGATATTGAGGCTTCTGGAGATCAAGGTGTTGAAGTGGGTGTTGAGAAGGAAAAGAAGTTGGTTATTCATGGGAAGAAGAAGACCCCGGCCCAGAAGGTTATCTCTACTCCTGTTCAAGGTTCTTCGAGCAGGGACGTTGAAGGGTTTGATCCGGATGAGGTGTATGTGCCCAGTTGGTCGGTGAAGGTTGATGATAGTTTCAAGGATGTTGTTGTTTGCGAAGATGTGTTGAGCCACATTGCTCCTCCTTCGGTACATGACACCATTGCTGAGATGGATGATGACATGATGCTGTCTCGCATGATTTTGAGCACTTGCAACCTTGCTGCCATGCTTCCTCAAGGAGTGGCTCGTTTTCGAAAGAGGATGCATGAGTATGAAGAATTTTCTAAGAAGAAAGAAAAAATGAAATCTTCGATGGCTGCGATGAAGAAAGAGATAAGTTGTTTTGCTGAGAAGGAAGAGGCCTGGGTCAAAAAGGTTGGTGAGTTGACCCGAAGGCATGAGATTGAGTTGGGTGATCTTAAGAAAAGCTTTGAGGCCGATCGGTTGAAGCTAAAGGCAGATAGGGAGGCTTTGTCTGTTCAGCAGAAAGCCTTTGATGAGGAGAAGGAAGGCTTGAAGGGTTTGGTTGCCCGGGCTACCAGCGATAACCAATGGTTGATTGAGCAAGGTTTCCAACAAGTTGTGACTTACCTTCTTCACTCCAATGAGTTCAACTCCGCTCTTGGTGAAGTTTACACTAAATTGCTCAACTTGGGGAAACATCAAGGTCTTATCGCTGGCTACAAGTTACATGAATCTGGGCATCCTTTGGAAAAGTCTCCCTTATTTCGTCCTGAAGCTTCTGAGATCTTTAAGAGTTCTGTTGAACAGATGGAGAGGCTGACTTACCCGTATGTTAGCCAAGTTTCTACTTCTTTTGGTAAGCCACTTACTGTTTTGCAGGAGTTAAAACCAGAAGGCCTTAATGAAAAAGTCTGTTCTGAAGTCTTGGGTTCCCTTTCAAGGAAGCGATCTTACACTGGGGATAGTGATGACACCCTTTCAGAAGGGCCTGATCCTTCGAAGGATGCAAGCTTGGAGGCTTCAGCGGTAGGTGGTGATGGTGGTATAAAGGCTAAGAAGTTAAAGAAAGCGAAGAAGGCTAAAGGTGAAAGTTCTAGGGTTTCAAAGCCTCCTTCTGATGCTTGATGGACATTCGTAGCTTTCTTAGCACTTTGAAAAACAATTTGTGGTTTGTAATGTTAACTTTGAACAATATTAGGTTTTGCAGGAACCCTTAAGGTTCCTATTATGTGGTTGTGTTTTAGGCCTGTATGGCCGTTTGAACAATTTCTACACTTACAAGTCACTAGGACTTGTTTTAACTTATGTGTGGATGGTTGAAAGTCTTTCAAGGCTTTCTTTGCTATGTTACTATGTTTAACTATTTTCTTATGTTGTGTTTTTTATACTTGTGCCTATTTTGTTAAGGTATCTTGGTTGGCTTCAAGCCTTTAAGCTTTTTGGCAATCCCGTATGTAGGTTGAAGCCTTTAAGCCTTTAAGGTTTTGAGTTGTTACGTATGTAGCTTGAAGCTTTTAAGGCTTCTTGAATTTGCGACTTTGCTCGGTTTGTATCTTTGAGTTTTTATAACTTTTTGTTCAAGTTGTTGCATTGTTCCT
The DNA here is from genome assembly GCA_030545235.1 of Helianthus tuberosus. Classification (NCBI taxonomy): domain Eukaryota; kingdom Viridiplantae; phylum Streptophyta; class Magnoliopsida; order Asterales; family Asteraceae; genus Helianthus; species Helianthus tuberosus. The sequence continues at coordinate 125,350,712 of CM060352.1, forward strand.
TAGGTTATTTCTGTTTTTTTTATCTTTGCCTTTGTCAAGTTTGTGTTGTCTTTATATTTTTTATACCTTAAAGGGTTCAGTGCTGCAGTCCCTTAGCCTTGGCATTTTTAACAAAAAGACATAGCACCTATCCTATTCATCATTTTCTTTTATTTGATTTTGTAAGCCTGTTTGTTGGTTATTTTTCTAAGGCTTAAGGAACGTTTGGTGTAGGCTGTTCAAACCTGTCTATGAGACCATTTTGTTTTTGATAATAAGTCTCATGGAGTTGTATTGATTTAGGAACTCACCCCTTATATAGGTCCATTCAACCCTTGAACCTATTGAGCGATGTGGCCTGGGAGCTCAACCCCTTACATGGCCCTTGCCAAGGAGTTTTTTGCTAGGTTCTCAACCTGATCTTAGGATAGAAAGACAAATTTGATAAAACAATTTCATTCATTCAAGAGATATTTTTACAAAAGGTGTTCATAGTTCAACTTCTTGAAATGCAACTTGTGAAATACAAACCAATCTTTCCCATTTAGACGTGGAACCTTTTCAAGGTTTTTCCATTCCAATGCCTTGGAAGCCTTTTACCCTCTGAGTCTGCTATCTTGTAAGATCCACCCTTATGTGCTTCAAGGATGGTATACGGGTCTTCCCATTTTGGGCCAAGCTTTCCTTGGTTCTCTTTTTTTGCTAGCTTCATTGTTTCTAAGCACCAGGTCTCCTGGCTTGAAGCGTTCGTTCTTGACTCTCTTGTTGTAGTAGGCTTCCATTCGTTGCTTGTAATTGGCCTCTTGAATTGCGGCTTGGTCTTGTGCTTCCTCTAGGAGTTGTAAGTTCAACATGGTCTCTTTTTGGTTTGTTTCGGGATCCATGTTGACAATTCGTTGTGTTACAACTCCTACTTCAGCTGGGATCACGGCTTCGGATCCAAATACCAAGCTATAGGGTGTTCTTTTGTGGCTTGTTTTTTCGGTTGTTCTTATGGCCCATAGAACACTTGGCAATTCCTCAAGCCAGTGGCTTTCGTACCTTCCCAATCTTGTTTTGATACCTTCCACTATGCTTCAATTCGTCCTTTCAACTTGACCGTTTGATTGTGGGTATGCCACTGAGCTGAAAACCTGATTGATTTTGTATTCTTTGCACAAAACGCTGAAAGGCTTCTCAGCAAATTGCTTTCCATTGTCAGTGACAAGTACTCCCGGCAATCCATAACGGCAAATAATGTTTTCCCAAACAAAGTCAATGACCTGTTTGCCCGTGATTTTTGCAAGTGGTTTAACCTCAGGCCACTTGGTGAAATAATCTATGGCTACCAACAAGAATTTTACTCCACCTTTGCTTGGGGGAAATGGACCGACAATGTCCATCCCCCATTTATAGAATGGCCATGCTGAGGTTATTGAGACAAGATCATGCTTGGGACTTTTTGGGATTGGTGCATGAATTTGGCAGGCATCACATTTCCTTAATTGCTCACTGGTATCCCGGTGCATTGAGGGCCAAAGATACCCAAGGTTCATAAGCTTGGCAACCACCGACCTAGCTCCAAAATGAGCTCCGCATATACCTTCGTGAATCTCTTTGATCAAATACTGACTTTGCTCGGGACCAACACATCTTAGCAAGGGTGCAAGATAACCCTTTTTGTAGAGGGTTTCACCTTGTAGTATATACTGCCTTGCCTTGATCTTAACCCTTTCAGCTTCTGTTTGATCACTAGGCAATTCACCGTTTTTAAGGAATTTCTTGATTGGAGTCATCCAATTTGGATCTTCTTCGGTGATTACATCTTGCACTTCCAACTCATCGATTGATGGAGCCTTTAACACCTCTACCAATACCTTCTTGGTAAGGTGGGCAAAAGTGAGAGATGCAAGCTTACTCAAGGCATCCGCTTTCTTGTTTTGGGATCTGGGAATTTGCTTGATGGTGCATGTTTGGAAGGTATTCATCAGCTCTTTGGATTTTTCTTTGTATCTTTTCGTGTTGGGCTCCTTTGCAACGTAGCTAACATTCACTTGGCATGAGACCAGCAACGAATCTGTGAACACTTCAAGCTTTTGGACCTTCATTTCTTTAGCCAGTCTTGGGGCGACGATCAGTGCTTCGTATTCAGCTTCGTTGTTGGTGGTCTGAAAATCAAAACGGAGAGCATATGTGAATTCTAACCCTTCTGGGTTGATCAGAATGAGCCCAGCCCCTGACCCTTCAACGCTTGAAGCCCCATCAGTGAAAAGCTTCCAGGCTTCAAGGTCTGAGGGTTCAGTGGCAGCGGTGTTCACTTCAGTGACTGTTTGCTTGGGGACTTCTACAATGAAATCAGCCAAGACTTAGGCCTTTATGGCTTTTCTTGGGACGTAGGTGATATTATGCTCACCTAGTTCCACTGCCCATTTGGCTAGTCGTCCCGAGTTTTCTGTTTTTTCAAGCACACTCTTAATAGGTTGGTCGGTGACCACTTGTGTACGGTGTGCTTGGAAATACCTTCGAAGCCTTCTAGTTGTTTGAACTAGGGCTAGAGCAAGTTTTTCTAGGGGAGGATATTTGATTTCAGCCAATTTTAGAGTTTTGCTGAAGAAATAAACGGGTACCTGAACCTTGTCTCATTCAATGGTGAGGACCGCACTTATGGCCTCTTCAGCAACTGAAAGGTATACCGAGATCAATTCTCCCGTTTCTGGGGCTGCAATGTCAGGTAGGGAAGCTAGGTGTTGCTTCATCTGGTTGAAGGCTTCTTCGGCCTCCTCAGTCCATTTGAAGTCCTTCTTATCAGAGCAACCTTTTAGCGTTTTGAAAAAAGGTAAAGATCTTTCAGCCAATTTGGAGGTAAAACGCTTCAAGGCTGCAAGCTTCCTGTTTAAGCTTTCAACCTCCTTCTTGCTTCTTGGTGGTTTGGTCTTGAGAACAGCTTTCACCTTGTTTGGATTGGATTTAATGCTTTGTTTTCCCACAACATGCCCAAGGAATTTACCTTCCTCAAACCCAAAGGAGCATTTCTCGAGGTTGAGTTTCATGTTTACCTTCCTTAGGTTCTTGAAGGTTTCTTGGATGTCATCGAGCATTTGATATTCGGTTTTGCTTTTAATCACCAAGTCGTCGACATATGCCTCCATGTTTCTACCAATTTGACTTGAAAAGGTCTTGTCAACTAGGCGTTGGTAGGTTGCTCCAGCGTTTTTGAGGCCAAAAGGCATCTTTTGGTAACAAAAGATCCATTTGTTCGTGTGAAAGGCGGTCTTTTCTTCATCTTCTTCCTTCATGAGGATTTGATGATAACCTTTGTAGGCATCCAGAAAATATTTGAACGGGTAACCGGTGAGGGAGTCAACTTTGAGATTAATCTCTGGCAACGGGTAACAATCTTTAGGACAAGCCTTGTTAAGATCCTTGAAATCTATGCACATTCTCCAAGAATTATCTGGCTTTCTAACCATCACCGGGTTTGCAACCCAGGATTGATATTGGACTTCTCGTAGAATGCCAGCTGACACAAGCTTTTCAACCTCTTGGCACGCAGCCAAGCTTCTGTCGGGTGCTAAGCTTCGTTTCTTTTGGACAACAGGCTTGACACCAGGAGGTATTTTCAATTCATGTTCAGCAATGCTTCGAGGGATGCCTGTCATATCCTTCGGGCACCAAGCAAAGACATCACTGTAATGTGTTAACAACTTTTCAAGATATGAGAGGGTTTCTTGTGAAAGGCTTGGATTGACCCTTATCTTCTGCTCAGGGTACATGGGATTTATGATTAGCCTTTGCTTGTCTTCCTCACTTTTGGAGCTTTCACCTTCAGCCATGTAGGCCTCCTGAAGAGGTTGAAGGGTTGCTATTCCCTTCTCGATGGGAAATTTGACAGTGCCATGGCCACAGACACAGCCATATAGAATGCACACTGTCCCGGCCTTCCGATGATTACATCGTAGTTTGAAGGTATATTGATAACCACAAAGGTGAGTGGTTGGACTCTCTCTTTCTGACCTTCGCTGAAACGAACATCAAGTGTCAGTTGCCCTAAAGGATTGAGGGATATATCGGCAATACCTTTTATGGAGGTTCTAGAGGGTTGAAGCCTTGAACGTTCTTCATTGCTTAGTCGGTTGAAGAACTTCTCAAACATGATTTCGGTGGCAGCTCCAGTGTCTATGTATGCTTTTCTTGTTTGCAATGTTCCCACGGTAGCCTCAACCACAAGAGGGTTTGAAAGAGGGTCCTTCTCAGTTGCGGGGAAGCAAACACACTGAAGCTTCCAAGCTTCCAACCGCTGCCTTTTGTGTGGAACCCTTCCATCAAAATCTACCATATTGACTTCCTTGCCCTTTCCTTCAGCCATTTTGTCCCTCATTCCCTTTACCAAGTGAGAAAGTTCCCCGGACTTGACGGCTTCTTCGATCCACTTTTTAAGTTGGAAGCAATCATTGGTATGGTGTCCCTTTTCTTCATGAAATTCACAGTATTGTGTGGAATTTTCGTTTTTCCTGCTTTTGGGGAGAGGCCTAGGAGGCCGAAAGTTTTGTTTGACTTCTTCTGTTGCGAGGATTTCTTGAGGGGTCTTGGTAAGGGGTGTGAAACTTATGCCTTTCTCCCTGGTGGAAGGGTTCCTGCCTTCAGGCCTTCGATGACCGGAACCGTTTTGGCGTTTGTCATAGGAGTTAAAGTTCCCCATTTTCCTGGCTGGGCTGTTGCTTCGCCAACTGGATCCTCTTTTCCTTTGTTCTTTAATATCTACTGACTCCTCTCCCCGGATATGGGCTTCAGCCCTTTCGAGAGCTTCTTCCAAGGTCTTGGGCAAGGATTTGTTGAAATCTCTTGTGAGATATTTTGAGGTAATGGCATTCATAAAACCGGCCACCCTCATCTTTTCGTCTGCCCCTACATATGTTAGACCTTCCTTCTTGTATCTTTCGATAAACTCTCGAAGACTTTCATCGTCTCGTTGTTTTATCTGAAAGAACACTGTTGCATCTTTAACGTATCGCCTTTGTTGGGAGAAATTGGCCAGGAACCCCTTGCTAAGGTCATCGAAGCTTTGAACGCTTCGAGCAGGTAGATCGTTGAACCAGATTCTGGCTGATCCGACAAGGGTCTGCATGAACATTAGGCAACATTCAGCGTTTGACCATTTCTCAATCCTTGCAGCACCAGTGAAGATCTGAAGATGGGCTTCAGGATCCTCAGTCCCATCATATGTTTTGATGTGGGATTGAATTTTAATCTTTGTCTGAAAATCATAATCGGCTATTTGCTGTGAAAAACTTGAGAGGCTACTCGGCTTATAAGGCTTGGCCAAATCTTCTTCAACCCTTGCACCTGCGTTGTTGCTGTTGTTGTTGCTCCCTTGAATGGCCAGCACCTGATTGATAAAGTGCTGCCACGGGAAGCTGGCCATCATCTGGGCCATCATCTGGGGCATAAGGTTGAAGCCTTGAAGGCTTCCGGGTGCAACCGGGCAACTAACTCCCGAAGGGGTGCTCATAACGGCACTTCATGCCAAGGGGAGCACGGACAAAGCTTGTTCCCATGAAGTTGTTGTAGAGGGTGGAAGGCTTGTCACTGGGGATTGTAAGAGCTGGTCAAGGGTCAGCTCATGGCCCAGAGGAGCACCATTTGCAGCTGGTTGGGACGAGAAGAAAGGATATGCTGTAGGATTCGGCCTTGCGGACAGATACGGGTTAGGGTTTGGAGGATTACTGGGGCCAGACTCATCCCTAGACACCAAAGGCTGTGAGTTTGCAAACGGAGGGATGGGGGGCCCAGGAGATAGCGTCGGCTCCGGTTCATCGTAGTCTAAACAAATCCTCACTCCCTTGTCCCTTTCCCTACTCTCATATTGGTTGAAGAGAGACCTCAACTCAAGGAAATTGTTGGCGACCCCCTCAGGAGTAAGCTCGATATGTGATGGGGTGCTAGAGACACCCACATTAGGGGAAGGGACCCCTGATCTGGACGGAGTAGATGTGCTGAGAGTCAGGAACTCAGGAGTGCCTCCTGGTGTCGAGAAAGAAGTTGGTATAGCCACATGAGCTTGACTAGTACCAGGGGTAGAAGTGTTAGGAACCTGATTCACTTCTCCCGAGGATCCACTTTCTGACATGGTAATTTCAAGAGAATGGAGCTACACTACTAGGTCTTTTGAAGAAAAATAGTGGCGTAGCCCCACGGTGGGCGCCAACTTGTTGATGCAATAAATAATAGACCAAGGATAGGAGCTGGGATGGTTAGGCAAAAGGGTTGAAGGGTGCAACTTCGCCTAACGCGGGTCGTGGGGTCCCCCCACGTTTGCAAGACGTGGAGAGAAGTTCACTAGATTGTTTTTGTTGTTTGCTGAAGATCCTTCTCTTAAATATGTTCACATTCGGATGTGTAAGCAAAAGGAATGTGTGTGTTGAATGTGAAAGCAAGTGACTTGCATGAAGAAAGTACTCGAGAGCAATGATCAGAGATTCCCCAAGAATCAGAGCTGATCTGAATGTCCACTTCAGTAAATGAAGTGTCTAATTTATAGGAGAAGACATCACTCAAAGAGGAATGTGTTTGACTAGTGACCATGCTTGCAGTGGAGGACTTACCCTTTCAGGGGTTGAAGCCTTTTGACCCGCGGATAAAAGAGTGTGCTCTGTGGACCTGCGTTGCTTTTGTGGCTGGTGAGTTGGTGAAGCAATCCAGAAACGTGACCTTTTACTGTTCCCGCATTGCTTTATCTCAACTCCCCAGGTTTTTAACCTTTGAACCATTTTGCCTTTTGAGCATTTACGTATTTAAGTCATTTATATTTGGTCTTGGGCTACCCCCGTCTTCAAGTAAGTATGAATGACAACGTTTATTTTTTTCAATTGACATGTTTATCAGTTGTTCAAAATACCTTTCTATTTTAAAAATAACTAAAAATTTAATACCGACACACTATTTCTTCCTACACCTATCCCTCTTCTTCAACTAACAAGTAATTGATGATCAAGAAGACATTTGAATCCAGAAATTAAACCTAAAAGAGTAAATTATGATTTTGGCCCCTATGGTTATATCACTTTTACCCTATTAGCACAAAATAGAATATTTTCACATCTTTACCTCCAATGTTTCTGTAACTAACTATTTTTACCTATGTGTCTAACTCAACCCATAACCCAGGTTAATTAAATGTCACATGTTCCTCACATGATCGGCAAATGAGTAATTTCACCTATTCACAATTATAGGAAAAGAAAAAAATGCTCATGATGGTTATTCCACCACCGGAAACCTTTCTGGCACTACCGAAAACATCTCCACCGCTTAATAATCAATCTCCTCCACCAGTATCGGTTAATAAGCAATCGTCGCCACCTCCGTCAGTTAATAAGCAATCGCCGCCACCTCCTTCGGTTAATAATCGATCGCCGCCACCCCCGGTACATGTTCCCGTTTCTGTAACTACTCCTCCGGCGACAGTTACGGTTGCTTCGCCGCAAGGGTTAAGGTGTCTCCAGGTCCGACAAATTCTTCTTAATCTTCTCCGTTACAGATTCCGTACCTGATCCTAACACACCTAATCCACCGGAAAAATATCTTCAGCCACCGCCGGTACCTCCGTCTGTTACTAATCAATCTCCGCCTTTTTCTGATGTTTAAGTTTCTATAGTTATTTCTCCGGCGGCAGTTACGGCGGTTTTGTCACAGGCGGTTACGGTGGCTCCAAGTCTGATGAATTCTTCTTAGGGGTTGTTTGGCAACATCTGAACCAATAAGTGCTGAACCAAAAGTGCTGTTTGGTTGCACCTTTGAATGACTGTGTAAAATGACAATTTTACCCCTCTGAACTACTTTGTGCTGAATAAAATGTATTTGTTTGTTTAGTGCTCTGTATTGAATGATGAATAGCTTAAAAAGTACAAAACATAATAGAAAATCTAAGTTACACATAAATTCTTCACAACAAATCCAGTCTCCGAAGTATTTAAAATTCTTCACAACAAATCTGTTCTGCCATTTTTGGCCAGTCACTTTGATGTCACAATTTCTAATTAGAAGGAAAAAAGGGCGTGCACATTCTTTGGCCTAGTGCATGAAAAGCAGCTTCATCGTCAAAGTGTGAAAGTTGCCCCGTCAAAGTGTGGAAGTCATACTACGAGTGTTGTTCTCTGAGTAACTAACGTTGAGGAATCATATAGAGGGCGTAAAACTTTTAGAATGACTGCATCAAATGGAATGTAATAAAGATAAAATTTAACATAAGAAAACAAAACACAAGCACTATTGTTGAATTAAAAAGTTAACTTTATTTCTCATATCTCAAAGACAACAAGTTCAACTATGTGAATTTCCAAGTTGTCGCCATCATAGAGTCGTATGAGGGTAGCCACTTTGCAGAATTTTGGCTCTCACAAAATGAATGGTGGCATAGCAGGGCGATTTTGAGTGTTGTTCAATGATCTTTCACAAACATTTAACTAAACAAAATTAAACTTATGACACTTCTTTGAAATTAACAAATAAAGCACTTCTTTGAAATTAACAAACGGGTCAACTGGGTTAAAATTCGCCTCTAACTGGTCATAGATATAAACATCAAAACTGAGCTAATATATAAGGTCAAGCATAGCCCAAAGTGTACTCACAAATCACAACATAGAAACCTCTTTGGTACAGAGATAGCCATTTAAAAGGGTAACTTTTGTATACTTATTTAGTTTATATACTTGTATTAAAATTTAGTAGTTTTCACTTGAATTTTAAGTATAAAAATGACATTTTTGTTACCATTTGATGCATAGATTTTGCTAGGAAGATCTGAGGTCTCAGGCTGGGGTGCTTTCTCAAAGGTATATGTAACAGCTATATATTATGCTTATTATTTTCTCCAGGTGACTCATTTGTAGATTTTTTCACCAAAAGGATGAATTATGCAAAGTTAACTAGAGGTTTTGTTTTGCACTAGTCTAGAGTCTAGTTAAACATCTTGTTCTTTTTCTTTTGGAGGAAACACAACTTTTATAGAATTTGTTACTGAAAGCCCCATGTATACCACCAATGAATCTTATTGACTAATCACCAATGGTCATCCTTCACCGACATATTATCAACGACAACCTATGACAACATTGTCACCGACAAATCATAGATGCTGGCTTCAATGGCGAATCACAAATTGAACTTCCACCGACGGATCCTAACGACATGACACCGACGCACCACCAATGGTGGTTTCAGCTACGGATCACAAATTGTTTGTCGATAGGTAGTAATTTGTTAAACGAACATGTTCATGTTCGTTCATTTGTTAAACGAACAAACACAAACGAACTTTCCGCTGAACAGTTCACGAACTATTCGCTGAACGTTCGGTTCGTTTACAGCCCTAGTAGTAATCGGTATCCATCGGTAATGGGGTTTTTTTTTTTTAATATGCATGTGTGTGTGTCTAAATTTTAAATGAAAGATAATTTTGTGTTTTCATAAAAACTTAGCAGAATTGCACATCAGTGCTAGGTACCGGCCGGAAAATTGTTTCTTTGACGCGTTATCAAAACCACCCGACCAATCGTAAGTTTTACTAGCATGACACATGACATAGTCATTTTGACCCGTTATCAAAACCACCCGACCCACTAACACATGATCAAAGGACCTTACAAACAAGAAGACAGTCGCAATATCAATAAAATCATGAAGGGCACCAAATTAATAAACTAAAACTTTGTATTTAATACAAAACTCCATCACCAAACTAATAAAAGTAAATCTTTGTACATATATTTAATAATCATTATTTGCAAGAATTGTAATAAATATTGCGCAGATAGAAGAAATTTGGACAAATATTGCAGAGATCGAAGCACCTAGGGTCTGAATATTGCACAGATTGAAGAAATTAGTACATACCTGAATTCGATGGATGGCGTGTCACTGAACGACGAGGGTAAAGGATGGCTGGGGAGAAGAGAACGACGAGGATGGGAGGTTGGGGTGTGAACGACGGGGGTAGATGTGTCTTGTTTTTCATTCAGTTCCATTCAGCGATGTTTTAGATCTGAGCGATTCAGAGCTCCATTCAGCCATTCAGATGTTTTATTTTGTTGAACCAAACACCTTTAAATCTGAACGAATCAGAGATAGGCTCTTAATGTTCCATTAAGAGGCTATCAAACAGCCCCTTAGTTTCCTCCGTTTTCACGTGCATTGTATATATTTGAATTAGTTTTAGAATTTTTTATTAATTTTACACTCTGTTCCCGAGTCTCATTTAACAGGGGGGGGGGGGGAAGGAAAATAGATGAAAATATGAAAAAACCATGTTCCCAAGATTTTTTAAGGATAGGAGGGGAGGGAAAAGGGAAGAAAATTTGTCCATATATTCATCCTTACCAATTACTAAATTACCCTTCAATCTAATAAATCTCACATTCAGTTATTTTAGATAAATTTTGGCGCAAACTTCTTCATTCCCTCTCACTCTCTGACTTCTGAAAGGAGAAACTGGAACTCCGACCATCACTCTCCCTAATTTCCGGTCATCGTCTGTGGTTCAATCGACAGGTAAATTTTGAAATAATGAATGTCAATTTTCCATTAGTTGCTTTGAGAAAGATTTGAAATTTTTTGTTTGGTGCAGAATACTTGCTTGGCTTTTATGTTTTTATCTTTCATTTATTATTGCTTTGATACTGATTATCTTACACATTGATTTTACATTAACCTGTTGCATGTTGTTTGATCTGGATTAACCTAGAAATTTACTTTAAGTGAGACTGTTAATTATTAAAGCTAATGTGTTTCGAATGTGAAATTAATGTGGATTTTGTCATTTTGGATTTTGTAGCATAGTTAAGCATAGTTAATAAGTGTGGAGTTATCATATGTATGTATGCAAATATTGGATTTATGAACTGTGTGGAACATGATTTGTGGTGAATTAGATTAAGTGAGCTAATATTATAAGGCTAGAGACAAGATATTTGTGGTTTTATAGAGAGATTAACTAACTCTTTTCAATTGTGGTTTATATACATCAGTACTAAAATATCAAATGATATTTGTCTGTCATATTAATTCATAATTAAATAATGAATTTAATCCCAGGTCTATCAATAGCAATACAATGTGAAGTTATACTTTTGCATACATATTAGGGAGTTAATTGTCAAAATTGTCCCTGAGGTTTAGGCACGTTTGCCATTTTCGTCTAAAATGACACTTTTGTATCAAATTGCCCCCAACGTTTGTAACTTTTTGTCATTTTCATCCAAACCACCAACTTAATTTATTTTTTCTGTTAAGTTGAGGATATTTGGATGAAACTGGCAAATATAAAACCATAGGGACGATTTTGGCAATTTACTCAAACCCTTTTAAATTTCATTTATTTAATTAATTTTGTTACATATATAATAAAAAAGAATATACATGGAGTTTTTAGAAAAAAAAAATTTATAGTTTTGTCACATAATTTTTATAAATTTTCATCCAGATCACTAACTCATTTTATTTTTTCTTTTAAGGTGAAGGATGTTTTAAATTTTATAAATTAAGACATAAATTAATTTACAGTTTCTTTATATAAATCAGTTTTATAAAGAGAAAACGTCATTGATTTGCAACACATAACAATCGATTACAACTTTTAGTATTTATCAGTTGTAGAGATAGAAAAAAATTTGTAAAACGTTACATATTTTTTAAATGTGTTGAGTACCTAGGAAATATGTTGGTAGAAATAAAATATTTCTTTAATTAAGATTATGAGGGTAACTAACTAATACTTATTCTGAGTGGCGTGAGTAAAGAAACTCTTGGTCCATAGCATTATAATTACAATTTGGTGGGTAATTTTAAGGTTTGGTAACGATACGTTGTTTGATAGGGGGCACTGGCTTCTGTTTTTCCTTAGGAGCGAATTTAAAAGAGTAAAAGATGAATTACAAACTTGGTACATATGATAAGATTTTTTTTATTTGACATTTTTCAATAAGGTCACCAACATTTTAGTTTTATAAAATTTAGAGGTTTAAGTAGATTTTATTTTTATAAAACTGATCTATATAAAAATTACAAATTAATTTTTGTCTTAGTTTATAAACATCCTTCGCCTTAATAGAAAATTAACTTAGTTAGTGGTTGGATGATAATTTATAAAAATTATGTGACAAAGCTATTATTTTTTTCATATAAAAAATGCATGCATATTCTTTTTTATTATATATGTAACAAAATTAATTAAATAAAAGAAATTTAAAAGAGTTTGAGTAAATTGCCAAAATCGTCCATGTGGTTTTATATTTGCCAGTTTCATCCAAATATCCTCAACTTAACAGAGAAAATAAACTAAGTTAGTGGTTTGGATGAAAATGGCAAAAAGTTACAAACGTTGGGGGCAATTTGGTACAAAAGTGTCATTTTAGACGAAAATGACAAACCTGCCCAAACCTCAGGGACGATTTTGGCAATTAACTCCATATTAGGGGTGTTTACGGTTCGGTTTAAAACTGTGTAACCGCCCAAACCAGTCATTGATTTGGTATGACGGTCGGTTTTTTCATTAAATTTCGGTCTGTCGATTTCAAAAAAATTTAAACTGCATTGAACGGTTTGGTTTGCGGTTTATGCCAAAAACCGGTTGTCTAAAATCGGACCCGACCAGGCCGTATGTTTATCATATATACATTTTTCAATTATTTCACATCATAGATCAACATTCTCTCATCTTCATCAATGCAGCATCCTAAAAGCTTCACAAGATTTCGGTGCTGAAGTTTAGCTATACATTTAACCTCGTTTTGGAACTCGTCTAGTCCTTGTTTTGATTTTCTTGAGTGCCTTTTCACAACAATTTCTTTCCCATCCTCCAAGATTCCCTGGAAATAAATATTTTTGCTTAAGTGGATATTAGTTGATTAAATATTTTTGCTTAAGTGGATATTAGTTGATTAGCATACTACAAATTATGTACTCATAAAATGAAAATTAGCTTCGCGGGACGGTATATTTCCCAATAAATAAGTTACAGTTAAATGGTCAAGTAACATTTAAATTGAAACAAATTCAGAAAAGAGCAAACTTATATCATTGACTTAATCAATTTCAGATCTGAGAGGTGCATGTCTAATCTTGAAGAATCTGTAGTGACCCATCTAAAAGTGTGACCATTTGAACCATCAAACAGGCCAAAATACAAAATTTAGCTAGAAGGGGAACATGTCAAATTGGTTGAACAAGTCAAACTGGTTAAAGTCAACTGGACATCAAAAACTCATACCTTTTATTGTAATATTGTAGTTTCCATTTTCAAAAATAATAATCTTTGTAAAATAAACATGAATAGGAAGTGATTGCGAGTCAACCCAACCCGTTCAGTAAGTTCTAAAAAATGGCCTGTTTTAACCCAACCCAAACCCATCTTATGAGTAGTAATATTACCTTGTAGACAGGCCCAAAGCTTCACAAGATTTCGGTTTAATAAGTCCATTAAGTCATCGATGAATCAAAATGTGAAAAAACCAAAAAGAAAACTGTTTAAATTGCTAGAAGGACATATAAGAGACCATCTGATGAAGAACAAACAAACAAACGAACAGAAAGATAACACTATCCGGGTTTCTAAACTTCCCAACAAATCTATTCCATCCGAGCCAAAGGATGCCTAAAATGAAATATATAACAACAAATCTATAAGTTAAATTTTAAAGTGATGTTAGGCTTCTACATGTTTTGGTTATGTCTATGCATTGTGTTAAAGAGATGTTTTGTTTTTCTTTTTTAAAGTGAACTTTGGGACTTTTCTATGGATGCTCAAATATTCCGAGATCAAATACACCCTATAATTCATGTTGTGCGACCTAGACAATTGCAAGTAGCTGGACTAATTTGCTTATAGCTAGCTTTCATTACACAAAATAGATTGTCTACCAAAAACATGCTAATATACCTACTAGAGATGTAATTTTACAACGACGATATGTACGAGAAGAGATGTTACGTGACCTTTCAAACAGTGGTAAATGTCGTGAAATTATTCGTATGAGTGAGAAAGTGTAACACCCCGAAAACGGGTTTGGAAATCAAACCACGTTAATACTACAGGACGGGTAAAATACAGTAAGTGGTAAAACTTACCCGGTAAATTTTAAAATTTAAATAAATAAATCTAATATATATTAAAAGGATGAGAAATACTTTGAGAAAGCAAAGTATATAAAAGGCCCGAGATTTAACGGGACTTAAAATAAAACGGGTTGTGAACAAGATAAAGTAACTAGGAAATAAATAACCTAGTACAAGTCTTGTAATTAAATGAAAGAAGTTAGTTTGATGTGCATTAGTCTAAAAAGATAAACTAAAGGGGCTGATTTTGTATAAATGGCCAAACTTGATTTTTATAAAAAATAAAACAAATCAAACACACACACACATCAGTGTGTGCGTGCGTGGGAGCGACCAGGAGAGGGGAAGAACCCCCAAACCCTTATTTCATCTAATTTGATTAATTGAAGGGTGAATTGGGCATGTAATCACTGCATGAATCAAAAATCTTGATCACCTACACTTGTCTAACACTAGGTAAGTTGCAATTTCAGATTTGGTGATGTTTGATTTTTGGGTAAAGTTTAATTAGTAGAAATTCTTGAATGATTGAGTAATGTTATGATTCAAGGACGTGTGATTAGAGTGTAGGATCATAAACCTAACTGAAATCATGTGAAAAGATTAATAAATTGTGTGTTAATGTAGCTATGTGCCATATCATGAAGTGGGTTTCTATATAGAATGAGAAACCCCAACATATTGTATGAACTATGTGAGTAATAATCTAGGTTGGTTGAACTAGTATGATGGTATGGGCTGTGATGAGCAATGAAGCTTGAATAAGAATGAAATTCTTGGATTTCCCAAGGTTTAATTGAATAAAAATGGTTAATTAAGCTGTATGCACATAAGGTGCTCGACAAAATGCCTAAAAGACATTGATAGACACTAATTGTGGTGTTTGGCAAAGAAACAAGCTTTAGTTATGAGCCGGAAGGTTCTAATGATAATTGGCTTGTATATTTTAGGCAACACAAGCGAGGCATCGGGAAGTCAAGCCGGTGCGGACGCTCGTTTGAAGGGAAAGCTTTGAGGTAAGTGGCTTGTCACCCCGTTACATTCATATAAACAAGCTTAGTCTAAATACGTGTAATGTTGATGTAACGAAAATGGTTGTGTTTGAAATGTTATTGAAGTGATGGAACTCACTCGACAACCAAATGAGTCAAATTGATAGTTAAAATAAAAGTGATTAAAATGAAGACACCATTTGGTAAAAGTTATAATGGGTTGAACAATTTAAAAATATTGTTTTTAAGTAATAAGAACCATGGCGCGATCCGGAATAGGTTCAAGGGGCATGATGGTATTAATCTATCATTATACGTTGACGAATGGTCATGTCAACTAAACGGGTCAAATAGTGTACAAATACCATTTGACAATAATAACTGACGACTACTTGTTGAGTTTTGTGATAACAGGATATAACATGTGATTGCATTGCTTTAACTAGAAAATTTAAAGCAAAAGGCATGTGTAAGGGTAGATGCTATGACCTGAGCCAGGTACGCATATTTAGAGCTTAGTAGAAGTGATACTCTAGTCAAATTTTAGCAAAAGTCATTCGTTGTACAGTAAGGGACTAAAATAGACCAAAAAGCCCTTGATGGGTATATTAGGCAAACGACCCATATGGGTGGTTTGGAAACTTGCATTATGATTAGGAGATATAAGTAGGTGCCTTGAATGTAGAATTATGAGGTGTGAAAGGAAAAAGAACAAGATTTAGACTAAAGTGCTTAATACTATCTAATTGGGTCAAAATGGTTTTATGTGCATACATAATTCATAAGAAAGTATGAACCTAGGCTAAGGTTGTGTGTTAAATACATTAGTGTATGTATTTTGAATGTTTAAGGATCAAGTTAGTGGTTTTAAACACAAACGGGACAAAATGTTAATTTTGACCAATAAGCCGAATACTTAGAAATCCAGAATTTTATTAGTTTGAATGTCGAATTTTAACTCCATAAGGTGGAGAATCAAATTACAATCATGTAGGAAGAAACGGTAGGTTAAACGAACAAGCTGTTGGAAAGATACGAAAGTTTTCGTGTCAAAAACGGCAAAACGGGATGGTCTGATACAGGGGCCACCGTAACTTACGGTGGGCACCGTAAGTTACGGTGGGGGCTGAAGGCTTTATGGAAATTACCCCCTGAGTTACGGTGGGGGTATTCTGTACCAGTGGCCACCATAACTTACGGTGCCCACCGTAACTTACGGTGCCCACCGTAAGTTACGGTGGAGGCAATTTTCAAGTCTTTGTTTCGGGGACAAAGATATCAAAGTTGGAATTTCCTAATTTCCTTGTTTAATTCTATTAATTGACCCAATCTTCCTTGTTGTACTAGTTATTTAATTATCAAAACTGACTTTTAAGTTGGTTTTGATCACAGGAAAATGTCGAGAGTCCCGGATGAAGATTGAGCTTCGAGCAAGAACCGAACACACGTTAAACGAAGCTTCCGCAATGCTGTTTCGTCGTTATTCAAAAACGGCGAATTAAACCACATTATGTTGTTCCACTTTAAAATTGTAAAAGTTTTTAATAAACCAGTATTTTAGCATGAACAATTAAATATAAATACTAGGTAATTGTGATTTACTTAATGAAAATCGCAAAACAAAATTATGGTTGTTACAAGTTGGTATCAGAGCCTTGGTTTAAGATATTCAAGTATGGTGGGAAAACTATACTTGGACTTAAACCTTATGCTCTTGATGAATAGTGGTGTTCGGTTCGAGGCTTGATCGTAAATCCGGTAAGTACGTGTATTTTAATGGTTTAGCATGTTAAAGTGTTGGAAACAACACATAGGGTTATCGTGTAGTATACGATACCTCAATTAAATAATAGATATAGTTAACAAAATTACGTACGTTAACACGTATAGTAGAAAAGCCTTGTATTATAATACGGGCGTTTAGTAAAGTTGACATTACTAACTTTTGTGAATGTTTTAATTCGAGGAAACTCGCATTTGAAGATGACAAGGGTTGAACAAATTACGGATATGATGGAAGAATGGTCCGAAGTATGAAAAGAGGAGCATGCTCACCAAGGGCCAAATCACGTAACAATCGCAAATAAAAGTAAAGGCAAGGAAAGCCCGTAGGGGCAAGCATCATCAGGTGCACGTTCTAAAATTTAATTGTACAAGTAATAATATGCAACAAACACGTAAGTAATGACAATTGCATATATATGATAGAATTTGGAAAACCTGATTTCCAAGAGAAATTTAATAGAAAATGTGTTACTCATGATGATGAATAACAAATAAATAACAGGATTAGTTTATATAGAAACTTGGACGGGGGGTAATTATCCAAGTGGAAAACTCTCAATATAATGCTATCAAGAAAAGTAGCGATCACATTAACGAATGTGATTATATAATAGTTCGATAGAGAGGAAAATATTTTTATGTTCGAATGTAAAACTAGTAAAACTAATGATTGTCGTTTTGCAATTAAATAAAGTTTTACTAAATGAAATCATAGATATGAAATAAATAGAGGCATTACTTACGTAGGGTGTGAAGTGAAAGCTATAAAAAGGTCATGTGTATCATGTGCTGATCACTTACTCTGGCCAAGTAAGTAGTGGCATGTGATACCATGAACTTCTTATAGCGGACACATTTACATCTGATGTAGTAAGGACGGGGTGAATGGGACAAATTAAAAGTACCCAAATGAATCAAATGAGCAAATACTTGATAATAATGTAAACGCACAGCCGGGTGACGGGAGCGTATTACATTATGATAATGAGCCCGAGTGAAGGGACAAAGATTAATGTAAAATAATTAAGATATGCAACGGGAGGGAGTGTACTTATACTCGAACCCAGAAAAATCCAAACATGTAAAATAACTAAGATATGCATTGGGAGGGAGTGTACTTATACTCGAACCCGGAAAATACAAATATGTAAAATGAGTAAGATATGCATTGGGAGGGGGTGTACCTACACTCGAACCCGGAGAATGCAAATATGACTCTCAACGGGCCGTTTATGTAAAAGCCAAACCTGAGGATAAAGTCAGAATATAAAAGTGAAACGAAGTCTTAATGCATACCGGGAGGGTTGCAATAATAACGACTTCGGTAAAACACCCTGTTGACGGGTAAGGAGTTAAACACATGAGTAGACCGAGAAATGGGAATTCGCACGGAAAGTCAAAAGACTCGGGTTTTGAGTCATAACTAAAAGACGAAAAGATAATGTAAATAGAAATTTTGAATAAACTATGTTCAACTATTTTAAAGTTGAACGGGTTGAATATAATATCATGCCGAACGGCATGAGTAAACGCAAGCGGGATAAAGGTAGCGTTAAATGCAAAAGAGTAATGAGCCTGGTAATGAGACATAACCAAACAAAAATATATGCAAATCAAATAACAGTAAGCATAAGAAGAACTGACGTATAAATGACGTGAGAAGTCATAAGTAGGAAAAATTGTCCGAAATAAAAAAAAATTGTAGCCACGAAACTACAATCAAGGTTAACGGAACCTAAGCTTGAAACCACAAGATTCTTCGAACAAAAACAGGGTGCCTCGACACCAAACATGTATTTTAAGAATGACATAAGTAAGGGGTGGTCTACGGGATCAACATAACCTTTAGGGTTATAAACAAATGAAAGGTCTACGAGACTAAAACGACCCACAGGTCATGATTAGAAAGAAATTATAAGGACTTCGCCCTAAAGAGGTGAAAGTCTAATCAAAATAGCCCATAAGGCTAAATGATAAAACCTACGGGTCAATTAGATAAAGTAAGGGAATCAGTTGAGAATCCCCAGATAAAACTAAGACTGTAAAAGAATAAATTATAGACTGTCAATATCCATAATTCTGACAAAAGTTAAAGAGAAGATCCTAAAACTTTGGTTTTAGTAAGAAATAACGTTTTTACAGATATAAATTCTGATTGGAATTTAAATAGTAAGCATGAAGGATACAAGTCTTGACACTAATAAGCGCAAGACGATATATTTGAAAAAGTGATGTTTTCGAAAATAAAAGGTTGATATGAATTAAACACGATGTGACGCGATCACGGTCAAGAAATGCAATGTGAGGAAGAATCACATTATAACCAAGCGAGCAGTAGAAATAACTGGACTAATAAGTCTAGTTAGTGAGATCGGTTAAGGTCAGCAATTCAAATCAAGAAATTTGGTTTGCCTGTAAGCGGTAGATTCGGTATAACTGAACCGAATAAATAAATTTGAAAACAAAAGAATTTGTTGCTAAAAGTGAAAGATTTCACTAAAGACCTTTAAACGGGTCAAAGTAACGGATTCATAAAGAATTCGATAGTATATGAAAGCGATGGATATCGCTAAGTTCGCTAAACTAGTGGAAATAACAAGATTACGTTATTTCAAGTTGCACTAGGTCGTATGAGATACGTAGACAATTAGTGACCAAAAAGATGTTACCATACTTATCTGTTAATGCTAACAATTGGTTAAAAGTATAAGTAATGTTTAAAAGATATCTCGGACCAAATACATTGAGTTTAAAACTCAATGAATTATGTAAGAAAAGGCTTCGAGGACGAAACCTCTCTAAGGGGGTAGACTTGTAACACCCCGAAAACGGGTTTGGTAATCAAACCACATTAATACTACAGGACGGGTAAAATACAGTAAGTGGTAAAACTTACCCGGTAAATTTTAGAATTTAAATAAATAAATCTAATATATATTAAAAGGATGAGAAATACTTTGAGAAAGAAAAGTATATAAAAGGCCCGAGATTTAACGGGACTTAAAATAAAACGGGTTGTGAACAAGATAAAGTAACTAGGAAATAAATAACCTAGTACAAGTCTTGTAATTAAATGAAAGAAGTTAGTTTGATATGCATTAGTCTAAAAAGATAAACTAAAGGGGCTGATTTTGTATAAATGGCCAAACTTGATTTTTATAAAAAAATAAAACAAATCAAACACACACACACATCAGTGTGTGCGTGCGTGGGAGCGACCAGGAGAGGGGAAGAACCCCCAAACCCTTATTTCATCTAATTTGATCAATTGAAGGGTGAATTGGGCATGTAATCACTGCATGAATCAAAAATCTTGATCACCTACACTTGTCTAACACTAGGTAAGTTGCAATTTCAGATTTGGTGATGTTTGATTTTTGGGTAAAGTTTAATTAGTAGAAATTCTTGAATCATTAAGTAATGTTATGATTCAAGGACGTGTGATTAGAGTGTAGGATCATAAACCTAACTGAAATCGTGTGAAAAGATTAATAAATTGTGTGTTAATGTAGCTATGTTCCATATCATGAAGTAGGTTTCTATCTGGAATGAGAAACCCCAACATATTGTATGAACTATGTGAGTAATAATCTAGGTTGGTTGAACTAGTATGATGGTATGGGCTGTGATGAGCAATGAAGCTTGAAAAAGAATGAAATTCTTGGATTTCCCAAGGTTTAATTGAATAAAAATGGTTAATTAAGTTGTATGCACATAAGGTGCTCGACAAAATGCCTAAAGGACATTGATAGACACTAATTGTGGTGTTTGGCAAAGAAACAAGCTTTAGTTATGAGCCAGAAGGTTCTAATGATAATTGGCTTGTATATTTTAGGCAACACAAGCGAGGCATCGGGAAGTCAAGCCGGTGCGGACGCTCATTTGAAGGGAAAGCTTTGAGGTAAGTGGCTTGTCACCCCGTTACATTTATATAAACACGCTTAGTCTAAATACGTGTAATGTTGATGTAACGAAAATGGTTGTGTTTGAAATGTTATTGAAGTGATGGAACTCACTCGACAACCAAATGAGTCAAATTGATAGTTAAAATAAAAGTGATTAAAATGAAGACACCATTTGGTAAAAGTTATAATGGGTTGAACAATTTAAAAATATTGTTTTTAAGTAATAAGAACCATGGCGCGATCCGGAATAGGTTCAAGGGGCATGATGGTATTAATCTATCATCATACGTTGACGAATGGTCATGTCAACTAAACGGGTCAAATAGTGTACAAATACCATTTGACAATAATAACTGACGGCTACTTGTTGAGTTTTGTGATAACAGGATATAACATGTGATTGCATTGCTTTAACTAGAAAATTTAAAGCAAAAGGCATGTGTAAGGGTAGATGCTATGACCTGAGCCAGGTACGCATATTTAGAGCTTAGTAGAAGTGATACTCTAGTCAAATTTTAGCAAAAGTCCTTCGTTGTACAGTAAGGGACTAAAATAGACCAAAAAGCCCTTGATGGGTATATTAGGCAAACGACCCATATGGGTTGTTTGGAAACTTGCATTATGATTAGGAGATATAAGTAGGTGCCTTGAATGTAGAATTATGAGGTGTGAAAGGAAAAAGAACAAGATTTAGACTAAAGTGCTTAATACTCTCTAATTGGGTCAAAATGGTTTTATGTGCATACATAATTCATAAGAAAGTATGAACCTAGGCTAAGGTTGTGTGTTAAATACATTAGTGTATGTATTTTGAATGTTTAAGGATCAAGTTAGTGGTTTTAAACACAAACGGGTCAAAATGTTAATTTTGACCAATAAGCCGAATACTTAGAAATCCAGAATTTTATTAGTTTGAATGTCGGATTTTAACTCCATAAGGTGGATAATCAAATTACAATAATGTAGGAAGAAACGGTAGGTTAAACGGACAAGCGGTTGGAAAGATACGAAAGTTTTCGTGTCAAAAACGGCAAAATGGGATGGTCTGATACAGGGGCCACCGTAACTTACGGTGGGCACCGTAAGTTACGGTGGGGGCTAAAGGCTTTACCGCAATTACCCCCTGAGTTACGGTGGGGGTATTCTGTACTAGGGGCCACCGTAACTTACGGTGCCCACCGTAAGTTACGGTGGAGGCAATTTTCGAGTCTTTGTTTCGGGGACAAAGATATCAAAGTTGGAATTTCCTAATTTCCTTGTTTAATTCTATTAATTGACCCAATCTTCCTTGTTGTACTAGTTATTTAATTATCAAAACTGACTTTTAAGTTGGTTTTGATCACAGGAGAATGTCGAGAGTCCCGGATGAAGAATGAGCATCGAGCAAGAACCGAACACACGTTAAACGAAGCTTCCGCAATGCTGTTTCGTCGTTATTCAAAAACGGCGAATTAAACCACATTATGTTGTTCCACTTTAAAATTGTAAAAGTTTTTAATAAACCAGTATTTTAGCATGAACAATTAAATATAAATACTAGGTAATTGTGATTTACTTAATGAAAATCGCAAAACAGAATTATGGTTGTTACAGAAAGCTTATATGACATTGTGTAATATCTTAAAGCATGGTGGTGGTCTTCAAGCTACTCAACGAATGTCCGTTGAAGAGCAAGTTGCAAGATTTTTGCATATTGTAGGTAATGACATGAGAAATAGGTTAGCCTCTTGGATATACCGCCGTTCTAGATCAACAACCAGTCGGTGCTTCCATAGAGTTCTGCAAGTGATTTTATCGTTAGAAAGTCATTATATACAACAACCTAAAGGTGATATTTTCCCAAAAGAAATTCAAGAGAAAAAAAGATTTTATCCTTTTTTCAAGGATTGCATAGGGCAATTGATGGAACACATGTTCGTGTCAAAGTACCAAACAAAGATGCCGCTAGATATCATGGTCGTAAGGGATACCCGACAATAAATGTATTGGCAGCTTGTACAATTTAATTGAAGTTTACATATGTTCTAACTGGTTGGGAGGGGACTGCATCAGACTTAAGAATAATAAAGAATGCATTTATTAGAAGTGAGAAACTAGTAATTCCAAAGGGTAATTTTTCAAACTAGATTTAATTAATTGTTATATTATTTTAGAATATTACTAATGACAATTTAATTATAGGTAGATACTGTTTAGTAGATGCGGGTTTGCCTCATACAAGCTCACTAATGACACCGTACAGAGGCGTTAGGTATCACTTGAAAGAGTACTCCACCAGTGCCCCTGAGAACTCAAAGGAGTTTTTCAACCTTCGTCATGCGTCATTACGTAACGCAATTGAACGAGCATTTAGTGTCCTAAAAAAGAGGTTTCCTATAATTAGAAGTACAACAGAACCATTTTACTCTTATCAAACACAGTCAGACATCTTTTTGGCATGTTGCATTTTACACAACTTTTTACTAGAGGAAGATCGTGACAAAGATCTTGAAGATGAAGTCTTACATGAGGCGTTAAATGAACCGGTAGAGGAAGAACGTCATAGTACAAGAGGCATGCGTGAGGGTAGTACTGAAGCAGACGAATTAAGGAACTCAATTGCAAATCAAATGTGGACTAACTATTTGATGTTACAAGATGATGAAATAGATATGTCAAATTAGTTTTAGAATAGTACATTATAGTAGTTCGTTTTGACATTGTATTGATGATTGGTGTTTGAAATTATTTATGTTATCTAGTTTTTTTATTATTAAACATTATTACATTTAAAATGTACCTATAATAGTGGATGGTGTACTATGATCTTCAGGGAATGGCGGAATTAAAACCGTACTCGGAAACGGTTCAAAACGGTTACAAATATGAAAATTTTGGTCTTTTTAGTTGGGCATTACCGTAGCTTATGGTAGCCACCGTAAGCTACGGTGGACACTGGGCAAAAATGGGCTACCGTAAGACAGTAGGAATCCGCCGTAAGGATTCAGTCAGCACTGTACGCTACGGTAGCCACCGTAGCTTATGGTGGCTTTCTCGCGCCCCGCATAAGACCAAGCCTGGGCTTTCGCGGCCCGCCAGGGACCTAAAAGCTGGCAAAAATTTTAAATGTTGCTGATTTAACTATGGAAACTTGTTTTAACCAATTTCTAAGGCCCCGTAATCATACATGATGATAGTCAATGACGAAAATGTATAAACAATGAAATGTAAAACTGAATGTGGTATGATAACATGAGTTTAAATATGACAAGGAGAAGTATGAAAAAGAACTTTAAAGAATGAGATGAATGTTTTATGTAGATGGCGGATGCAGGGATTGTAACGATGCTGAAGTAGCACGACAAGAAGCATTCGATAATAAGGTTACGGAAGCGGCAGAAAAGGTTATGCACGCTAACCTTCCCCAGTTAGCTCAAGAAGTTGATAGCCGTGTCTTAGGGGTGGTAGATGCAATGATGACGAGTAAGATTGAGGAGTTAAAGGAGTTGATTGAGGGTTCTAGAAGTAAAGGCAAGGAACGAAGGTGCACGTATAAGGATTTCATGGCATGCAACCCTGCAACGTATGATGGCAAAATCGATCCGATAGCATGCCAAAGATGGATTTCAAACATAGAGGTGGTGTTTATACGAAGTCGGTGTGATAAGGAAGATCAAGTGATGTTCGCTACTGGTCAACTCTCCTTTCAAGCGAAGGATTGGTGAGATGCGTATAGTAAGGAAGTTGGTGAGGACAAGCTTCAAGTGATGACTTGGCAGGAATTCAAGGAACCTTTCTTGAGATATCACTGTCCTCAGTCAGCCATTGATAAGATTCAGGAGGATTTCTTACGCCTCCGACAGAAAAACGAGACGATTAACGAAATAACAAACACCTTCTTGGATAAGATGAAGCTGTCACACCCCGACCACGTAAAACAACAAAGCGTGGCGGAAACGTCGGGGAGTGTTGTAACAGAATTATCGTTTCATAACCATGGATACAAAAAGTGTTTCGTTTTATTGATAATATTAAGCATTAACATTGTTTTAACACATAACAAACAAGTTTTATATGAACTATCATCGTTTTATGTCACTAAGGCCTCTTCCAGATCCTATGTGACGCATGCATCCTAGAACGTCAATCAAGCAACCACACCTGAAACATATGTAAAAACAAAGTCAGCAAAGAAATGCTGGCAAGTACATAGGTTTTATAAGAGTATCGGAATCATGGCTTCGTTTACATGTTGCAGTACTTTATTAGACTTCAAGAGTCAAAATACAAACCTCGTTTTGAAAAGCGTATTGCAACATAATTAGCCAACTCAAACCAAATGGGTTATCGTTTATAAAATCTCGTAGCCATGATTCTTAACCCAAAAACACTTTTGTTTTAGAAAAACCATTTTGTAAAACATCTCGTAGAAACTCGTTAATAAAACTCGTATATTATTTCGAAAACATCGTTGAGTGACATCGTTTCAATATCGTTTACCCAAGTGAACTAAATAACGCCACGGTATGTAATATGTTGAAAACACTTATATATAAGAAGTACCAGCGGCGTATCTACCATGTTTTCACCACATTAAACCCATCCCGTTATCTAAACACTAGCCAAAAACCAATCATTTACCCAAATCGTTTAACATCGTTTCCAAATCGTTTCCAAATCGTTTACTCGTTTCAATCGTTTAAATCATCCTCGTTTTAATTGTGAAAACTTATATATGGCCGTCTCGTTAATAACATTCAAACCTTCGTGACTCGACTACCTCGTTCCTCGCTTCTCGTATTAACAAACCTCCAAAGGGTAAGTGAATAATTACAGATTCAGTCGTTACTCACAACACCCACACATAACCATGGGTATAATGCAATAACGGGATTTGTCAGATCCTATGGTACCAAAACCTAATACTGGTCGGTTCGGCCAAAATTAATGAATGTCATCCGTTATGCAACTACAACCAATAAGTCCGTTCACATTATCGAAATCGTTATTAGTTTAGTATAAATCGTTTTATTCGTTTTTGAAATCATCGTTTAAACCTTGAAAACATTTTGTACATATGAATCACCCCAAAACAATTTAAAACAGTAAAATAGGGGAACTATGTACTCACATGTAGTGCAAGGTATCCTCAATCAATAGTACTTCAACAAACTCGAGTAAACCAGAGAAATCAAGCAGCATCTAGTAATCGAACCACTAGTCAAATAATAGACGCCTAAATCGGAAGATCGGACAGAATGAGGTCTTGCAAACCAAATGAGTGTTGGGACTCATGTGATATGGTTTAACAAAGCCTACATTCTAAATCGGAACCTAACCTAAGTGCTTTCGACCCATCGCGACCCATTAAGGTAGCTTACGCTACTTTAACGCGTCGTTCGCGTGAAACGGGTTCGGAACGCCTAACTAGTCCTATGATAAGTAAAATATGCCTCAACATGTCTAATATTGTTGCCAAATCAGTTTAGATATCAAAAATTATGTTACATATGCTTTAAAGTAAATTTTGGCGTAAAAAGGGCATTTTGGTAATAAGCCTAAGGCATATAAACTACCTATCATACAACTAACTAAACGTCGTGACCATAAGGTATAACCTCGGAAGGTTATTCCCTATACAACTATGGTCACCTAATGTGTTTGGTCGGATCCTAATGATCGACCAACGGGTCGGGTTCGAAAGTATAAGCGATTGTTTAGATCGCTTACCTTACGACCCTATATAAGCACTAAATTAAAAGTGACGAGCTAAGCATGTTAAAACATGCTTAACTAAGTTAGAAAACAGGTTTTGATATCAAAACAAACGGTTTTGATATCCTAAAGTAGTTTGGTTACAAAATACGTGTAAATGCGCATTTTGGCCGAAACTTCGACTCGTCACTGAGCCTAGATAACGTGGTAATCAGTAGGTATAGTCACTAGGGGCTATAACCATCGTGATTACACTCACGTTATGAAGTTCAAACGAACTTCACATTGACCATAAACTGGTCAATGTAGAAAGTCAAACGCAGTTTGACTTTAACGATAAAACGAATGAAAAGAACGAAAGAACACTTACAGAAGGTCCCCGCAAGATTTGATTCCGATTTTTCTCTAAGGTAGGAAGCATATACTTCCACTTAGAGAGCATAAATCAGATTTCAAATTGTGGGTTTTGAAGTGAAATGGATGGGGTATATATAGGATTTCTAGAACCGTTAAGATCGTTCCTCGAAAACTGAGCTTTGATCTGGACCTTACGTGTGTGCCCATGGTTTTCTAAAACCATGGGAGCCCCTAATATGGACTATGTTCATTGAATACCAGCCCATGGTTTTGCAAAACCATGGGTGAAAACCATCAACATTCAAAATGGACTAGGTTCATTGAATCTGCCAGAAATTTCAAAAAGGGTCCCTCCACTTGTAAAACTTGATTTTTTTTGGCACTTTTAAGCCCCGTTAACCCCATTTCAAGGATTTAAAATAAAGTTAAAGTATAGGGAACTTAAAATATGCTCAAAAACATCTCGGATGTCGGTTCGTTTGGTCGTACGGTTGCGTTATTCGCTTAATTACGACGGAAGTCGTAACGAACACAAAACCGATCCAAATTAAGCGACGAATGGAATTTTATCATGAAAATCACTAAATTAAAATATTTTAATGCTTACATAAATTTTTGATGTCCGGATGTATTCAGAATGTAAGTTATGCGCGAAAATGCAAACTTGTGCACTTTTTGACGCTTTTAATCCCTAAATGAGCATAAAGTTTATTTTAGCATACCGAACCCCTCAAGGCCTATTTCTAAGCTATGTAAAGGTTATTTAGGGTATGTTTAACTTATGATCAAGTTCTGGAATGTTCGTTACTATACAAATCGGCATAGTTTCACAGTTTGACACAAATAGTCCCTGCGATCGAACAAAGTTGATTTCGACACACCAAACCATTCAAAACTTATTTCTAAGTTATGTGGAGGTTATTTAAGGTATGTTAAGCCTATTTCACTATTCCGGAGTGTTTGTCGCGTTATACTGACTGCGTTTAAGCACCAGTTTGCGTATAACCTTCCAGAAAGCGATTTAGAGCTTGAAATTGGAATCGAATCAAATTGTAAGATCACTAAACACAATTACACATATAATAACACCAAAACACATATAATAACACCAAAGCACATTGTTTTATTAATAATCATCATTGTTTTACTTCGTACATCGATTACATAACACAGTTGTCACAGTCTCCTCTACTTCAGGAAATTTCGTCCCGAAATTTTAACTAGAGGAAGCTTGTGAAAACAAATGCGGATATTTTGTTTTCATCTGGTCCTCACGTTCCCAAGTAAACTCTGGGCCACGTTTGGATTCCCAGCGAACTTTGACCAATCGAATCCGTTTGTTCTTCAACTGTTTGAAAGCACGGTCCACGATCTCCACGGGTTTCTCGACAAAGTGCATTGTTTCATCGATTTGGATCTCGTCCAGAGGAATGTGTAGATCAGCATCAGCTAAAACACTTTTGCAGATTGGACATGTGAAAAGTCGGGTGAATATTTCCAAGCTCTGGAGGTAGCTCTAGACGATAGGCAACCTTTCCAATTCATTCCACAATCTTAAATGGTCCCACATATCGAGGTGCAAGTTTTCCTTTCTTTCCAAATCTCACCACTCCCTTCCAAGGTGACACCTTGAGTAGGACACGGTCTCCGATTTGAAATTCTAAGGGCTTGCATCGCAGATCCGCATATCTCTTTTGACGGTTTTGCGCTGTCACAAGATTATCGCGGATTCTCTTGATTTTGTCTGTTGTTTCCAGAACGAGATCAGCTCCAGTAAGCTGAGCTTCACCGGTCTCGTTCCAACAGACAGGTGAATGACATTTTCGACCGTAGAGAGCTTCGAATGGTGCCATTTTAATGCTAGCATGATAGCTATTGTTGTAAGAGAACTCGATCAGTGGCAGATGAGAATCCCAATTACCACCAAAGTCTATCACGCATGCTCTAAGCATATCCTCCAAAGTTTGAATCGTTCTCTCAGATTGGCCATCTGTTTGGGGATGATAAGCAGTGCTTAGATTCAGTTGGGTTCCCAAAGCAGATTGCATGGCCTTCCAAAAATGAGATGAAAATCGAGCATCACGATCGGAAATGATATCTAAAGGAACACCATGTCGTGATACAATCTCGTCTACATAGATCTTGGCAAGCTTCTCAGCAGAGAAATCCTCACGGATTGGTAAGAAGTGAGCAGATTTTGTCAAACGATCAACTACAACCCAAATAGCATTGTGACCTTTAGACGTACGCGGTAACTTAGTAATGAGATCCATGGCAATGTTTTCCCATTTCCAAACCGGTATCTCTGGTTGTACAAGCAAACCAGAAGGTCGTTGATGTTCTGCCTTGACTTTGAGACAAGTTAGGCATTTTGACACATACAAGGCAACATCTTTCTTCATACCAGGCCACCAGATCTTAGTACGAAGATCCTTGTACATTTTATCATCACCAGGATGGACAGAATATCGAGACTTATGTGATTCGTCCATCGCTAAAGTGCGAAGATCGTCTTGTTTCGGAATCCACAATCGATCCTTAAAATAGAGCAAACCATTGTCTTTCGCTTCGATCTTAAGCTCAAGTTGACGTGGTAATTCATTACCTATCAAATTTTGTGAAACACAAAATTGCTGAGCTTGAAGGACACGAGTTTGAAGATCAGATAGTGTTCGAACAGAATGAAGCTTGACTCGCTCCTTTCGACTAAGCGCATCGGCTACAACATTCGCCTTACCAGGGTGGCAGCGAATCTCGCAGTCATAATCGTTTAAGAGTTCAACCCAACGTCGTTGCCTCATGTTCAGCTCTTTCTGATTAAGAATGTGCTGGAGACTTTTGTGGTCTGTGAAAACCACACACTTCGTTCCATAGAGGTAGTGTCTCCAGATTTTAAGCGCGAAAACCACAGCTCCTAACTCAAGATCATGAGTCGTGTAGTTCTTCTCGTGAACTTTCAGCTGCCTAGATGCATATGCAATAACTTTACCTCGTTGCATAAGGACGCAACCAAGGCCTAAGTTGGACGCATCGCAATAGACAACGAAATCATCGCTTCCCTTGGGCAGAGATAGAACAGGAGCATTACATAACTTCTTCTTCAGCATTTGGAACGCTTCTTCTTGCTTGGGTCCCCACTCAAAAGGCTTATTTTTCTGAGTCAAAGCAGTGAGTGGAACCACAATCTTCGAGAAATTTGAAATGAATCGACGATAATAACCAGCAAGACCAAGAAAAGATCGAACCTCTGTAGGCGTCGTCGGTGTATTCCAGTCCTTAATAGCAGCAATCTTCGATGGATCCACATGAATACCCTGCTCATTGACTATATGACCCAAGAATTGAACTTCTTTAAGCCAGAATTCACACTTGGAGAATTTAGCAAAAAGTTGTTCCTTCTTCAGGAGTTCCAATGTTAAGCGAAGGTGTTGCTCGTGCTCGGCTCGAGATTTTGAATAAATGAGAATATCGTCGATGAACACAATAATGAACTTGTCCAAATAAGGTTTGCAGACCCTATTCATTAAGTCCATAAAGATAGCTGGAGCATTCGTCAAACCAAAAGGCATGACTGTGAACTCGTAATGCCCATATCTTGTGCGGAAAGCAGTTTTGGGAATATCTTCTTCGAGAACACGAAGTTGATGATACCCAGAACGCAGGTCGATCTTGGAAAAGCATGAAGCACCCTGCAGCTGGTCGAAGAGATCATCAATTCGAGGTAGGGGATATCGATTCTTGATGGTGAGCTTATTAAGCTCACGATAATCGATACACATTTGAAAAGATCCGTCTTTCTTTTTCACGAAGAGGACAGGAGCGCCCCAAGGTGAATAACTCGGATGGATGAATCCTTTATCGGATAACTCTTGAAGCTGTTTCGATAACTCTTGCATCTCTGACGGTGCAAGAAGATAAGGTGCTTTTGCAATCGGGTTGGCATTGGGTATAAGGTCAATATGAAACTCGACTTGACGAACTGGAGGCAAACCAGGCAGTTCATCAGGAAACACCTCTGGATAATCCCGCACAATCGGGATATCCTGTATACTCTTTCTCTTGTCTTTCTCCTTGGTAACATGTGCCAGAAAAGCAATATATCCTTTTCGCAAATAACTTTGGGCTTCCATACACGAGATAAGCTTCAAACCATCTGGTGGTTTCTCGCCAAGAACTTCCAGAACATCGCCAGACGGAAGAGGAATACGAACAATCTTATCGAAACAAACCACCTCAGCGTGGTGTTTGGTTAACCAGTCCATTCCAATGATAATATCGAAACTCCCAAGTTGCATCGGTGTGACGTCAATAGGAAAAAGATGGTTATCAAGGTTCAACTGACAATTACGAATAACAGAATCGAGAACAAGAGGTTTAACAGTGGCAACTTCAACAGATAAGGGTTTCCTCGGTCTAGTTCTAGGTATCGCAAGCAAGGGTTCAAATAACAATGAAACAAAACTTCTATCGGCACCAGAATCAAAAAGAATAGTTGCAGGTTGATTGTTAAAAAGAAACGTACCATTGACAACCTCGTTGTCAGCCCTCGCTTCGTTTGCATTCAAATTGTACGCTCGCCCACGAGGGGGATTCACATTAACATTGGCGTTCGCATTCGGGTTCGCGTTAGCATTCGCGTTTGCATTCACCAGTCTCGGAAAATTGTTGCGGAAGTGACCATACGCTCCACAATTAAATAATGAACCCGGTGGGAATCTCACAACATTCCCCTGACCCGGAGCTGGAACCTGAGCAACCTGATTCTGTCCCAAAAGACAAACATTGGCCAAATGCCCAAGTTTACCACATGTCATGCATTGCTTGCAAGCTTATTGTGCAACGTGATGACCGTTGCAACGAGCACAATGAGGTGTGGTACCAGCATATGCCTTCTTTGCAGGTGGCTGAGCCGGTGGGTTCTGCGGGTTCTGAGCAGTCTGTGTTGTAACAGCAAAATTTTGGGCACCCTTTCGCTTCCTCGACTTCTTCGACGTCTCACCTTCCTTACCCTTTTTCTTATCCTTCCCTGAATCAGTCGCCTTCTTTTTATCACCCTTGCGGGTGAGTTTACCCTTCCTGACTTGAGTCTCAGTCAGGGTAGCAGACAACTCGATTGCTTGACGAAGAGTAGTAGGATTAACACCGGTCACAATCTCCAGAATAGAATCGGGTAGACCATCGATATATCTCTCGATTGCTTTCTCCAGAGGGGTAACCATGGTGGGACACAATAGACTGAGTTCCTCAAAACGATCCGTGTACGCACGGTGTTCAGCCCCATCTTGCTTTAAATCATCAAACTCTCGCTCCAAAGACCGAATTTCGTGACGGGGACAAAACTCCTTCATCATGAGAGCCCGAAGCTCTTCCCATGTTTGTGCCAACGCCACTTCGGCACCCCTGTCGCGCATAATACCATTCCACCAGGTAAGCGCTCGCTTCTCAAACACGCTCGAAGCAAATTCAACCTTACGCGCATTCGGACACTGCACATGTCTGAATGTGTTCTCGATACTCTCAAACCACTGCAGGAGCGCAGTTGCTCCTTGCGACCCAGAAAACTTAAGCGGCTTCGCAGTATTGAAATTCTAGAAATTACACGGTGCATTATTGTTGTTATTATTGTTGTTGTATATCTCGTGGACTTGGGTCACAACGCCGGGAAGCACAGCAGCCACTTGCTGAGAGACCAAGGCTGCGATTTCTTCAATAGTGAAAGATTGTGCTTCACGTCGAGGAGGCATTGTCAAACAAGGAACCAAGAGAGTCGAGTGAGGTTGAAAATTAGGAAAAACAAAAGAGGTATCGACAAAACACAAGAGAGGCGATCATTCGTTCGTTACCTCGAACAAACAAACGACACGCAGTGACTAATCAAAGTAAATAGGTCAAAAATAATGTATCACGAAGACATGCTCGCCTATAAGTGAACACTCACCCCAAGAGTTCCCAGGTAAGAGTGACTGGTCCGATTATGTGGATTTGTACGAACACTCTAGCCTTAGACAGAAAACTCAGAGTACAGGCACTCACTCTTCCAGTTTGCACGTGTTCACATTATTTAGACCCAAACTTTGACGAGATTTTGAAAACTCATAAGGCACTAAGCCAAAAATGAGTTAAACTGGAAGGGTTCAAAACCTTACAGCAGAGGGTTCAAAACCTAGTAATCAATCATCCTAGAATGGATGATTAATTTTCAAAGCGGATTCAAAAATTGTGTTTCTCGTTGTGGTTATCAGCTAAAGATAGGTCACGATTTTGTTTTAAAAATCTAAACGCAAATAAACTTGCGTTGGGGTCCTAGATGTTATAGTCTAGGTCAAAGCATTACTAATAACCTAATTCCCTATAACCATTGGCTCTGATACCAACTATTCTGTCACACCCCGACCACGTAAAACAACAAAGCGTGGCGGAAACGTCGGGGAGTGTTGTAACAGAATTATCGTTTCATAACCATGGATACAAAAAGTGTTTCGTTTTATTGATAATATTAAGCATTAACATTGTTTTAACACATAACAAACAAGTTTTATATCAACTATCATCGTTTTATGTCACTAAGGCCTCTTCCAGATCCTATGTGACGCATGCATCCTAGAACGTCAATCAAGCAACCACACCTGAAACATATGTAAAAACAAAGTCAGCAAAGAAATGCTGGCAAGTACATAGGTTTTATAAGAGTATCGGAATCGTGGCTTTGTTTACATGTTGCAGTACTTTATTAGACTTCAAGAGTCAAAATACAAACCTCGTTTTGAAAAGCGTATTGCAACATAATTAACCAACTCAAATCAAATGGGTTATCGTTTATAAAATCTCGTAGCCATGATTCTTAACCCAAAAACACTTTTGTTTTAGAAAAACCATTTTGTAAAACATCTCGTAGAAACTCGTTAATAAAACTCGTATATTATTTCGAAAACATCGTTGAGTAACATCGTTTCAATATCGTTTACCCAAGTGAACTAAATAACGCCACGGTATGTAAAATGTTGAAAACACTTATATATAAGAAGTACCAGCGGCGTATCTACCATGTTTTAACCACATTACACCCGTCCCGTTATCTAAACACTAGCCAAAAACCAATCGGTTACCCAAATCGTTTAACATCGGTTCCAAATCGTTTACTCGTTTAAATCGTTTAAATCATCCTCGTTTTAATTGTGAAAACTTATATATGGTCGTCTCGTTAATAACATTCAAACCTTCGTGACTCGACTACCTCGTTCCTCGCTTCTCATATTAACAAACCTCCAAAGGGTAAGTGAATAATTACAAATTCAGTCGTTACTCACAACATCCACACATAACCATGGGTATAATGCTATAACGGGATTTGTCAGATCCTATGGTACCAAAACCTAATACTGGTTGGTTCGGCCAAAATTAATGAATGTCATTCGTTATGCAACTACAACCAACAAGTTCGTTCACATTATCGAAATCGTTATTAGTTTAGTATAAATCGTTCTATTCGTTTTTGAAATCATCGTTTAAACCTTGAAAACATTTTGTACATATGAATCACCCCAAAAAAATTTAAAACAGAAAAATAGGGGAACTCTGTACTCACATGTAGTGCAAGGTATCCTCAATCAATAGTACTTCAACAAACTCGAGTAAACCAGAGAAATCAAGCAGCATCTAGTAATCGAACCACTAGTCAAATAATAGACGCCTAAATCGGAAGATCGGACAGAATGAGGTCTTGCAAACCAAATGAGTCTTGGGACTCATGTGATATGGTTTAACAAAGCCTACATTCTAAATCGGAACCTAACCTAAGTGCTTTCGACCCATCGCGACCCATTAAGGTAGCTTACGCTACTTTAACGCGTCGTTCGCGTGAAACGGGTTCGGAACGCCTAACTAGTCCTATGATAAGTAAAATATGCCTCAACATGTCTAATATTGTTGCCAAATCAGTTTAGATATCAAAAATTATGTTACATATGCTTTAAAGTAAATTTTGGCGTAAAAAGGGCATTTTGGTAATAAGCCTAAGGCATATAAACTACCTATCATACAACTAACTAAACGTCGTGACCATAAGGTATAACCTTGGAAGGTTATTCCCTATACAACTATGGTCACCTAATGTGTTTGGTCGGATCCTAATGATCGACCAACGGGTCGGGTTCGAAAGTATAAGCGATTGTTTAGATCGCTTACCTTACAACCCTATATAAGCACTAAATTAAAAGTGAGGAGCTAAGCATGTTAAAACATACATGCTTAACTAAGTTAGAAAACAGGTTTTGATATCAAAACAAACGGTTTTGATATCCTAAAGTAGTTTGGTTACAAAATACGCGTAAATGCGCATTTTGGCCGAAACTTCGACTCGTCACTGAGCCTAGATAACGTGGTAATCAGTAGGTATAGTCACTAGGGGCTATAACCATCGTGATTACACTCACGTTATGAAGTTCAAACGAACTTCACATTGACCATAAACTGGTCAATGCAGAAAGTCAAACGCAGTTTGACTTTAACGCTAAAACATATGAAAAGAACGAAAGAACACTTACAGAAGGTCCCCGCAAGATTTGATTCCGATTTTTCTCTCAGGTAGGAAGCATATACTTCCACTTAGAGAGCATAAATCAAATTTCAAATTGTGGGTTTTGAAGTGAAATGGATGGGGTATATATAGGAATTCTAGAACCGTTAAGATCGTTACTCGAAAACTGAGCTTTGATCTGGACCTTACATGTGTGCCCATGGTTTTCTAAAACCATGGGAGCCCCTAATATGGACTATGTTCATTGAATATCAGCCCATGGTTTTGCAAAACCATGGGTGAAAACCATCAACACTTCAAAATGGACTAGGTTCATTGAATCTGCAAGAAATTTCAAAAATGGTCCCTGCACTTGTAAAACTTGATTTTTTTTGGCACTTTTAAGCCCCATTAACCCCATTTCAAGGCTCTAAAATAAATTTAAAGTATAGGGAACTTAAAATATGCTCAAAAACATCTCGTATGTCGGTTCGTTTGGTCGTACGGTTGCGTTATTCGCTTAATTACGACGGAAGTCGTAACTAACGCAAAAACGATCCAAATTAAGCGACGAATGGAATTTTATCATGCCAAACAATAAAATAAAATATTTTAATGCTTACATAAATTTTTCGATGTCCGGATGTATTCAGAATGTAAGTTATGCGCGAAAATGTAAACTTGTGCACTTTTTGACGCTTTTAATCCCTGAATGAGCATAAAGTTTATTTTATTATACCGAACCCCTCAAAGCCTATTTCTAATCTATGTAAAGGTTATTTAGGGTATGTTTAACTTATGATCAAGTTCCGGAATGTTCGTTACTATACAAATCGGCATAGTTTCGCAGTTTGACACAAATAGTCCCTGCGATCGAACAAAGTTGATTTCGACACACCAAACCATTCAAAACTTATTTCTAAGTTATGTGGAGGTTATTTAAGGTATGTTAAGCCTATGTCACTATTCCGGAGTGTTTTTCGCATTATACTGACTGTGTTTAAGCACCAGTTTGTGTATAACCTTACAGAAAGCGATTTAGAGCTTGAAATTGGAATCGAATCAAATTGTAAAATCACTAAACACAATTACACATATAATAACACCAAAACACATATAATAACACCAAAGCACATTGTTTTATTAATAATCATCATTGCTTTACATCGTACATCGATTACAGAACACAGTTGTCACAGTTCTTCGGAGATTTTGTGAAGACGGAAAGAATGAAGATCAATCGCTATTATGGTATACTAAAGGCGGAATATAGGGAGTTTATCACTCCCTCAAAATGTGAAACCCTTGACGAGCTTATTAATTGGGCTCGGGATAGAGAACTTGAGATTAAAAGACAGGAGGAACGTGGTGAAAAAAGATCGACAGAAAAGGGGACAAATGCAAGTCCTTCTAAAAATGCGAAGTTCCAAGATCAGGGAAGGAAGGATAAGTCGATGGGTGGTATTACTCCTTGCAAGACATGTGGGAAACTTCATACTGGGGAATGCCTTTTAGGCAAGAAGGGGTGCTACAAATGTGCTGATGAAGGACACCAGTATTACAAATGCCCTAACAATCCGAAGACTTGTTTCAACTGCTTTCAAAAGGGGCATGTGAAGTCGGAGTGTCCTAAACTTTAGCAAGGATCAAAGAAGGAGGGAAGGAATGAGGAGGGCTCTAGGGCAAAAGGGAGGATGTTCCAAATCACATCCGAAAAAGCTAAGGCCCATCCGAATGTGGTTTCAGGTATCTTTTTATTAAATTCCTTGCCAATGTATCTATTGTTTGATACCGGAGCCACTATGTCGTTTATTTCAAGTGAAGTAGTGTAACACCCTTCATTTAGGAATGAAAGAATGTCGTCACCCTTAGAGGTAGAAATAGCTGATAGTAAGAATTATTTGTTGCACGAAGTTTGTAGAAGTTGTAAGTTAACCATAGAAGATGAGGAATTTGATATTGACCTCGTACCAATGATTTTGGGGGAATTTAAAGTAATAGTGGGTATGGATTGGATGTCCCAAAACCATGCGGAGATTAATTGTGAGAATAAAACTATATTTGTCCAATCTCCGAGTGGAAAACAATTAAAAATTCAAGGGG
Source organism: Helianthus tuberosus (assembly GCA_030545235.1). Taxonomy (NCBI): domain Eukaryota; kingdom Viridiplantae; phylum Streptophyta; class Magnoliopsida; order Asterales; family Asteraceae; genus Helianthus; species Helianthus tuberosus. The sequence continues at coordinate 125,388,130 of CM060352.1, forward strand.
AGAGAAAGATAGAAACGAAACTTTGTACAATTGTCCAAGCAGTCAAGTATGTAATTAACGGAAGTAGAGTCCACTTAGCTTACATAGTGGATACTCAACAAAGCCTCCCGAAGTTTGAAAATGTCGAAATAGTGAATGAATTTCCGGACGTATTTCCGGAGGAATTACCGGGACTCCCTCCCGAGCGCGAAATAGAGTTCCGAATTGAGTTAAATCCGGGTGAGAAACCGGTAGCTAAGGCTCCATACAGGCTGGCCCCCACCGAGATGCGAGAGCTAATGACACAGTTACTGGATCTTCTCGACAAGGGATTCATACGCCCAAGTGTGTCACCTTGGGGAGCGCCCGTCCTATTTGTTAGGAAGACAAGACGGCATTTTGCACAGACATGGGCATTTTCTGTTATACCAAGATGCCATTCGGCTTGCGCAATGCCGACGCAACCTATCAAGGTTTAATGGATCAAACCTTCGGCGATGACATCGGGAAGCACGTCGAAGTATACATTGATGACTTGATAATCATGAGCCCAAAGGGGGATAAGATGTTGAAAGACATAGAAAAAACCTTCAAATCATTGCGCAGCGTCAACATGAAGCGCAACCCGAGAAAGTATTCGTTCGAAATGGAGGAAGGTAAATTTTTGGGATTTATGGTGACAATGGGTGGATTCAAAGTTAACCCTGAGAAGGTACTAGCCATTGAGAGAATGCCATCTCCTTGCAACATAAAGGAAATGTAATGGCTGGCCGGCCGGCTGGCCATGCTGAATCGTTTCCTGTCTAATCACGCCACAAAATCTTTTATTTTTATAAGCACGCTACGCAAATGCGTTAAAAAGAACGAGTTCAGATGGACGACTGAAGCTGAAACTGCCTTCAATATTTTTTTAAAAATAAAATAACTTTTATATACTTTATTATTTAAAAAAAATACACCATAAGATTTTTTATTTTTAATATGCGTATAATATTGCTATATGTTTTTTTTTTCAAAATGATATTTTTAAAAACTACTAAATATAGCATTTTAAAGCTATTGTGCTGGTTTTGATTGTGTTGGTTGTGTCAGTTATAGTTTCAAACTTGTTTTGTGTTGATTCTATGTGTCGATTTCGAAACTTTTTGTGCTGGTTTCAATATTATTTGTACTAATTTCGAAGCTGCTTGTGTTGGTTTTGTTTGTTCTAATTAGCACATCAACATAATCAACTTAAATTGTTGATTATGCTTGTTAGTATAAATTGTAAAATATGCATGTATAATCAACACATTAATTTAAAAAAAAAAACAAATATTTCTAATCAGCACAACAATGTATATGTAATCAACACATTTATTTACTCAAAACTTTACATATATAAAAAAAATCTAAAGTGCACGAAAATATGGATATTCTAACTAATATTATGATTGTTATATTAAGGATATTACACATAAATATTAAATGTTTGCAAGGACTAAATTATCTTTATTGGAAGTTAATAATTTATGACATGTGTCAAATTCTAATTGATTGTTAGAGTTTTTATGAAAAATAGTGTTTGTATATGATCTTACGCCTATGATTTAATAGCAAATAAACATATAAGTCGTTTGTATATGATCTTATGCCTATGATTTAATAGCAAATAAATATATGAGTTGATTGATATGATAGCAAGCTGGCATCCGAAAAGTGGGGGTCGTGTACCGGTAAAACATCTCTTTCAAAATCGTTTACAAATTTATTTTATGTTTGGGAAAAAGCATCTGATTTTATTGCAAATAAAGTACATTATCCCCTCTACAACAATAATGCAATAAAAAGATTTGGCAAAAGCACAAAACCGGATTTGAATAAAATAGAAGCGACATGCACTTGACCAAATCCTTATGCTTCACTGATGTAGCCAGTTTCTTTTTCCTTAGACAATACAATAGTCTTGGAAGTGTAAAATGAAGAAAGTGTTTCATACGCCTTTGCTCCAGCAAGAACATTAACCCTTTCCGTTGGATGAAATGCGTCCCAGAAATAATAGTTTTGCCTATTGCTACACGGTACTTGATTTGGAATGCATTGTCCTTTGCCACTAGTGCTTGAAACCGCGCAACATGGTGTATCAGTGACATTTAAGTCTGTACAGATAGACATCGGCACGTTAGTTTTAGAACCAATAATATGTTGAGAACACTGAGGACCGGATAACACATTTGTATATAGTGCTTTGAAGATAATCAAAGTGGTTGGCATGACAAAGTGTGGCGGTAATGTAAGCATCTTATGTATCACATTTAAAACAGTTCAGGCAAATGCATTATGTTTGTTCTCATAGATCTTACAAATATTTGATTAATTTAACATGTTAAATAAGTTTGTTTATTCAAGATCAAAAAATAACGAAAGTGACAACTTACCATTAGGATACTCAAAGGAACCGTCGAGTAAGATGAACTTCGCATCAACGAGTTTGTTGTTTAGATCATTTATGGTCGTATTGAGATGGGAGTTAAATAACATGACTGCACTATTAACCTCATCCACACATGAGTTCATGCCAAACTCGTTCATGATCCCTGGGTACAACCCGAATAACCAGCTGCAAAGATCCCAAACATTCTAGCTCCACTTTTGTACAAATCCTGCGAATTCATAGAGCTTGTTTTCATTATATTCATTTGAAACGACGTACAATGTTTGTTTTTGTGCTTTGAATACGAACCTGAAGCTGTCGAGAATATTGTTCGATGAGAGCTTGCGCATATTGTTCTGGTGTATATACACTACTCGTCTTATAGTATTTTGGAAGGAAGTAGTTGTTAATATAGTCGTTGTTGCCCATTCCGACAGTGTATATACACTTGTTAAGGTATTTTTTTTGTTTCAACGAGACTTCCCTTTCCAATCAAGAAGGTGAGTCGTAAAATTGTGATCCAGTGGTTTTTTATTTGATTATCCAAGCTTATTCGACCACCCTGCAACAACCAACTTTTACTATTGATGAGTAAATAATCGACAACTGCAATCCGCTAAAGTTCATGATACATTGATGATTATGAATGTAACTTTGTAAAAATGATTCCAAGATGATATAATATATATCATAATGTAAATAATATAACGATAGAAAAATTACACAAAATTGATAGATAAACGGACAAGCCGCTACAACCCTCTTTTAAATAGCAATCTGTTAAATAACCAACGGTCCATATGGCATTAGTGGTGGGTAGTCAGTCATACTCGTGTTATACAAATAACTAATATTTATTAGTTAAATTGTTAAGATGGTATTTTTTTTATATTTTGAAAAAACTACTATGAGCATAACAAATACAATTAAAATAATACATATTTAATTTGAATAGTCTTTTATAAATAATGTGTATTAATCAAGATCGGCTCAACCTTTTAGGGGGGGGGGGGGGGGGGTTACCCCTGCGGCGCACATCGTTGCTAGTCCTATCGCTAGTGCCCAACGGGTAGGGGTGGGTTGGGTGGTTGTCACTCGGTAAAGGGGAGAAGTGAAATTGTATTCTTATTTTTTTTCACTTTAATCTTTCATTTATATAGTTTTTGTATTTTTTTTTTATTATTTGGTACTGTGGTAATGGACATAGAGGGGTTGATGGAGGAGATGTGAGTGAGGGAAGAGTTGTAGGTTTGGAGAAGAATGGTATGAGGTTTTGTTTTTATTTTTTAATTTATAATTTTATTTTGGTGATGAAAATTTATTTATGTTTTTAAATACTCTTTGTATATTATACATATTTCTTTTTTATAAAACAAAAACTTAGTATTTTTGTGTGATTGAGATTATTGTTTTCTAAAGAGCGAATTAGTTTAAAATTATGTGTTGAATGTTTAATATTAATGTTTAGGAATGTAGTAATTTTAATTTTAGGAATATATTAAGTTTTATTTTTAAGAATGCATAAATGATTTAAGTGTTTAATTATTGGGACAATTGCATATTTCTCCTTAAAAAACTGCCTAATTACGTATTTACCCAACTAAAAAATTAAAATTGCATATATCCCCTTACTTAACTATTGAAATTACATATATCCCCTTCCTTAACTAATATAGTTGCAAATTTACCCATTTTGATTTATTTTATTAAAAACAAGTTATATAATGACTTGTTTTACCCTTATTTTTACTAAAAATTAAAAAAAAAATACAAATTTATTCATTTTTACTAGTCTTAGTGGATTTGTCACAATTCTTAAAAAAAATACATATTTATTCATTTTTACTCTTTTTACCAAAACTTAAACACTGAAATAAACCGCTAAACTAGTAAAATGAATAAATACGTATTTTTTTTAGTTTTAGTAAAAATAAGTGTAAAAAAGTCATTATATAACCTGTTTTTAATGAAATAAATCAAAATGTGTAAATTTGTAATTTTATTAGTTAAGGAAGGGGATATATGCAATTTTAATAGTTAAGAAAGGGGATATATACAATTTTAATTTTAAGTTGGGTAAATACGCAATTAAACAGTTTTTTAAGTGGAAAATATGCATTGTCCCTTGATTATTTATGTGTCAATATGTAATTAAAAAAGAAAAAATGAGGAGAGTAGGAAGGTATAAGTGGTGTCACTTAAGAAGGTAATTTAGGATACTGGATGGTCTAAGTAACGTGGTGCGATATGATTGTCGAGACCTAGAGTAGTGAGTCTAGGTGGCCCTTCCCCTCTTAGGGGTCTAAGGTGAATTTTAAAACCAGGGCTCGTTTTGAAAGAACAATATATACACATTTTCTATGTACGATTTTAGAGAGACACAATCACACCTATCAAGGTCCAAATAGGTTTTAGTGAAATAAAAACCCTCTCAAGTATGCTGATTATGAATTAGCTATTCACATCTTTTGTCAACCCCGTAAAATCACACAAGGTGAATCACCTATTCACATCTCCGTTCAAAAAAGTAAACATATTCACGTCTAATTTGTAAAACCACAAAAATATTCAAAAAGAAAAATGAAGAGGTTGAGTGAACATCTTTTAATCAAACCTGTAAAATCAAACAAAGTGAATCACCTATTCACATCTCCGTTCAAAAAAGTAAACATATTCACGTCTAATTTGTAAAACCACAAAAATATCCAAAAAGAAAAATGAAGAGGTTGAGTGAGCATCTTTTTGTCAAACCCGTAAAATCAAACAAAGTGAATCACCTATTCACATCTCCGTTCAAAAAAGTAAACGTATTTACGTCTAATTTATAAAACCACAAAAATATTCAAAAACAAAAATAAAGAGGTTGAATGATGAAAGAGTTGTGATCAAAAAAAAGAAATGATTACGAATCGAATTTATTCAATTATTAAAGAAACTAAAGTCTCCCAGTGACCAAAGTTTCAGTGTATTTTAAGGTTGATCGCCTGGATATTATTATATTATACATTATTATATTATACATATTAAAAGAAAGGGCTGATGAACAGTAAACAATATTAATATTATATATGTTAAATCTTAAAGTTAAGATCCCATAGAAAGTTTAGTCATTTTCTTATTTTCCATTATCTATTAATTCCACTCTGTTTTTAACACTAAAATACCTTTTATAACTTTAGTATTTTATTAAAAAATATACTATAAAATTAAGCATTTATTTATTTTTAACATGGGTATAATTTTACTATATTTAAAAAATGACTTTTTAAAAAGAAAGTTACAAGTTGTTCTGATAACCAACATATATAAAAGCAACACAAGAATTTGTATAATCATCACATACATATATAATTATAAGCAGCACATATGTATATGATTATAACCATCACATAATTTATGTAAGCAACACATAGGTTTGTATAACTATGTATATAATTATAACCAACACATAATCAGTACATGAATTGGAAATTGCATCCATGATTTTAGAATTTTTAGAAATCAACTCTAAACTTTTATACAAAAATATCCTTCATTCATGAAATAGAGGGATGACATATGGCAGGTTATGAATGGTTCCTACTGGTTTTTTACAAAATGAAGTTTGTATATAATCCTTAGGGTTGTAATTGAGGCGAGTCGAGTTGAGCTAAGCTCGAATTTAAACAAGCTAGCTCATCTTGGCTCGATTATTTTTTCGAGCGAAAAGTCTAGTTGAGCTCAGCTCATAAAATTTTGAGCCAACTCAAGCCCATTCGAGTAGGCTCGTTAAGTTTTTATTAGTTTTCTAAAATACAAAAATAAAATTAACACACATTTCTAATATATATTATACACACACATGCATACGATGACTCGAGCCGAGCATCACGGGATCGAGCTCAGCTCGAAAACAAAACAAAACAAAACGAATTGTTTTTGTGCGAACTTTTTTTGAGCTTTTTACGAGCGATCAAGACTCGGTACGCGAACTTTTTGAACAACCCTAATTGTCCTACCATTATTAATCTTATTCTTAAAAATATTAGATTTATTACTTTTTGTAATGATGATGATGATGTAGATTACTTTTGTAACAACTGAGAATAAGCTTATTTTTTGGCATTTTTAAAGAGGGAATGTGACGTGGATGAGAGAGATGATGAGTTGGAGGAAAGAGAGTGTGATGGTGTATGTGAGGAAAAATGAGAAAAAATAGGTTATGTGAGTGAGAGTGAAGAGAGAGGAGAGAGGAAAGAGAAATTGTGTTTTTATAGTTTGTGAGAGAGTCATCAAAGAGAAATTGTTTTATTGGTTGGGCAGAGAGAGGAGAGAGGAAAGAGAAATTGTGTTTTTATAGTTTGTGAGAGAGTCATCAGAGAGAAATTGTTTTATTGGTTGGGCAAGTGTCCATGTGCCATTTAAAAAATCTCTCAAATACATGTTTATTGTGGATGCTCTAAGGCTAGTGGGTATGGTGATGGTCCATCATTGGAGGATGATCCGCCACGTAGGCGTCACGTCATAGTCCTTCCAAGGATGGTCCATCATCCAAAACTAGAGGGTGTGGGAGGATAGTCCTAGTCATAGTCCTCCACCACTTTTATGTTTTTTTTTTATTTTTTTAATCTTCTACTTTTTTTAACATTTAACAAATAAACTAACAAAATATTTTCATTAATATTAAAAAACATTACATAAACTTAAAAAAAAATTAAACTTAAAAAAAGTAAATTTAAAAAAAACATAAACTTAAAAAAAAATAAACTTAAAAATATCCTAATATATTAAAATAAGCTACTAGTCTTCGTCTTCCATGTCGTGGTCGGGTTCGTTTTGAGCGTTGTTCCAAATGTACTCCACCAAGTCCGCTTGTAGGTTATGATGTGTGTACTCGTTACGTAGAGCGAACATGTTCAAATCTTGTTGTTCTCCACTAACTGGAACAGAATTTCCAGTAGACGCGTTTTCGTCGTACTCGCATATCACTCTACCTTCGTCTTCAATGACCATGTTATGAAGGATGATACAAGCGTACATAATGTGCCGTAACCTCTTTGGTGTTTCCGAAAGTGCTGGATGTTCAATGATACGCCATTTTTTTGTAGAACACCAAAAGCCCGTTCAATATCTTTTCTTGCACCCTCTTGAAACTTCGCAAACTTTTTTCTTATTTCGTCTGTCGGGTGCGGAATAGTTTTAACGATTGTCGAGTACATTGGGTATATTCCATCGGCTAGGTAGTAACCTCGCCTGTATTCCACCCCCGAAACCGTAAAGCTTGTGTCTGGACCTGTTCCCGCCACTACATCCTCAAATATCTGTGACTGGTATATGATGTTAAGGTCATTGAGCGAACCAGGTAGACCAAAAAAAGCATGCCAGATCCAGAGATCCTGTGACGCAACAGCCTCTAGAATAATAGTCGGATGCCCATGATCTCCCCTAGTATACTGACCTTGCCAGGCAACTGAGCAGTTCTGCCACGGCCAGTGCATGCAATCAATGCTCCCGAGCATTCCTGGGAAACCATGTCTCTATTCGTGTGCTTGATATAATTTTTGAACGTCGTTTGCGTTCGGTTTCCGCAGGTATTGCTTGCTATACAATTTGACAACCCATTCGCAAAACTTGTGCAAACATAGACGTGCGGTTCTATCAGACATCCTAATATACTCGTCTAATGCATCGGGTGCGTAACCGTACGCAAGTTGGCGAATGGCCGACGTACATTTTTGTAAATTACTGAAACCCCTTTGCCCCCCTAGCGTCGTTTCGCAATGTAAAAAATGGATCAGACTGAGCCATGTCGCCTGCAATACGTAAAAACAGTGGACGACTCATGCGGAACCGACGTCGAAAAATCTCGGCTGGGTACACGGGTTCGTCGGCAAAATAATCGGCTACTAGTTTAACGTGGCCGGCTATAAATTTAAAACGAAACATAAATGAAATTAATTATCAAATCTATATAAAACATAATAAGGAAAAAATAGTAAAATACCTTCTTGGTCTCGGTTATATTTTGCTCGTCTAGTTAGCCGTTGGGACGACGCTTCATCACCCGCCATGAAGACCTGAGCCGCGTTCATAATCATGTTATGCATAATAGCATCCTCTTCCGAAGATGATGAATACCCCGTAGACGAAGATGATGAAGAGATGGAAGAAATTGAAGAAATGGAAGAAGGTGAAGACATGATAATTTTTGAGCGAGAGATGGGGTTGTAGCGGGTAAAAATGGTATAAAAAATGATGAGTTTGTATAAAAAGGGAAGAGTGGTTATAAAATGTGAGAGAGATGGGGTGGTAGTGGATGAAAAGTTGTGAAAAAATTGGTTAAAGATGTGAGTATTTATAAAAATGGAACTGAATTGGGTGAAATTTTGAATTATAGCAGTTATTTAATTAATATAAATTATGAAATTAATTTTTTTTTTAAACGGTCATCTGCCAGATGGTCCCCACTTTTTTTGTCATTTTATGAGCGTCGAGATCGTCCGATTACTGCCGTTGGGGACGGGACGTGTGGGGGGGGGGGCACGGTGTACACAGGCGCCGATCCAAGACGGTAGGGGGACGACCCCATACCGTGTAGCCTAATAATTATAGTTTGACTTTGTCAAATCAACAGTCCATTAGGTAAATGTGGTGGGTAGTCATACACGTGTTTTCCCATATCTATAAAAAAAACGTGCCTATTGCATAGCAAAAAAAATTGCTGCATAACAAGTTTTATTCATAGGGAGGAAAATTGGTTTTTAATAAACCAATATTTGCCTAATTGGTAAATAATAATCTTACCTACAGAATTGGTAATTAATAATCCTACGTTTCAATATGTTGGTACTCAATGGACCTCCGTTAGTTTTTTTTAACTGAAGTTAGTTTTTAAGTTTTATTTATTACACAAACAGTCCCTGTAGTTATAATTTACTAGTTTTAACTATGAGTTAATAGCCAAAATGGTCCCTGAGGTTTGCACCACCACCACCACCACCGCCGCCACCACCACCGCCACCACCACCACCACAGCACCGCCACCACCACCGCCACCACAGCACCGCCACCATCACCACCACAGCACCGCCACCACCACCACCACCACCGCACCGCCACCACCACCACCATCACAGCACCGCCACCACCACCACCACCACAGCACCACCACCACCGCACCGCCACCACCACCACCACAGCACCGCCACCACCACCACCACCACCGCACCGCCACCACCACCACCACCACAGCACCGCCACCACCACCACCACCACCACCGTTTTCGAAACGGTCCGGGTCGAAAACGGTCTGGGTCGAAACGGTCGGAGTCGAAAACGGTTCGGGTCGAAACGGTACGGGTCGAAACGGTCCGGGTCGAAACGGTACGGTTCGAAACGGTTCGCGTCGAAACGGTTCGGGGTCGAAACGGTTCGGGGTCGAAACGGTTCGCGTCAAAACGTTTGCTTTTTTTGAATTTTTTTTTTATTTTTTAGAGTTTTTTTGATTTTTTAGAATTTTTTGGATTTTTTAGAATTTTTTTGATTTTTTTAGGATATTTATGATTTTTTTGATTTTTTTTTATTTTTTAGGATTTTTATGTTTTTTAGAATTTTTATGATTTTTTAGAGTTTTTTTTTTGTTTTTTTTGAATTTTTATTATTTTTTTATGATTTTTTTAGAATTTTTTTGATTTTTTTAGAATTTCTATGATTTTTTTGAATTTTTTTGATTTTTTAGATTTTTTTTTATTTTTATGATTTTTTTATAACTACAGGGACTGTTTGTGTAATAAATAAAACTTAAAACTAGTAAATTATAACTACAGGGACTGTTTGTGTAATAAATAAAACTTAAAAACTAACTTCAGTTAAAAAAAACTAACGGAGGTCCATTGAGTACCAACATATTGAAACGTAGGATTATTAATTACCAATTCTGTAGGCAGGATTATTATTTACCTATAGGGCAAAGGTTGGTTTATTAAAAACCAATTTTCCTTATTCATAAATACACTTTATTTATTTATCAGTAAGAAGTTAATAAAACAAGCCCGATATATGTACACAAGTGCACGTGTTCAATGTGTAAGTAGAGAAGTTCGAAACAAGTACTAGACGAAACATATGCAACAACAAATAGTAGAATGGATTATGCAATATACATTACAAAACTATTTTACATACGCCAGTGAACAAACATCTAAAGCTTCATGACATACTTACTACAAAGGTTTAAAAAGTTACATATGTATCAAAGTTATGAATGGTTCCTACTGGTTTTTTACAATGAAGTTTGTATATAACCGTTAGGGCTGTAATTGAGGCGAGTCGAGTTGGGCTAAGCTCGAATTTAAACAAGCTAGCTCATCTTGGCTCAATTATTTTTTCGAGCGAAAAGTCTAGTTGAGCTCAGCTTATAAAAACTTTGAAACTTAAGCCCATTCGAGCAGGCTCGTTAAGTTTTTATTAGTTTTCTAAAATACAAAAATAAAATTAACACACATTTCTAATATATATTATACACACATGCATACGACTATACGAGCTATCGAGTCGAGTGAGTCGAGTCATCGACTCGAGCCGAGCATGACTGGCTCGAGCTCAGCTCGAAAACAAAACGAATTATTTTCGAGCGAGCTTTATTGAGCTTTTTACGAGCGATTTTCAAGCGAGACTCGGTATGCGAGCTTTTTGAACAACCCTAATTATCTCACCGTTATTAATCTTATTCTTAAAAATATTAGATTATTACTTTTTGTAACAGTAGTAGTAGTTATGATGATGGCGTTGTAACATTATTGATAATAACGAGAGTTGATCATCAGATGATTCAGATACAACCATGGTTGTAAAACAAGGATTCCAATGCTGAGTAATGTTGATTATATCGGTAGAACATGGGTAAAAACATAAACCCTAATTAAATAAATTCAATCATGAACAATAAAATAAGACCTGTGTACCTGATCAGCCAGTAATCACACTAGAGAATGAAGTGGACGTCATGTTCGTCAGATTGGTCGAGTTCCTCCTTAGGGTGCAATCTAATGATGGTGATGAAGAAACCGATAAAGGGGAATCGGTTAGGAGAGGAGGCGATTTGATGTTATGTGTTTAATCAAGTTGTCTAACCTTGAAACCTCTACATTAGTCTCCTTATATATGCACCCAAGAGGAAACCCTAATTAGTTAATAAGGGTAATTTGGCCCATCAACAATTACCAACTAATTATTTAATAGGTTATTATATATTTTGATCCATATAATGTAAATGATTATAATGGCTACTAGATTAAATATAAAATAATATATATTTAATCTTACATTCTCCCACTTAACCGAGTAATCATTTACTATGAGTATTAGATAAGCCTGATCAGGAGTTAACACTCATTTTAGCCTTAAACAAGTACTATAGCAGAGAAATACAGCCGTTGAATCATTATGCGACTCAGGACCCCCATTAATCATACTATAACCTTAATTTAAAACCTAAGCGTCATGATCAAAATACGCATAAGCCCTTTATTTGATTTGTAACTTTATTTGTCTATATGCCATTATGTCGACTTGACATATTCTTAGAGACATACAAAATCAAACTGATGAGGAAAATTAACTAATACTTAGTCATTCATAGTACGATATGCAATTGCGCACGGCCATTAATTAATACCAGTCTATGAGCTCTCTTAATAAGACTTATGGGTAATAGCCCTTCAGTCATAGGATCCTTAAGCATATCATGAATGTATTCGATACAAAACTTAGTTTCCTCAATTCGTTCATAAACGAATAATTAATTGCGTATCGAAATTTAATGCAACACCTCTTGAACTGTTACTGTTCAAGGAGTCATGGTAGCTGACTTTATTACACTAAGTCTTCAAAACATTAATTATATGGAGTTAATAAACTTATGAGTCCACTGATATATTTCCAACAACATTTAGTGACTATATTATGTCGTTATAACTTAGGTTGTTATTATCAGTTTATTATGACTCCTCCATAAGATAGGTTTTGTCTGCTGACATAAGGATATACCCGAAATTACATTTTGTCATCTTTGAATATCACAAAGTTAGAGTAATAAACCGGTTTGAGTTCTCACTTCTTCTTCAAATCATAGCCTCTCGTTTCTTTTAAAGATATTGTAATACTCAATTAAATGCTTCACATTAATCTAGACATATCTAGTGTGTTGCAATGTGAGTGATATCTAAACGAGTATAGACTTGAACTTACATAAGGCTTCTAAATAATGAAGCGTAAGGAAATAATCTCATTCATCCTATTATCCTCTAAAGGAAGAGCAGTATAGTTTGTTACATATGTAAGGACCCATTTAATGTTAAACTTATGGAACAGAACTAATGTCCCATTGGATCTATCTCAGTATGTTATGATATCTATCACGTAAGAGATATCACTGAGATCTATTATATCAAAGTTTGTGTTAACAATGCTTTGACTTATGTAACATATACTTGTCAAAAGAATATCATCTTTACAGACAAGTTTAATTTAGTTGCTCCCACTCATCTTTAGGTAGGTACATTAATCCACTTGATTCTTGATGAAAATAATTACGTTAAGATTTCATCACATTATGATGTTTACATTAACCCATACATGGATTTTATTGGCTTACAAATAAAGTGTTCCTTAACCTTCAGTTTAGAACTTTCAGGTTGTTTTATGAACATGTAAATATGTCAGCCATTTGTTAAGGAAAATTGTTTTTAATGTTCATCTAATGTAGCTTTAAACTATTATAAGCTACTAGAACAGTGATGATCCTCAAAGAAATCTTTGATACTTTATCTCTTCCTAAGTACAACCTTTGACAATCAACCATGCTTCTTTGTGTCTTAACGCTTATATTAGGATTTGATTTAGTTATGAACACTCTTAGGTAATTCAATCAAATCCCAAACGTTATACGAACACATAAAATCATTTTTACTAGAAAACTATATAATTTCATTTAGAAGATTGATTGACACTAATGGCTTAATTTGAAGAGATAGGATGAGATAGGATCAGTAAACATTTCCAAAATCCATTTCAACTTCAGTTAGGGAGGTTATGTAATCATCAAAATTAGTAGGCTTTTAAACCTAGATGACCCCCCTGAGTTGATTATTGGGTTTGTTAGAAGTTTCAGTTTTATGGATTAGCTCTTAGTTAGGTTGCTATCATTTTCAGGATTCTAAGTTTGTAAGAGTTGGTGCAGTATGGTGTACAAGAGGTGTAATCAGAGTTAAATTTGGAGTGAAATTTAATGACACTCTTCCCCCGCCTCTTGTATTCCTTGCAAGTCATAATAAGGACTTTGACTGCTCCCACTGACCTTAGAAATCTTTAGGAACTCAGCATGCTTAGGGTCAATATGTAACGACCAACAAATTCTAATAGAGAAACAAGTTAATGACGTTAGTCGTGATTTCTCTTGTTGAGGATTATGCTAGTTTAGGTAAGAAATCTAAGTGTGCCCACAATTAAGCAACAATGAAACTTTTGTAAGAGTAGCATTAGATTTTAAGGAGACAAGTTATGATAGAACAGTGTCAAGATGGAGCAGTGTCTTGTACAAGAGGTGTAAATTGAAGTAATATGAAGTTTTCACTCCCCCACCTCTTGAAACTATTGCAAGTTATTATTAAGACACTTAATGCTCCCACTGATCTTTAATATCTCTAGAAATGCTACAAGAGAAGTTTCAATGAGGTACGTGACGTGGGAACCTATCATATATACGTTAGACTTTATTTGATTTCTTTAATGTCCAGATATCATAAGAAACTTTAGGGACATATTTAATAGAAATCTTATAAAGTTTGTATATGAATAGATTTCTTCTAAGACCGTGGGCCATATGCGACAAAATTTAGATACAAGTTGATAGTCTTTCAAATGATAAATAAATTATGTCTGAATATTCCATTTGGAATAAGTTCCACGAATGTCAATGAATGACTTATGATGGACCCATACTTATTCCTTAAGCCAAGTAATATTTAGGGCTATAACGTCATGACTTAAAATCACTTAGAATGAGATTAGATAAAAAATCATCCTCATTAACCATGTCATGATTTCTCATGAATTTTGGTTATAATGGATGAAATTTATAAGTCTCATTTTTCTTTTGTCAAAATTTTCATTTGCATGATGACAAAAGTTGTGAAAGTGTAAGGTATCATCTAGTTTCATCTTAGTAATGTTTCAATCCAGATATTTAGAACAAATAAGATAAGAGTTTAAGGTAAGTGTGACTTTATGTTGACTATGCAAACCTCACAACCTTCATAACATTGCTTAATTATGATACTATATTCTGATTAATCTTCAGAATATATAAGGTATCGAAAAGCGTTATTAGAAGACTGCTTATTATGGTTCTTATAGTCTTAACATTTAATTTTGTCACTAACTCTCATGTTTAGTTATTTGTCGAGTTCTGGTAAGGAAACGTATGGAACTAGAGTCAACTAATCATGTGTTAATTGGAATATTAAAATTATCAGACTTAAATATCATTAGGAAATGACTACCTAATTAACTTATCCAACTGTTCTTTAGAGTAATGGATAGTCTCGTTGATTATGCTTAGTCTAATGGCATAATTATGGAGTGAGATTTTCCCTTGAAGAATCTTAGAGTTGGGATTTTGTACTTGTATTTTGTCTATGGACCTTAGAACAATCCTCTTTTAAAGTTTAAGTGGTTTTAAGGTGAGTAACAACTTATTTTCCAGCTTCAAACATTTATTTCTTTGTACATATGTTGCTTATCAACACACTCATTATACTTTGGTATTTTTTGAGTGTTATAGTTGATTTATAAGGCATCAAATTGTACAAGTGAAAATCTTAGTATGTAATGTACTGGAAAATTGTACTTATTTCCATGCGTAAGCCCTTAACTTTATGGGTCATGGTATTGTACATTATTATGTATTCACATATACCACTTAGCTTTATAGTTTAGAATTTTAAATGAAGGCATGCATCTTAGGAATTCTTGTGATTATTCCACAATTATAGATTAGTCTTAGGAAAGACTTAATCTGGAATAACTTTTTAGTGATAACACTTATGTTAGAGAGTTCTTGATTATAATAAGAGACATCATGTTCGATTTATCCTAATCATCATGCTCTACTTTTCTTCTGTAGTGCTTTATCAGAAGATAGCAATAGGATTATCGTGTCTTAAGAGATAATCAAGGATTTAATTTAAGAGCTAATTCTTATAGAAACTTTAAACAAAGCAAAACATATTAGATTTATGAATTAGAGTGGATGAGATATATTTATAGAAGAAAATTACAGTGAGTAAAAATATGGGTACTAAAAATAAGGCAGACGAAATGATCATAAAAATTAAAGAATGATCATTGATATAAGGATAATTATGTGAAGAGGTTGTGATATGTCTATTACTAACATCAAAATAATAGACTATTTAAAGTTCTACTTAAACGAAGAGAAATCAGCTTTGGCCAGAAGTGTAATCATTTAAGCATGTGTGCAAAGTGGTTGTAACAAATCAGCTTTGGCCAGAAATTGAGACAATCACTTTAGTTATGCACTTGTTAAGTATGTCATCTATGAAGGAATTAAATCAGCTTTGGCCAGATATTAAGACATTCATGTTTTGTAACACCCCGAAAATGGGTTTGGTAATCAAACTCCGTTAATACTAAAAGACGGGTAAAGTACCGTTAGTAGTAAAAAAAAAATAATAACCCGGTAAATATTTGGATTTAAATAAGAAATCCTAATATTAAATACAAGCGAATCAAAGTTTTAAGGAATTGAGTTTATAAGAGCCCGAGTTAACGGGACTTAAAATAAACCGGGTAATAACTCCCGGGACCCACTAAGTAACTAGGAATATCAACCTAGTTAGTTAAGTGTTTTAAGAATAAAAAGGACAATTGGTTAAATAATACACTTTATGTAACTTGGAATAATGTATAGGGACCAATTATAGCAAACTTGAAACAAGTTTGTTTAAAATAAAATACTAGACACCAAAACACACACTTTAAGTGTGTGTTCAGGTCGAATGAACCAGAGAAGCCAGGGGCTCCTCACATAAACCCTAGCAAGCTCAAAAATTGACAAATTGAAGGGCCAAATCAGTCCCAAATTGAAATCCAAGCATGAATTCATGATCACCACAGTGAAGGGATCACAAGGTATGTCGAATTTTGTGTTTTGGTTACATCTTGAATTCTTGATGAACTTATGAAATCTAAGAATTTAGCTTGAATGATTGATGCATGGGTGAAACTATCATGAATCTATGTTTAGGAACGAACCCTGGTCAATAATTTGATGGATTGTTGTTCATAATGATGAAACTCATAATCACCCACTTAGGTGTTAAATGGGTTTTAGTAGAATGATGAAGAACCCTAAAATTTTGATCATAAATTGGGTGTTACTTGAGTTCTATGAAATAAGTCTAGGTGTTGTTGTGCATACTAGACATAAAGACTTGAGAATGATGTTGAAACTTGGCAAATAACTAGTTATGAACTAGTTGTAAATGTGTAAAAATGTATGCACATTAGGTGTTTGTTAAAATGCCTAAATGAAAACTAAAGTGTTGGAAATTAGAGTGAAAATGTGTATTTGAATAGTATGGCAAGTTATATGAAATATGAAACAAGAAGAGTTCTAATCATCATGTTGATTTGAACTAATGTTGTAAATTATGTGATCGAAAGTAGTTAACTTCAATAAGCTAAGTTAACTAATCTTGAAGTCGAATAGTAGTTTCGACTTATGAAATAAGTGAGATGGAATAGTCGTGAATAATTATGACTAATCTAACCATCTTACAATTTACAATGATAGTTTGACGATTAACAAGCTAGGTGAGAGCTTGGGAACGAAGCGGGTCAAACGAAGCAAGAATGACGGAAAAGCATAATTTGGAAGTAAGGTAAGTATAGCTTACACTAGTCTTATATTTTAGAATATTCTCTTATCGTATTAGTTACGAATAAGATAAATACATAATTGAGGTATGATGTTCCGGCGTGTAAACGTACGGAACAAGATAATCGAGCATGTCAAGAAACCATGTTGATAGTTTAAAAGGAGTTAAATCGGTAATTCGATCATTTTATGACAAATGGAAAATGAAACTTTTGAATGGGTACCTTATAGGGTAAACCAAAACAAACAACAAGGGTAAAACGGTAAATTGGTCACGCGTTGACCATAACTATTGGTTTTGAAAGGCACTGTATGACGTAAGCTATGATAGGCTAAAAAGCGTTAAGAAACGATTAATAAGTGAAATTACCGCACGGTGTAAACCGGAGCGAGTTATATAGATGAGATGGTAATAAACATCATCTCGCCAACATAATCGGTCACTTAGACCAAATGGGTCAAAAGGTGATATCATCACCTTTTGACAATAACGACTAATGATTATTGTCGAGTTATATTATTTCAGGAGTAAATGTCAAATGGGTATTAGCAACGCTATGGATTAGCGTATATAAAAACAAGGTATTAAAAACGGGTCAATATATTGATTCGCGCCAGGTATGTGAAAAAAAAAGGTAACACTCATTTAGAATATGTGGTTCAATGAGTGTTAAAAGAAGTCAAAATAAACATTTGGTTACTTGATAAGTAAACCGAATGTTTTAAATAATGAACATTGCGTTTGGAAAGCTTAATGACTTTTCAAACAAAATCATAGGTTAAAAGAGGGATTATGGGTTAAATATACTTTCAAAAATCCTTTATCGTAAATGATTGGCTAAACGGACTAAAACGCCCTTATAAGCTAAATTGGACAAACGACCTTTAAAGGTAGTTTTTAAACGAGTTTTATAATCAAATAAATAATTGGAATAAGTATAAGAAGCGAAAGATGTAAACCTTTGGTCAAATGACTCTATATGAGTCTTTGTCGTAAATTAGCAATCAGACGAGAAAAACTCGGATTATATAGATCACCTCATTAATTCCACCACAAATATAGTTGTGGTGGAAGATTATTTGATAAGAAATGTTATATAATAACGCTAGAATCGAATGAAAGTGTTTCATGATCAAAATATGCCTAAATACCCTTAACGGGTCAAAATACGCATATGAGCGTAAACGGGTTTAAGATGAGTAAGAGACCCGTGACTTGAATCTAATATGATAGGAATTATTGAAATTATGAATATCATGAGAATAAGGACCAAATAAACATGTTTGTGTGATAAAATCACGAATGGGTCAAATTTGGTAAAAAGGGTAATAAATCGAAGACTTAAAAGTCTGAAATTTTATTAATCCGGATATAGGATTTTAACTTCATAAGATGGAGAATTAAATTACGGACGCGTAGGAAAAAGAATCGGGTAAAACGGATTAAAAACGAGAGAGTTATGCTCGTTTCCGTGAAATCGGGTTATTCGGGGAATATGCAGCAACCAGCTGCAACAATCTGATGAAATTTGGCAGTGGCGTAGCGCGACTGGCAGTGGCGCTACGCGAGCATGTGTCAGTTTCGCGAAAATCGTTTATTTTAACCGTTGATGCATTGCGAACCCGTTTAAATACGTTCTAAGTTACGTATGACTAATCCAACTCATGTTTATTGAGTTTCAGGTAAAATTTTAGCACCGGAGGACGATCAAGCACAATGAAGAACCGAATACGATCAAGAAATAAGCTTCCGCACGACGTTTCGTTGTTACTTTTAAAGGACGAACTTAATTACATTATGTTCTAAACTTTTAAATTGTAAAAGGTTTTAATGAGCCCGTATTTTTTATGTATATGTAATCTTAATTACATGATTGTTTTTCGTAAATTATACGTTAAACTCTGATTTATAAGAACGGGTGTTACAAGTTGGTAATCAGAGCTCAAGGTTGTTGACAAAATGTGTTCGGTTCGAGGCTTGATCGCAAATCCGGTAAGTACATGTATGTTAATAGTTTAGTATGCTAAAGTGTTTTAACCAACACATAGGGCTATCGTGTGATACACGTTACCCCAATTAAAATGATTGATATAGTTGATGAAAACACGTGCGTTGACGCGTATAGTAGAAAAAGCCTTGTATTATAATACGTGCGATTATTGAAGTTGACATTACTAACTCATGTGAATGTTTTAATTGAAGGACACTCGCGTCTGAAGACGACGAGAGTTGAACGAATTACTGATATAATAGAAGAATGGTCCAAAGTATGAAAAGAGGACCATACTCACCAAGGACCAAGTTGCGTAACAATCGCGAATAAAAGTAAAGGCAAGGAAAGCCCGTCCGGGCAAGCATTACCAGGTGCACATCTTAAATTTAGTTGCACAAATAGTAATATGCAACGAATAAGTAGAAATTGAAAGTTGCATATGTAGATTAAAAACTTGGAAAAACCCGAATAGAAAATGTATTCAGGATATAGTTTCCAAGAGAAATAAATATAGGAATTACTTACATAGGGCGTGATGTGAAAACTATAAAAAGGTCATGCGTGTCATGTGTTAATCGCTTACTCTGGCCAAGTAAGTAGTGGCATATGATACCATGAACTTCTTATAGCGGACACATTTACATCCGATGTAGTAAGGACGGGGTAAATGGGACAAATTAAAAAGTACCCAAATGAATCAAATAAGCAAAATATTTGATAATAATGTAAACGCACAGGCGAGTGACGGAAGCGTATTACATTAGGATAATAAGCCCGAGTGAAGGGACAAAGATTAATGTAAAATGATTAAGATATGCAATGGGAGGGGGTGTACTTACACTCGAACCCGAAAAATGCAAATATGCCTCTTAACGGACCGTTTTTGTAAAACGTCAAACTTGAGGACAAAGTCGGAATATAAAAGTGAAGCGAAGTCTTAATGCATATCGGGAGGGTTGCAATAATAACGACTTCGGTAAAACACCCGGTTGATGGGTAAGAATTAAACACATGCGTAGACCGAGAAACGGGAACTCGGATGGAAAGTTAAAAGACTCAGGTTTTGAGTCATAACTAAAAGACGACAAGATGATGTAAATAGAAATTTTGAATAAATTATGTTCAGCTATTTTAAAGTTGAATGGGTCGAATATAATATCATGCCGGACGACATGAGTAAACGCAAGCGGGATAATGGTAGCGTTAAAAGCAAAAGAATAATGAGCCCGGTAATGGGACATAATCAAATTCGAATGTATGTGAACTGGATAAGGGTGGGCATAAGATAAACCGACGCATAAATGACGTGAGAAGTCATAAAGTCGGAAAATTCGCCCAAAAGGAAACGAATGTAGCCTTAGACTACGGTCAAGGTCAAAGAAAAATACCAAGGCGAAAATAAATGATAAATAAATATATATATATATATATATATATAATAGGATGCCTTGACACCAAACATGTATTTTAAGAATGACATGAGTAAAGAATGATCTACGGGATCAACATAACCTTTGGGGTTATAAACAATGGAAAGGTTTACGAGACTAAAATGACCCACGTGTCATGACTAGAAAGAGATAGATTATAAAGACCTCGCCTTAAAGAGGTGAAAGCCTAATAAAATAGCCCATAAGGCTAAGCGATAAAACCTACGGGTTAATTAGACAAAGTGAGGGAAAACAGTTGAGAATCCCCGCATAAAACTAAGACTGTAAAAGAATAAATTATGGACTGTCAATATCCTGGTACGGATAATTGACAAAAGATAAAGAGAAGATCCTAAACTAAAACTTCGGTTTTAGTAAGAAATAACGTTTTAACAAATATAAATTCTGATACGAATTTAAATAGTAAACATGAAAGATACAAGTCTTGACACTGATAGGCGCAAGACGATATATTCAAAAAGCGATATTTTCGAAAATGAAAGGTTGATATAAATTAAACATGATGTGACATGATCACATTCAAGAAATGCAATGTGAAGTAGAATCACATTATAACCAAGCGAGCGGTAAAAGTAACTGGACTGATAAGTCTAGTTAGTGAGACCGGTTAAGGTCATTTAAATAAATTTGGTTTGCTTGTAAGCGGTGGATTCGGTATAACTGAACCGAATAAATAAATTTGAAAACAAAAGAAATTGCGGCTAAAAGTGAAAGATTTCACTAAAGGCCTTTAAACGGGTCAAAGTAACGGATTCATAAAGAATTCGATAGTATATGAAAGCGATGGATATCGCTAAGTTAACTAAACTAGTGGAAATAACGAGATTACGTTATTTCAAGTTGCACTATGTCGTATGAGATACGTAGACAATTAGTAACCAAAAAGATGTTACCATACTTTTCTGGTAATACTAACAATTGGTTAAAAGTGTAAGTAATGTTTAAAAGATTTCTCGGATCAAATACATTGAGTTTAAACTCGATGAATTATGTAAGAAAAGGTTTCGGGGACGAAACCTCTTTAAGGGGGGTAGACTTGTAACACCCCGAAAATGGGTTTGGTAATCAAACTCCGTTAATACTAAAAGACGGGTAAAGTACCGTTAGAAGTAAAAAAAATAATAATAATAACCCGGTAAATATTTGGATTTAAATAAGAAATCCTAATATTAAATACAAGCGAATCAAAGTTTTAAGGAATTGAGTTTATAAGAGCCCGAGTTAACGGGACTTAAAATAAACCGGGTAATAACTCCCGGGACCCACTAAGTAACTAGGAATATCAACCTAGTTAGTTAAGTGTTTTAAGAATAAAAAGGACAATTGGTTAAATAATACACTTTATGTAACTTGGAATAATGTATAGGGACCAATTATAGCAAACTTGAAACAAGTTTGTTTAAAATAAAATACTAGACACCAAAACACACACTTTAAGTGTGTGTTCTGGTCGAATTATCCAGAGAAGCCAGGGGCTCCTCACATAAACCCTAGCAAGCTCAAAAATTGACAAATTGAAGGGCCAAATCAGTCCCAAATTGAAATCCAAGCATGAATACATGATCACCACAGTGAAGGAATCACAAGGTATGTCGAATTTTGTGTTTTGGTTACATCTTGAATTCTTGATGAACTTATGAAATCTAAGAATTTAGCTTGAATGATTGATGCATGGGTGAAACTAGCATGAATCCATGTTTAGGAACGAACCCTAGTCAATAATTTGATGGATTGTTGTTCATAATGATGAAACTCATAATCACCCACTTAGGTGTTAAATGGGTTTTAGTAGAATGATGAAGAACCCTAAAATTTTGATCATAAATTGGGTGTTACTTGAGTTCTATGAAATAAGTCTAGGTGTTGTTGTGCATACTAGACATAAAGACTTGAGAATGATGTTGAAACTTGGCAAATAACTAGTTATGAACTAGTTGTAAATGTGTAAAAATGTATGCACATTAGGTGTTTGTTAAAATGCCTAAATGAAAACTAAAGTGTTGGAAATTAGAGTGAAAATGTGTATTTGAATAGTATGGCAAGTTATATGAAATATGAAACAAGAAGAGTTCTAATCATCATGTTGATTTGAACTAATGTTGTAAATTATGTGATTGAAAGTAGTTAACTTTAATAAGCTAAGTTAACTAATCTTGAAGTCGAATAGTAGTTTCGACTTATGAAATAAGTGAGATGGAATAGTCGTGAATAATTATGACTAATCTAACCATCTTACAATTTACAATGATAGTTTGACGATCAACAAGCTAGGTGAGAGCTTGGGAACGAAGCGGGTCAAACGAAGCAAGAATGACGGAAAAGCATAATTTGGAAGTAAGGTAAGTATAGCTTACACTAGTCTTATATTTTAGAATATTCTCTTATCGTATTAGTTACGAATAAGATAAATACATAATTGAGGTATGATGTTCTGGCGTGTAAACGTACGGAACAAGATAATCGAGCATGACAAGAAACCATGTTGATAGTTTAAAAGGAGTTAAATCGGTAATTCGATCATTTTATGACAAATGGAAAATGAAACTTTTGAATGGGTACCTTATAGGGTAAGCCAAAACAAACAACAAGGGTAAAACGGTAAATTGGTCACGCGTTGACCATAACTATTGGTTTTGAAAGGCATTGTATGACGTAAGCTATGATAGGCTAAAAAGCGTTAAGAAACGATTAATAAGTGAAATGACCGCACGGTGTGAACCGGAGCGAGTCATATAGATGAGATGGTAATAAACATCATCTCGCCAACATAATCGGTCACTTAAACCAAATGGGTCAAAAGGTGAAGATATCACCTTTTGACAATAACGACTAATGATTATTGTCGAGTTATATTATTTCAGGAGTAAATGTCAAATGGGTATTAGCAACGCTATGGATTAGCGGATATAAAAGCAAGGTATTAAAAATGGGTCAATATATTGATTCGCGCCAGGTATGTGAAAAAAAAAAGGTAACACTCATTTAGAATATGTGGTTCAATGAGTGTTAAAAGAAGTCAAAATAAACATTTGGTTACTTGATAAGTAAACCGAATGTTTTAAATAATGAACATTGCGTTTGGAAAGCTTAATGACTTTTCAAACAAAATCATAGGTTAAAAGAGGGATTATGGGTTAAATATACTTTCAAAAATCCTTTATCGTAAATGATTGGCTAAACGGACTAAAACGCCCTTATAAGCTAAATTGGACAAACGACCTTTAAAGGTAGTTTTGAAACGAGTTTTATGATCAAATAAATAATTGGAATAAGTATAAGAAGCGAAAGATGTAAACCTTTGGTCAAATGACTCTATATGAGTCTTTGTCGTAAATTAGCAATCCGACGAGAAAAACTCGGATTATATAGATCACCTCATTAATTCCACCACAAATATAGTTGTGGTGGAAGATTATTTGATAAGAAATGTTATATAATAACGCTAGAATCGAATGAAAGTGTTTCATGATCAAAATATGCCTAAATACCCTTAAC
Organism: Helianthus tuberosus; assembly: GCA_030545235.1. NCBI lineage: Eukaryota > Viridiplantae > Streptophyta > Magnoliopsida > Asterales > Asteraceae > Helianthus > Helianthus tuberosus. Next base: position 125,412,400 of record CM060352.1, read on the forward strand.
GGGTCAAAATACGCATATGAGCGTAAACGGGTTTAAGATGCGTAAGAGACCCGTGACTTGAACCTAATATGATAGGAATTATTGAAAATATGAATATCATGAGAATAAGGACCAAATAAACATGTTTGTGTGATAAAATCACGAACGGGTCAAATTTGGTAAAAAGGGTAATAAATCGAAGACTTAAAAGTCTGAAATTTTATTAATCCGGATATAGGATTTTAACTTCATAAGATGGAGAATTAAATTACGGACGCGTAGGAAAAAGAATCGGGTAAAACGGATTAAAAACGAGAGAGTTATGCTCGTTTCCGTGAAATCGGGTTATTCGGGGAATATGCAGCAACCAGCTGCAACAATCTGATGAAATTTGGCAGTGGCGTAGCGCGAATGGCAGTGGCGCTACGCGAGCATGTGTCAGTTTCGCGAAAATCGTTTATTTTAACCGTTGATGCATTGCGAACCCGTTTAAATACGTTCTAAGTTACGTATGACTAATCCAACTCATGTTTATTGAGTTTCAGGTAAAATTTTAGCACCGGAGGACGATCAAGCACAATGAAGAACCGAATACGATCAAGAAATAAGCTTCCGCACGACGTTTCGTTGTTACTTTTAAAGGACGAACTTAATTACATTATGTTCTAAACTTTTAAATTGTAAAAGGTTTTAATGAGCCCGTATTTTCGATGTATATGTAATCTTAATTACATGATTGTTTTTCGTAAATTATACGTTAAACTCTGATTTATAAGAACGGGTGTTACATGTTTATGATGCACACTTAACATAGCTTTCGTAATACTTGAACGACAAGTAGATGTATCAAATCAACTTTGGCCAGAAATGATACATCAGAAGCTCATTCAAGTTAAGCCATTTTGGTTTTGTAAAACATTATTTGATACTTATTAATTAACTAAGTAATTACAAAAACCAATTATTTAATAGCAAACCACCTGTTAGCGCGGGGAACAGCGTGCCCCGCACGGGGTTCGGGCCGGATCCCTGAGCTAAGTCTTAGTTCACATTAAACAGCCTAAAATTATGAGGTTTCGAGTGAGATCTCGACTCAGTTATGAGGTCTCGAGTGAGATCTCGAGTCAAGTCTCGACTCAACTAGTAAAAATTATGAGGTCTCGACTCATTAAGGTCTCGAGTCGCAACCTCAGTCTCGAGTCGTAATCATGGTCTCGACTACTGTGTTTTATGAGATCTCGAGTGCTTGATGAGATCTCGAGTCGCAACCATGGTCTCGAGTGATGAAGATTGAAGCCCTTGGTCGAAACCTCAGTGGTCTCGAGTCGAGACCCTGTGGTCTCGAGTCGAAATCGTTGACTCGAGTTGTGAAGATTTGAGAACACTTATGATTTCGAGTCGAGACCTTATGGTCTCGAGTCGAGATCTTGGTCTCGGCTCGTTAGAGGGATCTCGAAACTTCCTGTTAACAGCTGTTAATGTAAAAACATAACTGAAAATTCGAATTCTTAAGGATTTTGAGATGTAATTTCCTATTTTAGTGCTGATCTAATTTTATCAAAAATTTCGAAAATCTTTATCTGTTGATCTAATAAGAGTTTTCGAGAATTTCTAAGAGTTAAAACAGACCAGAACATGGAAAAACACTCAATAATCCAAAACATATTCCAAAACATAAAGGAATTTCGAATTTTTTCTAAGAACACATGAAAGTGTGTATATATCCAAATTAATCATTCTTTTATAATATCTATACGAAATTTGGAGATAAAAGTTACACAATTTAAGGAGATAAAAATGTTTTCTAAATAACATGTATCAGTGAAATAATTTTAAAAAAAAATCGATCTTGATACAATATGCGGCAAATATTCATATTAATTGATAAATAATAAAGCCATTAAAGGAATTAATTCAACCTTATTGATAAGCTGATGATGAATTGTTGACTTTAGAATCTTGATAACTCAAAATTCTAGACAATTGTAAAAGGTAAAACCAATTCATCGATTAAATTCATGTTAGTTAAATCCATGTCATTATTTTGTTTTCACAAATTTCGAGACATGAATTGGATTGATAATTATTAAAACAATTTTATTCATTCTAAAACTTATTTGGTATCTGCACTAAGACTTATTGCGGAAAAAAATTTCACCCTTTGATTTTATTTCTTAGAATATCTCATCGGCTTATCAATACTACTTCAGAAAAATTAACCATCAATATCCGATTGATTTACATGATTGAATTGATATAATCAACATTGCTCTGATACCACATGTTGATTATATCGGTAGAACATGGGTAAAAACATAAACCCTAATTAAATAAATTCAATCATGAACAATAAAATAAGACCTGTGTACCTGATCAGCCAGTAATCACACTAGAGAATGAAGTGGACGTCATGTTCGTCAGATTGGTCGAGTTCCTCCTTAGGGTGCAATCTAATGATGGTGATGAAGAAACCGATAAAGGGGAATCGGTTAGGAGAGGAGGCTATTTGATGTTATGTGTTTAATCAAGTTGTCTAACCTTGAAACCTCTACATTAGTCTCCTTATATATGCACCCAAGAGGAAACCCTAATTAGTTAATAAGGGTAATTTGGCCCATCAACAATTACCAACTAATTATTTAATAGGTTGTTATATATTTTGATCCATATAATGTAAATGATTATAATGGCTACTAGATTAAATATAAAATAATATATATTTAATCTTACACTGAGTACTCCCCGAGTAGTTGCTACAAGGTAGGGTGTCGAGGCGACTTTCTCTGACTCCGCCTAATTACTCGGAATCGGTCAAACGCGGTCAACCTCGGCCAAAATCGTATCTAGTATGTCAACTCGGGCCGAGTTTGACTTAAAAAATAACAAAATATAATTTCTATGCCTATCATATTAAAGAATGAATATCATTTTCATGTATTTTTTATAGATATTAGTAAATTTATGTTATTTGACATATATTTAATTTCCAAAAACTAATTTCTTTATAATTTAACATGTCCGAGTACTTCCCGGGTACTCTCCACCAAGTCCAAGTACTCTTAACTCCCCGGTCGACCGACTAGGGAGTGCCTAGCGACTTTTGCAACCATGGATACAGCAGCATTGGATCCGTCGGTAGCCATTACCACTGTGTGTGTGAAGTTTAGGGGAAAATGAAGAGAGAGAGAGAGTGATTTGTGTTAAAATGGCGAATTCGGAGGTACGGAGCCTTTTAAGTTTTAACCTCACGTGACTTTTATCAAAAAGTTTGACTTTGTCAAATCAACAGTCCATTTGGTATATGTGGTGGGTAGTCAGTCATACACGTGTTTTCCCATATCTATTGCATAGCAAAAAAATTTGCTGCATAACAAGTTTTATTCATAAATACACTTTATTTATTTACCAATATATAAGAAGTTAATAAAACAAGCCCGATATATATACACAAGTGCACGTGTTCAACGTGTAAGTAGAGAACTTCGAAACAAGTACTAGACAAAACATATGCAACAACAAATAGTAGAATGGATTATGCGATATACATTACAAAACTATTTTACATACTCCAGTGAACAAACATCTAAAGCTTCATGACATACTTACTACAAAGGTTTAAAAAGTTACATATGTATCAGAGCTAAAGATTTAAAAGAACATCCTATATTAATTTATCCAAAACTGCCTAATACTCATCACTTAAATTCACAAACTAAATAAAATGGCGGACTCATTTTAAAGGAAATATGAGTCATATGACAAGTAAATTTTAAAGGTAATTTCAAAATCTATAAGTGAGAAAACGTACCAAATGTTGTCCAGTTTCGGCTCGAATTCCAGCTGCCCCAGACGCATAATTTACCCCAGTAACGATTTCCCCGCGTTTAAAACAAATAACATCAAATAATGTACGGTTAAAATACTAGTGTTGGTGTTCCTTTGTATAAATTGAGAGAAAAGGATACCAATAACATCTGCCGTGTTTCGGCCATTGGAAAACCGGCCGGTGGGGCCGTCTGGGAAGTCGATCCCATACGGTGAGAAGTTAACTTTTGCTTCGGTGAGAAGGCGGTTGTTGTTGCCGTTATCCATTAAAGAATCTCCAAATATGAAGTAACATGGGACTTGAGGGTCATCGTTAGCTCGTAGTCTGGTTGCAACCATTAGAAACACCAAGATTTGAGTGGTGGTCACCATCTACCCCTTGTCTTAAGCTATATCCGCCCCTGATCTCCACAGTCAAGTACTATTGGTTGTCGGAGGCAGAGCCGTTCCTACGTTTTTGGAGACCCTAAGCGAACTATGAAGTAGGGGCCCTAATTTTGCCGATAAACTCTCCTCTAATCCCGACGCAATGGGTGATTACCCTTACTTTTTTCGTCTAGTGATAGCCGATAGCCTAGAAATTGAAAGCAAGTTGCGATGGGAAGTGAGAACGATAATTGCGGCTGTATTTAGGAGATTTAGGCAGCAAAATATTGATGATTAGGTCGATGGTTGTGTTGTAATAGTTGGAAATCAAGGCGAAATGGGTTTTGAAACTTGGCATTTGTTTGTTAAACAATATTTATTTTGCGCTCATTCGATGAAAAAACAGTTTAGTTTTTGAAATAAACGTATTTATTTGGGCATAATAATATACTTTATATAAAAACTTTCTAAAAATTGGAGGCCCTTATTTTTTGGTGGCCTAGGCCCGTGCCTAGATTGCCAAGCCTATGGGCCGGCCCTGGTCGGAGGTGGTCCAAGTTGCATATGGCTCCAAGACTGGTGATATGTATATATAGATACTATATCACCTAACTTATTAATACGAAATTATGAATGGTCCATTTATGTACTGGCGTGCAAATATTTATAATATTATTCAATTAATATCACTGTTAAAAACCATTAAAAATTTTATATTTTTTATTTTATTGAATATAGTTTAAAATATCAGAATTGTGTATATCTTTTTAAACTCCTTGTTCTGCATAGTAAACAAACGATATAATTTAAATCTTAACTCTCCACTCGAACATGTAACCTAAAATATCTAACTGGTAATCTGTCAAAATTAAATTGATTTAGGAGGAGGATATAACACAAGTGTATAAATGTAATAAAATTTTAGAATAAATATATTTATATTATTATTTTTGAAGTAATATTATTGTTGAAAAAAATAAGTTGTTATAAATGTCATTCATATGGTATTATTTATTGATATAAATTTTTTTTATTTGTTTTTAGTACATTGTGTAACAGGCAGGGCGGTTCTTAGAAGGCCTATGGCAGGGCCACGGTCCGGGCAAGTTTTTCGGCCGTAGTGTTAATTTTCCGCATTTCGATCGAAATTTTTTATATATACTATGTTTGGTCCGGGCTTGCCCGAGCTTTTTTTAGTGCCCGTGTCTTTCGGCCTTGGCACGTTCAACGGGCAAGATCCGCCACTGGTAACAGGTTGTATACTTGAGGGGCTTTAGTGGAATATTGAAGGGTGTCGGTGCATTTTGCAAGAAGTGTGGCATGCAAAGTTGTTGAGATCCTGATATATAACTGGTATTAGGGTTTTGAGATCAGATTTGATCTCTCTTGTTCTCTCTGTATCATCTTGTTGAGTCTGTAAGGGTTTGTTTATATTGATCTCGTGTGTGAGCTCATCTTTTATTCTGTATCATTTTTTAGTCTGTATTGATATAGATAAACATATAATCTGTATAGGTTGATTTGGACAGTTTTATTGTTCTTCAGATCTTACATTCAGTAAGATCAAGGTTATTGGTTGGGTGTTTTACTTGTTTGGGTTAGTAATAAAGTTTTGTCACTATATTTTGTGTTCTGGTTCTTTTATTGTTAGTATCATAGTTTTCTACGATTAATATTATATACGCTTAAGGTAATGTATGAAAATTATCTTTGAAAACTAAGGGTGCTAAAAATGAATTTAACATGTTAAATAATTTTAGAACTAAATACATAATAGAACCAGGTAGTTCGGATCGCAATTCCAGTCATAAAAATCCTTTTGCGACTTAAATTACCGTTACCAAAATCTATGTTGTTAAATAAATTTTGTGACCGCTTTTAGCGATCTCTATTCATTTTTGTCTCAAATATTGCGAACTTCTGTTTTGCAACCAATTTTTTTCAACATTTTGTAGAGCCTTTAATGTTTAGAAGAAAAAAAGGTTGGCTTTACTTACAGGGTTTCGTCCAGTGACAAAAGTTTTAGTTTCAATCCTTGACAACTTGTTTCCTACAATCACCGTAACATTTAAGTACTGTTGATGCAACAAATAATAGACCAAGGATAGTAGCTGGGCTGGTTAGGCAAAAGGGTTGAAGGGTTCAACTTTTCCTAACGCAGGTCGTGGGGTCTCCCCACGTTTGCAAGACGTGGAGAGAGGTTCACTAGATTGTTTTTGTTGTTTGCTGAAGATCCTTCTCTGAAATGTGTTCAGATTCGGATGTGTAAGCAAAATGAATGTGTGTGTTGAATGTGAAAGCAAGTGACTTGCATGAAGCAAGTACTCGAGAGCAATGATCAGAGATTCCCCAAGAATCAGAGCTGATCCGAATGTCCACTTCAGTAAATGAAGTGTCTAATTTATACGAGAAGACATCACTCAAAGAGGAATGTGTTTGACTAGTGACCATGCTTGCAGTGGGGGACTTACCCTTTCAGGGGTTGAAGCATTTTGACCCGCGGATAAAAGAGTGTGCTCTGTGGACCTGCGTTGCTTTTGCGGCTGGTGAGTTGGTGAAGCAATCCAGAGACGTGACCTTTTACTGTTCCCGCATTGCTTTATCTCAACTCCCCAGGTTTTTAACCTTTGAACCATTTTGCGTTTTGAGCATTTACGTATTTAAGTCATTTATATTTGGTCTTGGGCTACCCCCGTCATCAGCCCCCCAAGTCAGAGGTTTTTGGGAAATGAGCTCAAAGACTTCTGACTTTTATACATGTATTTTACTGTCTAAAGGCTTCAAGGGTTCAAGGATTCAAAGCTTGAAGGGTTGGAAACGGTTGAGGTTTTCAAATTTGAAAAAAACTGACAATTGATTTGATTGATGTGTGTCAGTTTATAGGTCGGCGGTTTTTTGCAGGGAGTGGTTTAATAACTATGATAATAATTTTTATTTTGATCATTATCCTTTTTATTTGAAGACTCACAAAAAATTTTCCACTTTCCCTTCAAGTTTTCCTCTGCCTTTTCTTTCCGTCTTCAGGTTAGTTCCGGTTTTTTCCCTTTTTCCTTGTTTTCTTCTTATTTTCTGCAAAATGGGTGCTCGTAAGGATTTGTCAAAATCTTTTTCTCGATTAACCTAGGAAGAAGTAGAATTGTTTTGTATGGAATATGGTATTGGGACCAAGTTTAAACCAACTGCTCCTGCTTGTGATGTACCGATTGACAAATGTCCGGCTGGTTTTATTGCTCTTTATTGTCGTCACTTTGAGTTTTCGAACCTACGTTATCCGTTTTCCCTCTTTGTTTTAAATTTATTGGAGTATTACCGAGTCTCCTTTGGTCAGATTCACCCAAAGGGCATGGCTAGGGTTTTACATTTCGAAGTTTTGTGCCGTGCCCTTGGTTATGATCCTTCGCTTTTGCTTTTTCGTCGATTTTTACGATTGGCCAAAAACGGTGATTGGTTCACCTTTGAAACGTCCAAGGTTGATGCTTGTCTTATTTCTTCCATGGTTACCAGCCTTGGTACCTTGAAGGACCGTTTTTTCTGGGTCTCTGATTCTATTGTCCCTTTCAAGATGGTGTAGAGTCACCCGGATGCTGTTCTCAATGAACCGGAACCCTCTGAATCCGATTTGAATGACGCGCTTTTCTCAAAGCCAGCCGGGAGTGCCCTTCAAGGGTTCGTCCCTTTCATGAACATTTGCTAGTCTTGTTAGGGGTTAGTAAAGTGTGGGAAAAGGCCAATCGGGATCCGGTTCTGATGAGGAATGGCACGGGTATGCTTTTTTCTTCTTCACTCCCTTTGTGTTTTCCTTAATTTATGTCTTATGTGCTTTCTGTTTTGTTCTTATTTGCAGTCATGTCTGCCCTAGATTTCATCAAGAGTGACGATACTTCTGATGTTGCGTTTGAAGATATTCCAGTTATTCCTGATGAGAATGTTGTAGTTAAAGGTGCTGAGCAAAGCTTTAAGGGTACTGGGTATGTTAGTGTCTCCAATGTGAAGGGTTTTTCTAAGATTATTGCCCCCAAGGCTTCAACCCGTCGATCTAATCGCCGTTTACTCAAGGGTGCTCCTCAATCCATCTCCATCGGTTAATAAGCAATCGCCGCCACCTCCTTCGGTTAGTAATCAATCGCCACCTCCTTCGGTTAGTAAACAATCGCCACCGCCTCCGGTACATGTTCCCGTTTCTGTAACTACTCCTCTGGCGACAGTTACGACTGCTTCGCCGCAAGCGGTTAAGGTGTCTCCAGGTCCGACGAATTCTTCTTAATCTTCTCCGTTACAAATTCTGTACATGATCATAACGCACCTATTCCACTGGAAAAATCTCTTTGGCCACCGCCGGCACCTCCGTCGGTTAATAATCAATGGCTGCCACCTCCGTCTGTTAATATTCTATCTCTGCATCTTTCTGATGTTTCCGTTTCTGTAGTTATTTCTCCGGCGGCAGTTACGGCGGTTCCGTAGCAGGCAGTTACGGTGGCTCCAGGTCCGATGAATTCTTCTTAAGTTTCCTCCGTTTTCACGTGCATTGTATAAATTTGAATTAGTTTTAGAATCGTTTTTATTAATTTTCATGATGGAGGTTTAACTATTTGACTTTGAAATGTGACTGAAAGGTGCATTTTTTTCTTTTCCAATAAATGCGAATAGATGAAATTACTCATTTGTCTATCATATCATGTGAGAGCATATGACATTTAATTAATTTGGGCAATGAGTTGAGTTAGCCGTAGGAATAAAAATAGTTAGTTACAGAGACGTTGAGTATATAGATGTTAAACAATTTTATTTTAGGCTAATAGAGTAAAAATGATATATAACTATAGGGGCAAAAATCGTAATTTACTCAACCTAAAAACATATAATCTAGCAAGAATAATTCGTTAGAAAGACAAGTGCATGGAATACTCGTTGGACAAACTTAAATAAATCAATCTAGTGAAATGGATTTGCATACACACCTGAATTCAATAAATCAAGCTAATGGTGCTTTGTGCACCAGTCAGTGACAGACCCAGAATTTTTCTTCAACAGGGTCCCTTTTATTAAGTGTTCTAATTTTTCACAACCAAACGTTAGAATTTTCGGGTCGGACCAGGCTGAGAAGAGGAACATGGTAAAATACAATATCATAACAAAAATGTATAATCATTACATATAAGAAAACACACGATAAAAACACGATGTTATTCGAAATGAAGAAAAAACATTCCAAATTTTAAAGTTGTTTACTACGAGTGCAAAGCAATTAAAGATGTGTTTTTGGACTGTATTAAATATGGCTGCCATGGTTCCGTTGTAAAACTGTTAATTTTAATGTTGAACTAATTGCGATAAATCTTGATTACAGAATAACATGAAAACTATTAATTTTATGCTTCAATCTTTTTTTTAACAGCAAATTATCCAAATGGGGTTGGAGGTTTTTAACTAATAAAGATAAGTTGTGGAGTAGAACAATTGAAGCGTTACATAGGAATCGTGTTATTGACGATTTCATTCCTGTTAAAAAGACCCTTGGCGGCGTGTGGTGCAATATAATTCAGGTCCTCAATAAAACGGTTGTTAACGGGATGCAACTCAAGTTGAGATTCAAGGTCTCAGTGGGCATTGGCGATTTTACCTCCTTTTGGCTGGATAACTGGATAGGTAATAAACCCCTTAAGGAGTATTTTCCCAACCTTTATAAGCCTGAGGAGATCAAAGATTGTAATGTAAGCAGCTGTGTAGGGAACTTGAACGATGGTAACCGGTTCGTTTGGAGATGAAAAAGTCCTATCTCTTCGGAAGTGGAGGTGAACGAATTGGTGGATTTATGTGCGATGCTTATTCAGTTTAATCGGAACCACTGTTGCGATAAGTGGGTATGGCTGGGGACCGAAGATGGGAAAGAGGAAGTTTTTAGCGTAAATTCGGTTAGAAACCTCCTTGACCGTTGCAGAATTCGTTCGGATACTTATGTCCCAGAATGGTGCAAGTGGATTCCAAAGAAGTGGAACATCTTCATTTGGAGAGCGGAGATGAGTAGGATTGCTACCGTTAATGCCCTTAATAGACGTAACACGGGAGTTGGGAGTCCGGCCTGTGGGTTATGTGAAGATGGAGAAGAGAGCGTGTAGCACTTGTTCACTTCTTGTTATTTTGCGAATATGCTTTGGTCGTGGATTAGTAATTGGTGCAAGTGTCGTCCTATAGTGGTTTTCTCCTTCAGGGACCTTATTGAATTTCATAACCATGCTGGATTGAATGGGAAGAAGAAAGAGGTTTTAAAAGGTCTTGTGAGAATAGGGTGTTGGTCGATTTGGAAAATGAGAAATGATGTGCGGTTCAAGAATAAAGAGGCAAAATTAGTGTATATCTTTGGGGAGGTTAAGAAGACAGGTTTCTTGTGGTTTAAGTCTAGGAATAAAGGCAATGAGACGTCTTGATGTGACTGGTGTAAGTTTGTAAATTTGTAATGTTGTAGTCTTTTGTTTCGGTTGCCTCGGTTTGAGGTAGCGTGTGTTTTTAATAAAGTTTACCTTTCAAAAAAAAAAAAAAAAAAAAAACAACAAAGGTTACGCTCCTAAATTACTCCTCACTCCAAGATTTGAACTTAAGGCACTCCACAAGAGGAAAATCCTCTTGAACATGAACAAAGGATTTATTCGTTCGTGAACGTTCGATAAGGTGTTCAATTATGTTCGATAATATGTTCATTTATGTTCGCTTATATATGTTCATTTCTTTTTATTCACTTAAAGATTTGTATATGTTACATTTTCATTTTATTGGTTTTAGTTTTTTGAAAATTTTGAAACTCTAGTAATGTTATATATGTTCGTTTGTATTTGTTTGTGTGCATAAACGCTCGGTTGTTTTCATGTATGTTCATGAATTTGTATGCTTTCCTGTGTTCGATTACATTCGTTTACGTTCGGTAATGTTCGTGAAGAGTTCATGAATACATTCATTTCCGTAATGAACGAACACGAACAAGAAATCTCGTTCGGTAAGTGTTCGTGAACAGTTAATGAACAAGTTCATTCCTTAATGAACGAACACGAACATGGCCTTGTTCATGTTCGTTCGTCTCGTTTGTAGCCTTGATACATGAATCTTGCAAGATTTAGACTCTCGACTTGTTGAATAAAGAGGAGACACTTTACGACCACGCTATCATCATGTCCCGTAAAGACATATTTTTTCATTTAGTACTATAGAGAGTATTTTGGTAATTCATAAAAAGAGAAAATTAGGAACTTAAACCAAGATTCTTGTCACGCCACAAGAAGGGAACCTTGCTCCTCTTAGTTGAAGGGTTGGAGCCCCACTAAAGATAGATTTTGTGTAATTTAAGCCATTAAAAAATATACTAACATAGAAAATGATTTTAAATTTCAGTTTAAATTTAAAAATCAAATCCACATAGTAGTATCAATACATAATTTTTATAATTTTTTTCTGTTTCCATTATTACTTTGTGTCTGTCACCAAATTATACAGTTTTGCGACCGAAATTTGGTTCATCTCCAATTTTTTTTTTTTTTGATGGATTGGTTTGTCTGTAAATTTATGATTATTGTGATTTCAGTTGTAAGCCATTTGCTTAACTAAGGACCGATTATTTGGTCACTAGTTTAGTGACCATTTTTTCCTGTCGTAAATAGCTAGTTGTGTGCTATTTGAAATAAACTATGTTATATTTATAAAATTACGATTATTTATTAACATTGATTGATTACGATAAGGTTAGTAATTTAAGATCGCTATATGATATTTAAAAACATGTATTTTGTATGATTTTGTTGTGAATATTTAAATAATTTCAAAGACATAAAGTATAACGTAAAAAGACGTTCACAATAGAGAAAACATTCTAATTGTATTATTAGGGCTATAATTCAGAACTTGGGTGTAATTATAAAAGGCTCGTTTAATCTTCGACTAGTAACCCTTTTTATTTACAGGGTATCAAAGGATATCAAATTTATGTTACTTTGACCTTCAAACGTCATCAATAGAGTAGCTAGAGCGATTGATACACATTGGTGGGCAATGATAGAAGATCTATAGAAATCTGGGTTCGATCCTTGAGCCAAACGAGTTTTAACGCTAATTTCACCGTCGTGCCTACGGGCAGGTGTGTTACTGGGTTTTCCCCATAATTGGTGGTGGACTCGAGTTACTTATTGTGATTTCAGTTGTAAGCCATTTGCTTAACTAAGGACCGATTATTTGGTCACTAGTTTAGTGACCATTTTTTCCTGTCGTAAATAGCTAGTTGTGTGCTATTTGAAATAAACTATGTTATATTTATAAAATTACGATTATTTATTAACATTGATTGATTACGATAAGGTTAGTAATTTAAGATCGCTATATGATATTTAAAAACATGTATTTTGTATGATTTTGTTGTGAATATTTAAATAATTTCAAAGACATAAAGTATAACGTAAAAAGACGTTCACAATAGAGAAAACATTCTAATTGTATTATTAGGGCTATAATTCAGAACTTGGGTGTAATTATAAAAGGCTCGTTTAATCTTCGACTAGTAACCCTTTTTATTTACAGGGTATCAAAGGATATCAAATTTATGTTACTTTGACCTTCAAACGTCATCAATAGAGTAGCTAGAGCGATTGATACACATTGGTGGGCAATGATAGAAGATCTATAGAAATCTGGGTTCGATCCTTGAGCCAAACGAGTTTTAACGCTAATTTCACCGTCGTGCCTACGGGCAGGTGTGTTACTGGGTTTTCCCCATAATTGGTGGTGGACTCGAGTTACTTATTGTGATTTCAGTTGTAAGCCATTTGCTTAACTAAGGACCGATTATTTGGTCACTAGTTTAGTGACCATTTTTTCCTGTCGTAAATAGCTAGTTGTGTGCTATTTGAAATAAACTATGTTATATTTATAAAATTACGATTATTTATTAACATTGATTGATTACGATAAGGTTAGTAATTTAAGATCGCTATATGATATTTAAAAACATGTATTTTGTATGATTTTGTTGTGAATATTTAAATAATTTCAAAGACATAAAGTATAACGTAAAAAGACGTTCACAATAGAGAAAACATTCTAATTGTATTATTAGGGCTATAATTCAGAACTTGGGTGTAATTATAAAAGGCTCGTTTAATCTTCGACTAGTAACCCTTTTTATTTACAGGGTATCAAAGGATATCAAATTTATGTTACTTTGACCTTCAAACGTCATCAATAGAGTAGCTAGAGCGATTGATACACATTGGTGGGCAATGATAGAAGATCTAGAGAAACCTGGGTTCGATCCTTGAGCTAAACGAGTTTTAACGCTAATTTCACCGTCGTGCCTACGGGCAGGTGTGTTACTGGGTTTTCCCCATAATTGGTGGTGGACTCGAGTTACTCTCGGAGTACTCCGTTTGGTCCAGTGGATGCCCCAAGAATGCTTGGAATTGATTCTGTTGACCATTAAAAAAAATTACCTTTTAGTTGATAAGTTGTAGTTATGTCGAAAGCATGGATGTTAGGGTGATTCTTTTGGTAATTTTGCCTCATTTTCCTAAATTTGGAGCACAATTAAATACCTTTTTTGAATTTCTATTTTAGTTCCTCCACCGATCAAATACACTCATGTAAATTAAATATGTGCATGTGGCCTTCTTTATTGATGAAATTAGCCATCATCCTTGTGAGTTTGACCCCTTAGCGTCCATGGAAGGTGTTTAAATTGGCGAAACAGAGGTTGTTTATGACACCCCAACCATAAAGGGCCTACCTGTCACTTTAAATTATTAAAACAAAGTATAACTCTATAATTAATGATAACATTGAGCAATGGCTAAAACCCGTATTATAATAACAAATGTTAGAGGAAGCAATACAATAAGAGTTATTACCAACATCTCCGGCACAGGCGAATTATAGCAAATGTCAAAACATGCATGTGTAGATCTAACAACGGTTTCTTCGTTTGGCTTAGGGAGTACTGCTTTCACGGTGGGTTTTTTTTTGGAACGGTGAATTTCATTAACCAAAAAAACGACTAGCATGAAGCTAGCACGGCAACAAAGACAAACTACAACACAAAATTACACCAACTTTTCCAAGACACATTATTTCACAGTGGGTCAAGGTGCTTTAAAGGTTGCTTCGGGCAAAGTGTGTATTGACAACCGGCACGTGTTTATCCCATTTACTTTTGATACTTTTAATTTCTTAGCACCATAGGCTGTGGACCTACTTAGTCGAGTTCAAAGGGTCATGCATAGTAATGTTATGATCCCGAGATCTATAAATATAGTTTTTAAAAGACTTGGTTTTGTTATTCAAAAATGGTAGCGGCGCAACTTGTTGCTCATTTACCATCTATCTTGATGTAAATTCATAACATGAAACGATGATAACAAATGTCAAAATAGTTGAATCGCATGAATAAAAAACGTAATTGATTAAAAAGAAACATATATTCAAATAAGTTGTATGTTAAGAAATAATAACCATATATATATATATATATATATATATATATATATACTATCTAATAAATGAAGATTTTGAGTTCCCACATGCCATTCATTCATATATGATAAAATTCAAGTTGAATGAACAGTGATAATATTATTAAATTAGAATTAGAATTAAAATTAGAATTATTTAAAATTAGAATTAAGAGATGAGCAAATGGTACTAGGTATAGGTACTGGTCTCAAATTTACCAAACCGGTGTATTTTCGGTACCGGTTCTGCACAGGTATTCACCGGTTTTTACCCTCAAATACCGGTGCCGTACCAGTACCGACCGGTACCGAACCGTACCATACTAGGTATATTCGGTACCGGTACCCACTTTTGGGGATTTCGGTAACGGTATTTTCGGTACCGGTTGGTACCGAGCTCACAAATCCTATAGCAACGCAGCAATGCAAGTAATTGCACCGTTTAGATTACTTTTCATACACAGTAAGTAAATTTACCAAACCGGTGTATTTTCGGTACCGGTTCTGCACAGGTATTCACCGGTTTTTACCCTCAAATACCGGTGCCGTACCAGTACCGACCGGTACCGAACCGTACCATACTAGGTATATTCGGTACTGGTACCCACTTTTGGGGATTTCGGTAACGGTATTTTCGGTACCGGTTGGTACCGAGCTCACAAATTCTGTAGCAACGCAGCAATGCAAGTAATTGCACCGTTTAGATTACTTTTCATACACACATAAGTAAACTGTTTTTCGTTTGAATGAGGTTTTATATACACAACAACTTATTTTGCTTTCTTTTTTGTTTTTTTTTTTCTGTAATAAATGAATTGTAGCATGTAAAATTAACTTGGATATTTAGAATATTGATGAGCAAATCGTATCAATTCCTGTAAACGAACCGGTATCGTATCGGTACCAAATCATTTTCGGTACCAATTTGTTATCCACCTTTTGGCGTTTTCAGAATCGTTACTTTAGGTTCGACACCGGTCTAGCACCATACCTGTATTTATTGATTTTTACCTTCAAATACCATACCGTATTGTACCGAGCGTTTTCGGTGCCGGTACCTAATTTCGATGATTTTCAAGATCGGTACTTTCGTTGCCGTTACCGGTACCGAGCTCATCCACATTTTAACGTGTTAGCACCGTAATAACTGAACTGAAAACAACCGCATTTCCAACGTGTAGGACGTGTGGGTCCTATTCTTATATATTAGGTTATTTAAAATCGTTTTTTATGACGGAGTGACTATCCTTACCACGTCGTTTTATTTATGTTTTGATATTTGGTATCTGTTTGCCGTTGCTTACACGCCTTTTGTAGTCATTGGGTCCCGCCGCAACGCGCGGGTGGAAAATAACTAGTTCTTCACAATCCAGCATTTTGGAGGGAATTGATTGTAGAAGTTCTACATTGATTTAAAATAATTTTATTCATAAACTAAATAATATCCTATCTCTGATCTAAGTCGCAAAGCCATCTTCTCCTCTAGAATCTCTATGACAATGGATCTAGACTATGACAGTTCCTAACTTTCAATCAAAGAATTCTCTTCAGATACTTCGGCGTCGTTTATTCTATCTATCACGGAATAGCTCTTCTCTTCGTTTCGGGTGTTTTTCAATGAGAATAATAACAATGAACTCTGTTAAAAAGTATACATATCATTTATTTGTTATACAAGTTTTCTGTTACGTTTTTAACTATTTGTTGGATTAAGATGTACAGGTCATAAGTTGAGGGACTAAGTATTAACATTTGCTTATCTGGAAGGACTGGTTATATTAATAACCAAGGGCTGCTATTGTTATTGAAGGAGATTAGAGGTGCAGAGTGAAACATTGCAAAGATGCTGATATATAAGTTGGAGTTCACTGTGCACATTCATTCGGTTCTTATCTCATCTGTCTCCCACCTTCTCTCAATTAGGGTGTTATCAGTCTGTTGTATTTTTCGGTTGATCTCAGCTTGTATTAACGAGATCTGTATTGTATATGTGATGATGATCATCATTGGATGATCATCAAAGGATCGGCTCTTGCTCTGTACTGTTATGATCTTACTATTGGTAAGATCTAAGGCTCTGGGGGGTTCTTTTTGGTTTGGGTTAAATAAGATTTTCTCCACTGTTTTGTCGCTATTCTTGTGTTGTTGTGTCGATTTCATACTGTGTACAATGTTTGTAAAAAGTTTTCATGGTATCAGAGCTAATCGCTCTTGATTTCGTCTAAAAGGTTTTCTAAATCTGAGTTTTCCGCTGTTTGTGGTTGAGTTTGATCTCATTTGTGTCGTTTTTGGTGGTTATTTTGTTGTAGGGCTGTTTTAATCCGTTCTTGGAGTGTGGGCAGGCAGTAGATCTGGTGTGTTTCTGTCATATCTGGTGTGGTAGAAACCCTAGCTAGGGTGCTTGTGATAGTAGTGGAGGAGATCTCTTCTTGTTCGGTGTTGAAGACTGCGTTGGTCTCTGAAACCCTAGAAGGTTTCAGGGCAAACCAACCAGGGTTTATATTGCTTTCTTCTCGAGTCTGTTTTGTAACCCTAGAAGGTTATAAGATAGATCTGCTTGGAGGGAGTTAAACGCTTCTGTGAGATCTTTCTAATCTCTGTTTCTTTTTACTCTTACTGTTCATCACTACATTGTGAGTCATAGGCATAACTGTTTACCGGGCTAGATGGACCGGCATTTGATCGAGTCTTGTGTGCATTGTTATTACTTGTTGCATTTTTTTTGTGATTTATTTGTTTTCCATTGGTTGTATAGGTTATATTATAGTATAGCTACTGTGTGAAGACTTGTCTTGGCACCTATTGAGTGATGAACCAGGAATCTGGACACTGACACAGTTAGCTCTGGTTATTGTTGTTGTGTATTCATTGTTTGTGAGTGCTTCCATCTGTCTGTTTGTTCATTCTTGAGTCTGTTGTTGTTTGTTTGCAAATATATGTGGTGATACTGGTAGTACCTCTGTGACTCTTATAAGTAAATTGGATATAGGAGACCCTCTATATCTGCATCCTAGTGACTCTAGTGCTTTGACTATAGTTAGTATTAAACTGAAAGGAACTGAGAACTATTCGGTCTGGTCAAGTGCTATGAAATTAGCACTGGAGGCTAAAAATAAGTATGGTTTCATAGATGGTAAATGTATAAAATCTAAAAATGATCCTGTTCTGGCAAGTCAATGGGATAGATGTAACTCTGTGGTACTTACTTGGTTGTTAAATTCTGTGTCGGAAGAATTATTTTTAGGACAAGTGTTTTCTAAACTAGCCTCTGAAGTGTGGACTGATTTAAAAGAAACGTATGATAAGGTAGATGGCTCTGTTGTTTACGATTTGTATAAGAAAATAAATTCTGTTTCTCAAAATGGTAGTTCTCTTGCTGAGTATTATAACAAGTTGACAACAATGTGGAAACAATTTGATGCTATGGTTCATTTGCCTTCATGTTCTTGTCAAGCAGCAAAGGACTATAATGATTTTTCAACTTTAATAAAACTAATGCAGTTTTTAATGGGTCTTGATGACATTTATCAACCTGTTAGAACTAATCTTTTGACAAGAGAGCCATTTCCTTCTGTTAAAGTTGCCTTTTCTATCATATCTAGGGAAGAGTCACATAGGAATGTAGGGAGTAGTTCAAAAGGATAAAATGTTTCTTTTGTGTCTAAACCTAATCAAGTTTTTGATAATAAAAGAAAATTTCCTAGAGGACCTAATCCAAACTTAAAATGTACTCACTGTAATATGATAGGACACACTATTGATAGGTGTTTTGAGATAATTGGTTATCCTCCTGGAATGAAGAAAAGGACAGGAGGACAATTTGTGAAAAATAATGTGTCTAATAAGTCTAATGCTGTTGTTGGGTCATCTGGTTCTAGTGGTTCTTTGCCTTTTACACCTGAGCAGATATCAAAACTGTTGAGTCTTGTTGATGGAAAGGTTGAGTCTGATCAGTCAAAGACAAATGTAGGAGGTCAATCTTGTTTTGTTAGTTGTTCTGCTATAAATTCATTTTGTTGTAGTTATAATTGGATAGTAGATTCTGGTGCAACACAACATATGGTTAAAACTGATAAAGATCTTTTTAATTGTATAGATATGTCTGAATTTGATTTAAAAGTTTGTCACCCAAATGGTACAAGTGTTAAAGTGATTAAAATTGGGGATTTAAAACTTTTATATAATGTTATAATAAAAGATGTATTTTTTGTTCCTGATTACAGTGTAAATCTGTTATCAGTTCACAAGTTAGGGAAAGATAATGGTATAACTATCTTGTTTAATGAAGAGAGTTGTGCTTTACAGGATTCCAAGTTAAGGAAAATCCTGGTGACTGGTAGGCAGGAAAATGGATTGTACTTTCTAGGTTTGAATGGTAATAATATTAATACTTGTTTCAATAGTAGTGTATTGTCTGATATGTGGCATAGTAGATTGGGTCATCCTTCTGATCAAGTCTTGGCTGTGTTAAAAAATAGTCTTGGTATAAAATCTGCTGAACATGGTCCTTGTGAGGTCTGTCATAGGGCTAAACAGGTTAGAGTTCCATTTCCTTAAAGTGAACATAAGTCTAAGAGTATAGGTGACTTGATTTATTTAGATGTTTGGGGTCCTTATAAAATTGCTAGTTATGAAGGTTATAAATATTTTCTCACTGTTGATGATTTTTCTAGGACTGTTTGGTGTTATTTGCTTAAATCTAAAATTGAAGTTTTTGAAAATATAACCAGTTTCTATGAATTAATATTAACTCAGTTTAAAATAAAAATAAAGGTGTTTAGAAGTGATAATGGGACTGAATTTGTTAATAATAAAATGAGTATGTTTTGTAAAGAGAAAGGCATTTTACATCAGACTAGTTGTCCTTATACATCACAGCAGAACGGTGTGGTGGAAAGGAAACATAGACATTTACTTAACATAGCCAGGGCTTTGATGTATCAAGGAGGCTTACCTTTAAGGTTTTGGTCCGACTGTGTGCTAACTGCTATCTATATTATTAACAGGATTCCCTCGTCTGTGTTAGTTGGTAAAAGTCCGTATGAAGTTGTGTTTGGTTTTAAGCCTACCCTCACCCATTTAAGAAATTTTGGGTGTTTGTGTTTTAGTACAGTCTTGAATGAGACTGATAAGTTTGCTTATCATGCTGATAAGTGTGTTTTAATTGGGTATTCAAATGTTAAGAAAGGTTACAAGTTGTAGAATCTTGATGAGAAAAAAGTTTTATTTTCAAGGGATGTTAAATTTTTTGAAAGTGTGTATCCTTTTAAAACAAAAGATTGGAATAATACAAGTTCTGATGTTAATAATGAATTGAATCATGTTAACTTTTTTGACTGTTTTGAAATACTTACACCTAATCTTTCACCAAGTCCCAATGATGAAGAAAGGGTATCTGGTGCTCATGACAATCTTAGTGATGATCATCCACCAGTTGACTCTTCTACATCTGCCACTACTAGTCAAGTTGATCAAAATGTGTCAACTATAGATAGGGAGTTAGGTAGTAGTAGTGGGAATTCTGGTGTGGATGAGGACAGTGAGTTGTCAAATGTTGAGACCAACCCGTCTGAGGGCAACATTTCAAGTGTTAGGAAATCCAGTAGAACTGTTACTTTACCTAAAAGATTAGATGGTTTTGTCTTAGATGGTAAGGTGAAGTATGGTTTAGATAGGGTTGTTAATTACTCTTATTTGTCTGCTGAAAATTTCAGTTTTGTGAGTAGCTTAAATAAAATTATTGAACCTAATTCATACTATGAAGCTTCGAAAGACCCAAGGTGGGTTGAAGCTATGAATGCTGAAATGGAAGCATTACACAATAATAATACATGGGTTTTGTCTGATTTGCTTTCTGATAGAAAAGCTATAGGATGTAAATGGGTGTATAAAGTCAAATATAAGTCTAATGGTGAGATTGAAAGGTTTAAAGCCAGATTGGTAGCTAAAGGGTACAATCAGAGGGAAGGCATAAATTTTGGTGAAACCTTTTCTCCGGTTGTTAAAATGGTAACAGTTAGAATTGTGATTAATCTTGCGGTAAAAAATAATTGGAAACTGTTCCAGCTTGACATAAATAATGCTTTCTTGTATGGGTCTATAACCGAAGATGTTTATATGCAATTACCCCAAGGTTATTATTCGAAAGGTGAAACTAAGGTTTGTAAACTTGTGAAATCGTTATATGGTTTAAAACAAGCTCCGCGAAAGTGGAATGAAAAGCTTGTTAAAGTCTTGGTTGATATTGGGTTTAAACAGAGTATATGTGATCATTCTTTGTTTGTGATGAATAAGTCTGATGTATTAGTTGTGTTGCTCGTATATGTCGATGATATAGTTGTAACTGGAAATAATGAAACAAGTTTTGAGTGAAAGCTTTAAAATCAAAGATTTGGGTATTTTAAAATATTTTCTTGTAATAGAAGTTTTGTATGATCAACAAAGTGTTTGTTTAAATCAGAGAAAATATTGTCTAGAGTTGTTAAATGAGTTTGGTTATTTAGGTTGCAAACCTGTTTCAACGCCTATTGAATTAAGTCATATTGCTAATTCTAAAGATACTAGTAATCAGGTAGAGTTAAAAGATATGACTTTTTATCAAAAAACTTGTAGGAAAGCTGATTTATTTGTCGTTAACAAGACCTGACATTAGTTATGCTGTCCAATATCTAAGTCAGTTCATGCATAAACCTTTGGAGTTACATTTAAAGGTTGCTTTGAGACTTCTTAGATATTTGAAGTTGTCTCCTGGAAAAGGTTTATGCTTTAGACAAAGTGATGTTTTTGAACTGGTTAGTTATGCTGATTCGGATTGGGCAAAAAGTATTAATAATAGAAAGTCTATAACTGGTTTTTGTATATTTCTGGGAGATTCACTAATTTCCTGGAAAAGTAAAAAACAGAGTGTGGTGGCCAGGTCCTCAGCTGAAGATGAATATATGGCCATGTGTTCCACAGTCTGTGAAATGTTGTGGATAAGAAATGTGTTGAGTGAGTTAAGTGTTGGTTGTGCATTGCCATTAAAATTATATTCTGATAGCAAGTCTGCTATCTCAATATCGTTGAATCCTGTATTTCACGAGAAAACAAAACATTTTGAAATCGATTTGCATTTTTTAAGGGAAAAAATTGCAGATGGTTTAATAATACCAGAAAAAATTGATACTGAGCAGCAGATAGCTGATGTTTTAACAAAAGGGCTGAATTCTGCTCAACATAAGTTGTTATGTGAGAATCTGGGCTTAATAGATTTGTATAACAAATAAATGAAGGGGGAGTGTTAAAAAGTATACATATCATTTATTTGTTATACAAGTTTTCTGTTACGTTTTTAACTATTTGTTGGATTAAGATGTACAGGTCATAAGTTGAGGGACTAAGTATTAACATTTGCTTATCTGGAAGGACTTGTTATATTAATAACCAAGGGCTGCTATTGTTATTGAAGGAGATTAGAGGTGCAGAGTGAAACATTGCAAAGATGCTGATATATAAGTTGGAGTTCACTGTGCACATTCATTCGGTTCTTATCTCATCTGTCTCTCACCTTCTCTCAATTAGGGTTTGTTGGTTTGTTATCAGTCTGTTGTATTTTTTGGTTGATCTCAGCTTGTATTAACGAGATCTGTATTGTATATGTGATGATGATCATCATTGGATGATCATCAAAGGATCGGCTCTTGCTCTGTACTGTTATGATCTTACTATTGGTAAGATCTAAGGCTTTGGGGGGTTCTTTTTGGTTTGGGTTAAATAAGATTTTCTCCACTGTTTTGTAGCTATTCTTGTGTTGTTGTGTCGATTTCATACTGTGTACAATGTTTGTAAAAAGTTTTCAAACTCAACGATAATCTCTGGAAGTGCAAAATTGACTTCTTCTGTAGCTTCTCACTATCTTCTTTCTTAGTTTATGTTTTATTTAGGTTGAAAGTGGAATTGGGTTTAAGTTTTCCGCTATGGAGGTTTTGACATAGCAATTACTGTTATGTTATTATGATTTTATTTGATTTAGTGCCACCACTGAAGAATTTCATAAGGTTATGGCTCGGTTTTAATAAAATTATAAAAGCAATATGGATATAACATATCCTTGAGTACCGTCAGGGTTTGGATAGATGAGCAAGAAAAAGCAAGTGGTTTACGCGATTTTACTTATGGCGACATGGAGGATTTAGCTTCGTAGGAACGGGAAGATTTTTAATCAAGTAATATTTCAGTAGTAACCGTTGTTGAGGAGGTTAAAGAGAACACATTTTGGTAAATGGTATAGAGGTCCAAGATTGCTAACTTACACCTGTAGAGTTAGAGTAATTTTGAGGCCGGGCTTGTGCTTTTTATTGCTATGTTTTGTTTTGTTTTCCGATTGCCTTGCAGATGTTTTGTTCTCTGATGTTTGTTTGCTTGGTGTAGCTGGCTAAGGCTGCGTTTGTCTTTTTTTTTCTTGGTTAAATAAGTTCTCTTCGGCTAGTAAAAAAATGAAACATGGGCCTATTTTTTGGGTAGTCATAAACTCATAATAAAGAAAGAAGATGATAAATACTATTTTGGTTCATGATGGATGAGGAATATCTGTAGGGAAATATTCATTACCACTATTTATTGTCATAAGTTTTTTTTATGATCTTGTACTTTTACCCATTTTTTGAAAAAATATTTATTTATAGTATGCTTTTTTAAATAATATTTTTATAATATTTTGAATAAGACCTATGTGTGATAGACGAATTTTAATGAAGTTTCTATGAGTAATTAGGTCATGAGAAAAATCCACAAGTATTCGTGGACTAAATGACATGTCTTGTAAAAATATCATAATTTTTCAAGTCCGTTTAGTATTTTAAATAAACTAGTTTCTATGACTCGCGCTTTGCAGCGGAACCGTTAAGCCGAACAAAAAGTAAACGTAAAAATGATAAATCATGCACGCACATTATGGTGTGTTAACTCGCAAAAATTAGACTAAAAAAGTAAAACCTAGAAAAGAATAACTAAGTAGGCTTAGGACCCGCAAGTTTCAAGGCCGGGAGCCATTAAACCGTAAAAATATTGACGTAAAAACCTTGAACCACACACGTGTGTTCCGGCGTGTTAACTCGCAAAATCTAGAACTAATCGTAAAACGCGAAAAATTTAAAAGATATAAAGTATATAAGGCCAAAGTTGAAAGTGGAAAAGTTCTGGGGTTAAAAATAGAAAATGTTTGTGACAAATATGTAAAATATGAGTACTATAGGGTTAAAAGTGTAAAAGATAAAAACTCTAGGGGTTATCTAATAGATAAAAAGGGTAAAAGAAAAAAAAGTATAAGGATTAAAAGAACAGGAAAAGGAATAATGTTTGTGTGAGTAGAGAAATTTTTGTGAATTAATATAGGGATAATTCCGTAAAACTGCTCAAAATCTGATGTGAAACTGAAACGTGCTGAAAGTTAATGTTGATGCTTTGAGTGACTTATGTGTTACTACAAGGTGTTAGTGGTTGTTTAAAACTTGAATGAGTGTCAATGAACGTATTGCATGTAATGAGGTGATCACATGGACATACCCACACGAATAGTTAATTAAATGTCAACGTGATTGCATAGTTGTGTGCTAGTATACGGGTAGGAATACGTAAGCATCAACTAACTGAAACGGTAAACATATCAAGATGAGGTTGACCACTCCTGTTACTCTTCACACTTATTTTCTAACCGAGCAAAATAAGTTGAGTTCACAACCTTTTCTTAAAGAATGCGTCTCTGGTTTAGGGACAACACACTTACGGTAGCCCTGGTTGGGGCTACACGTGCGTTTTAGTTTGGGACCACATACATACTATCCACTGGGGTGGAATAGTACATTTAAACTAAACGAAAACTCTATCTGGAACTCCCTACATATTTACCGATTAGTATGCTAGGTTGACAGGCGGGGTATTAGTAGATAACGCTATTAGGTTTGACAAACCTTACACTGTGCTGGGAGCCGGGCGTGAACTATTGACAATTTCAATTCATCAATGTGGATAGACATTGTTGAGGGCACAAAACCTATAACATCAGTATTCGGTACACAGTTTAGTTAACTTGATGAGAGTTAGCTACCCAAGTCATACTTATAACAATTTGCTTGTGAACTGACGCTTACGCTTAACTAAAATTTGTGAATTCGCCAACTTTATGTTGACACACTATTGCATGCTTTGCAGGTCGTTAGGTACAACATGGACGGAGCTTGCATTGGTTGGGGTGTCGTGGTGTAATGAACTTTACGTTTCACTTCTTATCGGACAACAAGTTTAGCCCGTAGGCACTTCATCACTAACGGATGTTTATAACATGATCATCTTATAGGATGATATAAGCCATGATTTCTCAATTACTAGTCTAGATAAGAAAATTGGAAGAATCCAATATAAGAATGACTGTTGTGATTTTCTCGAATCACATTTGTCAAGAGTGCTAACACGTTCTTAGGTGTTAACAAGGATTTGAATCTCTTGAATAGGTCTTACCATCTTGGCCATGTCTTAAAATGACACGTGGCTAGGTCTTGTCCTTTTTAGATTTCGTCATTTTATTATAATGGAAGATCTTATAAAAGGAATGTTATTTTTCATTTATTTCATTTTTCATGCTTAGAATGAAAATTTAAATTTAATCATTCCACTATAAATTTAAAAGTACAGATATGCCCTAGGCGGGACTTGAAAGGAATAATGTTGTCCTCGAAGGGACTGAAAAATAAGTATGTCCTTATAAGGACTTATTAAAGAAACGATCTTCAGCAAAAGGAGTTTTCACTTTATTTCTGAATGTTTTCTCCCTGGATGCACATTTCATCCTAGTCGCGGTACGAAGCTCAGCATTTCAAGGCTCCGGATGTGGAGAATTTCTACTACAGCTTCTTTGCTTGGCGACGTATCCAATACATGTAAAAATATTGGAAGCAAAAAAAAATCCAGATTAGGATTGAGAGTATTCCTATGTTAAGTCTAGACTCAGAAGGTCAAAGAATGTGCTAATGTGTCATTGAGATTAAACACAAAAGGCTAGTGTTTAATTCACTCAATGTTGGCTCTGATACCAACCTGTCACACCCCGATATTTCCACGTATTACCGGTGGGTCCGGTGGGGAGTATCGTGATGTAGTTGATATCGTCATGGTCAAACAACACAATATATAAATGCACCGCGGAAGCAAAAGATAAATATATTGTAATCCGAATAAAAAGTAATACCCAAGTATTACAACGGAAAGTAAAGGATCCACAGGCGGATCTTAAAACATAAACATTGTTCAACAGACTTTAGACGCCTAGAACTTGCAAGATTCCTTATTAACGCCCTGAGCTTCCAGCCAATTACGTTCAGTACCTGTCACTTAACCTTTTTGGCAAATACGTCAGTTTACACTGGTAAATACAATTAACTGACTCATTTTGGAAAAGAGTTTGAAAATTGATTTGAATGCACGAGGCACAAAATATCTTTTATAACTTGGGACAATTTTATTAATAAAAATCTTGTATCCGATTTACATGGTTGTCCAACATTTAGGGCCGGTGATTATACAATACAAGCCGGTCAAGATTAATCGACACACCATAAATATAACTCACAAGAAGACACCTTACGAGTGAGTATATCTTTTACATACGCAACAGGAGGTGTTATGCCTACACCTTGTGCTTAAGTTATGGCCATTCACTTTTTAAATGAGCCAAGGATATCCAGGACACGGTCATTAACCCCTAATGTTATTTGTTATCAATCAATACAGATTAAAACGGGATTATGCAACTTAATCATCTCCGATTAAAAGGTTTCTACACCCGACCAAGCGGTATTTTTATAATACCGTATCCCAAGCCCGTATAAGGGAAAATAAGTTAAAAGTATTTACCTGAGCTAGCAAATGCAATTTATACTCAGCCGTATATTCAAATCAGCAAGCACAAGTACTTCTACTGGGGCTCTCAATCTGGAACGAAGGTTTTATTAACCTATTAGATTCCTAACGGGTCTTATTCAAGTCGTAACTTAGACAGGTTAGTTCTAAGGAAAGGTTTACGGTTCAAAACGCAAGATTAAGCGAAGACCGGAATAGAATGTGTTTTAGACCCGAAAAGTTTGAAGACTTGTATAATATGGGTAATCTAAACACATTCTGGATTTCAAGATAAAAACGGTAAGGTTTGACCTGTTTCGGCTAATTCATGCAAACTAGTTACATAAACCGATCCGAACGCGCAAGAGGCGTAACGGGTAACCATATGGTTCTTATACATGTTTCCTAAGTTAATATGTCTTAAATATGTTGTGACATCAGTAGGATACCTTTCATTATACCCAAAACGAGTTTAATCTCAATATAAGCCCCGAAGGGGTATTTTGGTCATTTAAAAGATTATAAAAGAGGTTAATTGAAATTCTGAGATTCGGGTCCGAATACATCAGTAGAATAACTTATTTTATTAGGTCATATCAGTTGGTAATAGGTCTTATATGCCAAAATGGTTTCAAACCCAAACTATGCGTTTATACGCTTAAAAAGCTATTTTAAGCGATTTCCGGGTTATTCTGGAAATCTGAGTTTTCTGATCAGGTTATAAAGTTCAAAATACTTTATTTATTATATAAAATCAGTAGCAATTGGATTGGTGTCAAAATACCATGTAAAACTCATTTTATACACAAAAAAGGTATAATCGGTATTTACCGAATTAAAGCGATAGCCTTAGGTTATGATCAGTTAAAAAAAAATAATTAAAAATCTTTAAAAATCTCAAAATATTATATTACATCAGTGGGTAAAAGGTTTGGTGTCAAAAATTTGGGTTTAGATAGGCTTTATGCTAATTGCGCCGTTTAATTACTAAAAGGCGTTATAATTACGCTAATGAGCATAACTTCTAATCTAGACCTCCAACTGATGTGAAAATTTAGGGACAACTTTATAAATCAGTAATAAGGATTATTGTCCTTTCACATTTCCAAAATTCTCGTTTTATGGTCAAAAGGGCATATTGGTCAACATTAGGCAATTAACGGAAACGCGTAAACGAATGAGGCAATCAACGAACCAAGCACAGAGGGTTATACCAACATGTAACCTGGTCCTAAGGAAGCCCTAAGACATTTCTAAACCTATCTAATTTGGGTCAGAACTGAAGTCAAAGCAAAAGTCAAAGTTTTGCGACTTTCGGTTCCGAACCGGGTCTAAACAGAAAATTGTCGGATCAAACAAGCTTAGATCAGTACTTATACTTATTACCAAGTTATATTAGTGATAAAATAGGTTACATGCCTTCTACATTGCTAGTTACATGTTAATTTGCAAATTAAGCTTCTGTTGACTTTTTCTAAACAACTTTGACACGACATTTGATCTAGTTAGAGTGGGAATCTGAGGGTGCCCTTTTAAGGGTTTATTGCCCACATAATTACCAACTTATAACTACCTTCAATTTGACTAATCACTGGACCATTAGTGATTAATTGATAAGTCAAACCTTAATTGCGACGGTTTAACTTTTAAGCTAATAACTAGGTAAAACTCAATTAAGGAAGATCAAGGAAGCTTACCAAGGTCTAATGCACGACCAGGAATGCTTAGAGAATGACCTTGAGCTCCAGAAATGATCAGATGTTGAGTTGGAAATGAATGATCAAAATGTGCAAACATTGGGGCTTTTTATAGTGTTCTTGATCCATTAAGAGCATGACAAATCATGCTATACCTGATCCCTGATGATTAACAAGTGTCCCTAAGGCCTAAGAAATAGTTTAGACGGCTCTTGGAAGTGTTTAAGGGCCATATAAGTCGTTACATGGGCTGAACAGCCATTTTTTCCGAGTTGCTGCATCTGGGACCTGCTTACGGACCGTAAGGTCCATAGCATACGGTCCGTAAGGACCTGGTCTGCAATCAGAAAATTTCACTTGTTGACAGCTTTAGCCCCTGCACTTCCAAATGCCATTTCCAACACATCCTAGGCCCGTTAAAACATTTTTAAGGATCTACAATGATGCCTAAGTATGGGGAACATGAAACATGCTCAAAAATATGTCGGATGTCGGTTCCTTTGGTCGTACGGTCTCGTTGTTCGGCTAATTACAACGAAACACGGACGGACGCGAAAAATAATTCAAACGATGCGACGAATGGAATTTTATCAAGCCAAACACTAAAATAAAATATTTTAGTGCTTACATAAATTTTTGGGTGCCCGGGGATATTCAGAATGTAAGATATGCGCGTAAACGCAAACTTGTGCGCTTTTTGACACTTTTAGTCCCTGCATGACTTAAAACCTTATTTTTGCGCCCCAAACACCTCAAAGCCTATATCTAAGCTATATTAAGGATAAATAGGGTATGTTTATCTTATGGTCATATTCCGGAAGGTCCGATAACATACGAATCGGTATACTTTAGCAGTTTGACGCTTTAGGTCCCTCTATTGCGCAAACTTGCACATCTCATCAATTAATAGCATTGAAGCCTTATCTAATCCATTTTAGGCATTCTTGAAGGTATTATTAAACATCATAATGCTTCGGGCTCGATAAAAGGTCATTCAGAGGTATAATTAAACATATTGACACTTTTAGTCCCTTATACTTGCAAAGTTGCGCGTAACTTCACTTTTGGGCATAAAAGCCTTGGGTGGCCAATGATTGGAAAATCCCGAGAGTATAATCAAATATCATGAGGCTCTCAGTTTGTTAAAAGGTCACTCAGAGGTAAGAATTAACATGTTGACGATTTTAACCCTTTTCTGCGCAAACTTTCAATTAAATACATAAACGGCTACACTTGATTAACAAGTGGCTCATTTGTGAATATAAAACCATAAAAGGTTATTTAGAAACTTATTTTAGGTATGATAATACTTCCAGTTCTTTCATAATCAAAGTTTTTGATTTTTCAAAAAATTAGTCCCTTAAATTCAACGTTTGACTTCATTAGGGTTTATTACACGTGTCAATACTTCATTGGACGTGATTTTTCAACGTGTTACATCCTCACCCCCTTAAAAGAAATCTCGACCTCAAGATTTGCTTAAAGTAAAGGAAGTACTTTCTGTCGTATCATGGATTTAACTTCCATAGTATATTTGGGCCTCCAAGGGTATCCCAGTTGACCTATACAATAGGTGCATACTTTCTTTTGGAGCTCCTTAACCTGTCGATTCTCAATCGACATAGGTTGCTCATACTATCATAGATCTGCGTATCATTATGTGATAGTGCTTTTTGATTTATTGGTGGCACGTCGCTAAATCATTAGTGTGGGTCACATTGCGCGTTCCACAAAGCTCCTAAATTAGGTCTTAGCTCGTAAGCTATTTAGTCTTGATACATTCGAATCCTTCGAATGACTTTATATATTCCGAGCTTAACTAACCTGGAAATTACAACTCGGCACACCCTTCTAGGGTGTTATCTTTTGTTGAACCTTACCTTTTAACCAGAACTTAGGAGGGTTGCTATTTTCATAAATCCTTGATTTCCTGCCGTATACTGGCAACTTACAATCGATTATGGATTTGTATGATCTTATTTGTTGTTTCCTAGGCAACTTTCAGATCCTGATAATTGGACTTACCAATTCTCTATCTAACAAAAGATGTTTAACGTTCCATCTATACAAGGTCTCCAAAGGAGCAGCCATAATACTTACATATCAATTATTATAGAAAAGCTTATCTTAAGGTGGGATGGTTATCCCAACCATTGTTTAAAACTAATCCTAAGGAGTAGCTAATCCTTATGGCTAGTTGAATAACTCAACGATCCTGGGTAGTTGATGGTGATTCTTAATCGTTGTTAAAATAGGGTTGCGGTAATGAATGCATAAGCAAAATGAACCGTCTTTCTTATCAAACTCTCGGAATATCGAGTTAGTGTAACACCCTTGTTAAAAGGACTGAATTTAACAATAGTTTACATAGATTTCATACTAACTTTGAGTTTACAATAGATATTCCATGTTAATAAACCAACATATTCATATCACTTACTAATCAAGTTAAAAATAAACATTTACCAACTAGTTTTAAACATTGAAACACGGATGACGATTCATTTAAAGCATAAACATCCGGGGCTTATTATCACCCGCATTTCTTTACCAATCTCATGGCTTAATGCTCTTGTGATTTTCATCGCCAATTTAACTCTCTAAACACTAGTACAATAATTTACACAACTATTCGACCCGTTTGGCTCATCTTGTGGAATTCCCCAATATGATGACTACCAAACGATTTCTTGTGACTCTTAGCCTATTACTTCAAGTAACGATCCCTGTCGCTACAATCTACACCATAACTATCCTACAATGAGAATTCGCATAATTTAACAACAATTCGTTTAATGTAACGAGTCAAGTTACATACTTGCATATCTAAACAACATTATCAACCAACAATTCTAATTAACTATTTTGACCCGTTTGTTTGCCGAGTGAGTTACACCCCTTCATTGACATACCATACGCCATCATTTTCTCCATATCAATATTGAACATATCTACGACTAGGTTTACCTATATATGTAACGAGACAACAAGTCACGTACCTTTGAAGCACACCCTTCAACCGTGTATCACCTTCGGCTTGTCCGCTTAACGTTCCAGATTCTTTACCTAAAGAGTTCCATTCACAACCATTTTAGAACCCTTTTTACATTCATTTATCATAATGCATTATGATATCCGAATCTGCGTTTTTGTCCGATTATTAACATTTTGATCCTCACTTAGGCGTTTCATCAATCACCTAGTGGGTCAGATTTTTATATCAACAAAACGAAGTTCATGACTTGTTATTATCATCTAAACTAACGTTTAATTATTCAATTCTACACATATCTTAACATCAATATTTCTGAAATTTATTCTTAAATTCAGATTTATGTTAGAACAAGATCATAATTCTAGGGTTTTATTAAGTATCTTCAAGTTCATTAATCACCTACAATGGTGGTTATAAACTCTATAGTTATCATGAAATCTTTTAACAAGATTTCACCTAGGGTTCATCCCTAGACAACATATCTCCTCTAATTACACTCATGCATGACATAAACAAGTTAAATTTCGATTTTTCATACTTAACCTAGAACTTGAGATGAAGCGAAATACTAGAATTTCACATACCTTGTGATCCCTTCAGTGAGGTGATCACTAATTCGTGCTTGAAACTTGATTTAAGATTGATTAGGAGCTTCAATTTGATGGAAATTGATTGAATTAGGGTTGTGGGGAAACCCCTATGTCGCCCCTGTCCAGAGAACGACCAGACAAACACTTCTTGTGTGTGTTTGGTGTAATATCTTTTGTTTTAATATACAAAGTTTCAAGTTTAACCATTCTAGTCCCCCAATTCTGTTTTCTTTATGATTTAGGAGTTTTTCCATCCATTTATTTGATATTACAAGACTTATATCTAACTAGGTTATCTATTCCTAGTTAGTTGGTTCTTGTTTATTCAACATTTTATAATTACATTATAATGTCTTATATTTTCGGGATATTACAAGTTCACCCCCCTTTAAGAGGGTTTCGTCCCCGAAACCAGAATACGTACCAAGTAATGTGGGGTAGAGACGTTGCATCTCTTCTTCGGACTCCCATGTGGTATCCGAACCCTTCCTGTGTTCCCATTTAACTTTCACTTGGTTAATTACTTTGTTCCTCAAGTCTTTTGCCTTTCAATCTAAAATTGCGATTGGTTTTACCGCGTAGTTGAGACTGTTATCTACCTCGATGTCACCGAAGTGGATACGAGCGGTTTCATCGGATAAACATTTTCGGAGATGTGATACGTGGAACGTGCTATGTATTCCACTCAGCTCTTCCGGTAGCTCGAGGCGATAAGCTACCTTGCCAACCCCGTTCTATAATTTTTTTAAATGGCCTGATAAACCTCGGGCTTAGTTTCTCTCTTTTCCTGAATCGGATAACACCCTTCCTTGAAGAAAACTTTTAACATAACTATATTACCTATTTCCTATCCTTTGTCGCCCTTTTGATCGGGTTGTCCTTTGACCATTTAGTCACTGAGCTTGTCAGCATACTTACCTGACGCTATTTTTATATTAACAAGCGCTCTACATAGGTCACAGTGTTAATTAGGCTACAACTTGTTTTATTGCCTAAACTAATTAGTCACCATTTTACCTCATACCCCGTCATTCGGGTATGCAATATTGCCGTGATCGGCCCTTTGCGTGTTTATAATTTCATATCTAGTCATTCACACTATAACGTGATTACATTCTATATTACCTTCGTGTCCGTGATCACATCACGCCATGTTTAGTTTTACATCGACTTTTCCTTCCTAAGAATCTTTCCTCCGAATGCATCATCTTACAGCTTTCGGCGTTAGACTCATATTCTTTAGTACTAACCACTTTCTTATTTCTCTCTCGGTATTCATAGGTGTTAGAATATGGTTTCTTTACTAAAACTGAATTTTAGTTTAATGCTTTTCCCTTTAACCATGTCGATTAATCATATCAGAATTTGACGACAAGAATTATTCTTCTCCGTTATCATTTTACGCGAGAACTCATGACTGGTTCCCATGCTATGCATTATCGACCCGCAGGTTCCTTTACTTAGCTCCGTAGACTATTTTATTAGGTCTTCACCTTTTTAGGGTGAGACCCTATAGTTTGTTCTGTTGTATTTGTGATCCGATGGTCATTTTGGTCCCGTAGACCTTTACATTGTTTATAACCTGAAGGTTATGGTGATCCCATGGATCGTCTTCTTTTCATATCTTTATTTAATGGTATAAGTATACATATGGCGTTAAGGCACCCCCTTTTTATGTTTGGAATAAATAAATTTTTGCTTTCAAAAATTCATTTGACCTTGACCGTAGTCTAAAGCTATACTCATTTTCTTCCGGATTATCTTTCCGACTCTATGACTTCTTATGTCACCTTCGCGTTGGTTTATTTTACTCATACCGTTATTTGGTTTATGGCCCTATTTCCTTTCAACCCATTACTGGGTTCGTTGTCTTAATGTTTTTAACACCCCGGTTTTATTGGTTTGCGTTTTCCTTTCCGTATTCTTTTACGACCTATCACATAGGTTCAGTAATAATTCGCACTTTTATTATTCGGGTTGCTCTTACTTGGAATATCAAGTATTATACTTTATTCGGCCCGTCCAATATTAAAATAGTTGGACCTAACTATCGAAATTTCTGTTTTGCGAAATTTCATCGTCTCTTAGTTATAGCTCTTAATCCGAGTCTTTTGACTTTTAATCTGGGTCACCGTCTCTTGGTTTACGCATATATCCGTAGTCCTACCCATCTATCGGTTATTTTACCGAAGTCATTATTAGAGTCATCATTCTGACATGCATTAAGATTTCGTTTTGATTTATTCGGTGGTATTAGCGTAACCTGTCGCCTTTATTCCACCGATTCCTTAATTCTTCCATTTATTTTGTTTGACTTGTTCTGATGAACTTTATTACTTATAATAGTCAAACATTTATCCTTGTGCCTTAACATTCTTGTTTGCTAGTTTATAATTTTAATTACCTTGATTCTTATCCCTTCCTTTGGGCTTATTACCTTAATGTAATATGCTCCCATTATCCGGCTTCCATTTACCTTAATTATCAAGCATTTTGCTTATTTGATTCGAACACCACCTTTCTGTTGTTAGCGACCCTTAGGTCTATTTCTTTTGCTAATGTTCTGAAGGCCCATTTCTCAACTCTTATTTGGTAAAACCACTGTCATGGTTATACGGCTTTTGGGGTTTACCCGTTCTTATTCTAACACTTTCATAAAGTTTATTTTACTAGGCTTTTATATAATCACATCCATTACTGTGATCACTGTTCTTCCTCATGAGGGTTCGATTAATAATGTATTACTTGGATGGTTACCCCTACCCAAGTTTCTAAATTTGAATTTATTGACACTTTATTATTCATAATAGCGAATAATACGTATCATTCATTTAACTTCTTTTTCGCGGATATTCTTGGTCCGAGTCTTAATTTCTTATCTTTAACCTTAATCCTATTGTAATAATAACAAAA
The DNA here is from genome assembly GCA_030545235.1 of Helianthus tuberosus. Classification (NCBI taxonomy): domain Eukaryota; kingdom Viridiplantae; phylum Streptophyta; class Magnoliopsida; order Asterales; family Asteraceae; genus Helianthus; species Helianthus tuberosus. The sequence goes on from CM060352.1 coordinate 125,447,114, forward strand.
TTAATTCATTTAATTTTATTATTGTTTATCGTTGCATGAAATTTATCCACATCATTTGTTGATGTAAATGACGCTCCTACGCGTTTTATTTAGTTCAGCCAAGTCTATAACCTTGTCTTTGCCATTTATTATTATTGCAATTTCCGGGTTCGAGTGTAATTACACTCCTTCCCAACACAAGGTTTATTCACTTCATTAATTTCCCGGGTTCGAGTGTACACGCACTCCTTCCCATTGCAATATCTATCGAGATTACTTTTACCTCGATGCTCAACGTACAGTTTCAACACCTCTTATAAACAATAGAACTTTTATTATTATCTATTTCTATTTTTCAAAGCCTTGGTAATTTCGTTAACACTAATGTAGGATGTTAAATAAATCGGTATAAAACAAACGATTTATTTGCACTCGTAATAATTAAAAATTCATACTGAAATTTAATCTACAAGAGTATACCTGAAACGACATCAGGTTCAGCTTTAGCCTCCGTGGCTGTTATATAAAACAATTTTGTCCTTGATTTCTGGGCATCAGACCTTGTGTCAGCTCTGTCCTTGGTTCTGAGCCTCTCTGGACAATTAGACTTTTTATGTCTTGGCTTACCACATGTGCTCTTGTGAATTTTTCCACAAACTCTGCACTGATGTAACACACTTTTTGTAACTCCCCTCTTGGGAGCTTTATTAGACTTGGACTTCTTTACGGATCTTGGATTCATATCCAACACCCTCATTTCTTCTATTTCTTGTAGTATGTTGTCTTTCAATCCAGCCATCATATCGTTCACCACCGGCACAATTGTGGTTTGTAATCTATCAATATATTGTGATAGACTATTTTCTAGAGCTTTTCCGACCTCCTCGGAAATCTTAGCTTTCATTTGTTCAGTCAATTGAGATGTCGAATCATCTCCGGTTACTCCAGACAGTTCTTTAACTGAAACATCCATCACGATTTATCAATAATTATTTAATTCATTTCCATCTTATTATACAGAATTTATATCACTCTCATTTAATCCTAAATAATGCGTTATTCTTTTTCGGTTTGGTCAAGTATATATCTTATCTTACCTTTCTTACTTAGTGTATTTTCCCGTGTTCGAGCGTATTCATACACTCCTCCCATCTTTCCGTCATCTTGAAATTGAAATGTTTACACTACTTGTTAAACATTTCATTTATGACATATGCGTCATTCATTTTGATCTAGTCAAGTTCACCACTTGCTTAAACCATTTATGCTTAGTGCACTTTTCCGGGTTTGAGTGTGTAAACACGCACTTCCCGTGCATATCAATTCAAATTTCATTTTTCTAGTATTCTAGTAAGTCTACTAAAGTAATTAATTCTTACCGGACGATCGATCAAGCTTGAACCGAACACTTTGTTAACAACCTTGAGCTCTGATTACCAACTTGTAACACCCTTGTTAAAAGGACTGAATTTAATAATAGTTTACATAGATTTCATACTAACTTTGAGTTTACAATAGATATTCCATGTTAATAAACCAACATATTCATATCGCTTACTAATCAAGTTAAAAATAAACATTTACCAACTATTTTTAAACATTGAAACACGGATGACGATTCATTTAAAGCATAAACATTGTCTAGACAAATTTTAAGTTTAGCGCGGAAGCTTCAAAATGAGTGTTCGGTTCTTGAAAGTATGCTTGATCGCTATCCGGAAAGCCCACACTTTTACCTAGGGTCAAAACCACATCAATTGTTAGTTTTGACAACATTAAAAGGTATTAAATCAAGTTCCAATATCAAACAGGCAAGAAAAATAAAAATTTTCAGCTTTCTGGTCTGTCGCGCCCCGCGACAGATCTCACATAAGTTTACGCGGGCCGCGAGCATGACTCGCGTGTCGCGACAGAATTTGGGTCTCCCTTCGCGTGTCGTGAGGGAGTACAATTTCCAGCAGATTAAATTCAGTGAGCTGCACTTGCTGCCAGCTCCGGAAATACAGTTTTTTAACTTCGTTTGGCCATAACTTTTGACTCGTAAGTCCGTTTTAGGTGATTCTTTTTCCTGTACGTCTGTAAATTCATTACCGACGTGCTCATTACAATTATGATACCGAAAAATTTATTTACGGACCGAAAGACTATATGTCATTATGCATTTATTCGACCCACTCTAACTTTTCCCATTTTACTACCATTTAACTAGTAAGTTTATGGCACTTTATACCCAACATCCGGGGCTTATTATCACCCGCATTTCTTTACCAATCTCATGGCTTAATGCTCTTGTGATTTTCATCGCCAATTTAACTCTCTAAACACTAGTACAATAATTTACACAACTATTTGACCCGTTTGGCTCATCTTGTGGAATTCCCCAATATGATGACTAACAAACGATTTCTTGTGACTCTTAGCCTATTACTTCAAGTAACGATCCCGGTCGCTACAATCTACACCATAACTATCCTACAATGAGAATTCGCAGAATTTAACAACAATTCGTTTAATGTAACGGGTCAAGTTACATACTTGCATATCTAAACAACATTATCAACCAACAATTCTAATTAACTATTTTGACCCGTTTGTTTGCCGAGTGAGTTACACCCCTTCATTGACATACCATACGCCATCATTTTCTCCATATCAATATTGAACATATCTACGACTAGGTTTATCTATATATGTAACGAGACAACAAGTCACGTACCTTTGAAGCACACCTTTCAACCGTGTATCACCTTCGGCTTGTCCGCTTAACGATCCAGATTCTTTACCTAAAGAGTTCCATTCACAACCATATTAGAACCCTTTTTACATTCATTTATCATAATTCATTATGATATCCGAATCTGCGTTTTTGTCCGATTATTAACATTTTGATCCTCACTTAGGCGTTTCATCAATCACCTAGTGGGTCAGATTTTTATATCAACAAAACCAAGTTCATGACTTGTTATTATCATCTAAACTAACGTTTAATTATTCAATTCTACACATATCTTAACATCAATATTTCTGAAATTTATTCTTAAATTCAGATTTATGTTAGAACAAGATCATAATTCTAGGGTTTTATTAAGTATCTTCAAGTTCATTAATCACCTACAATGGTGGTTATAAACTCTATAGTTATCATGAAATCTTTTAACAAGATTTCACCTAGGGTTCATCCCTAGACAACATATCTCCTCTAATTACACTCATGCATGACATAAACAAGTTAAATTTCGATTTTTCATACTTAACCTAGAACTTGAGATGAAGCGAAATACTAGAATTTCACATACCTTGTGATCCCTTCAGTGAGGTGATCACTAATTCGTGCTTGAAACTTGATTTAAGATTGATTAGGAGCTTCAATTTGATGGAAATTGATTGAATTAGGGTTGTGGGGAAACCCCTATGTCGCCCCTGTGCAGAGAACGACCAGACACACACTTCTTGTGTGTGTTTGGTGTAATATATTTTGTTTTAATATACAAAGTTTCAAGTTTAACCATTCTAGTCCCCCAATTTTGTTTTCTTTATGATTTAGGAGTTTTTCCATCCATTTATTTGATATTACAAGACTTATATCTAACTAGGTTATCTATTCCTAGTTAGTTGGTTCTTGTTTATTCAACGTTTTATAATTACATTATAATGTCTTATATTTTCGGGATGTTACAGTTAGGCTATATGAATCTCTTATCTTAAAGTTTACTTAATCAGGGTTTCGATTATTCTATGATCAACACGGAGTTCTTACAACACTCCAACCCTAAGCGGGATGTTAATCTTAACTCTACTTGTCTCTCGAGAGGTAAACAGGGTAGTCTTAGGAGAAGATAATCAAGATACAAGGAGGTTACAAAGATTTTCCAAATCTCAGGCACCAGTTCATCTATCCTTGCTGGTGTCAAATGAGTGACACATTTTTGTTACGAATCCACGGATTTCTTAATCAGAGACACTTACTTAGACAATTCCATTCTGGATATCATCTTTGAATACCATTAGTTGACCTTAGTACCATATGACCGTTGGAATATCTTTGTGGTCCCATGCATTAAACCTCCATACTGATCAGGCATGGAAGCAATCTATGGAACATATTAAGATACACCTATCCTCATATGGTGCTTTTGTCATACCATTTGGTATTCGAAATCAATAGGGATCAAAGAGATATAAATTACATTTGAATGCATTTATCTGGAGAGAGAGTACATTAGAATTTTATGACTGAAGATTTCTGACAGGAACAGAAGAAATGGTTCCTATTACCAAATGAATCATTTACTTAGTTGCAATCCAACAACTGCTATTCATCACCCTGATGGCCTTAACATATACTAACCATGGTTTCATTAAACTATACTGGCCAATATGGCACTAACATTCTTAATGAACGTTATTTAAAAAATATCAATATCACTTAGCCTAGGTCACAAAAGACCATCAATGGCATTTAAGGGTTGGACCTAGTCCATCACCTTTTTGACAGGGGATCAGAATGTCACATCTGTCTTTATTATATTGATGAATTTGGATAGCTTGAAAGCTTTCCATAAGGATATCAGAAAAGAGTGATTCCTAATAGATATAAAATATCGATCTAAGGTTTGTTGGAGCATTCTCTAACGTATCATCAGCCAATTTCTATCTCGCGTTTAAATGACCAGAGTCCCAATCAGGCGGAGACAACAGTTCTCAACATTTATCGTTCGTTATAGGATCATATGTGCCAGTCATCAAATAAATTTATGCATAAATTTCTTGATAAAGGAAGGTACCTGCTATATCATCATTCTGCATCATCTCCTGGGTGTTCCTCTGGAAGTCTCATGCATTTGTTCCCTTGGCCTCTCCAGGCTTCCTTATAAGTTTTGGGCAGTTGGTTTTGATGTGCCCTTCCTCGTTACAATTGTAACATGTCGCGTTCTTCAACTCCTTGCAATCTAAAGTTTTGTGACCCTTGGTCTTGCAAATTCCACACAATTTAGCACTTGGGTCAATCGTACATTTTCCAGAATGTTGTTTTCTGCAGTTACTGCATTTGGGCTTGTTATTGAACTGACTCGAGCTTTTCCTAAACTCGAAATCTTTCCCGTGCTCAGAGCTTCCCTTCTTCTTCTTGTTAGATTGATGAGAGTTTTCCTCGTCTTCTTTCCTTTTTCCCACGCCGAAAGTTTTAACAGACTTATTCATGATAGCATCTAAAGTGAGAGATAAGGATAAGTCCACCGTGGACCTATATGTGGTAGGCCTAGATGCTTTAACATTTCCCTTTATCTCTGGTGCTAGGCCTCCAATGAAACGCGCTATGCGTTTAGGTTCAGGGGTGACTAAATAAGGAACTAGGCGGGACATAGTGTTGAAACTTGTCACATATGCCTGACAATCCAAATTCTTCATGACCAGAGTCAAGAAGTCTGATTCTATCTTTTCTACCTCATGCTGAGGACAATAGTTTTCCTTGATCAATGCAGCAAATTGATCCCAAGATAAGTTGTAGAGTAGGACCTTTCCCGTGGCTTGGAGCAATGATCTCCACCATGCCAACGCTTCTCCTTTGAATGACTGTGAAACAAATTTCACAACATCTTGCTCTGCACAACCGCTGATGTCAACAACAGTGTCCATCTCATCGAGCCATGTCATGCAATCGATGGCCCCTTCCTCTCCTGTAAAGTCTCTGGGCTTGCAGGAGACAAAATATTTATATGAACAGGTCTTAACTGGTGTCTCTTGATGAAATACAACCTGTCTAGATGGAACACTCCTCTGATTTGATGAGTGATGAACATCGTCTTCCCTTGACTCATGTGATTTAGAAGGGGGCTTACTACGAGCCATGGATAGAGTCTTAGAGCGGGTATCATATGATTCATTATACTGTCTGTCAAGAGCTCGAGTAACAACATCATCTATTAATGCCTGCAGTTTCGCTCCAGATATATTAATTCTGGTAGTATCATTGTTCTCCTTTGGGTGGCTGTTAACTTCATCTAATCCAGCCATGTAGCTTGATTGCTACATAAACATTGACAATGATTTATTCAGAGGTTATTAAGAAATTATCATTTTTGATGATTTATTAACCATGGTAATATAAACCATATGGGTTAATTTGTCAATTTTGTTTTTAGTATTTTCATTATAATTTATCCTAGTATATAAAACAATAAGGATGTTAAAGTGGCACAACAGGCCTTGTCACGAGGACAATCTTGGATTTATAAGCCATGATCGTTTGGGATCGAGGCATTTAAGGTTTGAGCATAGTTGGTTACTTTTCTTGACAGAGAGTCGAAGACTACAACTGCCTTTTGTCTTTTAGGACAATAAATATAGCCCGTGGGCATTTCCCTTCTGAGGGATGTTTATGATATGATCTCTTTTCAGATGCTATTAGTCAAGATCGTTTGGATCATATCGACTATTATGCTTGGACATGGTCCAACATTTTTAGACAGGAGGTCAAAGACCACCAATGTCGTTGTCTTATCGGACAACAAGTTTAGCCCGTAGGCACTTCATCACTAACGGATGTTTATAACATGATCATCTTATAGGATGATATACGCCATGATTTCTCAATTACTAGTCTAGATAAGAAAATTGGAAGAATCCAATATAAGGATGACTGTTGTGATTTTCTCGAATCACAATTGTCAAGAGTGCTAACACGTTCTTAGGTGTTAACAAGGATTTGAATCTCTTGAATAGGTCTTACCATCTTGGCCATGTCTTAAAATGACACATGGTTAGGTCTTGTCCTTTTTAGATTTCGCCATTTTATTATATTGGTAGATCTTATAAAAGGAATGTTATTTTTCATTTATTTCATTTTTCATGCTTAGAATGAAAATTTAAATTTAATCATTCCACTATAAATTTAAAAGTACAGATGTGCCCTAGGCGGGACTTGAAAGGAATAATGTTGTCCTCGAAGGGACTGAAAAATAAGTATGTCCTTATAAGGACTTATTAAAGAAACGATCTTCAGCAAAAGGAGTTTTCACTTTATTTCTGAATATTTTCTCCCTGGATGCACATTTCATCCTAGTCGCGGTACGAAGCTCAGCATTTCAAGGCTCCGGATGTGGAGAATTTCTACTACAGCTTCTTCGCTTGGCGACGTATCCAATATATCTAAAAATATTGGAAGCAAAAAAAAAAAAAAAAATTCCAGATTAGGATTGAGAGTATTCCTATGTTAAGTCTAGACTCAGAAGGTCAAGGAATGTGTTAATGTGTCATTGAGATTAAACACAAAAGGCTAGTGTTTAATTCACTCAATGTTGGCTCTGATACCAACCTGTCACACCCCGATATTTCCACGTATTACCGGTGGGCCCGGTGGGGAGTATCGTGACGTAGTTGATATCGCCATGGTCAAACAACACAATATATAAATGCACAGCGGAAGCAAAAGATAAATATATTATAATCCGAATAAAAAGTAATACCCAAGTATTACAACGGAAAGTAAAGGATCCACAGGCGGATCTTAAAACATAAACATTGTTCAACAGACTTTAGACGCCAACTTGCAAGATTCCTTATTAACGCCCTGAGCTTCCAGCCAATTACGTTCAGTACCTGTCACTTAACCTTTTTGGAAAATACGTCAGTTTACACTGGTAAATACAATTAACTGACTCATTTTGGAAAAGAGTTTGAAAATTGATTTGAATGCACGAGGCACAAAATATCTTTTATAGCTTGGGACAATTTTATTAATAAAAATCTTGTATCCGATTTACATGGTTGTCCAACATTTAAGGCCGGTGATTATACAATACAAGCCAGTCAAGATTAATCGACACACCATAAATATAACTCACAAGAAGACACCTTACGAGTGAGTATATCTTTTACATACACAACAGGAGGTGTTATGCCTACACCTTGTGCTTAAGTTATGGCCATTCACTTTTTAAATGAGCCAAGGATATCCAGGACACGGTCATTAACCCCTAATGTTATTTGTTATCAATCAATACAGATTAAAACGGGATTATGCAATTTAATCATCTCCGATTAAAAGGTTTCTACACCCGACTAAGTGGTATTTTTATAATACCGTATCCCAAGCCCGTATAAGGGAAAATAAGTTAAAAATATTTACCTGAGCTAGCAAATGCAATTTATACTCAGCCGTATATTCAAATCAGCAAGCACAAGTACTTCTACTGGGGCTCTCAATCTGGAACGAAGGTTTTATTAACCTATTAGATTCCTAACGGGTCTTATTCAAGTCGTAACTTAGACCGGTTAGTTCTAAGGAAATGTTTACGGTTCAAAACACAAGATTAAGCGAAGACCGGAATAGAATGTGTTTTAGACCCGACAAGTTTGAAGACTTGTATAATATGGGCAATCTAAACACATTCTGGATTTCGAGATAAAAACGGTAAGGTTTGACCCGTTTCGGCTAATTCATGCAAACTAGTTACATAAACCGATCCGAACGCGCAAGAGGCGTAACGGGTAACCATATGGTTCTTATACAGGTTTCCTAAGTTAATATGCCTTAAATATGTTGTGACATCAGTAGGATACCTTCCATTATGCCCAAAACGAGTTTAATCTCAATAGAAGCCCCGAAGGGGTATTTTGGTCATTTAAAAGATTATAAAAGAGGTTAATTGAAATTCTGAGATTCGGGTCCGAATACATTAGTAGAATAACTTATTTTATTAGGTCATATCAGTTGGTAATAGGTCTTATATGCCAAAATGGTTTCAAACCCAAACTATGCGTTTAATACGCTTAAAAAGCCATTTTAAGCGATTTCCGGGTTATACAGGAAATCTGAGTTTTCTGATCAGGTTATAAAGTTCAAAATACTTTATTTATTATATAAAATCAGTAGCAATTAGATTGGTGTCAAAATACCATGTAAAACTCATTTTATACACAAAAAGGGTATAATCGGTATTTATCGAATAAGGTGATAGCCTTAGGTTATGATCAGTTTAAAAAAAATAATTAAAAATCTTTAAAAATCTCAAAATATTATATTACATCAGTGGGTAAAAGGTTTGGTGTCAAAAATTTGTGTTTAGATAGGCTTTATGCTAATTGCGCCGTTTAATTACTAAAAGGCGTTATAATTACGCTAATGAGCATAACTCCTAATCTAGACCTCCAACTGATGTGAAAATTTAGGGACAACTTTATAAATCAGCAATAAGGATTATTGTCCTTTCACATTTCCAAAATTCTCGTTTTATGGTCAAAAGGGCATATTGGTCAACATTAGGCAATTAACGGAAACGCGTAAACGAATGAGGCAATCAACGAACCAAGCACAGAGGGTTATACCAACATGTAACCTGGTCCTAAGGAAGACCTAAGGCATTTCTAAACCTATCTAATTCGGGTCAGAACTAAAGTCAAAGCAAAAGTCAAAGTTTTGTGACTTTCGGTTCCGAACCGGGTCTAAACAGAAAATTGTCGGATCAAACAAGCCTAGATCAGTACTTATACTTATTACCAAGTTATATGAGTGATAAAATAGGTTACATGCCTTCTACATTGCTAATTACATGTTAATTTGCAAATTAAGCTTCTGTTGACTTTTTCTAAACAACTTTGACCCGACATTTGATCTAGTTAGAGTGGGAATCTGAGGGTGCCCTTTTAAGGGTTTATTGCCCACATAATTACCAACTTATAACTACCTTCAATTTGAATAATCACTGGACCATTAGTGATTAATTGATAAGTCAAACCTTAATTACGACGGTTTGACTTTTAAGCTAAAAACTAGGTAAAACTCAATTAAGGAAGATCAAGGATGCGTACCAAGGTCTAATGCACGACCAGGAATGCTTAGAGAATGACCTTGAGCTCCAGAAATGATCAGATGTTGAGTTGGAAATGAATGATCAAAATGTGCAAACACTAGGGCTTTTTATAGTGTTCTTGATCCATTAAGATCATGACAAATCATGCTATACCTGATCCCTGATGATTAACAAGTGTCCCTAAGGCCTAAGAAATAGTTTAGGCGTCTCTTGGAAGTGTTTAAGGGCCATATAAGTCGTTACATGGGCTGAATAGCCATTTTTTCCGAGTTGCTGCATCTGGGACCTGCTTACGGACCCTAAGGTCCATAGCATACGGTCCGTAAGGACCTGGTCTGCATTCAGAAACTTTCACTTGTTGACAACTTTAGCCCCTGCACTTCCAAATGCCATTTCCGACACATCCGAGGCCCGTTAAACCATTTTTAAGGCTCTACAATGATGCCTAAGTATGGGGAACATGAAAAATGCTCAAAAATATGTCGGATGTCGGTTCGTTTGGTCGTACGGTCACGTTGTTCGGCTAATTACGACGAAACACGGACGGACGCGAAAAATAATTCAAACGACGCGACGAATGGAATTTTATCAAGCCAAACACTAAAATAAAATATTTTAGTGGTTACATAAATTTTTGGGTGCCCGGGGATATTCAGAATGTAAGATATGCGCGTAAACGCAAACTTGTGCGCTTTTTGACACTTTTAGTCCCTGCATGACTTAAAAGCTTATTTTTGCGCCCCAAACACCTCTAAGCCTATATCTAAGCTATATTAAGGATAAATAGGGTATGTTTATCTTATGGTCATATTCCAGAAGGTCCGATAACATACGAATCGGTATACTTTAGCAGTTTGACGCTTTAGGTCCCTCTATTGCGCAAATTTGCACATCTCATCATTTAATAGCATTGAAGCCTTATCTAATCCATATTAGGCATTCTTGAAGGTATTATTAAACATCATAATGCTTTGGGCTCGATAAAAGGTCATTCAGAGGTATAATTAAACATATTGACACTTTTAGTCCCTTATACTTGCAAAGTTGCGCGTAACTTCACTTTTGGGCATAAAAGCCTTGGGTGGCCAATGATTGGCAAATCCCGAGAGTATAATCAAATATCATGAGGCTCTCGGTTTGTTAAATGGTCACTCAGAGGTAAGAATTAACATGTTGACGCTTTTAACCCTTTTCTGCGCAAACTTTCAATTAATTACATAAACGGCTACACTTGATTAACAAGTGGCTCATTTGTGAATATAAAACCGTAAAAAGTTATTTAGAAACTTATTTTAGGTATGATAATACTTCCAGTTCTTTCATAATCAAAGTATTCGATTTTTCGAAAAATTAGTCCGTTAAATTCAACGTTTGACTTCATTAGGGTTTATTACACGTGTCAATACTTCATTGGACGTGATTTTTCGAGGTGTTACAAATTGAGATTAGGCAAACTAATTTTTTTTTTTAAACTAGCTAATTAGTAAATGAAACTTAATTTTAACAAAATAAAAGTACATTAAATTAAAAAAACATTATATGAAAATAAAGTAACTAAAATAACATTAACTAAGTTAAAAAAAAAAAGACATTACATAAAATTTAGAAACTACATGGCCATTCATATTTTTTTGCGATCTCGCGTTTTCAAGCTAGTGTGATTTCCAACATCTCCGGTGGAACATCGCTAAAGCCTCTTCTTCGTACAATGCACGTACACCATCGTTAAAGCCTCTTCTTGCTTCTTCGTCCATCTTTGCGGATCCGCCCTATTCCCTTTTCCTTTCCTTTCATGTTCGGCTTCTACTTCACCTTGAAGATCTTCCTCTTCGTTGATTTCTTCATCTTCATCTAAGTGTTGAGTATCGGGTATAAATTCTTCATCTTCGTTGTCATCGTATATGGGAAGCACATGTTCAACATTATCTCTTGGATATTGAGACGGTGGACTCCGATAAGCAAACGGATCAAAAGCATATTGGGCTTCCGTAGGATACTCGTATACACCCGGTGCAACCATCGTGGGACCTTGTGGTAATGAAAAAATTATGGTGGATAGTTGGGTTGGGGTTGTAACATAGACGTTTTACAAACTCGTAACATAATCCGATATATCTAAATAAAACGGCAACACTATCTAAAGAATTACTAAACTTATTAAATGGTTGTTCGGTTTTACAAAAAAAAAAAAAACTTATATACGGGTCGTATAACATTATACCGTATATAGATCTTAAAAACAAAAAAATATCAAACCTCACAAAAATAAACACATTTGGCCGTATAACATTATTTTGCTCGTATATAATTATACACGGCTCGTATAATGTTATACGGCCCGTATACGTGTAAAACAAAAAAAACATTCCAATGTATTTATTTCTGTACAACAACATTCTATACGGGCTATACGGCCCGTAGATATCTAGGGATGTGAAAATAAGAAAATAGGAGTGTGAGAATAGAAGGTCCTTTATTTTTTTTTGCTAATATAGTATATTCTCATAAAACGCTATTTTGATCACATTATATATTTCAAACACTTGATTATTATGAAACTCATGTCACTAAAGAAAACAAGAGTAAATTACAAAAATAGTCATTTATGTTAACACCAGATTGCAAACTATGTCCTTTTTGTTCAAAGAGTGCAAAAAACATACTCGATGTGTGCAAACCCTTACACGTTATGTCCTTTAGCCTTAACTCAGTTAGTTTCATAGTTAAATATGACCAAGTGAACCCTATGTAAGCGCAAATTAGTCTTTTTATCCATTTTCTTTTTTTTTAAATTAATACATAAAACAATATATACACATATATTCTTATTTGTCTCTACACTTCTCTCTCTATCTCTCAAGATTTTTCCACCACTGCCACCAACCACCGCTGGATCCAACGTCGCCGTCAACCACCACCAAAAGATGGAGCACCCACACTCGTTGTATTCCCCCACAACAACCTCCACCAACAACCACCACCACTCCCGTGTTCTCCCAGCGCAACCATCACCACCATTTCCGAAAACCACCACCCATTGCGTTTCCTCCAGCGCAGTGGAACTTGGATGAAAGAATAATATATAAACTCTAACATAAAATCCTAAAAATTATACTTTCAGAAATAATCCTAAAAGATCAAACCCTAACTCTACTGCGGCAACAATTGCATTATCCACATCACAAGTCCTTCAATAATTATGACGAATTAATATACGAATTCATCTTCGTCAAGCAATCAGTCAAAACTTTAACGATCTTCTTGAAACCCTAGCTGTTGTTATTTAGGTTCTAATGGAAGATGATGAGTTCAGAGATCTATATGTTGATGTACTCCAGCCTCTTCAACTGACGTCGTCTGCACATCCACAACCACCGCTACAATCGCGTCGTACGTTTCTCCGATAGAATCTCCAAGGATGATGAGGAGATTCTATTTGGTTTTAAAAGTTCGAACAGTTTAATATCTCTTAAACCTGATTTGAATTCAATTCTGAATTGAATTTCAATAATGACAACTGATTCAAAAGTTAGGATTTTGAGGGTGATAGTGGTAATTTGGGGGAATTTGAAGAAAAGTTATCAAACAAGAGTTAAATCTTGGGGAGAATTTTGGAATAGAAGATGGTAAAGAGGAGGCAGTGTTTTTTATTTCTGGTTTGTCGTCCCTGGAGCTAGGGTTTTGGAGCAAGTTGGGAAAGAATCGGAAGGGAGGTGACGACTGGGATGACAGTGATGGTGAGGACTGATGATGATATGTAGAGTTTTTTTATATATCTATATATTGTTTTATATATGTTTTTTTACATGAACTGTTTCTAAATAAATAGGTAAAATGACTAATTTACCTTTGCATGGGGTCCATTTAGTCAGCTTTAACCATGAAAACTAGCTGAGTTAGGGCTAAAGGACATAACGTGTAAGGGTTGCAAACAACGAGTATGTTTTTTGTACTTTTTGAAGACAATGGACATAGTTTGCAATCTGGTTTCAACATAAAGGACGATTTTTGTAATTTACTCAGAAAACAATTAGAAAAAAGACAAAGGTCTCTATAGCTGACTGATATTTGGGATATTCAACCATTACTTTATATATTTGCTCTGCATATAGATTTTAGACATAACGGTGCCAAGAATTCTTTTCTCCCGACGTTCCTACTTGTTTGGGTACAGACGATTGAAAAATCGTTTTTAAGATATCGTCTTGTAATGTCTTATGTACATGTCATCAAAGCTAACTTATGGTTTACTTTTTTTAGGCCTGTTGTTTTCTCATTTGTTTTTTTTAATAATGTAATATACTGATACGACGTGTTTATTGTTTGCTACGTTTCGATAAAAGTTTTACTCAACATCAAACGTGTCAAATATAAGTGCTTTTTATGTTCTTTATTTTTCAATAGAATTTCATTTTTCCCTTTTCGTTATTTTAAAAATATAGTATACCGCTGTGATATGTTTAGTTTTATTCACGTCTCGATAAAAGTTTTACTCAAAATTAAACGGGTCAAATGTAACTGATTTTTTTATTCTTTGTTTTACAATACAATTTCACTGGTGTTATATAGACTTTCCTTTATGTTATTGATCAACTTTGAATATTCGAAACACAAATCCGAATATGTTGCTAACAAACCAGACCGATACTAACATCGATACCGATATCGGTATTATCGGAACTGATACCGGTATTCGTTTTTTATGGTTTTCAGTGGATGTAAAACATGTGTCGATATCCTTTTGGGCATATCACGACTTTATTTTTTGGGTTTCTCTTTCGGTTGCTATAACAAGTGCTAGTACCATACCGAAAACATAACAAAATTAATCGATACTGATCCCTCGCGTAACAAACTGAATCGATAAAGATCGAATTCCCGTCGCGTGGAGGGGCAGAATCCCACTAGCTAATCTAGGCTACAACAATAAACTCAGACACTAAACATGTAAACTTCATATACATGCTTTTTATTCGTAGATGTGAATCTGTCTGAAGCAGTTTTATAGACCAAACCCTTATGCATCGCTGATGTAGCCAGTTTCTTTGTCCTTAAACAATGCAATAGTCCTAAAAGCTTCAAATGAAGTAAGCTTTTCATACGCCCTTTTTCCAGCAATAACATTAATCCTCTCCGTTGGATGAAACGCATCCCAGAAATAATAGTTTTGCCTATTGCTACATGGAACTTGATTCGGGGCACATTGGCCTTTGTCGCTAGTGCTTGAACCCCCGCAACATGGTGTATCAGTAACATTTATATCTGTAGATACAGACATTCTTTAAGTTAACATGTTAAATAAGTTTTAAACCATGATTCAAGATAAAACAATAACGGAAGTAACAATTAAAATACCATTAGGATACTCTCGAGAACCCTCGATTAGGATGAACTTCGCATCATCGAATCTATTGTTTAGATCATTCAGCGTCGTATTAAGACGTGAGTTAAATAGCATGACCGCGCTATTAACCTCATCCACACATGAGTTCATGCCAAATTCGGCCATCATCCCCGGGGTACAACCAGAATCACCAGCTGCAAAGACCCCAAACATTCTGGCTCCACTTTTATACAAATCCTGTGGATCCATAGAGCTTGTTAAGGTTTCTTTTCATAATATTCGTATAAAAGTATAAAACCACAATGTTTGCAGCTGAGTATTGATAACGAACCTGAAGCTGTCGAGAATATTGTTCAACAAGAGCTTCCGCATATTGTTCAGGCGTATATACACTACTCGTGTTATAGTATTTAGGTAGGAAATAGTTGTTGATATAGTCGTTGTTACCCATTCCGACCGTGTATATACATTTTTTAAGGTACTTTTTAGTTTCAACGAGACTTCCCTTTCCAATCAAGTAGGTAAGCCGTATAATTGTGGTCCAATGATTTTTTATTTGATTATCCATGCTTATTCGACCACCCTGCAACGACAAACTGTCACTAATGTTGAGCATGAGATAAACATATAATATATCGAGAAGTGCAATCAATTAAACATAAGACTATCCACATCAAGGATGTTTGTAGGTGACATGGAGGGTATTCATTCCTATGTGGAGGGCATTTGTGAGAGGGATGGATTAGTGGGTGTTGTAGAGGATGACATGGAGGGTGTTCATTCTTCACAATTCTTGGGGAAGAATGGTGAAGAATGACCTAATGGTGGGTCCTTTCTTTTTTTATAAGGTTGTTTGTGGGAAGGATATATATGTTATTGTTGTGGGTAAAAAGTGTTTGTGGGAAGAATAAGTGAAAAGCTGATGTGGCATGCTGATTAGGCTGTTTGTAGAAATGATAGCCTTTCACTGATGCGGATAGTCTAATGATACATTGAACATAAAGATATGCTAGTATACAGAGTGCATGATCAATCTTCCCGTAGTTTCTTTTTATATACGTAGGGGTTAAGTTCACGTACAAAGTGTCTTATTGTACAAAATGTACGAAAGACATGAAAAAGCCAAAAAAAAGCGATGTCATTTTCATAATTATTTGCTCGTATGATAATTATTAAAATTGATCTAAAAATGATTTTGTAGAGTAATTTTGATCTTGTAGTGTATCTTGTAGAGTAATTTTGATCTTGTATAGTAATTATCAAAATTACTCTCTATCAAAATGACTCTATAAGTGTATCAAAATTACTCTGCAAGTTTATCAAACAACATACAATTCAAAATTACTCTACAAAATCATTTGTAGACTAATTATAATACTCTATAAAATTATCTTACAAGATCAAAATTACTATACAAGATCATTTGTAGAGTAATTATGATACTCTACAAAATTACTCTACAAGATCAAAATTACCCTACAAGAACATTTTACAAAATTGCTCTACAAGATCAAAATTACCCTACAAGATCATTTTTAGAGTAATTTTGATAACTACTCTACGAGAAATAATTACGAAAATGACACCGCGTTTTTTTTTTTTATATTTTCACCGTATTCGTATGTTTTGTATGATAAGGGTATTTGTTTTTGATATTTTGTCTATATATATTGTAACATACATTACGGTTTTTCTCGACAGACTCTTGTGATATTTGAACGCCAACCATGATTGTTTTGAAGTTACTTAGAAAAAAAACATGTACATGTACATGTTTGTAGTTGAAAAACAAAGTGAATAAAACCTGAATATCGAGTTCGATAGTCCTGAGTTAATGTGAATGGCTGCCTTTCTTGTGTCTACTAGTTTTTGTTGGTTTGAATAGGAATAAGTAGTGATCTAGGATTTGGTAGTATTTCATTTAATATTAAGGCCGATGGATTGTTTTGTTTGGAAAATGATATTGTGATTGATTTGATAAAAATTTGATAAAGATACTGTTTGGTTTAAAATAAGTCACACACTTGCTCGTACAAAGTTAACTGCATAATGTACAACTTAGAAATGTATGATCGCATACATGAGGAGGCCGCACACTCCAGTGTGTGCCGCACAGTCTTATTAGGCCGGGAACGGTATTGGGCCTTACACCCTTGGTGGGCCGCACACTCAAGGACTGGACCGCACACTCTTCTAAGCCGCACAATTTACATGACCGCACATCTGTCAAGTGGGTCGCACACTCTTGTGTGGACCACACACTTGACAAGTTGGCCGCACACTCTAACTGGGTCGTTAATTATTTAGGCCGAACCCTCATGATTCGAACTATATGTTAATCTGTTTGGGACTGCACACTTGAATTGGATTGTATTATACTACTAAGTTATAAATTAATACATGCTCCATATGCATATATGTAATGTGATGTTACGAATCGTATGCTATGTGCAAAATATGTGTACAAATATGTGAAATGCTTGCATAACAAACCTAACAAATATTGGTAACCATAATAGGGTATGGTTGATCAACATAACACAAGTAAATCGTCTACCGAGCAAGGCAAAGGTGAGTTCACAACCTTTTTACTTAAAGCATGCGTTCCCGGTGGTTGGGAAACGATACAAACAACACTTTCCCTGGTTTAGGAAGGCTTACTATCTCCTTGTGTGGGATACGGTATTACTATCTTCTTGTGTGGGATACGGGTAACACTTTCCTCTTGTGTGGGACATTTTATTATTACTGTTTATATTAGATACAACAAGTGTACTAAACGAAACTCTATTACGGAAGTCCCCACTTACATATACGGATTAGTCGCCGGGGTCTGACGAACAGGTTATTAGTTGATAGTGGTATTTAGGTCTCACCATGCCTTTTGAAGACGAGCGTGAACTAATAGGCTCTGGCAAACCGTCAATGATGATAGACATTAACAAACGGGACACACTACGGAAACGTACGGTCGTAAGGATTCGGTATAACGCAGTTTAGTAGCTTACATATGGGGTAGCTCCCCATGGCATGGTATAAATGAGTAACTAAACAACAAAAGTTTTTGTCAAATAAAAGTGGGTAAACTTTGAACTCGTGAACTCGCCAACTTTATGTTGACACCCTACTGCATGCTTTGCAGGTTGCTCGTTTTAGCTTTGTACGGACATTGCAATCGGCTGGAGTGCGTGGTTTGTAAGTTACTTGATTTACGTATAATAAACGAACTTGTGGTTTTAAATTAATAATGAATTTTCTTTATACTTCCGCAGCTAAAATGAACTGTGTTTTCGAACGTTTAAATATGTAGACTATTCGCTTTAATTGGAAAAAAATTATAACCTAAGTAAACGGTTCAACATGATTAATGGTTAAGATCCTGGTCAGTCACATGCCTCGCGGTAGTACTCTGTGTGTGAATTTTGAGGGTGTGACGTCACCACCTATTAATCCACATCAGCAAACACCAACCTCCATCATCCCCTCCGCTACACCACCATCGATCACTTACCTTCATTAGTTTAAAATAACTAAATATGTAATTGTGTTAGATTTTATAATTTTTATTGAAAACGAGTTGTGTTCGACATCAAGTATTTTTTTGTTTGGTATCAAAGACTTGATCAAGTGTCGGTGTCATAACGGTATCGTGATGAATAAACAAATACTGACAAGGTCGATACCGATATCAGTATTATAGGAACCGATATCGGTATATACTTTGAAACTACACCTTTAACCCAATTAGTTTTTATTTAATTTGATTTTCCTTCAATAATTCGCGTTCATTGTCTTTTTTGTAAAGTTGAATACATGACCATGTTTAATATATATTTTTCACCGTGATGAACTACCGGTATTCGTTCTTAATATAAAATGCGTACGGACATATCATGACTTTAAAACGAGTGCAGGTCATATAACGATAAGGAATTGTTACCACCCTGAATCCCCTACGTAACGAATCGAACCTATACGGAGACTTTCCACCTATTGTTATCATATTATACATATCAACGGGGAAGGTGAGCAAACTTCAATTCATTTATGATAGTTAATTATATAATTTGAAAAGGAAAAATAAAGGTAGTTTCAAAATCTATAAGTGATTCCAACGAGTCAAGGCACCAAGAAAGAAAACGTACCAAATGTTCTGCAGTTTCAGCTCGAATTCCAGCTGCCCCAGACGCATAATTTACCCCGGTTAGGATTTCCCCGTGTTTTGCAATTGCAAAAGGCGGGATGAATTTATCGAACCCAAGTAGTTGAGCTGTTTAAGGTAAAGAAAGTTAACCGATATGAAGTCAACATAGTATGCCTTTGTATATATTGACTTAGAAGTATACCAATAACATCGGCAGTATTTCGGCCATTAGTAAAGCGGCCAGTTGGGCCGTATGGGAAGTCAATCCCATACGGTGGAAAGTTAACTTTTGCTTGAGTAAGAAGGTGGTTATTGTTGCCGTTATCCATTAACGAATCGCCGAATATGAAGTAACAAGGGACTTGCGGGTCGCAGTTGGCTAGTAACAGTGTAGTTGTGAACATCAAGATCACCAAGTTTTGAGCGGTAGCCATGTTTTTGACAATCAAGTAAGGGTAGTTGGAAATGACTAAGTTGCATATGGCTCCAAGAGTGGTGGTAGCTGAAGATAATAATACGTATGGTCCCCTCATCACATGCTAGTGTTTAAATGTGTATAACATGATTGATATAAAGAAGGTGCAATATTATATATTCTGTGAACATTACATTTAAACCATTTAATACTTTATATTCCTACGGTAAATTAACTATCACTAGTTTATTTTACATCGTGCGGTGCGACGAAACTGAGTAAATAATAATGTGTTGAAACACGGAATCACCGCCGGGATGATTGGACCATTTTCTCTGAGAGGATGAAGAATCACACCTTGTTCTTCCTCTTGAACCTAGATCTCCAATAGAGAAGAGAGAAACATGGGGATGTAGACAGTGGCGGATCTTGCCCGTTAAACGTGCCAGGGCCGAAAGACACGGGCACTAAAAAAAGCCCGGGCAAACATGGGGATGTAGACAGTGGCGGATCTTGCCCGTTGAACGTGTCAGGGCCGAAAGACACAGGCACTAAAAAAAGTCCGGGCAAGCCCGGGCCAAACATAGTATATATAAAAAATTTCGATCGAAATGCGGAAAATTAGCACTACGGCCGAAAAACTTGTCCAGGCCGTGGCCCTGCCACAGCCCTTCTAAGATCCGCCTATGGATGTAGAGATAACCAGTAAGAGAAGAATCCCTTATTTCCAGCAACAAAAGTGTAGCGCCTCCATATCTTCTGCCCTAATAATGAGGTGAACACCTCTTTATATAGAAGATATGGACCTCCCCTAACCTCAATGGACCAGACCCAGTTAGCGGTTATCTCTACAAGTCACCAGCCTAAAGTAGAGTAAACTACATCGCTTTGGGCCTCACGGTTGGGCTAGTAAGCAACAATAATAAATAATTAATATAAAAGCTATGAGTAACGGGAATGTCCAACCGCTCGGGTCGGGTCCAATACCATACTCCATCACGTCCCCCAGTCTAGTGTTGCTCCCGCGTGCAAGCGTGGGAGGAGCACTAGATTTATTAAAAGTGCTCGGAAGTGAATAATGTGAGTTTTAGGCTTACCTGTTGCCCGAGTGCGGGAAAGTTGTTGGCCATGCTTGTTGCGTCTGTGTTTAGCTATGAGTAGAGATAATGTGAGTTTTAGGCTTACCTGTCACCCGTGTGGGTTACTGTAAAATATTCACCCTTTGGTGTGGCTTCTGTTGGTTAGCGCATGGTTCACATGTCTTTAGCCTTGAGGAATACGTATACCTGGTGTTTGAATCTTTGTAAACTGTTGTCTACAGTATTTACACGTGTTAATCCACTTTGTGCCGGTTATCACGAAGGAAAATTGGCGTAAAGTTGCGTCAGGATAATGGAGTGGAAACCCGAGCCTGAGCTGATCCTCCGATGTGCCACAATCAATGTGGCTTGAAGAAAGGAGATGCGGCTTGCCTTGAAGATTGTAGGTGTAAACGAAACTTTGTTTTAGCCAATGTGTTTTTGCGTATACCCAAAGTGATGCGTGCATTTGTAGTACAATTTATATTTTGTAAGCGTTTTCGTATGTAACTAAGCATGCACGCACGGGAAACTTACCCGCTCTTATGTAAAGCAGCATGGTCGCATGGAGATTAACGTGCTTGCGTGTGGATCAGAAGTGTAACCCTTGTGCAAAATTTCGGGCTTTCAAAAACTTTTTCTTTGAAAGCAATTCAATAACCGATGCTTAAACATAATCCTTTTAACGCAACGTACATACCAGGATAAGGACATAAGCTACACGTACCCTAAATAACCTTTACATAACTTACAAATAGGTTTCGAAGGGCTAGAGATGACAAAAACATGATTATACAAGTACAAGGACCATTTACGACAAACTACGAAAATCTGCCGATTCGCATAGCGACGAACATTCCGGAACATGATCATAAGCTAAACATACCATAAATAACCTTAATATAGCTTAGAAATAAGCTTTGAGGGGTTCAGTATGCGAAAATGCGCTTATTTGATCACAGGGACTAAAGCGTAAAAAACTGCGCAAGTTTGCATAAACGTGCATATCATACGTTCTGACCACATCCGGACATCCATAAATTTTTGTAATCACTAAAATATTTTATTTTAGTGATAGGAATGCAAAAATACCATTCTTCGCGCTATTTGGATCGTTTTCGCGTTCGCGTTCGTTACGACTTCCGTCGTAATTAATCGTAAAACGCGACCGTACGACCAAACGAACCGATAACCGTGACATTTCCGAGCATATTTGAAGTCCCCTATACTTTGACGTCTTTGTAGAGCCTTGAAAATGGCTTAACGGAGGTTAAATACGTCAAATATGCAAGTATGTGTTTGCAGGGACTAAAAATGTAATTTTCGAAACTGTAACCCACCCTCACGCCGCGCGACGGCCAACAAGGTCTGCTGTCGCGCCACGCGATAGCCCCCTGTCGACAGAATGTTTGGTCTTCAGCTGAAGCTTGTTTCTTAGGGACTTTCATGCAATTTTCTTTGTTTTGGGCACCAAGTAAACACCTCTCCAAGGAATGCAAGCTGCCCATAACACTTGTAGGGTCAAGATTTATTGCTTGGGCAATACACAAACACATGTAATGATCCTACAACACTTCCACAAGTATAAATAGTCTTGATTTCTCATTCACTCATTACTCATTTCCATTCTTTCTTCTCTCTTGGACTCTACCTGAGTTCTTCTAGGTCAATCTTTTAGCCATAGAGCCTTGTAAGTGTTCTTTCATGGCTTAGTTATTATTTTTAGCTAATTAAAGCTGAAAGTCAAACGTTTGACTAACAGTTTGACTTTCGGTTTTGACCATCAATTGGTCAATTCAAAGTTCAATTGAACTTTGCAACGTGGTCGTAATCACGATGGTTATAATCCCTAGCGATTATACATACTGATTACCACGTTGACCAGTCGTAGTGACGAGTCAAAATGCACGATTATGTGCATTTTACGACGAAACTATTTTCGGGTATCAAAACACTTTGTTTTGATATCAAATTAGTTTTCTAACTTTGATAAACATGTTTTAACATGTTTAACTCGTCACTTTTAGTTTAGTGCTAGTTTAAGGTCGTAAGTCAAGCGGTCTCGACAACCGCTTAGACTTTCGAACCCGACCCGTTTGGTCGATCATTAGGATCCGACCAAACACATTAGGTGACCATAGTTGTATTGGGAATAACCTTCCGAGGTTATACCTTATGGTCACATCGTTTAATTAGTTGTATGATAGGTAGATTATATGCCTTAGGAAAATGACCAAAATGCCCTTTTTGTGCATAATTCCATTTTAAGCATATGTAACCAACGTTTTGACACCTAAACCAATTATGCGACATAATTAAACATGTTAGGACATATAATACTTATCATAGGGCTAGTTAGACCATCCGAATGCGCTTTTGAGCAAATGACGCGTTAAAGTAGCGTAAACTATCTTAACGGGTCATAACGGGTCAAAAGCACTTAGGATAGGTTTCAATTCAGAATGTAGGCTTGTTAAACCCTATCATATGAGTTCCAACACTCATTTGGTTTACAATACCTCATTCTATCCGATTCCTCGATTTATGTCCCGTTCACTAACATAGTATCCGGTATACTAGGGACCACTTCAAACACTTGAACTCTTGATCCTTTGAGCTTTGTTATATCATTTGAACAAGATCTATACACAATCCCAAGTGAGTACATAGTTCCCCTCTTTTACCTTTTCAAATGTTTTGGGGTGATTCATATGTGTAATTGATTTTTTTTTCCAATGTATGGCATATATGTGTTTACTAAGTGCTTTTATGTGTATTATTCGGATTATGCAAACACAATGGTTATCCAAATCCTTATAGGATCTATCTATCTTCATAGTTAGATTCTTGTAGGATATTTAAAGTACAGACTTAGATCTTCCTATCTTCATATTGAGATTTTTAAGAAGTACTTTACAAGACGATGGTTATGGTTTATGTGTAGATTGTTGGTGATTTAGATAACGAAACTAGAGTAATACAATAAGGACATGGTGGATACGCTGTCACACCCCTTTCTAAGGCGGAAGCACGAGGTGTGATCATGAAAGGTTCTCATTGCATACGAATGGTAAACATACTACATGATCATAAAATAACTCCAAATGCCATTAACATTACATAATTAAAAACATAAGTTAAGTCTTGAGTTTACATCACAATCTAAAATATCGTCTGAAAAGTTTACAACATTATTCAAAGACAAACATAAAGGTTTTGATCCTTATATCACCATACAGAATGGGACATAACAACCAAACCCAGCAAAACGAGCATAGGAGTCTTGACACATGGTAACTAAAAACACAAACGACATTCTTGAGCAAGGGTGAGACCGCACGTGCATCCACTTTAGTTACCTGAAATACATGTTAGTTTTGGAAAATCGTCAACATAATGTTGGTGTGAATTCATGCAGTTCTTGTGTAAAACATTTAAGCATTCGTTAAAGAAAACATGGTGTGTAATTGTATGAAACAAGTATTTCTGTGAATGTAAGGAATACGAGATCGCTAATGGTTCGCGAGGCCACTAACATATGTAACGACATAGGAAGCATCCAAACCATAGGCATTTTTACTTGTCGATTCACGACTAGAGACACAAAAGCACTGCTTGGTAAAAGGGTGGCCAAGAGTGTGGTTGCCTGAAACCCATTAGATATAACCTTTTGTTCCGCGGTCTTGGTATGTAACTGATTAATGGTGCTTAATGCACCCTATACGTCACATGATCCATAGTATCATTCCTTAGTTTTTGTATTTAACATACCATAGCACATGTATTTTCCCTAAGTTTAGAAAACAAGTAAAAGATTAAAAGTGGGGACATGAACTCACAACTTTGCGCCGTAAACTTCACCGGTTGGTTTTATAGCGTCGTGACCTATACGTGTTCTATTAATGTTAGTCACTAGACTTGTATCACACAAGTACAAGTCACCATCTTTTGTTTATGCATATGTTCTTTGTACGTTCGTTCTTAGTGAGGGTCGTGCCCTTGTTTGTCGGGTCTTGCCCGTTTGTCATGTCTTTACACTTCGAGTATGTTTTGTATTTTGTAAATATATATTTTACTCCTCAAATATATATTCGTTTATGTAGGCTTTTCGAGGTAATAAGTTGTTAAAAATAACTTATATTTTTAACTTTTCATGTATGTTACTTATATTATTTTCCAAAAATAAATATAAGTATTTTGCGAAATAATATTCTCAATATTATTTTTGTACAAGTATACTTAGGAAAGTATACTTGTATTTTATGTAAATACTTGTGTATTTTATATTTTTCCACCAAAAATCAATACTTTGATTTTTATTACTTTCCAGAATTAAATTTCTTAAAAATAATATGTTTTAAGACTTGTATGAAATATATATTTTGTCATGCTATAAAATATATCTATGATTATTCTTGTTATCCACCCGATTTTTGTATCAATTCCAATACTCGGTATAGGTTATATATTTGTCCAAAAATATATATTTAAGTCCATAGTGTCTAAATTCAATAATATGTTAAGAAATATATTTTCATAAATATATTTTTTTGTACCTGTCCATGTATTTCCTTGTGAGGAATTTTTGTATACTTGTATACTTATGTATTCTCATGTATTTGTATGTGTATTTTTGTATTCACACTCCTTGGAAGTATTTAGTGTATTTTCAAGTTCCTAATACACTAATATATATAATACACATAATATACACTTAGCACAAAATTTGGTGATCACTAAATATATATATTTTCCCTAAAAATATACATACTTAATATTAATTTTTAACTTGAAGAAATCACCATTTCTTGACTTGAAATTTTACACAAAAATTAGGGAAACCTTGGTAAATATTTTTAGGCGAATTTCTAGGGAATAAGTTTCACCAAAACTTATATTTTCCTAAGTGTCAAAATTTTATAAAAATTTTGACATAGTTTCCCCTAAAAATAGAGGTTTCCTATGTTTTCAAAACATGTGTTTTATTTTCTTTTCAACACCAAAACAATTTTCAAACAAAAAATATCAACAACACACACAAATTTTTCCATATTAAACATCATGGTGAACTTAATTCTTGTTAAAAATGTGTAGTCTTTTAGATCTACAGTTAACATATTATGACCTTTCCAAAAATAAGTGTTCTTGAGTATTTTAAACAACTTTTATGAAATTTTATTTTATTAACCAACTCATCTATGAGTTTAATGGTCTTTAAAGTTTATAAATCATGTTCTAAAATCACTTTTATGTCTATTAGAAAGATCATCATTTTTAACATCATGATTAACCATGGATCTTTCAAGATCCATGCTTAATATCTTTAGATCTTTCATAAACAAGCTTTGTGTTAAACTTTTAACAAACTTTTCATAGATCTTAGTTTCAAAAATTAGTTTAACACACACTTTATTACTTCAAGATTACAAGTTTATGTGTAAAAATCCATTTTTCATGTTTACATAATGCTTCATATGTTCATCTTCAAGTTTAACCATGGATCCTTCAAAATCCATGCTTAAACTTGTTAGATCCAAGCTTTAACATACTTGATCTAAACATAAACACAAGATATAACATCAACAACTTCATTACATACAATAAAATCTCAAGTAATCTCTTATTTTCTTCATGAATATGTTAGATCTTTTCATTTTTAACATTAGAAGTTAAGTTGTTTAGATGGTGAAACTTGTACATAACATAAACATGACTTATTTTAGTGATCAAGAAGCTTACTACTAGCTCTAATGGATAGGGAAGTGGCACAAGAATGAAGATGATGATCAAGGAAGAAAATGAGAGGTTAAAAGCTCCAAAGTGAGGTCCTTCCACTTCTAGCACCTTACACCTTCTTAGATGAGCTTCTTATACCTTCTAGTGACCTTGGATGATGAGTTTAGAGCTTGAAAATGGTGGTGTGTGTGTGGGAGTAGTGAGCCGAGACCAAGGGGAGTTAGGAGGAAGAAGATGATGAATTTTTGTGAATGATGGATAATGTATAAACACTTAGGGTCTTTATAAAACAAAACTCCAACATGTTAATCTTTATGTAGATTTTATGCACTCTAGTTAGGAGACATAGTTAAATAAAATAATAAAAGTCATGTGGGGCCCTTTGGGGTCTGTTATGGTGAAGGGGGGGGGGGTAAAGTGTCAAGTTTTAGAAGTTTAAGGGTTTAAAGTGCAAACGAGGGGGTTTAAGTTAGTTTAAGTGTGTTTAGGTGTTTTTATGATTTTTAAGGTGTTCTAGCACCAATACTAGTTTAATATCATAAAAACATTACTTCTAGTCAAATTTTGAAGTCCCAGTTATTGTCTGGTTGTTCGTTTTGTTAAGGTTCGTTAAAGTGCTAAATTGCGCAGTTTTCCTAAGTATGAAGCACCTTTTGTGGCAGTTTTAATTCCCGACACTTTGTAAGTTATTTTGGACAATAAAACAGAAATTCTGCATGATATTTTAGTGTTTAAAAGCTGATTATAGCTGAATTGGTGCTGATTTATGCAAAATTCGGCATTTAAAGTGCGTTTCGGGTGCTTTTTAGTGCATAGTTTAGCTTCCGGAAAGTTTATATGTTAACCCTTGTATCCACAGTTGGGTTTTAATATATTTTAGATGTTGGACCTATTCCTAGGCCCTAATTCTATCATCTGGCTGCTTTCTGCAGAATTGCTGACACAGTGTGTCTTACCGGTGAGTTTACTAGTCTTTCTGACGCAACACTTAAAGTAACGCATAAAGCAATATTTGAAGTATAAAACGTGCATGAATTCACATGTATAGCATGTAATCAGACAATGTTGACATTTAAGCACATAATTGCAGATATTAAATAATAACTAGACTGTATGGAAATTACCGGTTTTGTGCCAGTTGTCATAAACGCCGCTGGTACTTCCTATATATAAGTGTACTTATTGTATTACCCTTCGTGGCATTATCCCGAATCACCATTAGGATTTAGAATGTTGTGATGCATGATTCAATGTGACAAAAACCAAATCCATTTAGCATCGACCTATTTTCATAGATTGATTCTTCTAGGATGTTTAAAGTGCTAATATTGGAGTCCTAGTTTGGATTCATTGTGTACTTTAATGTGTATTTGACTAGACAATGCGACAGAAACCAAATCCTCATAGCATCTATCTATCTTCATAGATTGATTCTTGTAGGATGTTTAAAGTACTAATATTGGAGTCCTTGTTTGGATTCATTGTGTACTTTAATGCGTGTTTACAAGTTGGTGACAAGTTGACGATTTATGTGTTTAGGTGGTAGTTGTGACTTAGATAACGAAATGGGTGTAATAAAATAAGAACATGGTGGATACGCCGCTGGTACTTCCTATATATAAGTGTTCTTATTTTATTACTCTTGTAGCGTTATTCGAATCACTTTAGGATTTTGTGTACGATTGATTCAATGTTCGATTATCCAAATTCTTGTAGAATCTTCCATATCTTTATATGTTAGATTCTTAGAAGGATGTCTAAAGTATTATTATAAATCATTGACTTGATTTATATAATACTCACACAAGTTTTGATTGATTTCGAAACAGTTATTACTAATCTTTGATTGGATTTATAATAACACATTAACGAGTTTTACAATGATTTCAATGAGATTACAATGTACAATTTCAAATGGCATAAAAATTACTTAGTAATAATCATATTTCCATGTACAAAACTATTTGCCACAAGTTTTCACAATCAAGATTATCTATTGCAATACTAAACTTTTGCTATTCTTGGCTTCAAGATTTATTTTTAATCGACAACTCTTGTAGTTGTCAAAGTATTGCAATACCAAACTTTTTGCCATTTATTTAGCTAACAAAACCTATGTATTCGCCATCATTTTTATGCTGACTATTTTTCACATATGTTTGAGGTTTTCAATTATTCAAGCATGCAATGCATAGGACTGCATCCGAGCTTTAGACTTCTTAAATCAAAAGACAATTACATGTATTCTTTGTTTGTAAAACAATGTTAACAATATTGAAACAATTTAGTACCACTAGTTGTGAGCAATTTGTAACGTGACTCCCCGATATTTCCGCCGCGTGTTGTTGTATTACGTGATTGGGGTGTTACAAGAAGGCTCGCCTGGAGACTAGCATGCTCATATGTAAAGGAGCATGCGCGTATGGCGACTTAAGTGCTCGTAAGTAAAGGAGCATGCGCGTATAGCGACTTACGTGCTTGTATGTAGAGCAGCAGTCTCGCACGGAGACTGGCATGCTCGTATGTAAAATAAGCATTCGCATATAGCGGCTAACGTGCTCGTATGTAGAGCAGCAGTCTCGCAAGGAGGCAGGCATGCTCGTATGTCAAAGAGCATACGCGTATGGCGACTTACGTGCTCGTATGTAGAGCAGCAGGCTCCCATGGAGACTGAGATCCTCGTATGTAGAGCAGCAGACTCGTATGGAGACCGGCGTACTCGTATGTAAAGGAGCATGCGCGTATGGCGACTTACGTGTTCGTATGTTGAGCAGCAGGCTCGCATGGAGACTGAGATGCTCGTATGTAGAGCAGCAGACTCGTATGGGGACCGGCGTGCTCGTATATAAAAGAGCATTCGCGTATGGCGGCTTACGTGCTCATAAGTAAAGGAGCATGCACGTATGGCGACTTACGTGCTCGTAAGTAAAGGAGCATGCGCGTATGGCGACTTATGTGCTCGTAAGTAAAGGAGCATGAACGTATGACGACTTACGTGCTCGTATGTGGAGCAACAGGCTTGCATGGAGACTGAGATGCTCGTATGTAGAGCAGCAGACTCGTATGGAGACCGGCATGCTCGTATGTAAAAGAGCATGTGCGTATGGCGACTTACGTGCTCGTATGTGGAGCAGCAGACTTGCATGGAGACTGAGATGCTCGTATGTAGATTTGCAGACTCGTATGGAGACCGGCTTGCTCGTATATAAAGGAGCATACGCGTATGGTGACTTACATGCTCGTATGTGGAGCAGCAGGCTTGCATGGAGACTGAGATGCTCGTATGTAGAGCAGCAGACTCGTATGGAGACCGGCGTGCTCGTATGTAAAGGAGCATGCGCGTATGGCGACTTACGTGCTCATATGTGGAGCAGCAGGCTCGCATGGAGACTGAGATGCTCGTATGTAGAGCAGCAGACTCATATGGAGACCAGCGTGCTCGTATATAAAGGAGCATGCACATATAGCGACTTACGTGCTCGTATGTAGAGGAGCATGCGCCAGCCGGCGCATGTGTGCTCGCTCATCTGTAAGTCTGCTTTTTAGGCTTTCTTCGGTATGCGTGAGGATCGCTCGCCGCGTTTTTCTGATTGAATGTATTGCCAAACCTGCAAATGTTATTATCGAACGCGGGTGTATTATGAGGCGACCCGCCTTATGTTGACATGGTACATTGTAACAAATGGTTTGATGTATAGAAAGGATTGTATCAAAACGTTGTCATTGGGAGAAGCGTGTTATATGTATCCCTACTCCGTAATATGTGAAAACAATTTTAACCCTCATAAGGATGTTATGTTATGCTAGTTTCTTATTTTATTGCTACTAAATAAAATGTTAGTAGCGTTATTTTAAAATATTGGTTGTACATAACCAATACGAGCACAATATATAGGTATAATGCACGTTGTCACGTTTTTGTCAAAAAACCCGACAAAGAAGTGACCTTTTTGCAAATGGTCTTTTATTTAACATAGTTATTATTAAATTGAATTTGAAGACAAATGTGTATAGGATGGTAGGTACTGACATCATGATGACAAGGCATTTTGCTCAAGTCAAAAAACCATTAACTGGATAATAACATGTATCTTGGCTTGTCCTTTTCTTATATTAAATAATTTTGCATTACCCATCTTTCTAGAAAACGAAAGTTTTAGAAAACAGTCACAAATTCATTTGAATATTAAAACAAGTATATTAGATTGTGAAGCAATAGTCGCCCGCGAGACATGGCTGACCAGCATGCATGCGCGGCGTGGGACTTTGCGTGCATGCAGTGGCGCACTGGCAGGACAAATCTCGCATGCGTGGCAACTGAACTCAGGTTAGCTTCTGGACAAAACTCACTACGCCTGAGCAACGGGACTCGCGAGTGTGTTGCGCAGGAAAGGGGTCTGTGTTTACGCAGCGGACTTTGAACCAACAGATGTGATCATGAAGCTCAAGCTTAGATTATTCATTATGAGCATAAATATGTAAAACTTGCTCGCGCGGCAGGACCGTGTCTTCGCATGTGGGCTTGCTCGTGCGGCGGGCGTGTCCGCGCATACGTAACTTGCTCGTGCGGTGGAGTACCCCGTGCATGTAAAATATGCTCGCGCGTCGGGACCATGTCCGCGCATGCAGAGCTTAGTCACGCGGCGGGAAAACCCGCGCATGCAGACTTGCTCGTGCAGCGGGCGCGCATCCAGCGCAAGCGGGAACTTGCTCGCACTTGAGCGGTGGAGGTTGTACTTTGTTTGAGACATAATAGAGCTGAAGACAAAGGTTGTACCTGGTTTGAAGCTTACTTGCATCACATATAGGAGAAAGACAGTTCATTGTGCGCAGGGTGGAAAAGGCATATCCTTGATGGCATGTGCAGGTAATTGATGCGCACGTGGTTGATGCCGAAGATGGCAGGTGGTCGGTTGATGCACGTGATGTGATAGAGTTGTTCGCCATGGATGTTGGATGTTTGAAGCGCTGGTGATACAAATAGAATAGACCATGGGTGCCTGTGACACGTAAACGTATGACCGCTGTTAACATGCAGATCGTTGGCGTACAGGACCGATTACGCGGCGGAGCTGGGTGGAGCGTGATGGTAGCTCACCAGAGATGGTAGGTGATGGAAACACAGGCATGTCGACGCGGTTTTCGACGGTCGCATGGTAAAAGAAAGTTTAATTTGCAAGACGACAAAAATGAGGGTATGAAGATGTACCATTATGAACACATTGTACCCTTTTTACTGCCAATGTCAGGATGTGTCTCCTAAAGAAAAGATGGATGTGCGATAAGGGTTATACCTTGCGCAATATGAGTTGTACCTTGCTAGCTGTACATTTCACTTTTTTTTCTTTTCTTTTTTTTCAAAAAGGACGATGTACTAATTTATTCATCGAAGATATCTTTGCGGCTCTTTAGTATTATGATATTTAAAGAAACAAAGAGATGTGATGAAAAGACTGATTTTTGAATCTACAATTTCTTACAAATGAGTAGTCCTTAGCTTATAAAATATATAAATTAAAAGAAAGTCTGGGTCTGAAGTTTCAGATCGAGAATCGTGACTAAAACTCCAAAAGGAAACAGATCTAGAAAGTGTCCCATCAATAATTCTCTTTTTAGCTCTAAAACAAATCTGGAAGTTTAAACCCGAAAAGTATGTGTGAAGAACGAGATCTAGGAATAGAGAAAAAACAAAATGTGATTTTTTTTGGATATAGATTTTGATGCGATAGGCGCCAATGTTGAAATACGAAATCACCGCCGGGATGATTGAATCGCTTTCTCTAAGAGGATGGAGAATCACACCTTGTTCTTCCTCTTGAACCTATATCTGCAATGGAGAAGAGAGAAACATGGGGATCTAGAGATGACCGGTAAGAGAAGAATCCCTAATTTCCAGCAACAAAAGTGTGGCGGCTCCATATCTTCTGCCCTAATAATGAGGTGAACACCTCTTTATATAGGAGATATGAGCCTCCCCTAACCTCAATGGGCCAGTCCCAGTTAGTGGTTATCTCTACAAGTCCCCAGCCCAAAGTAGTGTAAACTACATCGTGTTGGTCCTTGCGGTTGGGTTAGTAAGCAACAATAATAAGTAATTAATATAAAAGCTACAAGTAACGGGAATGTCCGACCGCTCGGGTCGGGTCCAATACCATACCCCATCATAATGTAAAATAAACGTGATTTGAAAATATAGCATGTTGTTTAGAAAGCCAAACCTTATTTTGAGTACAACTTTGTTTTTAATAAAACTTATAACGGAATGTCGAAGGAAAAATCAAGCACAATTACGTATTTAAGTTTTTAGAAAAAAAAGTTATGAACATAAATTATTAAAGAAGTATCAAATTATTTGATAAATTAATATATTTTAATGGAAATATATGATTTAAGAAAAGGAAAAAAATAAAAAATATTTTATTAAAATTAAGTTTAATAGTAAACTATTATATATCTATACAAAAAGCAACATGTACCCCCTTTGTTTAGCACACATACCCCTTTGATTAAAACATACCCATTTCTTTAACATTCATACCCCTTCTTTCAAAAAGCAACATGCACCATTTTGTTTAACGTATATACCCCTTTGTTAATTTATACGGCTTTATTAACACACATACCCAATAGGCGTGTCTGTTTGTATATCTAGTGACGATTAGATTGAAACGGTTATATAGTTACTTGAAATAACTTATCGATGTGTAAATAACTTAAGGTGGGGGGTATGGTTAATCACTCTAGGGTATTTGAGTGATTCTCTACCTAATAATGTTATGCCATGTCAACTCCCCATTCCACTTCTCATTTTCTACTCAAACACTAGGTATGGTTTAATCATCCACTCAATAAAAAAATAAAAAAAATTGATTGGTGGTTTTCTCCTCTCTCCTCTCTCTATCTCATCCATCACTCTTCTCTACCTTCGATGACTATTCACCGATTTCTCTCCCTCTCTCCTACTCAAACACCATAACTCAATCACCATAACTCAATCACCAAGGTGTGGTCACCGATCGGTGACTCCACTTCCCCGAAACCATACCCCCACCCTTATGATTAAATAACAAATTGATTGAATAAACTAAAAACTTTCGTTTTGCCGCTTCAAAACCATTATAACTTATCATCATAAATACCAAAGGTAACAATAATTAATCTAACTAAAGGCCACATCAACTCAAATAATTTAACCATATTCCATATCCATTTTGCCGCTTCAAAACCATTAGGGAGTGAGGGTGGTCATCACTCATCACTCACTCATTACTCACAACACCCAATCAAGTTCCGCCATGTCATCCCACCATTTTTCCATCACTCACAACCTTTTTTAGTGGCAATGGCCATCACTCACAACACCCAACAATAAACACTACACCCCCTCACATGTTCCATCACTCAAACTTTTGTCACGCGTGAAAAACTTCACGGAAACCGTATTCCAACGTGATGAACAATTTGGTGGCGGTGGAAAAATGCAAACCACCAAGCGTGGAAAACTTCATCATGGGGAAAAATGCAAACCACACTGCCTCCCCTTATAACTGTTAGGGTGTAGGAAGTGGTTAGACACTTGAAAGTGGTAAATTTTAAAATCGACCAATGAGAGTGTGTCATGTCATTCAATCAAAAGTGTTTAAATTATTCTCAAAAGTGTCGGCAATGGTTAGACACTTCATGAATTGGTAAACTATTTAAAAAAAAGTAAAAATGTATGATTGGTTGAGATGGCATGGACCCCACCACACACAACCCCTCTCTCTTATTCCCTCCCTCTCCCCGATCGGTAACCAAACACCACTTCTCCATCTTCACCGAGCGGCAAAATGGGTCGGTGGTGGTGTTCCAGCTTGGCAAACCCATTTGCCGCTCATGGTTTGCCACCCACTCCGTATCCCCTTATGTATGCACCGCTTCCACCGAACACCAAATAGCCTATTTGTGGTTAAAATGTCGATCGAAGCATAGGGACATGGACGGAAGAGAATGGTATAATTATCCTTTGTATATATTGTAGTGTCTTAACGCGGTCTTGCGGTTTTTGCCAGGCCAGCCGGTTGCTTTATAAAATTTACCTTTCAAAAAAAAAAAAAAAAAAAAAAAAAAAAAACCAAATCGCCTATTTTTGTTTATTATCCCCAAATCCATGTTCTTAGCCCCCTCAATCAAAATTCCGAAATCAGAACAAATCCACCGTCACGATCTCAATAAAAAATAATACTTTAAATTTTATTCATTCGATTCAATCATAAGTTATTTCTATGATTTTCGTTTTGCCTTCTTGAATCGCGTTAACCATTGCATAATTTACTAGCCATGTTATTATAACATGAAATAACTTTTTTATTTACATTACATAATATGTTTTCTTGGTTGAATTTCTTGTAGATGACATAAATACATGTTACCTATGATATTAATGTGTATGAACCTGCTTCCCAGAATTGATTTTCATATTGTTATAACATGAAATAATTTGTTCTTTGCATGTTTATAATTATAGAAGATGATTTCAGTGTTTAAGTGTTTAGTTCCTGGAAAATGACGTAAATGGATGTGAAGTATGTTGGTTCAGGCCCTACAAATCACACTCACTCAACACACCCTCACACACCACACAATTATGTAATATGTATATGTGAATATGAATATTGAAAGCTTCACTATTGAATTAGAAAAATGGGTACAAAAGCTGAACTCTATCATACCCTATTTATAATAAAGAAAACAAACAAAAAACACATGCCAAATTACACAAGAAAACAACCCACTCCAACGTTCCACTTGCATGAAACTCGGTCAAACTTGACCATTTCTCCTTTGCATGCAGCTTTTAAATCATGGGTATAATTCCTTTTGTTCAATATTAGCACATGCATAAATAACTAACCCGGACCACCCATTCGAACAAACCATGATCCGTAAACGAACCGTTTTCCTTATCGGTTAAACCCGGTTCGTGACCCGTGAACAAACCCAATTAACCCAACAAAGTATGATATTAATATGTAAGAACATGGGTTTAATTGGTGTATATTCAAGCAATATATTATCGTCGTCATAAAATACTATTGTATACATATTAAACAAATTCGTATTTCATTAAAAATGAAAACACAAAAAAAAAAAAAAAATAAAAAAAAAAAAAATTGAGAGTAAGTCTGTCCCAGAGAACAATGCTGTTAGTTTGGTTTGCAAATTCATTTGGAAGGAATTGATTGATTTTTCTTCAACGGGCAAAACACATCAATGCCCAATGGATAATATGTGTGTAGTGTGCTCTTTATCAAATATTGCAAAATATTATTTTTGTTGAATTCGGAAGGAATTTCTATATTCATTCCGGTGTGCAGTAGGCCCTATAAGGATAGGAATTGCAAAGAGCATGTATGTATATAGTATGTGATTGTATTGGAGAGTGGAGAGGGAAAGAATCCGCTTTGATTATGCCTTTGAAGAGTGAGATCAATGTGTGCTTGTGTGTTTATGAGAGATGAACGTGTTAGAAGATTTGGCGGAAAAGAGAAATTCGAGGGATCAGTTTTGGTTATTCATATGTCTCCCCAAATAGCTCTTCAATCACAGCTCCTACACAACTCTCGATGGGCTGTATTCTTTCCATATTTAGTTTTGTGAACTTTGTTTATATAGTTGCTTCTCCCTCAATGTAAAAAAAAAAAAACACAAAAAAAAAAAAAATACAAAGAAGCTACAGTTTTTTAGCCGTTTAAACCATTCCAGCAAACGTGGTATCAGAGCAAGGTAATCGTTCTTTGGATTAACCTGCTCATCATTTACAGCTTTCAATCCAAACTCACCCAAATCCAATTTCTACTCCAACCCATCAATGGAGATCATCTCCGATAAAGAATCTTATCCCTGATCCAGTCTTCAATCCAAAACCGTGGCGGCAAACCCTTCACCAGACATAATCAACAGCAGACATCAACCCATCGAAAAAAAGGACGGCGGCATGTTCTTCGTCGCCACAATCAACACTGAACCGAAGCCCAAACCTACAGCACAAAACCTAAAACTCTGGTCCGCCGAAATAGGCGGCGTGTCTAGCAGCAGTGGGGAGGAAGACGACGACGCTGAGTGGAGAGCCGCCATAAACTCCGTCACATCCACCGCTCCATCAAACAGCTCCACAGTGGCCAATGGAATAACCACAACCTCCAAATTAGAGGACAACCACCAAAGCTCAACTACAAATTTGAAGGTCGCGAAGAAAGCAGCACAGGCGGCAACGTGTGGCGGTTATTCTGGAGTGTCTAAAGAAGGGAGCGACATAGGTAAAGGGTTTGGGGATATATCCTCAAGCCCTTCTACTAGTAATCCTCACCTTTCTTGCAATTATCATTTGAGTCCCTCTAGTTTATTTAAACCTGAATACTTTCCCATTGAATTTCAAAAATTACTTGAAGGCACCTCTTTTATAACAACCGTCCTGAATTTTCTGACACCCTAATATATTTAATATACTCTAATATGTCCTAAAATACACCCCATATGCGAAAACGGGCGCCAAATACCTTTATTTTTATAAAAGTAAAATAAAAACAAGAATTAATGGTGTCTGGCGGGGCGCGACAGATCCATTGAGGGACGTCGCGGGCCGCGACCGAGTGACGGTTGGCGTAACCCCAGGCCGCCACGTGGCACAACACCCAGCAAGTCTATGGTGGTGACCAGTCAACCCTAAGCCCTAGCCACCTATCTCGCGGGCCGCGAAAGAGACAGCTGTGGTTGTCGCGGGCCGCGAGGAAGTCGAATTACAGCCCTATAAATTGAGGGCATCGGCTTCAGTCTCCGATCGTTCATTTCCTTTTTCTCTCTCGAATTTATTAATAGTAGAAGCTATTCTCGGGTATAATACCCCCTAAATAACGAAGTTCTGCCCCGATGTAAGTATCATAACCCCGGTTACGTATTAGATACGATGCCCGATTGATCCAGGGTTCCGTAACGGCTGTCGTGGTTCTGCCCGACGTAGTCGTTGGAATGCCATCTCGGGGAGGGTATTGCTAATGTAAATATAAAGGGTTATTATACTAACACGTGTGCATTGTGTAAATTATAGATAATCACCAAGAAACCTTAGAAGAAACCTAAGTCAGCAATGTGAGTAATCTCCTTTTTGTAAATGGTTTTTACAAAACCTTAAATGTTTTACAATGTAATAAAACAGTGATTGAGTCTTTGTAGTTCTTCAATTACTGCCGGTACATGGGGTTTTGTATACCAAAATGTGGAACACGTTACCATTGGACAAAGAGTTAGCCAATGTGTAATATGACCCACCAGTTAGGATTGACAATGCTGAATGAGTAATTGTGTAGAAATAAACAATGTGATAGCTCTCAATACTGTTAAAGAATAAAACCCTTCTTGATTAAACTGGGATTCACTCACCAGTATTTTCCACTGACAAAATGTTTTTAAACGCGTTTCAGGTAACAAAATGTGAAAGCCAACTAGAAGCCAGCTAGGCAGCACTGAAGGCATGGAAAAGTGGCTATAAAAGTTACCTAAATAAAAAAAGATGTTTTATTCAATAAAATGGGGATTTTCCATATGAAAATGTTTGTAATGAAAACTTGGGTTTTATCCCAATATGTTTAATATTATAACAGTATGGTATTTACTCTGATAAACATTTCCTAACTACGATCCTTATGAAATTTCCGCTGCCAAAATAATAAATAAAATGATACCGCCAAAACTGGTCTCGCGGCCGCCCGTTCCCGGGATAGATAGGGGGTGGGGGTTGTGACAGAAGGTGGTATCAAAGCTAAGCCACTGATTCAGCCACATAGGTGTTCTGCTGACATCAATATATTATTCAAATTGTTAGGAAATTTATTATGGAAATACGTGCATAATTGTATTTTATTGTTATGTGTTATTTGACTATTTGTTAGTTTACAGTATGAGTGATCAAGGACCCTCAGACGCGTATCATCAATTGTCTGATTCACCTAGGAGTGAAGGTACCTCTTCACAGCCTGCCCTCTCTGGGTATGCCGCTGATAATGAAGAAGGGATGTTTGTCTTTAAGGCTCAGTCTGAAGAGCCATTCCCTCAGAAAAAGAGAGGATGGTTCAGTAAGGGAGCATTCTAGCATAGGAAAAGAATGCGAAAGTTGCAACAGCAGAAAGTCCTAGCAGCCGCTAAGCGAGAGTCAGATGCCCATACACAGGATATGCTTAATAGAAGCCTAGCCAATTTTCATATCCTAGCAACAACAGCTGCCGACCCAAACCTGGAACAACTAGTATCCCCACAACCCTTACCTTTGTTCCCCACTCAGCCGATGGAGATAGAAGACAACCCCGAAAACCATGTCCAAATGCATGATTTCAACCCTGAGGAGATACCTAGGATATCAGCCCCTAATCCCTTAGACCCGGATTATGATCCATGGTTCGATGATCATAGGGATTATGTGCCACGCTACCACCTAAATGACGAACCCATGCCGAATATAGCAGCCTATCCAGGCCTGGACCCTCTAGATCCCTACTACGATAACAATGAATACATTAGGAAAATCTTAGAGAATTCGTACCCTCAGGAGAACCCCATGCCCCAGTACCCGGGACCCAATTCCAGCACCTGCACCCCAATGAGTGCAGAAAATGTGCACGAGCTCCGAACTTTCGGAGAAGAGATTTTAGAGAGTAGTGAGAGGATGAGGCAGGTAGGAGAGCGACTCGTCTGGAAGTACGACGAGCGCAATATGGATTACTGGATGAATCCAGATCAGTGAAGGTGATAGGAGAGTTGGTAATAATAATAATATATAATATGTTTGTACGAAATATATATATATATATATAGGGGAGGGTTATCTTGAGAACGCTAAATATTGCGAGAACCGTGAGAACGAATGAAAAAACCAATCAAAACCATTTTTTTTAATACAAAACTCATTGTAATTAAGATACAACATCAAAAAAAGAATTTACAACATTAAATCATTCATTTCTCCTTTCAAAATCACTCTTTTTAGATTTTTTTACACATGTGTAAATATAACAGATTTACACATGTGTAAATGGCAAACTTACACATGTGTAAACTTTCTTTATTTACGAATTCACGTAAATTTAAACGTGTAAATTAAATTTCTAACATTGTATTCGAATAATAATGATAAGTGTAGAATTTTTTTTTTTTTTTGAATTGTTTTTGACCAAGTTCTCGTGGTTTTTTCATTTGTTCTCACGGTTCTCACAATATTTAGCATTCTCATTTAAACCCTCCCCTATATATATATATATATATATATATATATAATAACATATGTTGTAGTATAGACCACTTCGTGGTTAGTGATGCATAGTAGTATTATATTGTGATTTTTAATTTCTAGTATTGGTTTGTATTAGAAGCATACTATAATAGAAAAAGAGTAAAGTCACAATGCTCGACGCTTTTGGCCAATATGTGTATTGTGTGATTGTTACCTAAATTATTAATTATTTTGTGATATTAATAATTGGTAAATGTTTAAAATTCAGATGGACGACGAAGTAAACCAGGAAAACCAGAATAACAATAACCAGAGTAACAATAACTTGGATAATGAGAACCCGAACAACAACAATAACGGAAACCAAGTGGATTACAGTGTCATGCAACATATAGTGGCACAAGGGATAATAGATGTGATGCCATATATTATCAAAACGGTTAGGGAAGCCGAAAATAAAAGTAAACATGATAGTAAACGACCTTCTGAACCTGAAAACAGCATAAACAATGGACCCACACTTCAAGTGCCCATTCCCAAAAGAAGAAGAACCGTGTCTTACGGTTGTTCTTATAAAGAATTCTGGTCTTGTAAACCAATGGAATTCTCGGGCAATGAAGGGGCCGTTGCATCTCCACGCTGGATAGAAAATACTGAGGCAGTCTTAAGAATAAGTAAAT
Source organism: Helianthus tuberosus (assembly GCA_030545235.1). Taxonomy (NCBI): domain Eukaryota; kingdom Viridiplantae; phylum Streptophyta; class Magnoliopsida; order Asterales; family Asteraceae; genus Helianthus; species Helianthus tuberosus. The sequence continues at coordinate 125,487,561 of CM060352.1, forward strand.
GTGCGGAAGAGGATAAAATAATGTTTGTTTCCAATCTGTTTAAAAATTCAGCACTAGAATGGTGGAACACTATCCTCCAGTCTAGAGGAAGTGATAGGACTTATAATATGGAATGGGAGGAATTTAAAAACATGATAGAAAGGAAATTATGTCCTCCTAAGGAAAAGGAACAGATAGCAAACAAATTCGTAAACCTTAGGATGATTGGTGTAGATAGTAAGGGTTATACTACATTATTCTTTGAATATGCTAGAATAGTACCAACCCTTGCATCGCCTGAACCAGTTTTAATCTCCCGTTACATCTGGGGATTAATTGAGGAGATTATACATGTAGTCAAGGCAGCTAGACCTCAAACCATAGAAGAAACAGTAGAACTAGCCAACTGTTAGGTCCGGTTTGTACAGGATCTGAATGACACAAACGTAGACGAATCGACCTCGATCAATGTACGGAATCCATTGGATCAAGTCACAGAAGTACGACAAAGTATTCAACGTTTAAAAACTGTCTGATCTTTCTATTAAGATGCTTTGAAAGTACACAAGTGCCAGTAGAAGTCAGACTTGACAGAGTACACCAACAGAATCAGCAGAAGTCAAAAGTTCTAAATGACATACCCAGATGGGGTATTTATAGGCAACTCAGGAGGCTAATAAGTGATGTCCAATCGGATGGCAAGACTGCTGAACGATCGGATGACAGTGCTGTCTGATCAGATGGCCCATCCGATCGGGTGACACAAATCAACTATGGTCAACACTTTAACAATCCAATCCCATCTCCCGAGTTGTCATACTACGTACATACGTACATAAACATAATTGTTCACAAAGGACATAAACATACAAAATATGACTAAATGCTGACGGAAGCTACAGACGCATGAACTAACAAACTCCCCCTTGGATGTAGCTGCAGTTCCTTCCAACGTAGTCTTCATTCCTTCCTGTTACGCCTTCGTTCTTTGGCCCTCTGTCGTCTTTGCTCAGCCTTTTCTTCTAACATTCTTTGTCTTATAAACCTTCCTTCCTCAATCCACCATTTCCTGTAAACCGGGTCACCATCACGCTTTCAGTCCCACTTGGGGATCTTGTTTTCCTCTTTATCGATTGGCGTTTGGTCCGTTGGTGGCGGCCTCATGAACTTCATCTTCCCAAGCTTTGCTGCTCTTTCAGATATAGCCTTTGATCTTTGTTCTCGCTTGTACTTTTTCTGGAACTCATCAATCTCAAGATCTCTCCAGTTCGTCTTCCAATACCTTCCTGAGTTGATGTCTTGAGTAAAACACACATCTACAATCTATTGATACTGCAACGCTTGCTCTTTATCTCTTTTCTCATACACAATCTTGTTATAGAACAAGCAGTCGATGTCTTTCTTCGAACAGTTAACAAGCCACATAGGATCCAGAATGCTGATTCTTCGTGACTTTCCGGTGGACTTGTCAAACAATGAGATTACTGCCTCAGCTATTGTTTCATTGTACAGCCATCCTTCGAATAAATCATGAAAATCTTGCTCAGTTGCTCTAAGAGGCATGTTCTTCAAACATCTTGGAGGCTTGATATCTAGCATTATATCTTTTTCTTCGTTTTCCAACATTGTGACAATTTGCTTTGGACGTTGCGGCTTCCAATCATGATAACCAACCTTGGCCTGCTGCTTTATGTAATCCCATAAATGCAGATCATATACTTTCACTTCAAGACCATAATAAAACTGCTTTATATTCTTCATCTGCACAAGTTCATCTACATCTCACCATGGAAGTGTTTTGATATCTGACAAGTATTCAAAATAATGAACACCCTGTTCACGTCGAATTGCATAAACCTGCAGATCTTCCAGATATCCCCACGATAAGATGTCGCCCCATGAGATGTCTTTGTCGTGCGTGAAGTACTGAAGTGCCCTAAGAGACTTCCTCTCCTTCGGAATCACTTTAAACCACTTTTTCCTCTCTTCAGCCAGGTTTTCTCTTGGAATTGTCTTTAGAACACCTTCTATTGAAACCTTCTCAACAATTTTTCTCCTGATTTCATCTTCGTTTCGATCTTTGAACATTTCCGCCAAAGAAGGAAATGTTTCATCAATTCTGGAGTAATGAAAGTCGGTTTCTTCATCTGAGGAGTCTGAAGCATCCTCAACAATCACATTATTGTAGACATCAGCTTCCTGAGCATACCTAGACTCGAATTCCCTTTCAGGTGACGGAGGTATCTCATCTTCGATATCAAATTTAAATTTCCCATCATTCAAACCCAATTCCTCCAACATCTCTGCCCTGGTCCTCCGAACCTCGAGTTCCCCCTCATGTTGAGCATGTAAGAAAATAACAGTAGGATTTGTGAGGAATACCTGGTCGACATGCTGTTTCCCAGATGTAGAAGCTTCTTGATGAAGATCATCCTCTTGCTCATTGATTTCATCATTCAAAAACTCTTCAATTCTTTGTTGCACATTTGGATTCTCAACCAACAACCCAGATGAGCCTTGATCATCATCATCATTCTTCTTGTCGTCTTTATCATCTTTCTTATCAGACTTGTCATCATCTTCATTTTCATCTTCATCTTCATTTTCATCTTCATCTTCTTCTTCATCACCAAACAATTCTTTGTCAGAATCATCATCAACAATCTTTCCTCGAGCTATCTTAGCTCTTCTTCGCCTTTCTTTAACTTTGATTTGGCGAACAATCTCTTTTATGCTATAAGGTACTGAAGAGGCTTTATCAATAAGAATAAAATTTTGCGTTTCTTCCTCTACTTCTTCCTTTTTCCATTCCAACATTAACACTTCTCTCGCCTTCTTCTTCTTTTGCAATACATGCACTCGGTGAATGATATCAGAAAGATCAAAAGATTCAGAAGACTCACCAACTAGCATGAATCCCTGAGGATCTGCTTCAGCTTCAGTCATTTCCACATCAATTTGGTTTGAAGAACCACCAGCTTCTTGAGTTTCCTCAATAACACTTTTGTTCTTTCGAGTAGCTTCTTCAGCCAGTCGCCTTTCCCTTTCGATTCTCCGATCTTCAGCTCTTTTCACTTCCATTTCATTGAAAGCAGCATGAACATCAATATTCAGATGGCCTTCCATGACAGCATATAACATGTTGAGCTGATTATCCTTCATCACTTTATCAGCCTTCATGGCTTCCATCTCCAGCTTCATTGCTTTCATTTCATTCGCTGATGCTTCAGAAAGTTCACTAATCAGCTGATTTAATGTCTGATTGATAACATTCATCTTTGCTAGCTTTCTATTCATCTCAGAAATTTCTTCTTGCATGACATTAAAGAGCTTTGTGTTGTCTTCAACATCATCTTCCATCTTCTTTATCTTTTCTTCTTGATCTATCAAGACCATTCTAATTTCATCACTTGTTTTCATCAGCTCTTCAATCTGCTTCTTTAAAGCGTCACGCTCAGCTTCAGCTTTAGCTTTCTCTTTTTCAAGTTCAACAACTTTCTTTGACAATTCTTTTATAGCTTCGTTATTGAACATATCGTAATCTTCATCTGGACAGTTGCAGGAGGAAGCTCTCCGAATAGATTATCAAAAGCTGTATTCTTCTGTTGAGAGGATTCAGGTTGATCTTGTGGTGGTGGTGGTGGTGGTGGAGCTTCCTTGAACCCTGTGATTTCACATAGTCATCACCACCTGTCTTCTTTTGAACTACAACCTCGGGTACTTCAACACTTTGCACCTCTAGAATCTCGACACTCTGAATCTTTTCTGCTTCAGTAACCTTTGATGTTTCAACATGCTTTTCTTTCTTTCCATCTTTACTTTCAGGTAAAGATGCACTGCCTTTTCTTGCACAAACATTTCTCGGAAGAGCACCAGCTTGAACTGCCTTTCGCTTAACTCTTAGCCTCTTTTCTTTCTCGGGTGGCACACAAGTAGAGTCTTCTTCGTCAAATGCTTTTTGCTTCTTTTTTGGCTTTTTCTTCAACTTAGCTTTGCCTCTACCAAGTGTTAAAGGATCTAGTTCTGATTCTGACTCAGTAGCCTCAGAATCTGCTTCTTCACTTGAATCATCTTGAACCACACCTTCAGCTTGAACACTTGATCCTTGATCCTTTTTAGCAGCTTCATTGAGTTCAACGAATTGTTCAAACGTCACTTTTGCCAGATCAATTCCCTTTTGTGGAATGCTTGATGGATCTAGGACTGTCTCATCCACCGATCTCTGTTGTGGTTCTTTCGAAGGTCCTGCAAAACAAGCATTAACAAAATTATTAGAAACATTTAACAATTTAAAGTTCTAACTACCTTATGACTCCCCCTTTCACTATACCCTTTACTACAATCTTCGGAACTGGTTCCTTTGGAATAGGAACTGTAGGGGACGACTTCGGCGTTCTCTTTCTCTTTCCATCTCTTACAAACCACCATCTGGTTTTCTTCTCAACCATCTCACTCATCCTTTCGTCTTCATTATCAGAATCACTTTTCTCATGTCTCCATCTATCATTTTCTGGAGCAACATATGCTGGCCTGCTGATTTTACATATCATTCCCTTAACTCTTTCATCGGTTCCTTTGGTCAGTCTAGTGATGGTTTAAGATGTCATGTTTCTCAGACCCAAAATATCACCATTATTCTTTGGAATATCCTTGAACTGATCGTCAATCATCATCATGATGAACCTTGGATACATGATATATTTATCACTTCCAGCCCTGATATTTTCTTTCAAGTATTCAAAAATCACTTGTGAAACATTGTAAGATCTATTTAGTATTAGACATGTGATTGTGTTCATGATGTAATCGGATGCTTCGTCGTATGCTCCCTTCCTGTGAGATAGAGCATGTATCACACAGTGAATCATGAACCTGTAAGCACTAGAGAAAATTGTTTTTATCATCTTTCCATTGATATTCCCCGTGAATCCCATTCTGGACCATAATCCTTTAGCTAGACATTCGGGAATGATGGTCGGATCATTGTCACTATCACCTAAGTCTAAGACTCGTCTAAGATCTTCAACATTAAACTTCATCTCCAAATCCACATCCTTTCCATTCTCATCTTTCTTCCTTACAGCAGAATATATCGACTTATCTGTTTCTTCATATCTTGCAGAATTCTAGAACCGTCTCACATGAGATTCATACACTGTGGTTTTATCAGTTAACGCTTTACCAATCCTGCTTTCTCTTAAAAATTTGGCTATCTCATCAACCACAGTATTCTCTGTATTTGTTGCATCTAACAAACAATAAACGTTATGACCCTTATCCCAGTCTTTTCCTTTTCCCTGCAAAAATATTCATTTTAAGTCATTATGCACAATGTTCGGGACATAAAGAGAAATGATGAAGATTTTTGAAAAATTCAATTTTTTTTCTAACTCTTGAATCTCTCTATGTGACAGTACTGAGGATCGGATGGCTGTCCGATCGGATTGCCATCTTGTGCAAAAAGAAATCAACATAGTCAACTGTATATGAATCGGATGACCACCCGATCAGAGTGCTGTCCGATCAGGTTCACACTTGACTTTTGGCAAACTTGAAACAATTGAAGTGTTTTGTCGTTTAGTGTCTGTCCGATCGGATGGAAAATGCTGTCCGATCGGATTGCCACTTGTCATGAGTGCACAATTTTCAAGAAATAGAGATGTGGATAGGATGGCTGTCCGATCGAACTGTTGATCGATCGGATTGCAACTCTTTCCATGACATGTAATGATCAGTGACAAAGTGTTTTTGAAACGAACAGTCGCCCGATCGAAGTGCTGTCCTATCAGAGTGCTGCTCTATCCAAAACACTTGTTTATTAAATGAAAGCATAAATTTCAAGACAACTTGACTAACCACTAATGCACAGATTCCTAGGCAAAAACACTTAGAAAATACTAACATGAAGTATGTATTGAATCTGATGGTCGTCCGACCGGACTGCCGTCCGATTGGATTGCACCTCGTTCCAAGAACAATGAAGAACAAACATGAACAAGAAAATTTTCTCAGTCAAAACATCAAATTGAACATAGATCTACATAGAGAATCTTATCGCGATCAAAACCCTATGTTCATTGTGTTCTAATTCGGCCTAGACAGAGTTTAATTTGACAAAAACCTATCCGACTGCCGACATGTTCTAATCTCAGATCTGCTAGATTTAAACATGTTATGACACAAATTGGAACTGTAATCTTGTAGATCTAAACATTGCGAACACAACCTCATGCTTAAATCTCATCAAAAATTCCTAAAACTTCCTAGATCTAGCATTAGAGAACCGACAGATGACGTCACACAAAAACAGTCAATAATCATCAAGTTTAAACAGATTTGAGCATGAAAAACTTACCTTTGCCATTGTAAAAGTTGTGCTAACCAACAATCCAACGTTCTTGTGCAAAGAGAGTGTGAAAATCAGATCAAGAATGAAAGCGTTTGAGAGAGAATAGGTCGGTCGGTCGAACGAATGAAAAGTTTGACTAGAACTATTGACCACCTATATATAGTGACTTTGAATCGGAGTGCTGTCCTATCGAACAGCTGTTCGATTGGGTTGCCGCCCGAGCCAAGTACACTTTTGACTTTCAAAACTTTGACTTTTTGACCGTTTGAAATTTTTAACTTTGATTTTATCAGATTTTAGGAATCCACTTAAGTATCTAGGTCCAAGTTAATGACCCTAGGCACTTAATTTGTCTACCAAGTCCAACTTAATGACCTTGGTTGACCCAAAACAAAGCACACTGACGTTTTGTTCAATCTTTTTCAAACATTTTTCTGAAAATTACAAGTTTCAACTTAATGAACTTGTTTTGACTTTGCATTATCTCAGGATTAACATAATAAGCTCCCAACCCATCTGTCCAGCTCAGAAACTTCCTGCATCTGCTTCAAAACTGTGAATCTGAAGATCAGCTTTCCGCTTTGGTTTGTCGATAAAACAAAGCAGAAAAGTAAAATCTTTTTGGATTTTAGAAAGTTTCTAGACTAGAAAGCTATGAATTCTTTTTGGGTTTTGAATGTTAAACAGAAATGAAATGCAATAAACGTAAACTATTTACAAACATATTTTTGGTGAGCGTGTTAGAGGATCATATCAGCTTCTGACAAGCTACTAGTACCGTTAAGCTTGACTTCATACTAAGCATTAAACAATTCACAGTGATTGCCGATATACTGATTCAATTTAAATTTTCACACAATTTTCAATTTGTTCAGGATACAAATTAGTGTTTTAATGACTTAACTTATACGCGTGTACCACCTCAGAATATACTCCCGTATCCAGACTTCTATATTCAGTCTTATAGGTGAGTGCACACTAATGATATCTGTAAGGGGTAAAGGCGAGGCCATGAGAGCTCAGGTTAGAACTTCCATTCAGTCAGAGAGATGATGGCTCGACTTTAGGTGTGTCCCCCTTGGGGATCTTCTTTTCAACAGCACATGATTAGCATTTTTCAATGTTTCATCATTTTTTATGCTGAGGGTGGGCTTTAAGAATAAAGCAGTGCAGAGTATTATACGAGGACTAGGCTATTGCTCCCGCAAAATCAGAAGTCCTGGTATAATACCCCAGATATCATCACGTACAAAGACCTAGTATGTCAGACATAGAGTCTTTCAAACAGAATTTCAGGGGTTACCTATATATCCGAGAGATGTTCCCCACGTATTAAGTAAGTAATGATTTAGGTTTATATCCCGATCAAACTTACTAAATGTGTAAAAACCTATCGGCATATCGTCAGCGAGACTGCTTTACACTTTTAAATTTTACATTTCTTTAGCGTACTGCAACTGTCTAGCTGATGTACTATCATTTCCCCCTTTTACACCAGCTCTTTTTTATTTTCTAATGTTTTTGGATTTTGAAAATATCTCATGTTTTTGGGTTTTTGAATTTTTTTATTGTTTTTGTATTTTCTGAAAATATAACCTATCTCCCCTTAAATACCAAAACAGCTAAAAAAATTGACAAACCATTGCAGATTGCTTTTCAACATCATCTACAGTGGTACCTTCATCAACGCCAATAATCCCCTCCGCAACCGATAGTAACTTCATACCATTTAGTTTCAAAAGATATTGAAAACGATTTTTGTCAAACGCTTTGGTATGTAAGTCAACTTTTTGTTCATCGGTGTGGATTTTTTCTATTCGTATCAACTTCTTTTCGAAACAGTCTCGAATGAAGTGATGACGAATTTCAATGTGTTTGGTTTTAGTGTGATGAACATGATTTTTAGTTATGTTAATGGCTGCCTCATTATCAACAAAGATAGGGGTGGTAAGAAATTGCAAACCGTAGTAACGCATCTGTTGCTGGATCCACAAGATCTGGGAGCAGCAGCTGTTAGCAGATACATACTCGGCTTCGCATGTAGACAAAGCAACAGAGGTCTGCTTCTTACATTGCCAGGTGACCAATCAGGGTCCGAAAAATTGGTATCCCGCAGTTGTTGACTTCGCGTTTACTTTGCAGCAACCGAAATCGGAATCAGAGTACCCCTCAAGCGTGAAATCGCCATCCTTTGGATACCACAACCCCAAGCTAGGAGTTCCTTTCAAGTAGCGTAATATCCTCTTGACGATCGTCATATGAGAAGCTCTGGGACTTGATTGAAATCGGGCCACGAGGCAGGTTGGATACATAATGTCTGATCTCGATGCTGTCAAATACATCAGCGAACCGATCATGGAGCGATACAACGTTTCATCCACCCTTTCTCCGGTGAGATCAGGGTTTATTCCATGGTTTGTCGCTAACGGGGTGAAATTTGGAGCAGTCCCAGACATCCCAAATTTCTCTAAGACATCATGAACATACTTCGTCTGATGTATGAACGTTTCCTCGGGTAGTTGATCAACCTGAAGCACTAAGAAGAACTTCATCTCACCCATTGATGACATTTCAAATTTCTGCTTCATAACTTTTTCAAAGTCTTTGCAGAGTTGTTCATTTGTTGACCCGAAAATTATGTCATCCACATAAATCTGGACAATCAAAAGATGGCTATCGACTTCTTTTGTGAAGAGGGTGGCGTCTATCTTTCCTCGGATGAAGTTGTTGGCTATCAGATGTTGAGACAAGGTCTCGTACCAGGCTCTCGGGGCCTGATGTAAGCCGTATAACGCCTTATCCAAGAGGTAAACCTTATCCTTGTGGATTGGGTCGGTGAAGCCCGGTGGCTGTCCGACATATACCTCCTCCTTCACTTTACCACAGAGAAATGCCGACTTCACATCTAGCTGATATACTTTAAATCCTTTCCAAGATGCAAATGCTAGGAAGATTCTGATCGCCTCAAGTCGAGAAACTGGGGCATATACTTCAGTGAAATCTATACCCTCCTGCAGACTGAAACCCTGGACCACGAGTCGAGCTTTATTGCAAACAATAACCCCTCGATCATCCCTTTTGCACTTAAACACCCACTTGGTGTTTATCTTCCTATGCCCATCAGGCAAGTCCACTAGTTTCCATATGCCCAACTTCTCAAACTGATTGAGTTCCTCCTGCATAGCGTTGACCCAGGAATCTCCAGTTAGTGCTTCCTTGTACGTTCGCGGCTCAATCTGCGAAATGAAACAACTAAGTGAAAACTTTGTTTGTAAAGGAGTAACTTTTGTATAAAAGCAAGTAAGGCCCTGGTCAATTTGTCTTCTGGTGCGGACTCCTGATTGCAACTCTCCAATAATCAATTCTTCTGGATGGTATGTAAGAGTTCTTGGCATCACCTCGCCTGGAACATCTACCTCACTTTCCAAATTCGTAATGTTCTGATTTGCAAGTTGTTCGCTGATAGGAATTGTCTGATCCTGAGATTGGATTTGCTCCTCCTCAGACTCTGAATCACCACGATTGAATGTTGGCCTTTCATCCGATTCTAAATTATCATTGTCTGCCGTCTGATTGTTAGGAGGTTGTTCTGGTTCCGAAAATGTCGGAGTTTGCTGAACATCATCATTCTCTCCAGCATTGCTTGGACCAGCCTCATCATCGTTTGAAGTTTGTCGTTGACGTCTCGGAGATTCTGCTGGAAATCTTTCTTGTGATGTTTCATATTCTCTTAGAATATCCAACTCGTCAAAGAACTCTGGTTCTTCCTCTATGTCGAATAAGTCCCACAGAGTATCGTAATTGAAACGCCATGAGTCGGCGGGTTTCTGAGGTGGCATTGTATAACATTGACACTCAACATTATGTGCTTCGATGATCTGCTTCAAGCTTGCAACAAAGACTCTTTTCCTTGGACTTGTATAACCCACGAAGATACCTTCAATGCTCTTTGGACCAATTTTACCATAAGGTTCTAGTACTGTGCTGGGAGACCCGAACGTTTCTAAATATTTCAAATTAGGTTTGCGGTTGTTAATCAGCTCGAACCACGTCTTGTTGAATTTCTTCACCGTAAGAACCCTGTTGAGCGTATAGCAAGCGGCTGACACTGCTTCTGCCCAGAAATTAACAGGTAACTTTGAATCAGTAAGCATCGTCCTGGCTGTAACACCCCAAAAACGGGTTTGGTAATCAAACCACGTTAATACTAAAAGACGGGTAAAGTACCGTTAGAGGTAAAAGTAACCTGGTAAATATTAGGATTTAAATTAAATAAACTTAACATTAAACAAAAGTTGAACAAATCCTAGTGAGGAAAATAAAGTGGATAAAAGGCCCGAGTTAACGGGACTTAAAATAAACCGACTCATAATTTCCCTGAACCCACTAAGATAACTAGGAATATTTAACCTAGTTTATAAGTGGGAATATTGTTAGAAATAATTAGGTTGTGGCCTATATAATAACTAACCAAACATGAGGGAGCAAAGTTGGATAACTTGAAAAAGGGTTTTATAAACAAATATATATATATATATATATATATATATATATATATATATAGGGAGGGGCTCATGCGAGAACCACCCTTATTGTGAGAACCGCGAGAACCAATGTGAACACAACCTAAAATAGCTAAAAAAACCTAAAAAAAACCCTAACAAAAACCTAACCCCCACCCCCCCCCCCCCCCCACAAAAACCTAACCCCCCCCCCAAGCTAAAAAAAACCTAACCCCCCCCCCCCAAGCTAAAAAAACCTAACCCACCCCCCCCCCCCCCCAAAAAAAAAAACCTAAACCCCCCTCCCCCACCCCCCAAAAACCTAAACCCCCCCCCCCCCCAAGCTAAAATGCTAAAAACTAAACCCCCAAAAAACCTAAAAAAATCTAAAAAAATAAAAAAAAATCCAAATTTTTTTTTTGATTTTTTAATATTTTTTAGGTTAAAATCGCTACTTTTCGAAGCAAAAAAAAAAAAAAAATTAAAAAAAAAAAAAAAAAAATTTTAAAATTTTTTTTTTTTTTTTTTTTTTGGATTCGAAAAGTAGCGATTTTAACCTAAAAAATATTAAAAAAATCAAAAAAAAAATTTTTGTGTGATTTTTAGCTATTTTTAGGCATTTTTGGTGTGTTCACATTGGTTCTCGCGGTTCTCACAATAAGAGGTGGTTCTCGCATGATCTTCTCCCTATATATATATATAACACAACACACACTTAAGGTGTGTGTGCGTCTGTGGAGATCGACCAGGAGGGTGCTCCCAAGAGCTCAAACCCTAAAACTCAACAAATCATAAAATTGAAGCTTGATTCAAGGCCAAAATCGATGCATGAATACATAGAAACGATCACCTAGTCATGGGGATCATAAGGTATGTCAAAATTTACAATTTGGTTTCATCTCAAATTCTTGATGATTTGTGTAATCGAAATCTGGGTTTGATTATTTGATGTTTAGATGAAATTAGTAATGAAAACATGTCTAGGAGTAAACCCGAGTCAATAACATGTTGAACTAGTGGTTAATATATGAAATTCATGATAATCCATTGATAAGTTAAATGGGTTTTGTAAAAATAAGATGAACACAAGAATCATGACTATCAAAAGTGGTGTTACTTGATTTCTATGAAATGATTATGAGATTAGTATGCATACTTGACATAATGAAATTGATAGGTATGTTTATATTGGGCAAAAATAACAAGTTATGAACTTGATTTTAAATATGTAAAATTATACCCGTTAGGTGTTCGTTAAAATGACTAAATGAAAGGTAAATGTTAAAAATCAAACAAAAACACATGTTTGATGGATATGGCAAATTATGCGTTAAGACTTATAAAAAGGGTTCTAAATGGATTGTGGATTGAACTCTTTAGGCAAGGAAACCGGGTCTTCAAGCGGAGAAGCCGGAGTGGACACACGCTTGAAGGGAACGCTTTAAAGGTACACGACTTGTCGTCTCGTTACATTTATGTAGACAAGCTTATTTAAAATATGTTTAAGGTTGATATAGCGAAAATGCTTGAGTTGGTATGTCAATGAAGTGATGGAATTCACTTGACAACCAAATGGGTCAAGTTAATGGTTAAAAAAAGTAGTGATCAAATTAAAGATACCATTTGGTAAAAGTTATAACGGGTCGGACAATCTAAGAAAATGTCTTTTAAATAGTAAAAACTCACGGCGCGAACCAGAATTGGTCTAAGGGACATGATGGTATTAATATACCATCATACATTGATAAATGGTCATGTCGACTAAACGGGTCAAATGGCGAGTTAATACTATTTGACTATAATAACTGACAACTACTTGTTGAGTTTTGTGATTACAGGAAATAAGATATGTTGCGTTGCTTTAATTAGAAAATTTAAAGCAAGAGGTATGTAAACAGGTCAATGCTATGACCCGAGCCAGGTACATATAGTTAGATTTATAGTTAAAAGTGGTATTGTGGTCAAGTAATTAGTGGAAGTCCTTCGTCATAAATTGAGGGACTTAAATTGACCAAAAAGCCCTTGATGGGTATATTAGGGAAACGACCCATATGGGGTGTTTGGAAACTTGCATTATGTTTATGAGATTTAGGTAGATACCTTGTATGCGGAATTATGATGTGTGAAAGGAAAAGAACGAGTTTTAGACTAAATTGCCTAATATTCTCTAAATGGGTCAAAAGGGATTTATGTGTATACGTAAATTATAATAAAATTTCAAACCCGAGCAAAGGACTTTGGGTTAAATACATTGGTGTATACATTTTGTTGTTTAAAAATCAAGTGGGTGGTTTTAAATACACGAATGGGTCAAAAAGTGTCATAGTTGAATTTCAAGCCGAGAGCTTGAAATATAATTTTTTTTGTGAATTCGGATGTCGGGTTTCCACTCCATGTGATGGAGAATTAAATTACGATCACGTAGGAAAAAGAATCGTGCAAAACGGACATCTTGATCAAAAGTTATGAAGCTTTGAAGTTAGAATTTCGATCGAAAATGGAGTTGGGCAAGTGCAACAGCAATTAAGCAACTTGCTGTCAAAAAAAGGGGCTAGGTGTAGCGTCTAGCCCCTCCTGATTCCGAAAATTGTTTAATTTTTGTTTGTTTGACCCATATAACTTGTTTAAACTTGTTATTTAACTATCAAAGCTAACTTTTAAGTTGGTTTTGATTATAGGTGATAGCCAAGAGTGCTCGGATGAAGATCATGCTCGAAGAAGAATCGAACACACGTTAAATGAAGCTTCCACATCAAATCTTGATTTGTAGTTATAAATGAGTTATGTAAACACTTATAAATATGTTTTTTTGAAATGTTGAAAACATGAAGGAATGTTAGTAGGACAAGTTTTTTTGTAAATACACATTTTAGCATCAAAATGTGTATTTATTAAAATCTTGATTAATTGAGTCGGGCGTTACAAGTTGGTAATCAGAGCTCAATGTTTAAAGAGTAAGTGTGTTCGGTTCGAGGCTTGATCGCAAATCTGGTAAGTATATGTATATTAATGGTTAACATGATTAAAGTGTTCTGAACAACACATAGGGTTATCGTGTAATACACGTTACCTCAATTAAATGATAAACATAGTTGACGAAATTACACACGTTGACGCGTATAGTAGAAAAGCCTTATATTATAATACGGGCAATCATTGAAGTTGATATTACTAACTCTTGTAAATGTTTTAGTTGAAGGACACTCGCATCTGAAGATAGCGGGAGTCTAACAAATTGCGGATATTACGGAGGAACGGTCCAAAGTATAACAAGTAGAACATACTCACCAAGGACCTAAATCGTGTAACGATCGCGAATAAATTAATGGCAAGGAAAGCCCGTTATGGCAAGCATTACCAGGTGCACGTTTTAAATTCATTTCATGAATAGTAATATGCAACAAATACGTAGAGACTGACAGTTGCATATGTAGATTAAAAACTTGGAAAACCTGAATAGAATACCTATCCAGGATCTTATTTCCGAGAAAACTAAATAGAGGCGTTACTTACATGGGATGTAATGTGAAAATTCTAAAAGGTCGTGTATATCAGGTGTTGATCGCTTACTCTGGCCAAGGAAGTAGTGAACACGTGGTACCATGAACTTCTTATGAAGGACACATTTACGTCCGATGTAGTAAGGACGGGGTGAATGGGACGAATTAAAAAGGTACCCAAATAAATCAAATAAGTAAGATGTTTGATGGTAAACGTAAACGCAAGTCGAATGACGAAAACGTATTGCGTTAGAATGACGAGCCTGAGAGAAGGGACAAAGATTAAAGTAAATAAAAATACAAACCAACTCATGAGAATGCTAAGGCATAGAGATAAAAGTTTGACTGTCACAAGTGATGAAATTCACCCAGACAAGTCAAATGAATTAAATAAAGAATAAATTACATGATTAAATAAAAGCGATTGATTTCGCTAAAACGATCAAATAAGTTAAAACAAAGTCTAAAAATCATATCAAAATGATTACTTTGAAAATGACTTCGGTAAAGATACATGATAGATGGGTATGATTTCCAGTATATGCATAAACCAAGAGACGGGAACGCGGATTAGAAAGTCAAAAGACTCGGATTATGGGTCATGACTAAAAGACGATAAGATTTTGCAAACAGAAATATTTGATAATTACGTTCAACTATTTTAAAGTGAACGGGTCGAACAAAGAATGAAGTTTGACATTCATAACTGATGAAGTTTCACACAAACAAGTCGAACGAGATTAATAAGGAATAACGTTTGAAGATGAAAGTAAGCGCAAGCTGAATAATGAAAGCGCGAAATATTAATGAACCGATGTGATAGGTCGTAAAAGAGTATGGAAAGGAAAACGCAAACCAGTGAAACTGGAATGTTAAAAACACTAAGATAAAGAACCTACGGGTCACCTGGGTAAAGCACGGGAACTAGTTACGACTCCCGCATAAAATAATAACGGGAATGAATAAATTCTTGGTCGTCAATTCCTCGATATAGGAAATTGACATAAGTTAAAGAGAAAACGTTAAACTAAAATTCAGTTTTAGTAAGAAACAACGTTTTAACGAACATGAATATTATGAGAGAAATTAGAAAATGGTTGATATTAGACGATATAGGTCTTACCACCGCTAGGTGTAAGACGATATGTTCGAAAGAAGATTTTGATAATGAAAAGTTTATGTAAACTTAGACATGACGTGAAGGCAATGCGAACACGGTCACAAGAAGTGATATAGAAGATAATCACCTAGTAACAAGAGTTACGGGATAGGAAGTCATAAAATCGTATAAGGCCGGGAAGGAAATATAGTGTACCGAGTAACGGGGTATAAAGCAACTGGTGACTAGTAAGTCTAGTCGTAAAGACCATTTAAGGTCAAAATAGTAATTATAACTTAATAGAAGCACTTATCATTTTAGGATTTAACATGAAATCTGTATGAATTATGTAAGAAAGGTTTCGAGGACGAAACCTCTTTAAGGGGTGTAGACTTGTAACACCCCAAAAATGGGTTTGGTAATCAAACCACGTTAATACTAAAAGACGGGTAAACTACCGTTAGTGGTAAAAGTAACCCGGTAAATATTAGGATTTAAATTAAATAAACTTAACATTAAACAAAAGTTGAACAAATCCTAGTGAGGAAATTAAAGTGGATAAAAGGCCCGAGTTAACGGGACTTAAAATAAACCGACTCATAATTTCCCTGAACCCACTAAGATAACTAGGAATATTTAACCTAGTTAATAAGTGGGAATATTGTTAGAAATAATTAGGTTGTGGCTTCTATAATAACTAACCAAACATGAGGGACCAAAGTTGGATAACTTGAAAAAGGGTTTTATAAACAATATATATATATATATATCACAACACACACTTAAGGTGTGTGTGCGTGTGTGGAGATCGACCAGGAGGGTGCTCCCAAGAGCTCAAACCCTAAAACTCAACAAATCATAAAATTGAAGCTTGATTCAAGGCCAAAATCGATGCATGAATACATATAAACGATCACCTAGTCATGGGGATCATAAGGTATGTCAAAATTTACAATTTGGTTTCATCTCAAATTCTTGATGATTTGTGAAATCGAAATCTGGGTTTGATTATTTGATGTTTAGATGAAATTAGTAATGAAAACATGTCTAGGAGTAAATCTGGGTTCAATTTGAGATGAAACCAAATTGTAAATTTTGACATACCTTATGATCCCCATGACTAGGTGATCGTTTATATGTATTCATGCATCGATTTTGGCCTTGAATCAAGCTTCAATTTTACTCTAAAAAGGAGTAAACCCGAGTCAATAACTTTGTTATGGATATATTTTTAACACTCGTAAATATTTTTATCACAAGTGTTATGGATATATTTTTAACTTGTTTTCCCAAATAACTTTCGCCACGATTTTTATTACGAAACTTTCAAGTGTCGGAGGTGGGATTTTCACAAAATAAAACTTGCTAAAATATATATTTAGAATATATATTTTCATAACAACATTTGTGCAAATTTTTGTGAACTACGTAAATATTGTTTTTAGGGTAAAAATAATATTACTGAATATTAACGACTCCAAAATAATTCTAACGCCCTCACAATAAATATTTAAGTTACAACGGTATTATTATTACCACCCGATCTTTATCCGTAACTTACGTATTTTCAGAAAATACTCTTAAACGCGTATTTTGACAAAAGTATTATTTTGGAAAATTAGATGGAATAAAATATAATATTTTTGGGAAAAATATTTATATTTTGGAAGTAAAGTATTTTGGGCAAATGAAATAAAATATATTACATTAAGTGAGACTTAATAATATATTTCGAAGTTATACAAACGCACATGTATTAAATCCCCCATCCTTGGGAGGGAATATGTTTATCAAATAATTACGAAGTGTAAACACCAAATAGTTGCCTAACTATTTCCCAAAGACATTAAACCTTAAACTAAGGCACGGCCGTCCGTCTAATAGAAGTTAGTACGTGTAGGTCGTCGCACAGCAGATTTTTTTTGTGGGAGATACTTTTTAGAGACGCACTTCGGTGAGTTCATGTCCCCCTTTTCTCTAACTGTTTTCAGTTTTCTAAACTGCGGGGGTGAAATACATGTTACTTTGATTACGAATAATTCTTACATGGTATGGTTAGCGTAAGGAGGGTTATTATTCAGATCATGTGAGTGGGTAGGCAGAAACTTGAGGCCATTAATCCTCAGGGTAGGACCGAGGGGCAGGAGCGGTAGATCTATCTGGGTGTAGCGAGCCCAGCCCCAGGCCCAAACAGAACGGACCTCGGGGTGACTTTGTACCCAACGCATAAATCTGCTAGGTTTGAGTCTTCCTACTTGCACTTCACACATATCAATGGCCTTGCAAACCATTGGTGATCTCTTTTTCCTTATTTGCTACATACCAGGGTTTTTATACATACAAAGGTTTATTTACTCACTTACACATGAACTCGCTCAACATTATTGTTGATTTTTCAACTTACATGTATTTCAGGGAATTAAAGGATCTGGCGCGGTATGATACGTTTTCCCGCTGCATTAGTCTCGAGGTCATCCGAGTTTAAGGGATGTGACTTTTTCCTGGACGAGTCACAGTTCTTAAACTGTGTTTATTTCTTGTTGGTGTTGTGTCTTTTGAACACTGTTTATGTTTGTTAGGATGTGATATACGTTAAGACAATGTTGTGGTTCTTTACTCTTCAAACTTATTTTAATGGATGATCTTGCATGGTTTTTATTTCATATAGCTTGTTATGGTTAAGCTATGGTATTAAGAAGTCACACCAAAATAACCACGCTTCCGCAAAGCCAGGGTGTGACAAAATGTGTCTTAACAAAAAAACTTGTCCTACTAACATTCCTTCATGTTTTCAACATTTCAAAAAAAACATATTTATAAGTGTTTACATAATTCATTTATAACTAAACAAATCAAGATTTGACGCGGAAGCTTCATTTAACGTGTGTTCGGTTCTTCTTCGAGCTTGATCTTCATCCGAGCACTCTTGGCTATCACCTATAATCAAAACCAACTTAAAAGTTAGCTTTGATAGTTAAATAACAAGTTTAAACAAATTATATGGGTAAAACAAACAAAAAAAAAACAATTTTCGGAATCAGGAGGGGCTAGACGCTACACCTAGGGGCTAGACGCTACACCTAGCCCCTTTTTTGACAGCAAGTTGCTTAATTGCTGCTGCATTTGCCCAGCTCCATTTTCGATCGAAATTCTAGCTTCAAAGCTTCATAACTTTTGATCTAGATGTCTGTTTTGCGCGATTCTTTTTCCTACGTGATCGTAATTTAATCCTCCATCACATGCAGTGGAAACCCGACATCCGAATTCACAAAAAATTTAGATTTCAAGCTCTCAGCTTGAAATTCAACTATGACACTTTTTGACCCATTCGTGTATTTAAAACAACACATTTGATTTTTTAAAAACAAAGTGTATACACCAATGTATTTAACCCAAAGTCCTTTGCTCGGCTTTGAAATTTTATTATTATTTACGTATACACATAAATCCCTTTCGACCCATTTAGAGAATATTAGGCATTTTAGTCTAAAACTCATTCTTTTCCTTTCAGACTTCATAATTCCGCATACAAGGTATCTACCTAAATCTCATAAACATAATGCAAGTTTCCAAACACCCCATATCGGTTGTTTCCCCAATATACCCATCAAGGGCTTTTTGGTCAATTTTAGTCCCTCAATTTACGATGAAGGACTTCCACTAATTACTTGACCACAATACCAATTTTAACTATAAATCTAACTATATGTACCTGGCTCGGATCATAGCATTGACCCGTTTACATTCCTCTTGCTTTAAATTTTCTAATTAAAGCAAAGCAACATATGTTATTTCATGTAATCACAAAACTCAACAAGTAGTTGTCACTTATTATTGTCAAATGGTATTAACTCGCCATTTGACCCGTTTAGTCGACATGACCATTTATCAACGTATAATGGTATATTAATACCATCATGTCCCTTGGACCAATTCTGGTTCGCGCCGTGAGTTTTTACTATTTAAAAGACATTTTCTTAGATTGTCCGACCCATTATAACTTTTACCAAATAGTATCTTTAATTTGATCACTACTTTTTTTTAACCATTAACTTGGCCCATTTGGTTGTCGAGTGAATTCCATCACTTCATTGACATACCAACTCAACCATTTTCGCTATATCAACCTTAAACATATTTTACCTAAGCTTGTCTACATAAATTTAACGAGATGACAAGTCGCGTACCTTTAAAGCGTTCCCTTCAAGCGTGTGTCCGCTCCTGCTTGTCCGCTTATAGACCCAGTTTCCTTGCCTAAAGAGTTCAATCCACAATCCGTTTAGAACCCTTTTTATAAGTCTTAACGCATAATTTGCCATATCCATCAAACATGCGTTTTTGTCCGATTTTTAACATTTACCTTTCATTTAGTCATTTTAACGAACACCTAACGGGTATAATTTTACATATTTAAAATCAAGTTCATAACTTGTTATTTTTTCCCAATATAAACATACCTATCAATTTCATTATGTCAAGTATGCATACTAATCTCAGAATCATTTCATAGAAATCAAGTAACACCACTTTTGATAGTCATGATTCTTGTGTTCATCTTATTTTTACAAAACCCATTTAACTTATCAATGGATTATCATGAATTTCATATATTAACCACTAATTCAACATGTTATTGACTCGGGTTTACTCTAAAAGGAGTAAACCCGAGTCAATAACATGTTGAATTAGTGGTTAATATATGAAATTCATGATAATCCATTGATAAGTTAAATGGGTTTTGTAAAAATAAGATGAACACAAGAATCATGACTATCAAAAGTGGTGTTACTTGATTTCTATGAAATGATTCTGAGATTAGTATGCATACTTGACATAATGAAATTGATAGGTATGTTTATATTGGGAAAAAATAACAAGTTATGAACTTGATTTTAAATATGTAAAATTATACCCGTTAGGTGTTCGTTAAAATGACTAAATGAAAGGTAAATGTTAAAAATCGGACAAAAACGCATGTTTGATGGATATGGCAAATTATGCGTTAAGACTTATAAAAAGGGTTCTAAACGGATTGTGGATTGAACTCTTTAGGCAAGGAAACTGGGTCTACAAGCGGACAAGCAGGAGCGGACACACGCTTGAAGGGAACGCTTTAAAGGTACGCGACTTGTCATCTCGTTAAATTTATGTAGACAAGCTTAGGTAAAATATGTTTAAGGTTGATATAGCGAAAATGGTTGAGTTGGTATGTCAATGAAGTGATGGAATTCACTCGACAACCAAATGGGCCAAGTTAATGGTTAAAAAAAAGTAGTGATCAAATTAAAGATACTATTTGGTAAAAGTTATAATGGGTCGGACAATCTAAGAAAATGTCTTTTAAATAGTAAAAACTCACGGCGCGAACCAGAATTGGTCCAAGGGACATGATGGTATTAATATACCATTATACGTTGATAAATGGTCATGTCGACTAAACGGGTCAAATGGCGAGTTAATACCATTTGACAATAATAAGTGACAACTACTTGTTGAGTTTTGTGATTACATGAAATAACATATGTTGCTTTGCTTTAATTAGAAAATTTAAAGCAAGAGGAATGTAAACGGGTCAATGCTATGATCCGAGCCAGGTACATATAGTTAGATTTATAGTTAAAATTGGTATTGTGGTCAAGTAATTAGTGGAAGTCCTTCATCGTAAATTGAGGGACTAAAATTGACCAAAAAGCCCTTGATGGGTATATTGGGGAAACAACCGATATGGGGTGTTTGGAAACTTGCATTATGTTTATGAGATTTAGGTAGATACCTTGTATGCGGAATTATGAAGTCTGAAAGGAAAAGAATGAGTTTTAGACTAAAATGCCTAATATTCTCTAAATGGGTCGAAAGGGATTTATGTGTATACGTAAATAATAATAAAATTTCAAAGCCGAGCAAAGGACTTTGGGTTAAATACATTGGTGTATACACTTTGTTTTTAAAAAATCAAATGTGTTGTTTTAAATACACGAATGGGTCAAAAAGTGTCATAGTTGAATTTCAAGCTGAGAGCTTGAAATCTAAATTTTTTGTGAATTCGGATGTCGGGTTTCCACTGCATGTGATGGAGGATTAAATTACGATCACGTAGGAAAAAGAATCGCGCAAAACAGACATCTAGATCAAAAGTTATGAAGCTTTGAAGCTAGAATTTCGATCGAAAATGGAGCTGGGCAAATGCAGCAGCAATTAAGCAACTTGCTGTCAAAAAAGGGGCTAGGTGTAGCGTCTAGCCCCTAGGTGTAGCGTCTAGCCCCTCCTGATTCCGAAAATTGTTTTTTTTTTGTTTGTTTTACCCATATAATTTGTTTAAACTTGTTATTTAACTATCAAAGCTAACTTTTAAGTTGGTTTTGATTATAGGTGATAGCCAAGAGTGCTCGGATGAAGATCAAGCTCGAAGAAGAACCGAACACACGTTAAATGAAGCTTCCGCGTCAAATCTTGATTTGTTTAGTTATAAATGAATTATGTAAACACTTATAAATATGTTTTTTTTGAAATGTTGAAAACATGAAGGAATGTTAGTAGGACAAGTTTTTTTGTTAAGACACATTTTGTCACACCCTGGCTTTGCGGAAGCGTGGTTATTTTGGTGTGACTTCTTAATACCATAGCTTAACCATAACAAGCTATATGAAATAAAAACCATGCAAGATCATCCATTAAAATAAGTTTGAAGAGTAAAGAACCACAACATTGTCTTAACGTATATCACATCCTAACAAACATAAACAGTGTTCAAAAGACACAACACCAACAAGAAATAAACACAGTTTAAGAACTGTGACTCGTCCAGGAAAAAGTCACATCCCTTAAACTCGGATGACCTCGAGACTAATGCAGCGGGAAAACGTATCATACCGCGCCAGATCCTTTAATTCCCTGAAATACATGTAAGTTGAAAAATCAACAATAATGTTGAGCGAGTTCATGTGTAAGTGAGTAAATAAACCTTTGTATGTATAAAAACCCTGGTATGTAGCAAATAAGGAAAAAGAGATCACCAATGGTTTGCAAGGCCATTGATATGTGTGAAGTGCAAGTAGGAAGACTCAAACCTAGCAGATTTATGCGTTGGGTACAAAGTCACCCCGAGGTCCGTTCTGTTTGGGCCTGGGGCTGGGCTCGCTACACCCAGATAGATCTACCGCTCCTGCCCCTCGGTCCTACCCTGAGGATTAATGGCCTCAAGTTTCTGCCTACCCACTCACATGATCTGAATAATAACCCTCCTTACGCTAACCATACCATGTAAGAATTATTCGTAATCAAAGTAACATGTATTTCACCCCCGCAGTTTAGAAAACTGAAAACAGTTAGAGAAAAGGGGGACATGAACTCACCGAAGTGCGTCTCTAAAAAGTATCTCCCACAAAAAAAATCTGCTGTGCGACGACCTACACGTACTAACTTCTATTAGACGGACGGCCGTGCCTTAGTTTAAGGTTTAATGTCTTTGGGAAATAGTTAGGCAACTATTTGGTGTTTACACTTCGTAATTATTTGATAAACATATTCCCTCCCAAGGATGGGGGATTTAATACATGTGCGTTTGTATAACTTCGAAATATATTATTAAGTCTCACTTAATGTAATATATTTTATTTCATTTGCCCAAAATACTTTACTTCCAAAATATAAATATTTTTCCCAAAAATATTATATTTTATTCCATCTAATTTTCCAAAATAATACTTTTGTCAAAATACGCGTTTAAGAGTATTTTCTGAAAATACGTAAGTTACGGATAAAGATCGGGTGGTAATAATAATACCGTTGTAACTTAAATATTTATTGTGAGGGCGTTAGAATTATTTTGGAGTCGTTAATATTCAGTAATATTATTTTTACCCTAAAAACAATATTTACGTAGTTCACAAAATAATCACAAAAATTTGCACAAATGTTGTTATGAAAATATATATTCTAAATATATATTTTAGCAAGTTTTATTTTGTGAAAATCCCACCTCCGACACTTGAAAGTTTCGTAATAAAAATCGTGGCGAAAGTTATTTGGGAAAACAAGTTAAAAATATATCCATAACACTTGTGATAAAAATATTTACGAGTGTTAGATTTTTGGAAAAATTTCGCCAGAGTTTTCTCTGTAACTGGAGGTGGCCATGCTTACAAGCGTATCATTTTCTTCTATAAATTCAATCAACAATGTTCCCAACATCAACAAACAATATTCCAACATTATACTAGTTCAAAATAGATATAAGTCGCAAAACACATGAACTTGTGGTTTGTGTAAAATATGTAGTAACTTTCCCCATATTTTTAATAGATCTTTTATAAATAAACTTGGTTTCTTTGAGAACCTTGTTTTTTTTTAAAGAAGACACGTCTTTACAACTTTTTGTCAAAATTACAACAATAATTCTTTGTTAAACTCTTTGTTACACAAGTGTCTACACACTTGTGTGTTCACAAAAATCACCTTTGTTTAGGAAGGATCCGGTTTTAAAAATATGATTTCATTTTACACTTGGTCCTTCGAAAATACCACTTGTAGATCTCTAGATCTACAAGTTTAGAACTCCGTTTTATAAGAAAAATTGTTTTTACCCAAGTTCATGTTTAGGTTGGAAAGGGTTCGTCATCTAGAAACTTTACAACTAAACATAAGGCTAGTTCATGTTTTGTGAACATGATCTAGCGGGTTGATGACGATCCATTTCCATACTAGCAATCAACAACCAAAAATAATCATAACAAAACAAGTCTTATAATTTTTACACCAATATTCATCTATTAACCACTTTGTTTATATTATTTTAGTAGACTTTAAATTTTGTTCTTACATGTTCATAAATTTCAACCGTCAAAATTCTTATTAACCACTTTAGAATAGATCAAAAAGGCGTTTAGAGTCACTTACTACTAGCTCGAGGCTAGGGAAGAAACTAGTCGAAAAACGAGTGGTTAATAGCGTTGAGGTGAGGTCCTTGACGATCCGTAAGCACCGAGTCTCCTCGTATGCGATCCTTCACCCTTGGTTGTATATCAAATTGCAAGATGGAAATTAAAGAAAATAATGGTGGGTGTAGGTGGGCTCTCGGCCGAACTCACAAAGAGGGAAAGAAAGGAAGTGGGAATTTTTGTGTTGTGATTTGTTGAGTGATAGTGGTGATGCCTTGGTTTTCTTATAGTCCATATTTTCCTAATACCCATTGTGTTATATGCTTAATTAATCAAGAAAAAGTATGGTGTATCCCACATGGGGAAAACCGAATGGGTGGGAGGGGTACAAGATGGTTTGGTTTTAACTAATTGGCTAAATGAAAGGTTAGTTTAGTTATGAAAATAAAATTAGTTAATATGCGTGTAGTAATATATAACGGGTGTTAGGGTATTCGGGGACCCTAACTGGCTCCGAAAAAGAAAAACAATGTTGTTGTCAATATTTTTATGTCCCGGGTTAAGTCCGGTTGTTCGGTTGGATACTAGTCCGTTAAAGTGCCAAATAATTATTTAAAGTGTCGTTAATATTATTTTAGTGACACAATTTATTCCCGACATTTTGGAAAGTGTCTAGTAATATTTTTCCAACTTTTTGCACTTTACTAGTTTAGGTAAATGCTGAATTTTTATTTAAAGTGCAGAATTTTGTACTCAAAGTACGTTTTAGGCACATCCGGTCACTATAATTATTACCTAGTGACGCAGTTCTACAACCCTCATTTCCCTACACTCTCTACCGGTGTAGTAAACTATCTCTGGCTCACACAGGCCTTAGAGGCAGTGTTTGCCTGATGCTGGTTATATCAGCATGTTTACTGGGCATCCCGTATAGTGTGCTCACTGTGCTTTTGTGCATCAAGGTTGTCACTGAAGTTTTGTGTAAGTAATGGAGTGACAGTATAAAATGTGATGCATGTATGTGTATATATCAGAAATCAGTAAGCAGTTTAATCACAGTTGTAAGCAAGCACAGTAATTAAGCAGTAATTAAATATTAATTAATTCGTACGGATACCTGGTTTGGTGAGTGTTGTCACATTCTCCCCCCGTTAAAGAAATTTCGTCCCGAAATTTAAGTTCTGCTTCTATTTGTAGGGGTCCTTGGAAATAAATGGTGGTACTTCTCTTTCATCCTATCCTTACGTTCCCACGTGAATTCAGGTCCATGCCTTGCATTCCAACGAACTTTGACGAGTTTGACACTGCTCCTGCGAGTTTTATTAACTTTCCAATTCGTGACCTCAACAGGTTCTTCAGTGAAGTGGAGCGTGTCGTCGATATGAACTTCGTCAGCCGGAATGATCACTGTATCTTGTGTTGGACTTTTTCTCAAATTGGATACATGGAATGTATCGTGAACACCATGGAGTTCAGCAGGTAGGTCCAACTTGTAGGCTACAAGCCCAATCCTTTGCAGGATTCTGAAAGGGCCAATGTAACGCGGATTCAACTTCCCACGCTTTCCGAAGCGTGCCACACCCTTCCAGGGTGAAACTTTCAATAAAACCATACCTCCCACTTGGAATTCCAAATTTTTCCGGTTTGGATCTGCATAGGCTTTCTGTCTTTCGCGAGCCGCTTCGATGCGTTTTTGAATCTGCGCAATCTTGTCTGTCGTCTCTTGGACGATTTCGGGACCAACAAGCTGCCTATCACCTGCGTCAGCCCAGCATAGGGGTGATCGACACTTGCGTCCGTAAAGAGCTTCAAATGGCGCGGCTCCAATACTGGTGTGGTAGCTGTTGTTGTATGAAAATTCGACCAGTGGCAAATGCTTATCCAGCTTCCGCCCAAATCCATAACACATGCTCTCAGCATATCTTCCAAGGTCTGAATAGTCCGCTCGCTTAGACCGTCGGTCTGAGGGTGAAATGCAGTGCTCAGATTTAATTGTGAGCCAAAAGCTTCTTGGAAGGATTGCCAAATCCTTGATATGAAACGTCCATCTCTATCAGAGATGATCGAGATAGGCACTCCATGACGTGCGATGATCTCTCGCATGTATTTTTCTGCCAGTTTGCTGGTGTTATCCTTCTCTTTGATTGGCAGAAAGTGTGCGGACTTTGTTAGGCGGTCAACTATCACCCAAATAGTGTCATGACCTCTTGGCGTTCTTGGCAACTTTGTAATAAAATCCATGGAGATTTGTTCCCATTTCCACTTGGGAACCTCAGGTTGTTGCAGAAGTCCTGAAGGCTTCTGGTATTCCGCTTTCACCTTAGCACAAGTTAGACACTTGCTCACATAAACAGCAACATCGCCCTTCATCCTAGGCCACCAATAGTAATCCTTGAGATCTTGGTACATCTTATCCGCTCCTGGATGGATAGAGTACCGCGATTTGTGAGCTTCATCAAAAACAACTTTCCTTAAACCACCAAACAGAGGAACCCAAATCCTTTTCTCAAAACATAACGTTCCTTCCTTGTTTGGCACCAATAGCTTCTCCATCCCACGGAGATATTCTTCTTCAAGATTTCTTTCCTTAAGAGCTTCTTTCTGCGCGGCACGAATGCGCAAGGAAAGATCGGTTTGGATAATCATTTCTAAAGCCCTAACCCTTATGGGCTTGATCCTCTCTTTTCGACTTAGGGCGTCGGCAACCACATTCGCCTTCCCTGGATGATACTTTATCTCGCAATCGTAATCATTTAACAACTCAACCCATCGTCTTTGTCTCATATTCAACTCCTTCTGGTTGAATATGTGTTGTAGGCTCTTATGATCTGTAAAAATTGTACATTTCGTACCATATAGGTAGTGTCTCCAGATCTTTAAAGCAAATATCACTGCGCCTAGCTCCAAATCGTGCGTGGTATAGTTCTTCTCATGTACCTTCAACTGACGTGAAGCGTAAGCAATAACCTTCTAGCGTTGCATCAACACGCAACCCAATCCTTGACGCGAGGCGTCACAGTATACCACGAAATCGTCAGTACCTTCCGGTAATGCTAGGATTGGCGCATTGCAGAGCTTATCCTTCAACAGCTGAAACGCTTCTTCCTGTTTGATTCCCCAATCAAACTTCTTATCTTTCTGGGTGAGGAGCGTCAATGGTTGAGCGATCTTCGAAAAATCCTCAATGAACCTTCGATAGTAGCCAGCCAAACCCAAGAATTGTCAAATCTTGGTTGGCGTCTTTGGCGTTTCCTAATTCTTGATCGCTTCGATCTTGATTGGATCCACATGGATTCCATCTCCATTTACCACATGTCCAAGAAATTGGACTTCACGTAGCCAAAATTCGCACTTAGAGAATTTGGCATACAGCTGTTCTTTCTTCAGCAGCTCCAAAATAGCTCTTAGATGCTGTTCGTGCTCAGCCTTTGTCCTTGAATAAATCAAGATGTCGTCGATAAACACAATCACGAACTTGTCCAAGTACGGCTTGCAAACTCTATTCATCAAATCCATAAAGACTGCAGGTGCGTTTGTCAACCCAAACGGCATAACAAGGAACTCGTAGTGTCCATAACGAGTTCTGAAGGCTGTCTTCGGGATACTCTCCTCTTGTATCCTTAACTGATGGTATCCAGATCGCAAATCGATCTTTGAGTAAAAGCTTGAACCTTGCAGTTGATCAAACAGATCATCAATTCTTGGTAGAGGATATCTATTCTTGATCGTCAGCTTGTTCAGCTCCCGGTAGTCTATGCACATTCGAAAACTACCGTCCTTCGTTTTGACAAACAGGACCGGAGCTCCCCAAGGCGAGAAGCTTGGTCGGATAAATCCCTTGTCTAACAACTCTTGAAGTTGTGTCGACAATTCTTGCATCTCAGACGGGGCAAGTCTATAAGGTGCCTTAGCCACAGGCGCGGCGCCTGGGACTAAATCGATGTGAAACTCCACTTGCCTTTGAGGCGGCAGTCCAGGCGAGTCCTCCGGGAAGACTTCCGGATACTCCCTCACGACAGGGATGTCTTCGATCTTTGGTTCTGCAGCTTTCTTGTCTACAATGTGTGCCAGGAAGGCAGCACACCCTTTTTGCAAACACTTTCGCGCTTTGAGGCAGCTGATAATTCTTAACGGCGTATCGCGCTCTTCGCCATGTACCACAATTGTTTCGCCATCTTCGGTCGGGATACGAACGACCTTTTCATGACAAACAATTTCTGCCTTGTTGCTTCATAACCAATCCATTCCTACTACCACGTCAAAGCTCCCCAGCTGGACTGGTAGTAGATCCAAAGTAAACTCACGTTCTCCCAACTCGATTGCACAACCTCTGATCACTTCATTGGCTTCTACTAACTTCCCATTAGCCAATTCGATTGAGAAGGGAATATCTAACTTACTAGCGGCTAACCCAAGCATATTCTTAAATTCTAACGATACGAAGCTATAGTCGGCACCAGTATCACATAAAACGGATGCATAGCGTTTGTTTACAGGGAACGTACCAGTAACGACATTGGGATCCTGGCGCGCTTCCCTCGCTTCGATATTGAACACTCTTCCACGGGCTTGGTTCAACTCTGGGCAGTTCCTCTTAAAGTGCCCGATATCACCACAGTTAAAGCATCCAGGTCTTTGCCCGTTTCCACCTCCATTTCCAGCTTGGTTATTCCTTTGGTTATGATTCACAGCGCCCGCTTGATTCGCATTGTTGCCTCGATTCCCATTACCTCCATTGTTTCCTTGTGGGCGATTTCCAATTCCACCCCGGTTTTTGTTTATGTTTCCAAATCCTCCTTGGCCTCCCTGGCCAACAGTGGCCCAACAAGAATCCTTCAAGTGGCCAGGTTTCCCACACGCTTCACATACCTTCAAACCACATTGGCCAGAATGGTGACGCTGGCAGGTGTTGCACTTGGGCTGGGTGCCCATATATCCCTTTCCTTTCTTTCCACCACCAGCTGTAACCTGAGCTGGCGCGTTTGGCTCTCCTTTCTTAACAACACCACTAGTGCCTTGTTTGAAGTTCGAGAACTTTCGTTTGTTACCTCCGGATGACTCGACGTGAGTCTCTTTCTTCTTTGTCTCGATCTCATCGAACTTGTTCAGGCGGATAGCCTCCTCAGTGAGAGCCACGCTCAAATCGATTGCCTCAGTAATTGTTGCAGGCTTGGAGGAGGTCACCATGCTTATGATTTGAGGAGCTAATCCCCAAATGAAGCGTTCAATCCGCTTGAATTCTGGAGTGACCATATAGGGTACCACATGCGACAGGTCGTGAAACCTCTGAACATATTCCGCGATCTTCGGACCTTCCATCTTCAAATGCCAGAACTCAGTTTCCAATCTTTGGATTTCAGCGCGAGAACAATACTTTTTGCGCATTAGTTCCTTCAGTTCGGTCCATTTTAGTGTGTAGGCAGTAGCTTCACCAAGAGTTTGCATTTGTAAGTTCCACCAGGACAGGGCTCCGTCCAAGAATAGCCCAGAAATGTAGGTAACTTGCTGGTCTGGAGCGCACTTGTTCATTCAGAGATCAGAGTCTGTTTTCTCGGCCCATCTTACAAAAGCAACAACACCTACAGTGCCGTCGAAGTTTACGGGCTTGCAGTTTAGGAACTGCTTGTAAGTGCACCCATGTGGTGGATTGTTATTGCCGTTATTGTTAGAATTACTTCCGCTAGTTCCTCCTTGTGAGGCTGCGTACTATGCAATGGCGGCAACGATGATTTGTTGAAGTCCTGCCTCGTTGGCAGGCATGCGCGGATCGCGTTTTGGTGGCATCTTCTAAAAGATGGTTCACGTTGGTCAGGTGATAGTAAGTAAAGTGTACGTATGTATTATCAACACATAACATCTCATGTTATAAATAAATCACCCTTATCGATAGCCTCTGTAATGGTTGAGGGCTTCGAGGTAGTAACCGTACCTCTGATCTGGGGTGCAAGTCTCCAAATGAATCGTTCCATCCTTTTGAACTCCGGTTTGACTGAGTAGGGGACGACCCTAGACAAGTCGTGAGATTGCTGGACGTATTCAGGAATCTTTGGTCCGTCCATTTTCAATTCCAGAACTCCACCTCAAGCTTCTGGATTTCAGCCCTAGAACAGTATTTCTTCTCCATCATTTCTTTGAGCTCGTCCCAGCTCACTGCATTAGCAGCATCTTGTACCAAGGGTCTGAACCTGGAGGTTCCATTATGAGAGTGTGCCATCTAAAAATAACCCCGAGATATAGGTAACACTCTGTTGGGGCGAACAGTTACTCATTCTTAGGATGGATTCAGTCTTTTTAGACCAACGAACAAATGCCACGGTGCCTCCCGTTTAGTCCAAGTTCAAAGGCTTGCAGTTCAGGAACTGCTTATAGGTGCAGCCAGTTGGGGGGGGGGGGTTGTTCCCAGTAGTGCCATCGCTGTGCTTGGAGCGGAGGGCTTCATGTCGTGCATTTGCTGGTGAGATGCGTTCTTGCAGCTCGGCTTCTGTCCTTGGCAGTGTACTGGTGTCTGTGACACGTCTGGGTGGCATTCTCTTCTATCGAAGGGGTATGAAGCGGGTTAGACAACGTTTCAATTGTCTATGAGATATATAGCACCATAAGCCATCATGTAATCACCTAATTTCATACGTAAATATACTCAATGTATGAGTGAGGAAAAATTTCTGAGCCTTCACATAGGCTTGCCAATTTGGCTTGTTGCTTGTAATAGAATGAACTCGAGGCTACATCGCCTTGGTCATTCGTGTTTAAGTTATTTCCTGCCACATTGGTTTTCATTAGCTTGGCCCGCAGAGTTCACCAGGATTTCTGTGCACTACAAGTCGTTATTACGTGGGCCCCAGTAATAATAAATTGTCTTGCACAATTACCCCAATTTTCTCTCGTCCAAGCAAATGATCAATCAAGGAGAAACAGCAGGTGCATCGGCATGAACAGGGTCATGCTCCAATGCGGGGTCAGGAGCAACGCCTGGCTCAGGGGCCACAGTCGGCTCCGGATCAACAAACTCCATCTCAAAATCAGCTGGATCAACAAACATAGGGTCGACAGGGGCTACAGGATCCTCCAAGGGCTGGTCTAAGTGTATGAACTCAATGTCATGTTCTGGATCAAAACCAGGTGGAAAAACAGAATCGTCCTCAATGTCGCGATCAAACTCAAAGCTGTGTGCGGGAACTGGTGCAGCTGATGACGCCATATCAGGGTCGGCGTCGTGTGAGTGGTACTGCACTCCCTGTATATGCGAAGATGCGGATGCCACAGACTCAAATGAGTTTGGGACAGGTGAATGAGCATGAGCCTCCTCTGCAGGAGCGTCAGCAAGCAGTAGGCTACCAGCAGCAGCAATAGGGCCTCGCCTTCAAGTGGGTCCTCCTCTAATAGTTCGACATCGTCGTCAGAGACAACGTCGGGGGGGGGGGGCATATGAACGATGGGATAAGCGGCAAGGGCACAGGAGCAGGGATCACCGCGAGTGGAAAATCCCCAACAAGATGGCCATCAGCAGTCTCTGCTACGACATCAGGCAGCGCAAAGGGCTGAAAGTCATCATCGTCTGTGCTGGTAGTATCGGAAATGTACACCTCGTGCTCCGATGAAACTATGTCGCCTGATACTATGGCCATGGGATCTGTAGTGTCCGACTCTCCAGTATCTGATGAAGGCATGACGTTTTGTAATACAAACACACATATGCACAAATAATCAATCATATAGTCAGATAAACATATTAGTCACCAAGTAAGAAATCAAATAATTCTCCTAGTCCCACTAGCCTCCCAGCCTCTCAGACTGCTCTTCCTAGTCCCACTAGCCAAATTCTCCCAGCCTCTCAGACTCTCTTCCTAGTCCCACTAGCCTATTCTCCCAGCCTCTCAGACTGCTCTTCCTAGTCCCACTAGCCTATTCTCCCAGCCTCTCAGACTGCTCTTCCTAGTCCCACTAGCCAATTCTCCCAGCCTCTCAGACTGCTCTTCCTAGTCCTACTAGACAACTACCTCGGTCTCCTAGACCGAGCCTCGGTCTTCCAGACCGAGCCTCAGCCTCCCAGACTGAGCCTATAAATAATAAATAAATGTGCTCAACATTTGTTTGTAAAAAGTTTTGGATCCGGACTTGAGTGGTATGCAGTGTAAAAATGTTTTCGTGAGAGCCCTAGTGATCATAGTCTAGACTCGAGAAGGAATCCTAGTTCGCTATGATCAGAGCTCTGATACCAAGCTGTCACACCCTGGCTTTGCGGAAGCGTGGTTATTTTGGTGTGACTTCTTAATACCATAGCTTAACCATAACAAGCTATATGAAATAAAAACCATGCAAGATCATCCATTAAAATAAGTTTGAAGAGTAAAGAACCACAACATTGTCTTAACGGATATCACATCCTAACAAACATAAACAGTGTTCAAAAGACACAACACCAACAAGAAATAAACACAGTTTAAGAACTGTGACTCGTCCAGGAAAAAGTCACTTCCCTTAAACTCGGATGACCTCGAGACTAATGCAGCGGGAAAACGTGTCATACCGCGCCAGATCCTTTAATTCCCTGAAATACATGTAAGTTGAAAAATCAACAATAATGTTGAGCGAGTTCATGTGTAAGTGAGTAAATAAACCTTTGTATGTATAAAAACCCTGGTATGTAGCAAATAAGGAAAAAGAGATCACCAATGGTTTGCAAGGCCATTGATATGTGTGAAGTGCAAGTAGGAAGACTCAAACCTAGCAGATTTATGCGTTGGGTACAAAGTCACCCCGAGGTCCGTTCTGTTTGGGCCTGGGGCTGGGCTCGCTACACCCAGATAGATCTACCGCTCCTGCCCCTCGGTCCTACCCTGAGGATTAATGGCCTCAAGTTTCTGCCTACCCACTCACATGATCTGAATAATAACCCTCCTTACGCTAACCATACCATGTAAGAATTATTCGTAATCAAAGTAACATGTATTTCACCCCCGCAGTTTAGAAAACTGAAAACAGTTAGAGAAAAGGGGGACATGAACTCACCGAAGTGCGTCTCTAAAAAGTATCTCCCACAAAAAAAATCTGCTGTGCGACGACCTACACGTACTAACTTCTATTAGACGGACGGCCGTGCCTTAGTTTAAGGTTTAATGTCTTTGGGAAATAGTTAGGCAACTATTTGGTGTTTACACTTCGTAATTATTTGATAAACATATTCCCTCCCAAGGATGGGGGATTTAATACATGTGCGTTTGTATAACTTCGAAATATATTATTAAGTCTCACTTAATGTAATATATTTTATTTCATTTGCCCAAAATACTTTACTTCCAAAATATAAATATTTTTCCCAAAAATATTATATTTTATTCCATCTAATTTTCCAAAATAATACTTTTGTCAAAATACGCGTTTAAGAGTATTTTCTGAAAATACGTAAGTTACGGATAAAGATCGGGTGGTAATAATAATACCGTTGTAACTTAAATATTTATTGTGAGGGCGTTAGAATTATTTTGGAGTCGTTAATATTCAGTAATATTATTTTTACCCTAAAAACAATATTTACGTAGTTCACAAAATAATCACAAAAATTTGCACAAGTGTTGTTATGAAAATATATATTCTAAATATATATTTTAGCAAGTTTTATTTTGTGAAAATCCCACCTCCGACACTTGAAAGTTTCGTAATAAAAATCGCGGCGAAAGTTATTTGGGAAAACAAGTTAAAAATATATCCGTAACACTTGTGATAAAAATATTTACGAGTGTTAGATTTTTGGAAAAATTTCGCCAGAGTTTTCTCTGTAACTGGAGGTGGCCACGCTTACAAGCGTATCATTTTCTTCTATAAATTCAATCAACAATGTTCCCAACATCAACAAACAACATTCCAACATTATACTAGTTCAAAATAGATATAAGTCGCAAAACACATGAACTTGCGGTTTGTGTAAAATATGTAGTAACTTTCCCCATATTTTTAATAGATCTTTTATAAATAAACTTGGTTTCTTTGAGAACCTTGTTTTTTTTTTAAAGAAGACACGTCTTTACAACTTTTTGTCAAAATTACAACAATAATTCTTTGTTAAACTCTTTGTTACACAAGTGTCTACACACTTGTGTGTTCACAAAAATCACCTTTGTTTAGGAAGGATCCGGTTTTAAAAATATGATTTCATTTTACACTTGGTCCTTCGAAAATACCACTTGTAGATCTCTAGATCTACAAGTTTAGAACTCCGTTTTATAAGAAAAATTGTTTTTACCCAAGTTCATGTTTAGGTTGGAAAGGGTTCGTCATCTAGAAACTTTACAACTAAACATAAGGCTAGTTCATGTTTTGTGAACATGATCTAGCGGGTTGATGACGATCCATTTCCATACTAGCAATCAACAACCAAAAATAATCATAACAAAACAAGTCTTTTAATTTTTACACCAATATTCATCTATTAACCACTTTGGTTATATTATTTTAGTAGACTTTAAATTTTGTTCTTACATGTTCATAAATTTCAACCGTCAAAATTCTTATTAACCACTTTAGAATAGATCAAAAAGGCGTTTAGAGTCACTTACTACTAGCTCGAGGCTAGGGAAGAAACTAGTCGAAAAACGAGTGGTTAATAGCGTTGAGGTGAGGTCCTTGACGATCCGTAAGCACCGAGTCTCCTCGTATGCGATCCTTCACCCTTGATTGTATATCAAATTGCAAGATGGAAATTAAAGAAAATAATGGTGGGTGTAGGTGGGCTCTCGGCCGAACTCACAAAGAGGGAAAGAAAGGAAGTGGGAATTTTTGTGTTGTGATTTGTTGAGTGATAGTGGTGATGCCTTGGTTTTCTTATAGTTCATATTTTCCTAATACCCATTGTGTTATATGCCTCCTAGATATTAGACAAGATTGATTAATTAATCAAGAAAAAGTATGGTGTATCCCACATGGGGAAAACCAAACGGGTGGGAGGGGTACAAGATGGTTTGGTTTTAACTAATTGGCTAAATGAAAGGTTAGTTTAGTTATGAAAATAAAATTAGTTAATATGCGTGTAGTAATATATAACGGGTGTTAGGGTATTCGGAGACCCTAACTGGCTCCTAAAAAGAAAAACAATGTTGTTGTCAATATTTTTATGTCCCGGGTTAAGTCCGGTTGTTCGGTTGGATACTAGTCCGTTAAAGTGCCAAATAATTATTTAAAGTGTCGTTAATATTATTTTAGTGACACAATTTATTCCCGACATTTTGGAAAGTGTCTAGTAATATTTTTCCAACTTTTTGCACTTTACTAGTTTAGGTAAATGCTGAATTTTTATTTAAAGTGCAGAATTTTGTACTCAAAGTACGTTTTAGGCACATCCGGTCACTATAATTATCACCTAGTGACGCAGTTCTACAACCCTCATTTCCCTACACTCTCTACAGGTGTAGTAAACTATCTCTGGCTCACACAGGCCTTAGAGGCAGTGTCTGCCTGATGCTGGTTATATCAGCATGTTTACTGGGCATCCCGTATAGTGTGCTCACTGTGCTTTTGTGCATCAAGGTTGTCACTGAAGTTTTGTGTAAGTAATGGAGTGACAGTATAAAATGTGATGCATGTATGTGTATATATCAGAAATCAGTAAGCAGTTTAATCACAGTTGTAAGCAAGCACAGTAATTAAGCAGTAATTAAATATTAATTAATTCGTACGGATACCTGGTTTGGTGAGGGTTGTCACACATTTTAGCATCAAAATGTGTATTTTATTATTAAAATCTTGATTAATTGAGTCGGACGTTACACTGGCCGTTTCAATCAGCGTCCTATTCTTTCTTTCTGCTACTCCATTTTGGTGCGGAGTATAAGGCGCACTGAATTCTTGCAGTATACCTCGTTCATCACAATATTCTTCTATTTGGTTATTCTTAAACTCTGTACCGTTATCACTTCTTATTCTTTTGATTCGAGTTCGGTACAAGTTCTCAATCTTTCTAAAAAGTGTCATCAAACTCTCAAATGTCTCATCTTTTGTCTTCAGGAACGTTACCCACGAAAATCTTGAAAAGTCGTCTGTGACAGCTAAGCAGTATAAATCACCAGTTTTGCTTTTGACATTCACAGGACCAAAGAGATCCATGTGAAGTCTCTCCAACGGCCTCGAGACTGAGTTCATCTTCTTTCCAAGGTGAGATTTCTTTCGCTGTTTACCTTTTATACAACTAATACACTCCCCCTCAAGATGGAAACCCTTCAAGTGAACATCATCTACTAAATCGTTATGTACCAGGTAGTTCATCTTTCGCAGGTGAATGTGTCCCATCTTCCGATCCACAGCTGTGATTCCTTTTCGGTGGCTCTTGACATGAAGCAGTGAGTCTGACCCGTGGTAGTAGTGGCTACGCTCATGTCCAACACGTACAGATCATCGACTCTCGGTGCTCTCATAAAGACCCACTCTTCGGGGACAACAAACCCCAGCTTCAATATCAAACATTCCTTATCTGTGAAGTGCGTTGAATACATTCGATCACAAATTTGAGATATGCTCAGAAGATTGTTTTCCAGCTCGGCGATGTAGTTTACTCTTTCAAACGTGACAATACCATTCGATAAAGTTCCCTCACCAACTATACGACCTCCCTGATTACCTGCAAATCCCACATATCCTCCATTAAACCCTCGAACATCATACAATAGGGTTTTCTTCCCCGTCATGTGCCGAGAAGCTCCACTATCCATTATCCAACGTGAGACGGATCTCAGAAGCTTCTGCACATTTCAAAAACATTTAGTGAGATTTTGAAGCAAACCAAGCCTCTTTCGACTTAGGTAGCTTGACATTAATGCGGGTGGTTTTGGTGTACAATGGCGGGAAATTCTTGTCATTCATTTTTAAACTTTCTTCAGATCCATCCTCAACCTCTTTGTATAAGAAAAATTCATCTTTCTGAGGTTGACCAGATGGTTGGTCTTTCTTCGGAACATACTTCTTCCCTGGTGGGGTAGAAGTTTGTTTCTCAAGTTTCTCATAGTAATCCAAAGGAACATTCATCTTTACCGGTGTGGTAGAGGATGATTGTTTTTCGGACTCAGAAACCTTTGGTTTTGGAGAACTTGATTTCTTTTCAACAGATTTTGGTTTCCTAGTTTGTTGAGACGAAGCGACCCGTTTGTAAAATTTGTCAGTTTTAGTTACCAACTTCTTTACAGGTTCAGTTTTGAGTTTAGTGTTGTCATTTTTCAAAACTTTCTTCTGAACAACCATTGGAGCTTTCCCTTTTACATCGTTTTTCTTTTTCGCATTCTCGACAACCACAGACTTAGGCTTTGAGTTGGTGCACTTTCGTGCAATGTGTCCAACTTGATTGCATTTGAAGCATGTTCGGGTGTCAACTACTGAACTTGTGCCTTCGGTCTGAGGCTGTGAGGCCTTCTTTTCAAAGAATTCTTCATTTGATTTAGAAAAGATCTTAGATTCTTGCTCGGAATGTGAACTCAAGCTTTTCAAAAACACCTTTTTCTCAACAAATTTCTTGTTTTGAAAGTTCCTTCTTTGATTATTCTTGCCACCCTGATAACCACCTGACCATCTGTTTTGATTGTTATTAGAAAAACGTGGTGGTACAACAGGTTTTTTGTAGTAAGATTTATCCTTTTAAAAGTTCAATTACCTTTTAGAACGTTTCAAACCTTCGATTTCACAAACATCAATCTCAACCAGTTTAAACACATTTTTCAATTTGTCGACATTCACATTCTCCAAAGGAAACTCAAGATTTGAATACAACTTATCTGAACCCGTCATCTTGTACATCACAAGAGTAGGTTCTTCACTTAACTTGTTTTTGGATTTTGATTTCGGAATGTATTTATCCAAAAAGCACTCTTCATCCTCAGTTGAGTCACTGTCAGATTTCAAAACATTTTCAACCACATTTTTAACAACTTCGGATTGAACACTATCTTCATCGGATGATGAGGAGAATGTGATATCGATTGTTTCTGGAAGTTTAATCTCATTTGTTTCATCATCATTAACCAACCCAGACTTTTTCTTTGAAAAATTATTCAACACTGGTGGTGGAACTTGATGATACCCAACCCCAGTTCCGTCTGAATATACATCTTCACCAGCTTTGTTCTTCCCAATGGGTTTGGGAACTATGTGTTGAAGAATAAAGCTCGCGGAGTTGTAACTGGTTAGTTTCAGATTGATTCGTTCGTTTTCAATCTTAGCTTCCTGAAACTGAAGCTTCAGATTGGCAATCTCATCCAACTGTTGGTTGATTTGCCTTTCTTTCGACTGAAGTACTCCTGACAGTTGAAGATTTTCTTAGGTTGTTTTACTGTTTCTTTCATTAGAATTTTTTATCGTTCTTTTTAGCTTCTCATGATTTTCAAAAAGTTGACGATTTTCATGAATTAACTTTTCATTTTTTTCCTAACTTGTTCTACTTCAATTTTATCTTTTTCAATTTTATCAGTTAATTCCTTGATTCGATCATTTGAAGCTTTCACCAGTTTGTCACGACTTAAGATTTGATTTTCAACTTCTCTGACTCTATCAGTCAGCTCTTCAGTCTTTTTAGCACTGAGATATGCATGTGTACTACAAACCTTGCAGTCTTTCATGCAATTTTTGCAGTCGCTTTCAATTTTGGCTTTATCAGTCTTACCTGA
The DNA here is from genome assembly GCA_030545235.1 of Helianthus tuberosus. Taxonomy (NCBI): domain Eukaryota; kingdom Viridiplantae; phylum Streptophyta; class Magnoliopsida; order Asterales; family Asteraceae; genus Helianthus; species Helianthus tuberosus. The sequence continues at coordinate 125,526,505 of CM060352.1, forward strand.
CCCATTTGTTGAATCTTTAGAATTGACCTTGCTCTTTGACTCAGATCCGGATTTAGAATCTACCTCTAATTCCTTAGCTGCGAGCACTTTATCTGCCATTTTCTTTAGGTTCTCTGCATTCATCTCTTTTGTCGTGTCGATTATCCCATCATCGACTTTCTTCGACTGTTACTCCTTCTCCTCAGCTTCTCTTGCCCACATTCTCTGTCTCTCTTCTTCCTGTTCTGCTATTTGTTCGATAAGAGTTTCAACACTGATTAACGATGGTTCAACAACTATGTTTCCTTTTGGATCCAAATAGCATTCCCGATCAGCATCCCATCTTTTTTCACTTTTTGCCTCTTTCCAGGTTTGATAAATTTTATCTTTCATGTTTTGTGCTAACATCTTTCTATTTACATATTTTTCTTCTTCTGTTCTTGTGTCTTTGAATGACACAATCTTTGCCATGAAGGCATATCCCACAACATCTTCTTCAGGTAACAGATCACTCCAGTTAAAGCCCTCATCGTCATGGATAACTGCCAAGGCTCTTGACTTTTCTTTAGGAGCTTCTTCTAACTGCTTCATTCTTGGAGGTTCTGCTTTGTTTTGATGATAGATGGCCTTTTTATAATAATCATCACGGAATGGGTTGGCCGTTTCATCAGAGGCTGCATTTCGGCATTCTCGTTTAAAGTGCCCCTTTTGCTTGCACTTAAAACATGTAACCTTCGATTTGTCAAAACCTAATTTCATTAAAGGTCCACCAATGGAATGTCTACCGGTTATTTCCATGAACCTCTGAGCCCTTCAAACAACACTCGCCATACACCATCTAATATCAGTCAACTCCATTTCTTCGGGGTCGATCTGATCATAGTCTTCTTTGGTAAGGTTAGTGTTTCCGATATTTCCTGCTACTAAACTTTCTTAAGATTCCAAGATGGATGCCAGAAATACCATCTGCTGCTTGGTTGCTTCTTCGCTAAAGTTTTGTGCATTGTTAAGATTTACAGCAATGTTGCACTGAAAGATGTTTTTCGGAACAGATTGTTGCTGTTGGCTTGGAGCAGATGAAGACGATCCTCCATGATATCCACTGCTTGGAGCATAACTGCTGTTTTAATTCTCTTGATTCGACATGCTTGAGTTTTCAGCTGAGAACGCAGTTTTTGGAGATACAGTCTTTGGAATCATGCTTCCCCTATAGTACAGATCAACATTTTGTTGATACTGGGTACTGTTGACTCTGTTTGTCTTTCTAATCTCAAGCTCGTGGCTTTCAAGCCTCTCAATCAGCAAATCAACTGTCAGATCCTTCATTTGTACTATGTTCCTCAACAGCAGGGCAAAATATATCCAATCTTTTTCATCGGGCAGTGAATCCAACAACTTATCAATCAATTCTTCCTCGTTAAACGTAAACCCATGTCTAGTAAGCTCGATCTTTAAGTGACAAAGCCGTTCTATCATCTTTGAAACTCATTCATTTTTCATACAACCGAACAGATCAAATTATTTTTTCAACAATTTTTTCTTGTTCTTAACAATTTCTGTTCCACCCACACACTTCTTTTCTAGTTTTACCCATAAATCTCTAGAGTCTTTGTAATCGATTAAAGATATGATATCATCTCTCACTGATTAATGTAGTAATGCGAGACATTTCTTTTCAGCAATAAAACTTTCCTGTTCAGTATCAATCAGGTTTTCATAGTCACTTCTCCCAATATTGAAACCATTTCTTAAACACTTCCAACTCCGGTAGGCGAAAGCCTTCAACCAGTCCTCGAACCTAGGTGCCCATCTATTATATTCTTCGATAGCCATGAGCTTGGGCGGTTTGTTGTAGGTGCCATAAGCGTTATCCACGCTTAGTGAGTCAGCAATAGCTTTCTTAGGATTCAGGTTTGGAGCAGTGTCGTTTGTGTTGCTTGACGTGGAGTCTCCCGTGTTGCTAGTGTAAGCAAATATGTCGCTAAATGGGTTTAGAAAATCGTCCCCCGTTTTTAGAGTACCTGAAACAGTTTACAAACACTTAGACAATTTTTTGTGATTTTCAAAAGTTTCACACAAGTGCACTTGAATCGGTTGGTAGTCCGATCTAGTGACACAATAAAAGCTAAGTACACGAATCGGATTGCAACTCGGTCGGATGGTTGTCCGATCGATCGGTTGTCCGAACGAGTAGCACAATAACCTTTTAACGAACTTTGACTTTTCAACCCTTTCACTGGTCGGATGGTTGTCCGATCGAGTGACAGGATGACGTAAGCACTAGAAGACAAGAACAACAATGTTGTCCGATCGAGCTGCTGTTCGATCGGGTAACACTGATGATGTCAGCAACCAGATATCTAAGAACAATCTAAGATAAGTCGTTCGTATAGCTGTTCGAACGAGCAAGTGACGTCAGCACACATGAACAGTTCAACATAGTTTTTAATGATTTTGATCTAGTTTTTGAAGGAATTTTCTTATGAAATCTTGAAGGATTGTACTATGATTGATTGCGAACAGATTGATAACAAATTCATCAAATTTTAACCGTAATTTCCTATTCAATTTTATGTTTTTCTGGTTTTAAAGGTGTAAAAGTGAAATATTCAGAAAGAAATGAGTAGAAAGTGAGAGAATTCGTCAAATTTCCGGTGAAATTTGACACTAATCGGTAAGAAACGCTTGAATTCCGGTGAATTCATTGTCGTAGATCTCGTTTCAGTCTCCTGGATGCTCTGATACCACTTGTTAGGCCCGGTTTATACAGGATCTGAATGACACAAACGTAGACGAATCGACCTCGATCAATGTGCGGAATCCATTGGATCAAGTCACAGAAGTACGACAAAGTATTCAACATTTAAACACCGTCTGATCTTTCTATTAAGATGCTTTGAAAGTACATAAGTGCTAGTAGAAGTCAGACTTGACAAAGTACACCAACAGAATCAGCAGAAGTCAAAAGTTCTAAATGACATACCCTGATGGGGTATTTATAGGCAACTCAGGAGGTTAATAAGTGCTGTCCGATCGGATGGCAAGACTGTTGTCCGATCGGATGACAGTGCTGTCCGATCGGATGGCCCATCCGATCGGGTGACACAAGTCAACTATGGTCAACACTTTAACAATCCAATCCCATCTCCTGAGTTGTCATACTACGTACATACATACATAAACATAATTGTTCACAAAGGACATAAACATACAAAATATGACTAAATGCTGACGAAAGCTACAGACGCATGAACTAACACCAACACCTTGACAGATGAATTAGTCCGTACACGAGAAGAGGATCGGAGGAGGAACCTAACCCAGAAGCTTACCCAGGAATTTCGTTCTGGAAATTCTAACCGTGGGAGAAATAGGCTCTACCTCTCACCCTACTGTAAGTATTGCAAAAGGAAGCATTCCGAAAGATGCTCCATATACTGTAACTTTTGTAAAATATCTGGACACAAGGAGGAAGACTGCAGGAAAAAGCCTAACAACAGGATATGCTTCAACTGTGGAGAACAAGGTTATATCAAGCCTAATTGTCCAAAGTTAGCTCCACCTACGAATGCCAAGAATACTAAAAATGCTAGAGCATGTGTTCTGGCTGCAGAAGAAGCAAAGATGATCCCGGATGTGATCACTGGTACGTTTTTAGTTAATGATGTTTTTGCTAAAGTATTATTTGAATCTGGTGTGAACCAAAGTTTTATTAATACTTCATTTTGCAAACTTCTTAATCAATCATTAACTAAACTTCCCCAAGAATGTCTAGTAGAAATAGCAAATGGGGAAATTATTAAGATTTCTGAAATCTTGCAGGGAGCAAGAATAGAAATTTTAAATCAGAAATTTATTGCAAATGTTTACCCAATGAATCTGGCAGGATTTGATGTTGTGTTAGGAATGGATTGGTTAATAGCCAATAAAGCTAGTATTTTATGTGATCAAAAGTCAATTCAAGTAAATTCACCAAGGGGTGAAAAGATCCCAATTAATGGAAATAAAACCTCTAAATCCACAAAGTTCATCTCTGTGATGAAAACAACAAGTTATATAAGGAAAGGATCATTAGTGTATTTGATTTCCATAATCACTAACAATAAAGGAAAAGAATTAAAGGATATTCCAGTAGTATCCCAGTTTTCAGATGTATTTCCAGAAGAGCTACCAGGGCAACCTCCAGACAGGGAAGTTGAATTCAGAATCCATTTGATACCAGGAACCGCCCCAATTGCCAAAGCACCTTACCGTTTGGCACCCGCAGAAATGCAGGAACTGAAGAAACAGTTAGACGAATTGTTGGAAAAAAGGATTCATACAGCCAAGCTCATCACCATGGGGAGCACCGATTTTATTCGTTAAAAAGAAGGACGGATAAATGCGTATGTGCATTGATTACCGTGAATTAAAAAAGGTCATGATTAAAAATCGGTATCCATTACCAAGAATCGATGATCTGTTTGATCAATTGCAAGGAGCACGATTTTTCTCAAAAATCGATTTAAGGTCAGGATATCATCAATTAAAGGTACACGAAGAGGACATTCCTAAGACCGCTTTCAGAACAAGGTATGGCCATTATGAATTTACTATCATGCCATTTGGTTTAACCAATGCCCCAGCTGCATTCATGGACATGATGAACCGAATATGTAAGCCATATTTGGATAAATTCATAATTGTCTTTATAGATGATATTCTTATTTATTCCAAAAACAAAGAGGAACATGCAATGCATCTACATGCACTTCTAAGTTTATTAAGAAAAGAAAAGCTTTATGCTTAGTTTTCGAAGTGTGAATTTTGGTTAGAATAGGTACAATTTCTTGGATATCTAGTCAATCATGAAGGAATTCATGTAGATCCCACCAAGATCAAGGCAATTACCAAGTGGAAAACCCCTGAGTCACCAACTGAGGTTAGAAGTTTCTTAGGATTGGCCGATTATTATAGAAGATTTATTCGAGATTTTTCTAGAATAGCTATTCCCTTAACTAAGTTAACCTGTAAATCCGTTAAATTTGAATGGGGACCAAAACAATAAGAAGCCTTTAGAATTCTTAAGCAAAGACTAACCAATGCACCTATACTAACGTACCAGAAGGAAATGAAGATTTTATAATCTATTGTGACGCTTCCAAATTAGGTTATGGATGTGTATTAATACAACGTCAAAAGGTTATAGCTTATGCCTCTAGACAACTTAAGAATCATGAAGAAAATTATTCAACCCATGATCTAGAATTAGGAGCTATAATTTTTGCCCTTAAAATTTAGAGACATTACCTTTACGGTAGTAAGTTTACCATATTCACCGACCATAAGAGTTTAAGGTATGTTTTTGAGCAAAAGGAGTTGAATATGAGACAAACACGCTGGATGGAAATACTTAGTGATTTTGATTGTGATATCCAGTATCACGCAGGAAAGGCAAACGTAGTAGCTGATGCTTTAAGTCGAAAGTATCACGAAAAGCCAAAAAGAGTACGTTCTCTTAAGTTAAATCAGCAAGTAGATTTAAATGAACAGATTAGAAAAGCACAAGAATCAGTAATCAAGGATGATACTGAAAAGTTTAAAGGAATGATTAAGGAATTAGAACAAGGAACAGATGGAATTTGGAGATTCCATAAGAAAAGGATGTGGATACCTAAATTAGGAAACCTATGTCATCATATATTAGAAGAAGCCCATAAGTCTAAGTATACGATGCATCCTGGAATGATAAGATGTATCAGGATTTAAGAACGAATTTTTGGTGGATAGGATTAAAAAAGGATATAGCAGCATATGTTGCAAAGTGTTTAACCTGTTCACAAGTCAAAGCTGAACATCAGAAACCCTCCGGTTTATTGCAACAGTTAGAAATGCCTGTATGGAAATAGTAATTGATAACAATGAATTTTGTTACTAAATTACCCAAAACAAGAAAAGGTAATGATACAATCTGGGTGATTGTAGACAGGCTAACCAAGTCAGCTCATTTCTTACCAATGAAAGAAACTTTTAGTATGGAACAGTTAGCTAAATTATATGTAAATGAAATAGTTTCATTACATGGAATTCCTCTATCAATTGTTTCTGACAGAGATAGTCGTTTTACCTCTCATTTTTGGACAAGTTTCCAAAAAGCAATGGGAACCAAGTTGATTCTAAGCACCGCTTATCATCCACAAATGGATGGACAAAGCGAAAGGATAATTCAAACAATGGAGAACATGCTTAGAGCTTGTGTAATTGATTTCGGAGGTAATTGGGATGATCATTTACCATTGATAGAATTTTCTTATAATAACAGTTATCATACAAGTATCAATGCTGCACCATTCGAAGTACTTTATGGACGAAAGTGCCGAACGCCAGTCTGTTGGGCAGAAATTGGAGAAAAGGAACTATCTAGACCTGAGATAGTACAAGAAACAACAGACAAAGTCATTCTAGTCAAGGAACGACTAAAAGCAGTACGTGACCGACAAAAGAGTTATGCTGATAACCGACGAAAACCCTTGGAATTTCAAGTAGGAGATAAAGTATTATTGAAAGTCTCTCCCTAGAAAGGAGTGGTAAGATTCATCAAAAGGGGAAAGCTAAGCCCCAGGTATGTTGTACCTTTTGAGATTACTAAAAGAATAGGACCTGTAGCCTATCAGCTACAACTTCCAGAAGCAATGGCAGGAATACATGATGTATTTCTTGTATCTAATCTCAAGAAATGCTTAGCTGATGAATCGCTAGTAGTGCCTCTTAAGGAGATAGAGGTAAATGAGCAGCTAAAATTTGTAGAAAGGCCTCTACAAATTGAAGACATGAAAGTTAAAAACCTCAAGCACAAGAGATTAGTTCTGGTCAAAGAGAAATGGGACTCCAAAAGAGGACCAGAATAGACATGGGAGCTTGAATAAGAAATGCAAAGGAAATATCCACACCTGTTCCAGTAGACCTCGAGGACGAGCTCTAAAACAAGGTGGGGAGGATATAACAACCCTCCTGAATTTTCTGACACCCTAATATATTTAAAATACCCTAATATGTCCTAAAATACACCCCATATGCGAAAACGGGCCCCCAATATCTTTATTTTTATAAAAATAAAATAAAAACAAGAATTAATGGTCTCTGGCGGGGCGCGACAGATCCCTTGAGGGATGTCGTGGGCCGCAACTGAGTGACGGCTAGCGTAACCCCAGGCCTCCACGTGGCACAACACCCGGCAAGTCTATGGTGGTGACCAATCAACCCTAAGCCCTAGCCACCTATCTCGCGGGCCGCGAAAGAGACAGGGGTGACTGTCGCGGGCCGTGAGGAAGTCGAATTACAGCCTTATAAATTGAGGGCGTCGGCTTCATTCTCCGATCGTTCATTTCCTTTCTCTCTCTCGAATTTCTTAATAGTAGAAGCTATTCTCGGGTATAATACCCACTAAATAACGAAGTTCTACCCCGATGTAAGTATCATAACTCCGGTTACGTATTAGATACGCTGCCCGATTGATCTAGGGTTCTGTAACGGCTGTCGTGGTTCTGCCAGGACGTAGTCGTTGGAATGACGTCTCGGGGAGGGTATTACTAATGTAAATATAAAGGGTTACTATACTAACGCGTGTGCATTGTGTAAGTTATAGATAATCACCAAGAAACCATAGAAGAAACCTAAGTCAGCAATGTGAGTAATCTCCTTTTTGTAAATGGTTTTTACAAAACCTTAAATGTTTTACAATGTAATAAAGCAGTGATTGAGTCTTTGTAGTTCTTCAATTGCTGCCGGTATGTTGGGGTTTTGTATACAAAATGTGGAACACGTTACCATTGGACAAAGAGTTAGCCAATGTGTAATATGACCCACCAGTCAAGACGCTGGATGGAAATACTTAGTGATTTTGATTGTGATATCCAGTATCACGCTTGAAAGGCAAACGTAGTAGTTGATGCTTTAAGTCGAAAGTATCACGAAAAGCCAAAAAGAGTACGTTCTCTTAAGTTAAATCTGCAAGCAGATTTAAATGAACAGATTAAAAAAGCACAAGAATTAGTAATCAAGGATGATACTGAAAAGTTAAAAGGAATGATTAAGGAATTAGAACAAGGAACAGATGGAATTTGGAGATTCCATAAGAAAAGGATGTGGATACCTAAATTAGGAAACCTACGTCACCGTATATTAGAAAAAGCCCATAAGTCTAAGTATAAGATGCATCCTGGAAATGATAAGATGTACCAGGATTTAAGAACGAATTTTTGGAGGATAGGAATGAAAAAGGATATAGCAACATATGTTGCAAAGTGTTTAACATGTTCACAAGTCAAAGCTGAACATCAGAAACCCTCCGGTTTATTGCAACAGTTAGAAATGCCTGTATGGAAATAAGAATTGATAACAATGGATTTTGTTACTAAATTACCCAAAACAAGAAAAGGTAATGATACAATCTGGGTGTTTGTAGGCAGGCTAACCAAGTCAGCTCATTTCTTACCAATGAAAGAAACTTTTAGTATGGAACAGTTAGCTAAATTATATGTAAATGAAATAGTTTCATTACATGGAATTTCCTCTATCAATTGTTTCTGACAGAGATAGTCGTTTTACCTCTCATTTTTGGACAAGGTTCCAAAAAGCAATGGGAACCAAGTTGATTCTAAGCACCACTTATCATCCACAAATGGATGGACAAAGCGAAAGGACAATTCAAACAATGGAGGACATGCTTAGAGCTTATGTAATTGATTTCGGAGGTAATTGGGACGATCATTTACCATTGATAGAATTTTATTATAATAACAGTTATCATACAAGTATCAATGCTGCACCATTCGAAGCACATTATGGACGAAAGTGCCGAACGCCAGTCTGTTGGGCAGAAATTGGAGAAAAGCAACTATCTGGACCTGAGATAGTACAAGAAACAACAGACAAAATCATTCTAGTCAAGGAACGACTAAAAGCAGCACGTGACCGACAAAAGAGTAAGAAAAGGTAATGATACAATCTGGGTGATTGTAGACAGGCTAAAGTCAGCTCATTTCTTACCAATGAAAGAAACTTTCAGTATGGAACAGTTAGCTAAATTATATGTAAATGAAATTGTTTCATTACGTGGAATTCCTCTATCAATTGTTTCTGACAGAGATAGTTGTTTTACCTCTCATTTTTGGACAAGTTTCCAAAAAGCAATGGGAACCAAGTTGATTCTAAGCACCGCTTATCATCCACAAATGGATGGACAAAGCGAAAGGACAATGCAAACAATGGAGGACATGCTTAGAGCTTATGTAATTGATTTCGGAGGTAACTGGGACGATCATTTACCATTGATAGAATTTTCTTATAATAACAGTTATCATACAAGTATCAATGCTGCACCATTCGAAGCACTTTATGGACGAAAGTGCCGAACGCCAGTCTGTTGGGCAGAAATTGGAGAAAAGCAACAATCCGGACCTGAGATAGTACAAGAAACAACAGACAAAATCATTCTAGTCAAGGAACGACTAAAAGCAGCACGTGACCGACAAAAGAGTAAGAAAAGGTAATGATACAATCTGGGTGATTGTAGACAGGCTAACCAAGTCAGCTCATTTCTTACCAATGAAAGAAACTTTCAGTATGGAACAGTTAGCTAAATTATATGTAAATGAAATAGTTTCATTACATGGAATTCCTCTATCAATTTTTTCTGACAGAGATAGTCGTTTTACCTCTCATTTTTGGACAAGTTTCCAAAAAGCAATGGGAACCAAGTTGATTCTAAGCACCGCTTATAATCCACCAATAGATGGACAAATCGAAAGGACAATTCAAACAATGGAGGACATGCTTAGAGCTTATGTAATTGATTTCGGAGGTAATTGGGACGATCATTTACCATTGATAGAATTTTCTTATAATAACAGTTATCATACAAGTATCAATGCTGCACCATTCGAAGCACTTTATGGACGAAAGTGTCGAACGCCAGTCTGTTGGGCAGAAATTGGAGAAAAGCAACTATCTGGACCTGAGATAGTACAAGAAACAACAGACAAAATCATTCTAGTCAAGGAACGACTAAAAGCAGCACGTGACCGACAAAGGAGTAAGAAAAGGTAATGATACAATCTGGGTGATTGTAGACAAGCTAACCAAGTCAGCTCATTTCTTACCAATGAAAGAAACTTTCCGTATGGAACAGTTAGCTAAATTATATGTAAATGAAATAGTTTCATTACATGGAATTCCTTTATCAATTGTTTCTGACAGAGATAGTCGTTTTACCTCTCATTTTTGGACAAGTTTCCAAAAAGCAATGGGAACCAAGTTGATTCTAAGCACCGCTTATCATCCACAAATGGATGGACAAAGCGAAAGGACAATTCAAACAATGGAGGACATGCTTAGAGCTTATGTAATTGATTTCGGAGGTAATTGGGACGATCATTTACCATTGATAGAATTTTCTTATAATAACAGTTATCATACAAGTATCAATGCTGCACCATTCGAAGCACTTTATGGACGAAAGTGCCGAACGCCAGTCTGTTGGGCAGAAATTGGAGAAAAGCAACTATCTGGACCTGAGATAATACAAGAAACAACAGACAAAATCATTCTAGTCAAGGAACGACTAAAAGCAGCACGTGATCGACAAAAGAGTAAGAAAAGGTAATGATACAATCTGGGTGTTTGTAGACAGGCTAACCAAGTCAGCTCACTTCTTACCAATGAAAGAAACTTTCAGTATGGAACAGTTAGCTAAATTATATGTAAATGAAATAGTTTCATTACATGGAATTCCTCTATCAATTGTTTCTGACAGAGATAGTCGTTTTACCTCTCATTTTTGGACAAGTTTCCAAAAAGCAATGGGAACCAAGTTGATTCTAAGCACCGCTTATCATCCACAAATGGATGGACAAAGCGAAAGGACAATTCAAACAATGGAGGACATGCTTAGAGCTTATGTAATTGATTTCGGAGGTAATTGGGACGATCATTTACCATTGATAGAATTTTCTTATAATAACAGTTATCATACAAGTATCAATGCTGCACCATTCGAAGCACTTTATGGACGAAAGTGCCGAACGCCAGTCTGTTGGGCAGAAATTGGAGAAAAGCAACTATCTGGACCTGAGATAGTACAAGAAACAACAGACAAAATCATTCTAGTCAAGGAACGACTAAAAGTAGCACGTGACCGACAAAAGAGTAAGAAAAGGTAATTATATAATCTGGGTGATTGTAGACAGGCTAAAGTCAGCTTATTTCTTACCAATGAAAGAAACTTTCAGTATGGAACAGTTAGCTAAATTATATGTAAATGAGATTGTTTCATTACATGGAATTCCTCTCTCAATTGTTTCTGACAGAGATAGTTGTTTTACCTCTTTTTTTTGGACAAGTTTCCAAAAAGCAATGGGAACCAAGTTGATTCTAAGCACCGCTTATCATCCACAAATGGATGGACAAAGCGAAAGGACAATTCAAACAATGGAGGACATGCTTAGAGCTTATGTAATTTATTTCGGAGGTAACTGGGACGATCATTTACCGTTGATAGAATTTTCTTATAATAACAGTTATCATACAAGTATCAATGATGCACCATTCGAAGCACTTTATGGACGAAAGTGCCGAACGCCAGTCTGTTGGGCAGAAATTGAAGAAAAGCAACTATCTGGACCTGAGATAGTACAAGAAACAACAGACAAAATCATTCTAGTCAAGGAACGACTAAAAGCAGCACGTGACCGACAAAAGAGTAAGAAAAAGGTAATGATACAATCTGGGTGATTATAGACAGGCTAACCAAGTCAGCTAATTTCTTACCAATGAAAGAAACTTTCAGTATGGAACAGTTAGCTAAATTATATGTAAATGAAATAGTTTCATTACATGGAATTCCTCTATCAATTGTTTCTGACAGAGATAGTCGTTTTACCTCTCATTTTTGGACAAGTTTCCAAAAAGCAATGGGAACCAAGTTGATTCTAAGCACCGCTTATCATCCACAAATAGATGGACAAAGCGAAAGGACAATTCAAACAATGGAGGACATGCTTAGAGCTTATGTAATTGATTTCGGAGGTAACTGGGACGATCATTTACCATTGATAGAATTTTCTTATAATAACAGTTATCATACAAGTATCAATGCTGCACCATTCGAAGCACTTTATGGACGAAAGTTCCGAACGCCAGTCTGTTGGGCAGAAATTGGAGAAAAGCAACTATCTGGACCTGAGATAGTACAAGAAACAACAGACAAAATCATTCTAGTCAAGGAACGACTAAAAGCAGCACGTGACCGACAAAAGAGTAAGAAAAGGTAATGTTACAATCTGGGTGATTGTAGACAGGCTAACCAAGTCAGCTCATTTCTTACCAATGAAAGAAACTTTCAGTATGGAACAGTTAGCTAAATTATATGTAAATGAAATAGTTTCATTACATGGAATTCCTCTATCAATTGTTTCTGACAGAGATAGTCGTTTTACCTCTCATTTTTGGACAAGTTTCCAAAAAGCAATGGGAACCAAGTTGATTCTAAGCACCGCTTATCATCCACCAATAGATGGACAAAGCGAAAGGACAATTCAAACAATGGAGGACATGCTTAGAGCTTATGTAATTGATTTCGGAGGTAATTGGGACGATCATTTACCATTGATAGAATTTTCTTATAATAACAGTTATCATACAAGTATCAATGCTGCACCATTCGAAGCACTTTATGGACGAAAGTGCCGAACGCCAGTCTGTTGGGCAGAAATTGGAGAAAAGCAACTATCTGGACCTGAGATAGTACAAGAAACAACAGACAAAATCATTCTAGTCAAGGAACGACTAAAAGCAGCACGTGACCGACAAAAGAGTAAGAAAAGGTAATGATACAATCTGGGTGTTTGTAGACAGGCTAACCAAGTCAGCTCATTTCTTACCAATGAAAGAAACTTTCAGTATGGAACAGTTAGCTAAATTATATGTAAATGAAATAGTTTCATTACATGGAATTCCTCTATCAATTGTTTCTGACAGAGATAGTCGTTTTACCTCTCATTTTTGGACAAGTTTCCAAAAAGCAATGGGAACCAAGTTGATTCTAAGCACCGCTTATCATCCACAAATGGATGGACAAAGCGAAAGGACAATTCAAACAATGGAGGACATGCTTAGAGCTTATGTAATTTATTTCGGAGGTAACTGGGACGATCATTTAACATTGATAGAATTTTCTTATAATAACAGTTATCATACAAGTATCAATGCTGCACCATTCGAAGCACTTTATGGACGAAAGTGCCGAACGCCAGTCTGTTGGGCAGAAATTGGAGAAAAGCAACTATCTGGACCTGAGATAGTACAAGAAACAACAGACAAAATCATTCTAGTCAAGGAACGACTAAAAGCAGCACGTGACCGACAAAAGAGTAAGAAAAGGTAATGATACAATCTGGGTGATTATAGACAGGCTAACCAAGTCAGCTAATTTCTTACCAATGAAAGAAACTTTCAGTATGGAACAGTTAGCTAAATTATATGTAAATGAAATAGTTTCATTACATGGAATTCCTCTTTCAATTGTTTCTAACAGAGATAGTCGTTTTACCTCTCATTTTTGGACAAGTTTACAAAAAGCAATGGGAACCAAGTTGATTCTAAGCACCGCTTATCATCCACAAATAGATGGACAAAGCGAAAGGACAATTCAAATAATGGAGGACATGCTTAGAGCTTATGTAATTGATTTCGGAGGTAACTGGGACGATCATTTACCATTGATAGAATTTTCTTATAATAACAGTTATCATACAAGTATCAATGCTGCACCATTCAAAGCACTTTATGGACGAAAGTGCCGAACGCCAGTCTGTTGGGCAGAAATTGGAGAAAAGCAACTATCTGGACCTGAGATAGTACAAGAAACAACAGACAAAATCATTCTAGTCAAGGAACGACTAAAAGCAGCACGCGACCGACAAAAGAGTAAGAAAAGGTAATGATACAATCTGGGTGATTGTAGACAGGCTAACCAAGTCAGCTCATTTCTTACCAATGAAAGAAACTTTCAGTATGGAACAGTTAGCCAAATTATATGTAAATGAAATAGTTTCATTACATGGAATTCCTCTATCAATTGTTTCTGACAGAGATAGTCGTTTTACCTCTCATTTTTGGACAAGTTTCCAAAAAGCAATGGGAACCAAGTTGATTCTAAGCACCACTTATCATCCACAAATGGATGGACAAAGCGAAAGGACTATTCAAACAATGGAGGACATGCTTAGAGCTTATGTAATTGATTTCGGAGGTAATTGGGACGATCATTTACCATTGATAGAATTTTCTTATAATAACAGTTATCATACAAGTATCAATGCTGCACCATTCGAAGCACTTTATGGACGAAGTGCCGAACCCCAGTCTGTTGGGCCGAAATTGGAGAAAAGCAACTATCTGGACCTGAGATAGTACAAGAAACAACAGACAAAATCATTCTAGTCAAGGAACGACTAAAAGCAGCACGTGACCGACAAAAGAGTAAGAAAAGGTAATGATACAATCTGGGTGATTCTAGACAGGCTAACCAAGTCAGCTATTTTCTTACCAATGAAAGAAACTTTCAGTATGGAACAGTTAGCTAAATTATATGTAAATGAAATAGTTTCATTACATGGAATTCCTCTTTCAATTGTTTCTAACAGAGATAGTCGTTTTACCTCTCATTTTTGGACAAGTTTCCAAAAAGCAATGGGAACCAAGTTGATTCTAAGCACCGCTTATCATCCACAAATAGATGGACAAAGCGAAAGGACAGTTCAAATAATGGAGGACATGCTTAGAGCTTATGTAATTGATTTCGGAGGTAACTGGGACGATCATTTACCATTGATAGAATTTTCTTATAATAACAGTTATCATACAAGTATCAATGCTGCACCATTCGAAGCACTTTATGGACGAAAGTGCCGAACGCCAGTCTGTTGGGCAGAAATTGGAGAAAAGCAACTATCTGGACCTGAGATAGTACAAGAAACAACAGACAAAATCATTCTAGTCAAGGAACGACTAAAAGCAGCACGTGACCGACAAAAGAGTAAGAAAAGGTAATGATACAATCTGGGTGATTGTAGACAGGCTAACCAAGTCAGCTCATTTCTTACCAATGAAAGAAACTTTCAGTATGGAACAGTTAGCTAAATTATATGTAAATGAAATAGTTTCATTACATGGAATTCCTCTATCAATTGTTTCTGACAGAGATAGTCGTTTTACCTCTCATTTTTGGACAAGTTTCCAAAAAGCAATGGGAACCAAGTTGATTCTAAGCACCAATTATCATCCACAAATGGATGGACAAAGCGAAAGGACAATTCAAACAATGGAGGACATGCTTAGAGCTTATGTAATTGATTTCGGAGGTAATTGGGACGATCATTTACCATTGATAGAATTTTCTTATAATAACAGTTATCATACAAGTATCAATGCTGCACCATTCGAAGCACTTTATGGACGAAAGTGCCGAACGCCAGTCTGTTGGGCAGAAATTGGAGAAAAGCAACTATCTGGACCTGAGATAGTACAAGAAACAACAGACAAAATCATTCTAGTCAAGGAACGACTAAAAGCAGCACGTGACCGACAAAAGAGTAAGAAAAAGGTAATGATACAATCTGAGTGTTTGTAGACAGGCTAACCTAGTCAGCTCATTTCTTACCAATGAAAGAAACTTTCAGTATGGAACAGTTAGCTAAATTATATGTAAATGAAATAGTTTCATTACATGGAATTCCTCTATCAATTGTTTCTGATAGAGATAGTCGTTTTACCTCTCATTTTTGTACAAGTTTCCAAAAAGCAATGGGAACCAAGTTGATTCTAAGCACCACTTATCATCCACAAATGGATGGACAAAGCGAAAGGACAATTCAAACAATGGAGGACATGCTTAGAGATTATGTAAATGATTTCGGAGGTAATTGGGGCGATCATTTACCATTGATAGAATTTTCTTATAATAACAGTTATCATACAAGTATCAATGCTGCACCATTCGAAGCACTTTATGGACGAAAGTGCCGAACGCTAGTCTGTTGGGAAGAAATTGGAGAAAAGCAACTATCTGGACCTGAGATAGTACAAGAAACAACAAACAAAATCATTCTAGTCAAGGAACGACTAAAAGCAGCACATGACCGACAAAAGATTAAGAAAAGGTAATTATACAATCTGGGTGATTGTAGACAGTCTAAAGTCAGCTCATTTCTTACCAATGAAAGAAACTTTCAGTATGGAACAGTTAGCTAAATTATGTGTAAATGAAATTGTTTCATTACGTGGAATTCCTCTATCAATTGTTTCTGACAGAGATAGTCATTTTACCTCTCATTTTTGGACAAGTTTCCAAAAAGCAATGGGAACCAAGTTGATTCTAAGCACCGCTTATCATCCACAAATGGATGGACAAAGCAAAAGGACAATTCAAACAATGGAGGACATGCTTAGAGCTTATGTAATTGATTTCGGAGGTAATTGGGACGATCATTTACCATTGATAGAATTTTCTTATAATAACAGTTATCATACAAGTATCAATGCTGCACCATTCGAAGCACTTTATGGACGAAAGTGCCGAACGCCAGTCTGTTGGGCAGAAATTGGAGAAAAGCAACTATCTGGACCTGAGATAGTACAAGAAACAACAGACAAAATCATTCTAGTCAAGGAACGACTAAAAGCAGCACGTGACCGACAAAAGAGTAAGAAAAGGTAATGATACAATCTGGGTGTTTGTTGACAGGCTAACCAAGTCAGCTCATTTCTTACCAATGAAAGAAACTTTCAGTATGGAACAGTTAGCTAAATTATATGTAAATGAAATAGTTTCATTACATGGAATTCCTCTATCAATTGTTTCTGACAGAGATAGTCGTTTTACCTCTCATTTTTGGACAAGTTTCCAAAAAGCAATGGGAACCAAGTTGATTCTAAGCACCACTTATCATCCACAAATGGATGGACAAAGCGAAAGGAAAATTCAAACAATGGAGGACATGCTTAGAGCTTATGTAATTGATTTCGGAGGTAATTGGGACGACCATTTACCATTGATAGAATTTTCTTATAATAACAGTTATCATACAAGTATCAATGCGGCACCATTCGAAGCACTTTATGGACGAAAGTGCCGAACGCCAGTCTGTTGGGCAGAAATTGGAGAAAAGCAACTATCTGGACCTGAGATAGTACAAGAAACAACATACAAAATCATTCTAGTCAAGGAACGACTAAAAGCAGCACGTGACCGACAAAAGAGTAAGAAAAGGTAATGATACAATCTGGGTGTTTGTTGACAGGCTAACCAAGTCAGCTCATTTCTTACCAATGAAAGAAACTTTCAGTATGGAACAGTTAGCTAAATTATATGTAAATGAAATAGTTTCATTACATGGAATTCCTCTATCAATTGTTTCTGACAGAGATAGTCGTTTTACCTCTCATTTTTGGACAAGTTTCCAAAAAGCAATGGGAACCAAGTTGATTCTAAGCACCGCTTATCATCCACAAATAGATGGACAAAGCGAAAGGACAATTCAAACAATGGAGGACATGCTTAGAGCTTATTTAATTGATTTCGGAGGTAATTGGGACGATCATTTTCCATTGATAGAATTTTCTTATAATAACAGTTATCATACAAGTATCAATGCTGCACCATTCGAAGCACTTTATGGACGAAAGTGCCGAACGCCCGTCTGTTGGGCAGAAATTGGAGAAAAGCAACTATCTGGACCTGAGATAGTACAAGAAACAACAGACAAAATCATTCTAGTCAAGGAACGACTAAAAGCAGCACGTGACCGACAAAAGAGTAAGAAAAGGTAATGATACAATCTGGGTGATTGTAGACAGGCTAACCAAGTCAGCTCATTTCTTACCAATGAAAGAAACTTTCAGTATGGAACAGTTAGCTAAATTATATGTAAATGAAATAGTTTCATTACATGGAATTCCTCTATCAATTGTTTCTGATAGAGATAGTCGTTTTACCTCTCATTTTTGGACAAGTTTCCAAAAAGCAATGGGAACCAAGTTGATTCTAAGCACCGCTTATCATCCACAAATGGATGGACAAAGCGAAAGGACAATTCAAACAATGGAGGACATGCTTAGAGCTTATGTAATTGATTTCGGAGGTAATTGGGACGATCATTTACCATTGATAGAATTTTCTTATAATAACAGTTATCATACAAGTATTAATGCTGCACCATTCGAAGCACTTTATGGACGAAAGTGCCGAACGCCAGTCTGTTGGGCAGAAATTGGAGAAAAGCAACTATCTGGACCTGAGATAGTACAAGGAACAACAGACAAAATCATTCTAGTCAAGGAACGACTAAAAGCAGCACGTGACCGACAAAAGAGTAAGAAAAGGTAATGATACAATCTAGGTGATTGTAGACAGGCTAACCAAGTCAGCTCATTTCTTACCAATGAAAGAAACTTTCAGTATGGAACAGTTAGCTAAATTATATGTAAATGAAATAGTTTCATTACATGGAATTCCTCTATCAATTGTTTCTGATAGAGATAGTCGTTTTACCTCTCATTTTTGGACAAGTTTCCAAAAAGCAATGGGAACCAAGTTGATTCTAAGCACCGCTTATCATCCACAAATGGATGGACAAAGCGAAAGGACAATTCAAACAATGGAGGACATGCTTAGAGCTTATGTAATTGATTTCGGAGGTAATTGGGACGATCATTTACCATTGATAGAATTTTCTTATAATAACAGTTATCATACAAATATTAATGCTGCACCATTCGAAGCACTTTATGGACGAAAGTGCCGAACGCCAGTCTGTTGGGCAGAAATTGGAGAAAAGCAACTATCTGGACCTGAGATAGTACAAGGAACAACAGATAAAATCATTCTAGTCAAGGAACGACTAAAAGCAGCACGTGACCGACAAAAGAGTAAGAAAAGGTAATGATACAATCTAGGTGATTGTAGACAGGCTAACCAAGTCAGCTCATTTCTTACCAATGAAAGAAACTTTCAGTATGGAACAGTTAGCTAAATTATATGTAAATGAAATAGTTTCATTACATGGAATTCCTCTATCAATTGTTTCTGATAGAGATAGTCGTTTTACCTCTCATTTTTGGACAAGTTTCCAAAAAGCAATGAGAACCAAGTTGATTCTAAGCACCGCTTATCATCCACAAATGGATGGACAAAGCAAAAGGACAATTCAAACAATGGAGGACATGCTTAGAGCTTATGTAATTGATTTCGGAGGTAATTGGGACGATCATTTACCATTGATAGAATTTTCTTATAATAACAGTTATCATACAAGTATTAATGCTGCACCATTCGAAGCACTTTATGGACGAAAGTGCCGAACGCCAGTCTGTTGGGCAGAAATTGGAGAAAAGCAACTATCTGGACCTGAGATAGTACAAGGAACAACAGACAAAATCATTCTAGTCAAGGAACGACTAAAAGCAGCACGTGACCGACAAAAGAGTAAGAAAAGGTAATGATACAATCTAGGTGATTGTAGACAGGCTAACCAAGTCAGCTCATTTCTTACCAATGAAAGAAACTTTCAGTATGGAACAGTTAGCTAAATTATATGTAAATGAAATAGTTTCATTACATGGAATTCCTCTATCAATTGTTTCTGACAGAGATAGTCGTTTTACCTCTCATTTTTGGACAAGTTTCCAAAAAGCAATGGGAACCAAGTTGATTCTAAGCACCGCTTATCATCCACCAATAGATGGACAAAGCGAAAGGACAATTCAAACAATGGAGGACATGCTTAGAGCTTATGTAATTGATTTCGGAGGTAATTGGGACGATCATTTACCATTGATAGAATTTTCTTATAATAACAGTTATCATACAAGTATCAATGCTGCACCATTCGAAGCACTTTATGGACGAAAGTGCCGAACGCCAGTCTGTTGGGCAGAAATTGGAGAAAAGCAACTATCTAGACCTGAGATAGTACAAGAAACAACAGACAAAATCATTCTAGTCTAGGAACGACTAAAAGCAGCACGTGACCGACAAAAGAGTTATGCTGATAAACGACGAAAACCCTTGGAATTTCAAGTAGGAGATAAAGTATTATTGAAAGTCTCTCCCTAGAAAGGAGTGGTAAGATTCATCAAAAGGGGAAAGCTAAGCCCCAGGTATGTTGTACCTTTTGAGATTACTAAAAGAATAGGACCTGTAGCCTATCAGCTACAACTTCCAGAAGCAATGGCACGAATACATGATGTATTTCATGTATCTACTCTCAAGAAATGCTTAGCTGATGAATCGCTAGTAGTGCCTCTTAAGGACATAGAGGTAAATGAGCAGCTAAAATTTGTAGAAAGGCCTCTACAAATTGAAGACATGAAAGTTAAAAATCTCAAGCACAAGAGATTAGTTCCGGTCAAAGTGAAATGGGACTCCAAAAGAGGACCAGAATAGACATGGGAGCTTGAATCAGAAATGCAAAGGAAATATCCACACCTGTTCCAGTAGACCTCGAGGACGAGCTCTAAAACAAGGTGGGGAGGATATAACAACCCTCCTGAATTTTCTGACACCCTAATATATTTAAAATACCCTAATATGTCCTAAAATACACCCCATATGCGAAAACGGGCCCCAAATACCCTTATTTTTATATAAATAAAATAAAAACAAGAATTAATGGTCTCTGGCGGGGCGCGACAGATCCCTTGAGGGATATCGCGGGCCTCGACCGAGTGACGGCTGGCGTAACCCCAGGCCGCCATGTGGCACAACACCCGGCAAGTCTATGGTGGTGACCAATCAACGCTAAGCCCTAGCCACCTATCTCGCGGGCCGCGAAAGAGACAGGGGTGGCTGTCGCGGGCCACGAGAAAGTCGAAATACAGCCTTATAAATTGAGGGCATCGGCTACAGTCTCCGATCGTTCATTTCCTTTTTCTCTCTCGAATTTCTTAATAGTAGAAGCTATTCTCGGGTATAATACCCCCTAAATAACGAAGTTCTGCCCCAATGTAAGTATCATAACTCCGGTTACATATTAGATACGCTGCCCGATTGATCTAGGGTTCCGTAACGGCTGTCGTGGTTCTGCCCGACGTAGTCGTTGGAATGTCGTCTCGGGGAGGGTATTACTAATGTAAATATAAAGGGTTACTATACTAACGCGTGTGCATTGTGTAAATTATAGATAATCACCAAGAAACCTTAGAAGAAACCTAAGTCAACAATGTGAGTAATCTCCTTTTTGTAAATGGTTTTTACAAAACCTTAAATGTTTTACAATGTAATAAAGCAGTGATTGAGTCTTTATAGTTCTTCAATTGTTGCCAGTATGTTGGGGTTTTGTATACAAAATGTGGAACACGTTTCTATTGGACAAAGAGTTAGCCAACGTGTAATATGACCCACCAGTCAGGATTGACAATGCTGAATGAGTAATTATGTAGAAATAAACAATGTGATAACTCTCAATACTGTTAAAGAATAAAAGTCTTCTTGATTAAACTGGGATTCACTCACACGTATTTCCCACTGACAAAATGTTTTTAAACGCATTTCAGGTAACAAAATGTGAAAGCCAACTAGAAGCCAGCTGGGCAGCACTGAAGGCTTGGAAAAGTGGCTATAAAAGTTACCTAAATAAAAGAAGATGTTTTATTCAATAAAATGGGGATTTTCCATATGAAAATGTTTGTAATGAAAACTTGGGTTTTATCCCAATATGTTTAATATTATAACAGTGTGGTATTTACTCTGATAAACATTTCCTAACTACGATCCTGATGAAATTTCCGCTGCCAAAATAATAAATAAAATGATACCACCAAAACTGGTCTCGCGGCCGCCCGTTCCTGGGATAGATAGGGGGCAGGGGTTGTGACATCTTTAGATTTAGAACTGTCAAAAGATAAACCATTTTTACGACAGGACGTTAGGTATTTTAAAAACAATGAGTTTGAAACAATGGGAAAAGTAAATGTCGTAAATGGTTGTGATAATCGTAACGACTCTTGGATATTCGACTGTGGCACCACAGATACTATGACGTTTGATCCGTCTGATATAAAAACAAGGACGAGACCAATGAATAAATCACATCTAAACTGCCAATGGAGAAATTATTGAAGTTAAAGAGGGACGAACGGTTGAAGTATCACCAACGATGAAGTTGTCAAATTGTCTTTATATACTTTCCCTATCACATAAACTTTTATCCATTAGCAATGTCACGAAAGAGTTAAATTGTACCGTTCTAATGCATCCTACCTTTTGCATCTTACAGGATATCAGGACAAGAGTGATCATTGGGTGTGGCACTGAATGCCAAGGGCTGTACTATGTGGATGAAGTGACTTGTCAGGGAACTGTGATGTTAGCTCATGGAAGTATCGATAGAGAAGCATGGCTATGGCATAGGAGGCTAGGACACCCATCCACTGGTTACTTACATCTTCTGTTTCCAAGGTTATTTCCTTCGAAACCTAATTCAGTTTGTGAAACTTGTGTTTTGGCCAAAAGCAATTGACATACCTATTTACCATATAATACAAGAGTCGATATTCCATTTTCGTTGATTCACTCTGATGTTTAGGGAACAGCAAAAGTTGGGGGGGGACTTTCGATACTTTGTCATATTTGTTGATGATTGTACTCGTATGACATGGACGTATTTTTGAAGCATAAATCCGAAGTCTTTGAAAAAATCAAGGAGTTTCATACTATGTTTGAAACTCAATTTCATAGCCTCATTCAAATTCTCCGATCTGATAATGGAGGAGAATTTGTTAATGATTCCATGAATTTTTTTTTGTAAATGAAAAGAGATAATCCACCAAACTTCATGTTCTCACACCCCTGAACAGAATGATGTGTCGGAACGGAAGAATCGAATCTTGTTAGAAATAACACGTGCCCTGCTGATAGAATCCCAAGTTCCTACATCAATATGGCCCGAAGCTTTAGATATGGCTACGTATCTCAGAAATCGCCTCCCAACCAAAGCACTCCAACTCAAAACCCCAATTGAAACCCTAGTCAAGTTCACTAAACTCCCTCCACCTCTTACTCTTGAACCTAAGGTATTCGGTTGTTCTGTCATTGTCCACATACCCAAAACCAACCGAAACAAAATTGGGCCATGTGCAGAAAAGTGTCTCTTTGTAGGATATGGAGTTACTAAAAAAGGATACCGTTGTTACAACCCGAAAACGAGGCATATGTATACTACAATGGACTTTGACTTCCTCGAAACAAAATATTTCTATAACTCAATGGTCAGGGGGGAGAAGGAGCATGTCGATCCATTAAGTTGGTTGCTTTGGTTGCTCTCATTAGAAGAAACTTCTCACAATGAGTCACTAAGATCCACATAGCCTGCGGGACCATTGGTTAGTGCCACTGAAAAAGGTCTTCCCGACTTGATACCCGAGGTAAGTGAATCTCCCCTAATTGAATGTCCCATACTTGAACCAAATGATAATTCTTCATTTACTCCTAATCATCATATTCAGCAAACAATAGTTGATCTGTCACACCCCCAAAATCCACAAGCGAGGTATCACCGTAGGAGGCGTGGCTGACCAGGATCTAGCCACCAATCATATTGAACAATATAATTTAACTAAGTAAAAGTCCAAACCAAACAATATAATTGGTGTCAAAACAGTTTAACAGAGTTTAAGTTATCAGCGGAAGCATTAATTTCAAAACCAATTCAATAGTTTAAAAGTTTATAAGTTTATCATGAACACTCAATGTCCATGTTCCACGACGATTCCTCCCATGCAAGCTCATGCTAAGTACCTAACGACCTGCAAGGCATGTAACAACAAATCAACAACAATGTTGAGCGAGTTCACAGTTGGTTGTCCATTTTAGTGTTGTTACAAAAACCATAAGTTGAATCGAAAACCACGAGTTATCCAATTCCTTGTTTCCCAAACCATAACCAGTGGGGGCTTCCCCATTTTAACCACTAGACCCGTTACCATATCGACTACTGACTGCAGTTATGTTTATGTGCACTGTGTCAATGTCTATCATCATTGACTAGTGCCCAAGTCCATTAGTCCACGCCCGTCCTCTGCGGCACGGTGTGAGGCTTGTCAAAACTAATAGCGCTATTTAACTAATGACCCGTTCGCCATTGGCCCAGCGATTAAGTCGACATAAAATGAGGGACTTAATGATGGAGTTTTGTCTAGTGTCAATCAATGTTGTCACCCTTCAGTTAAGAGGGTGGGAGTACGTGTCCTACCCAAGGAGAACACGCAGGTTTCAATGTTGTCACCCTTCACATAAGAGGGTGGAAGTAAGTATTCTAATGAAGGAGAATACGCAGGTTTCCTTATTAAATGTTAACCCATTCCCAAACCACCGAGAATCCCATGCCTTGTAGAAAGTGTGAACTCACCTTAGGTTAGCTCGGCAGATAAACAGAAAGGTCACTTGAGCAAATTGTGGTCAACCACGTCCTAACATGGTTACCATATAAGTCAGGTCTATGTTCAAGTAATACACGTATGTTTCACAGATAAACTAGCAGTTTACGTTCATAGATTAATCATGGCATTCACGTAGCATCATGGCAGTTTAACAACGAGTTCAACAGTAATAATCACGTAAACAAACAAAGCCCAAGTGTGTGATTCCACGGTCTCGAGTCGAGACTATGGGTTCTCGACTTATGCAGTTTTCACTCGAGACTGGGTGGTCTTGAGTCATGTCTCGAGTCGCAACAAAGGGATCTCGGATCATGCATTCATCACTCGAGACCAGGTGGTCTCGGGTCACGTCTCAAGTCGCAACAGGACCCGCAATAAGGGTCTCGAGTCTTGTTGTTTGTGTGCCGATGTGGTCTCGAGTCGAGACTGTGGGTTCTCGGCTCGCAACCCGTGTTGAGACCAAGTGTGTAACAACCTTCCTTATTCTCAGGCTATTATCTCCGTAACATTTGCTAACAGTTTTGGCAGTTTCAATTCAGATCAAATGACAATTGATTCAGCAATCATGCATATTCATTTATCCCTAATTATCATCTAAACAAGAACAATCAATCATCATTCGAAGCATTCAGTCAAACAATCATCCTAATGAATTCGAACACTAACATGTAACCCTAGTTTATGTGTACATCAACCCAACAATACAACACATATTCGAGAATCATAAATTCCAGTAGCATGAATTCGGTCCTAGCATATAACCATTTAATCATGCGATCATCATCTAAATTCATGCATAACATCATACTAACCCTAGTTCTTTATCATGCTATTTCTAACATTTTACTATCCGAGTTAATCCATCCATTCGATTCATGCAAATCATGTAACAACTTTATATCATATATTGATCATAACATATCATATGTCCACATATTCTCATGGCCGAAAAATCAACAAAGAATACAATCTAAAACAAAACCAAAGATACTAACCGAGGGTTTGAGTGCACACTAGTGATGGAACGAGAGAGTGATAGTGCGGCGATCCAAGAAGAGCTTCGGAGGAACAAGAGTTGTTTCCGTCGAGTGGAGGAGAGGAGAAAGAGAGTTTAGGGTTTGGTATATTTTCTTGTGTTAGCAAGTTATGAGGATCATACACAACTCCTTGTGTATTATGCGGATGAGAGAAATGGGCCAAACCCATCATTGGGCTGCCCTTAGGCCACTAGTTCGAAACGAGTGGGGTTTGGCCGAGAGAGAGAGAGGTGTGCAATTAAAGACAAACTGTGCGACCCAAAGAATTATGCGACTAGACATACATATACACATTCCCTACACATAACACATAACATAATAAAAAATTCCATAAAAATCAACGTATCACATAATCACACATTGTTCATACTGGTTACATCAAATACAAAGAAAGGTTCTGGAATATGAGTTGTCACATCATCCCCAAGTTGAAAGAAATTTCGTCCCGAGATTTAGCACGTAGTCACTGAGGAAGCTAGTTAGGTTGCATGGTTTCCTGGTTTTCCTGGGGTGTCACATCATCCCCCCGTTGATTTTGAATTTCGTCCCAAAATTCCGCAGTAGCTTCAGCCTCAGTAGTGGTCTCACTTTTCTCAAACAACTTGGGATACTTGTGTTTCATTTGGTCTTCTCGTTCCCAGGTAAACTCTGGGCCACAACGGGAGTTCCAACGAACTCGAACAATGGTATCCTGGTACGTTTGAGAACCTTAACTTCTCGGTCCGTAATTTCCGCTGGTTCCTCGACGAATCGCAACTGGTCGTCGATAGTGAGTTCCTTGAAAGGAACT
The DNA here is from genome assembly GCA_030545235.1 of Helianthus tuberosus. Taxonomy (NCBI): domain Eukaryota; kingdom Viridiplantae; phylum Streptophyta; class Magnoliopsida; order Asterales; family Asteraceae; genus Helianthus; species Helianthus tuberosus. The sequence goes on from CM060352.1 coordinate 125,552,782, forward strand.
ATGAGAGTCTCATCTGACAGACACTTCTTCAGATTCGACACATGGATTACGTTGTGAACACCACTGAGCTCTTCGGGCAGATTCAGCCTATACGCCACCTTGCTGATTTTCTCAATGATTTCAAAAGGTCTGACATAACACGGATTTAGCTTGCCTCGCTTACCAAAGTGAACCACACCTTTTCATGGTGAGACTTTAAGTAGCACTCGGTCCCCAACCTGGAACTCGAGTGGTTTCCTGCGCTTATCAGTGTAGCTTTTCTGACGGTCACGAGCTGCCACCATTCGTTGTCGTATTTGGGCAATCTTTTCTGTCATGTCGACGATGAGTTCTGGGCCAGTGATTTGGCTATCGCCAACTTCTACCCAGCATAAGGGTGATCGGCATTTTCGTCCGTACAAAGCCTCGAACGGAGCAGCCTGGATACTGGTGTGGTAACTGTTGTTATACGAAAAACTCCACCAAAGGTAGGTGCCTTTCCCAGCCATTACCAAAGTCGATAACACATGCTCGAAGCATGTCTTTAAGAGTTTGGATGGTGTGTTCAGGCTGCCCATCCGTCTGTGGATGATAAGTTGTGCTCATGTCTAGACGTGAGCCAAAGGATTTGTACATCGCCTGCCACAAATCAGATGTAAAACGTGGATCACGAGCAGAAATGATGGAAGTTGGCACCCTGTGCCTCGAAACTACTTCCTTCAGGTAGATGTCTGCTAGAGTAGAGAACTTATCCATTTCTTTGATAGCCAGGAAGTATGCATACCTTGTCAGTCGATCCACTATCACCCAAATACTATCGTTTCCCCGCTGAGATCTAGGTAGGCCAGTAACAAAGTCCATGGAAATCTGCTCCCATTTCCATGTCGGGATCTCTGGTTGTTAAAGTAGGCCTGATGGCTTCTAGTATTCAACTTTGACCCTAGCATAGGTTAAGCATTTACTAACATAGGTCGTTATGTTAACTTTCATGTGGGGCCACCAGTACGTAGTTTTGAGATCGTGGTACATCTTATCAGAGCCAGGATGTACCGAGTAACGAGACTTGTGTGCCTCGTCCATCACAAGCTCACGCAGATTACCATAAAATGGGACCCAGATGTGCCCCGCTAAGTAGTAAGCACCGTTTTCCTTTAGTTCCAACCATTTCTCCAATCCTCGTAGGGACTCAGCCTTGATGTTTTCTAGCTTCAATGCTTCGACCTGAGCATCACGAATTTGGGCAGGAAGATTGGAGTGAATGGTAAGCTGTAACGTACGTACATGCTTAGGTTTGGTTTCCTTACGACTAAGTGCGTCAGCCACAACATTAGCTTTGCCTGGATGATACTTGATTGCCCATTCATAATCGTTAAGGAGTTCGACTCATCAACGCTATCACATGTTCAACTCCTTCTGATCGAAGATATGCTGGAGACTCTTGTGATCGGTGTAAATGGTGCACTTGGTACCATACAAGTAATATCTCCATATCTTAAGAGCAAACACCACCGCTCCCAACTCCAAGTCATGAGTGGTGTAGTTCTTTTTGTGAACTTTAAGTTGGCGTAATGCGTAAGCAATGACTTTCTCACGTTGCATCAACACACAACCAAGTCCTTGGATTGACGCGTCACAATAGACCACAAAAATCATCTGTGCCTTCAGGTAACGAGAGAATAGGGGCGCTACAAAGTTTCGATTTCAGCTGTTGAAATGCGGATTCCTTAGCATCACCCCAACAGTAGGTGATACCCTTCTGAGTTAGAACAGTAAGAAGCTGCGCAATCTTTGAGAAATCCTTAATAAACCTTCAGTAGTAACCCGCCAAACCTAAGAATTGACGGATTTCAGTTGGAGTTCGAGGTGCAGGCTAATTCCTGATTGAGTCAATCTTGGATGGATCAACGTGAATCCCATCCTCATTAACCACGTGGCCTAGGAAATGGACTTCACGAAGCCAAAAGTCACATTTCGAAAACTTAGCATAAAGCTGTTCGGTTCGAAGAAGTTCCAAAATGAGTCGCAGATGACGCTCGTGTTCCTCCTGACTCTTGGTGTAGATCAGGATGTCGTCGATAAAAATGATAACGAACTTATCCAAGTATGGTTTGCACACTCGGTTCATGAGATCCATGAAGACTGCAGGTGCATTTGTCAACCCGAAAGGCATGACCAGAAACTCGTAGTGTCCGTAACGAGTCCTGAATGCTATCTTGGAGATGTCCTCGTCTCGGACTCTCAACTGATGATAGCCCGATCTCAGATCAATCTTTGAGTAGAAGCTCGACCCTTGCAACTGGTCGAACAGGTCGTCGATACGAGGAAGAGGATAGCGATTCTTCACGGTCACCTTGTTGAGTTCGTGATAGTCTATGCACATTCGAAAGGTACCGTCTTTCTTTTTCACAAACAAAACTAGAGCTCCCCAGGGCGAAGAGCTAGGACGAATGAAAACCTTGTCCAAGAGTTCTTGTAGTTGCACTGATAATTCTTCTAACTCAGATGGGGCTAAGCGATAAGGTGCACGAGCTATAGGCGCTGCTCCTTGAGCTAGTTCGATTTGAAACTCGACTTGACGATGAGGCGGAAGACCAGGTAATTCCTCAGGAAATACCTCAGGGAAGTCGCGTACGATCGGAATGTCATCTATCTTCTTCTCTTTCGTTGAGGTGTCAGTAACGAGAGCTAGAACAGCAGTGTCGCCCTTTCGCAAGCACTTTTGGGCCTTAAGGAAAGAGATGTTGCCCACGACAGCACCACTCTTGTCACCGCGGATAACGAGAGGTTCTTCACCCGAATGAGGAATGCAGACACTCTTCTCCTTACAGAGTATTTCCGCTCGATGTTGGGATAACCAGTCCATCCCAATGACAATGTCGAAGCTACCAAGAACGATGGGGATAACATTAATAAGGAAGATCTGACCAGCGAGAGCGAGATTGCAACCCTTTACTATGTGTGTGGCCTCAATATTTTTACCGTTTGCTAGTTCTACAACATGCTTAGAATCCAGAGGGATTGGGGTACGCTTAAGCATCTGACTAACTCTTAAGAACACGTAACTAGTATCGGCACCCGAATCGAGTAAAACAGAAACAAAGAAATCATCCAATAGGAACTTACCCGTCACGGCGTTGGGATCGTTCCTCGCATCACCCCGACCAATCACAAATGCACGTCCCCTGTCACCATTGTCATCATTGCTATCCCTGTTGTTGTTCCCATTGCCCTGATTGTTATAGTTGTTCTGATTCTGGTTCAGCTGGGGGCAGTCACTTTTGAAGTGGCCCTCAGCACCACACTAGAAACATCCTTTGTTATTACCCTGTTGTTGCTGCTGCTGTTGACGCTGGTTATGTGGAGTCTGTTGTTGCTGTCGCCTCTGATTCACAGGATAAAGGCTCCTGCAATCTTTTGCTGCGTGTCCAGGTTTGTTGCATCTCTGACAGTTGTTCTTGCTACACGGCCCGCTGTGGTGTATATTACATCGATTGCACTTAGGGTGGTTTCCCTTGTACCCACCCTGACCTGGATTACCAGAAGACTGCTGACTAGGGCTCTTGTAGTCATCAGTCCTTCGCCGCTAAGACTGATGCTGAACAGAAGTTGAACCCTTACTTGAGTTTCCATCCCATTTACGTTTGCTATCGCTTGGAGCATCAGAAGTAGTGGTAGCACTAATACGCTTTGGAAGTTTGTTCTGCTCAACTGCCTGGTTAGTGAGATGGCGGGATAGTCGTATAACCCGCTGAATTGTAGGGAGGTGATGTGTGTAAAATGCAACATATAAATTGCATCAAATGAGGCATAAAACTAACCCTTTTTTAGTACTAATGTTGGAAAAAGTGTGCTTTTGTCTTCCTTTTGTATTTTCAGGGTTAAATGAGATTAAAGGAACAAAAGAAGCAAAAATGCAGCCAAATCTAACAATAATACAAGAAAAGGAATAAACGTGGCATGCCCAACCCCTCGACAGCATCTTCCCAAGCAAAAACAAGACAATAGAAGGCTGAACACGCCCCGTGCCCACCGAACACGGGGGCGTGCCCAAGTGTCTGCAGAAAAGACTGTTGTAGAAGCTTCTATTTCCCAACTCGGGGGCGTACCCAACGGACACGGGGCCGTGGTCAACGCTAAGATCCGCAGAATCCGAGCAAATCTTGATAGTACAGATACGCTTCTGCACACGGGGCGTGCCCAACAGACACGGGGGCGTGGTCAACTAATGCAGACAAACTGCAATTAATGAAGAAAGAGAAAGTGGAAGGACACGGGCCCGTGTCCGGGCTTCTGTGCAGGCTATAAATAGGGGTGCTTGGTTCATTTCAAAGGCATCCCTTGACAAACCACCTCTCTCCCACTTCACCCACACTCCACCACCATCACAACACCCACATCCACCACCATCATCCATCATCCATCATAGAATGTGTGTAGTAGTCTCGGGATCCAAGATTGATAGTAAGAGTTCTTGACAATCAAAGGCCATGTTTGCCTTAGTCTCTTACATCACTTGGTGAAGACAAGCATTTAGTGTAATACTTTTGTTTTTTAATCTTTTCGCACTTTTTATTTGGTTTGTATTAATGACTTTAATAACTAGTTTCTTATGTTGAAGGTGAAACTTCCTTATCATTTGTCCGTGGTGTCTTGGCGTTATTTTACTGTCTATATAAAATAAAAGATTTACACCATTCATATCTCCACGGTCTATATGGACATATGTTAGCTACCTGGTCGGGGGTTAAGGGATTGGTTTGGTAATGTTCTTGCCTTGTTCAGTTTATAGATCCTGCAAGGACCTGGGTCAAGCATACTAGGACCTCCTTCAATACCCAATGGTATTGGATGACAGGGGTGCGAATGGCTTGATCCCCTCATATGTAAACTACTATTAATACATTAACCCAGCTACATGGGATTGTATCCCTGCTGACTCAAACCACTTAGCCGAGGGTAACGTCACCTTCAAAAGAGGGGCCTACCACATTACGCATTAATAACTTAACTAATTATCCTCCAATAATCCAACCCTTTAGGATTGTATCCTTGTTGACTCAAACTACTGGGTTGAGAGTCATGTCACCTTCAAAAGAGGGGCCTACTACTATAACTAAGATAATCTCTTAAAAGGTGCAAAAGTGCGGAAAACATCAAAGGTTACACTAAAGGCGAGTCGGATCTAAGTGATTCATCTTGTCTATCTGTTTTTATTTTCTTTTTATTTTCAGCATTTTTAGCTTTTATTTTCATGTTTAAACCATTTTCCTAAAATTTTTGATTTGATTAGATGTTAAGGATAAACCGGTACTAAAAGCTCTTGTGTCCTTGGACGACCTCGGTATCTTACCAACGCTATACTACGCTCATGATGGGTGCACTTGCCCATATGTGTGTTTAGTGTTAGTAAAATATCGTGTTTTATAAATTTAAAACTTGACTAAAGTGTTAAAAAGGGCTTAAAATATACATTAAAAACTATATAACACTCACACGCATCAAGTTTTTGGCGCCGCTGTCGGGACACAAGGATTTTAAGAAAACTTAAAATCGACGGCCTAATCTGTTTTTCAAAACGTTTTTAAAACGCGCGCATTTTTCTGCATTTTAGTTAGTTTTTTCATTTACAGTAGACTGAACACGGGGCCGTGTTCACCAAACACGGGGCCGTCCTGCACATTTTTTAAAAACTCCCTGATATAGAGTCTGAACATGGGGTCGTGCTCACTGAACACGCCCCCGTGCTGCACAAAACCAGTTACTTTTATTAAAACGCCCAGATACAGAACTTGAACACGGGTCGTGCTCATTGAACACAGGATCGTGTCCAGCCTCTGTTTCCATTTTTATATTTGTTTTCTGGTCTCGAGACTCTGTTGTGGTATGCAGCGTGATTCTTATGGATCAATACTCAGGAGATTACAACTACACCTATGAGGAAAATGACTATAGGGAAGGCTATTGCACCATTTGCGGTAACCCTCACTCGGTACAATATTGTGACCTCTTTGAACCATCCACTTCATACACCTACTATGAGGAGCCTAGGTACGAGCCGTCAACTTCATACACAACCTATGAAGACCCAAGGTATGAATCTTCTCCCTCATACTCATATTTTGATGAACTAGGGTATGAGCCTTCGTACTCATACTTTGAGGAACCAAGATATTAGCCTCCACCTTCATATACTTATTATGAGGAACCATGGCGTGAACAACCCACCTCATATGAGTATTATGAAGAACAAAATTACGACCCTTATCCATCATATACTTACAATGAGGAACAATGGTGTGAACCATCTACTTCATATGAATTTTATGAGGAACCAAGGATCGAACATCCGGATTCAATCTTTGAGGATCCAGATCCATACTCTATCACCCACATAGCCGATAAGATAATAGAACACATTAAAACTATTGAACGATGCATAAAAGAATCTCGCGCAAGGGAAGAGGAGTCCTACACAAGGGAAGAATTAACTCGTAATAAAGAAGAGATAGTTGAAAATGTAAAAATGGAAGAACAAGTAAGTGAAAAGCCGACACATGAGTTAAACAACGAAAAAGGTGAGTCCGACAACGTTAAAATTCAAGAAGAGTCTAATTTTAAAGAAATTAATCTCTTGTCACCTTCTTTCGAAAATCATTGTTTAGTACCCACTCATGCTAAGTTTTTAAAAGAGTTAAACACTAACACTAAAATTGACGAAACGGTAAGCATTAAGTTAACACATGATCAAACTACGCTAATAAAAGAAGATCCATTTGAAATTAACATTACACCGGTTCCATGTTTTTTTTTTCAAAATTCCTTTATTAGTAATATCACAATTGATAAAGATCTTTGCGTTAATATAATGCCAACTACATTTTTGAAAAATTAAGTATTAGTGATTTTTCTCCACTTCAAATACCCATTTTTCTATCTAATCGGAAGGTAATAAAATCAATAGGGGTAGTTGAGGATGTCTTGGTCCAAACCAATCAAATGGTAGTCCCAACCGACTTTGTCATCCTTGATGACGCTCCTCTAGTGTTGGGACGACCTTTTGTAAAAACCCACGAAGCTTTGAAAAATCGGAAGTACAACAATCTATCTATTCAATTAGGGGCATTTAACAAGAGTGTCGATCTTGAGCGTTCAATGAAATATCCATTCGGCAATAATGACCCCCTAATTGAAGATGAGGATGAACCACCCAATACAAGAGAAGAAATTGACCACTTTGTTGAAGAAGAGGTCGCCATAGAACAAACTTTTGTGGTTCTTGATCGAAATGAGCAACCAAATAAGGCGTCTCCTAAAGACCCACCTCTTGAGCTCAAAGAACTTCCAAAAGGTATGGAATATGCTTTTCTAGACAAAGATGGTAAATCACCTGTAATTATTTCGTCAAAATTAACTAGTTTAGAAAAAGAAAAATTAATTACACTTTTGAAAAAACACAAAAATGCGCTCGCTTGGAAGCTTGTAGATATTAAAGGAATAAGTCCTTCCATGTGCACGCACAAAATTTTAATGAATGATGACTATAAATCGGTAATACAACCACAACTTAGACTAAATCCAAATGTCCAAGAAGTGGTTAAAAACGAAGTCATCAAATTACTTGACGCCGGACTCATTTAACCAATTTCCGATAGTCCATGGGTAAGTCCCGTCCAAGTAGTTCCAAAGAAAGGAGGTATGACGGTAATAACTAATGAGAAAAATGAACTAATACCAACAAGAACCATCACAGGATGGAGGGTATGTATAGATTATCGTAGATTAAATGAGGAAACAAGGAAATATCACTTTCCTTTACCTTTTATTGATCAAATGCTAGAAAGATTATCCAGTCATAAATTTTAATGTTTCTTAGATGGTTTTTCAGGTTACTTTCAAATTCCGATAGCACCCGAAGACCAAGAAAAGACAACATTCACATGTCCTATGGAACTTTTGCTTATCGACACATGCCTTTTGATCTATGTAATGCCCCCGCAACCTTTCAACTTTGCATGGTGGCCATCTTCCATGACATGATAGAAAAGACAATGGAAGTATTCATGGATGACTTTTCTATCTTTGTAGATTCATACGACCAATGCCTTGATAACCTTGAACGAATGCTATCCCGATGTAAGGAAACTAACCTCGCCCTTAACTGGGAAAAATGCCATTTCATGGTAACAGAGGGAATAGTACTCGGTCACAAAATCTCAAGCGAAGGAATGGAGGTAGATTGAGCCAAAATAGACACTATTTCTCGATTACCACCCCCATCCTCCGTTAGAGCTATCAGAAGTTTCCTTGGGCATGCCGGATTTTATAAACGGTTTATCAAACACTTTTCAAAAATCTCAAGGCCTCTAACAAAATTACTTGAAAAAGATGCCCCTTTCATCTTTGACAAGGATTGCAACCAAGCATTTCTAACCCTAAAAGAAATGCTAGTCAATGCACCTATCATGATAGTGCCTGATTGGAAATTACCCTTTGAAATCATGTGTGATGCAAGTGACATTGCGGTTGGAGCCGTCTTGGGACAAAGAAAAGATAAGCATTTTCACCCAATTTATTATGCAAGTAAAACACTTAACGATGCACAAGAAAATTATACAACAAAAGAAAAGGAATTTCTAGCCGTGGTATTTGCTTTTGATAAATTTCGTTCTTATCTTGTTCTTTCTAAGACGATAGTCTATACAGATCATGCAGCCATTCGATATCTCTTCAAGAAACAGTATGCTAAACCACGTTTGATTAGGTGGATTCTACTCCTCCAAGAATTTGACATTGAAATAAAAGACAAAAGAGGAGCAGAAAACACCACAGCAGATCATCTTTCGCGCTTGGAAGATCCAGCTTTGGAGGCAACCAGGGACGAGCAAATCAATGAAAAATTCCCAACGGAGTCCCTGGAAATGGTGGAATACCGAGAAGAGCCATGGTACGCCGACTATGCTAACTACCTAGCTAGCGGTATAGTCGCAAAAGGATGGCCACATCATCAAAGAAAGAAATTCTTTGCCGATGTAAAGAATTATTTTTGGGAAGATCCTTATCTTTTCAAAATGTGTGCTGATCAGCTCCTCTGTCGATGCGTACATGGTAGTGAAGCAAGGAGAATTCTCCGCCATTGTCATGAAGGTCCATACGGAGGACATCGTGGTGACGCTAGTACCGCACGAAAGGTATTTGATTCAGGATTTTATTGGCCAACCATTTACAAAGATGCCCAAAGTCTTGTCAAGACATGTGACGCTTGCCAAAGATCAGGTAATATTTCTTCCAAAAACGAAATGCCATAAAATGGCATTCTTGTTTGTGAATTTTTTTATGTATGGGGACTCGACTTTATGGGACCTTTCCCACCATTAAAAGGAAACAAATATATACTTGTGGCGGTAGATTACTTGTCTAAATGGGCCGAGGCACTTCCAACCAACGATGGAAGAGTCGTGGTAAGAATTCTGAAAAGATTATTCTCTCGTTATGGAACACCAAAAGCTTTAATAAGTGATAGAGGTACCCATTTTTGTAACCATCAACTTGAAAAAATCTTAACAAGGTATGGGGTCTATCACCGGGTATCAACAGCATATAACCCTCAAACAAACGGACAAGCCGAAGTGACTAATAGAGGTTTAAAAAGAATACTTGAAAAAAACCGTAGGGTTAAATAAAAAAGAATGGGCCGATAAATTAGACGATGCTTTATGGGCTTTTCGAACAACGTTCAAAACAACAATAGGTACAACCCCATATAAGCTCGTCTATGGTAAAAGATGTCATTTGCCAATAGAAATAGCACACAAGGCCTACTAGGCAATTTAAAACGTAAACTTAGAATTAGAAATTGCCGGTAAGAATCGATTTTGCCAATTAAATGAATTAGACGAATTAAGGAATTATGCATACTCTAACTCCGAAATTTATAAGGAAAGAATGAAAAAATTGCATGATAAACACATTAAACCTAATGAATTTCGGGTAGGAGATCAGGTTCTATTGTTTAATTCATGACTTCGATTATTTCCTGGTAAATTAAAATCTAGGTGGTCAGGACCTTTTTCCATCACTCATATTTTCCCACACGGTGCAGTCAAAATTAAATCTCGGAATGGAATTCCATTCAAAGTCAATGGCCAATGGCTAAAGCTTTATCAAGGATTTATTGAGGATGAGGAGGAAGAAATCTTGCTTCAAACGGTCGAAGAATGAAACAATGGTTCAAGCATCAACATCCTACCTTCTAAGTTACGAACATCGGGAAAACATCTAAATTGGTAAGATTTCTAAAACCAAGTTTCGGGAAACAGGGCACTCACACGAGCACTTAAAACAAATTAAAAAAATTTGCCTGCCCACGGGGCTGTGTCCGCGCAACTGTCAGGAATAAAATCACTTTCTCAATCAGTTCTTCATTCCACACGCCCCGTTTCCCCAAAAACTCTCTGGTTCCGATGATTTTTTCTGCAGATTTCAACGTTTCCCCTTCTTCTAACAACGTCAAGGTATGATTCTACCCTTATAATTAGTTAGATTAAGTTCTTGCATGTAGTTTAACATCAAAATTTAGGGAAAAATCTTGGGTTCATCAACTTGAACCGGATCGAACCACAAATTTTTGCATAAATATGTTAGCATTAGTTTAGATACATGTTATAGGAAGTAAATCAACTTGTATTGTTTGTAGATTTTCCCGATTTCTCACAAAAACCCTAAACCTTTGTTTTTTAACCGAAAAATATGAAATTGAAGGGGTAAACGGTTTGTTTTGAGAAAAACGGCATTTGGGGTTTCATTTTCGGGGAAAACCGCCCCTACTGGACCAAAAATTTTCAAGTTTTCGGGACCGGGTAGAAAAATGGAAATTTTGGGAAACAGACGTCTGGACACGGGGTCGTGCTCAGCGAGCACGGGGGCGGCGTGCTCAGCGAGCACGGGGGCGTGCTCAGCGAGCACGGGGGCGTGTCCAGCCAAATCCAACTGAACATAGGGCGTGTCCGCTGAACACGGGAGCGTGTTCAGCCGATTGTTTTCGGTTTTCTTCGAAAATTTCACTGTTTCATACTGATTGTTTGGTGTGTTTTCTTTCAGATGGCCAAGAAATTTACCAGGTTCAACGCAAGTGAGTTGGCGGCTCAAGTGCGATACGATGTGTTAAGAACTTGGCCTGAGGAAAACCCCAGATAAGTATGCATGGACACTCTTGAGGCAGTGACCCAAATAGACCGCTTCAACAACATTGTCACCGGCCCACTACGAGTGGCCCTTTGCACTCGGCTTTATTCCGTGCATGAATACATGGAATTTTACAACACGTTTGTCCTTAAGCCAAGAGCCGATCCGTTTGACAATGATGGGGTAGAGTTCCATTGTGCAGGGACATTGTACTCGATTTCAGTGGCACAATTCGGGGCTATAGTCGGGTTGTACTCAGAAGAGGATGCTGGGGATGAAGAGAACACCGGTGGTCTCCGCGAGCTTCCAGAAAATCAACGCCAAGCTGCTTGGGCTCAAATCGGAGAGGGCAACTATAACCCGAGCCAAACTAAGAGCACACAGTTGAGAGACCCTATTTACCGCTACATCCACAGGGTCCTCACCTACTCTCTTAGCTAGAGACACGACATCAGCGGTGTTGTAGGGTTACGGGATCTGCTAGTCCTCCATTGCATCCACAACCGTATCAACCTTGATGTTCCATACCTGCTACTCGGTAACATGCACTTGAACCAACTTGCTACTCCCCCGACTCCTATCTTCTTTGGAGGGTGGATATACCACCTTTTCAAACACTTTGTTGATAGGATGCCGAGGTCCTTTCAAAAGGGACCGTGGTCGGGAAAAGTGGACATGGTCATTTGCCGCTCCATGAACTTGATCTATGAAGCGGAAGACGGGATGGTCAGATTCCAAACGGTTTAAGGGCATGCATGGAAACCTCAAGAAGCTCTAGTCCTACACGCTCCACACATTCGTCCTCCTCCCTAGTACCACTACCCGCACCATGGTGATCCGGGTCAATCCTCCTCTCAAGGAGGCGGTCTTCCTAACTTTCAAAGCTTACATGATTTATTGCAGGAAAATCTTATGTGCACCAGGAACACCTACAACATGGCCAGCAAAACATACACCCGAGTCAGAGTGATAGAGAGAAATATCTCCGACATGCAGGATGACATTGGGAACATCCGGGAGTATATGGCGGGCCATGGAGGGGATGATGATGATGAAGAGGAGGACATGGATTGAGCGGGAGGAGTTGGAGGTAGCATCACACGGTTGTAGGTCTCACAGGTTAACCCCTTTATCTCATGAACACTTGCATGGCCTGCATGCCATTTGTTGAACAATTTACTTCCCTTAACACTTTTTATTTTCTGCATTTCTTTTCTTTTCAACTTGTGATGTGGATGATGAAACTTTGGTAAATTAGGATGTTTGTTATTGTTGGTGTGGTATTTATTAGTAAAACAGGTACTCACGAGGCTTAGAGCACTAAACATTAGTGCTACTAAAGCCGGGACAGCAAAGCCGAAGGCAGAAACATGTTTTACATGTTTACCGTTTGTCCACACGGGGTCGTGCTCAGCCGACACGCCCTCGTCCCCATTGCCCAGACCTGCTGTTTGTCAAAGTTTTGCAGACCTTTATCCAACACGGGGTCGTGTGACCTAACACACCCCCGTGTCCACCTGCTGTAAGTTCTTGTTACTAGCAATCTGCACACGGGGCCGTGTTCATTCGACACGGGCCAGTGTCCAGGTGCCCAATAACATAAAATTTTTGTTTAACACACCTTTTTACACATTCAATCAACTTAAAAACTTGTTTTTGGGACACATTGAGGACAATGTATAATTTAAGTGTGGGGGGATGCTAAAACCTTGAATTTTGCAAGTCCTAATTACAAGCCTTACACAAAACTCTATTGGAACCGCTAAACACCCCAAATTTTTTCAAAAAACTTTTCATTTTTTTTACTTGTCTTGGTTTAAATTGGGAATAACAAGTTCTAAAAAGGTTATATTTTTATAAATTTACAACCGATAGCGTCGTGATACAATGAACCAACATAAGAAAATTATGAAACGGCATGACAAATCTAGTTAAAATTTGATTATATATACTTGATCACATTAAAAACCCATTCCCACAAAAAGTGAGTTTTGAGCCTTTATTGAGCATACAAATACACATCTTTGAACTTAATGCTCATTTTTCGTTTCTTGTGTGAATAGCCGCTTTGTTTCTTACGACTCTAGAACTTGCCATGACGATACATTCCTGGTCCTTACCAACTTAAACCCAAGTAAGTAAATGACAGAGGCATTAGGACTAACCCTTTTTATTTCAACACCATTATTTTTTTTACCACCTACCCAAAATCCCCTTAGTTAACCCTTTTGAGCCTAAATCTTTTCATTTCTAAACCCAAAACAAACACCCTTTACCCATCAAAACCCTTTTTCATTTTAAACCCTTTTATTTTAGTAAAAAAAACTTTGTTTTCTTGTGACATCCTTATAAAAAAAAAAATATGAAGTTTAGCAATAAACAAACAAGTTCATCAAAAGAAACTTTGTTTGGAAAATACTTCATTAAAATAAAAAGTCACAAAAACAAAATGTTTTACGAAAACCGACGCTTTTTACGCCTTTCGCCCTTTTCTACTAACCACTAACCCAAAACCACCTACCTTTAACCCAAGCCTAACCCTTCCCCAAAATCCTCTTGATATTTACAAAGGTTTATAGTTAAAAAGGAGGAGGATTGATTGCTTGGCAAGCATATGGTAGAAGTACGTTCCATGCCGCTCTCGAGTGTTTCACAAAAATACATCTTCGGCCGAGTGTTGAGTGATCCCCCGTAAGGTATGTGAACTTGTATATAAATGGAATTTTAAAAGAGGCATATTATGCCTAAATAAATAATTTCTCTTATATAATGTTCTAAATAAATCATAACGAATAGGATTGTAAATAACATAAAAATAAAACCTAATAAAGATCTTGGAATCCCGACACTCTCGACAAGCCCAAAACCTCTCTTCTACCCATTCTATTTGGGTGTGTAAGCCACATTGTAAAGAGTTTTGCTTGAGGACAAGCAAAGATTCAAGTGTGGGGGTATTTGATGTGTGTAAAATACAACATATAAATTACATCAAATGAGGCATAAAACTAACCCTTTTTTAGTACTAATGTTGGAAAAAGTGTGCTTTTGTCTTCCTTTTGTATTTTCAGGGTTAAATGAGCTTAAATGAACAAAAGAAGAAAAAATGAAGCCAAATCTAACAATAATACAAGAAAAGGAATAAATGTGGCATGCCCAACCCATCGACAGCATCTTCCCAAGCAAAAACAAGACAACAGAAGGCTGAACACGCCCCGTGCCCACCTGACACGGGGGCGTGCCCAAGTGTCTGCAGAAAAGACAAAGTTGTAGAAACTTCTATTTCCCAACACGGGGGCGTGCCCAGCGGACACGGGGCCCTGGTCAATGCTAAGATTCACAGAATATAAGCAAATCTTGATAGTACAGATACGCTTCTGCACACGGGGCCGTGCCCAGTGGACTCGGGGGCGTGGTCAACTAATGCAGACAAACTGCAATTAATGAAGAAAGAGAAAGTGGATGGACACGGGCCCGTGCCCAATGGACACGGGGCCGTGTCCGGGCTTCTGTGCAGGCTATAAATAGGGGTGCTTGGTTCATTTCAAAGGCAAACCCTTGACAAACCACCTCTCTCCCACTTCACCCACACTCCACCACCATCACAACACCCACATCCATCACCATCATCCATCATCTATCATAGAGTGTGTGCAGTAGTCTCGGGATCCAAGATTGATAGTAAGAGTTCTTGACAATCAAAGGCCATGTTTGCCTAAATCTCTTACATCACTTGGTGAAGACAAGCATTTAGTGTAATACTTTTGTTTTTTAATCTTTTCACACTTTTTATTTGGTTTTGTATTAATGACTTTAATAACTACTTTCCTTTGTTGAAGGTGAAACTTCCTTATCATTTGTCCGTGGTGTCTTGGCGTTATTTTACTTTCTATATAAAATAAAAGATTTACACCATTCATATCTCCACGGTCTATATGGAGATATGTTGGCTACTTGGTCGGGGGTTAAGGGGATGGTTTGGTAAGGTTCTTGCCTAGTTCAGTGTATAGATCCAGCAAGGACCTGGGTCAAGCTTACTAGGACATCCTTCAATACCCACTAGTATTGGATGGCGGGGGTGCGAATGACTTAATCCCCTCATATGTAAACTACGATTAATACATTAACCCAGCTACTTGGGATTGTATCCGTGCTGACTCAAACCACTTAGCCGAGGGTAACGTCACCTTCAATAGAGGGGCCTACCACATTACGCATTAATAATTTAATTAATTATCTTCCAATAATCCAACCCTTTTGGATTGTATCCTTGCTGACTCAAACTACTGGGTTAAGGGTAACGTCACCTTCAAAAGAGGGGCCTACTACTATAACTAAGATAATCTCTTAAAAAGTGCAAAAGTGCGGAAAACATCAAAGGTTACACTAAAGGCGAGTCGGATCCAAGTGATTCATCTTGTCTATCCGTTTTATTTTCAGCATTTTTAGTTTTTATTTTCATGTTTAAACCATTTTCCTAAAATTTTTTATTTGATTAGACGTTGAGGATAAACTGGTACTAAAAGCTCTTGTGTCATTGGACGACCTCGGTATCTTACCAACGCTATACTATGCTCATGATGGGTGCACTTGCCCGTATGTGTGTTTAGTGTTAGTAAAATATCGTGTTTTATAAATTTAAAACTTGACTAAAGTGTTAAAAAGGGCTTAAAATATACATTAGAAACTATATAACGCTCACACGCATCAGGAGGTTAGCTGAAGTTACCATGCTCTGAATCTCTAGCACTAAACCTTTGATGTAGAGCTCGATACGCTTGTAGGGAGGATCCACCATGTTGGGACACAAAGCAGCTAATTCGTTCGACCTCTTAGTATAAGCTTCGATTTTGGACCCTGTCATCTTCAGATTGTAAACCTCCACCTCTAGCTTTTGAATGTCATCACGATGACAATACTCTTCTTTGATCAGATCCTTAAAGTCGTTCCATGGGGTGGCATTAGTAGCTGCCAACCCTAGCATTTGCACCTGTTCGTTCCACCAAGTTAACGCACCGCCTTCAAGTGTTCTCGTAGCAAACTTCACCCTACTGGCAACAGGGCATTCACACATTTCGAAAACGGATTCGATCTTCTCAAACCAGTGGAGGAGACCTACGGCTCCTTCAGTGCCGTCAAAGTTACTTGGTCGACAGTCCATGAAGGTCTTGAACGTACACACTCAAGGCTGAGCATTTTGACCTGTCGTGCGAGAAAGAAAGGACAAGGTTAAGCACGAGAGGAGGTTCACGATAGTAGGATCTAAACGTCCTAGGATAGGTCAAAATTGCAGGCTATACCTCCTGCTTGAGTTGCTGCGAGAGTCTCAGCAACTCGTTCGTTGATTAAAGTCGTCAGTTGGGCCTGAGTCAAGTTGAGACGTCCACTCATGATTCTTCACGTCGAGAAAAGCGCAAGTAAGAACGGTGACGTAGGGGTTGTGAAAAGTATGCGATGACAGAAGAGAGTAAGCACACAAGGTTTCAAGCAAACAAACACATGTCAAGAAGGTACATTACAGCTAATGGCAACATGCTACTACATTAACTAAGCATACCATGATAAAACCGAGAGAAGTGATCATTGTGAGGGGCGTGTGGCATGTGTGTAGTATCATAAGCATGTTAATTTTAGTTAGGCAGGTCTTAAGCTTTTTTAAATGCGTATCATTTATCTGTCAGATTGTCAATCTCGATTGTGTCAGTCTATGGGATGGGTATGACTTGGGACCTTAATTGGCTAATTCGGTAAGGGATTTAATGGTGATTTGTTAATAAGGTGAGTAATGTTCGTAATGGTTGCTTGAGGACAATCAACGATAAGTGTGGGGATGTGATGGAGTGTGTGAAAACTGGGAGCTAAAGTGTATTATAACAAGTGTTTTATCGTCGTGAACTTGATTATATGTGTCGAATGTGATATCTACGAGTGTTTGTGGTTTTACAGGTAAAACACATAATACGGTGAAGTTAGAGAGCTTAGTGATGAAACGGAACAAGCACGTATAATATCACGTAAACGTGAACTTGTCCGGATCAAAAGATAGCTCAAAGGAACAAGGAATGAGAAAGAATGAAGTCCAGGGGCCATTTGGTCATTAATTCAAAGTTGCAAAATGGTTACATGTGAGATTAGAGGTTGTGGCATAAGTTACGAGTACGTAACCGTAGCCTACGGGTGTCATAAGGCCAGCAAGTAAAAATGGAACAGCAAGTTTCCACCGTAGCTTACGGTGGTCAGGCCGTAGGCTACGGTTGCATGACGGGGGGACTTTATGTTTGGCGGCAGACTCTTAGGATTATTGAAAAAGTCAAAGAAATAAAAGAATCATCTCATCTTTGGCAACTATCCACGTGAAGGCATAGAAAAAAGATAAATCATCCATCATCATCATCATCACTTCACGGCAGCCAAGACATATCAACTCATCATCATCTTTGGCGGCTGGGATTCTTCTTAGGATCTTAAGGGAACAACATTAAATAAACATTATCATCACGCAACATTGGGTAGACTTTGAGAATTAGTTTATTATTATTATTTTGAATAAAGAAACATCATCATACATCACGGCTGCCTTGTGAGATGGACTTGTGGCGCCATAATGGGCCGCACATATGGCCTGGTAGAATTTTGGAAGGAACAAAAATCAATTGTTGGGCTTGGGCAGCGAATCAATCACGTGGACCTGGGGAAGGTTTTGTGTTTGGATAACAATCATCATCACATCCATGAAGTAAGAGGAGGTGCATTAGGAAGTCTCGACGGAAGACAAGAGGGAAGAAGATAGAGAAACCCGCGAAGATCTGTCAACCAGCATGAGCGGCTAAACTTCTTTGGTTTCCTCCGGATGGAGGGTTTTTTTAAGTTAATTAATAATATGTGTTTGCTAAAATCGTTTTAATTTGGTGATCTAAGCATTCGATGCTTTTCACCATTGATTTGATTTATTGGTTGTAAACAGTTACATTTATTTAAACCTTAATTTCTAAGCATTCAGTTCCCGAGAGTTCTAGTAATTGGGATATATTTGACATGGGGTTAGGGTTTGTAAATTGTAATTGATAATCATTCGATAACCTCCCGTTATGTTCTGACCGGAGTACTTTTTCGTTGGTTATCAGAATTAGTTAATCAAGTTTACCACCTATGTCTATGTAGGTCACGATTAAACACATAGTTGAAGTTAACTGCAAAACCTGAAATCTGGAGGAACCATCTTTTCTCCTATTGATTTAAATCACACTTTTTACTCATTAATTTAGCTATTTCTCATAATCAAACAACCCGATTTTCCAATTCAGTAATAGTTATTTAATGCTTTTCATTACAACACTTTCCACAATCCTCCTCTGGTTCGATATCCGACTTACTCTAGCTACTAGTTTATTTCGGTTTTTGCATGTCCCTAACGACAGACATCATAATGGCGCAGTTGCCGGGGAGGCGTGCGCAAAGTGTTTAGTGTTAAGTTTTAGTTAAAAAAAATCCAAAAATAGTGTCAATTTTGTTTTGTTTTGTTTTTTCAGATTTATGCGTGGTGCTTGTGTTTTTGTGTTTGTGTAGGATGACATATCTTACAATATTATGCAGCTCTCTTACATGCATTTTGTGCAGGGAACCACTTCACCCGTGTATCGGTTGCCACGAGGCCCGATTTAGACGGGAAAAAACAAAATTTGAAGAACCACTGATGCCTTGCTATGATAATCCTTCCCCTCCACCATATTTCTATAACGGTGGAGGATGGTTATTACTCTGACGAATGGGATCGGGATGAGGATGCTTATTATGAACCAAGGACGGATGGACAATGTTTCTGTTGCGTCCGTAATCATACTTCTGTTTATGATGATGTGTGCGCGGTGTATTTCAAAAATCCAGAGTATTGGAATAAAAAAATGATGGATGCGTACATCTCAAGACCATATCAGGGATACCGACAGTATCATCCCGAGGAATATTCTAAGCCCGAGGGTGTCTATGCTTAGCAGACCGAGGAGGAGAAAAAGCTTGCTATGTTGGAAGTGACTTTGTCCAAACTCGAGCAGTTTTTATCAGCACCCAACCTTTCCGATGAAGATCGAATCAGCTGTCTAGTTTCCAGGTGTCAGAAGTTAAAAATGAAGATAGAAATAGAAGAGCGTCTCTCACCATTACCTGATGATATTAGAGATTATTCTCACATGGAGGTGGAGGTTGTGGAGGATAATACCACACCAATGAATCCTTTATCTGATGAAGAGTCACTGGTGGATCAGATGGTGTGGGAGGATGAGGAGGCAGAGCAGTCTGATGAGATGAATGTGTGTACCGAACCTCTCCCCATTTCAATCATTCAAATTAATAAGTGTGGGGAAGTGGGTTCGAGGAAAAAGATGAGAAGGGTGAAACAACAAGACATCAAGGTATATCTTGTGAAGTGGATTAGCGAAACCCGCAGGTGCAGTCTGAACATGCCAATTATATTGACAAACCTATGGAGATGGCATGTAAATTTCCAGGCATTCGTTGGAAATGTTTTGGGTAAGTGTGCATTGAGACCACCGTAGCGCATAACAGGTACGGTCTGGCTGAAGACCTTTAAACTTAGCGCTCTCGGGAAGCAGCCCGAGGATGTAGAGTATTGTATTTTGGTTTGGTTTCATTTCGTTTTGGTGTGTTTGTGTTTTGACATGTTTCTACGTTCCATCTTCACGGATGCAATGAATCAAGTGTGGGGATGTTTGGCAACATCCCCGGTGAGATCTCAAAGAATCTATGAGGGGCGTATGTTCCGGTTAGATCATAGCAGCTACACCAATACAAACACGCACTTGTTTTCTGATCAGGTGCATGTGTTTATCTATCCTGTGTTTTCTTTGTTTTCGTGTACTTGGTGGTGTGAAATTTTTGTGTCGGGAGTGGTTTCTTTGTGTTGAGTCGTCTAGGTGTTAGCCGTTCATGGTTTGCGGGTGGTATTTCTCGAGTTTAGATTATAAATTGCACCATACATTGAAGACAATGTATCCCAAGTGTGGGGATGCGGTAACTCGAGAAAAAGGTTGGTATAATTGTTGATCTTAAATGCTTGAATTGGTTGAATTTGCTGAAAACTGAAATTTTTTGAAAATTTTTGTCTCAAGTATGCTTGAACATCATGAAAACCAACATTTTCAATCGTTAAAGGATTCCTACTGATATTAAACTAACTTAGATCCCTAGTCATGGTTGTCCCTTTAAGTTTCATGAGAGTATTTCTGACAGGTTTTAGAAAATAATTGAGAGGAGATGCCTAACTAGGGGTAACATGCTTTAGGAATTACACATGCTACGTGTCGGTAACCCATATTCCTTTCGTTCTGTGAGATATTTGAGCCTACTAGGTTGTTAGTTGAATTGCAATAAATATTCAATTGTTGAGTGTAGGCCATATGTTGCTTTGTGTTAGAACTTGTGTGGTTTGATACGTGCCGAGACTGTGGCTTAGCGTATGCACATAAATGATAAAGGCATTAGGATCCCTTCCATTGTGTTATCTGTTGATTGTTTATCCAACCCACCTTAGTTAACCATGTTGAGCCTTTCACCTTTCGTTTGTTACACCTTTGTTGACCTGTTTGATTACCAATCATGAATGACAATTGCGTGTTAGATGTTTGTTGAAAAAAAAAAGAGAAAAGAAAGCAAAAAAAAAAAATCATTATTATGTTCGTGTTAAGTAAATGGGTGAAAATAACCCAATGTGTTAGTAGTATTGTGAATAAGTTGTCATGGTTTAGTATATTCATTTGTGTTCACCAATAAACATAAAAATCCAAAAATACATCCTTACCTTTACCCTTAAAACCCAAAACCCAAAAGTCCTTTTGATATGTGTTACGTTATTTGATACAGTGGAGGTATGATTGATATACAAGCTTATGATTGCCAAGTAGCATATTTGGTTTTGAGAGAATTATTCACTAGCACATTACACGTAGTCTTGATAAAACCGAGAGGAGTGATCATTGTGAGGGGCGTATGGCATGTGCGTAGTATCATAAGCATGTTAATTTTAGTTAGGCAAGTCTTAAGGTGTTTTAAATGCGTATCATTTATCTGTCATATTGTCAATCTCGATTGTGTCAGTCTATGCGATGGGTATGACTTGGGACCTTAATTTGCTAATTCGGTAAAGGATTTAATGGTGATTTGTTAATAAGGTGAGTAATGTTTGTAATGGTTGCTTGAGGACAATCAACGATAAGTGTGGGGATGTGATGGAGTGTGTGAAAACCAGGTGCTAAAGTGTATTATAACAAGTGTTTTATTGTCGTGAACTTGATTATATGTGTCGAATGTGATATCTACGAGTGTTTGGGGTTTTACAGGTAAACCGCGTAATACGGTGAAGTTAGAGAGCTTAGTGATGAAACTGAACAAGCACGTATGATTATTAAAGAGATATCACGTAAACGTGAACTTGTCCGGATCAAAAGATAGCTCAAAGGAACAAGGAATGAGAAAGAATGAAGTCCAGGGGCCATTTGGTCATTAATTCAAAGTTGCAAAATGGTTACATGTGAGATTAGAGGCTGTGGCATAAGCTACGAGTACGTAACCATAGTCTACAGGTGTCATAAGGCCAGCAAGTAAAAATGGAACAGCAAGTTTCCACCGTAGCTTACGGTGGTCAGGCCGTAAGCTACGGTTGCTTGACGAGGGGACTTTGTGTTTGGCGGCAGACTCTTAGGATTATTGAAAAAGTCAAAGAAATAAAAGAATCATCTCATCTTTGGCAACTATCCACGTGAAGGCATAGAAAAAAGATAAATCATCCATCATCATCATCACTTCACGACAGCCAAGACACATCAACTCATCATCATCTTTGGCGGTTGGGATTCTTCTTAGGATCTTAAGCGAACAACATTAAATAAACATTATCATCACGCAACATTGGGCAGACTTTGAGAATTAGTTTATTATTATTATTTTGAATAAAGAAACATCATCATACATCACGGCTGCCTTGCGAGATGGACTTGTGGCGCCATAATAGGCCGCACATGTGGGCCTGGTAGAATTTTGGAAGGAACAAAAATCAATTGTTGAGCTTGGGCAGCGAATCAATCACGTGGACCTGGGGAAGGTTTTGTGTTTGGATAATAATCATCATCACATCCACGAAGTAAGAGGAGGTGCATTAGGAAGTCTCGACGGCAGACAAAAGGGAAGAAGATAGAGAAACCCGCGAAGATCTGTCAACCAGTATGAGCGGCTAAACTTCTTTGGTTTCCTCCGGATGGAGGGTTTTTGTAAGTTAATTAATACTATGTGTTTGCTACAATCATTTTAGTTTGGTGATCTAAGCATTCGATGCTTTTCACCATTGATTTGATTTATTGGTTGTAAACAGTTACGTTTATTTAAACCTTAATTTCTAAGCATTCAGTTCCCGAGAGTTGTAGTAATTGGGATATATTTGACATGGGGTTAGGGTTTATAAATTGTAATTGATAATCATTCAATAACCTCCCGTTATGTACTGACCGAAGTACTTAGTCGTTGGTTATCACAATTAGTTAATCAAGTTTACCACCTATGTCTATGTAGGTCACGATTAAACACATAGTTGAAGTTAACTGCAAAACCTGAAATCTGGAGGAACCATCTTTTCTCCTGTTGATTTAAATCACACTTTTTACTTGTTAATTTAGCTATTTCTCACAATCAAACAACCCGATTTTCCAATTCAGTAGTAGTTAATTAATACTTTTCATTACAACACTTTCCACAATCCTCCTCTGGTTCGATATCCTACTTACTCTAGCTACTAGTTTATTTCGGTTTTTGCATGTCACTAACGACAGACATCAAATAGCGCTATTTAACTAATGACCCGTTCGCCATTGGCCCGGCGATTAAGTCGATATAAAATGAGGGACTTAATGATAGAGTTTTGTCTAGTGTCAATCAATGTTGTCACCCTTCAGTTAAGAGGGTGGGAGTACGTGTCCTACCCAAGGAGAAAACGCAGGTTTCAATGTTGTCACCCTTCACATTAGAGGGTGGAAGTACGTATTCTACCCAAGGAGAATACGCAGGTTTCCTTATTAAATGTTAACCCATTCCCAAACAACCGGGAATCCCATGCCTTGTAGAAAGTGTGAATTCACCTTAGGTTAGCTCGGCAGATAAACAGAAAGGTCACTTGAGCTAATTGTGGTCAACCATGTCCTAACATGGTTACCATATAAGTCAGGTCTATGTTCAAGTAATACACGTATGTTTAACACAAAAACTAGCAGTTTACATTCACAGATTGATCATGGCATTCACGTAGCATCATGGCAGTTTAACAACAAGTTCAACAGTAACAATCACGTAAACAAACAAAGCCCAAGTTTGTGATTCCACGGTCTCGAGTCGAGACAATGGGTTCTCGACTTGTGCAGTTTTCACTCGAGACTGGATGGTCTCGAGTCATGTCTCGAGTCGCAACAAAGGGATCTTGGATCATGCATTCATCACTCGAAACCAGGTGGTCTCGGGTCAAGTCTCGAGTCGCAACATGACCCGCAACAAGGGTCTCTAGTCTTGTTGTTTGTGTGCCGATGTGGTCTCGAGTCGAGACTGTGGGTTCTCGAATCGCAACCCGTGTCGAGACCAAGTGTGTAACAATCTTCCTTATTCTCAGCCTATTATCTCCGTAACATTTGCTAACAGTTTTGGCAGTTTCAATTCAGATCAAACGACGATTCATTCAGCAATCATGCATATTCATTTAACCCTAATTATCATCTAAATAAGAACAATCAATCATCATTCGAAGCATTCAGTCAAACCATCATCCTAATGAATTCGAACACTAACATGTAACCCTAGTTTATGTGTACATCAACCCAACAATACAACACATATTCGAGAATCATAAATTCCAGTAGCATGAATTCGGTCCTAGCATATCACCATTTAATCATGCGATCATCATCTAAATTCATGCATAACATCATACTAACCCTAGTTCTTTATCATGCTATTTCTAACAGTTTACTATCCAGCTTAATCCATCCATTCGATTCATGCAAATCATGTAACAACTTTATATCATATTTTTATCATAACATATCATATGTCCACATATTCTCATGGCCGAAAAATCAACAAAGAATACAAACTAAAACAAAACCAAAGATACTAACCGAGGGTTTGAGTGCACACTAGTGATGGAACGAGAGAGAGATAGTGCGGCGATCCAAGAAGAGCTGCGGAGGAACAAGAGTTGTTGCCGTCGAGTGGAGGAGAGGAGAAAGAGAGTTTAGGGTTTGGTGTATTTTTGTTAGTGCACTATGTCTGTTGACTTCGTCTTGTATCGAGTCATGTAATAGGATAGGATAACTAGTGCTCGGGTTGCTAGAAACTGAGATTTATGTGTTTGTTAGTGATTTCGCTTGAAACAGCCAATGGCAAGTTCAAACGAAATTAACAATGTTAATTTCGCTTGAAAGTGTCTTGACCATTTCAAACGGAATCAGCAACACTATAAATAGATGAGCATAGGGTGTTATTTGACACGGAATTACTTTGTCTGATTCGGTAATGAAGTGCTGCCGAATTGTCTCCAGGTTGTACATTGATGTTAGATCAATAATAGAGACATTATAATTGAATCGTGCGTCTGTTTCATTGATTCCGCCTTTGATTCGGATCCAAAACTCTTCTGAACGACTCATTCAGGTCGCACAACGATCCTACAAGTGGTATCAGAGCACAGGAGGAAGAGTTTAGCTTGATTTCATCAGTTTTCTTACTTCTACACCTTCTTTTTCAAAATTCACAAGATTTTACGGACAAAATGGACTGAATTTCACACATTACATGCGAAACAGTGTTTTAACAAAGCCTTGAAAGAATTGGACTTAAAATCAACCTAAAACTTGATAAAATGGGTAATTTCGTTTGAAAATCAGTTCAAACAAGATGACATCAGCGTAATTCCGTTTGAAATAGCTTGCTAATTTCGTTTGAAATCAGTGTTAATTCCGCGTGAAGAGGGTATTTCGTTCCAGATTGATAATTCCGTTTGAAAGGTTCACACGGAATCAATTATTTCGCTTCAAAGTGTAATTCCGCTTGAGAAAGTTCACACGAAATTAGATAATTCCGTTTGTGAAAGGTTAATTTCGCTTGAACTAGAGATTCCGTTTGAAAGTGTGATCTCGTGTGAAAGTTCTGATTTCGCTTGAAGAAGTGATTCCGTTTGAAAATCACTATTCCGTTTGAAAGTGGATATTTCATTTCAAGATCATTTCACGTCAACTGAGTGTCAGTTTGTTTCAAGTTGTTTGATATTGTTTATACTGATTGTGTTTGTTTGATTTTTTTGTCTACAAGAAATTCACATCATGGCTGAAGAGTTCTACAATACGTTCTATAACGCGTTTACATCCGAGTCTTCCGAAACCTCAACTGTCACACCAAAAACTATTACAAAAGCGATCAATGAAAACATTAAACATGATAACTTTTATGGCACACATTCAAAACCACCAACTTTTGAAAGCATTGAAGATTACACTTGGTGGAAAGATCGGTTCATCAACTGGGCAAAAGCTTATGCTCATGAAAGCTGGTTTTGTTTGGAGTTTGGTTATAAAAGGCCGTCCAATGATAAAGGAGAAGAAACCCCGCTCAAAAATTTATCAGCAGATGACAAAAGAGAATTCTCAGCTGAACAGAGAATGATTTCTTTAATTCAATCTTCAATCAGAAATGACATGTTTGCTTTATTGCAACATGACGGAACATAGAAATCTGTCTGGAAAGCTTTACGGGTAAAAGCTGAGGGGGGTAAACAAATCAAGAAAAATAAAATTGCTTTATTAAAGAAATAATTTGGTTTGTTTGATAGTTTGAAAGGTGAATCAGTAAGACAAATGATAGAGAGATTTGGTCATCTAAAAATTGATCTTGATCATTTTGGTATTGTTAAAACTCGAGAAGAAATAATTGATAAAATCATAGAAGCGTTACCACGAGCTGATCAGTGGCAAACGTTTGTATTCATATTGAAAAATGATGCTTTATATGATACAATTTCTCTTGATGTCTTGATAGAAAAGATAGAAAGTCATGAGCTTGAATTGCAAAAGCAGAACAAGATGAGCAGTTCTTCACATCAACAGAATGTTGGTCTCTACTACAAAGGAAACTTACCTTCGATGAAAGTTGGTGAATCACCAAAGACAGCATTCAGTGGTGAGAGGACAAAAGAACCTCAGAAAAGCTCATCAAGTTACGATTCGGGTTATCATTCATTTTCGTCAAAGACTAATTCTGAAGAATCAGAGGAGATACTGTGCAACATTGCTCTCAAGTTGAAAAATTCTCCTGCAATGAGCATCAATACAGCTAAGCAGCAAATGAGCTTCCTTGCATCTGTTCTGGAATCGTATGAAGGTCTTGTAGCTGGCAAAATTGGAAACTCAGAGTTAACCAAAGAAGACTATGTCCAAATTGATCCGGAAGAGATGGAACTCATTGACATCCGCTGGTGTTTAGCAAGTTGCATCAGAAGCGCTCAGAGATACATGGAGATTACTGGGAAACAATCATTAGGTGGTGCATCAACAAAACTTGGATTTGATAAGTCCAAAGTGACCTGTTTCAAATGTAAGCAAAAAGGTCATTTCAAGAGAGAATGCAACAATTCTGCAGTTGGTGGAAATGAACATCCATTCAATGACGATTATTACCGAAAGGCAATCTACCACCGAAGCAAAGAAGAGCCGAAAATGATCAAAGATAAACCCAGAGAGAAATCTAGAGCTTGTGTTGTAATCCATGATGATGAATGATATGATTGGAGTCAGATTCTT
This sequence comes from Helianthus tuberosus, assembly GCA_030545235.1. Classification (NCBI taxonomy): domain Eukaryota; kingdom Viridiplantae; phylum Streptophyta; class Magnoliopsida; order Asterales; family Asteraceae; genus Helianthus; species Helianthus tuberosus. The sequence goes on from CM060352.1 coordinate 125,579,781, forward strand.
CCAGAAGAAGATCGTGTTGATAATCGAAGTACAGCTTATGGCAGAAACCCATCAAAGAGCAATCATTATGTTTTCGTTGCTGAAATTAAACAGGAAAACAAAGAAGAAAATGTTATAGTTGAAATCAAAGAGAAAACCAGAGAAGAGATTCTGAGTGAGAAAACTTACAGAGAAAGAAACATTGCTTGGAACAGGATGGATGAAATGCAAGAGGAGTATGAAAGTGCAGTGAGCAATAAACGATGGGATAAAAAGAGAGAGTGTTATTTCAACAGACAAGGTGAACCTGTTGTTCCCAAAAAGGACATAGTTTTTGATGATGTTCTTTTCATAATTCCTCGATCAGTCGAATATTACACAAATGTTGAAAAAGATAAAACATATGCAAAAAGGCTTGAAAAGAATATAAGACATGTCATGATATCGAGTTTGAGAAAAAGAGATGAAGAGAGATTGAAGAATAATGTTGAGAAAATGGTTGATGAATTGAAGAAGGTTGCTGAAGATGTGAAAGTCAAAGCTGTGAAAGTTGAAAAAGTGAAGATTACTGAGGAAGAGAAGGTAGAAGAAAAAGTTGTGAAAGAATCAGTTACTGAAAAACTGCAAGTTGAAGAAGCTGAGAAGAATGCTGAAAGTTTGATTGAAGTGAAGGATGAGACTTCGAAGGTTGTTGGTGATACTGGTACTGGTGAAGAAAAGAAGAGTGAAACTGAACTGAAGCAGAAAGATGCTGATCAGACAGATGCAACAAAGAACACCAAGGTGCCAATCACTGAGGTAATTTCTGATTCTGAAATCTTAAAAATTGTTGAACAGAGCAAGAAATGCATGGAAACGTGCAGTGCTTGTACTGAAAAAGACGAAAGGTTCAGAACAAGAGATCTTGAATTTACCAAAATAGAAGAAGTTTTCAAAATTAAATACAAGGAAATGTTAGAAAACGAAAAAGTTTTGAAAGATAATGACGAAAAACTTTTGAAAAAATGTAAAAATTTGGAAAAAGAAAATGAAGTTTTGAAAGAAAATGTTTTGAAAATAAAAGAAGAATGTTCTCAAAAAGAAAATGATTGTCAAGAAATGAAAAAGGAATATGATTCCATAAAATTGGCTTATCACATTACAAAAGAGTCATATGAAAAAGTGAAAAGTGAAATGAAATTTGTTCAATCAAGATTGAATTACTGTTCTGAAACAACAACTGAACTAAAGCGACAGTATGAAATAAAGCAACAAGTTGTAAATTCTTATATTGAGGATGTTGCAAAGCTAAAGCGTCAGATTACTGATTTAGAACAGGATAATAACAAGTTAAAAAGTTATCACGCGTCGTCATATGAGCTTGAACGTATTTTCAATATAAAACCGGGAGATGGCGAGTCTGAGCAAAACAAGAAAGGCATTGGCTCAGAGTTTCATCAAGTTCCACCACCGGAAAAGTTTGTGTTTTATGATGATGAAAAGGTCGAAAAAGCTTTCAACATGGTAGGTCAATTACCAGATAACATTGACATAACCTATTCCAAATCTGATGATTCTAGTGATTCAGAGGTGGTAGATAAGGTCGTTGAAAGTGTGTTGAAAGAAGAGTCGGTTGAAAAAGGTAAATCTGAATCACAGGATGAAAATGAAGGTAATTTTAATGATGGATATCTGAAAAATTCAAAATCTGAGAATAATCTGGATGATGATTCAAAAGGATTGGTTTATACCATGATTGGATCGGACAAATTATTTTTAGATGTTGTCTTCCCAATTCAGAATGTGATTTCAGAAAAGATTGATAAAGTTTTCAAAATGGTTGAGATTGAAAAGTCTGAAATTTCAAAGTTTGCTGGAAAGTGTCACAAAACTTTTTATAACAAACCTGGTTACAAGAAGAAAAATATGAAGGCTGGGTTGGGTTATAAGAAGAAACAAAGTCGATATAAAAATGAAATGCCAAATTTTCAGGCAAAGATGAATTTTGTTCATGGAACAAGTTCAGAGGAAGAGAAAGAACTCAAATTTAGAGGATAGTCTAATGAAGAGTTCTATGCTCAAAAGAAAAAGCAACAACCACAGGTCAAAGATGTTTCAAAACGAACATGTTTCAAATGTGATCAAATAGGACATCTTGCTCGCAAGTGTCAGAATCTGAAACCTGTTGATGTTGAGTCGAAAAAGAAGTCTGAAAATGTTGAGAAACATAAATCTGAGGATGTGAAACAAAGGTCAAACAGATTTGACTCAACACAAACTTGGAGGTACAACATAAACAAGTTTGTTTCGAATCAAACTTGGAAATCAAACCTGAATAGGTTCGATTCAAGACAGACCTGGAATTCTCACACACCCAGATTTAGAACAACACAAAGTTGGAAAACAACGGTTGATACAACGAAACCAAATGAGTTTTGGAAACCAAAAGTTGTTATTCAAAATCAAAATGTTCAAAAAGAGTCAAATTTTTACAAAAGAGGTACTCCAAAAGGTCAAACATGGAGTGTTAAGAAACAAATGACTTCGGTAAATGATGAAAAAGTTGAAGTCAAAGTTGAAAAAGTCTTTGATGACAAAGATTTTCCGAAATTGCATGATGTATATTGTGTAGAAATGCCTAAGGTCAAACAGATCTGGGCTAAATTGTTCAAGTAATTAAATACTTTGAATGTGCAGGTGCTTCTGAAGATAAATGAATGTCAACCAAAGGAGAATCGAAGCAGCCTGGCACGTGAGGACGAGGTTGCTGGATCCTGTGTTGGTTGAAACAGGGAGTTTGTTTGATTTCTGTACATAAATAAACAATATTTCAAAAACCCTAAAAATTGAAAAATTTTGAAAAAACCAAAAATATGTTTGTTTTTATTTTGTCAAATATTCAAAAATTACAAAAATATGTTGATTGAAGACGCCGAAACCCTCACGGCTAAACAAACATGATTAATTTCACAAGATTGAAAAACGGTTTTCAAACTGTAAAATATCAATGTGTTGTAAATCATGGGGGTATGTTATTTTCTGCAAAACAGAGCATTTTAAGCAGAAAATGGATGGCGAGACAAAGCTATCAGTATCGGGTTGTCAAATTTTCTTTAAATGAGTTTGCATTTTAGGGGGAGTATTATTGTCAGAAAATACAAAAACATTAGAAAATTTGAAAAAGTCAAAAACATGATAAAATTCAAAATTGAGTTTTTGTGTAAAAAGAGGAAATGATAGTACATCAGTAGACAGTTACAGTATGCTAAAGAATTGTAATGATTAAATAGCGTTAAACAGTCTCACTGATGATATGCCGATAGGTTTTTATACATTTAGCAAACTTTTTCGGGATATAAACATAAATTCAAACTTGCTTGTTTCGTGGGAAACACTACTTGGATATATTGGTAACCCCTGAAATCTTGTTTGAAGGACCCCTCTTTCTGAGATACTAGGTCTTTATGCTTAGTGATATCTGGGGTATTATCCTGGGACTTCTGATTTTGCGGAAGCAATGGCCTAGTCCCCGTATAATACTTTCTGCATGCTTGAAATATAGCTCGCCCTCAGCATAAAAAATGATGAAACATTGAAAAATGCTAATCATGTGATGTTGAAGAAAAGATCCTCTAAAGGGGACACACCAAAAGTCAAAGCCGTCATCTCTCTGCTGAACGGAAGTTCTGACCTGAGCTCTCACGGCCCTCGCAATTTAAACCCTTTACAGATATCATCTAGGTATACTCACCTGTAAGACTAAATATTGGGATCTGGATACAGGAGTATATTCAAGAGGTGGGACACATGAATGAGTTTAAGTTCTTAATACACCTAATTCGTATCCTGAATGAGTTGAACTTTGTGTGAAAATTTAAGTGGATCAGTATACCGACAATCTAAGTGAATCGTTTAATTCTTAATGTGTAACTAAGCTCAACGGTGCTTGTGATTTGTCATAAACTGATATGATCCTCTGACGCAAACTCAAACAAAAATATTGTCTGTAAATATGTTTGTGAATATTTCTTTACTGCTTTATATTTCAGAAAAATACAAAAAGATTTTGATTTCTCTTTATTTTCGACAACCGATGTTTGGGATGCTAAGTTTTAAAATCTAAGTATGCTGATTGTGTTTCTGAAAATAAAACAAGTTCATTAATTTGAAACTTGAAGTTTTTAAACTAAATTCAAAAACAGTTTGTGATATCTCCAAGGTCATTAGTTTGGACTTGGATGATTAATTATGAGGGATCTGGATGCTTATATTGTTAAAATCTGTTGAATAAAGCCAGGTTACGATTTCTGAAAATTGAAATTGCTTTCATTGTAAAAAAATTTATTATAAAAAGCCAGGTCATTTAATCCTGGAAGTTCAAAATGTTGTTACTTATAAATGTTTGAGTGATTGCAGATGTGATACCAGACTACGATCCCGACAGTAGAGTCTAAGGGGGAGTCTGAAGACGAGCTCAAAGCAAGGGGGAGCTTGTAACCAGAAAGCAAGGTGTCGATCCCTAAAGCACGGAAGCTTGATGAAAGGGGGAGCCTGGAGAAGCTGTTAATGTTAGAGCCAAAAACAGATCTTGGTACAACATTCAAAGAAAGAAGCTGATCAATGAAGAAAGATTGATGGATGCTTACAGTGTTAGACAATTTGGAAAGAGAGTGAATACTGATCAATACTGAAGTGTCATGATAAAGATTCGACACTGAAGACTTCGTCAACATCCAAGGGGGAGTCTGTTAGTGCACTATGTCTGTTGACTTCGTCTTGTATCGAGTCATGTAATAGGATAGGATAACTAGTGCTCGGGTTGCTAGAAACTGAGATTTATGTGTTTGTTAGTGATTTCCCTTGAAACAGCCAAGGGCAAGTTCAAACAAAATTAACAATGTTAATTTCGCTTGAAAGTGTCATAACCATTTCAAACGGAATCAGCAACACTATAAATAGATGAGCATAGGGTGTCATTTGACACGGAATTACTTTGTCTGATTCGGTAACGAAGTGCTTCCGAATTGTCTCCAGGTTGTACATTGCTGTTAGATCAATAATAGAGACATTATAATTGAATCGAGCGTCCGTTTCATTGATTCCGCCTTTGATTTGGATCCAAAACTCTTCTGAACGACTCATTCAGGTCGCACAACGATCCTACAATTTTCTTGTGTTAGCAAGTTATGAGGATCATACACAACTCCTTGTGTATTATGCGGATGAGAGAAATGGGCTGAACCCATTGATATTCGTTAATTTACACATATTTTAGTTCCCCGTTTTACCCCTATTTTATGCGTTTTTGGCCGTAAAACCGTCATTCGGATACTTATTTATCTACATTTATGTTTACAGGCCTAAAACAACATACCAGACAAGATGATAGCGAAAACGAGGACTTTCCGGACAAAACGACGAAGCTGCGGACATTCTGTTAAGGATTCTGATCTGGGCCTGTGGAACGACCGTTCCACCTGATGCACGGTCGTGCATCTCCGACAAAGGTGATCAACCCGGAAATGAACGAGAGGTGCGACTGATCGTTCTAAGAAACAAGGCGGCTCGGTGAAGAACGGGCGTTCCATCTGAGGAACGACCGTGCATATCCGATGAACCAGCAGCCTCTCGGTGATGAACGACCTGTGCGACTCGGCGTGCAACAACTAGCCCGGAACTGAACGACCGTTCCACACGAAGAACGGTCGTGCCATTTCGAATCTGGTCAACGATCTGATGACGTATGCAGTATGGTGACCCATCCCCAATAATTGAATAAAGTGCACGGTCGTGCCATTTGGAGAACGACCGTGCAACAGCAAAAAGTATAAAAACTTGCAGAAACATTCTGCTCGTTATTCTGGATTTTTGGAGAGCTTCACAGGCGATTTTCAGGCTCCGGAGGCATTAGCTTTCACCCGGATTCAAGCCACATTGTCTCGTTTAGCTCGATTACTACCCGGATCCTTAGTCTAGTACTTGTTTATGGTTTGATTTTCTAATCTTTCCATGTTTTTGTAAATCTTTCAAGTACTTAGATTATGATTTATGTATTATTGTAGCCTTTGGGCAAAAACACAAACAATCCCTTGCTAGATTTTGCCATTAGTGTGTTAAACTTTGTTTGTAATGACACTTGAAGTATTTTCTATGATTATCTTTGATGATTAGTTTGCAACCTTGTTATTGATATTGAATTCTTGATTATAAGTAATTATGTTGGATGATTGGTGCTTGGTTAGTTAAGATAGTTGAAAAATGAAGCTTAATTAATCTTGTATTAGTAAACTTTGAATTTGGTTAACTAGTTTAACTTGTTTTAAATGTATGCATCATGATACTAGAAATGGTTAGTGATTTAATAAAATGTAATTATTGTTAATCAAGAGAGCTTGCCGTCACGTAAGGGCCTAAACGGGTTAGATGGTGTCGTTATAAATTCTTGCCATGATTTGTTAGCTTAGTTAGTAGTTTAGGCCAAAATTGCTATCTTAGTGAATTATTGTGTAAGATTTGTAAAATGAACTCGGTTGTGATTTAATCTAGTTTATGCTTATCTTGGTGGTTGCATTGTGTTTATCGGTGTCGCTTTCCTTGTTTAAGTGAGGTTAGAACAATCCTAACGGCTGACTAACTTATTTTTAAGAGATTTTCATAGACATTTATCAATTGCACGTTAAAGAACAATTTTAGGTGGTTAAAGTGTGTTTATCGTTTTAGCTTTCCGAATGATTGTCATGTTAGGATTCCCGAAAGGGATACTAATTGTCTTAAAGTGGAAAATTGATCGAATGCTTCTAGTGCCAAAACTGACTTAGTTGACATGCTGTGGTTGTGTATTTAGCAAGGCTTTTTATCTACTATCTATTATGTTTTTATTATGTATTTGGTTATGTTTACTTTAGTTTAGTTTAAATCAACCAAACCTATGTTTTTACCGGTAGTTTAGTGATAAAGGTCTAGTATTATTTCTCCGCCCATTTCCTTGGATCGATACTTGGTTCTTACCGATACTTTATTACATATATGACGGGGTACACTTGCCTCTTTCGTGTGTGTTTTGATGTAAAAGTAATAATCACTTTTATAAATTTAAAACCAAATCGTGTGTAAATTCATTGCAAAATTATGTATATATACGCACACGTCAAGTTTTTGGCGCCGTTGCCGGGGAAAATGGCGAGTTTTAGGAACGACCCGAGTCATTATGTTATCGGCGTATATACTTGTTAATATTTGTGTATAATTTCGTGATTATTTATTTGTTTATTTATTTGTTAATATTTCTTGTTTTATTCGATTTATTAATTTTTGCGTTATTTTTGTTCCAATTATTTATTTGATCCGGATTTATTTATTTATTTATTCTTTTGGGTTTTCGGCACCCTAAAGCCATTTTTGTATTAGTCGATTCATTTATTTATTGTGTTGAATTTTTATAAAATTTCGGGCTCATTTTCGGATTTTTATAAAATTTTCAGCCCATTTATAATAACTTTCTGCTTCTATTCAGCTGAAAAAAAAAACATCATTATTTAATTAATAAAATATTCCCCGTGTCAAATTTTCGTTTGCAGGTTGATGTTCTCGACCCCCGCTCCAGAACTTGTTGAACCGTCAGACGAACCCGAACGTGATCTTCAGAGGCGTCTTCGCGCGAAAGGGCGTGCGGTTGGGCTACTGCTCGTCAGTGGTGGGCCAGATTCGGTGGTACCTACTGAAGCCGAGGGCTCAGGAGGAAACGCAATCATGGCAGACGACGAGCGACCGTTGAATGAATCTAATCAGCCTGGAGCGACAGGCCTGGAGCCGAGTATCCTTAGACCTACTATAGATGCACCTAATTTTGATATTAAATCTAGTATAATTAATATGGTGCAGAATTCGGTGCAGTTCGACGGACGCGAACATGAGGATCCCGGACGACATATTGCGGCTTTTCTCGAAGTTTGTTCCACGTTTAAAATGAGGGATGTTTCAGAGGATGCCGTTCGGTTGAGGTTGTTTCCTTTCTCACTGCGTGACAAAGCCAGAGCGTGGCTTATGTCACTGCCAGCTGGGTCCATCAGGACCTGGAATGGGTTGGCGGAGCTATTTATGAAAAAGTACTTTCCACCCGAGAAGACAACCAAGTTAAGGAACCGAGTGGTGACCTTTCGTCAGGATGAGGGAGAGTCGTTGCATGCAGCGTGGGAGAGATTCAAGGATCTGTTACTTGATGTTCCACATCATGGGTTCACCAAGAGACAGCTAGTCTTGACATTCTATCAGGGGCTTAGCTACAATACGCAGGAGCGATTAGATATGAATGCAGGAGGCGATTTGGGGACAAAGACGCCCAATGAGGCTTACGATATCATTGAAAATGCTGCGTTGAAGTCTAGCTCTCGCCGTGAAGGAGATAGAAGTCGGGCTACATCATCATCATCATCAGGATCCCGAGCAGGAGTGCATGCTGTAGACGATTATACGGCTATTACGGCACAAATCTCGGCTCTCGCATCGAGATTCGACAGGTCCCAGATGATTGCGCATGCGGGCTCGGGTTGTGACCAGTGTGGTGTGTCACACGAGCCTGGGGCATGTTTTCAGGGAGTCGGATACGAGGGCCACGAAGAGGTAGATTTCGTGGGTAATCAAGTTAGGCCGCAAAACAACCCTTACAGTAACACCTATAATCCCGGGTGGAGAAATCACCCAAATTTTGGGTGGCGTGCGAACACAGGCAATCAAAATCCTTTGGGATTCACTCCGCGCGCTCCAGCGCAACAGCATCAGGGTCAGGGTCAGCAGTTCCAGCAGTACAACCAATCCTACCAGCAGCGTTCATACCCGCATCAGAATCAGGGCTCTGGGAGTAATTCCCAGCAGCAGGCCCCTCAGTCTAGTTCTAAGCTGGAGGATATGATGGCCCAGCTTCTTACTAGCTCCTCGAGCGTGAATCAGTTAGCTGAAAAACGCTACCAGCAGAGCGAGGATCGTTTCCTCTCTCATGAGGGAGAAATGAGGAGCCACAAGGCCTCGATTCAGAACATAGAGAATCAGGTTGGTCAGCTGGCACAGATGATGTCAAAGAGACCCCAGGGTGGTCTCCCGGGCAATACTGAGACAAACCCGGGCCCGCACAGAGATGTAAATGCGGTGATGACCAGGAGTGGAAAACCTACCGGACCCGTCATATCGGACTCACCACCGATCACTGAAGCGGTCCCGACCGACACACCGGATGAGGTGCATGCCAGGCTACGCCCAGCAAGTACAGCACAAGTCCAGGAGCCGGTCACAGGTTATAAGCCTCCAGTGCCCTATCCAGGAAGGTTGAAGAAGCAGAAGATGGATGAACAAAACGGTAAGTTTCTTGAGGTGTTTAAGCAATTGCATATAAACATACCGTTTGTTGAAGCTTTGGCGCAAATGCCAAAGTATGCGAAGTTTCTGAAAGACATCCTCTCAAACAAGCAAAAACTCGAGGACATGTCTTGTGTGGTTATGAATGAAAGCTGCTCTGCAATTCTCCAGAATCGCCTGCCTACAAAAATGGGCGATCCAGGCAGTTTCACGCTTCCCTGCCTCATAGGCAATCTGTCTGTCAGTAATGCGTTAGCAGATCTAGGAGCGAGTATAAACCTTATGCCCTATAAGGTTTTTACAAAGTTGGATCTAGGTGAGCCGTCACCTACGAGGATGAGTATTCGACTTGCGGATCGTTCTGTCAAGTATCCACGCGGGTTTGTAGAGAATATGCTTGTTAAGATTGACAAGTTTGTATTTCCCGTGGATTTTGTTATCCTGGACATGGATGAGGACTCGAGAGTGCCTCTGATACTCGGACGCCCGTTTTTTAATACCGCCCGGACGATTGTGGACGTGGCGGCGGGCCAGATCACACTCCGAGTAGATGATGAGCATGTGACGTTTGACATTAAACGTTCTATGCAGCATTCTCAGAGTCAGGACGACGCGCTCTATTATGTTGACATCGTCGACACTTATGTGAGCACGCATTTCCAGGGTACGATCGAGGAGATAGATTCGGACACACATCTGTTGTGTGGGGACTTAGTTGGCATTACGCAGGAGGGCCACTATTTAGAGCAGCCAGTCTATCAGATTGGTGATGATGGTCCCCAGAGTCCGGATCGTTTCACAGAAATTGATCGCGAGAGTGAAGTGAAGTCGAAGCCTTCCGTGGAAGATCCTCCTACCTTGGAGCTTAAAGAGCTCCCACCGCACCTGGAGTACGCATTTCTGGATGAGGAGCGTCATTTGCCTGTCATTATTTCATCTAGATTGGCAGGAGAAGAGAAGAGCAGACTGCTTAATGTGTTGAAACTTCATAAGAAAGCAATCGCTTGGAAAATCATGGACATTAAAGGTATAAATCCCTCCTTCTGTACACATAAAATTCTTATGGAGGATCAGTTCAAGCCGTGTGCGCAGCACCAGAGGCGGCTGAACCCGAACATGCAAGAGGTCGTTAAAAAGGAAGTGATTAAGTTATTAGATGCTGGTATGATCTATCCCATTTCCGACTCTGTTTGGGTCAGTCCTGTGCAGGTAGTGCCCAAAAAGGGGGGCATGACTATGGTCACAAACGATAGGAATGAGCTCATTCCAACCAGGACGGTCACTGGATGGCGGGTTTGCATCGATTATCGCAAACTCAACGACGCCACCCGCAAGGACCACTTCCCGCTTCCATTCATTGATCAAATGTTGGAGCGTCTGTCAGGGAAGTTATATTATTGTTTTCTGGATGGGTTCTCGGGTTACTTTCAAATTCCTATCGCTCCTGAGGACCAGGAGAAGACCACATTTACCTGTCCTTTCGGTACATTCGCCTACCGGCGTATGCCTTTTGGGCTGTGTAATGCGCCGGCTACTTTCCAGCGATGTATGGTCGCAATTTTCCACGACATGATAGAGGATTCCATGGAGGTGTTCATGGACGATTTTTCGGTATTTGGGGATTCCTTTGATCAATGTCTGGAAAATTTGAAAAGAATGTTGAAGAGGTGTGAGGAGACCAATCTGGTCCTGAACTGGGAGAAATGCCACTTCATGGTGAAGGAGGGCATAGTTTTGGGACACAAAATTTCTCACGCGGGCATGGAAGTCGATCCAGCTAAAGTCGACGTTATATCACGACTTCCGCCCCCCACCTCTGTTCGTGCTATACGGAGCTTTCTCGGTCATGCCGGGTTCTATCGGCGATTCATCAAAGATTTTTCAAAAATCGCCAGACCCATGACCCGTTTGTTGGAGAAAGATGCTCCGTTAGTGTTTGGAGATGATTGCTTGAGGGTTTTTGACCTCCTCAAGCAGAAGTTGATTGAGGCCCCTATTTTAGTCGCACCGGACTGGAGTCTGCCATTTGAAATCATGTGCGACGCGAGTGATTATGCTATAGGGGCCGTTCTGGGTCAAAAGAAGGAAAAGCACTTCCATCCGATCTATTATGCGAGCAAAACTCTTCACGACGCTCAGGAGCATTATACCACGACTGAAAAAGAGCTCTTGGTGGTCGTTTTCGCATTTGATAAGTTTAGATCGTATTTAGTGCTTTCGAAAACCGTTGTATATACTGATCATGCAGCCATTAGATACCTCTTCAGCAAACAGGACGCTAAACCGCGTCTAATCAGATGGATCCTGTTGCTGCAAGAGTTCGATATTGAGATACAAGATAAAAAGGGTGCTTTGAATGTAGCTGCCGACCATCTGTCTCGGTTAGAGCACGGAGACATCGAGGATTCGCGTTGGGATTCAATCAATGAAAAGTTCCCACACGAATCTTTGATGGGTGTTGAGATATGTGATGAGTCGCCATGGTTCTCCGACCTTGCGAACTATCTTGCTTGCGGGATTCTGATAAAAGGGTTGACTCACCAGCAAAAGAGGAAATTCTTTTCGGATCTCAAGCACTACATATGGGACGACCCTTTCTTGTTCAAGGTGGGTGCTGATCAGGTGATTAGGAGATGTGTATCAGGGGCTGAGGCGACCGACATTCTGCGCCAGTGTCATGAGGGACCTACCGGAGGCCACCACGGAGCCAACTTCACCGCGAAGAAGGTGTTGGATTCCGGGTTTTACTGGCCGACCATTTTCCGTGACGCACAGAGTTGGGTGAGAGCGTGCGATGCTTGTCAGAGGGCGACGAACATATCTGCACGCGACGAAATGCCTCAGAACTGGATACAGGTTTGTGAAGACTTTGATGTTTGGGGGATAGACTTCATGGGACCATTCCCCCCCTCACGTGGAAACAAGTACATACTCGTGGCTGTTGACTATGTATCAAAGTGGGCGGAGGCGCAAGCCTTACCCACTAATGACGCCAGAGTAGTTGTGAGGTTTCTTAAGAGTTTGTTCGCCCGATTTGGCGCTCCGAAAGCGCTCATTAGTGACCGAGGGACTCATTTTTGTAATACACAGCTTGAAAAGGCTTTGTCCCGATACGGTGTGCATCACCGTTTGTCCACGCCCTATCATCCGCAGACGAGCGGGCAGGTGGAGGTCACGAACCATGGGCTTAAGCGTATCCTTGAGCGGTCGGTTGGAGCGAACCGCAAGGAGTGGTCGGACAAGCTTGATGAGGCATTATGGGCATTCCGTACAGCTTATAAGACCCCTATAGGGACCACCCCCTTTAGGTTGGTATATGGAAAAGCATGCCATTTACCGGTGGAGTTGGAGCACAAGGCTATGTGGGCACTGAAAACCGCGAATTTGGACCTTAAAACCGGAGGTGAAGCCCGGTTTCTCCAAATTCATGAATTGGAAGAATTGCGGCATCAAGCCTATGAGAGCTCCGTACTCTATAAAGAGCGCACGAAGAAACTTCATGACAAACGCTTGAAGGACCATAAAGAATTCCAAGCGGGTGATCTTGTTCTTTTGTACAATTCTAGGTTGCGCTTATTTCCTGGGAAGCTTCATTCACGCTGGACAGGACCATACACGGTTAAGGAAGTATTTCCGTATGGTACTGTTGCAGTAGAGAACGCGGATGGCGTTACATTCAAGGTAAATGGTCACCGGTTGAAGTTGTACGTTGCCGGGCCGATAGAATCGGCGGTGGAGGTGATTGAACTCCAAACCCCACACACATCATAAGTGTGGGGAGGAGAGAGTCTACGCTACTGACTCGCGGATCAAAAATGTAGCAAGAGCGTATTTTGCGCTTTAGGGGTAGTTTAGTCTTTTTAGTTGTTTGTGTAGCTTTTCTAGTTTTTAGCTTTGAGTCTTGCTATTGACTCGTCGACAAAAATTTAGCATGAGTCTACGTTGCTGACTCGCCGACAAAAATGCAGCAGGAGCGTCTTTGGCGCTATAAGGGCAAAATTGTCCTTTTATTTGTTTTTGTAGTTTTAGCGTAATTTAGGTTAGTTAGGTAGTTTTTGTTAGTTTGTTTAGTTTTCATACGTGCCGGGCGAAGGTTCTGTATTGAAATATTGTTAGAACAGTTGGTGTGTCGAAAAAACGGCGAAAAACGGCCGAAACGGTTGCTGGAAATAGCTTCTGCAGAAATTCTGTATCTGCAGCTGATGCACGCCCGTTCCTCGGGTCGCACGACCGTGCGATTCCGAGCAAGCCGGCACGGCAGATCGCACCCTCGGTGCATTTCCGAGAACACGCTGTGGGGTTTGAACGATGTCGGTGACGCACGACCGTTCCATACCAGGAACGACCGTGCCACAGGCTGAGGGCAATTTGGCCATTTTGCACACTATATATACCATTATCTGCTGCAAAATCCCTCATTCGCGAACCCTAGCCGCTGCAGACCGTTCCAAGGCGATTTTTCACCATATCGCACTGTTTTTCGCACGATCTAACACCCTTCTTCGCACGGTACGTTCCTAGTTGTAGATTTCTTGTTTTCTTGCTTTCTAGTGTAGATTTCTTCCGATTCTTCAAGGAAATTTTTAGGGTTCTCTTCATAAACAAATCGAAACCCTAACCCTTGTTGAATCGAAGTATCGTGAACACCCGGTTGATTTGCAGACCCCTGTTAGCCCAATACTTGTTGAAATTTTTGCAAAATTCAGATTGTTCAAAGTACAGGGGTCGAAGTCTGCAGATTCGGAGTTGCACGGTCGTTCTTCGTGTGGAACGGTCGTGCCTCACCGACTTGTTCTCGATATCGCTGGGCTTGGTCTGTTAGTTCTCGGAGACGCACGACCGTGCGTCTCGAAGAACGACCGTGCCATATGCCCAGTACAGTTGGACAGTAGCTTCATAATTGGCTGCTCGCTTGTTTTCAATTCATTTTTCTCCTGTTTCTGTCTTCCTAACATTTTTCCTCATTACAGATGAACCATCCCTTCCTGCAGTTTGACCCCAACGTTGAGAGAGAAGCGGTGTGCATACCGAAGCGCGATGCATTATGGGCAAGACGGGGGCAGTTTGGAGTCCCCCGTTGGTTAGATTGGGAAGTTATGCGTGACCTCAACCAGTATGATCGCCTGGACGACATGATGAGTCGGCCACTAGCAAATCTGGTCGCATGCAACCGACCCGTTTACCGGGAGTTGACGATCGAATTCTTTGCATCATATGCCTATGAGAGGCCGGTTGCACGTACAGAGCCCGATTTCCGCTACAGGGAGCGGGTCACCTTCAGGTTATGTAGGCGATGGCATACATGGTCGGTCGTTCGTTTGGGACGGAGGTTAGGGATTTACACGAGGGATGACATGGATGATCCCGACGTCTTCAACGATCAGTTCAACTTCCCTAATGATGCAGCGCGGGATGCATTCTGGGCACGAAACGCTATTGGGGAGCCATACAACCCACGGATGTCAAAGGCCTCACGACTCTGAGACCCTCTGGTGCGAGTGATGCACCACGTATTCAGCCATTCTATATGCGGACGCATGGACAGTCTCGGTAACTGTCCCACGCCTGACTTGCTTTTTCTTTATGCGTTGGTTGACAAAGCACCAATCAACCTCGCCGCGCGAATGGCAGAGTACTTTGTCAAGTGTTCGGGGCGGACCCCGAATAGTGAGATTCATGGCGGTCAGTACGTGACCGAAATCGCGTACAATGAGCGATATATGACGCCGGGGGTGCTTAGGGGTCTCACTTTGATTACTGAGGGGGTCCATGTTGATATCCGGTCTCTGAAGTTCATGGGGGTGATTGCTGAGTTGGATAGGGGAGATAGGTTGAGGGGATTGAATAACGAGGTCTGGGACCCGTTACCACCAAATAAGGAGGAAGATGAGGATGAGGACGAAGAGATAGGAGAGCAGCACGAGCCACAGCCACCGACACCACCACACTCGCCGCAGCATCATGCATTTCATCAGCATGAGGATTGGCCCACTTTCTACCAGCAGTTCCAGGATATGCGTGTTACGCAGGAGCAGCATGGTACATACTTTGATGAGATCCGGGCTAGCCAGGACGAGATTCGGGCCAGTCAGGCAGAGCTTCGGGCCACACATGACCAGATTCAGCATCGCCAGGATACCTTATATCAGGGGGTCAGTGCGGGGTTTTCTTATCTTTTCGGGGAGATGCATCACGCATACCCCGACTATTTTCAGCACCCTCCGGAGTTCCCACCATGGAACCCCCCTGGCTATGGCGATCAGGGCCCATCTAGCACGAGACATGATGATGATGATGATGATGATGATGAGTAGTTGGCGGTGGTGTTAGCATTTGGTGGTGTTTTATGTTTCAGTACTTTGCTTTTATTTGGGTGTTTATTTTGACTATTATTTAAAACACCCCGGATATGTATTTTCAGACAATTTCCTTTGTGTTTTGTTTGGATGTTAGTATTTATGTACATTATGGTTGTTGTTTGATTTTTCTTTTTCTGTTATATTTTGGGTGTACACGACATACTCGCAGGTTTTATCTATCGAATCTTGGACCGGTGCACGTACCAGATACAGCTTCGGATGTCTCGTGGCACCAACATCATCTTGAGGGGAGTATTTTTTTTATCCCTTTCTCTATATTACGGGTCTCGCATTGGGGACAATGCGAAGTTCAAGTGTGGGGAGGGGGTTAACTTTGTTAACTTAACTTTGTTTGTCCTCGTATATATATATATATATATATATATAATACTTGTATTTTGTATATATTTTTGTAAATAAACCGGTTGGTTATGTTTTAGAAAGCATCGGACTTGATAAAAAACTCGACAAGCAAAATATTTTTGAAAAAGGAAACCGGAAAGCGTGACAAACAAAGAAAGACTTGCATGATAGTTTTCACACTTTTACCCATTCCTTCCGTTACGTGAGCATATTTGAGCCTAGATTGTTAGATATTTGTTCATTACGGATATAGGAGTGAGCCGAATGTTATGTGCAATTTAGAACTTGTCACTAGTATGCTTGTTAAGACCATAAACTTGTGAATTTGTGTAAAAGTGATAGAGGCACTTAGATTACCCCTTTGTTGTGTACCTTGTTCTTTGTGTTGTGCTTCCCGTTCACCTTATATTACCCTTTAGGATTAACCTTGTCGAGCCTTCCCGTTCATCTTTGTTTACCCACATTATCGCCCACTTAACCAAATTTAGCCTTTTTATGTTTTTAAACCTTTTTAGTGTTGAAACTCGGTTAAAATAATATTTTAACTAGCTTATTATTGTTTATATTTCATTGTATAGTTTATATGTTAAAAAAAAAAAACAGAAAATAAAACACCCTAAAATAGGGTGAATTTGATAGAAATCGAGCAATTTTGAATGCTTAAATGTTAAAAATTTCGTCAATAAGCTCGATTGCGCTTTAGTCGCCTTTTTAAGGCGGTTGTATGTATAGTTGTACTATTTTGTTGCTAGTTAAACACTACTACCGAGTTTTAACCATTTTCGCCATTTTAAATGTCCACTTCCATACCCTTCGCCCAAGCCTAACGTTATAACCCGTAAAGACCTCTTGATTTACACTTATTTGCATGTTAGTTGGTGGAGACGAGATCTTATGACAAGCTTATGTTATTGCGCATTTCATTGACTAGGCATTGAGTGTTTACACGTACACATTTTATGTATGTTTCATAAATAAAACCGAGTGTGTGTGAACATTGTGAGTTGTGTGAAGATTAACATGTGAGTCAATTAAATGTTTTGTCACGGCTTTTTGGTTGTCGCTTTTTAAATTGCATATGCTTGTTGGGTTTGAGTCTTTTGATGTTGCCTTTCGACAAACCGGCTAACCGTTTATATTAGTTTTCAATAAAATAGTGTGTAAATTATCGTTCTTGTTTGATTATGTCTTTTATTGCTTTTTAGTTTAGCTTGCTTGAGGACAAGCAAGGTTCAAGTGTGGGGAGATTTGATATTCGTTAATTTACACATATTTTAGTTCCCCGTTTTACCCCTATTTTATGCGTTTTTTGCCGTAAAACCGTCATTCGGATACTTATTTATCTACATTTATGTTTACAGGCCTAAAACAGCATACCAGACAAGATGATAGCGAAAACGAGGACTTTCCGGACAAAACGACGAAGCTGCGGACATTCTGTTAAGGATTCTGATCTGGGCCTGTGGAACGACCGTTCCACCTGATGCACGGTCGTGCATCTCCGACAAAGGTGATCAACCCGGAAATGAACGAGAGGTGCGACTGATCGTTCTAAGAAACAAGGCGGCTCGGTGAAGAACGGGCGTTCCATCTGAGGAACGACCGTGCATATCCGATGAACCAGCAGCCTCTCGGTGATGAACGACCTGTGCGACTCGGCGTGCAACAACTAGCCCGGAACTGAACGACCGTTCCACACGAAGAACGGTCGTGCCATTTCGAATCTGGTCAACGATCTGATGACGTATGCAGTATGGTGACCCATCCCCAATAATTGAATAAAGTGCACGGTCGTGCCATTTGGAGAACGACCGTGCAACAGCAAAAAGTATAAAAACTTGCAGAAACATTCTGCTCGTTATTCTGGATTTTTGGAGAGCTTCACAGGCGATTTTCAGGCTCCGGAGGCATTAGCTTTCACCCGGATTCAAGCCACATTGTCTCGTTTAGCTCGATTACTACCCGGATCCTTAGTCTAGTACTTGTTTATGGTTTGATTTTCTAATCTTTCCATGTTTTTGTAAATCTTTCAAGTACTTAGATTATGATTTATGTATTATTGTAGCCTTTGGGCAAAAACACAAACAATCCCTTGCTAGATTTTGCCATTAGTGTGTTAAACTTTGTTTGTAATGACACTTGAAGTATTTTCTATGATTATCTTTGATGATTTGTTTGCAACCTTGTTATTGATATTGAATTCTTGATTATAAGTAATTATGTTGGATGATTGGTGCTTGGTTAGTTAAGATAGTTGAAAAATGAAGCTTAATTAATCTTGTATTAGTAAACTTTGAATTTGGTTAACTAGTTTAACTTGGTTTAAATGTATGCATCATGATACTAGAAATGGTTAGTGATTTAATAAAATGTAATTATTGTTAATCAAGAGAGCTTGCCGTCACGTAAGGGCCTAAACGGGTTAGATGGTGTCGTTATAAATTCTTGCCATGATTTGTTAGCTTAGTTAGTAGTTTAGGCCAAAATTGCTATCTTAGTGAATTATTGTGTAAGATTTGTAAAATGAACTCGGTTGTGATTTAATCTAGTTTATGCTTATCTTGGTGGTTGCATTGTGTTTATCGGTGTCGCTTTCCTTGTTTAAGTGAGGTTAGAACAATCCTAACGGCTGACTAACTTATTTTTAAGAGATTTTCATAGACATTTATCAATTGCACGTTAAAGAACAATTTTAGGTGGTTAAAGTGTGTTTATCGTTTTAGCTTTCCGAATGATTGTCATGTTAGGATTCCCGAAAGGGATACTAATTGTCTTAAAGTGGAAAATTGATCGAATGCTTCTAGTGCCAAAACTGACTTAGTTGACATGCTGTGGTTGTGTATTTAGCAAGGCTTTTTATCTACTATCTATTATGTTTTTATTATGTATTTGGTTATGTTTACTTTAGTTTAGTTTAAATCAACCAAACCTATGTTTTTACCGGTAATTTAGTGATAAAGGTCTAGTATTATTTCTCCGCCTATTTCCTTGGATCGATACTTGGTTCTTACCGATACTTTATTACATATATGACGGGGTACACTTGCCTCTTTCGTGTGTGTTTTGATGTAAAAGTAATAATCACTTTTATAAATTTAAAACCAAATCGTGTGTAAATTCATTGCAAAATTATGTATATATACGCACACGTCACCCATCATTGGGCTGCCCTTGAGACACTAGCTCGAAACGAGTGGGTTTGGGCCGAGAGAGAGAGAGGTGTGCAATTAAAGACAAAGTGTGCGACCCAAAGAATTGTGCGACTGGACATACATATACACATAACACATAACATAATAAAACATTCCATAAAAATCAACATATCACATAATCACATAATGTTCATATTGTTTACATCAAATACAAAGAGAGGTTCTGGAATACGAGTTGTCACATCATCCCCAAGTTGAAAGAAATTTCGTCCCGAAATTTAGCACGTAGTCACTGAGGAAGCTAGTTAGGTTGCGTGGTTTCCTGGTTTTCCTGCGGTGTCACAGAACAGGGGGAACAAACAACTGATAGCATTGATGTTCAGCAAATGGTAGTTGAACAGGGGGAACAAACAGCTGATGACAATGAGCAAGGAGTACAGGAAATAAATGATCGTTATGTGCTACCTCCAAGGGTAAATAGAGGAGTTCCACCTAAACGGTACTCTCAAGAAAAAGAGTCTCGAAGCTCCAAATATCTTATGGCAAACATTGCTAAAGGAAATCTATCCAAAGAAGCCAAGACATTTGATTTCTCATTATACAAAGAGGAAATTCCAGCAAGTGCTAAGGAAGCCTTGGCATCAGAAGTGTGGAAGGATGCAATGGAGATAGAAATGAGGGCCCTAATTAAAAATGATACATGGGAAAAAGGCAAGCTTCCAATAGAAAAGAAACCGATAGGATGTCGTTGGGTGTTTTCTATTAAACACAAACCCGTTGGTACCATTGAAGAAAAATGTTCAAGAATTCAAAGAAAAGATTAAGCAAGGGATTCAAACCCAAGGAAGTACGTATTATGATCCAAGAAAGTGAGTGTTCGCTCAAGATCGCAGCCGATTCAATGGTGATGCGAGTTCTTATGATCAAAGGACAAGTTGTGGACAAAGGACTAGTCTTGTACAAGGTCGCAAGAATGTTCGAGCTAGGAAGGAGCCGAAAAACACAGCTAGAGATCAACATGTGTTCTATGATAATCAAGACAAAGAAGACATGTTAGAGCTTACTTATTTCGAGTCGGAAATTAAGGGGGTGATTGTTGGCGGTAATTCCCGATAAATCACAAGTCGGTGATGGGAAAAGGGTGACAAAGGAGTTCAAGTCACAAGTCGATGAACTTGAGGGACCAAATTTAATAAGTAGGTTAAATTAGTTAAGTTTCCTAATTATGTTATAATTATATTTGGTAATGTCTTGGCCACTAAGTTAGGGTCAGCCTATATAAACCGAACTAGGGTTAGGCATTATTAAGTTAAGATAAGAGACAAGACTAGAGATAAACTGAGTTAAGGTTTAAGAGTCTGTAATCAGTTTTGAGTTATTTTTTTATTTATAAGATTGAGAGTTATTCGATCTAAATTCTTTTCTTCAACTTTTCTATTCGATTTGATTATCGACTGGGACTTGATACTATGGTCTGTATCGAGTTCTTGAACGCATCGGTCAAGTTGCGTAGCGTCTACAACTTCCAGCAAACTCCAAAATTCACCCAGTGTTCTATGTTACTCTTTTAAAACAGAGTTACGAGGTAGATCCATCTGATGAGGCACCACCAGAATTGCCAAGTGAAGGTTCAGATACATCCTACACGTTGGAACTCAACCTCAACAGACGCACGCACAACGATGACAACATAGAGCTTTTGATTAAATGGCAATATTGTGACATCAGTGAAGCAACTTGGGAGACTATATCCGACTTACAACAACGGTTTCAAACTTTCCCACTTGACCTTAAGGACGAGGTCGTTTTTCACTAGAGGGTATTGATACAGACAAGCCCATCAAATTGGGTCTAAATCATTCGACCGACCCACTCGACAAACCTGAAGAACCACAAAATTTGAAGATTACTTTGAAGCCAGGCAAACTAAGTTGGGGATCAGTATCTTTATGATTTCTTGTTTTTTGCTGGTCATGCGCATTAATCTTCCATGATCTCCACAAGCTGCCAATTTTTCAATATTATTTTCCATTTTTTCCTCTTTTTGAATTCATGTATTTAAGTTGAAGAAAGTAATTAAAAAACATAGAAAATTGTCCCATTCGGTTCTTCTTCTTCTTCCTCTTCATATTCTTGGAGCCTAACCCACTCAACGGGTTCGCATCACCAAATCTTTTGAAATTCTAACCAAATAAACTTAATACAACAAGCATTTAAACTCTAACGCCTAACCCACTCAATGGGTTCACATCACCAAAACTTTTGAAATTCTAACCAAATAAACTTAATACAACAAGCATTTAAACTCTAAACCGAATCGAACACCTCCCGTTCACACCTAGCAACCCATGAACAATCAAGATTAGTCCTAACACCAAGCAACCCAAGTTTCAGGTTTTTTCCCCTCACCATTCATTTACGTCGCCCTTCATTTAAGCATGGTATCATTTAGGCAAACGCAAATGTACAGAATGTGCCTCATATAGTACTTTTTTTTTAACGGCTAATTTTCTTAATTCCCTGTCGTCTGTGGGACTAGAACCCAAGACTTTCCCCTTACTAACCTATGTGTTTTAAAGGTTTTCCTTTTGCCAATAGACCACCACCCCATTAGTCCCATATAGTACGTATTAAATTTAGGATTTTGCCGCTTGATCTTTGAGCTTTAAGTGTTCTATATATTCTAGTTGTAACCATTAAATTATTCTTTCAACAATATACAGCGAAGAAAATTCCTAAACTTTTACTACACAATATATGAAACCTCTCGGCAAACGTTTTCTCTATTTCTTCTCACTCTTTTTAATTGGTATTTCCATTTATACTTGAGGTTGGATGGAATTTGTTGTAATTTCAGGAAAACCTCTTTAAATATTTATCCCTTTTACATACTTGAACTAGTTTTGTTAGGTGTAGATCGCAGGCTCTTGCCTCTTTGAAGAGAAAACCAGGGTTCAATCTCTAGTATGATGTAAACTAAAAGTAATTTAGTGTAATTTAGGAGTATGGTTAATGTAAAATTCACTATTAAAAAGAGAGATCTCTCATGTATACAATGCCCATACCCAAAAATGATTAAAAAAGGAAAAACATTTTGATATATCATAAAGAAAATCTCAGCTACATACTTTGGTATATATAATATATGTCTTCATATATTTTTTTCCATAAGTCTTCGTAACTGACAAAAAGAGGAATTTTCTAAATGTTTTCAAAGGTAAATAACATTAATTTTTCTTATAAACCCAAGACATAATAGTCCAGCTTTCTTAGTACAAGAAAGGTCAACATATAGCTGCATTCACAAAGAAAAGGACACTCAAGTAAAAAACAAATTACTTAAAAATTAAAAAAATATTTTCTAGATTGTTCACAAGGGCACAAGGTTTATTAAGTTGAGTTAAGCTTTTCATACATCTTGTATTTATCGTGCAAGTCGCCAGTTGATGTAAACCAAGACATTGAATTTCACAACTTTCGGACACTACCAAACTTGTTCTTAGTTTAATCCGAACTTTTAACAATATATAGCATCTTCCTCCTTAGCCTAAATCGCCTCAACATCTCCTTGTTACATCCTTCGAACCACTTGTGTTTGGCTAGCGAAACATGGGTTCAAATCGATGTGATCAAGGATCAGGAAAAGAGCGGTTAAAGTGGACTCAGGAACTTCATGATTTGTTCGAAAAGGCTGTTAATCAACTTGGTGGTCCAGATAGTAAGTTCATAGATGTATTGCTTATTATTTTGTATCATAAAACATGATATAACACCATATAACATGTCCTTGTTTTAGTGAATCTTGATTGTTGATTGTTTTAATGAATCTTGATTGTTGTGATTTTATAGGGGCAACACCAAAGGGTATATTGAAGGCCATGGGGGTATCTGGACTTACTATCTATCATGTTAAAAGCCACTTACAGGTACTAGATATAAGTTTTATATTGAATTAGTTTATTTTTGTTTTTAAGCAACACACACACTTTGAATGATGTCTTGTATATTCTTAAAGATTTTGAGTACATATTAATTTATTTAATCGTTTTAATCTCTGATACATGTGACGATAATTGAAGTCTAATATTATGTTTTTGTTATGCAGAAATACAGAATGTCCAAATTTGTCCCTGAATCATCAAGAAGTAAGCTCCAAGAATTTCAATCCTAACCAAAGAGAGCTCATATCTATATAAAATTTACTATATTATTATAGTGTAAATGTAAATCAATTTAATTATAAAAAAAAAAAAAAAAAAAACTTAATTCATTTTGTAATAGAATACATTTTTTTTTGGAACGGCTAATAGAATAATTTAATTGTTAAAATCAGAATTTGACAACAATGAGAATTAGGGTTTTGCCTTTTTATAAATAATTTTGTGTACTAAGTGATATTACATTTAACACACAGGAGAGAAGGTTGAGAAAAGAAGCATATCTGAAATGTTTCCAAACTTCAGTGTAACATCGTGAGTAATGTCATGAAAACTTTTATAATTGTCCATCAAGCAGTATTGTGTTTGCTAATTAATCATGAGATATCCAGTGGCGAAGCTTGAGATTTCCAACCGTGGGGTCGGAAACGTATATACCCACAAATTTCTATAAAACCGGGGGGTCGAAAACATATATACCCAAAAATTTATATACGAAAACTACATACTCTCCACTACTAAGCAAAAAGTTCGAAAGGTCGGCCGCCCCCTCCCGCCCCCACAAAGCTACGCCCTTGTAGATATCTGAAGTTTGACAAGTTTCATGTTATAACGTTTATATATCAAAATATTATAGTGGCGCTCAGCTAAATGAAGCATTGCAAATGCAGATGGAAGTTCAAAGGCGATTAAATGATCAACTTGAGGTAAGCAATTTCAACAAGCGTAATCTGTTTTCTCTTATTTATTATTATTATTATTATTATTATTATTTTCATTTGTGTAACAAGAGAGAATGATGATGAAACATAAAAACCTTGTTATTTGGAATATAATCGAGACTCGAACTCATCACTTAGATGGGTAGTGTAAAATATAAAACCAGTGGGTTCTATTGAAAAGAGAAAGATTAATTAAATCATAAACGGATACCAAAGTTATGAGTGACCCAAGACAAAGTGAAACGAAGCAAAAGCTTTGGGCCAAACTTTGGCCATAAATTTATAAAAAAAGAAAGAATTATATGTAGGTAATTTAAGGTTTCTGATAGTTGATGGTGAAGTTTGTGGTCAATAATAACATACACACATTATTTAGGAATAATATCATCTAAGCAAAATAATCCATATTTTTTATGACAAGGGCCATATTTAGTTATTCGCTTTGACGCCCCACAATGCTTGATTCGACCCTGATCAAGATGTAACCAAGTTTAATCATTATAAGAATGATTTGATCCGTTGTGGTGAATGACATCGCCAATTCGCTTCCGTGTTCTTTTGTCACCGAACTCTTAGCTGCTGAAACTTTTTACTACTGAAAATACTACCATTTTTTAGACCTTTTGGTTTGCAACAAATTTGTGACCCAGGCATTTTGTAACCAATCGATTTATCGATCACTCTATAGAGAATTTTTAATATAATTTGTGACCGTTTTACGCAACAAAATTATTTTATGTAGCTAGGTTTTTGAACGCTACATGTTGGTGGCTTTAGCGGTTTGCACACAGCTGCACATACTAATTTCAATATGTGGAAGTAGCAATTTGTTTATTACCCAAAAGTATGAACCGGTTTGAGTTTTTTTTAATGGTTACAAAATGTTTTATCTGGGGTTTATGCAACAGGTACAGAAGAACTTGAAACTGAAAATTGAAGCACAATCAAGATTTCTTGAGCAACTCACAGAGAATCACAAATTCAGAACACATATCAACAAAATCAACAAGATGTCTCCAACATCTCTACCATCTCTATGTGATGATTCTGAATCAATCATGAAGGACTACGAATCTGATTCGGAAGTGGACACAAATGAGATGAGATATAGACAAGATAAACGGTTCGCAAAAAGGGCTAGGATTGATGAAGATGATCTTGCATCTACTCAAATATTCAAACATCCTTCACTCAACACTCGAAGTATTATCATTCCAAAAGGTGGTGGTGATTCGTTTCATTCCCAAGACAACATATTTCCATGGGGTTTAGCCTTTTGCCAGTCGCCGTTGATTCCCACTTCGTATAACTCTTTTGGATAGAACGCACATTGTTCGTTCGCTATATATTAAGAATTTGTGCATGTTGTATGGTATTGTACTTTAAATAACCTATCTTCTTATCTTTGTTAATAAGCATGAAATTCAACAAGTATTACTTACTGATCAAGATGTGGTTTTTTTGATACTTGAGACTCCATTTTGAATGATGATCAACATTATTTTTGCGCATTGTGAATTAGTTAGAAAAACATCTGATGATGATCTCAAACCTTATAATCAGAAGTATTTGTTTTCTCGTTTTATTTTATCATTCATAAAAAGGAGATATGCGAGGGAAATCACGAAAATAAATTTTCTTACCAATCTAAAATAAAAAATGAGTTTTAGCACTAAAAATATTCATCCAAAACCAACCCATCAAGCAACGCCAAATAATCCACGGATACCCGCCTGCTAAGGAGGCTAATATTTAGCCGCACTTAAACTATAATAAGTAATATGGTTTACGAAAACAAACAATCAAATCA
Source organism: Helianthus tuberosus (assembly GCA_030545235.1). Classification (NCBI taxonomy): domain Eukaryota; kingdom Viridiplantae; phylum Streptophyta; class Magnoliopsida; order Asterales; family Asteraceae; genus Helianthus; species Helianthus tuberosus. Next base: position 125,605,650 of record CM060352.1, read on the forward strand.
ATATACGTGTAATTAAAGGTCGGCTAAGTTTTAGCCACCGACTAAGATTCAGCCTCCGCTTTTGGCTACTAGTTAAGATTTAGCACTCACTTTACACGTGTATTATTTGGATTCTTTGTTTTCGTGTAGCTCATTGTACTTTTAAAGGTTTTTGTGCCATTTAAATTCTAACCGTCTTAGCTTATGTATGTGTCATTTTCTACTTGATTGCTTTTTAATATGTTTATTTTTGTGTCTTAAAAGTTAATGTCTTTTATTTACATAGTTGTTTTTGTCAAAAATGTCCATTTTGGTGAATTTTTCATATCAATTTGGTACATTTTAGGTATACCTTATATTATTTTAATCATAATATAAATCCCTCGCTATTTTTATTATACATATTGTTTGTTTTTATATTTTTTAGGTAAATAAAAACAACCAAATTAAACAACCGATCCAATGTATGGTAGTTTGAACCGGTTGCTTTTCTTGATTTGTCTTTGGACCATTGGTTATGTATTGGATTAAACATCTGAGCCCACATGTGCATTTGGACTCATAACATTACTCCCCCTCGAAAACCACTTTGTCCACAAAGGTTACAGATCTGGATTTCAATGATTCTTCGACTTATTCGGATTACTCTTCTGATGAAGTTGAAGTTGTTTATTCTAGTTCAGAAACTCTAGGTCATCATGCTTTAATGGCCAAACTAACCGAGGTAAATTCCGAAATCATATATTCTTATCCATTACCACCGTTATGTGCAAAGTGTATTGAAAAAGATGTCAAGATTGAGAGTTTGAAAGTAACAGAATATTGATATATATTTGGAATGTAAATATCCTATGGGATTGTGTAAATCTATTGATTAGAATAGGAGATCATGTATGCATGTATATATACGATTCATTGTGGAATGAAGGAGGCAAGGTTTCAATCCTAATATGGTATCAAACCATTAACAACCCTAACCGATCCTAACCCTATCGGCCTCCCTTCTTCCCCATCTACGCAACTCTGCTTTCTCGCCCTCCTTAATCGACTACATCATGTCGACTCCTATTCACCCTGCTGTTACAGTATCCAACATCAAAGCCCTTATCCCCATCACCCTTGATATCGAAAACGGACATTACACGGCTTGGTCCGAATTATTCAAAATTCACTGCATCTCCTATGATGTCTATTATCACCTTCAGCCAAAGAAAGCCTCTGATGCCTCTTCCTCAACCGACAAAGATCAAGCAAAAGACAAGGTTACTGCATCTCTGTCGTGGGAACGCCTTGACTCCATTGTCTTACAATGGATTTATGGGACGATTTCCACCGATCTTCTCCACACTATCTTGAAGCCCAATACTAATGCTCATGCGGCTTGGACGGCTCTGGAAAATATTTTTCAAGACAACAAGGCCACGCGTACTATTGACCTCAATAACAAGTTTGCTAATACTCGGCTCGAGCAATTCCCTTCCTTGACAGCTTACTGCCAAGCTCTCAAGGTCATATACGACCAACTTACTAATGTTGGTTCTCCCATCACCGAAGAACAACTGGTCCTGCAACTTCTTATGGGGCTTTCGGAACAATATGAGAGCACAGCCACGATTATCCAACAAACCACTCCTTTGCCGGATTTCTATGAAAAACGCTCTAGGCTGTGCATGGTGGAAACACGCAAGGTTAACCAGATTCGTAGCGCGGCTCAGGCCGCCGGTACTGCCCTTGTGGCAACTCCGGATTCTCGAGCTTCATCTTCGTCAGACACGTATGAGAATCGGACCACTGCTAGTCGATATGATAATCGGAATGATTCGGGCCGTGATAATTCCACCCGTGGACGAGGTCGCGGCCGCGGCCGCGGACGTGGTGGCTCCGCCGGTCGGGGTCGTGGCAACTCTTCTCAACAGGCTCAGGTTCCACCCGGGTACCCACAATGGCCGTTCGGCTTTAATCCATGGCCGGCCCATCTCCAAACTTCACTCCTTGGGCTCCCTGGTCACCTGTGCCGCCATGTCCCTACCCTACGGCTCCATCGCGGTCTAATAACAACAATGCAGGCATTCTTGGTCCACACCCGGCACAATCATATGCAGCAAGTTATCCACCCACTGAAGTGGATTAACCGATTTACACTATGGATACAGGTGCAACCTCGAACATGACATCTCTCCCTGACAATTTCTCCTCTTTTTTTAATAATGGCATTTTTAAAAATATACTTGTTGGTAATGGCAACACTATTCCGGTACTTGGACAGGGCAATCAAACACTTAAACCACCTTTTCCACCGTTTAAATTAAATCACGTCTTATATGATCCCTCACTTATTAAAAACTTGATTTTTGTTCGTCGATTTACTTCTGATAATCATGTTTCCATTGAATTTGATCCGTTTGGTTTTATTGTGAAGGACTTCAAGACCCGGACCCCTATCCTACGATGCAATAGTCCGGGGGATCTCTACACACTTGATCCTACACATATTACCAAGTTCACCACACCATCTACTTTTGCAACTATCTCTCAAGACATATGGCATCAACGTCTCGGTCACCCAGGATCAAATTTACTTCAGTCTTTAAAACAATCTCAATTTATTAATTGTAGTACTGTGAAACCAAAGTTTTGTCAGTCATGTGTTTTTTGGAAACAAATTCGATTGCCTTTTCTTGATTCGTATAATACTACTTTTATGCCATTTGATATTATTCATAGTGATCTTTGGACGTCTCCAATTCTAAGTTATGGGGGTCATCGATATTATATCTTGTTCATTGATGATTATAGTAATTTTTTTTATGGCCTTACCCGCTTGCTAACAAATCCCAAGTTTTTTCTACATTGACCTCTTTTGCAAATCTCATTTATACCCAATTTAACCTTAAAATTAAACAATTTCAATGCGATAATGGCCGTGAATATGCAAATTCTTCCTTTCACCAATTTTGTAATCAACATGGCATGCAATTCCGTTTCTCGTGCCCTCACACGTCGTCTCAAAATGCTAAAGCGGAACGCAAAATCCGTACCATTAATAATCTTATTCGTACCATTTTAGCTCAGGCGTCTCTTCCTAATACATACTGGCATTATGCCTTGGAAGTTGCCACATACCTTCTCAATATCCTTCCTAGCAAACTTTTACATTATCAATCTCCCACTCAACGTCTTTATCTCACACGTCCATCGTATGATCACCTACGAATTTTTGGGTGTTTGTGCTTCCCCCTTATACCTTCCACGACTATCCATAAATTCGATTATCGATCTATGCCATGCGTTTTTCTCGGGTATCCATCTAATCATCGTGGTTACAAATGCCTGGACTTAGCCACACACAAAATCATCATCAGTCGCCATGTGATTTTTGATGAAACTACATTCCCGTTTACCGATCGTTCGCCTTCCGACATCCGTTCCTATAATTTCCTTGAGTCATTGGTTAACCCTTTTGTTTGGTCCACTGTTCCTTTAACCACCTCTCCATCTAACTCAAACCCACCTCCTAGCCCACCCCACTTACAACCTCTTGGCCCCAATCCGATTACACCCACTAGCCCAACTGTTTCTCCTCTCGGCCCACTTCACACCCTGAACGGCCAAACTCCAATTTCCACTACACCTTCACATATTAATACCAGCCCACCTTTACATATTCCTGCCAGCCCACCTATCGGTCCACAACCTTTTAATCCACCTTCACCCATTCAATCCTCTCAGCCCAATCTCTCACTTTAATCGGCCCATTCTGATCCCACCACCCAATCGACTGCTACTGTTCACTCAACCTCATCCACTCAACCTTCCAACATACCCTCCTCATCTTCTCAACCTACTCATGATCCATCCCAACCTTCTACTCGCACTATGCGTACTCGCGCCACGGATGGTATCTCCAAACCACGGCGGTTCCTTAATCTTCTCACTACGCCCGTTGCCCCTTTACCCAAAACTCCCAAAGATGCCTTGTCCGTTCCGGAATGGTTTAACGCCATGACCATTGAGTTTAATGCCCTTATTAAAAATAAGACGTGGGAACTTGTCCCCCGACAACCTAACATGAATGTGCTACGCAGTTTGTGGTTGTTTCGTCAAAAATATAGGTCGGATGGTACATTAGAACGGTACAAAGCACGTTTAGTTTGTGATGGGAGTAATCAACAAATTGGGGTGGATTGTGGGGATACTTTTAGTCCGGTTGTTAAACCGGCCACTATTCGTACTGTGTTATCTCTTGCATTGTCTCAATCATGGAAGATTCATTAGTTGGATGTTACAAACGCGTTTTTACACGGTAATTTACATGAGACAGTTTATATGTATCAGCCAATGGGTTTTCGGCATCAACACTTTCCGGACTATGTATGTCGTCTCAACAAGTCTCTTTATGGATTGAAACAAGCGCCACGAGCATGGTACCAACGGTTTACTGATTTTGTTCTCTCTATTGGGTTTCGACAGAGTCATTGTGATCACTCTCTGTTCGTTTATCATCATGGTACTAATGTTGCTTACCTTCTTATATATGTCGACGACATTATTCTTACAACCTCTACAGATCAGCTACGGGATCATCTTATGCGTCTTTTAGGTGCTGAATTCGCCATGAAAGATCTCGGTCCTCTTGGTCACTTTCTTGGAGTTCAAGTCACTCGAAAGGCCAATTCTATGTTTCTCTCGCAACAGCAATATGCAAATGACATTATTGAACGGGCCGGTATGTCTTCCTGTAACCCGGTTGCCACGCCAGTTGATTGCAATCCGAAACTGAGTGCAACATCCAGTCCGGAGTTTGATAATCCAACTCAGTATCGTAGTCTGGCAGGTGCACTTCAATATTTGACATTCACCAGACCTGACATTAGTTACGCCGTTCAGCAAGTGTGTATGTACATGCATTCCCCTCGTATTGATCACTAGAATGCTCTCAAACGTATCATCCGCTACTTAAAGGGCACGTCCTCGTTTGGACTCACTTTGGGCTCCGTTGGTGATTTTTCTGTTCGTGCATACACGGATGCTGATTGGGCCGGGTGTCCCGACACACGTAGATCTACATCCGGGTACTGTGTTTATCTTGGTTCTAATTTATTATCGTGGTCATCCAAACGTCAAGCGGTTGTTTCTCGATCTAGTGCTGAAGCTGAATATAGGGGTGTTGCAAATGTAGTTGCTGAATTATCTTGGCTTCGCAACCTACTATTGGATCTTCACAAACCCATGCATAAGGCAAGTATTGTTTTTTGTGACAATATCAGTGCTGTGTATCTTTCGGGGAATCTCGTTCAGCATCAGCGTACTAAGCATATTGAATTAGACATACATTTTGTTCGTGAACTTGTTCAGCGTGGTCAGGTCCCTGTCTTACATGTTCCCTCCAGATTTCAGATTGCTGACATCTTCACTAAAGGCTTGCCTCGGCTTCTATTCGACGATTTTCGGTCCAGTCTCAACATTCGGCCACCTCTAGCTTCAACTGCGGGGGTGTAACAGAATATTGATATATATTTGGAATGTAAATATCCTATGGGATTGTGTAAATCTATTGATTAGAATAGGAGATCATGTATGCATGTATATATACGATTCATTGTGGAATGAAGGAGGCAAGGTTTCAATCCTAATAGAAAGAACACTCTCAAAATCTTGTTTGTGATATGCAGAGATTACAAGAAGTTTATAACATTTTATACAAAAATGAAAAAGATTTTAAAAATAAAATTAAAGCAACGAACACTAATCTACATTGACTTAAAATGTGTTGAACAAACAAAAAGCCATCAATGCTTATATTGATTAGATAGAAAAGAGGAACGGCTCGTTATCGAACACAAGTTCTGCGATGAAACCAGTTTGACGTGCGGAATCCGTTAAACCGAACTACCGAATTGTAAATATAAACATTTCAAAGCATTATTATCAAGCTATTACAATCAATCGATAACCGGGCAGAGTTTCGTTACAATCGGATTTAATTTTAATAAGCTCTCCTAAGAATGGATCTTGAACTTTTGTGTAACGAGAGAGTTGCACAGTGAACACATGAGCATGAGGCTTTTTATAGGCTTGATCAAGTTGATACGCATGACATCTTGGACGTATGTGTTTCCTATGCAGAAACCCAAAGGTCGCCGGAGTAAACCCAAAGGTCGCCGGAGTGCTCGACGAGAAGGAGTTCATCGGAATAGTGTTAAAGGAGTTCTCACCAGTGTGCCTCGAGTCCTCCTCTCTCCCTATCTCGATCAGCCACCGACTCCATTCGCCTCTGGGACTATTCCGGGCTCTACTTCCCGGTGATTTTCTAGCAACTTCTCGGTGTCGGTTAACCAGATCTTGAGCGCTTAGTAGGTCTGTCATTGGTCGCGGCTATCATTATAGTCCAGGTAGATCGGTACGAATCCTATTAACAGTTTAAAGATTTGTGTTAGTCGGCAGCTGAGCCATGGAGGATTTAGTCGGAAACTATAACGGCTGGGGAAACTATGCTTACCAGAGCAATGAAGATCACCGTAGGCACGTTGAAGATGAATGGCAGACAGCGAAATACAAGGGACGAAGACTTATCAAAGATGGTGGGAGAAATACGAAGCATAATCAGATCGCCGAAACAACCTTCTTCATTGGCAATCTACCCCAACAATGCTCCAGTTTCTTACTTTGGGATGCTTTTGCCAATTTAGGCTCAATGTCGGATGCTTACATACCGAAAAAGAAAGACAAATTTGGCAACACCTTTGGTTTTATACGGTTTAAAGGAGTCAGAGACACTTCTTATCTTCTATCCATGCTGGGTGCAATCAAGCTTGATGGCAAAAGGGTCTATGTTAGTTTGGCCAAGTTTGTTAAGGACTATGGCAGACAGAAAGATACAGTGCAACTTAAGGGGGCCCCATCCAAAAAAAATCCAGCCACTTCAGTATGGAGGAGACTGGGTGAAAATCATGGACAAACTGGTAAATACGTGGATGCTCACAAACCGGCTCAGTACGGGTCATATGCTGAAGCAGTCAAGGGAGCTACTTTACAAGACGCAACGGTTCCGGAGATTCAACCAAACATACATCTACAAGAAGGTCGTGCTTCCCATAATTGGAGAAATAGCACTTTAATCGGATACGTAAGAAACCCTTTCGACTTGAAACACCTGGGTAAGCAACTTAATGACGTCGAGCTGACAGGATTCACCCTGCAATATCTGGGGGGTCTTAGGGTACTACTCAACTTCCCATGTCTAGATAATGCCCTGGAGCTACTAAATAATAAAGAAGGTTTATAGTCAATTTGGTTCTCCGATTTGAAACCTTGGGAGGGCCAACTTCTACCCTTCGAACGTCTAGCATGGGTATCGATCAGAGGAGTACCCCTTCAACTATGGGACCCGAACACTTTCAACCAAATTGGTGAATTAATGGGAAAAGTGATAACGCCATCTTCAGCATCATCAGAAGATTTCGACCCATCTGTGGATAAAGTTTGTGTTCTCACTGGGAGAATAGGTAGAATTAACACCAAATTAACTATATCTTGGGATGGGTTAATACACCACATTTGGATATCGGAGGAGGAACCTTACCAAGTTGCAAATTTTGCTTCCACAACGGAACTTCCGGCGCCGGAAAATGGGCATACCAGAGAAGTGGAAGAGTCAACTGACACCACGGAGGTAAACAAACAGTCACCCTCGTGCATGGAAAAGGGTGGCAAATCATTAAGGAAGAACCTCGAGAACATGTCTCCCTCCCCATCCCAAGACGTCTCTCTCACTCTTGTCGGCAGCCCTAAAGTTGGGGACCCACCTGCTGATAAGGAGACATCTTCTGTGGGGCCATACGATACACCCCCTCCACCGCCACGTTTGAAACCCACTGACCTGTGGGTCAGGAACACTCCTTTGGGCCTACAGAACCTTTTTAATGATGATTCATGTATTGACGACACCCCACCCTCCAAGTTATCTAACCCTAAGCCCACTTTTGATCCAGCCCAAAACTCGGACCACCTCTCTCCTGACCCTTTCAACATCAGAGAACTCTTGATAGAGGAGGAACAAGCACAACAGCAGTTTGACCTAAACAACCCCCCCCCCCCCCCTTACCCCCTGTGGTGTCACCAAACCTCCCCACCCCCTCAAATAATCGCAAAGGCTTTTCCCGTAAATCAAAATTCCGGTTTCCTTCGATGAAAATGAAGGATGCACTGTGGGTCCCTAAAACCACCAATCACTCAAAGAACAAAAGCAGATCCAGCTCCTCAGCTGACTCGGAGAATAGCTCAGCATCGGTCAACACAGAAATTCCACCGGAGATAACAGTAGTTGTACGGAGACTAACCAGACCATAGAGGTTGGAGAACGGCTTGGTTTCAACATGGCAAAAGTTGCTGACCAGTTAAAAAACCCATCTTCCGCTAAGCAGGTGACAAACCATTATCAATGAATTATTTTTCTGCAAATATTAGAGGGGCGGGGTGATTCGTTGAAAGCTACACATATCATGGAACTGAAAAAGAAAAACAACATTGGATTCATCGCAATCCAGGAAACACAATTTACTGACTCCTCCAAATTAAATGTCAGCTCTTTTTGGGGTAATACCCATTTCGAGTCAGACTATGTTGACGCGGCTGGTAGGTCAGGTGGTCTCCTTAACATATGGGACCCTGACATCTTCGTTCGAAAAGGATGCGTTTCAAATAGGTATTTTCTAGCAACATTGGGGGAAATAAAAAGTCTTGGAGTTCATATAAACATTGTCAATGTTTATGCCCCCCATGACCCCACTCTAAAAAAGAATATGTGGTTAACTCTCAACAATCTAACAAGCTCCTCCACGGGTTGTTGGATTCTTCTCGGCGATTTCAACTGCGTTCGGGAACCATGGGAACGGAAAAACTCCATGTTTAACAAGCATACAGCAGAGGATTTCAACAGTTTCATTCGATCTGCAGCTCTGTCAGAATATGCAATGATGGGGTGCTCCTTTACACACAGGTCTGACGATGGAAAACGCCTCAGCAAAATCGACAGAATTCTTGTATGTCATACTTTCCTGTCCAACTGGCCCTCCGCGACTCTGACAGGGTTACCCAGGTATCGGTCTGACCATCGTCCTTTACTCTTAACCTGTTCAGTTAATAAATTTGGTGCCCCCCCCCCCCCCGTTCCGTTTTTTTAACTCTTGGCTAAAAGAGGAGGACCTTGAGAAATTGGTTATAGATAGCTACACAAAAGTTATACCATTTGGTCCCCCGGACAGACTTTTAGCGGAACGCTTGAAAGCCATTAAAGCTACCATGAAACCTTGGTCGATGAAATTAAAGAATGATAACAAGGAAGTTCTTGCTGAACTTCTGAGAAAAGTAGAAATGTTGGACACGAAGGCAGAAATCGACATATTAACATAAATTGAAATTCAGAACCGTGACGCATGGATTAAACGCATCGGTGAAATTGAGGGGCAGAATCTAGAGGACCTCAAGCAACGAGCAAAAGTGAAATGGATTGAAGACGGCGATGTGAACTCTTCTTTTTTCCAAGGCATTGTTAAAGGTCATCAAAAATACAATAGAATAAATGGACTGGTGTTCGACGGGGTATGGGTTTCACAACCCGATGCTCTCAAAGAAAACATAAAAGAGTATTTCGAAGGGCTTTTCACCGAGACAAACTATAACAGACCCGAGTTCAGAAACGATGGCTTCAAAACACTCTCATCTCCTCAGGCCTCGACTCTGGTAAAACGATTCTCTTTAGAAGAAATAAAAGAGGCAGTGTGGGAATGTGGGGGAGACAAAGCACCAGGACCTGACGGTCTCACTTTCGCCTTCCTAAAACAATTCTGGTCAGTTTTCGAGGCTGATTTCTTTGCTCTTCTTGATTATTTTTATGTACACGGTAAACTAAACAGGGGATGCAACTCAAGTTTCATAACACTTGTGCCAAAACTCACCGGTCCACAACTCATTAAGGATTTTCGACCCATTAGCTTAATTGGGTGCATTGCAAAAGTTATCTCCAAAATCCTAGCAAACAGACTGAAGCAAGTTATCGGCCATCTTGTCAGTGACACACAAACGGCATATATAGAAGGTAGGAGCATACTTGAGGGCCCACTCATCATGAATAAACTGGTTTCATGTAGCAAAAAAAGTAAGAAGAAAATGCTTCTCTTCAAGGTGGATTTTGAGAAAGCGTTTGACTCTCTCAACTGGGATTTTCTTGATTCCATACTCGCTCAAATGAACTTTCCCGCTCTTTGGAGGAAGTGGATTAGGAGCATTCTATCTTCTTCTAGAACTTCCGTATTGGTGAACGGATCACCGACACTAGAATTCAATATCCAAAAAGGAGTCAGACAAGGCGATCCCTTGTCTCCACTGTTATTTATACTCGCCATGGAAGCTTTACATGTGGCATCGTCCAGCGCCGTAGTACAAGGCATATTCAAAGGGGTAAAATTGCCAAACAATGGTCCAACTTTATCACACTTACTCTATGCAGACAACGTCTTATTTGTCGGCGAGTGGTCCGAAACAAATTGCAAGAATCTTGCCAGAATCCTAACTTGTTTCCATCTTTCCTCCGGGCTCAAGGTCAATTACAACAAAAGTCATCTCTTTGGTGTGGAAGTATCATCATCTGATATTGCACATATGGCGTCGTTATTGCACTGCTCCACTGGCTCATTGCCGTTCACATACCTTGGTCTACCCGTGGGTGCCAATATGAGTCTAATAAAAAATTGGAAACCAATAGTCGAAAGATTTGAAAGCAAACTATCCGCTTGGAAAGCCCGAACACTCTCCTTCGGTGGAAGACTCACCTTAATCGAAGCTGTCCTAGGTAACCTCCCCACATACTTTTTCTCACTATTTTGTGCACCTTTGCAAGTCATAAAGCAATTGGAACGCATACGTAGAAAATTTCTTTGGGGGGGTAGCCTGGATAATAACAAAATTAGCTGGGCTCCCTGGTATAAAGTGGTTGGCCCAAAAGATGAAGGTGGGCTGGGAATTGGTAGTCTAGCATCCATAAACAAAGCACTTATGGTTAAATGGAGTGTTAGATTCAAAAATGAAACGCACATGTTATGGGCACGAGTTATAACGGCTGTTCACATCGGGCCTAGATGCAAATCCAGCATACCACTAAAAAGCACCATTAGTGGAGTCTGGAAATCTATTGTGAACATGGGTAGAGTCTCACATAACCCATCTGTACAAATAAAGGAAAGACTGATCCCGAAATTGGGGATCGGGGACAAAACACTGTTCTGGCTCGATGTTTGGGTGACAGACAAACCTCTTTGTGACATTTTTCCAAATTTATACGCCTTGGAAACAGAAAAAAGATGCACCGTTCAGCAGCGTTACACTACCTCGAGTGAAAGAATTTCATGGATTTGGGCCAGCTCCAACCCACTGTCAAGCCCGGAACGTAAGCTTGAGTGGGAGACTTGCAGCAGTTCGTTACCAACTGTTGGTCTCAGCCAAGTCCCAGATCGTTGGATATGGAAACATGCTAAAACCACCGGAGACTTTACGGTACAAGCTTTAAGATCCGAGCTTGACCATATCATCTGTATCCCTGAAACGAAGATTCTAAACTGGTTGCACTGGATTCCAAAAAAAGTAAATTGTTTCTTATGGCGTGTCGTTCTTGATCGCATCCCTTCCAGAGAAGCCCTCATTGCAAGACGCATCACACTCCCCTCCAGTAGCTGCGCTTTCTGTGACCACTCTCTCGAATCTACAGGCCACCTTCTTGTCACATGTGAGTTTGCTCAAAACATATGGACCGTGATATTCCAGTGGCTAAAGATCCCACTGCCCCGCTTCTTGATAAGCATCGTGCAACTCTTCGAACATATCTCCGCGTATAAGACTCATAAACCCCTGAAGAAAGCAATTTGGACCATAGCGGCTGCAACATGCTGGAAGCATATGGAGATCGAGAAACGATTTCATCTTCAAGAAAAAACCCCCTAATCTTTCGAAACTGATCGGCGATATCAAGGCATTATCATACCTTTGGCTGGACTTCAGAAATTAAATTGGGAGAAACGGAGAGGTTTCAGTTTCACAGATTTTCCCTTGTAACATGTTGTAGCCTTGCTGCTACTTCTTTTGTGTTTTTTCTTGTTCCTGTATGTACTGTTTTTGGCTTGAGCACCTTGCTTTAGCCTCTTTTCTAATGATATCGCCTTCTTTCAAAAAAAAAATGTGTTTCCTATGCGGATGACTTCATTCGCATGACATCAACCTACCATGCACCATCATTCTCACGTAACACTATGGTGTAGTGTGTGTATGACTTGATTTAATATTCTTGGTCAACTAATGAGTCCAACAGCCTTTTATGGTTGTCACTAACTCACCTTTTAAACCCTTTCTAAACACTATATATTCTAATTCCTAACTTAACGAAACCTACCGAAACCTCTGTCCGATACACACACTTACAGACACAGACTCAAGACTTTTATACGCATTCTTATATTTTTAGATTTTTAATTAAGGTTGTTGATCCCAGATAACAATGTTCTTTAACTAAATTTGGCAAGTGATTTCAACAAGTATGAAAATGATGTGCGGAAATAGAAATCAAACTTTTAAGAAAGGGATTTTTACATATTTCCCCCTCCTAAGCAGCTTTATTACATATTTCCCCAACCCATAAGTTTAATTACATATTTCTCCTTCCTAAAGAAGCCTTATTACATATTTCCCCAATCTCTAAATTCTTATTACATATTTCCCCAATCTCTAAATTTAATTACACATTTCACCTTCGTAAACCTCATATATTAAATATTTATCCATTTCATTAAAATACTCTTATACAATTACTATTTTACCCCTAATGAGTTTATTAAGTAAATAACTACAGTATACATTAAAAAGGAAAAATTACAAGTTTTGTCCTTTATCTTTACAGTACTTTACAGGCGGTGTCCTTTTTTTCAAATGTTGACAGACGGTGTCCTTTAGTAGGTATTTTGTTACACGTCTTGTCCTTTAGCCCTAACCCAGTTAGGTTTTTTTGTTAAGTCTGGTCAAACAGGGGTATTTTAGTCTTTCTACCTATTTATTTATAAATCTTTTTAATAAAATAAAACAAAAAGAATTTGAGTTCACCCTCATCAAAATTATCAGAGTTCACCCTCATCAAAATTCATCAACCGGTGCAAGATTCAAATTCGAGTGTGTAGAGATTACCTTGTTTGGATCTCTATGCGGTTTCGATTGTGCAGGGGAATGAAAGGGTTGATCAAACTGGATTCGAAACCTTAAATCATTCTTCATCAAAACATGCCTGCACTCTTTCTCTCTAAATTCTCTCTTTCTCTCTCCTCTTTCTATCACAAGCTCTCTCTATCAAAAGCTCAATGGTGGGGAAGGGGTGGATGATAATGGTAGAGACGATGGCGGCGGTGGATGATAATGGCGAGGCGGTGGCGGATGATAATGGTGGAGGCGGGTTATGGTTATTGGAGGCGGTGGTGGATCAACAAAATTCGGAGTTGCAGGTTGTTGGTTATTAAGTTGCAGATCTAAACAAATTATTGGTTATTACTTGTCCGGATGGTACAGATCTGAACAGATGGTTGTGTTGAAATTAAGTTGCAGGTCATGGTTATTGGGGTTAGGGTTCCGATGGTGGTTGCAGGGGGGAGCGACGGTAGAGTTGGTGTTTGCAGTGGTGTAGGTGGTGGTTAGATGGTGAAGACGGCGGTGAGATTCTAGATGAGCTTCCAGCCAACCTTGAACTTGATGGGCTTTCCTTGTTCGATTGACTTCTACTAGCCTCCAATACTGCATTTGAAGTTACAAAAGGGTTTCTAGAGGTCTTCTTTTTCAGTTGAATCTTGCGACCATGGCACAGTGGCTTCAATTCCAGTAAGGAGATTAATCAAAAAGGGATTGCAACTTCAAATGAACATCGTCAAAAACAAAATCATTTAAATCAAAATAGTTACTTGATTTTGGGTTAAAGCCCTTAGAAACATTTGGGTTTGAGTGTTGACCATGTCATAGTCAAAGTACCCTGGTCATCTTTAGCAAGAATATATAAGAATTCTTTACAAACTAGTCCCTAAACATAAGTTTTTTACACAATAGTCCCTAAAGAGATGAAATGACAACAATGCGCTCATGTGCAAGGCACATGACCAAATTTAATCAAAAATTCTAACTGGGTTTGGCCTAAAGGACAAAATTTGTAACAAAATACCTACTAAAGGACACCGCCTGTCAACATTTGAAAAAAAGGACACCGCCTGTAAAGTACTATAAAGATAAAGGACAAAACTTGTAATTTTTCCTATTAAAAATACTCTTATACAATTACTATTTTACCCCTAATAAGTTTATTAAATAAATAACTACGGTATATTTCCTAGCTTCAACTTTGAACCCGGATAAAAAACATTCGTTTTGGTGCTTCGTCTTGAGCGGCAAATCAAGAACACAAAGGTTTATTTATTTTTAGTTGCTTTTGAGCCATAGTCCACGGAATTGACCTATAAGAATGGATGGTTTAAAAAATATATATATATATTTGTTAAGATAACGCATTTCGTGATTGATGAAGATAAAGTGACGCTATCATTTTTATTTAATTAATGGTTACAACTTATAAGATAAACCCTTTTTTAAGTTTGGGAGGCAAGTACATAATGATTTGATTAATATTATTTATTTTATTTTTTTTAATTTAAAAATAAATAAAAATATCCGGGTTCAAAGGTGAATCTAGGAAATATGCTGTAGTTATTTATTTACTAAATTCATTAGGGGTAAAATAGTAATTCTATAAAAGTATTTTTAATGAAATTGATAAATATGTAATATATGGCGTTTAGCAAGGTGAAATATGTAATTAATTTTAGAGATTGAGGAAATATGTAATAAAAATTTAGAGATTGGGGAAATATGTAATAAGGCTTCTTTAGGAAGGGAAAATATGTAATTAAATTTATAGGTTGGGGAAATATGTAATAAAGCTGCTTAGGATGGGGAAATATGTAAAAATCTCTTTAAGAAACACAACTACAGAATTTTGAAGTTTATATCACTTTGAACCATGGTTTACAAGGTGATTGTGAGGTTATTGGCTAATACAAACGAATACTTTAAGAATTCTGTAATGAAGAGCAATGAAGTTTTTGTTGTATGTAATGAATGTTTGGCTTAACTCATCCTCATCCCCCCTTCGGTGTAGGTTTATCTATTTATAAAGAAGTTTTGACTTGAATAAACATTTGTTTATTCGTGCACTTGTCTGTATAAAGTAACTTTTTAGCATATTCACTGAATCTATCCAAGGTCAACTTGCTAATTTACTATGATGGCAGAGCCTTATCGATCTTGGGCTCACCACTTCCCAACCACTTGCGCAAATGCAATACTTGGCTTTTCTTACCTGAAAACATAAGAGTCTTTTGAGGTTTATGTGGAAAACTGGGTTGGCTAGAATAGAAAAACTTCAAACTAAAAAAAAGTTCACATTTTTATATAATTATGGCGTTAAATACGATTGCAAAACAATAATTTTTTTTTTTGTTTCATAATCAATTTTTTTGGATAAAAACAGTTATAAGGTTGCATGATATGTGTGACTTTGACTCATTTTACTTGTTTTGGTTTTAAGTGATTATATTTTATGAGGAAATTACGAAATTGGCCAAGACCAGAGTTGATTTACGAAATTGGCCACCTCATGCGTCCTTGGAGCGGCGCATCACGGATTCAAATGTGCGGGATGCGTCTTTCAACCATGGGATGCGTCTTTGAAGCAAAACCCAATAAAAAATAGACATGGGCCACGGGATGCGTCCTTGGAGCGAGGAATCATGCACGGGATGCGTCGAGCAAGTTTTTGAAGTGTCCGTCGAGGTTTCCGGTTAGTTGCAGGTTTCCGGCGACTTTTCCGACGACTTGCAGGTTTTCGGCGAGATGCAAAAACCAAATGTATCCAATTTTTTTTATGACTGTTTAGAGGGGAGAGTAACTTGCCCAACACAAGTTGATTTACAAACTTACTAGCGATTGGTGCTTGCTTCTTCTACTCTTTCCCACTGGTGCTTAATTTGTTGAAAAAAAAAATATAAACTTTCAAAAAAAGGCCTAAGCGAGTGAGATCTCTTGTGATGTGGGACGAGAATCTTCGAAGGGAAAATTTCGCCAGAAACCTGCAATTCGCCGGAAAACTCGTCGGACGCATCCCGACACTTCAAGACGCATCCCGGTACTTTAAGACGCATCCCGTGCACTTTCAGACGCATAGTCAGTGAATTATTTCCAAAGACGCGTCCCGTGGACTTCCAGACGCATCCGGCGCATTTGAATCCGTGATGCGCCGCTCCAAGGACACATAAGGTGGCCAATTTCGTAAATCAACTCTGGTCTTGGCCAATTTCGTAATTTCCTCTATTTTTATTTGGTAAGTGTGATCTATTAGGACAAAAAGGATAACCCAAAATTACTTATTCATTAGTAAATAGATCATAGTAATCACATTTTTTGGATAAAAACTGTTATAAGGTTGCATGATATGTGTGACTTTGACTCATTTGACTTTGTTTTGTTTTTATCTGAATTTTTTGATTTGGGTCAGTCTGATCTATTAGGATTGTCTCAAAATTACGTATTCATTAGTAAATAGATAAAAGTAATCATGTCTAATTTCATGAGTTAAGGACTTGTTATATGATGATTTATTCATCCAAGTTTTGAATATGAAACATAATAATTTCATAGTAAATCTCACCTCATCGTAATAATCTTCGCCCTTTAAGAGGTATTTTTGGATCTTAACACCGTCTTCAGTCTTGTTTTCCCAATGGTCAAGAAGTACTTCGCGAATGTAGCCATGAACACCACCGGAAAAGAAGACTAGGGTGGTTCGTATGGATGGGGAAGGAGCACCTAGCAACCCTATATATGGCTATAAAAACTTAAATTGTCATACTAATTAACTTATTAGAAATATATAAAAATAATACTAATGAAACTATTTTTCATGAAAACTATATATAAAAGATTATTACTATCTATACAATCAAAAAATTATATTGGCACCTAGTATACGGATCATATACAAGTATACGGCCCGTAACAGACACATTACACTGGTTCCGTAGACACACATAAGAAAATATATCATGCAACTAAGGATATAAAATTAAGAAAATATATCATGCAACTAAGGATATAAAATTATTTCGACATAATAACGATGCTCTAACACAATCAAAAATCTATCTAAATCTACCACTTGTCATGTTTATAGCTTTTCATTTGAAAAGACACTATAAAAAAAAGTCCATTTAGTAGCACACACTTGTAATGACGTTTAGCTTTTGTGTCACTAACGAGTTCACGCTAACCCGCGCGTTGCGGCGGGATGTTGATTGTGAATGTTTTTAATATTAGTACATGAGATATTAAGATTCTTAAAGTTTACTTTTTCTAATTTGGTTTTTAATATAGTGATTATAATAAAGTTTAACCCTTATTTTGAAACAAAATGCCAAATAAGGTTGTATGATGTATCCTTTAGAAAACATTTTCATTCAAAACACATTAGGTGTGTATAGGTGTACATATATAAGTTGAAAGTAAAAATGACATGCGTTTTTTTGAAATTGTATTTAAAAGTTAAAACCTAGACATCTCACAAAATAGATAGTGCCAGTTGATCTCATAGAAAGTTAAAACCTATGACATCAAATAATCATATATGGTACCTATTTGCCCATCAAAAGTCAAAACCACCATGTACTTTACCGCATTTCCACTTTTAAAAACTGTGTACTGCATTCAAATGTGTATTGCATTTGTTGAAGTAAAACCAATAATCAGGATCCCCGCCCTATTCACGGTTACATAAGGGTGTACCTATTTGCACACCAAAAATGTGTTTTTTGTCTTATATGCACACCATGCAGTGTCGAGCTGTGGCCAAAGCGTGGCGTTTTGGTCCGGTCAACCAGACAAAGACTGACGGGTGTCTGACGGGTCTGTTGACCGGACCAAAACGCCGAGCTTTGGCCGCGTTTTGGTCCTGTCAACCAGACAAAAGACTGACACCCGGTCTGGTTGACAGGACCAAAACGCAACCAAAACTCGGCGTTTTGGTCCGGTCAACAGACCCGCCAGACACCCGTCAGTCTTTGTCTGGTTGATCGGACCAAAACGCCGCGCTTTGGCCACAGCTCGACACTGCAGGGTATGCACATAGGACAAAAAACATCTTTTTGGGTTGGCTATCTACACACTTGGTGTGTAGATAGTTTGAGCATTCCATTAAAACCATTTTAAAATGGAATATTGGATTTTAATAATCGTAACTATTCGTCGTTTGCTGCCAACAGTTCCAACTTTAAAAATAACCACTGGCAGTCCTAACTTTTAACATATTGGCCTCCAATAGACCCTGACTAATAGAATCCTGACGCCGTTAGTCTCCGGTCGCTGGAAAAACGTTTTTTGTCTGGAAAACTCATTTTTGGCCGGAAAACTCAACATTTTTGTCCCGAACCTCTTTGTAACCTTATTATGGGCCTTTGGGAACCTTTTTTTAGCAAAGGCCCTAATTATTAAAGTCGCCGGAAAACTCCTTTTTCGTCGAAAAACTTCTTTTTCGCCTCAACTTTTTTGCCGGAAAACTCAACATTTTCGTCCCAATCCTCTTTGTAATCTTAGATCGGACCTTTAGAAACTTTTTTCTGGACAGAAACGGTTTTCCGGCGACCGGAGACTAACGGCGTTAGGGTTCTGTTAGTCAGGGTTCATTGGTGGCCAATATGTCAATAGCTGGGACTGTCAGTGGTTATTTTTGAAGTTAGGACTGTTGGCGGCCAACAACGAATAGTTGGGATTATTAAAATCCAATATTCCTTTTAAAATCTCAAACACTAAATCACAATATGATACAACCCTCACTCACCACCACAACCTTTCACCACCAACCTGGTCGCCAAATCAAACCCAGAAATTTTATTCACTTCAAAACCTCAAATCTCGTCGATTAAAGCCATCACCACCACCACCACACTTGTTGCAGACTAAAACACACCATCATAAGAGGCGACCCGGGTTGGAAGCGTATCTAGTCACCCTAATAGGGTGTGACGATTTGGTCGACGATGAAGCGGTGGGTTTAGGATGAAACAACGGTTTGAAAAAGAAGAGGAAGACAACGGTGTGCAACATTCATCTCTATGGTTTAATACTCTGACGTACCCTTTCATTTGTTTATCTTAACGCCTGTGGTAACTTGTTCCATGTAATTTAGGAAGTTGCCGTTGTATGATATTCTTTGAGGAATTGTCTAATGTTGATACCATGTTATGTCTTGGATTTTCAGAATCTTCCGCATGTTCTGCTCTTATTTTATTGATTTTATGATCTGATTCTTGAAAAAGTTTTTCTTTGATATGATGAACGGAAACCAAGAAATCTTTCATTCCGGATCAAGATTGGAAGTTCTTGTTTGATCGAGGTTTAAAAAAAAAAACTTGTAGAAAACTTTCTTGATTTTGATTTTATATAATTCCTCTATTCTTTGTTCTTGATCCGCGGTAGGATCTGTACCACTTTGAAGCACATACGATATGATCAACCAAATTAAAATTGTATGTGTGGCTTTGTGTTTATATTTTGGATTTGGTATAACCGCTAACCAGAAGTTCATGACGGTTTACAATAGACATATCTGTTCACATATGACCGACATAAATAAAGACACCCCGTGTCTTTAACTTAAAGAGGGTGTTTGTATGGACACGACGGTTACATAAGTAGATCGTAACTTAAGTTACTTTTTGTATTGTTATATAATTTAGGTTTTAGTGGCACTTTACGTATGCCACATTTGCTTAACACACATTTTTAGTAGCATTTAGTTCTTATGACACTAAGTTAGAGTTTTAGTGGCACTTTCCATATGCCACTAAAATTTTTAATAACTTTTAATGGTACTTTACATATGCCACTATTTTCTAAGTGCTTCAAAATTCTAAAATCTTCTATTTTCCCTCCTTGAAGCACTTTAATAAAGCTAGATTTAATTTTCCCCGTGTTGCAGGGTCAGGATTTTATAGTGATTTAAGCGTACTGAATTTCTATGGCCCTATATTATCATTAATTGTACATCATTGTTCGTAATCGACTAGCGATGTGCCTAAAGGACCATCAATGAGCCCACTGAATTTAAATTACGATAGTTTCAGTTTTAAAATAAATATATATTTCCCGTTTAATTGATTTATAAAATCTTTTTTTTTTTTGCATACATTATTTTGGTTTTCCTCTAAATATGATTTAACCTTTAAATTTTTATGCAATAAACTAGATAAATAACACAATAAAGAATTTATATATTTAAAATTTTAAATTAATACAATAAAAAATAAAATATTTAAAATTTGAAATGAAGATTAATATTTAGATAAATGGAAATATGAAATGTGTAAAATAATTGATTTAAATTTCTCAAAGTTAACTTTTTAATTGGGTTCTGATTCTTAAAACAAAAATTGGGCGGCAATTTGGATTGAAACATTTTATTTTCCCTCTTTCTCATTATCAAACGACTTGTTCAATAGCTAGAAGGATTCAAGCGCCGGTGATCGAAGGGATACCTAGGACGACCATAAGGGTTACGATTGGTTAATTTAGTAATTGAATTAGGTTTTCATACTTGAGTAGTCTCAAAACCACGTTATTCTTCAACCTCCTTCTCACCCTCATCGTCTCCGTAACATCTTCTTCAAACCCTACCAAATCACCATCATCTTCACTCTTATCCACATCGTTAACCACTGCTAACTCCGTCCTCACCCACCACGGCTTCCCAATTGGTCTTCTCCCCACCAACGTCTTCTCATACAACCTCAACATCACCACCTGCGAGTTCTCCGTCGACCTAGGAACTCCCTGCCGCCTCATCCTCCCCCCTGACAACTATCTCGCCACCTATTCGAAGAAAGTCACCTGCAAGATCGTTGAGAATCGGATTGTCGAACTTAAAGGGATTAGGGTTAGGGCATTTTTCCAATGGTGGGGGATTACTGGAATTAAAATTAATTGTGGTGATCTTGTGTTTGAAGTTGGGAAGGTGACTGTTAAGTATCCGGTTAAGAATTTTGATGAGAGTCCTCAGTGTGAGGGTAAAAAAACACTCTTCTTCTTGAAAGTTATATGCCACACCCCAACCGATGGCGGAAACATCGGGGCGTGGCACTGAGCGAAACAGATTGTCCAGAAGTTTCCATAACAACTGAAATTACCAATTATTTAAAGCAACATGTCCCATACCATGTCATAAAAGATAACATAATTATTACAGACAAGATCTAGTCAAATTGTTCTGTTCCGACAACTCAGATTTCTATTACAGACACTTTATTGTTGATCTAAGTCTTTCCTAGCCTCGATTTCATAGCAAGCAAAGCATGTAAACATCCTAAGCACCTGCCACAAACGTTAAAGTAAAAGTCAATACATATAGTGCAAAGGTGAGCATACAAGTTTAATAGCTATAATAAAGTTCGAAATCGTTTACGCATAACCAGCACGTACACAGAATGAAATGAGGCATGTTAGTTATCGACATGAACCCATCGATACCAATGACTGCGGGTTGACTGCCCAAGGCAGTTCGCGATACACACTCACCACTGTGAGCCATGTAACTAATTGTCCTTAACAACCCCTGAATGAACAGGTGCTGAGTCCAAACTAATAGTACTACCGTTGCTAAGGCAGGTAGACAGCATTCCATGTGTAAACATAATAAACAAGCATTCATTTAGTCACGTAATACATGCAGTAACGGTTAGCGTTTAAAGTATTTGCGAAGTGTGTTCGATGTGATTTAGAATAAGTAACGTATGTAACACTTAAAAGTGCACAAAGCAAAAAGGGTTCGAGTATACTCACAGCGATTAGTGGATTGAAGGGAGCGCTTAGAGCGGGAATTAGCCTGAACATATTGATAGCATAGCGATAAGCGACACGTAAAATAAAACGAGAGACAGTGGTTCGAACAACAGTCCGATCGGTTAGCCGGTCGCTCGGGTGACAGTCCGCTCGAATAGTCATCCGATCGGGTGACCTTTCGAGTGGATTGTTCCTTCCTTTGGGAAGGATGTGTTTATGTATGATGGTTTGACTTTTGAAATTTTCGTTGTAGCATTTTGAAAACTTAGGAGTAACCCTACCTTTCAGGTCGATCGATCGAACGATCGTTCGATCGGTCAGCAACCCGATCGGTTGGACACTTTAGTGGGAACAAGTTCTCAGTAGTTTGTCACTCGATCGGATGGTAGTTCGATCGGGTGGCAACTCGGGTGCATTGAACATGTTGAAAATCGTTTAAGTATTGAAGTCTGATCATTACATGGTTAAGTGGTAGTCCGATCCGGTGGTAATCCGATCGGGCAGCACTTCATTCAATGTTCATCCCTCAAAGTTTGAAAATAAAAGTTGAGTGTGGGGCCAGGGTGCAAGTCGATCGGGTGACCACCCGATAGGGTGACAATTCGATCGAACATCAGTCCGATCGGGCGGCACTCCGATCTGGTGTCCCGGTCTTTTTTTTCCTTGGTCATTTGATAGCTTGTCGTTTTATCGAGATGTTTTGATAACGTGTTAAGCAACAGAAACCTCGTTAATACTTGGTACGCCTGATCGGACAGGAATCACCCAAATCCGAATAGTTAACTGTTCGAGACGGTGTTCCATGTTTTACCCGAAATCGGTAGTCTTGTGGATAGAATCCAGATCTTGAACCAACACAACCACAAGAATGAGTAGAAAGTTGGTACAAGCTTCGATTCTATCGATTTTGAGTGCATTGAGTGTAAAAGAGTTGAAAGAAAGTTGGAAAACCATCTTTCAATCCTTTTTCACCTTGAACATGTTTAGATCTACGAAAGATCTTTGTTTATTGGTGTGGAAATCGTTCAGATCTAAGTTGTTCTTTGGTGGATTGAAGTCAAAACATGAGTTCTCAAGAACACCATGATGACATCATCCGAGAACACCTCAAATCTAGTGATTTCTCGGTTAAAAGTTAAGATTCAAAGGATAGAAAGGTGTAGGCGAGCGTTGCGATGCGATAGAGTTTCTAGTCAAATTACTTTTAATCCCAACTAATATATCTAAGATACAATCATCCTACTTTTCCTGCATTTAGCATTTGCGATTCGATTGCGATAGTGTTGCGATTTCGTTTCGATTGATCACTACATAAACACAAATAACCATGCACAAGTAACACATAAAAGGGCACACACATATAAAACAATAACCAAAACGCGTAAGTTCGAGTTGCGAGTGCAATAAGCGATAAACATGCGATAAATAGCGATTAAACCTCGATTATTAATAATTACTCCACATAATACAACTAACGCAAGAAAATAGATAGATTCTCTATAAGTCAAAGAAGCCAAAACAGTCAAACTTGACTTTGACCATGACTTTCGAAACACGGGGTGTTACAGCCTCCCCTTCTTAAGGGAATTTCGTCCCGAAATTAGGCCGAAGACGTAACAAACAACTGCGGGTACTTCGCCTTTATGTCACTTTCGAGTTCCCAAGTGAACTCTTCGCCTCGTTTGCCTTCCCAGCGAACCTTCACAATGGGAATGCGTGAGCGTCTGAGCTGCTTGGTTTATCGATCCAT
This sequence comes from Helianthus tuberosus, assembly GCA_030545235.1. Classification (NCBI taxonomy): domain Eukaryota; kingdom Viridiplantae; phylum Streptophyta; class Magnoliopsida; order Asterales; family Asteraceae; genus Helianthus; species Helianthus tuberosus. Next base: position 125,629,333 of record CM060352.1, read on the forward strand.
GATCTCGACAGGCTTTTCCACGAAGTGTAATGTTTCATTCACTTGAAGGTCTTCTAATGGAACGTGTAAATCATGCTCAGCTAGACACTTTATGAGGTTTGAGACGTGGAAAGTCGGGTGGACGTTGCTAAGTTCCTCCGGTAGTTCGAGTCTGTAGGCCACTTTACCGAACCTTTCCAGAATCTTAAAGGGTCCAACGTATCGAGGCGCGAGCTTTCCTTTCTTGCCGAATCGGACCACACCTTTCCAAGGTGAAACCTTTAGGAGTACGTAGTCACCAACGTTAAATTCAAGGGGCTTGCGTCGTCTATCGGCGTAACTTTTCTGACGACTCCGAGCTTTCACTAGATTCTCTCGAATCTGGAGGATTTTGTCAGTCGTTTGTTGCAATAGCTCAGGACCGGTTAATTGCGAGTGCCCGATCTCGTGCCATACAATAGGCGGTCGACATCTTCTTCCATACAATGCCTCAAATGGTGCCATTTGAATGCTGGTATGATAACTGTTATTGTACAAGAATTTGACTAAAGGTAAGTATGCGTCCCAATTACCACCGAAATCTATGACACACGAACGGAGCATGTCTTCAAGAGTACGAATCGTTCTCTCAGTCTGACCATCGGTTTGAGGGTGGAATGTGGTACTTAAATTGAGCATAGTATCGAGATCCATTTGAAACATCTCCCACAGGCGCGAGGTAAACCGAGCATCACGGTCAGAGATGATGTCGCGAGGCATCCCAAATCGACAAATGATCTCATCGACTTAGATTCGGGCTAATCTTTCTACCTTGTAGTCTTCCCGTATTGGCAAAAAGTGAGCAGATTTGGTTAAACGGTCGACGACAACCCAGATGCTGTCGTGACTTGCTGGTGTGCGTGGAAGTTTCGTTATAAAGTCCATAGCTATGCTTTCCCACTTCCACATAGAGATTGGGGGTTGCTCAAGCAAGCCAGAGGGTCTTTGATGTTCAGCCTTGACTCTCGAGCAAGTCAGGCACTTCCCAACGTATAGAGCAATATCTCTCTTCATACCCGGCCACAAGTACTTGTAGCGAAGGTCCTGTTACATCTTATCGGCACCGAGGTGAATAGAATACCGAGATTTGTGGGCTTCGACCATTAAAATATGTCGCAAATCGGTCCGTTTAGGGATCCAAATTCGGTCTAGACAATGGAAAATCCCATTCGACTTATTCACTAGTTGGGCTCCATCGTGGTAGATTCTCTCCTTCTGAAGTGTGCATTCAGTAAAGCATGCATGTTGGGCTTCGCGGATAAGGGTTTCGAGATCATACAGGGCTTGAAAATTACGGGCGCTATGCAAATAGCTCCGTCTGCTGAAGGCGTCGGCAACGACATTTGCTTTGCCAGGATGATAACGGATCTCACAGTCGTAATCCGTGAGAAGTTCAACCCATCGGCGTTGACGCATATTAAGTTCTTTCTGGCTGAGGATGTGTTGTAGGCTCCTATGATCGGTGAAGATCGTACACTTAGTACCATACAGGTAGTGTCGCCAAATCTTCAGCGCAAAAACAATTGCACCTAGCTCGAGATCGTGGGTTGTGTTGTTCTTCTCGTGGATCTTGAGCTGACGAGACGCGTAAGTGATAACCTTGTCTCGTTGCATGAGAACACAACCAAGCCCAAGGTTTGAGGCATCGCAGTAGACAACAAAGTCATCGTTTCCGTCGGGTAGAGTGAGAACGGAAGCATTGCAAAGCATATGCTTGAGGGTTTGAAAGGCAATCTCTTGTTTAGTTCCCCAAACAAAAGGCTTGTCCTTGTGCGTGAGAGAAGTGAGCGGCACGGCGATCTTAGAGAATCCTTCGATAAATCGACGATAATAGCCCGCCAGTCCGAGAAAAGAACGGACTTCAGTCGGGTTCTTAGGTGTAACCCAACACTTGACAGCTTCGATCTTCGCGGGGTCAACGTGAATACCTTGACTATTTACAATGTGACTGAGGAATTGAACCTCCTCCAGCCAAAATTCACACTTGGAGAACTTGGCATAGAGTCGATTCCCTTGTAGTAGCTCGAGAATCAAACGTAGATGTTGCGCGTGTTCGGCTTTCGACTTGGAATAGATCAAGACAACGTCGATAAACACGATGACGAAACGGTCGAGATAAGGTTTACACACGCGATTCATCAGATCCATGAAAACCTCGGGTGCGTTGGTTAAACCAAAAGGCATAACAACGAACTCATAGTGGCCATATCGAGTGCGAAAATTGGTTTTGGGTACATCCTCCTCTTGAATGCGTAGTTGGTGGTAGCCTGAACGTAAATCGATCATGGAAAAGCACGTAGCACCTTGTAGCTAGTCGAATAAATCGTCAATGTGAGGCAGGGGATAACGATTCTTGATCGTCAACTTATTCAACTCCCTATAATCGATGCACATCCGGAACGACTCATCCTTCTTTTTGACGAAAAGAACCGGTGCGCCCCAAGGAGAGGTGATAGGGCGAATGAAGCCTTTGTCAAGCAATTCCTGGAGCTGACTCGAAAATTCACGCATCTCGGATGGTGCGAGTCGATAAGGAGCTCTAGCAACGGGGTTTGCTACAGGAATGAGGTCGATCCGAAAGTCGATATCACGACTTGGATGTAGTCCGGGGAGTTCATCAGGAAAAACGTTTGGAAATTCGTGAACAACAGGGACATCGTTTACCCCCTTAACTTCCTTTTTCTCCGCTACTATGATGTAAGCCAAGAAAGCTTGGTATTCCTTGCGGAGATACTTGCTAGCTTGGACACACGACATGAGTTGGAGTTTCTTCGACGTGACTTCACCGTAAACACACAATTTGTCACCATTAGCGAGCGAGAATCGAATCATCTTTTCAAAACAGACAACTTCAGCATGGTTTTCACGAAGAAAGTCCATGCCTACTATGACGTCAAAGCTTCCGAGCTGCATCGGGATGAGGTCGATGGGAAAGATGTGATTGTTAAGTTCAAGGGTACAATCAAGAAGAACAGAGTTGACGGCAATGGTTCTTCCGGTGGCAACTTCGACATCGAACGTCGAGGGGAGATGGACGCGCTTACGATTAAGGAGCTTCTCGAATTCGAACGATACAAAACAGTTATTAGCACCAGTATCAAACAAACATGAAGCATAAATACCATTCACGAGGAACGTACCATTGACCACGTTGTTGTCAGCCTGGGCTTGGCGCACGTTGATGTTGAAAGTTCGAGCACGTGCTACTTGTTGGTGTTGCTGCTGCTGGGGCTCCTGCTGCTGGTGCTCTTGGTTCACAACCCTGTTCGGGCACATGTTGGCGAAATGGTTAGGATCGCCACATGCGAAGCAGACTCTGGCGTTGACCGCGGGTGCCGGAGGAGTTTGTTGACCCCGAGGGGTGGTGAGAAGAGCTTGTTGAGCAGGAGCTGGAGCTGCGGCATTGCTGAAGCCGGTTCGACAGTTGGAGGTGAAATGGCCATACATATTGCAATGTGCGCAAAATCTGCAGGTTAGACCCACCGGGTGATGATAGGTGCAGGTTGGGTAAACAGGATGAGGATCAGTGTATGCACGCTTTGCAGGCAGTGCATAGATAACTGGGGCGGATCGGTGCTGAGAATGCTGCTGAGCCGGTACGGCTTGGAGTGGGGAAGCAGTGGTAGTGGCAGCAGAATTCTTGTTGCTGGAGCTGTTGTTGTTTTTCTTCTTCTTGCGATGTGAGATCTTTGATGACTGAGGTGTGGCAGTTTCGGTAGCTGGTGCAGCGGTAGTAGCTTGGTGCAGATTCTTCGAAGCTTTATCCCAAAAGCCAGCTTTGACTCGCTTGTCATTGATTTCAGCGACAAGCAAGTAGGTTTCTTCGATCGTTGTGGTTTTGCCCACTTGCACAAAATCTGAGACACAATCCGGCAGAGCTCGGATATACTTCTTGATTGCTAACTCAGAAGTCTTGACTTGATCAGGACAGATAATACTGAGCTGCTAGAAATGAGCAGTTAACGCAGTGTTTTCACCATCCCTCTGCTTCAGATGCCAGAATTCGTCCTCCAACTTTTAGCGCTCATGGGGAGGGCAGAACTCTTCGAGCATTACGTTCTTCAACTCGTCCCATGACAGACCATAAGCTGCGTCATTCCCGCGTTTGTTTCTCTCGGCCGTCCACCAGTCTAGTGTGCAGGACTGGAAGACGCCGGTAGCATTCAGAGTGCGGAGATCGTCAGGACATCCACTCTGACGCAGAGTGACCTCGATCGAGTCAAACCATTGAAACAAGGCCGTAGGGCCATCTTCGCCAGTGAACTCCTTCGGTCCGCATGCTTTAAACTGTTTGAAACTGAAGGCAGCTTTGGGTGTAGCTTTAGGAGCTTCGGTTCTGGACTCTTCAGATGATTTTCTCACATTCTCATATATTTCACTCACGACTTTTGCTACTTGCTTAGCGACAATAGCAGCAAGACGTTTGTCTCTCTGTTCTTGACGAGTGATTCGTGGGTGATGAGGTCCAGATGAGGGTCCAGTTGACATTGTCTGCAACAGACATCGTCTTGGGTCTCAGACATAGTATAATCGAATCTCACCTCACACCTAATACTACTAAAGCTCAGGAACACGTATAGTCACGTAACCACATAGGCACATAATCACAGATTCATATAAGCACATAAGCACATAAGGCATAGAATCACAGAAGCACATAAGCATGTAATCACAAGATGCAGTCAGAATACAGAAACCTATCATTCCAAGCTCGCGAGCGTTCGAGATTTGCGATCGCGACTAACATATCGAGTAGCATAGTATAAGCGTATAACATAACATAAGGTTGTCCACAATTTAGCGATTTGTCAGCGTTTTGAGGTAGATAAGCAGTGCAAGTCGTGTGTGTCGATCAAAGCAAATATCGAAAATCGAATAAGTCACCAAAATGACAACATATAAACAGGTAAATATACATAAACACATAAAATCGACGAGTATCAGAGTCAGCAGTTGCGGGCTCAAAATCAAAACACTTAAAAAATCGAGAATGGATTATCTGCGGCTGTTTAGACATCGACTACCCAAAGTGGTCCGACTATTCTCAAGGACTTTCTGAGCACACTTTGACCTTCAGGACTGTGCTTTCGCCTCGATTTTGGGCGAATGGCGCGCATCCTTTCGGTTTCAGCGTGACTTCAAGTCGTTGGGGTCCGTCGAAACCTTGGTGAGAGTTTTGCAAAACCAAATAGAGATCGGAACAAGTCGTCAAGGTTCGGGTTTCACCCCTATCTTAACAACTTCGTTCCTGTTTTGGTAAAATAAAGGGGAATTATACGTCAAAGTATGAATTTCACTCCTGATTCAACGCAAATTCTCGTGTTTTTAGACAAAAAAAGCGGGTCGAACAAGCAATTTAGTCGAGAGTTTGCGGTTTTCACACCTAATCTTGACCTAATCGCTCGTTCATTTTGAAAACTGAAGTGTAGTGATAGTGTAGCGCAAGCGAGAATAGCAAGTACGCTCGTACATAATCCCTACAGGATATGCACATGTTGGTCTGTTGGTTCCTAACTATAGACTAGGCCGTTTCTTAGACATCGACCCGGAGTAGGTCGAGTCTTGCCAAATTCCCTATAGTTATGGCTCTGATACCAATCTGTCACACCCCAACCGATGGCGGAAATATCGGGGCGTGGCACTGAGCGAAATAGATTGTCCAGAAGTTTCCATACCAACTAAAATTACCAATTATTTAAAGCAACATGTCCCATACCATGTCATAAAAGATAACATAACTATTACAGACAAGATCTAGTCAAATTGTTCTGTTCCGACAACTCAGATTTCTATTACAGACACTTTATTGTTGATCTAGGTCTTTCCTAGCCTCGATTTCATAGCAAGCAAAGCATGTAAACATCCTAACCACCTGTCACATACGTTAAAGTAAAAGTCAATACACATAGTGTAAAGGTGAGCATACAAGTTTAATAGCTATAATAAATTTTGAAATCGTTTACGCATAACCAGCACGTACACAGAATGAAATGAGGCATGTTAGTTATCGACATGAACCCATCGACACCAATGACTGCGGGTTGACTACCCAAGGCAGTTCGCGATACACACTCACCACTGTGAGCCATGTAACTAATTGTCCTTAACAACCCCTGAATGAACAGGTGCTAAGTCCAAACTAATAGTACTACCGTTGCTAAGGCAGGTATACAGCATTCCATGTGTAAACATCACAAACAAGCATTCATTTAGTCACGTAATACATGCAGTAACGGTTAGCATTTAAAGTATTTGAGTAGTGTGTTCGATGTGATTTAGAATAATAACGTATGTAACACTTAAAAGTGCACAAAGCAAAAAGGGTTCGAGTATACTCACAACGATTGGTGGATTGAAGGGAGCGCTTAGAGCGGGAATTAGCCTGAACAGATTGATAGCTTAGAGATAAGCGACACGTAAAATGAAATGAGAGACAGTGGTTCGAACAGCAGTCCGATCGGATGACAGTCTGATCGGTTAGCCGGTCGCACGGGTGACAGTCCGCTCGAATAGTCATCCGATCGGGTGACCTTTCGAGTGGATTGTTCCTTCCTTTGGGAAGGATGTGTTTGTGTATGACGGTTTGACTTTTCAAGTTTTCGTTGTAGCATTTTGAAAAATTTGGAGTATCCCTACCTTTCAGGTCGATCGATCGAACGATCGTTCGATCGATCAGCAACCCGATCGGTTGGACACTTTAGTGGGAACAAGTTCTCAGCAGTTTGTCACTCGATCGGATGGAAGTTCGACCGGGTGGCAACTCGGGTGCATTGAACATGTTGAAAATTGTTTAAGTATTGAAGTCTGATCATTACATGGTTAAGTGGTAGTCCGATCGGATGGTAATCCGATCGGGCAACACTTCATTCAATGTTCATCCCTCAAAGCTTGAAAATAAAAGTTGAGTGTGGGGCCAGGGTGCAAGTGTCGCGGCCCCAGCCCCGGTTTGACCCGGTCAGGAGCCGCGGGACAGGAACCCGTGGTATTTATTAAATGATGCGACAGCGGAAGATTCAACAGGATCTTTTTAATAATTGAAAATGCCCGATTATTTTATTTCATAATTCGGGATAAACCCCGTAATTTACAATAGAGGAATTTAACTAGGAAATTCCCTGATTTTTCAAAACATGTTTATTCATTTTATTGAGCCACCTCTTCAAGCTGGTTAGTGCTCCGTAGCACATTTTTCTTGATTTACAGCAGGTCGCCTGAAACATGTTTTAAAAATATTTTGTCAGCGGGGAAATACTGGTGAATCATTCATTTTGCACAAACCGACACATAGTTATAAATTACAGCATAAGAGCGATTACAATGGCTTTATCTTATTTTTATCTGGCGCCGTGTCACCTGGTGACGATGGTCATACCACTATTGGGTCTTTCCCCAAGTAGTGACGATTATCACTGTTAGGATTTATTAGCTTAACAGTGAGAAATTAGTAATGTGCACAATACCCCACTAGCCAGTGATTCAAGATAACCACGACTTAATCCCTGTAATTATAACTTTTGAAAATGGAGTATTGTAAAATACTTTTTGATAAAAGAGAATGACTCACATTGCAGATTTATACGGGCATAGTTTAGCCTACTGATTAGCCTTGTAACCTAATTTAAATAACAATGCACATGAACTAGGTCAGTAACTAATACAGCATTTACGATAACTCATGAGACAAAAACCCACACGATTAATGACAAAGTGCTATACTTAAACATCCGTCGAATTCACAACTAATGACAAAGTATGGCCCTAATGTGGGCATCACTTAAACATCCATCAGATAGTTTCAATCGATCGGACATTGAATCGTAGCAGCGATAGAGTTAATACCTGGTATCGTAGCAGCACCCCACTAATTTTGGAAGTAAATTCGACTTTGGAGCAGTATACTTTCGTTTTTGAAAGTTGGTTTTAACACAAAATGAAAGCTCCTGAGCTAAGCTATTTATAGGTGAAATTGGAGTCTGTCGCGGCCCGCGTGAACCTCCGACCGATCTTTATGTGGCCCGCGTGGAGGTCTAGTAGTAGATTAGGGCATCCGTGTCATGCGTAGGTGTGCCACGTGGTCGACACGTGGATCTGGACGCTTATCCGGTCAAACTTGATGTTGACGCGGCCCGCGTAAGACTAAGCCAACTCTTACGCAGCCCGCCTGAAACTCATAAACTTGGTTTTCTTAGTTTTTTATGTACAATAGAGTTTCAGGGGTCCAGGTTCGTACTTACGGGTCAGTTTAGGATACTTTTGAGAGTCCTTACATTCTCCCCACCTTATTTAAAATCTCGTCCTCGAGATTTATTAAAATAAGTGAGGATACTTTTGCTTCATCTCTGATTCCAACACCCAAGTGTACTCGGGCCCTCTTTTGGAATCCCATTTGAATTTGACTAGTACTAGTCGTTTGTGTTTGAGAAACTTGATCTTTCTGTCTTCTATCTGAAGGGGTTTCTCAACAAATTTTAACTTTTCATTCACCTCTACATCTTGAAGAGGTACTACCAGTGATTCGTCAGATAAACATTTCTTGAGATTGGATACATGAAATACATCATGTACTCCAGCTAACTCCTTTGGTAGTTGTAAGCGATAAACAACTGGTCCTATACGTTGAATTACTGGAAATGGTCCTACGTATCTTGCACTTAACTTTCCTTTCTTACCGAACCGAACTACTCCTTTCCAAGGAGAAACTTTCAAGAGTACCTTGTCTCCAACTTGGAACTCTAGTGGTTTGCGTCGATTGTCGGCATAACTTTTCTGGCGATCTCGAGCCGTCTTTAGTCTTTCCTTGATTTGAGTAATCTTGTCGGTAGTTTCTTGCACAATCTCGGGACCTGATAATTGACTTTCTCCTATTTCTGCCCAGCAGACTGGAGTTCTGCACTTTCGTCCATACAGTGCTTCGAATGGGGCAGCTTCGATGCTTGAAAGATAACTATTATTATAGGAGAATTCAATTAACGATAGGTGGTCATCCCAATTTCCACCAAAATCTATCACACATGCCCTAAGCATGTCCTCCAGGGTTTGGATCGTCCTTTCACTTTGTCCGTCTGTTTGAGGATGATATGCAGTGCTTAGATTTAGTCGGGTTCCCATTGCTTTCTGGAAACTCGTCCAGAAGTGGGAAGTGAAACGACTATCCCTATCCGATACAATGGAGAGTGGAACTCCATGTAAGGATACTACTTCATCTACATACAACTTGGCTAACCTTTCCATGCTAAAGGTTTCTTTCATAGGTAGAAAATGAGCTGATTTGGTTAATCGATCCACAATTACCCAAATTGCATCATTACCTTTTCTGGTTTTGGGCAACTTAGTAACAAAATCCATTGTTATGAGTTCCCATTTCCATACAGGCATTTCTAATTGTTGTAGTAGACCTGAAGCTTTCTGGTGTTCAGCCTTAACTTGTGAACAAGTAAGACACTTAGAAACATATCTAGCTATGTCCTTTTTCATTCCTATCCACCAGAAATTATTCTTTAAATCTTGGTATATTTTATTGTTACCAGGATGCATGGTATACCTAGATTTATGGGCTTCTTCTAAAATCTTATGTCTTAATTCTCCCTGCTTAGGTACCCAAATTCTTTTCTTGTGGAATCTCCAAATTCCATCACTTCCTTGTTCTAATTCTTTTATTCTTCCTTTCATTCCTTCAGCATCATCCTTGATTGCTGTTTCTTGAATGTTCTTCAGTTGCTCCATTAAATCTAATTGTAGATTTAATCTGAGAGCACGAACTCGCTTTTGCTTTTCATGATACTTACGACTTAAAGCATCAGCAACTACGTTTACTTTTCCTTCGTGATATTGAATATCACAGTCGTAGTCACTTAGGATTACCATCCATATCCTTTGCCTCGTGTTTAATTCTTTTTGCCCAAATATATATCTTAAGCTCTTATGATCTGTATAGACAGTAAACTTACTTCCGTACAGATAATGTCTCCAAATCTTAAGGGCAAAAATTATAGCTCCTAATTCTAAATCGTGAGTCGTATAATTTTCCTCGTGCTTTTTCAATTGCCTTGATGCATACGCAATTACCTTCTTGTATTGCATTAGCACACATCCTAATCCTAGTTTTGAAGCATCACAATATACTTCAAAATCTTATGTTCCTTCTGGTAAGGCTAGAATTGGAGAATTTGTTAGCTTTTGCTTTAAAATACTAAAGGCTTCTTCTTGCCTAGTTCCCCATTCAAACTTAACTGATTTGCAGGTTAGCTTAGTTAATGGTACAACTATTTTGGAAAAATCCTTGATAAAACGTCTATAGTATCCAGCTAACCCTATAAAACTTCTAATTTACATAGCTGACTGCGGGACCTTCCATTTAGTGATCGCTTCTATCTTAGCAGGATCTACGTGAATACCTTCGTGATTCACCATGTGACCTAAAAATTGCACTTCTTGAAGCCAAAATTCACACTTTGAGAATTTGGCATAAAGTTGTTCCTTTCTTAACAATGTTAAGAGTGCATGCAGGTGCTCACAATGCTCCTCCTTGCTTTTGGAATAAATAAGTATATCGTCGATAAAGACAATTACGAATTTATCCAAGTACGGTTTACAGATTCTATTCATCATGTCCATAAATGCTGCAGGAGCATTTGTTAATCCGAAGGGCATGACTGTAAACTCATAATGACCATACCTAGTTCTGAAAGCAGTTTTAGGTATGTCTTCTTCTTGTACCTTTAATTGATGATATCCAGAGCGTAAATCTATCTTAGAAAAATATTTAGCTCCTTGAAGTTGATCAAATAGATCATCAATCCTAGGTAATGGATATCGATTCTTAATTGTAACCTTATTTAATTCCCTATAATCGATACACATTCTCATTGACCCATCTTTCTTCTTTACAAACAACACTGGAGCTCCTCACGGGGATGAACTAGGTTGTATGAATCCTTTAGTTAATAATTCATTTAATTGCTTTTTCAATTCTGGCATTTCGATGGGGGCTAACCGATAAGGTGCCTTAGCTATCGGTGTAGTTCCAGGAATTAGATGAATTCTAAATTCTACTTCCCTATTGGGTGGTAATCCAGGTAGTTCTTCCGGAAAGACATCCGAGTATTCTGATACTACTGGAATTTCTTTGAGTTCCTTACCCTTAGTGTTAATGATTACCGAAATCATATACACCATTTCATGTTTTCTTGAATAACTGGCCAATTTCATTACTGAAATGAATTTCATTGGCTTTCGTGGCTTATCTCCTGTAATCACCACTAATTCTCCTGAGGGTGTATGAATTTCTATGGAATTCTTATCACAAAGAATTCGAGCATGGTTGGCTACTAGCCAATCCATTCCTAACACAACATCAAATCCGGCTAAATTCATAGGTAACAGGTTTGCCGAAAATTTATGACCTAAAAGTTCTATCTTTCCTTCTCGCACAACCTTATCTATGTTAATAGAATTCCCATCTGCTGTTTCGACTGTAAAAATCTGCCTAAGGTTGGTTAAGGGTAAATTAAGAGCTTGGCAGAATGAAGTATTTATAAAACTTTGGTTTGCACCAGAGTCAAATAATACTTTTGCATAGACGTCGTGAACTAGGAACGTACCAGCTATAACGTCAGGGATTAGCTCGGCTTCCTGAGTAGTCAGTTGGAAGGCTCTTACGTTCTTCTTCGTAGTTCCTTCTGTAGGTTTGGCTTTGTTATCAGCTGGTTTGGCCAATTTAGGACAGTCTGGCCTAAAATGTCAAGCTTCTCCGCAGTTGTAGCAGACTGTTTCTTTCTTCTTCCTGCAATCTTCTTCTTGGTGCCCTGGGATTTTGCAGAATTTGCAATACCCTTTGCATCTTCCAAAATGCTTTCTTTTACAAGCATTGCAAAATGGAATAGTGGAAGATTGCCCGGTTCCCTTTCTCTTGAAATTACTTCTGTTACCCATACGAAATCCTTGGGTAATCTTTTGGGCCACTTCCTTCTTCCGGGTTTCTTCTCTTGTACGTATCAGTCCGTCGGTTAAGGTGTTAGCTAATTCTACAGCATCGTCAATAGTGCGGGGTCTCGCAGCTTTGACGATATCACGGATTTCGCCAATTAATCCCCAAATATAGCGGGAAATAAGTACCGGTTCTGGCGAAGCCAGAGTAGGCACTACTCTCGCATACTCGAAGAATGTCGAAGTATACCCTCGACAGTCTACATCCACCATCCGGTGGTTCAGGAATTTATTTGCCATTTGTTCCTTTTCATACTCGGGACAGAATTTTCTTTCTACTAGCTGCTTAAATTATTCCCAACTCATGGCATAAGCTATATTTCTTCCTTTGGCTTGAAGTACCGTATTCCGCCATTCTAGCGCCCATTCTTTAAAAAGATGCGACGCGTACATGACTTTGTCGTCCTCAGCGCATTTACTTATTGTAATGACTGCTTCGGTTTTCTCTAACCAATGCAGTGCAGCAGTTGCCCCTTCGTTACCTGCAAACTCAACTGGTTTACAGGCAAGAAACTCCTTGTACGTGCAACCAAGTGTTGCAGCTTTCATTTTCTTAAGGAGTGGAGCTTGCATCCTGTCATTGTTGTTATTATTATGGTTGCCGCCTCCATTTACACTATTACTGAAGTTATCTTCCTGTGTATGTTTGTTAGGAATAATTTGTTGAGGTTCAACTGGATTTCGAGCAGCAGCGAGTATTGCTGGAATAGCATTGGCTATTCCCTGAGCAACGATATTCTCGATATCTTGCCTATTCAGAAATTGATCCTCATTGTTATGCATAGACTGATTAACTTCATTATCGGGTTCATTATCAGCGTTTTCCATCTGGTAATTAATTTAGATAAGTAATTAGTATAAAATAATTAATAACAAAAATAATTGCACATTATTACATTAACACGTATAGCCAAAATTGTCGATCTTTCTACTTTAGATATTTTATATATTATAGGCATCCGTACAAACTGATTATTTTACAAAGTTTTATTTAGAGTTATTTCACATGACTATATTTTATTATTATATTATTATTAAACACATATATTCTTACTACCACACAACCATAATCACACCATCTCCATCAGCTGGAATCTTAGAAGCGACGTTCCCTCTAGTCGTACTTCCAGGAGATCTGTTCTCCCACCTCTCGGATTCTATTCCCTGCATTTATCAGCTCCTCGCCAAAATGGCGGAGTTCAGGCAAATTTTCACTGCTCATTGGTGGATTTGGTGCCGGCTCTGGATCGAACTGAGGGAAAAAGGTATTAGGGTTATTGAGAAGGTTTTGAAACTGCCAGTCATTGGTCCACCATTCTTCCATTTCACCTAGAGGTCGGGTATTAACAAGGGGATCTGGGATGGCTGGTTCCATGTTTATTGGAAGTTGGGTTTCAGCAAAATAAGTAAAAAGGTTTTCATTGACAGGCTTAAGGGTATCACAGCTTGCTAGTATGAAATCTAACTCATCCTGTAACGTCATTTCCTCGATCTGCATAGAACTTTCCCCAATTTCTTGCTTGGAGTTTTCTCCAATCTCTATTCCTTTTTCCTTTATCAATGGGATTTTCTATCTTGGGAATTTTCCTAGTTGCTGGTTTCCTTCCGCGCACACGCCTCCAACCTACAATTCTTCCCCTTTTCTTTGGTTTGGGTTTCTCCGGTGGCTGAGCTTGAAATTCCATAGGCTCTTTCCACGTCGGCATAATAACCAGTAAAGTCTTTGGAAACTTCCACCTTAACCGGATAGAGATTGAGATTTTCAAGAGCTTCAGATAATTCATTCATGTTGTTTTAGCATTTATGAAGAAACACACAAAATTTTAGGTTAAAATTTTTGAATTTTCACATAATCACAGATAGGTAATTTGAAAATTTAAAATTTAATAAAACTAGGAAATATTACGATTGTACATTACAACTGAAAATATACTAAGGATAATTTATTTTGGTCTATCTTTTCTTACTAAGTTGTTTATTTAATGGACAAAGTTTCTGACTTATAGATGATATGGGTACTGATGATTTAATCAAATGTTAGCATTTACTGCTACAGTGGCTAACATGTAGAGATCTGCCCACTGTTCATCTAACTCATCTTCCCATGGTGGGTTATTGCCTATTTTCTGAGTTTTATTACTCATCACTCCTTTTGATTGTGAATTCTTTATTTTCTCTTGACTTTTTCTAATAATCAAATGTCTTTTATTGGGGGTAAGTGGTTTCTCATACTGTGCCTTACGAACAAATATTCCCTCCTCAGTATCTACTGAGTACTTTGAGGAATTTGATTGGGATAAGGATCCCTTATCTTTTGGAGCACTATATAATTGACGATAGATGTCCGAAAGCTTTTGCTTACCCATACGGTAACTAACAAGTACTCTGTTAACAAACACATAATCACAAAATGGAAATCAGGAAAATTAAGTATATTTGAATACTTAATAGGCTTAAATCAGTGGCTCTGATACCACCTCTTCCTGTCACGGCCCCAACCCCGGTTTGACCCGGTCAGGAGCCGCGGGACAGGAACCCGTGGTATTTATTAAATGATGCGACAACGGAATATTCAACAGGATCTTTTTAATAATTGAAAATGCCCGATTATTTTATTTCATAATTCGGGATAAACCCCGTAATTTACAATAGAGGAATTTAACTAGGAAATTCCCTGATTTTTCAAAACATGTTTATTCATTTTATTGAGCCACCTCTTCAAGCTGGTTAGTGCTCCGTAGCACGTTTTTCTTGATTTACAGCAGGTCGCCTAAAACATGTTTTACAAATGTTTTGTCAGCGGGGAAATACTGGTGAATCATTCATTTTGCACAAAATGACGCATAGTTATAAATTACAGCATAAGAGCGATTACAATGGCTTTTATCTTATTTTTATCTGGCGCTGTGTCACCTGGTGACGATGGTCATACCACTATTGGGTCTTTCCCCAAGTAGTGACGATTATCACTGTTAGGATTTATTAGCCTAACAGTGAGAAATTAGTAATGTGCACAATACCCCACTAGCCAGTGATTCAAGATAACCACGACTTAATCCCTGTAATTATAACTTTTGAAAATGGAGTATTGTAAAATACTTTTTGATAAAAGAGAATTACTCACATTGCAGATTTATACGGGCAGAGTTTAGTGTTAGTGCATGCATCTGTCGTCTTCGTCTTATGTCAAGTCTTCAGTTCGTTGCGGTTTGGAACAAGAATGATGAGTTCGTTGCGGTTTGGAACAAGAATGATGTCATCATTCTTGTTGATGACATCATCCAAGTGATCTAATTGCTTACATCAGCAACAATAACTCACGTGAAATAGAATGTAATATTCACTAGATGACAAAATAGATTGTATATGTTTTAGTTCCTGATTTCGCTCATAGGGCATTTAGTAAGGTGATTTCGCTCATTTGGTCATGTAGGGGTTTCGCTTTTGTGTACATGTACACATAAGCGAAATCACAGCACTATAAATAGGTGTTCCATGAGCGAAATCATTAATCAGTCTCTTGTATTCCATACCGAAGTGCTGCCGGTGTGAAGATCGATTGTACACAACGTTTATTCAATACAATCAGTGTTTTAAGGTGAAGATAAAGTTGTTTCTACCTTTGTTTCTTAGTTTCCGCCTCTGAAACGAAGTTAAACTCCTCTGAATGACTCGTTCGTGTCAATACACGATCCTATAAGTGGTATCAGAGCTCAGGAGGAGGAGTTCTGCAGATTACGGCTGAATTTTATTGTTTTTTCTATATTCTACACCTTCTTTCATCAGTTCAACGAGATTTAACGGTCAAAACTGTTACAAATTTTTACAGACTGTGTAAAATTGTACATTAACAAATCCTCGAAAGTTTCACAGCTTAAATCGACTTAAAAATGGACCAAATTACCTTCGGACTAGATTTCGCTTTTACGAACATCCGTGATTTCGCTCATACGAACATCAGTATTTTCGCTCATTTGAACATCTGAGGTTTCGCTCATTTGAACATCAACATATTTCGCTTTTAAGGACATCAGGGTTTCGTTTTTGTGTCACCAATCAACATATTTCGTTTATAAGGTCTACCAGGTTTCGCTCTTAAGGTCATCCAACATCCTATTTCGTTCTTAGTGATCAAAGTCTGATTCCGCTCATCGTTGACCTGAAACACGACAAGGTGTCAGTACATCGGGAATAAGAGATCATGTGGTTTGAATCGGTTGCATGTGATTGCTGATAAATTTTATATCTCGGATTGTTGTCGACACATGTTATCATGAACTAGTTTGCATGCAAAGGATAAAATTGTCAGTTTTTAAAATTGTATGTTGGTTAAGTGGATAATTCAGTCCAATCATTGAGTTTTGAAAATTGGGTTGAGTATACATGTGATATTGCATGTTCAGATATGTTGTCGGCTAAGTGTTGTTGAAAAACGACAATTTGCATGTGATATAATTGGAACTTGCGGCCCAATCATAGTTTAATATAACAAAAAATTGTCGGTTTAGTGGACTTGGAAATTCATTTGAATTGTGTGTGCATGTATTAGCTCAAGACAGTTAGAGGCCCAATGCTTGTTTGATAAAAAGAGTTCGGCCCAATCAAATTAATATCAAGATTTGTCAATTTGCAAGTGATAGAGATTTGTTTTGTGTGTCAAATTCGAATAAATCGGTGTGTCAAAGGTACAAGTCTCACGGTTTGATCATACAAAGGTCAAGTTTGTTTGAATCTTGTTAGATTGTTTGGAGTAAGGTCAGGTCATTGAGATTGATCCGGGTCATAGCAGTTCACACGGTTTGACATTCAGTTCGCACAAAATATTCACCAGCCCGAGTATCAGTTTGTTTCAGTTGTTTAATAGTGTTTAAACTGATAAGTGTTTGTTTGTTTGTTTTAAGGTGATAAAGGTGTGTTACGAGGAGAACCAGTTTGTTTGAAAGCTTGTTTGAGAAATTCTTCGATTCTGAATCATGGATAACGATTTCTACAACGCCTTTGCGACTCCGACTACTCCGGCTTCCATTGCTCAGAATATGAATTTGGAAAACGAAACGGGAACTACTCAAAAACCCCCGAAACTGATGAGTATTGAAGAGTATTACGGGTGGAAAGACAGATTCGAAAACTGGGTTCAGGCAAACCATCTTAGGTCATGGGAGTGTATTCTGAAGAAATATGTATTACCACAGACTGATTTGAAAGTTGATAAAAAATATCTGAATTTAGTGATCAAGAACGTGATATGTATAGAGCTGAAAAGATGATGATCAGTCTACTTCAGCAAGCTATCAAAGAAGACATTTTCATACTGCTACAGCATGACAAAACTGCAAAGTCAATCTGGGATGCACTTAAAGTCAAATTTAAGGGTAGTGAGAATATGATTAAAAGCAAGAAGGCACTGTTAAAGAAAGAGTTTGATCTGTTCAGCAGTCTACCGGGTGAAGACACAAAGAAGCTGATTGAAAGATACTGTCACCTTGTGCGATCTATGTCAATGCTTAGTATAAAAAAGGAATCTGAAGAGTGGGTAGACAAATTAGCTGATGCGTTACCGCAAAAAGAGTGGGGAACTTATTTGATGATCTTGAAAAACACAGGGGTTTATGATGGGTTAACAATTGGTCAGTTTATCGAAAAGATTGAGGGTCAAGATTTGGAACAGCAGAAGATCGCGAGGATGAACAGTTCAAGTGGTCAACAGGATGTAAAGATATACTACAAAGGTAGTATTCCGGTTCCAGAAGCTGAGAGAAGCCCGAAAATCTAGACTGCTTTTAGTGCTGGAGATTCATCGGAAAAAGCTTATCAAAGTTCAAACAAAAGCAGCAGTGGTTTCTCATTATATCCGAGTGTCAATCCAAAGAGTTCATCAGAAAACTTTCAGTCTCAAAGCACCAAGACAGGAAATGGTTATGTGATTCAGTGCAACATCCCTTTAAATCTTCCAGAACGTCAAAGTTTTTCAGAAGACACTGCTAAAGATCACATGGCTCTACTTGGTTCTGTGTTGTTATCTTATGAGGGTCTAGTGGCTGGTTGAATCGGAAATCCTATGCTCACAAAGGAGGATTACGATCAAATAGACGCCGAAGAGATGGAATTAATGGATATCAAATGGTGTCTTGCTAGTGTTCTTAGACGTGCTGAAAAGTTCAAAACGATTACCGGGAGAAATGACTTTCTTGATGCTCATGTATCTACTTTAGGTTTTGATAAATCTAAAGTTACTTGTTTTCGTTGTAGGGAGAAAAGCCATTTCAAGCGGGAGTGCAAGAATAGAGAAGGTAGTGGCACTCAGAATCCGTTTGGAAAAGATGATTACTACCGGAAAGCCATTTATCAGCAAGTTGGTCAATCACAAGACTCACAGACGGCTCATGGTAGAAGAATCGAGGATTCAAAAAGAGCGTATGCGGTGGATTTTGGCTGGAACAATTATATCTCTCCTAATAGCAAAGCATGCATAGTCGATCAAGATGATGAGAGACTACCTGAAGGCTTCAGCTGGAATATGTTTGCAAATGAGAATGGGAATTTTAAAGCTTTCATTGCTAAGATTGTCAGAGAACCAGACATGTTTACCACTTGGATGAAGTCTATTGGAGTGACTGTGAAAAGTGTGAAATAAGAGTCTCTTGTTTCTGTTGAAAGTTCAGAAAGTGCTGATGAAAGTCTACAAAGTGCAGATGAGAGTGTACAGAAGGATGTTACTTCAGAAAAGGAAGTTGTATTTGATCAAACACCGTCAGATTCTGGTTTATCAGATGCTGATTCTGAAAAATCTGTACAGTTTGATCAGTCACCTTCAGATGATAGTAGCAGTGATGATGAAGAGGAAAAACACATTAATGTTGCTAAAACTCATCTTTCTCCTGAAAGTTTTCATTTCTATTTTGCAGATCGTATGGAGAAACTGAAGGAGAAACGAGCTGCTAAAGAACAACAACAAATGAAATCTGATGATGTTGTTCAGAATGAGAATGTTGAATGTGTTGCTGAGGAGATGGTTGAAACTGAGCGAGTTAAGGTAGAAGAGAAGGTGATTGAAGAAGAAAAAGTGATTGAAGTGGTGAAAACTATCGAAGTTGAGAATATTGTTGAAGTTGTCAAGCCATGCATGAAGTGTTTGGAAGCTTGCAAGGAATGTGCTGCAAAAGAAGACATCATTGCTGAATATGAGAAAAAGAAAGAGCAGTTACTGTTCAACCTCAACTATGTGAAAGAATCTTATGATGTCTTGAACAAAACAGTAACTGGTCTCCAAAAGACAAATTCAGAAAGAGAACAAGCACTTACGATGATGAATGCTGTGATGATGACAAAGCAGAAAGCAATCAACTTTTATATCGAAGAGAGTGCTAAATGGAAGCAAGAGTTGGAGACAGAGAAGATTGAGAATGAGAGAATTAGACGTTTATTACAAAGTTATTCTAGTTCTGATTATCTCATTGATCGTATTTATCCAACTGTTGCAGGTATGGAAGCTTTTCAAGATGAGAAGCCAAAGAAAAAGAAAGATAGTGGTAAGAAACCGACTGTTAGCTATAACAAGTGTCCACCTCCAATTTGGGAAGGGTACTCTCCTAGAAAACCAAATGAGGAGCAACTTGAAAAAGCAGTCAATATAAAGCTAAAAACAGACACAACTGACATTTTACCAGATAACATTGATGTCACGTTTACCTCGTCCGATACTGATCATGAGTCTGAGTTAATCAAAAAGGTGGTAGATCAGGTGTTGGATACTGAGGAGGAATTCGAGTCAAAGTCTGAGTCTGGAGGGTCAAATTCGTCAGTCAACAGTCCAAAGTCGTCGGTCAAACGGTCTTACAGTAAAGAATTTTTGTTATCGAAAGCAAATTTGAATGATGAAGCAATTGAAGTTGCATATACTTTAAATGATTCGGACAAATTATACTCTGACAAAGAGTTTCCAATAAGAAGTGTTCGTTTTGACATGATCAAAAAGGTTTTTAAAATGACAGAAATTAATATTTCTGAAATAAAATATTTAAATCTTATTGAAAAACCTAAAAAGTACACTTCAAGAGTTCAACAACGTCTAAACAAGAAAAAGGGTTACAATTCTGGTTCTGGTTTTCAAAAGAAACCAAACCAAAATCGTAGCTATAAAAAGAAGAATGGAATTGAAGTTTGTCACTCAAAAGAAACTAGAACCTGTTACAAATGCAATGAAGCTGGTCACATTGCATGGAACTGTCCGAAAAATGCCAAGTCAAAACAGGGAGTTTCTAACAAGTTGAAAGGAATAGTTGTTGATATTGAACCACCAACCGACAGATTTAAAATTTTTGAAAATTCAACTTATGAGGTTGGTGAGTGTTCTAAAAAGAATTTTTATAAAAAGAAAGAGAATGACAACCAAGTGTGGGTTGTTAAGAAAGTTGATGTAAATGTCGGCGATGAATCTGGTTCCACAAAGCCAGAAGAGCCACAGGTTGAGGTGAAAATTTCAGTGAATGATGATGAGTTTCCATCACTGAAATTTGAAGAAGTTAAACAGAAAGTTGGTAAGGTTGATATCTCGAATCAGTTTTATACAGAGAAAACTAAATTTGATGTCGAGAAAACATTCAATGGAAGTGTAAAGAAAATTTTTGGGAAAATGTTGAATGGGAAAGTAAAGGAGGTTAAAGATTTTTATGCAACTAAAAAGGCAACATACAACCCCACTGCGCAAGAGTTGAAAGCCATCAAGTCTGAAAAGACTTGGATGGAAGTCTGTTTCCCTTGAAGTCTTAGGACTATGCCGGAGATCCCAAGTTTGTAATCGTGGATCAGGAATCGGCATTTTTCTTAGTAATTGATTGTGTGATTGATTCTTATAAAAGTTAAATTTTACAGGATAAGTGTGAATTGCCGGAGCTTCCAGGTTGGTAAGTGCGAAGCAGGAATCGACATCTTGATTGGTAAAATGGTTTGTGTAGATGGTTTATTCCTACATGTGTTTTAAATTTTGGATATTCTTACAAGTGGTAAGAAGTTGGATATTACATAGTGATTCGTCAAGGTCATTAGTTTGAACTTGATGTAATCCTGATACGTATGTTTGAAGGACAATATGATGAACCAAACCCCTAACTTTACAAGTGGTAAAACCAACAAAACTTATTTTCCGGAAAAATCATTTTGGTTAAACTAACTTAAGTGTTTTGAAATCATAATGAGAAAATAGTTTTGTGTAAGGGGAAGTTCTGATTGTTTATGCCAGGTGGATGGCGAATTGAAGTGATTCGATGTCAGTTGTCAAGTTTTTGTACAGTTTATTTTATGTTTCAAGTAGATCAAGAGTCTAGTAGTTTTCAAATTTCCTAAAATGTGTTTGCATTTTAGGGGGAGTAGAAGTTTTCAGAAAATCCAAAAACATTTGAAAATTTGAAAAAGGCAAAAACATGATAAAATCAAAAATTAGTTTTTGTGTCAAATAAGAGGAAATGATAGTACATCAGTAGACAGTCACAGTATGCTAAAGAAATGTATTGTTTAAATAGCTTTAAACGGTCTCACTGATGATATGCCGATAGGTTTTTACACATTTAGTAAGCTTTTTCGGGATATAAACTAAATTTCAAACTTGCTTATTTCATGGGGAACACTACTTGGATATATAGGTAACCCCTGAAATCTCGTTTGAAAGGTCCCTCTTTCTGAGATACTAGGTCTTTATGCTCAGTGATATCTGGGGTATTATCCCGGGACTTCTGATTTTGCGGAAGCAATGGCCTAGTCCCCGGAGAATACTTTCTGCTTGCTTGAAATATAGCGCCGCCCTCAGCAAATTGATGAAACAATAAAATTGATAGTCATTGCTGTTGTAATTCAAAAGATCCTCTAAAGGGGACCCACCAAAAGTCGAAGCCGTCATCTCTCTGCGTATCGAAAGATCGACCTGAGCTCTCACGGCCCTCGCAATTTAACCCCTGACAGATATCATCTGTGGTATACTCACCTGTAAGACTGAATATTGGGATCTGGATACGGGAGTATATTCAAGAGGTGGGACACATAAATGAGTTTAAGTCCTTAAAACACCTAACTCATATCCTGAATCAGTTGAAATGTGTGTGAAAATTTAAGTGGATCAGTATATTGGCAATCTAAGTGAATTGTTTAATTCTTAATGTGTAACTAAGCTCAACGGTACTTGTGACTTGTCAAAATCTGATATGATCCTCTTACACAAAACTCACAAAAATATTGTCTGTAAATATTTCTTTACTGCATTTCTTTACATTCAAAAATACAAAAAGATTTTTGGTGTGTTTTAGCATAAATTTTGTAAAATTCAAAAAGATTTTCGACAACTGGTGTTGAAGAGCTAAATTTCAAAATTCCAAGTGCTAGACATGATGAACAAATGGTTTGGGAAAATGTGTTTTGAAAAGAAAAATGATCAAATTTTAAAATGATTCATCAAGTTTATTGAGTTATTTTTGAGGAAGAGTCAGTATTAGTGCATACATTGAATTGTTAAATGCGTAAAATTTACTTTTAGGTAGAGTGAGTTTGTGCAGGTTTAAGTATGAGTTGGATTGATGATCCTGAGCTGGATGAGAGCCAGATTACGATCTTGGAACAACCTTAGAAAGTGCCAGCCATATTACGATCCTGAAGCAGATGATGCTGAAGAACTAAAGGAATGCCAGCACATTGCAAAGGGGAGTCTGTTAATGCTAAGAGAAAGAGTGAAGTCCAGAGACTGATCAAGACTGAAGATGCAAAGACTCGACATGTGAGACTCGTCAACATCTGAGGGGGAGTCTGTTAGTGCATGCATCTGTCGTCTTCGTCTTATGTCAAGTCTTCAGTTCGTTGCGGTTTGGAACAAGAATGATGTCATCATTCTTGTTGATGACATCATCCAAGTGATCTAATTGCTTACATCAGCAACAATAACTCACGTGAAATAGAATGTAATATTCACTAGATGACAAAATAGATTGTATATGTTTTAGTTACTGATTTCGCTCATAGGGCATTTAGTAAGGTGATTTCGCTCATTTGGTCATGTAGGGGTTTCGCTTTTGTGTACATGTACACATAAGCGAAATAACAACACTATAAATAGGTGTTCCATGAGCGAAATCATTAATCAGTCTCTTGTATTCCATACCGAAGTGCTGCCGGTGTGAAGATCGATTGTACACAACGTTTATTCAATACAATCAGTGTTTTAAGGTGAAGATAAAGCTGTTTCTACCTTTGTTTCTTTGTTTCCGCCTCTAAAACGAAGTTAAACTCCTCTGAACGACTCGTTCGGGTCAATACACGATCCTACATTTAGCCTACTGATTAGCCTTGTAACCTAATTTAAATAACAATGCACACGAACTAGGTCAGTAACTAATACAGCATTTACGATAACTCACGAGACTAAAACCCTCACGATTAATGACAAAGTGCTATACTTAAACATCCGTCGAATTCACGACTAATGACAAAGTATGGCCCTAATGTGGGCAGCACTTAAACATCCATCGGATAGTTTCAATCGATCGGACATTGAATCGTAGCAGCGATCGAGTTAATACCCGGTATCGTACAGCACCCCACTAATGTTGGAAGTAAATTCGACTTTGGAGCAGTATACTTTCATTTTTGAAAGTTGGTTTTGACACAGAATGAAAGCTCCTGAGCTAAGCTATTTATAGGTGAAATTGAAGTCTGTCGCGGCCCGCGTGAACCGCCGGCCGATCTTTACGCGGACCGCGTGGAGGTCTAATAGTAGATTAGGGCATCCGTGTCATGCGTAGGTGTGCCACGTGGTCGACACGTGGATCTGGACGCTTATCTGGTCAAACTTGATGTTGACGCGGCCCGCGTAAGACTAAGCCAACTCTTACGCGGCCCGCCTGAAACTCAGAAACTTGGTTTTCTTAGTTTTTTATGTACAGTAGAGTTTCAGGGGTCCAGGTTCGTACTTACAGGTCAGTTTAGGACACTTTTGTGAGTCCTTACAGCAAGTCGATCGGGTGACCACCCGATAGGGTGACAATCCAATCGAACATCAGTCCGATCGGACGTCACTCCGCTCTGGTATCCCGGTTGTATTTTCCCTTGGTCATTTGATAACTTGTCATTTTATCGAGATGTTTTGATAACGTGTTAAGCAACAGAAACCTCGTCAATACTTGGTACGCCTGATCGGACAGGAATCACCCAAATCCGAACAGTTAGCTGTTCGAGACGGTGTTCCATGTTTAACCCGAAATCGGTAGTCTCGTGGATAGAATCCAGATCTTGAACCAACACAACCACAAGAATGAGTAGAAAGTTGGTACAAGCTTCGATTCTATCGATTTTGAGTGCATTGAGTGTAAAAGAGTTGAAAGAAAGTTGGAAAACCATCTTTCAATCCTTTTTCACCTTGATCATGTTTAGATCTACGAAAGATCTTTGTTTATTGGTGTGGAAATCGTTCAGATCTAAGTTGTTCTTTGGTGAATTGAAGTCAAAACATGAGTTCTCAAGAACACCATGATGACATCATCCTAGAACACCTCAAATCTAGTGATTTCTCGGTTAAAAGTTAAGATTCAAAGGATAGAAAGGTGTAGGAGTGCGTGTGGATCAAGAAAGTACAAAGATTAGGTTGAAATCTTACTGGAATCATGAGAAATCGAAGAAAAGGTGAGCAAGGAGAGCTGGTAGGACGAGAGATGCCAAAAGTGGTAAGTTTGATGTGGACAGGGGGTATTTATAGGGTTTCCCAAAGTGGAAAGGGCTGGCCGATCGAGTGGCAGCCTGGTCGGACGGTTGGCCGATCAAGCGGTAGCTCGATCGATCGCCTTGTCACTTGGTCGATCAGTCACCTGGTTCGGATGTTCGGTGCGACAAGTTTTGCCGTTTCGATTGCGATGGCGAGCGTTGCGATGCGATAGAGTTTCTAGTCAAATTACTTTTAATCCCAACTAATATATCTAACATACAATCATCCTACTTTTCCTGCGTTTAGCGTTTGCGATTCGATTGCGATTGTGTTTCGATTGATCACTACATAAACATAAATAACCATGCACAAGTTGTCACACCCCAACCGATGGCGGAAACATCGGGGCATGGCACTGAGCGAAACAGATTGTCCAGAAGTTTCCATAACAACTATATTTACCAAATATTTAAAGCAACACGTCCCATACCATGTCATAAGTGATAATATAATTATTACAGACAAAATCTAGTCAAGTAGTTCTGTTCCGACAACATAGATTTACACATAGATAGTTTATTTATTGGTTTCTAGGACCTCTTCCCTAGCTTCAATTTCATCACCAGCACAAAGAGCATCCTAGACCTTTCCTTGCCTCAATTTCACAACAAGCTAAGCATATAAACAACTTAAGCACTTGTCACATACGTTAAAGTAAAAGTCAATACACATAGTGTAAAGGTGAGCATACAAGTTTGATAATAGCATATAAAGTTCGAAATTGTTTACGCATAAAAAGCACGTACACAGAGTGAGATGAGGCATGTTAGTTATCGACATGAACCCATCGATACCAATGACTGCGGGTTGACTGCCCAAGGCAGTTCGCGATACATACTCACCACTGTGGGCCATGTAACAAATTGTCCTTAGCGACCCCTGAGTGAACAGATGCTGAGTCCAAACTAATAGTACTACTGTCACTAAGGCAGGTAGACAACATTCCATGTGTAAACATAACAAACAAGCATTCATTTAGTCACGTAATACATGCAGTAACGGATAGCGTTTAAAGTATTTGCGTAGTGTGTTCGATGTGATTTAGAATAAGTAACGTATCTAACACCCAAAAGTACGTAAAGCAAAAAGGGATCGAGTATACTCACAGCGTTGATGGATTAAAGGGAGCGCGTAGAGCGAGTTTAGCCTGAACAGTTAATGATAGCATAAAAGTTAAGCGGCTGTTGGTGCATATGTCTGTTGACTTCGTCTTATATCGAGTCTCGGTTTCGTTGTAGTTCTGAACAAGAATGATGTCATCATTATTGATGATGACATCATACATGTGACATCACTCTTGCATCATGGAATAGCATCATCACATGCAATTTGATGCACATACACGAAACATAATTTAATTCCACACAAAATAGGATTTCTATATTGTTTATTGTAATTTCGCTTGAACTGTTTTGTTGATTTCGCTTGAATAGCCATGTTCATGTTTCAAGCAAAATTAGGAAGGGTATATATATAGATGTTGGTAGTTTCTCATTTGTGAAAGAACCATCAGTTGTGTACCGAACTGCTGCCGGATTTTCAAGTGATATATAAATGAGAAACATGTGTTAAAGTGATATTCTATGTTTTCTACACCATTCTTTACTGATTCAGCTCTGTTTGTTTGATTCCGCCTTACAAACAGTGTGTATTGACTTTAATTGACTCATTTGGTCGGTCAAATCGATCCTACAATTGGTATCAGAGCCAGTTATGAGCCACTACACTTGAATTAGTGCATTTTTCTACACTTTCTTAGACTTTTGGACTTTTTACCAGACAAAATGGACTGAGTTTTTTGATATTGTGTGTAAAAGTGTGTTTTAACAAACCCTTGAGAAAATCAGATCAAAATTCAGACTAAAACAAATAAAAATGCCCTAAAAACCTGATTTCGCTTGAACGAACCTTTTGATTCCGCTTGAAAATTGTGGTAATTTCAAGCGAAATAAGGTATTTCGCTTGAAAATAAGTGATTCCGCTTGAAAACTTTTGATTCCGCTTGAAAACCGTATCAATCTGATTCTGCTTGAAAATCGTTTGAGATATATCTGATTTCGCGTAAATGTGATTTGTGTGACACATTAAACAAGGTTGTCAGTAAGTTGGGAAAAAATCACGTGTAGTGTGTCAGTTTGCATGTACTTTAATTGAACGGTCCAATAGAGAATTTTGATTGTCTGCACTTTAGATTGGCCCAAGAAATTATCATCAATGCATGTGAGTTTTTAAACTGATTATCGGACAAAATTTCAAGGTTTGCATGTGATCTGATCAGTTAGTTTGGAGGTCCAATCTAAGTTGTTTAGATTATAAGCCCATCATGACATGTAATCATCTTTGTCCAAGGTGTTGAGCGGTCCAAGTAATGCATGTGATAATATTGTCCATTGATAAATCGGCCCAATCATAGTCTTTTATCACTTATTGTTGTCGGTTTTAGTGGATTATTCGGCCCAATCAGATTTCATGCACACTTAAAATTGGCGGCACAATTTAGATATTAAAATCAGCAGGGATCACGTGATATAGTGGCTTGTTGCATATGATTGAATTAATTAGTTTCAGTATTCAATATAGTGAGGTCCAATAGAATAAATTCAGTAACATCAAGTTTGTCAACCTCATTAATCAGTAGTCAAAGTATTCGGCCCATGTAATTGGTTTATATAGAGGCCCAATCATATTTTGTTTGATCATTTGAAAAAGTTGGATTTTTTAATTGAGTGATTGTCACCGGATTTCTGTCACTCAATCGAATATTCATCTGATTCAGTTGTTTGAGAAAGAGATTGAACTGATCTTAGATTGTGTGAATTTTCGTATTGTTTGAAAATCTGTCTTCGTGAATCTTTCAATACTAAAACATGGATTCTGAGTTTTATATTGCACATAATAAGTTTGCTAGTTTTACGGGTATCAAGGGAGAGTCTACAAAAGAATTGATTGAAAGATATTGCCATCTAGTTGTGGAGATGGGGAGATTGAAGATAACCAAGACTAATGAGAAGTGGATAGATAAATTGGCAGATGCATTGCCTTACGATGAATGGGGAACTTATTTGTTGGTGTTAAAGAACAATACAAATTTTGCTAATATGAACCTTAGTTCGTTCATCGAGAAGATTCAAGCTCAAGAACTTGTACTCCAAAAGATTAGAAAAATGAAGTCTGTTGATGAAAAATTCGAACCTGAGAAAAATGTTCAAGTGGTAGAGGAGCAAGTTAAAGAAATTCCAGCTATCAAGGTTGAGAAGAAGGCTGAAGCTGTAATGATGTCCGAGAAATGCTTAAACTGTGAAAAATCTGAATCAGACAATGTCAAACTATTGAAGAATGTAGAGAGTTTGACATTGGAAATAAAAAATTTGAATGATGAGAAGAAATCTGATGATAAACAGATTCTTGAACTGCAGGAAAAATATGAAAGATTGAAATATGAAAATGTCAAACTGTTAAGTGATTTGGACAGTTTGACATTGGAAAACAAAATTTTGAAAGAAAAGGAAAAAGATTTTGAAAATGAAAAATTAAAATTTGGAAAAGATTTTCAAAGTCAAATGAAGATTTTTGAATATGAAAAATCTGTTATTTTTAAAAATAATCTTGAAAAACAAATTGAAATAAATTCTCATCTTCAAAAAATCATTCGGCTTGAAAATGAAGCTGAAATTGCTCGGAATAAAATTGATGAGTTTGAAAAGAAATTGAAAGGTTTTAAGACTTCGTCATCAACACCAGATTATTCTTGTCCAAAACCAATCAATTCTGTTCCAATAAGTGACAATGTCACAAATTATGACAAATTCATAATTAAGGATTGTGATGATAAACCTGATGATGAAAATAAGAAAAAGAAAACATTTTTAAAATTAAAAGAAAAGTTTCAAGAAACTGTTTTACATTCGACTGAAATAGGTGAATGCTCAAAGCAAAAACCTGTTAAGAAGAATGTAGAACAAAAACAAAATGTTAAAAATTTGAAAAATTTTCAAAACAACAATAAAAGGTCATCAGTTCAGTCATCCAATCATTATAAAACACCACAAAATTTTGAAAATCAAAACTCATAAAAACTTGGTAAAATGTGGTGCAGGTTTGACCACAGTGCTTCAAAGATAAATCCAGCTTTCAGGAGGAGTGATGATTACCACAAAGCCAGACAATGTTATGATCTGAGCGTTTGGTGTGAAAGTGGTAAATGGTACGATAACAGAGTGTGCTACACTTGTGGTGTTCAAGGACACATTGCTGTTAACTGCCAGAATCAGTGGTTTGAGACGAGGAGATGCTATAACTGCCAAATTAAAGGACATATTGCAAGAGATTGCCCAATGAGATCAATGGAAAGATCGAGGGCTGAATCTCAGAAAAAGATGAAGAAATCAGTCAAGGTCGAAGAAAAGCCCAAAGAACAGAAGGTGAAAGAACAGAAAGTAAAGCTTTCACAAGGGCAGAAAGACAGACTAAGGAAGAAGAGGAAGAAAGCAAGAGAGTATCTTGAAAGAATTTTGTCCTCGGGTACAACGGTTAATTCAGATAAAAGTTCTGATGAATCAATTTGCTCAACTAAAAATCAGACAAGTAAAATGAATCCATCAGATACAAATATGAGGACAAAAGGTAGAGTAAAGGTAAAATTTATTGATCAAACAGTTCCAATAAAGGTCGGCGATGAATTTGTTGTGCTGAAAACAAAGGAGCCACCTTCTTGTAAAGAATTTGTTTCTTTGGAAGCAAAAGAGCCACGTGTTGGCGATGAATCTGACTCGTCAAAGTCAGAGGAGCCACGTTCAGGCGATGAATCTGACTCGTCAAAGTCAGAAGAGCCACAAGTTGAACTAAAAATTGAAACGTCAGTTCCGCCAATGGATGATATCAACTTTCCACCATTGCGGACTGAAAATTTTAAACAAAAAGATGGCAAAGTGAAAATTTCGAATCAATTTTCTTCTGAAAAGAAAGAATTTGATGTCGAAAAGACTTTCAATAGCAAGGTAAAACATATCTTTGGTAAGATGGTCGATGGTATGGCCAAAGGGGTGAAAGAATTTTATGAAGAAAAAAGAAATGTTCAAACCCCGAGTAAAAATACCTTAGATACACCCAAGGCTGGTCAGGCTTGGGTGCCTGTATTTGTTGATTAAAATCCTGACTTGCCGGAACTCCCAGGTTGGCAATTGGGGAGTAAGAATCGGCATCTTTCTTGAGAAATTCACAGGTTGTTAACTGTGATATTTCGTGTTACAAGTGGTTAATCAAGGACATTAAGTTGTACTTGATTTAACTATCTTACAAGTGGTGTGATTGTTGGAAATTGTTTTTGTGAAAAACCTACAAGTGATTGAAGAACAGTGTGATGAATTAAACCCCATATTTGTGAAATGGCAAACAAAACTAATTTTCCAGAAAAACCATTTTGATTAAAACAAACTTAAGTGTTTTGAAATCATAATGGGAAAATAGTTTGTTGTCAGGGGGAGTTCTGATTGTTTAAGCCAAGTGGATGGCGAATTGAGGCAATTCTCATCAGTTTGTCATTTTATTTGTACAGTCTTTTGTTTTCAAATTTTCCTGAAAAATCAAAATTGAAACATATTTTGATTTTAGGGGGAGTAAGAAAAATTTTAGAAATTTTGAAAATTTGAAAAATCCATAAACATGATAAAATCTAAAAGCCAAAAACATTGAAAAATTCAAAATGAGTTTTGTTGTGAAAAAAGAGGAAATGATAGTAAATCAGTTGGACTATCACAGCATGCTAAAGAAATGAAATGTCAAATGTGATAAACGGTCTCACTAAAGATGTGACGATAGGCTCAGCTAGATTAGTAGATTTGCGATAACGATACAAACTTAAATAAAAAAGCCTAGTTCTAGTGGGAAACACGGTTGAAAGCATAGTACTTAGTTTTGTCCTTCTTGATTGTGTGCCTACTCAGTAATCGCTAAATGCTAAATAGCATAAAAACCGGTCAGTTTGTGAACTTTCACAAGTTGCTGAAAAAGTCGTTGTGATTGTGCATTTCATTTTGCAAAGATTTAAACTTGTTTTATTTCTTTATTTTGTTTAAGCATTGGACATCCTCCGCGTATACGTGAGTATCGACCTGGATGTTATTGCCTAAACGTTCTGCTTTATTTTCTTTGGTGTTTCGTTTAAGCTTTGGATCACCTCTGCGTATACGGGAGTATCGAACTGGTGGTTAGAGCCTAAACAATTTCAACTTGTTTTTATTTTCTTATTTTGTTTAAACATTGGACTTTCTCTGCATATACGGAAGTATCGACCTGATTGTTAATGTTTAAACATTCTGCTTTGTTTTCGCACAAATCACAGTTGATAAAAGTTTAAAGGCATTACTTGAGTTAGTGTATTATTGCATGATGAGGGGATATGCTGAGATCGTGGGGTCCATAAGAACTTAGTGCAAAATTAATATACCTTAACGTATCGGTAAGCTTTTCGAAAGTTTTTAGATTTAGTTTAAGAGGACAACTATATTGTCAATCAATGTGAATCGTTTAGAACTTAAAATGTTTAAAGCTTAACGGTGTTAGTGATTGGTCACATAAACTGATATGATCCTCTTACACAAACTCACAAAAATTTTGTCTGTAAATATTTCTTTACTGCATTTCAATATTGTTCTTTCTAGAAGTTTAGTTTTTATTTGAAAATCCAAAAAGATTTTAGACAACTGATGTTGATGAGCTGATTTTCAAAATTCCAAGTGCTAAACAAGATGAACCGGTTTGGGAGTGTGTGTGCTAAATTGAAAAAAAAAATTAGAATGATTGCATGTTTAGTTAATCAAGGTCATTAATTTGAACTTGATGTAACTATTAATGTTTGGTGAATGAATGTTCTCTATCAGTAAGTTTTTCTAAGTGATATAAATAAAAACTTATGTTTTGTGTAGAGTATGTGCAGGAAACGTTGAAAACGCTAGGTTTTGTTGGATCTGAGTTTGTTTTTGATTGTATTTTCGTTTGAAATTAAGATGAAAATGGAAGAGTTGTGCAGCGGAATTATGATGAAAACAAACTTTGCATACAATCAAACGAGAGTAATACTTTAATCAAACATCTTTTCACAATGAATCGAAAGATTGAATTTGTTTCAACAACGATTACAATGATTGATGAATGAATGCAAACTCCCCTTCAGCCAGAGCTCAGTAGTTTGTTCGTGCAAAGAAGACGATGTTGCAAAAGAGCTAATAGAACAGTACAAAGTACTGAACTATTTATAGGCACTTGCAAACCACTGAGCATCTTAGCTGACGTCACTATGAAAGTGACATCTAACCTCCTAACAAACTCTAACCTCTGATCTATACAAACACTGATTTACTAACTACTGCTATTACATTTCTTTACATAAAGGACACTTAAACAGATGCTGCATCCTTCCACTGCTGTGAACCCAGCAGTGCTTGTCCGGATCAGCAGTACTTGACTCAAGGCAGTAGATTGAATCAGCAGAGCTTTGGTCTTCCATCAGTCTTTGACATTGGTCAGTAGATGCAAGGCAGCAATTGTAGGTCAGCACTTAGTAAAATCAGCAGATAGGAGGTCAGTAGATATGAAACCACTTTCAAGGGGAGAGATTTGTATGAACCAACTGTAATCGTCTGCTTATTCTGGATCCACTGCTCTGATCCAGTTTTGGCTTTAATTATCTGTTCCTCTGATAGGGTTCAATCCCAACAATCTCCCCCTGGAACAGATAATGCCAAAACTCTTCATTATTTGTGGAAATCTTTATTGCCTCATCAACAGTTCCCTTATCTGACCTTTAAATTGTAATTCAAAGTCTAGGGCATATGTATCTTCATCATCCCTGCTAAGTGGAAGATCAAGGAGATCCTGCAAATCTTCAAGACTCAGGCCAAGAGCTTGTTCCCTTGATATTTTCTCCACTTCTCCACCAGACCTGAGCAAAGTCAATACGCAGGTTTGTTTGTCAGTTTCCCACTTTTGTATTTTTGAGCCTGGTGGGTTTCTTGGGAGATGTTTATTTGCAGAAGTATTTGGTGAGGCTGGCCTGTTCATGACTGGCTGAGCAGCACTTGCAGATTGTTCCAATTCAAGATCTTCTTTTATCATTACTTTCGTGCCTGCTTTTACAATGGCATCTCCAACTAATAGATCTTGAATTGTTTCCATACTAAACTGGTTTTTGCTCCTTCTTTTGTAGATGGCAGCACTAGCTGGAGCAGTGGTTCTTTTGACTTGCAGCTTTGGTGGTCTTTTAGAAACCTCTGCTTTAGAATAGTCAGGCTTTTGAGGAACATTTGGGTCTTTCTTTCTTAGTTCCTCCAACCTTTTGTAGGTGGCCCTGACTACATCTTCTTTCCATCTGGCAATTTGTCTTTTGTTTCCATATTCAGCAGCAACCAGTTCCTCTTTCATTCTTTGCAGTTCTACCTGTTTGTCAGGTACATTCTTTCTAAACTTTGCCCAATCAGGAGGAGTGTGAGTGACCTTCCTTTTTATCATGTCTTGAATTCTTGCAGCTTCATCTTCAAGCTCATGAATAGTCCACTCTTTGTACATGTATCTCTCTCCTTTATACTTTTTGTGATCCATGATGCTTTCAATATAGTCTTTCTTCAAAGTTTCAGTTGCTCTTTCTAAAATTTGTTGACTGACATTTTTTGCAAATTGTTCTAGGGATCTGACTTGTGTGAGCAGATATTGATAATTTCTTGAAATTTCTTTGTCAGATTTCCCTTGTGTGTTTCTTTTTGAGATATCCTCTGCTTGCTTGGCCTTGATTTCCAAATATTCATCAACATTTTTAGGCCAGGGATATCCCTTTATTGATGGCAAACTCCTTTTGGCAGGGTCATCCTCATAGTAAAAGGATTTTATTTCATCTCTAACAGCTGCTAGTTCAAGAGGAAATTGAACACATGCAGGAGGTAAGGGCTTGTACATTGGAGCTGAAGAGAGAGGAACAGGTTTTGGTATTGTGACAAGAGCTGAAGATTTTGAAGATGTTTGTGGTGGTGAAGTGTCATCATCTTTGAGAATTAGCCTTCTCCTTTTTGTTTGAGGAGGGGCTGATGATGTTTTGGATGGAACAGTGGTGATGGATGTAGTGGCACTGGTTTGTGATTGACTAACAGTTGTTGAAACAACTGGTGTTCCAACCACTGTCTTCTGCTTTTTGGCAGGAGGTGATTTTGTTTTTGGTGGTAATGGTGGTAAAGCAGTGGATTTGGTGTATTTTGAAGTGGTGTGTGTTGAAGTGAGGACAGATGTTGAAACTACTGAGGTACCAGCAGTAGTTGATACAGCAGGAGTTACAACAGCTGTTTGGGTGGAGGTTTGATGCTGATGACTTTTGGATGGTGGTTTTGGAATATGCTTTGGAATTCTGGATGAGGTGGACTTAGGCTTCCTTTTTGTCTTAGGATTTTTAGTATCCTTTGAACCAGAACAACCCTGCTCATACAGCTCCATGAAAGCTCTTTTCTCCTCATTCCACCTTGAAATATCCTTTGCCATTCTATCTCTTTTTACACTTGTTACTCCTTCATCAAGTGCTTCTTGAGTAGCATCAACCTTCTTACTACCATCTGGCACAGGAATTTTTCTGGTCATAGCATCCTTTTCAGGTTCAATGTAGAGACCATCATTTATTCCTTTCTTCTTCCACTCCTGAATTTTCTCCCCCTTTTTGGCATTATCGTCTGGGAGTTGATCAATGAAAAGTACTGTTGGAGGAGCAGTGCCAGTGGTATGCAAAAGCTGAGTTTTGAGAGCCTTCAGATCAGCCTGAGTGTTCTTGAACCTTGACTCCATTTCATTTCGCAGCTGTTGGACATGTTTTACATGTTGCTGATCTGCTAGTTTTGCTTGTTGATGGAGAAAAGGTTGAAATAAATCCCAGAGCTCATTTGTAGCAGGTGCCCTTTGTGGAGCAGGTGCTTGAGGTGGAATAGCAATTGATTGTACCTTTTGTACTTGTAACACCTGTTGTAGCATATCTTTGAGTTCTGCAACAGAGTTATCAAGTTTTTCAATGCGATCCGTCAATTTCTGGTACTTTAAATCATCACCCAAGTGAATGAGATCATCTGATTTCCCACTAGCAGTGGTTTTATCAGTGGTAGATGTAGGGAGTATACTCCAAACATTAACCACTGATGCCCCTTTTTCTTGGTACTGGGGTCTTCTTCCTTCAACACTTGACAACCTTTTGATGTTGCCGGTAGGATAAATAAATCCACTGGTGGTTGGCTGAGGTGCTATAAAAGGAATTGCCTCCAAGGAAGTCTTATTAATGTAACCACTGTCCAACTGTAAACCAGTGGGTTCAACAGTTGTAGTGGCTGCTTCACTTGGACTACCACCAAGAGTTACTTGTAACTCAAGGGGTCTAACCTCCTTAGGTTGTGTTGGTGGGTTAGTAGAGATTGATACATCAGACACAGTCAGTTGTTGAGGTATATTCTCTTTGATAGGTGATTGAGAAGGACTGGTTAATGCCTGGTTCAAATCAATTGCATCCAACAGCAGTTTAGTTGGTGGGGGAATTGTGGATGTGAAGGGTGGTGTAGAAAGTGGATTTGCCCCGGGTATTGAGCTGTGGATGATAGAAACTAGTGTTTCCAGAGCATCATGATGTGGAGACCCTATTTGTACAACATGTTCTTTTTGTGAAGAAGCAGGAGGAGTTTCGGTTATGGGTTGAGATATTTGTACCAACTGCTGTGAGGAAGTAGCAGCAGTGGTTTCTTGTGACTTTTGTGTTGTCACTAGCATAAGCTCTGGTATCTCATCCTCCAGAGATGCCTTTTTGATGGTTTTGGGGGGGTTTTTGTGTTCTTCTTTTTGTTGGCTTTTTGGTGATTTTAGGTGTGGGTTTCAAAACAGTTGTGCTGCTGCTTTGATCACCTTGAGCAGTGGGCTCAGCAGCAGATACCTGAGGAGCAGTTGTAACTGCTAAAATCTGCTCAGGCACCTCTGCTTGTGTTTTGCAAGGTGCTAACATTCTTGAAAAAGTTTCAGTTGTTAAACTGTTTATTTGAGTAGAATCACCTTGGTTTATTGTAACTAAATCATCCTTACTGAATTTCTTTGTAAAATAGTAACTTAAAAACCTTGGAAACAGTAAGAATGATTTTGTTTCAACATTATTAACCAAATCTTTAAAAATTTCCCGAGAATAGTTAAAATTTTCTCCTTGAAGAATTGCATATCCCAGATTTTGAATCTTTAAAGGGATTTCATTGAAAGAAGTGGTTTTGTTTGAAACACATAGTAGGAGGGTATGAAATAAAAATCTGGTTGCAGAAAATAACCTTTTTCTAAGGTAATTTTCTTCATCATTGTTGCTTCATACCCTCTCTCAATGAAGTCAGTTTGTAACTCGTTTTTAGTGAAAGAAATTTTACCTTCCTGATCACCGAGTTGAAAGACCTCTGAAATGGATTGTGGCGTGATTTGGACAGCTTTACCCTTTATAGAAGAGTTTATGGTGGTTGCAGTGTCTCCTTGTTTTTCAAGGGTTGCATTCTTCCAGAACTCCCTTTGGGTCGCCAAATAGATTGGTGCATCGGCGGTGAACAAAGTTTTGTACTTTGATTTTGCCATGATGTCAATGATGGAATCGAAAACTTTGGTGGTTCCTAGTTTTGTGAGAAGACCCAGGAGATTGTGAGATGGTTTATGTGGAATTTCAGTGGAGATTGCCTTTTGAGAGGTTGTTTTCGATGAGGATTTGGATGAGGGTTTTGAAGATGACTTCGATTTTGTCATTTTGAAGATGAATGATCGAAGAAATTTGTGGAAGATGAGATGAAAAACTGCTTTGAGAAGAGAATTTTTAAGAATTCAATTCGACAGTAAAACCCTGTTTTGGTGGTGAGTGGGGGATTTTATAGGGAAGAAAGTGAATGCTGAGGTGTCAGCCGTTACAAAAGGTCTGACCAATATGTACTGCCCACGTGACAACCTCTGGTGAAAGTGAAGGACAGTACTTTTGTGATAGGGACAGATGAAAGCAGTGGTATGAAAGCAGTGGATGATTTTCACTATCAGTGGATAGCATATCAGTGGATAAGACACTGCTTTTGAACAACAGAGTTTATCAAAGGAATGAGAGAACAGGGGTTGACTTTCAGCAGTGGACAGACTTTTGAAGTAGAACAGACTTTTGAACAATCAGTGGTTAATGGCAGACTTTTAAGAATTTTAATGAAAATATCATTTTTAGCTATTTTTAAGGATGGAGTTTTGATTTTCTGAAAACATTTTGGTGCTTTTATTCATAGAAAAACAAGATGTTGCTTGTTATTCCATGTTCAGCATCCCAATTCTAGAGACCAAGCTTTCAAAAGTGGCTGTATCAAGTGCTTTTGTGAGCACATCAGCCAGCTGGTCTTTAGTTGGGACATGATGCAGAGAAATCAAACCTTTTTCATAGCAATCCCTCACAAAGTGATGTCTGATGTCGATGTGTTTGGTGGTTGAATGGGAAACTGGATTTTTGATGATATTTTCTGCTGCCTAACTGTCCAACATGAGTGGTGTCTTTAAGGCAGTGATACCAAAATCCAGCAACTGATTTTGAAGCCACAGGAGTTGGGCTGTACAGCTTGCAGCTGCAATGTATTCAGCTTCAGCAGTGGATGTTGAAACAGCTGCTTGATTTTTGCTTTGCCAGGAAACCAAGCAATCACCTAGAAACTGGCACCCTCCTGATGTGGACTTCCTTGTGGTGTGACATCCAGCAAAGTCACTGTCTGAGAAACCTGAAAGCTTGATGTTCCCATTAGCTGGATACCAGATACCAAGTGTGGGAGCACCTTTTATGTATCTGAAGATCCTTTTTACAGCAATGAGATTTGATTTTCTGGGAGCTGATTGACTTCTTGCACAGACACATGTTGCAAACATGATGTCTGGTCTAGATGCAGTTAGGTACAATAAAGACCCAATCATGCTTCTATAAAGTGTTTGGTCAATCAGCTCATCCTTTTCATCAGACATGACCAGCTTATTTGTTTCCATGGGTGTGCTGCATGGTTTACAATCATTCATATCAAATTTGGTTAAAAGTTCTTTAGCATATTTGCTTTGATGAATGAAAGTTCCATTTTGCAATTGCTGTACTTGGAGACCAAGAAAGCATTGCAGCTCACCCATTGCACTCATTTCAAACTCAGCTGTCATGAGTTCTCTAAACTCTTCACACATTGAGTTACATGTGCTTCCAAAAATAATGTCATCCACATAAATCTGGACAATCATTAAATCCTTCCCTCTCCATTTTAAAAACAATGTTTTATCAATGGTACCTCTTTTGAAACCATTTGAGAGTAGGAAGTTGGAAAGAGTTTCATACCAGGCCCTTGGTGCTTGTTTCAGGCCATACAAGGCTTTGTTTAGCCTGTAGACATGATCTGGATAAAATGGATCCTCAAAACCTGGAGGTTGACAAACATAGACCTCTTCTTGAATTGTACCATAGAGGAAAGCACTTTTGATATCCATTTGGAACACCTTCATATTGTGGCTGACAGCAAAGGCCAGGAACTGTCTAATTGCTTCTAATCTTGCAACAGGGGCAAATGTTTCATCATAATCAATCCCCTCTTCCTGTCTGTAACCTTGAACCACAAGCCTGGCTTTATTCTTGACAACAATACCCCTTTCATCAGTTTTGTTCTTAAAGACCCACTTTGTGCCAATGGGACTAACCTCTTCTGGCAGTGGTACAAGCTCCCATACTTGTTGTCTTTTAAACTGTTGGAGCTCCTCTTGCATGGCTTCTACCCAGCTGTTGTCTTTCAGTGCCTCTTGGTACTTGACTGGCTGATGGAGTGATAGAAAACCAGCAAAAAGACAAATTTTTTGGGTTTGGCTTCTTGTGAGCACCCCTTCATTTATGTTGCCAATAATTTGATCAGGTGGATGAGATCGCAAGAAGATTAAATCTCCTTGGTATGGTATGATGGCATTGGTTGGTGAAGGCTGCAAATGTGTATCATCTGAGCTAACCACTGCTGGGGACTTTGATGATCCAGCAGTGGCTTCAAAAGGTGGTGGAATAGGAGGTAATGAAGTGGACAACTGCTGACTTTTATCCACTGTTTGAGGACTTTTGTCAGCAGTGTTTGAGGATGTGGAAGCAGTGGTTGATGGGCTACTTTGGTCAACAACTGTTGAGGTAGCAGTGGTTGAGCTTTGACAACTGTTTTGAACAGCTGGTGTTTTTCCCTTTGTGGCAGACCTTTGAGGGATGATGATTTCATACCCATAGTCTGGTGTTGTATCCTCTGATGGACCTGCACTGTTAGTCTTGACAGCAGTATTTTCAAAAGTAAATTTTTCAAGATCAAACAGATCTGCAGGGTTTGCTGGGATTTTCATTGTTGAAAGTTCATTGAATTTTACATTCAAAGTCTCCTCCACTGCCTTGGTCCGTGTATTGAACACTTTGTAGGCCTTGGCAGTGGTTGAGTATCCCAAATGATAACCACAATCAATTTTGGCTGCAAATTTTGAAATGGAATCTTTTAAGTTCAAAATGAAACATGGGCAGCCAAACACCTTGAAGTATGAGATCAGTGGTTTAATTTTAAACAAGATTTCATAGGCAGTCTTTTTGTGCCTGGGGTTTATTAAAACTCTGTTCTGAACATAGCAAGCAGTGTTTACTGCCTCTGCCCAGAAAGTTAATGGCAAACCTGAATCTGCAAGCATGGTTTTGGCAGCCTCAATCAGAGTTCTGTTCTTCCTTTCCACTACCCCATTTTGCTCTGGTGTTCTAGGGATGCTGTACTGCCTTACAATCCCTTTCTTCACACAGAAGGCATCCAACTCCCTATTTTTGAATTCTGTGCCATTGTCACTCCTGAAGCTTTTCACTGGAAGGTCAAATTGCTTTTCAACCTGTGTTACAAAGTCTTGCAAAATGCCTGCAGTCTCATCTTTTGAGTGTAAAAAGAAAGTCCATGTAAACCTAGAAAAGTCATCAACAATAACCAAACAATATCTTTTCTTTTTGAGGCTCATGACTTGAACTGGGCCAAACAAGTCCATGTGTAGCATTTGCAAACACTAGGTTGTTTTGGACTCTTCAATGGACTTGAAAGAACTTTTATGCTGTTTTCCTTTTAAACAGGAAATGCAATGTTCAGGGCATGAAAACAATTTTTGTGGTAGGCCTCTCACCAAACCAATTTTTGAAATTTCTGTGATTGTCTTAAGATTTGTGTGCCCCAGCCTTCTGTGCCAAAGTTCTGTCTCTTTGTTAGAGGCAGCTGAGAACAGACAGGCATCAGCTCTGGGACACTCTTTTGACATGTCAACAACATAAACATTGCCACTTCTTTGAGCAACAAGTTTAGTTTGACCAGTTTTAATTATTGCTTCAATCTTTTTGACCATTTCTGGTCCAACAATCCTACAACAGTCTTTTGTGAAGAATGACCCAAATCCCTTGTCACTCATTTGGGACACACTCAGAAGGTTGAATTTTAGATTGTCTATTAGATTGACATTTTCAAATTTTACATTTCCAGATTGTACTGTACCAGACCCCAGAACTTTCCCTTTACTATTATTCCCAAAGGATATATCACCCCCTCCATGGATTTTAAAGTCTTTGAGGATGGCTTTACATCCTGTCATGTGCCTGGAGCCTCCACTATCTACATACCAAAGACTATCAAAGCATGCAGAAGCTCCCTGCACATGAAGTAAACAGATTAGTTCATTAAGGTCTCCAAAGCCAACAAGGCTTTGGATGGGGTCTCAACAGTGTCTGGGATGGATGCAGAATGGTGGACAGTGGTTAGGTCAGGGGTTTGAACTGTTTTAGGACAGTGTTTCTCTAACCACTGTTGTGGGTCCTGACCAATCATCTGCTGGTAACCAAAAGGATGCCTGTTCACTTTGGGTTTAGAGGGCCTTTTGTAGGCCTCATAAACGTGTGGAATCCTTTGGTAAGACTGTTTTTCTCTGCCTTTTCTGAACTGATTGGCAGGGGGTGCATCAGTAACCTGAACATCTCTTTTAACAGATGTTTGGTTCAGCTGTTTTGTAACAGCTGTTTGAACTGGCACAAACAGTGGTTGTTTCTTGGTGAATTTGACAAATGTTGATGATGATGATGGACTCAAGGATGTTTTAGCAATGTACTCATTCTTTTTCACATCAAAGTTTTTGAGATACACACATGCTTGAGTTTTGTGGTTTGTTTTACCACAGACAATGCAACCTTCAGCTGAAACAATGACACTTGTTCTGTTTAAATCATAAGCTTTTAAGTGGAAACAATCTTTTGTTAGATGA
This sequence comes from Helianthus tuberosus, assembly GCA_030545235.1. Classification (NCBI taxonomy): domain Eukaryota; kingdom Viridiplantae; phylum Streptophyta; class Magnoliopsida; order Asterales; family Asteraceae; genus Helianthus; species Helianthus tuberosus. The sequence goes on from CM060352.1 coordinate 125,670,389, forward strand.
TTCCTTTTCTCACATAATTCACAAAACAAGTTATCAATTTTTTCTTTCTTCTTTCTCTTTTCAGACTCCTTTGCAGCATAGGTTTTAACCACTGCTGGGATGTCCTTGAGAGGTATGACTTTAGCTTTTGGAGCCTTGACACCATCAGTTGATGTAAAGTCCATTGGCTTGAAATTTTCAAGAATGTCACACTCATCAGATCATTTTGGTTTAAACTGGTATTCTTCAAGTTCCTCAAAAGTAGAGGATCCCATTGGTCTGTCAAGTGTGATTTTGTTACCAAGTTTGTCAGTGATTTTCACTTCTTGGCCATTCTTGTTTGTGGGGATGAACTCAGTGGTTACATCAGTGATTTGAACAGATTTTTCAAAAGCAGTGTTTTCATCATCATGTTTTCTATAGCCAACCCCAAATTTCACATTGCTTTTTATCTGTTTTTCAAGCATAACCTCATATCCTCTGCAGGATTCCACCCATCTTTCACAAGTAATCTGGGTGGATTCCAACTCCTTTTTGCAAACTTGGTATTTTTCTACCATAGTTTGAAGTTGGGTTTTGGTTATGCTTTGCTCTTCTTTTAGACAGCTGATCTCTTTTTCCTTTTCAGTCAATTTGTTTTTAAGTTCTTTTAAAGACTTTTCAAATTTAACCTCATCAGTCAAGATTTTATCCCGAAGGTTTTCATTCACCTCTTTAATGTTAGCAAAAGCAATTATGCAATTGTCAGAACACAGTTTTTCAAGAACTTGAGGAGATACCTTGGCAGCTGCCATCATTGCACAATCACATTGATGATTTTCTTCATCAACAGCTTTCACCTTCTTTTCACCAGCCTTTTCTTCTTTCTCTTCTTCTTTGTCCTCTTTGGACCATGGATCTGTCATTGGTTCAATCAGGATACCTGAACTTTCTCCCAACAGTAGTTCACCAGCCACAGCAGTAACCACTGCTTCAGCCACCTCTTCCACTGTTTCAAAGCTCTGCTGTTCCTCCTCAGTTTCAACCCCCTCCTGTATTGACTCTAATGCCATCAAACAAAACTCATCATGAGAAGAATCATTAGAAGCATAGAGTGCAAAATTTTCATCACTAAGGTCTTCAGGCATACTACTCCAGTCAACAAACCCTTGAGTGAAGAAACTTTGTTGATCTGGTTGTGCTGCTGCTGGAGCAGTGGTTTGAGGTGCAACAGGTTGCACTTGTACCTGTGGAGCAGGGGTTTGAACATATTGGATTTGTGGAACAGTAGTTTGGACATAGTGTACTGGCACAGGGGCAGCAGCATAGTGAGCAGTGTTCACTTGAGCTGCTGGGGTATACTGGGCATAGTGCACAGTGCTTTGGTTTTGAGGTCTAGGATTTGAGCTAGGATGAGTAATTATGGGACCAGTAGTTTGACTCCTACATTCCCTAGCGAAATGTCCCAACCTATTACACTTGTAGCACTTGATTTTCGATTTATCCAACCCAACCCTTAGATTCCCATGCAAACCTGGGAATTTTCGCCCTGTTCTCTTGTAAAATTTGCTAGTTCTAACACTTAGCAAAGCCAGTTGGTGCAGGATGTCCATTTCCTCTAAGTCAGTGGGATCGAAATGTTGTAAATCATTGAGTTCAAAGCTTAGATTATCTGACATCTGGTTTTCGTTTGCAGTGAATGCATAACTTGCAGAGTGAGGATCAGGGTTGTTGAAATTTGCACCAGCAGTTATGTCAATGAAGTGATCATAACCCTGATCCTTACCACTGCTCCCAGATTCTTCTTGACCCAGAAGAGCAGTATTACCGAAAGTGTAATCATCGGTAACTTTTCCTGACTCTTGTAACCTCCTTTTCTGGTTCAACTCCCTTTCGTAGGTCAGGAGTCGGCCGTGGAGTTGGGTCAAGGTCAGATCCTTGAATTCAGGTGAATTTTGGGTGACAAAAGCTATGGTGTCCCATTTTTCTGGCAGTGACCTGAGGAACCTGCTATTTTGAGTTGAGTTTGTAAAAGTGGTGTTAACAAGCCTCAGTTCACTGATGAGACAACTGAAACGTTCAAATTGTTGCGTTAGTGATTCACCTTTAACGTAGCAAAATGTTTCATACTGTTGGTTCAAGATTTCCCTGTTGTTTTCTATGACTTCTTCAGTCCCCCCAAACTGTTCCTTAAGTGCATCCTATAATTCTTTGGCACTGTTACAGTGTAACAATCCAGCATAAATCTCATTGGGCAGCGCTGATGCTATGATGCTAAACGCTTTAGCATCTAGTTCGATCTTTTGAAAGTCGGTTTCGGTATAATTTTCAACTGGTTTTGGAACGAACTTTTTAGCATCTTCAGCGCTTGGCACTGAAGGAACATGGGGACCATAAATGACAGACCTCCAACAACCTGTGCTTTGTTGAGCAAGGATGTGACCCATCCTTCTCTGCCAGATGTTGTACTCATTTCTTTTTAGCATAGGTGGTTTAAAAAGTGAGCCGATGTTGTTTTTATCATCCTGAGATTGTGACGTCATTCTTGTTGTTTTACAGACACTGAGAAATCAACTTTAATGGTGATTAATCCTTGCTTTGTTTTTCAACTGACGAACAAACGATCAGTATCAACTGTTATGAGCTGAACTATTTACGTCAAAATGATTGTTAAATCAAATTTGACTGTCCAAGCTCTGATACCAATTGTTGGATCTGAGTTTGTTTTTGATTGTATTTTCGTTTGAAATTAAGATGAAAATGGAAGAGTTGTGCAGCAGAATTATGATGAAAACAAACTTTGCATACAATCAAACGAGAGTAATACTTTAATAAAACATCTTTTCACAATGAATCGAAAGATTGAATTTGTTTCAACAACGATTACAATGATTGATGAATGAATGCAAACTCCCCCTCAGCCAGAGCTCAGTAGTTTGTTCGTGCAAAGAAGACGATGTTGCAAAAGAGCTAATAGAACAGTACAAAGTACTGAACTATTTATAGGCACTTGCAAACCACTGAGCATCTTAGCTGACGTCACCATGAAAGTGACATCTAACCTCCTAACAAACTCTAACCTCTGATCTATACAAACACTGATGTACTAACTACTGCTATTACATTTCTTTACATAAAGGACACTTAAACAGATGCTGCATCCTTCCACTGCTGTGAACCCAGCAGTGCTTGTCCGGATCAGCAGTACTTGACTCAAGGCAGTAGATTGAATCAGCAAAGCTTTGGTCTTCCATCAGTCTTTGACATTGGTCAGTAGATGCAAGGCAGCAGTTGTAGGTCAGCACTTAGTAAAATCAGCAGATAGGAGGTCAGTAGATATGAAACCACTTTCAAGGGGAGAGATTTGTATGAACCAACTGTAATCGTCTGCTTATTCTGGATCCACTGCTCTGATCCAGTTTTGGCTTTAATTATCTGTTCCTCTGATAGGGTTCAATCCCAACAGGTTTCGATTCCTGGGGGTTAATGCCAAGGTTTCAATCCTAAGCTACAAATTCCAGACTGCGATCCCAGAACAACTTAAGGGGGAGTTTGTTAGCAAAGTGGAGTTTGAAGAGTGAAAGAGCTAGATTCAGATTCTGAAGAATAGCTGATGATGGTGATTGAAGAGAAAGAGAGAGTTTGAAGGATGCTTCAACATCAAACATTTTGGAAAGCATGAAGACTGATTAAGACTAAAGTTTTGACGTACTAAAGTCTCGTACTGAAGACTCCGTCAACATCCAAGGGGGAGACTGTTGGTGCATATGTCTGTTAACTTCGTCTTATATCGAGTCTCGGTTTCGTTGCAGATCTGAACAAGTGTGATGTCATCATTATTGATGATGACATCATACATGTGACATCACTCTTGCACCATGGAATAACATCATCACATGAAATTTGATGCACATACACGAAACATAATTTAATTCCACACAAAATAGGATTTTTATATTGTTTATTGTAATTTCGCTTGAACTGTTTTGTTGATTTCGCTTGAATAGCCATGTTCATGTTTCAAGCGAAATTAGGAAGGGTATATATATAGGTATTGGTAGTTTCTCATTTGTGAAAGAACCATGATGTATTGCAAAATACATACTTATATCGTGTATAGTTTGTGCATTTTTATCGTTATTTATAGTTTAGTTTTATTTAGAATTACGTGCTATTGATTAAAGTTCGTTTTTCCAGGTCTTTATGCGTTAATTGGCTGAAAATTGGGTGGAAACGAGCTATAATGTTGAAGCATTACATCCTTGAACAAGTCACAAAGAGTTAGAATTATTTTTAAGAATTTTTGGGGTGTTAAAGCTGAATTTCGGAGACAACGTTCTGTTTAAAATGTCCAGTCGCGTAGCGCTACGTATAATGGTTGCACAGTCGCGCTACGCTACAAACAACAAACAAAAGTCCTGATATTGGAGGTGCTCGCGTAGCGCGAGTTTGGATGGAAGACCAGTCGCGCTACGCGACGGGTTAGCAGATTGCGAATTTTCGTAATGTGGTTAGGGTTTGTCATATAATCAATTCTGTATGATAAAAAAAGGAGGTTACGAACCAACACAACCCTAGGCAACGTCTGGAGCAGTTTTCGAGCATTACAAAGAGTTGGAGCTTGCGGGAATCATAAGGTTGAAGCTAGGAAGCGTGGGAGTGAAGATTGTTCGGGTTTTATCTCTCGGTTTTCTTTAATCTCGTGTTTTCAATCTTTTTCCATGAATTCTTGTTTTGAACTTGATTTGTTTATGTTAGACAATATGTTTCTTGGCTAAACCCTAGATACTACCTAGACAAGATGATAGTTTGATTAAAGTTTGGATTTTTAATGGTTATTTATTGTTCGTTTATGGATTGATTTCTGAAAGTAAAGTGTTTTAGAATTTCTGATTTGGTGCACATGCATGCTTGACATTTATTTTATTATTTTTTGTTGCTTCGTATGATCCTTGGTGACGGTCTTTATCACATAATAGGGTTATATTAGGGTTCTTGATTTAGGTGACTGTCTATATCACGTAATAGATCACTAATCCTTTAGGGTGAAAATCTAGTAAGTAACCTTAGAAGTAATATTCGGTAATTTAATAAAATCAAGTGTTCTGCTTAACTTGTCGCTGAGAGGCTCGAGTTAGTTATTAGGTCTCAGTGCAATATATATTTAAGATAGGTTTTGAGAGAAATCGATCTTATTTCCCTAATTGCATTTGTGTCTAGTAAACCAAGTCAGAACCTGGAATTGCCTTAGATTATCGCGCTGAGAGGTAGATAGTCATATTAGGGCACTTTTAGAATCGTTAGAGGACTGAGAGGAAGTCTAACAGTCGGTAATCACAACAGCCTTGTAGGGTTTCCTAGGTTTCTTCCTGAGAAGGGTCGGGAAGTCTTAGCATTGAAATACCTTAAGGTTTAGTATATTACGATCCCGGCTCCATACAACAATAATACCGTTAGAAGTCCATTCCCATTCAAACTGGATTCGAGTCTAGGTAGTCGTTAATCTCATCTGAATACAACCTTAGTTTTCGTTCGTGTCTTAGTCGAAGTCTAGTTAATTAATTAGGTTAATATAGATTTCCTAGTTTTTCAGTAACCCCCCCCCCCCCCGTCAAAACAATTAAACAAGTTTAAGTCGCCTCTGTCAGTGTCTATTAGAGTCTAACTTACGTAATACATAGAGTCTTAGGGTTCGATACTCGGACTTGCTTAGGCTATACTACATTGACCGGTACACTTGCCGATTGTGTGGTTTAGGTTTTAGAGAGTCCTAGTCTATAAATTTAAAACTTATAGTGTCTAGATTAGAGAGTCTAATTTAGGTTGTTTTTCTAGTCTGTTTAGCACACATCAAGTTTTTGGCGCCGTTGCCGGGGACTCTTGGCAATTGCGTTTATTAGCTTTGATAGACCTAATTGATATATACGTGCTACGTGTTTTCTTTGTTTTGTTGACTCTTTGTCTTCTCTTGTGTCTCGGTAACTAGTGTTTGCTTTTCTTGTGTTCAGGTTTTTGCTAGTAGTGGATGCCACATCTGCGCTCGCACGGACCACCGTCACCAATCAAGCAGTCATCATCTCAATTGGTCGAAGGCCCATAGGTTACTTCCACATCCTCTTCTCGTTTCCCACATTTCGATTTCACCCCGTTACCCACCCCACCTCCTACACCACCACCTTCGCCAAACCATTCACCTAAAACCTCACCTAAGGTTTCCCCACCCGATAGCCCTACTTCTAGTACCTCTAGTAATCTAGAAAACTTAGAACACATGGCTAACCCTAGGCAAACCGTCCATCAGCAGGCCACTCAAGATTTCACCGGCCTTGCTTCACCCATCACCGTACCACCCAAAGTCAGCGAGCATTCATGGCAGATTCCATCTTATGCCATGCAGGCCATAACTAATAGCATCCAATTCCATGGCCGAGACGATGAGGACGCCCCGGCCCACATCAACCGTTTCTCTAGGATGCTAGCTACCTTTAGCCTTCACGGTGCACCCAATGATGCTACCTACTTACAGCTTTTCCCATTTTCTTTAGCTGGCCGTGCGGCTACTTGGTTGGACTCTCAACCAACCGGTACTTTTACCACTTGGGCGTGTCTTCGTCAAGCCTTTTTGAACAAGTATTTCCCGCCCGCAAAAGCCTCACGTCTTAGGGACCAAATCCACTCCTTCCGCATGGAGCCCGACGAGCCTTAGTACCTTGCTTGGGAGCGTTTCCAAAACCTTTGTGCTCGTTGCTCCCAGCATGGTCTTTCTGATTGGGCTTTGTGTGAGAAATTCTATAACGGTCTTACCCAAGAGACTAGAGATAGGTTCGATACTAATGCGGGGGGCATATGATGGGTATTCTTACAGTTGCAGAGTGTCTAGAGCGTTTTGAGGCATTTGCTCAGTCTCAATCCCAATCACGTTCCGATCAGAGGTCTTAAAGTGGTAATTCAAATACCACTACTAGTGCACCCACCCGAGGGGTGAACCATGTCACCATGGACCCTAGTTTAGCCTCTGTTTTGGAAAACATAACTCGAGAGCTTAAGGAGATTAGAGCTAAGGTTGATAAGTGTGAGTTTTGCCGAGGGGGTCACGATACGAGTGCGTGTCCTTTGCTAGCTGGTGAGGAGCAATGTGATTATTTAGGAGGAGGGTTTGGTAGAGGTCAGTCTAGCGGTTTTGGGGGTAATAATCTTGGCTCGGGTTGGCGAAATAATAATAATAACTATAATAATAATAGCAATTTTCGCTCAATGGACCTCCTGGTTTTCAAATAGCTCAAAATCCAAATAGAGGTCTAGGTTCGCTTTTCGGTGGGGGTTCAAATGAACAGGTTCAGAATGGGGGGTCGAATAACCAAGGTCAAACAAGTCGTGAAGGTCCAAGTTTCGATCTAGGGGGTAGCATGGAAAGAATGGAGTCCATGATGAGTCAACTCATTGCTAGGGATCAAAACACCCAAAAGAAACTTAGTGAACATGATCTCATGCTTAAGAATCACCAAGCTGCGGTCCAAGACCTTTCTAGGGTTGTAGGTGATATGTCTAGGAAGATAGATGAAAGATTACCCGGTCAGTTTGCAGCTAACACCCAACCTAACCCGAATGCTCATGTAAAAGCCATTACCACCCGTAGTGGAAAGACCGTAGGAAACCCTAGGGTCGAAGAGAGAGAGGTTGATAAGGATGGGGATATAATAGATGAAGTGATTGAGATGGAGGCTCCCGGCAAAGTGCAAAAGAGGCTAGTCCCAGCAAGTACCGCACAGCCCGGTGAGTCTCAAAGTGAGAAGAAAGTTGACAAAAAACCCATAGATGTTAGACCTTCACCCTATGTGAATCATGCGTATGTCCCGTTTCCCTCGCGTCTTAAGAATCAAAAATACTCAAGGGAATACGGGCAGTTTCTAGATATCTTCAAGCAATTGAAGATTAATCTTCCGTTTATAGAGGCACTCCAGTCCATGCCGAAGTATGCAAAATTCTTGAAGGACCTTCTTAGGAATAAGGAGAAATTAGGTGAGTTGTCGAATGTCCCGTTGCACGGAGGCTGTTCGGCCATTGTTTCAAATAAGTTGCCTGAAAAGCTTACCGATCCCGGTGTGTTCACTATTCCTTGTCTATTCGGTAGTAACACAAACACTAGAGCCTTAGCCGACCTAGGTGCTAGCATTAATCTGATGCCTTTTTCTCTTTACGAGAAGCTAGACTTAGGCGAGCTTTCACCTACTCGAATGACATTGTCTTTAGCTGATAGGTCCGTGAAACACCCGAGGGGAATAGTTGAGAATTTGCTTGTTAAGGTGGATAAGTTTGTTTTTCCGGCCGATTTCGTTATTCTAGACATGGAAGCCGACGAAAACATACCGCTAATTTTAGGTCGCCCATTCTTAAATACCACTAAAGCTCTCATAGATGTCTTTTTAGGCACCATCACACTTAGAGCAGGCGAGGAAGCGGTACTTTTTAACGTTATGAATTCGAGAGGGTCAAGTGATAAAGTGGAGGCGGTTTCGTTAGTGGGGAAGTGTGAGAAGGATGAGCGAGATGAGGAGAGGTTAGTGAGTGATCCGAGTCTACAGGAGGTGATAGGACTCAAGTGTGGGGACCCACCGGATAGTAAATTAGAGGAATTAGAGGAAAGGGTGGTGTGTTTAGAATCTAGGATTGAGACACTAAGCAAACCTAAGTGTGGGGATAGATTCCAATATGGAGAATGTAGATTCAAAACGCTAGATGAGGATTTACGAGGTTGTGAGAGAGATAAGAGTGCTTGGGGTGATTTGGGCAATAATAGGTATAATGGTGCTGCGGCCCGTGAGTTTGTTTTTGGAGGTGAGCTGCATCTCCATGATCCTCCGTAAGTTTGTGAGAAGTTATTACTCGTTTGTAGAGTTTGTATTTTGAGTCTTTTATTTTGTACCATGAGTCTAAATTAGTAGTTTTTGAGTCGTTTTTAGAGTCGGTACTGCGTTGGGTTCTGCTTTGCTTTGATTGTGCAGGTTTTGGATTGTACCACCCGTACTCAATCTTCATTCGGGTGAGTTCGGAACTGCCATGTTGATAAACCCAAGCAGGCTAGGTAACGATCGCGAATGAAATGCTATACGATCGTTCGTTGGATTCAAGACTCGTACGGCTGGCACTGACTTTTGTCCTAACCAGCTAAGTCTTTTCCAACTCTCTCTGTATTTTATTTCTTTCGTATTTATTTTTTAGGTAGTTGTTGAGTCATATTTTCGTTCTTGCATTAGGGACAATGCAATCTCTAAGTGTGGGGATGGGATACTTGTAAATATTTGAGTCATAAATTTGAAAAACACAAAAAAATTAAAAAATTGAAAATTCAAAAAAAATTGAAAAATCAGAAAATGTCTTTCGGAAAAAAAAGAAGTTTGCAAATAAAACGGAAAATGATAGAAAAGGTGAATTGTTGCTTGGTTCGAATAATAATAATATGAGAATATAATAAATCGAGCTTGCGTCTAGTTAGGGATATGTGGATAGGCCCGGGTTTGGTTTTAAGTCCCTTTGATTTAATATACCTTAAATTGTCGGTCTGCTAGTGGGTTTTCGCCTGGGAAATATGGGAAATCAAAACTGCCAAAAATAGTATAAGGGGCACCGTTATAAGTTAAAACCGTTAGAGTTTGTGATCATGCGAAAAAAAAATAGAATAAAAAGTGAGCTAGAAACTAAATGAAAGTAACACAGGCCTATGTAATCCGAGTTGGGGATAGCGACTCTACAGCCGGAATACCTCTGGGATGTGTGAAATCGAATTGCCGAATAAAAGTACCGAAACCTAAGTAATCTGTGGTTGGGGATAGCGACTCTACAGCCGGAATACCGCTTGGTTAGGGAAAGCATCGTCTAGACTCACGAGAAAAAAAAAAAGCGAAAAGCAAAGCAAAAATAAAAAAAAATGGAAAAAAAAAGTTTATTGTTTACTCTCTTGGTTTTGATATAAAACGGTTAGGAATTGATCCAGTGATCGTTCTTTTAGTCCTATAAGCTTGAGGTGGGAGTAGATGGACCGTAAATTCTAGTGTGAGACCCTAGGTGGATTGACCGCACCTAAATTAAATTCATATGATAAGGGCTTAGGATTAGATTCGGGTTTAAAAGGACCAGTATATTCGCAATCGCAGCTAACGCAAGCTTTGGTTTTAATAAGATATAAATAATTTTTGATCCAAGTGATGATTCGTCTTTGATTCCGTTGCACAATTCTTTTTCGGGGACGAAAAAAGTGTAAGTGTGGGGATATTTGATGTATTGCAAAATACATACTTATATCGTGTATAGTTTGTGCATTTTTATCGTTATTTATAGTTTAGTTTTATTTAGAATTACGTGCTATTGATTAAAGTTTGTTTTTCCAGGTCTTTATGCGTTAATTGGCTGAAAATTGAGTGGAAACGAGCTATAATGTTGAAGCATTACATCCTTGAACAAGTCACAAAGAGTTAGAATTATTTTTAAGAATTTTTGGGGTGTTAAAGCTGAATTTCGGAGACAACGTTCTGTTTAAAATGTCCAGTCGCGTAGCGCTACGTATAATGGTTGCACAGTCGCGCTACGCTACAAACAACAAACAAAAGTCCTGATATTGGAGGTGCTCGCGTAGCGTGAGTTTGGATGGAAGACCAGTCGCGCTACGCGACGGGTTAGCAGATTGCGAATTTTCGTAATGTGGTTAGGGTTTGTCATATAATCAATTCTGAATGATAAAAAAAGGAGGTTACGAACCAACACAACCCTAGGCAACGTCTGGAGCAGTTTTCGAGCATTACAAAGAGTTGGAGCTTGCGGGAATCATAAGGTTGAAGCTAGGAAGCGTGGGAGTGAAGATTGTTCGGGTTTTATCTCTCGGTTTTCTTTAATCTCGTGTTTTCAATCTTTTTCCATGAATTCTTGTTTTGAACTTGATTTGTTTATGTTAGACAATATGTTTCTTGGCTAAACCCTAGATACTACCTAGACAAGATGATAGTTTGATTAAAGTTTGGATTTTTAATGGTTATTTATTGTTCGTTTATGGATTGATTTCTGAAAGTAAAGTGTTTTAGAATTTCTGATTTGGTGCAGATGCATGCTTGACATTTATTTTATTATTGTTTGTTGCTTCGTATGATCCTTGGTGACGGTCTTTATCACATAATAGGGTTATATTAGGGTTCTTGATTTAGGTGACTGTCTATATCACGTAATAGATCACTAATCCTTTAGGGTGAAAATCTAGTAAGTAACCTTAGAAGTAATATTCGGTAATTTAATAAAATCAAGTGTTCTGCTTAACTTGTCGCTGAGAGGCTCGAGTTAGTTATTAGGTCTCAGTGCAATATATATTTAAGATAGGTTTTGAGAGAAGTCGATCTTATTTCCCTAATTGCATTTGTGTCTAGTAAACCAAGTCAGAACCTGGAATTGCCTTAGATTATCGCGCTGAGAGGTAGATAGTCATATTAGGGCACTTTTAGAATCGTTAGAGGACTGAGAGGAAGTCTAACAGTCGGTAATCACAACAGCCTTGTAGGGTTTCCTAGGTTTCTTCCTGAGAAGGGTCGGGAAGTCTTAGCATTGAAATACCTTAAGGTTTAGTATATTACGATCCCCGCTCCATACAACAATAATACCGTTAGAAGTCCATTCCCATTCAAACTGGATTCGAGTCTAGGTAGTCGTTAATCTCATCTGAATACAACCTTAGTTTTCGTTAGTGTCTTAGTCGAAGTCTAGTTAATTAATTAGGTTAATATAGATTTCCTAGTTTTTCAGTAACCCCCCCCCCCCCCTCAAAACAATTAAACAAGTTTAAGTCGCGTCTGTCAGTGTCTATTAGAGTCTAGCTTACGTAATACATAGAGTCTTAGGGTTCGATACTCGGACTTGCTTAGGCTATACTACATTGACCGGTACACTTGCCGGTTGTGTGGTTTAGGTTTTAGAGAGTCCTAGTCTATAAATTTAAAACTTATAGTGTCTAGATTAGAGAGTCTAATTTAGGTTGTTTTTATAGTCTGTTTAGCACACATCAAACCATCAGTTGTGTACCGAACTGCTGCCGGATTTTCAAGTGATATATAAATGAGAAACGTGTGTTATAGTGATATTCTATGTTTTCTACACCATTCTTTACTGATTCAGCTCTGTTTGTTTGATTCTGCCTTACAAACAGTGTGTATTGACTTTGATTGACTCATTTGGTCGGTCAAATCGATCCTGCGGAGGCGCATAGAACGAGAAAAGTCACCAAGTGCAGAATGGTGATCCGGTCAGATGGTAATCCGGTCGGTCGACCATTCGTGCGGATGTTGATCCGTTCGGGTGGTTGTCCGTTCGGACGATCATCCGGTCGGATGACTGTTCGAGTGGTTTGTTTCTTCCTTTGGGAAGGATGTGTTTGTGTATGATGACTTGACTTTTGAAGTTTTCGTTGTAGCATTTTGAAAACATAGAAGTATCTCTACCTTTCAGGTCGGTCGATCGGACGGCCGTTCGATCGGACGACGACCCGATCGGTTGGACACTTTGCGAGAACAAGTTCATAGCAGGTTGTCACTCGATCGGATGGTTGTTCGATCGGGTGGCTTCCTTTGTGCATTGAACATGTTGAAAATTGTTTAAAAGTTGAAGTCTGATCATTATCAGATGGTAATCCGAACGGTCAGCACTGAGTTCAATGTTCATCCTTCGATGTTTTGAAAATAAAGGTTAAGTGTGGGACCGTTCAGGTGACAACCCGTTCGGATACCAGTTCGATCGGACGGCACTCCGTCCTGGTCATTTCGTTCATCCTACACTTGGTTGTGTTGATCATTTGTCGTTTTATCGAGATGTGTTGATATCGTGCCAAACAACAAAACCCCATCCTAAGCTTTAGTGACCCGATTGAACAGGAATCACCCAAGTTCAGTCAGTCCACCTGTTCAGGACATTTATTCTTGGTTAACCCGGAATCGGTAATCTCGTGGATAGAATCCGGATCTTGAACCAAAACAACCACAAGAATGAGTAGTAAGTCGGCACGGGCTCCGATTCTATCGGTTTTGAAGGCATTGAGTGTAAAAGAGTTGAAAGAAAGTTGAAAATCATCTTTCAATCCTTTTCATTGTGAATATGTTTAGATCCATGAAAGATCCTTGTTTGTTTATGTGGAAATCGGTTAGATCTAAGTTGTTCTTGGTGGATTGAGGCCAAAACATGAAGTTCTTCAAGAACACATGATGATGTCATCCTAGAACACCTTGGATCTTGATGATTTCACGGTTAAAAGTTACGATTAAAAAGATAGAAAGGTGTAGGAGTGCGTGTAGATTAAGGAAGTACAAGATTTAGGACGAGATCTTACCGGAATTGCGAGAAATCGAAGAAAAAGCAAGGTTGGAATGCTGGTCGGACGTCAGTTGCCAAAAGTAGAAAGTTTGAAAGTGACAAGGGGTATTTATAGGGTTACCCAAAGTGGAAAGGGGATGAAGAGGTTGGTCGCTCGGGTGGCAACTCGCCCGGATGGCAGCCCGACCGAGAGGCACCTCGAACGGGTGGCTGCCCGGTCGGGTGGTAGTTCGGTCGGCTGGCACCTAGTTCGAGTGCTTGGCGCGACGAGTTTTGCCGTTTCGATTTGCGTGTAGCGCGTTGCGATGCGATTTGAGCAAGTGATGCGATAGAGTTGCTTATCAAATTACTTTTAATCCCAACTACTATATCTAACATACAATCATCCTACTTTTCCTGCGTTTAGCGTTTGCGATTCGATTGCGATTGAGTTTCGATTGCGTTTCGATTGATTACCACACATAACATAATTAAAACATGCGCAAGTAACACATAAGGCACACACACGTATAACAGTAACCAAAATGTGTAATTTGAGTTGCGAGTGCGATTACCATTCAATGTCGATTCGATTAGCATAGTTTGAGTATCGTTTAGTTAACTTTATCGCATTGTTACTTCCTATAGTTCACAGTCGTAAGTCGATTAAATAGCGAATAACACACGTCGATTACTGCGATTATTGACAATTACTCCACATAATACAGCTAAAGTAAACACATAAAAGAAATTCACTACCAGTCAAGTCGCGCGTTCGGTCGTTGACTTTGATCTTAACTTTGACTTAGACTTCAGAAACACGGGGTGTTACAGCCTCCCCTAGTTGAGGGAATTTCGTCCCGAAATTAGGACGAAGCCGTAACAAACAACTACGGGTACTTCGCCTTCATGTCGCTTTCGAGTTCCCAAGTGAACACTGCGCCTCGTTTGCCTTCCCATCGGAATTTCACAATAGGGATGCGCGAGCGTCTGAGCTGCTTGGTTTGGCGATCCATGATTTCGATAGGCTTCTCCACGAAGTGTAGTGTTTCGTTTACTTGGAGGTCATCGAGAGGTACAATCAAATCATGCTCAGCCAGGCACTTTCGGAGGTTTGACACATGGAAAGTCGGGTGGACATTACTAAGTTCCTCCGGTAGTTCGAGTCTGTAGGTGACTTTTCCAATTCTTTCCGGAATTTTAAAAGGTCCAACATATCGAGGCGCTAGTTTCCCTTTCTTGCCGAATCTGACCACACCCTTCCAAGGTGATACCTTTAGGAGTACGTAGTCACCAACGTCAAATTCCAGGGGCTTGCGTCGTCTATCAGCGTAACTTTTCTGTCGACTTCGAGCTATCAACAAGTTGTCTCGGATTTGGAGGACTTTATCTGTCGTTTCTTGCAATAGCTCAGGGTCGGTTAATTGCGAGTGACCGATCTCGTGCCACACAATAGGCGATCGACATCTCCTTCCATATAAAGCCTCGAATGGTGCCATTTGAATGCTGGAATGATAACTGTTGTTATACGAGAATTCGACTAACGGCAGGTAAGCATCCCAATTACCACCAAAATCTATGACACACGAACGGAGCATGTCTTCAAGAGTACGGATCGTTCTTTCAGTCTGACCGTCGGTTTGAGGGTGGAATACGGTACTTAAGTTAAGCGTAGTACCGAGAGCCGCTTGAAACGTTTCCCACAGTCGCGAGGTAAACCGAGTATCACGGTCAGAGATGATGTCGCGAGGCGTCCCATGTCGACAAATGATCTCATTGGTGTAGATTCGGGCTAATCGTTCTACCTTGTAGTCTTCCCGTATTGTCAAAAAGTGAGCAGATTTGGTCAAACGGTCAACAACAACCCAAATGTTGTCGTGACCTGATGGCGTGCGTGGGAGTATTGTTATGAAGTCCATAGCTATACTCTCCCACTTCCACATAGGGATCGGGGGTTGTTCGAGCAAGCCAGAGGGTCTTTGATGTTCAGCCTTGACCTTTGAGCAAGTCAGGCACTTCCCAACGTATAGAGCGATATCCCTTTTCATGCCCGGCCACCAGTACTTGTAGCGAAGGTCCTGGTACATTTTGTCGGCACCGGGATGAATAGAATATCGGGATTTATGGGATTCTTCCATCAATATCTTTCGCAAATCGGTCCGTTTAGGGATCCAAATTCGGTCTAGGTAATGGAATATCCCATTCGACTTATTCACAAGCTGGGCTCCATCGTGATAGATTCGTTCCTTCTTCAGAGTGCGTTCATTAAAACAAGCATGCTGAGCATCGCGAATGAGAGTTTTGAGATCGTATTGGGCTTGAATATTATGAATGCTGAGCAAATAACTCGGTCTGCTGAGAGCGTCAGCAACGAAATTCGCTTTGCCTGGGTGATAACGAATCTCGCAGTCGTAATCGTTGAGAAGTTCTACCCATCGGCGTTGACGCATATTAAGTTCCTTCTGGTCAAAGATATGTTGTAGGCTCCTATGACCGGTGAAGATCGTACAGTTTGTACCATACAGGTAGTGTCGCCAAATCTTTAACGCAAAAACAACTGCGCCTAGCTCGAGATCATGGGTTGTATAATTCTTTTCGTGGATTTTGAGCTGATGAGATGCGTAAGCAATAACCTTGTCCCGTTGCATGAGGACGCAACCAAGACCAAGGTTCGAGGCATCACAATAGACAATAAAGTCGTCGTTTCTGTCGGGCAATGTCAGAACATGAGCATTGTAAAGCTTGTGCTTAAGTCGTCGTTTCGACGTGAATATCTTGACTATTAACAATATGACCCAGAAACTGAACTTCCTCCAGCCAAAATTCACACTTGGAGAACTTGGCGTAGAGTCGATTCCCCTGGAGTAGCTCGAGAACCAAACGTAGATGCTGAGCGTGTTCGGCCTTCGACTTGGAATAGATCAAGACATCTTCGATGAATACGATGACGAAACGGTTGAGATATGGTTTACACACGCGATTCATCAGATCCATGAAAACCGCGGGTGCGTTGGTCAAACCAAAAGGCATAACAACGAACTCATGGTGGTCGTGGTGTGTGCGAAAAGCGGTCTTGGGTATATCCTCCTCTCGAATGCGTAGTTGGTGGTAGCCTAAGCATAGATCGATCTTCGAGAAACATGTAGCACCTTCTAACTGATCAAACAAATCATCAATGCGAGGTAGGGGATAGCGGTTTTTGATAGTCAACTTATTCAGTTCCTGATAATCGATGCACATCCGGAATGACCCATCCTTCTTTTTTATGAAAAGGACTGGCGTTCCCCAAGGAGAGGTGCTTGGGCGAATGAAACCTTTCTCAAGTAATTCCTGAAGCTGACTCGAGAGTTCACGCATTTCGGACGGTTCGAGTCGGTAAGGAGCTTTGTCAACAGGGTTGGCTCCAGGAATGAGATCGATACGAAAGTCGATATCACGACTTGGCGGTAGGCCGGGAAGGTCGTTAGGGAACACATTAGGAAATTCATGAACAACTGGGACGTCTTTCACTTTTGTCTTTCCTTTCTTTTCCTTTTCCGCTACTACAATGTTAGCCAAGAAAGCTCTGTATTCCTTGCGGAGATACTTGCTAGCTTGGACACATGACATAAGTTTGAGACCTTTTGTAGCAGTTTCACCATAGACACACAATAAATCACCATTTGCGAGCGAGAATCGAATCATCTTGTTGAAGCACACAACTTCAGCATGATTTTCGCGAAGAAAGTCCATGCCTACTATGATGTCAAAACTTCCAAGTTGCATCGGAATAAGGTCGATTGGGAAAATGTTATTGTTGAGCTCAAGAGTACAATCACGAAGAACGGAATTTACGGCGACAGTTCTTCCAGTGGCGACTTCAACATCGAACGTCGAGGGGAGATGGGAGCGTTTACGACTAAGAACTTTCTCGAATTCGAACGACACAAAGCAATTATCGGCTCCAATATCAAACAAACATGAAGCATAAATACCATTCACAAGGAACGTACCATTGACCACGTTGTTGTCAGCCTGGGCTTGGCGCACATTGATGTTGAAAGTTCTGGCGCGTGCGGCTTGTTGCTGTTGCTGTTGAGGTTGTTGCTGCTGGTGTTGCTTAGGCTCTTGCTTCACAGCCCTGTTTGGGCACATGTTCTCAAAGTGGTTGGGATCACCACATGCGAAGCAGACTCGGGCATTGGCCGTGGGTGCCTGACCGCTTGTTGGCCTTGTGGGGCTGGGAGCAGAGCTTGATGAGCAGTGACTTGAGCTGGTGCTTGACGGGGACCAGTACGGCATTTTGCACTGAAATGGCCGTACATATTGCAGTGAGCGCAGAAACGAAAGGCGAGACCCACCGGGTGATAATAAGTGCAAGTTGGGCAGGCAGGGTGGGGGATTGTGTATGCGTGCTTTGCAGGCGGTGCATAGATTGCTGGAGCTGGTCGGTGCTGAGACTGCTGCTGGGCTGGAACGGCCTGAAGTGGAGCAGCAGTGGTGGTGGCAGCACAGTTCTTGTTGCTGGAGCTGCTGTTATTGTTCTTCTTCTTACTGCGTGAGGACTTTGACGATTGAGCGGCGGCGGTTTCAGTGGTTGGTACGGCGGTGACTTGGTGCAGGTTCTTCGAAGCTTTATCCCAAAAACCAGCTTTTACCCGCTTGTCGTTGATTTCAGCGGCAAGCAAGTAAGTTTCTTCGATTGTTACGGTTTTGGCCGCTTGTACAAAATCAGCGACACAATTTGGCAGAGCTCGGATATACTTCTTGATTGCTATCTCAGGAGTCTTGACTTGATCAGGGCAGATAATACTGAGCTACTTGAAACGAGCAGTTAGCACAGCGTTCTCACCGTCCCTCTACTTCAGATGGCAGAATTCGTCCTCCAACTTTTGGCGCTCATGGGGAGGGCAGAATTCTTCGAGCATAACGTCCTTCAACTCGTCCCATGACAGACCATAAGCTGCGTCATTTCCGCGTTTGTTCCTCTCGGCCGTCCACCAATCTAACGCGCAGGACTAGAAGACGCCGGTAGCATTCAGAGTGCGGAGATTGTCAGGACATCCACTCTGCGCCAGTGAACTCCTTCAGACCACAAGCTTTGAACTGCTTGAAGCTGAAAGCAGTCTTGGGAGTATCTTTAGGAGCTTCGGTTCTGGACTCCTTAGATGATTTGCTAACATTCTCGTAAATTTCGCTCACGATCTGAGGCACAACCTTTGCCAGTTGTTTAGCGAGTATCGCAGCCAGGCGTTTGTCCCTCTGTTCTCGACGAGAAAGTCATGGGTGACGGGGTCCAGATGATGTTCCAGTTGACATTGTCTGTAACAGACATCGTCATAGGTCCATACACGTCATAATCGAATCTCACCTCACACGTCTAGTACTACTAAAGCTCAGGAACACAGTGAAACATGTATCACATAAACACATAGGCACACAGTCACAGATTCACATAAACACAGAAGCACAGAATTACATAAGCACGTAGAGCACAAAAGCACATAAACATGTAATCACCTGATGCATATAGAGACACGTAGAGCATTCTGATTGCATCTATCATCTAAGGTCTACGCGCGTTCGAGAATAGCGATCGCGGATAACTTAACGAGTAGTATAGTATAATATAGCGGGTAGTATAGCATAAGCGTATCATAGGGACGTCCACAATCGAAACACATAAAAATTGAGAAATAGATCGTCTGCGGCTTTTAGACATTGACAATCCAAAGTGATTCGACTATTCTCAAGGACTTGTTGTACACATTTTGACTTTTAGGACTGTGCCTTTGCCTCGATTCTTGGGCGTTTGGCACACATCTCGTTGGTCATACCGTGTCTTCAGGTCGTTGGAGTCCGCCGAGACTTTGATGAGAGTTTTGGAAAACCAAGTAAAAGTCGGAACAAGTTGTCAAGGTTAGGGTTTCACTCCTAACTTAACAACTTCGTTCCTAATCTCGACTTAATCGCTTATTCATAATTGAAAATTCGAGCGTAGTGATAGTGTAGTGTAGGCGAGAAAAAGTGAGAAATAGCAGTAAGCTCGTACATAATCCCTACCGGATATTCACAAGTCGGTCTATCGGTTCCTAACTATAGACTAGGTCTCTAAGACATCGACCCGGACTAGGTCGAGTCTTGCCTAATTCCCTATAGTTATGGCTCTGATACCAATCTGTCACACCCCAACCGATGGCGGAAACATCAGGGCATGGCACTGAGCGAAACAGATTGTCCAGAAGTTTCCATAACAACTATATTTACCAAATATTTAAAGCAACACGTCCCATACCATGTCATAAGTGATAATATAATTATTACAGACAAAATCTAGTCAAGTAGTTCTGTTCCGATAACTCAGATTTATACATAGATAGTTTATTTATTGGTTTCTAGGACCTCTTCCCTAGCTTCAATTTCATCACCAGCACAAAGAGCATCCTAGACATTTTCTTGCCTCAATTTCACAACAAGCTAAGCATATAAACAACTTAAGCACCTGTCACATACGTTAAAGTAAAAGTCAATACACATAGTGTAAAGGTGAGCATACAAGTTTGATAATAGCATATAAAGTTTGAAATTGTTTACGCATAACCAGCACGTACACAGAGTGAAATGAGGCATGTTAGTTATCGACATGAACCCATCGATACCAATGACTGCGGGTTGACTGCCCAAGGCAGTTCGCGATACATAATCACCACTGTGAGCCATGTAACTAATTGTCCTTAGCGACCCCTGAGTGAACAGGTGTTGAGTCCAAACTAATAGTACTACCGTCACTAAGGCAGGTAGACAGCATTCCATGTGTAAACATAACAAACAAGCATTCCTTTAGTCACATAATACATGCAGTAACGGTTAGTGTTTAAAGTATTTGCGTAGTGTGTTCGATGTGATTTAGAATAAGTAACGTATGTAACACCCAAAAGTGCATAAAGCAAAAAGGGATCGAGTATACTCACAGCGTTGATGGATTGAAGGGAGCGAATAGAGCGAGGTTAACCCGAACAGTTAATGATAGCATAAAAGTTAAGCGGCGCATAGAACGAGAAAAGTCACCAAGTGCAGAATGGTGATCCGGTCGGATGGTAATCCGGCCGGTCGGCCATTCGTGCAGATGTTGATCCGTTCGGGTGGTTGTCCGTTCGGACGGTCATCCGGTCAGATGACTGTTCGAGTGGGTTGTTTCTTCCTTTGGGAAGGATGTGTTTGTGTATGATGGCTTGACTTTTGAAGTTTTTGTTGTAGCATTTTCAAAACATTGAAGTATCTCTACCTTTCAGGTCGGTCGATCGGACGGTCGTTCGATCGGACGACGACCCGATCGGTTGGACACTTTGCGAGAACAAGTTCATAGCAGGTTGTCACTCGATCGGACGTTTTTTCGATCGGGTGGCTTCCTTTGTGCATTGAACATGTTGAAAATTGTTTAAATGTTGAAGTCTGATTATTACATGGTTAAGTGGCAGCCCGTTCGGATGGTAATCCGAACGGTCAGCACTGAGTTCAATGTTCATTCTTCGATGTTTTGAAAATAAAGGTTAAGTGTGGGACCGTTCGGGTGACAACCCGTTCGGATGCCAGTTCGATCGGACGGCACTCCGTCCTGGTCGTTCCATTCGTCCTACACATGGTTGTGTTGATCGTTTGTCGTTTTATCGAGATGTGTTGATATCGTGCCAAACAACAGAACCCCATCCTAAGCTCCAGTGACCTGATTGAACAGGAATCACCCAAGTTCAGTCAGTCCACCGGTTCAGGACGTTTATTCTTGGTTAACCCAGAATCGGTAATGTCGTGGATAGAATCCAGATCTTGAACCAACACAACCACAAGAATGAGTAGTAAGTCGGCACGAGCTCCGATTCTATCGGTTTTGAAGGCATTGAGTGTAAAAGAGTTTAAAGAAAGTTGAAAATCATCGTTCAATCCTTTTCGTTGTGAATATGTTTAGATCCATGAAAGATCCTTGTTTGTTTATGTGGAAATCGGTTAGATCTAAGTTGTTCTTGGTGGATTGAGGCCAAAACATGAAGTTCTTTAAGAACACATGATGACGTCATCCTAGAACACCTTGGATCTTGATGATTTCATGGTTAAAAGTTCCGATTCAAAAGATAGAAAGGTGTAGGAGTGCGTGTAGATTAAGGAAGTACAAGATTTAGGACGAGATCTTACCGGAATTGCGAGAAATCAGAGAAAAAGCAAGGTTGGAGCGCTGGTCGGACGTCAGTTGCCAAAAGTAGAAAGTTTGAAAGTGACAAGGGGTATTTATAGGGTTACCCAAAGTGGAATGGGAGTGAAGAGGTTGGTCGCTCGGGTGGCAACTCGCCCGGATGGCAGCCCGGCCGAGTGGCACCTCGATCGGGTGGCTGCCCGGTCGGCTGGCAGTTCGGTCGGCTGGCACCTGGTTCGAGTGCTTGGCACAACGAGTTTTGCCGTTTCGATTTGCGTGTAGCGCGTTGCGATGTGATTTGAGCAAGTGATGCGATAGAGTTGCTTATCAAATTACATTTAATCCCAACTACTATATCTAACATACAATCATCCAACTTTTCCTGCGTTTAGCGTTTGCGATTCGATTGCGATTGAGTTTCGATTGCGTTTCGATTGATTACCACACATAACATAATTAAAACATGCACAAGTAAAACATAAGGCACACACACGTATAACAGTAACCAAAATGCGTAATTCGAGTTGCGAGTGCGATTACCATTCAATGTCGATTCGATTAGAATAGTTTGAGTATCGTTTAGTTAACTTTATCGCATTGTTACTTCCTATAGTTCACAGTCGTAAGTCGATTAGATAGCGAATAACACACGTCGATTACTGCGATTATTGACAATTACTCCACATAATACAGCTAAAGTAAACACATAAAAGAAATTCACTACCAGTCAAGTCGCGCGATCGGTTGTTGACTTTGATCTTAACTTTGACTTAGACTTCAGAAACACGGGGTGTTACACAAGTAACACATAAAAGTGCACACACACATATAAAACAATCACCAAAACGCGTAAGTTCGAGTTGCGAGTGCGATAAGCGATAAACATGCGATAAATAGCCATTAAACCTCGATTATTAATAATTACTCCACATAATACAACTAACGCAAGAAAATAGATAGATTATCTATAAGTCAAAGATGTCACACCCCGACCACGTATAACATACAAAACGTGGCGGAAACATCGGGGAGTGTTGTAACAGAATTAATTGTTTCATAACCATGGTATTCAAAGTTGTATTTTATTTATCAACATAAGAGTTACATTGTCTTAAACAAGAACAAGAGTACAAAACATAATTAAAATAAGTCTATCTTCGTTTTATGTCTCTAAGGCACAGGTCCGCCCTAGTGTCACGATCATCATCTTATGGAAAAACTCCTGAAAACACATGTGAAAATAGGTACGTCAGCATAAAAATGCCTGTGAGATACATAGGTTTTGTAAAAATATGATTCATGACTTGTGTTTAAGAAAATGTTTAGTCATGAACCTTGTAATTTGCTTTGTTTTGTAAATATTTGAAAAACAATAAGTTCAGATGATATGTATAAATAAATGTAAGGTTAAATGAATAACCATGTAAAAATTGAGTTTGTGTAAGATAAGTTGTTTGTAAACAGTGTCTTGTAAAAAGTATGTTATTTGTATAGAATGTCATGTGTCATAAATTGAAATGATTTAAACAACGCTACGGTATGTAATACCATACAGACACTTATATATAGGAAGTACCAACGGCGTATCCACCATGCTTGTATCATATTACACACGCCTCGTTACTTAAATAACTTACTCAAACCAAACCACCAATGTAAATTGTTTATGTATAATCAAATGTCAAAATGTTATTGTGTAAACCATATCAAATATCTGTGATTAATGTAAATCATGAATTGTGTATATCAATGTCAAAATGTTTATGTCTAATGTAAATCATGTAATGTGTATCCAGAAATGTCATGTATGGTATGTGAAACATATCAGCTAACCCATATGTAAAATGCACAAAAACAAGGTATTGAAGTAAAACATGGTTTAAATCAAAGTTATGTTTCGTGGAACAAATGCATGCTAAACTGATATAAACATCTATGCGGTATTGTGAAAATGCATACATCCAAGCCTTGAGACTGTGGCGATAAACCCTTA
This sequence comes from Helianthus tuberosus, assembly GCA_030545235.1. NCBI lineage: Eukaryota > Viridiplantae > Streptophyta > Magnoliopsida > Asterales > Asteraceae > Helianthus > Helianthus tuberosus. The sequence goes on from CM060352.1 coordinate 125,693,821, forward strand.
AACAAATTAAAGGTTTATCTAAGTTATGTATATCGAATTCGGTCATTCGTTCCAATCCAAACAAACCCAGGATTTCAGGAACGGGAGTTGTCAATTCCTATGGTACCACTACCTACTAACGAACGGCGTGATCAATGTTAATGAATGTATTGTTCCGTGCTAAACAAACCAAATGTCATACCAAAATGTAAGCATGTGTTGTAAACAATTGTACTAAGTATGCACACAATGCGCATACATAGCATGAAATGTAATGTAAAACAATGTACTAAGTATGCACACAATGGACATATATAGCATGAAATGTAATGTAAAACAATGTACTAAGTACGCACACAATGGGCATACATAGCATAAAATGTAATGTAAAACAATGTACTAAGTACGCACACAATGGGCATACATAGCATAAAATGTATTGTAAAACAATGTACTAAGTACGCACACAATGGGCATACATAGCATAAAATGTAATGCAAAACAATGTACTAAGTATGCACACAATGGGCATACATAGCATAAAATGTAATGTAAAACAATGTACTAAGTACGCACACAATGGGCATACATAGCATGAAATGCAATGAAATCATGTACTATAATGTACTAATGAACATAGCAGGTATATGAAGTGAAAACATGGAAAGCATGAAAGTAACAAGTAGGCACATGTGTTTCACCCCCAAAATGTTTGGAAAGCAGTAAAAGAGGGGTCTATGTACTCACTTGAGATTGCTCAGTAGTCCTTGAGTGACAACCAAACAATGCTAGAGATCACGGAATCAAACGGCACCTAATATAGGTAACTATGTTAATAAACCAGACCTAAATCGGAAGATTTAGATAGAATGAGGGTTCGTAAACCAAACGAGTATGGAGACTCGTGTCATATGGTTTAACAAAGCCTACATACTAAATGAAACCTACCCTAAGTGCTTACGACCCATTACGACCCGTTTAGGAAGCTTATGCTACTTTAACGCGTCGTTCGCGTAAAACGCGTTCGGACCGCCTAACTAGTCCTATGACAAGTAACAAATGCCTTAACATGTCTAATATTGTTGTCAAATCAGTTTAGATGTCAAAAGTTACGTTACATATGTTTAAAATGAATTTTGGCATCAAATGGGTATTTTGGTAATTTACCTCAGGCATATAAACTACCTATCATACAACTACATAAACGAAGCGACCATAAGGTATAACCTCGGAAGGTTATTCCCTATATACTATGGTCACCTAATGTATTTGGTAGGATCCTAATGATCGACCAAATGGGTCGGGTTCGAAGGTATAAGCGATTTATTAGATCGCTTGCCCTTACGACCCTAGACAACGTGGTAATCAGTAGGCATAGTCCCAAGGGACTATAACCATCGTGATTACAATCACGTTGCGAAGTTCAAACGAACTTCGCATTGACCATAAACTGATCAACGCAGAAAGTCAAACAAAGTTTGACTTTCGGACTCGAAAAGCAATAAAAGAACAAAGGAATACTTACGAAGGGTCCCCGAATGCTAATCTAGATCAAAATAACTCAGGTATGAAACAATGGTTCCAACTTAGAGTCTTTTAGATCAGATTCTAATGAGTTTGAAGCAAATGGGGGTGGGGTATTTATAGTATTTCCCGAACCGTTAAGTTCGTTTCTTGGAAAATGTGATTGAATCTCGTGCGTACACTTGTTGGAAAGTTGTGGTGCCTAAAAATGACCCCTAATGAGCTGAAAGGGCAAGTGTGGGTTTGTGGTTGTGGGTTAAACAGCTGTAATCTGCTGACTAATCGATCTTATCTGATCTGGGACCCTGACGCGGGCCGCGTAAAGATGCACACAAACCTTACGCGGGCCGCATGGCCTTGTCTGATCGGAAATAAGTTTGATAAATGACAGTTTCAGTCCCTGTTGGTGTTTAAGGCTCATTTCGACACGTTTAAGGCCTGTTAAGCCAACTTTAAGGCCCTAAAATGATGCCTAAACATTGTGGACATGAAACATGCTCAAAAATATGTCGGATGTTGGTTCGTTTGGTCGTACGATCGCGATGATCGCTTAATTACGACGGAATGCGCACAAGCGCGAAAAACGATCCAAATTGCGTGACGAATGGATTTTTCTCATGCCAAACACTAAAATAAAATATGTTAGTGCTTACATAAATTTTTGGATGTCCGGATGTATTCAGAACGTAAGTTATACGCGAAAGTGCAAACTTGTGCACTTTTTGGCACTTTTAGTCCCTGAATGACCCAAAAGTTTATTTTAGCACACCGAACCCCTCAAAGCCTATTTCTAAGCTATGTAAAGGATATTTATGGTATGTTTAACTTATGGTCATGTTCCGGAATGTTCGTTACAGATTAAATTGGCATACTTACGCAGTTTGTCAAGTTTAGTCCCTGTAAGCGAATTAACTTGTTTTTGCCATACCAAAGCCTTCAAAACTTATTTCTAAGTTATGTAAGGGTTGTTTAAGGTATGTTAAGTATATGTTGTTGTTCCAGAGTATTTTTCGCATTAAACTGACTATGTTTACGCACCATTTTGCGTATAAATCTCCAGAAAGCGATGTAGAGTTTGAAATTGGATAAAAGTCAAAACATGAAAAATGTAAAACATAACCAAACAAACATTGGGATCAAATAGCATTGTTTTATTGATAATAGAACTGTTCATAATGATTACAAGCACAGATGTTACAGTCTCCCCTACTTGTGGAAATTTCGTCCCGAAATTTATTTAGAGGAAACTCGTGGGAAAAGATGCGGATACTTCGCCTTCATTTGATCTTCACGTTCCCAAGTAAACTCGGGTCCACGTTTAGCTTCCCAGCGAACTTTAACCAAAGGAATGCGCTTGCGTTTGAGCCACTTGACTTCACGTTCCATGATTTCCACAGGTTTCTCAACAAATTTCAGTGTTTTGTCAACACGAATTTCGTCAAGCGGTATGTGGAGGTTCTCATCAGCTAAACACCTCTTGAGATTGGACACGTGAAAAGTTGGATGAACATTTCCAAGTTCAGGAGGTAACTCAAGTCTGTAGGCTACCTTTCCGATTCTTTCGACGATCTTGAATGGTCCAACGTATCTAGGTGCAAGTTTTCCTTTCTTTCCAAATCTGATCACACCTTTCCAAGGTGAGACCTTAAGTAATACTCGATCACCGACTTGAAATTCCAAGGGCTTGCGTTTTGGATCCGCGTAACTCTTTTGACGGCTTCTAGCTGTCTGAAGGTTATCATGAACTTTCTTAACCTTGTCAGTTGTCTCTAAAATGAGGGCAGGTCCAGTAAGTTGAGCCTCGCTGATCTCATTCCAGCAGACTGGTGAACGACATTTTCGACCATAGAGAGCCTCGAAAGGAGCCATTTTGATGTTGGTGTGATAACTGTTGTTGTAGGAGAATTCAATCAACTGAAGATGTGAATCCCAACTACCACCAAAATCGATCACACAAGCTCTAAGCATATCCTCCAGAGTCTGGATTGTTCTCTCAGATTGACCATCCGTTTGCGGATGATAAGCTGTGCTCAGATTAAGTTGGGTCCCCATAGCAGATTGCATGGTTCTCCAAAAATGAGAAGTGAAACGAGCATCTCTGTCAGAAATGATGTTCAAAGGAACACCATGTCGAGCTACAATTTCATCCACATAGATTTTTGCAAGTCTGTCAGCAGGAAAATCCTCACGGATTGGCAAGAAATGTGCTGACTTAGTAAGACGATCAACAACTACCCAGATGGCATCATGACCTTTCTTTGTGCGTGGAAGTTTGGTAACAAGATCCATAGTAATGTTTTCCCATTTCCAAACTGGGATCTCTGGTTGCACCAATAAACCAGAAGGACGCTGATGTTCAGCCTTAACCTTAAGACAAGTAAGGCATTTTGATACGTATAAGGCAATGTCTTTCTTCATACCAGGCCACCAATAGTGAATACGAAGATCCTTATACATCTTATCTGAGCCAGGATGAATAGAATAACGAGACTTATGGGCTTCATCCATTAGCAAGTTACGAAGATCATCCTGGCTTGGGACCCACAAACGGTCCATGAAGTAATATGATCCATTGTCCTTCAGTTCAAGAGCAGGTGTTATCTGATAGGGAAATTCCTTATCCATCAAACCTTGTGAAACACAAGATTGTTGAGCCTGAGAAATGCGTGCCTGGATATCGGATCGAGCTTGAATAACAGATTGAACACGTACACAATGAAGCTTAGTACGTTCCTTACGACTCAATGCATCGGCTACGACATTCGCCTTACCAGGATGGTAGCGAATTTCGCAGTCATAGTCGTTTAAAAGCTCAACCCAACGTCGTTGCCTCATGTTGAGTTCTTTCTGATTGAAGATATGCTGAAGACTTTTGTGGTCCGTGAAAACCACACATTTTGTACCGTACAAATAGTGTCTCCAGATCTTAAGAGCGAAGACAACTGCACCCAACTCAAGATCATGAGTGGTGTAGTTTTTCTCATGTATCTTCAACTGCCTCGATGCATAGGCTATGACTTTGTTCCTTTGCATCAGAACACAGCCAAGACCCAATTTAGATGCATCACAGTAAACGACGAAATCATCATTGCCCTCAGGCAAAGTCAGAACAGGCGCGTCACAAAGTTTCTGCTTCAAGTGTTGAAAAGCTTCCTCTTGCTTGAATCCCCAATCAAAGGGTTTGTTCTTCTGAGTTAGAGTAGTTAGAGGAACTGCAATCTTCGAGAAGTTCTCAATGAAGCGGTGGTAATAACCCGCTAGACCAAGAAAAGAACGAACTTCAGTAGGAGTAGTAGGCGTTTCCCAATCCTTAATCACACTGATCTTGGAGGGATCTACATGAATACCTTGTTCGTTGATAATATGTCCTAAGAATTGAACTTCTTTAAGCCAAAATTGGCACTTGGAGAATTTGGCGAAAAGTTGCTCTTTCTTTAGGAGTTCCAAAGTAAGACGAAGATGCTGCTCGTGATCAGCTCGCGTCTTAGAGTATATCAAGATGTCGTCAATAAAAACAATGACGAACTGATCCAAATAAGGTTTACAGACCCTATTCATTAAGTCCATGAAAACAGCAGGAGCATTAGTCAAACCGAATGGCATGACTGTGAACTCATAATGCCCATAACGAGTACGGAACGTTGTCTTGGGAATGTCTTCATCATGCACCCGAAGTTGATGATATCCAGATCGCAGATCAATCTTTGAAAAATAAGAAGCGCCCTGTAACTGATCAAAGAGATCATCGATGCGAGGTAGGGGATATCGATTCTTGATGGTAAGCTTGTTAAGCTCACGATAATCGATACACATCCTAAAAGATCCATCCTTCTTCTTGACAAAAAGAACGGGAGCACCCCAAGGTGAAAAGCTAGGACGGATAAAACCTTTGTCAGAGAGCTCCTGAAGCTGCTTAGACAACTCTTGCATCTCAGATGGTGCAAGACGATATGGAGCTCTGGCAATGGGATTTGCACCAGGTACGAGATCAATGCGGAACTCGACTTGGCGTGCTGGAGGTAGACCAGGTAACTCTTCAGGGAAAACTTCAGAATAATCCCGAACGACAGGAATATCTGAAATAGACTTACCCTTGCCTTTATCTGCTGTAACATGTGCTAAGAAGGCCACATAGTTCTTCCGCAGATATTTCCGAGCTTTAAAACAAGACATGAGTTTGAGACCACCGGCAGGCTTCTCACCACGAACCTGTAGGATCTCGCTTGTCGACAGCGGCACACGAACAATCTTCTCGAAACAAACCACCTCTGCGTGATGCTTGGCTAACCAATCCATACCCACAATGACGTCGAAGCTTCCAAGTTGCATAGGCGTGAGGTCAATAGGAAAAAGATGGTCGTTAAGGTTTAACTGGCAGTTGTGAAGAACAGAATCAAGAATAATGGGTTCACCACTAGCAACCTCTACTGTCAAAGGTTTACCTAGTTTCGTTCTAGACACGCGAAGCATTGGCTCAAAAGACAATGACACAAAACTCTTATCGGCACCCGTATCAAAAGAACAGATGCAGGCTGATTATTAATAAAGAACGTACCGTTCACCACATTATCGTCCGCCTGCGCCTCTTGGGCGTTCAAGTTAAAAGCTCGCCCTCGAGCCTGAGCCTGATTTTGGTTTGCATTCTGCTTTTGGTTAGCCAGCCTTGGGCACCGGTTTCTGTAATGGGTCAGATCCCCACAGTTATAACAAGCACCTGGTGGGTAGTGTGGTCGTGCAGCTTGACCCTGTTGCTGAGCAAGAGGCTGAGCAACTTGTTGAGCCGGGTTCTGAGCTGCGCGATTTTGAGCAAACCGACAAACATCAGCAAGATGACCTGACTTCCCACAATTAGTACAGAAACGGCACTGATGTTGCGGCTGATGGTGACTGTTGCATCTATTGCACAAAGGTGCATTCCCTGAATAGGGCTTCTTCGCGGGAGGCTGTGCGGGTTGGTTGGGAGCTGCCTGGTTAGCTTGGGCAGTGACAGCATAGTTTTGGGAAGCTTTACGCTTCCTTCCCCTTTTCGATGAACCAGAATCCTTTCCATTTTTGTTTTGACCTTTCTTGCTATCTTCCTTGTCAGATGACTGTTTCTTGCCCTTGTCACCCTTCATGTGTAATTTATTCTTTCGAATCTGCGACTCATTCAATGTCGCTGATAACTCGATAGCCTGACGGAGTGTGGCAGGGTTACTACCAGTAATGATGTCTTGCACTGAGTCAGGTAGGCCGTCGATGTACCTTTCGATAGCCTTGTCGAGTGGGGTAACCATAGTCTGGCAAAGCAGACTCAATTCCTCAAACCTATCAGTATACGCCCTGTGCTCACCACTATCTTGCTTCAAATCATCAAACTCCTTCTCCATCGCTCGCTGTTCATGACGAGGACAGAACTCCCTCATCATAAGAGCTCTAAGTTCAGCCCATGTCTGTGCTAGAGCAACTTCTGCACCACGGTCTCTCATTACCCCATTCCACCATGTAAGAGCCCTCTTCTGAAACACGCTCAAAGAAAACTCGACCTTGCGATTATCCAGACACTGCACGTGGCGAAAAGTATTCTCAATGCTCTCGAACCATTGAAGAAGCCCAGTCGCTCCTTCAGAACCACTAAACTAGAGTGGTTTAGCCGAGTTAAAATCCTTGTATTTGCATGGAGCATTGTTGTTGTTGTTGGCTTGGTTCCATTGAGCAAAGAGATTTGGAAATTGAGCAGCCATCTGCTGCGCAATGATTTCTGCCAGTTCGGCAGTTGCTATCTGGTTTTCGCGTCGAGGAGGCGTTCTAAAAAAGGAAAACATGAAAGGGAACGAGTGAGATGTTTGGATGAAGAGAATGAGATGAAACAAAATCAACAGAAGCAAAGGTGGTGGTCATTCGTCCGCATTACCAAGCAAACAAACGACGCACAGTGACTAATCAAAGTAAATGGATCAAAAATAATGTATCGCGAAGACATGCTCGCCTATAAGTGAACACTCATCCCAAGAATTCCCAGGTAAGCACAACTGGTCTCGCGTCTGATGAGATATATACGAAGTGCTTGCCTAGACAGAAAACCCAGAATACAGGCATTCACTCTTCCAGTTTGCACGTGTTCACATTATTTAATACCCAAAACCTTGACGAGATTTTTGAAAATTCAAAGGCATAAAGCCAAAAATTTTAGTTAAACTGGAAGGGTTCAAAACCTTACAAAAGAGGGTTCAAAACCATGTAATAAATTATCCAAAAACAGAAGATTGTTTTTCAAAAATCGTTTCGGAAAATTGGGTTCTTGTTTTGATAATCACCTAAGGATAGGTGATGTGCATGTTTTAAGATCTAAACACAAGATGACTTGTGTTAGTGTAACACCCCAAAAACGGGTTTGGTAATCAAGCCACGTTAATAGTGACGACGGGTAAAATACCGTTAGTGGTAAAAATTAACCCGGTAAATATTAGGTTTTTAAATAAATTATCCTAATATTAAATAAAAGTTATACAAAGGCTTATGGATAAATAAAGTGTTTAAAAGGCCCGAGTTGACGGGACCTAAAATAAACTTAGTCGTAAATATTCCCGAACCCGCTAAGCTAACTAGGAATGTTTGACCCGGTTAATAAGAGGGAATATGGATTGTAAATAAGTAGGTTATAACCTACTTAATAGATAACAAAACTTGAGGGGCCAAAGGTGGAATAATCTAAAAGATTATTTACTAAAATCAAAAACAAAACACACACACACCTAGTGTGTTCGTGAACGACCAGGAGAAGGCTCCAAGGGGAGCCAAAACCCTAACTTCAACAAATCAACAAATTGAAGCTCAAATCAAGACCCAAATTGATGCATGAACACATATAAATGATCACCTAGTCGTGGGGATCACAAGGTATGTCGAATTTTAAGATTTGGTGATACTTTGAGATTATGATGAACAATCATAATCGAAATTCTGGAATGAATATTGAATCTATGAGTGCTATTATGTTGAAATCTTTGTTTAGAAACAAACCCTAGTTGAAAACTTGGAGAATTGGTGTTAAAACTAGGGATTTGATAATTAACTTATTATGTGCTAAGTGGGTTTTGATTATGTAGTGAAGATGATGGTTTACACATGTTTAAAATCATCATAGTTGCTAGTAGAAACAAGATACTTGAACAACTTGCAAGTTTGAGTGTTGAACATACATGACTTGAGATGGGTTTTTATGATATGATGATGTTAGTGTCAAACTTGTGATTGGAATCATCATATTAGTTAGTAAGACAAAGTACTTGAACAATTTAGGTGTTTGGGTACATAAATCATATTTACCATGAAATGGGTTGTTATATGATATAAAAGAATTGATGTTAAGATCGTGATATAGATGCTTGAAATCATGTTACCTAGTTGTAAAATGTGTAAAAACAATGTATGCACATTAGGTGCTTGTTAAAATGCCTAAATGAAAACTAAAGTGTTGAAATTAGAGTGAAAATGTGCAATGAATAAGTTGATAAGTCAATTGACATTAAAAAGTCAAATCGACCAAGTGTATGATCGGATGGTAAATTCGATATAAGAAGAGTAGGATGGAATAGTCGTAAATGATTATGACTAACCTAACCATCTTACAATTACAATGATAGTTTGACGCTTGGCAAGCTAGGTGAAGGCTTGGGGAAGGAAGCGGGTCAAACGAAGCAAGAATGACGGAAAAACATAATTCGGATGCAAGGTAAGTATAGCTTACACTAGTCTTAAATTGTGGAATATTTTCTTATCATATAAATTATGAATGAGATATCTAAACAATTGAAATATGATGTTCCGTCGTGTAGTCGAACGGAACAAGAAAATCAAAGATGAAAGAATCCATAATAATGGTTAAAAAGAAGTAAATCGATAATTTGGTTATATTATGTCGAAAGCAATAAACGGTTTATAAGTAAAATGACAGTACGGTGTTAAACGGAACGAGTCATGTAGATGAGACGATAATAAATATCATCTCGCATAGATAAACAACCATTTCGGCCAAACGGGTCAAAAGGTGTAGACATCACCTTTTGACAATATCGACTAATGATTCTTTGTCGAGTTATATGCTTACAGGAATAGATATCCAATGGATACCCGCATCGTTCTTAATTAGCAATTATAAAGCAAGGTATTAAAACCGGGTAATAAGTTGATCCGAGCCAAGTACGTATTATAGATAAACTCGTAAATTAGAACTTGAAGTTCTATGAGAGCTAGGCAAAGTAAAAAGGACATTCGGTTACCTAAAAAGGTAAACCGAATGATTTAAATTATAGACAGAGTGTTTTGAAAATAAGATTTGGTTAAAAACGAAATTTTGGGCGTACATGGCTTAAGCAAGCCCTTCGTTGTAAAAGAAGGGTTAAAAATGACCAAAATGCCCTTGTAAGAAAAATTAAGCAAACAACTCTTAGAAGTCGCTTGAAAACGAGTTTTATAATCAAGTTAATACTTAGAATAAGTCTGATAGCGTAAGATGTAAATCCTTGGTCAAAAGACTCTATATGAGTCTTTGCCGTAAATTGATAATCCGAAGGGTAAAACTCGGATTAGATAGATCATCACATTAAAACCCTCACAAATATAGATGTGATGGAAGGTCACTTGATAACTAATGTGGAAATAAAATGATAGAAAGAAATGGGTGTGAGTTATGCGTAAAAGTTGCTTAAATGTCCTTAACGGGTCAAAATAAGCACTTGAGTGAAAGCGGGTTTAAAATGCGTAGGAAACCCGTGGTTTGAGCCAAATATGATAGGCGATATAGAAATTAAAAGGTTCACGAGAATTTGGGATCAAACAAATAAGTTTGTTTGATAAATACATGAATGGGTCAAAATGGGTAAATTCTAGTTTAAGCCAAAAGCTTAAAACTCTATAAATTTGTTAATCCAGAAGTCGGATTTTAAATCTATTTGATGGAGAATCACATTACAAACACGTAGGAAGAAACGGTAGGTCAAACGGATAAGCGGTTTGAAAGATACGAAAGATTTCGTGTCAAATCACGGCAAAATGGAAAAGCTGAATGCAGGGGCCACCGTAAATTACGGTGTCCACCGTAATTTACGGTGGAGCTGAAAATGTTACGGTGGTTCTCTTCTGATTTACGGTGGAAGAATAAGGTTTCAGGGGATACCGTAAATTACGGTACCCACCGTAATTTACGGTGGGCCCTGTACAAAAATGTATTTTTTTATCAAGTTTCGCTTCCCGGACTCGTTTAGACACATTTTAATCTCCGTATGACTAAAGCATTTCATGTTTATGAAATGTAGGTACATTTTGGATGCCGAAAGACGATCAAGCTCAACGAAGAACCGAACACGATAAAGATACACGCTTCCGCACTTTGCCACGTTGTAAATTTTAAACAACGAATTTGATCACGTTATGTAGAATAACTTATGATTTGTAAAAGATTTAATAAACCCGTATTTCCAATGTTTATGTAATCTTAATTACATGATTGTTATTCGTAAAATATACGTTAAACCTTGATTTATAAGAACGGGTGTTACTAGTTGGTATTAGAGCCTTGGTTTAAGAGATTCGAGTATGGTGGGGAGGAACCATGCTTGGACTTAAACCTTATGCTCTTGACAAAGAATAGTGTTCGGTTCGAAGCTTGATCGCAAATCCGGTAAGTACAAGTATGTTAATAGTTTAGCATGCTAAAGTGTTGTAAACAACACATAGGGCTATCGTGTGATACACGTTACCCCAATTAAAATGATTGGTATAGTTGACGAAAATATGCGCATTGACGCATATAGTAGAAAAAGCCTTGTATTATAATACGGGCGATTATTGAAGTTGACGTTACTAACTTTGTGAATGTTTTAATTGAAGGACACTCGCGTTTGAAGACGACGAGAGTCAAACGAATTGTGGATATGATGATGGAACGGTCCGAAGCATGACGAGAGGAGCATGCTCACCGAGGACTAAATCGCGTAACGACCGCGAACAAGGTTAATGGCAAGGAACGCCCGTTGGGGCAAACATTACCAGGTGCACATTTTAAATAATTGCACAAATAGTAATATGCAACAAATAAGTAGAAATTGAAAGTTGCATATGTAGATTGAAAACTTGGAAAAATCCGAATAGAGAAAGTATTCGGGATATTGTTTCCAAGAGAAACAAATAGAGGTGTTACTTACATAGGGCGTGATGTAAAAACTATAAAAAGGTCATGTGTGTCATGCGTTAATCGCTTACTCTGGCCAAGTAAGTAGTGACATATGATACCATGAGTTTCTTATAGCGGACACATTTACATCCGATGTAGTAAGGACGGAGTGAACGGGACTAATTAAAAAGTACCCAAATGAATCAGATAAGCAAAATATTTGATAATAGTGTAAACGCACAACCGAGTGACGGAAGCGTATTACATTAGGATAATGAGCCCGAGTGAAGGGACAAAGAAGCATGTAAAATGATTTAGACAAGTATTGGGAGGGAGTGTACTTACACTCGAACCCAGAAAACGCAAGCATGTAAAATGATTTAGACAAGTATTGGGAGGGAGTGTACTTACACTCGAACCCAGAAAACGCAAGCATGTAAAATGATTTAGACAAGTATTGGGAGGGAGTGTACTTACACTCGAACCCAGAAAACGCAAGCATGTAAAATGATTTAGACAAGTATTGGGAGGGAGTGTACTTACACTCGAACCCAGAAAACGCAAGCATGTAAAATGATTTAGACAAGCATTGGGAGGTAGTGTACTTACACTCGAACCCGGAAAATGCGAATATGTCCCTTAACGGGTCGTTTTTGTAAAACGTCAAACGTAAGGACAAAGTCAGAAAATTTCGCCCGGAAATAAACAAATGAAGCCTTAGACTACGGTCAAGGTCAACTAAAGCTTATAAGCGAAAATATACGATTTTAAACATAGCAAGTCATGCTTTGAAGCTATATATGAATATATATATACATTTGAATGTAGATACAAATAAAAGATGATTTACGGGATCATCATAACCTACGGGATTAAACACGGTGTTAAGGTCTACGGGACCAGAATGACCCTTGGGTCACGAAAAGAAAAGGAAATAAACCTTAGTGTTTTCAGTAAAAAGGGGGTGAAGACCTAAGGAAATAGCCTACGATGCTACGTGAAAGAACCTACGGGTTACTTAACAAAGCGAGAGAACCAGTTGAAAATCCCCGCATAAAACTAAGACTGTAAAAGAATAAATTACAGACTGTCAGTGTCCTGTTACGGATAATTGACGGAAGATAAAGAGAAGATCCTAAACTAAAACCTTGGTTTTAGTAAGAAATAACGTTTTTACGAATGAGAATCCTGATAGGAAAATTGAATATTAAGCATGAAAGGTTCAAGTCTTGACACCAATAGGCGCAAGACGTTATATTCAAAAAAGTGATATTTCGGAAAGGAAATTTTGGATATAAATTAAACATGATGTAACACGATCACGGTCAAGAAAGGTAATGTGAAGTAGAATCACATTATGACCAAGCAAGCGGTAAAAAGTAACTGGACTAATAAGTCTAAGTAGTGAGACCGGTCAAGGTCATTTAAATAAATTTGGTTTGCTTGTAAGCGGTAGGTTCGGTATGACTGAACCGAATAAATAAATTTGAAGACAAAAGGAAATTTGCTGCTAAAAGTGAAAAGATTTCACTAAAGGCCTTTAAACGAGTCAAAATTACGGATTCATAAGGAATTCGATAGTATATGAAAGCGATGGATATCGCTAAGTTAACTAAACTAGTGGAAATAACGAGATTACGTTATTTCAAGTTACATTATGTCATATGAGGTACGTAGAGGTTCTGTAACCAAAAAGACATTACCGTAATTTTTCTAGTAATGCTAACAATTGGTTAAAGTATGAGTAATGCTTAAGAGATTACTCAAGTCAAACGCATTGAGTTTAGAAACTCAATGAACTATGTAAGCAAGGTTTCGAGGACGAAACCTCTTTAAGGGGGGTAGACTTGTAACACCCCAAAAACGGGTTTGGTAATCAAGCCACGTTAATAGTGACGACGGGTAAAATACCGTTAGTGGTAAAAATTAACCCGGTAAATATTAGGTTTTTAAATAAATTATCCTAATATTAAATAAAAGTTATACAAAGGCTTATGGATAAATAAAGTGTTTAAAAGGCCCGAGTTGACGGGACCTAAAATAAACTTAGTCGTAAATATTCCCGAACCCGCTAAGCTAACTAGGAATGTTTGACCCGGTTAATAAGAGGGAATATGGATTGTAAATAAGTAGGTTATAACCTACTTAATAGATAACAAAACTTGAGGGGCCAAAGGTGGAATAATCTAAAAGATTATTTACTAAAATCAAAAACAAAACACACACACACCTAGTGTGTTCGTGAACGACCAGGAGAAGGCTCCAAGGGGAGCCAAAACCCTAACTTCAACAAATCAACAAATTGAAGCTCAAATCAAGACCCAAATTGATGCATGAACACATATAAATGATCACCTAGTCGTGGGGATCACAAGGTATGTCGCATTTTAAGATTTGGTGACACTTTGAGATTATGATGAACAATCATAATCGAAATTCTGGAATGAATATTGAATCTATGAGTGCTATTGTGTTGAAATCTTTGTTTAGAAACAAACCCTAGTTGAAAACTTGGAGAATTGGTGTTAAAACTAGGGATTTGATAATTAACCTATTATGTGCTAAGTGGGTTTTGATTATGTAGTGAAGATGATGGTTTACACATGTTTAAAATCATCATAGTTGCTAGTAGAAACAAGATACTTGAACAACTTGCAAGTTTGAGTGTTGAACATACATGACTTGAGATGGGTTTTTATGATATGATGATGTTAGTGTCAAACTTGTGATTGGAATCATCATATTAGTTAGTAAGACAAAGTACTTGAACAATTTAGGTGTTTGGGTACATAAATCATATTTACCATGAAATGGGTTGTTATATGATATAAAAGAATTGATGTTAAGATCGTGATATAGATGCTTGAAATCATGTTACCTAGTTGTAAAATGTGTAAAAACAATGTATGCACATTAGGTGCTTGTTAAAATGCCTAAATGAAAACTAAAGTGTTGAAATTAAAGTGAAAATGTGCAATGAATAAGTTGATAAGTCAATTGACCTTAAAAAGTCAAATCGACCAAGTGTATGATCGGATGGTAAATTCGATATAAGAAGAGTAGGATGGAATAGTCGTAAATGATTATGACTAACCTAACCATCTTACAATTACAATGATAGTTTGACGTTTGGCAAGCTAGGTGAAGGCTTGGGGAAGGAAGCGGGTCAAACGAAGCAAGAATGACGGAAAAACATAATTCGGATGCAAGGTAAGTATAGCTTACACTAGTCTTAAATTGTGGAATATTTTCTTATCATATAAATTATGAATGAGATATCTAAACAATTGAAATATGATGTTCCGTCGTGTAGTCGAACGGAACAAGAAAATCAAAGATGAAAGAATCCATAATAATGGTTAAAAAGAAGTAAATCGATAATTTGGTTATATTATGTCGAAAGCAATAAACGGTTTATAAGTAAAATGACAGTACGGTGTTAAACGGAACGAGTCATGTAGATGAGACGATAATAAATATCATCTCGCATAGATAAACAACCATTTCGGCCAAACGGGTCAAAAGGTGTAGACATCACCTTTTGACAATATCGACTAATGATTCTTTGTCGAGTTATATGCTTACAGGAATAGATATCCAATGGATACCCGCATCGTTCTTAATTAGCAATTATAAAGCAAGGTATTAAAACCGGGTAATAAGTTGATCCGAGCCAAGTACGTATTATAGATAAACTCGTAAATTAGAACTTGAAGTTCTATGAGAGCTAGGCAAAGTAAAAAGGACATTCGGTTACCTAAAAAGGTAAACCGAAGGATTTAAATTATAGACAGAGTGTTTTGAAAATAAGATTTGGTTAAAAACGAAATTTTGGGCGTACATGGCTTAAGCAAGCCCTTCGTTGTAAAAGAAGGGTTAAAAATGACCAAAATGCCCTTGTAAGCAAAATTAAGCAAACAACTCTTAGAAGTCGCTTGAAAACGAGTTTTATAATCAAGTTAATACTTAGAATAAGTCTGATAGCGTAAGATGTAAATCCTTGGTCAAAAGACTCTATATGAGTCTTTGCCGTAAATTGATAATCCGAAGGGTAAAACTCGGATTAGATAGATCATCACATTAAAACCCTCACAAATATAGATGTGATGGAAGGTCACTTGATAACTAATGTGGAAATAAAATGATAGAAAGAAATGGGTGTGAGTTATGCGTAAAAGTTGCTTAAATGTCCTTAACGGGTCAAAATAAGCACTTGAGTGAAAGCGGGTTTAAAATGCGTAGGAAACCCGTGGTTTGAGCCAAATATGATAGGCGATATAGAAATTAAAAGGTTCACGAGAATTTGGGATCAAACAAATAAGTTTGTTTGATAAATACATGAATGGGTCAAAATGGGTAAATTCTAGTTTAAGCCAAAAGCTTAAAACTCTATAAATTTGTTAATCCGGAAGTCGGATTTTAAATCTATTTGATGGAGAATCACATTACAAACACGTAGGAAGAAACGGTAGGTCAAACGGATAAGCGGTTTGAAAGATACGAAAGATTTCGTGTCAAATCACGGCAAAATGGAAAAGCTGAATGCAGGGGCCACCGTAAATTACGGTGTCCACCGTAATTTACGGTGGAGCTGAAAATGTTACGGTGGTTCTCTTCTGATTTACGGTGGAAGAATAAGGTTTCAGGGGATACCGTAAATTACGGTACCCACCGTAATTTACGGTGGGCCCTGTACAAAAATGTATTTTTTTATCAAGTTTCGCTTCCCGGACTCGTTTAGACACATTTTAATCTCCGTATGACTAAAGCATTTCATGTTTATGAAATGTAGGTACATTTTGGATGCCGAAAGATGATCAAGCTCAACGAAGAACCGAACACGATAAAGATACACGCTTCCGCACTTTGCCACGTTGTAAATTTTAAACAACGAATTTGATCACGTTATGTAGAATAACTTATGATTTGTAAAAGATTTAATAAACCCGTATTTCCAATGTTTATGTAATCTTAATTACATGATTGTTATTCGTAAAATATACGTTAAACCTTGATTTATAAGAACGGTTGTTACAGTTAGGTTCCTAGAAAGGTTATAATCTAGGTCAAAGAATTACTAATAACCTAATTCCCTATAACCATTTGCTCTGATACCAACTCTTCTGTCACACCCCAACCACGTATAACATACAAAACGTGGCGGAAACGTCGGGGAGTGTTGTAACAGAATTAATTGTTTCATAACCATGGTATTCAAAGTTGTATTTTATTTATCAACATAAGAGTTACATTCTCTTAAACAAGAACAAGAGTACAAAACAGAATTAAAATAAGTCTATCTTCGTTTTATGTCTCTAAGGCACAGGTCCGCCCTAGTGTCACGATCATCATCTTATGGAAAAACTCCTGAAAACACATGTGAAAATAGGTACGTCAGCATAAAAATGCCTGTGAGATACATAGGTTTTGTAAAAATATGATTCATGACTTGTGTTTAAGAAAATGTTTAGTCATGAACCTTGTAATTTGCTTTGTTTTGTAAATCGTTTGAAAAACAATAAGTTCAGATGATATGTATAAATAAATGTAAGGTTAAATGAATAACCATGTAAAAATTGAGTTTGTGTAAGATAAGTTGTTTGTAAACAGTGTTTTGTAAAAAGTATGTTATTTGTATAGAATGTCATGTGTCATAAATTGAAATGATTTAAACAACGCTACGGTATGTAATACCATACAGACACTTATATATAGGAAATACCAACGGCGTATCCACCATGCTTGTATCATATTACACACGCCTCGTTACTTAAATCACTTACTCAAACCAAACCACCAATGTAAATTGTTTATGTATAATCAAATGTCAAAATGTTATTGTGTAAACCATATCAAATATCTGTGATTAATGTAAATCATGAATTGTGTATATCAATGTCAAAATGTTTTTGTCTAATGTAAATCATGTAATGTGTATCCAGAAATGTCATGTATGGTATGTGAAACATATCAGCTAACCCATATGTAAAATGCACAAAAACAAGGTATTGAAGTAAAACATGGTTTAAATCAAAGTTATGTTTCGTGGAACAAATGCATGCTAAACTGATATAAACATCTATGCGGTATTGTGAAATTGCATACATCCAAGCCTTGAGACTGTGGCGATAAACCCTTAAACAAATTAAAGGTTTATCTAAGTTATGTATATCGAATTCGGTCATTCCTTCTAATCCAAACAAACCCAGGATTTCAGGAATGGGAGTTGTCAATTCCTATGGTACCACTACCTACTAACGAACGGCGTGATCAATGTTAATGAATGTATTGTTCCATGTTAAACAAACCAAATGTCATACCAAAATGTAAGCATGTGATGTAAGCAATTGTACTAAGTATGCACACAATGGGCATACATAGCATGAAATGTAATGTAAAACAATGTACTAAGTATGCACACAATGGGCATATATAGCATGAAATGTAATGTAAAACAATGTACTAAGTACGCACACAATGGGCATACATAGCATAAAATGTAATGTAAAACAATGTACTAAGTACGCACACAATGGGCATACATAGCATAAAATGTAATGTAAAACAATGTACTAAGTATGCACACAATGGGCATACATAGCATAAAATGTAATGTAAAACAATGTACTAAGTACGCACACAATGGGCATACATAGCATGAAATGCAATGAAATCATGTACTATAATGTACTAACGAACATAGCAGGTATATGAAGTGAAAACATGGAAAGCATGAAAGTAACAAGTAGGCACATGTGTTTCACCCCAAAATGTTTGGAAAGCAGTAAAAGAGGGGTCTATGTACTCACTTGAGATTTCTCAGTAGTCCTTGAGTGACAACCAAACAATGCTAGAGATCACGGAATCAAACGGCACCTAATATAGGTAACTATGTTAATAAACCGGACCTAAATCGGAAGATTTAGATAGAATGAGGGTTCGTAAACCAAACGAGTATGGAGACTCGTGTCATATGGTTTAACAAAGCCTACATACTAAATGAAACCTACCCTAAGTGCTTACGACCCATTACGACCCGTTTAGGAAGCTTATGCTACTTTAACGCGTCGTTCGCGTAAAACGCGTTCGGACCGCCTAACTAGTCCTATGACAAGTAACATATGCCTTAACATGTCTAATATTGTTGTCGAATCAATTTAGATGTCAAAAGTTATGTTACATATGTTTAAAATGAATTTTGGCATCAAAGGGGTATTTTGGTAATTTACCTAAGGCATATAAACTACCTATCATACAACTACTTAAACGAAGCGACCATAAGGTATAACCTCGGAAGGTTATTCCCTATATACTATGGTCACCTAATGTATTTGGTCGGATCCTAATGATCGACCAAATGGGTCGGGTTCGAAGGTATAAGCGATTTATTAGATCGCTTGCCCCTACTGTGACAACTCGTATTTCCGAACTTATCTACGTGCTTGATGTAACGTATTTGAATAGGTGTAATTATTTGATATGCTTAATTAATGAGATTATATGTGATATGTGTTATGTGAACGTATGTATGTATGTATACAAACTAAGCGAGCCCAAACGCACAACACAACCCACTCGCACAAGCCAATTCGGGCTACACTCCTTGCATCCGATCCAAGGGCAGCCCAAGGTTGGGTTTGGCCCACTCCCTCATACGCATACACACACACCCTTAGAGAGTTTGTCTCTCATTTGTTGCAATTTCATAATATACACACAAACCCTAGCTTCCTTCCTCTCTTCTCAAACCCGACGGCAACAACCTTCCACCTCTATCGAAGCTTTATCTTTCGGATCAACTCTCTTTCCATTTGCCAACCGGTTAGTGTTATGCTATTGTTTGATTTCGGATTGGTTGATGTTGTTATATGATTTGTAAATGATATACGATTGATGATAAGGTAAACTGTTAGTATGATGTCTTTAAAAAAATCGGTTCACGTGTGATAGATGAAATCGAGGTGTGTATTGGTAATCGGATGTGTGTGTTGAGGTTAGTCGACTATCATATCTTGCTTACGGATTAGGGTGCATGATGATTTAGAATCAAATGGTTATAATCAGTTGTATATTCATTCAAACAATAATAGTTCCATGTGCAATTCTTTAATGGCCGACATATACTAAATGTTATTACACATGATTCTGACAATTAAATCACCAAACTCACATGCAAGTATTATATAATATTCAGATGTTTATGACTGACAACACTTGGTTTGGTGGATGGTGGCTTATTCCTTTTAAATACATAGACCTTAGGTGACCTTTTTGACTTTGATAAAAAGAATAGATATGATGGCTTCCTGCATTTAAATGATGATGAGTTGTTATAATATTAGGGTTCATATTAATTGATGATTTATTTATTTGATCGAATATTGTTTATGCATGAAACTGTTAGTTTATTGGTTGGGCAAATAAATGGAAACTTTGTAATTGATTTCAAGATAATAATTGTGTAACTGATTTCCATAATATCCGGATGTTTAAATGAGTCGCACAAATGAAATGTTAATTGACTATTGGGCCGGGTATATGTTTGGGCCGGATTAACCCAACCGCACAAGAGTACTTGAGTCGCACAAGATTGTTTGTTGTTTGTTTGTTGTTGGGCCGTATGTTTATATGTATTGGGCTGGGTAACATGGCCGATCGCACAAGAAGTATGAATCGCACAAGATGGATTATTGGCTGATAGGTTGGGCCGTGAATATGCATGTAGATGTATTTGGGCTTTCTGATTTTTGGGTCGAGTAGTATTGGGTTCTAACGGGTGACTCGCACAAGGTCATTAGGCTTGTGCGAGCCCAATCTTTAATACTTTATTAATTGTTGAACATGATGATGTATGTTGCCATGATCTGCGTGTGCTCCTTATCTGCTATCTCATGTGATACTTATGTGCTTTACTTGAACCCAAACCTGATCATGTATGATGACCATGTTAGGACGTGGTTGATCACTAGCAGCTAGACTTGACCTTTCTGTGTATCTGCCGAGCAAACCAAGGTGAGTTCACACTAGCCAAGGCATGGGATTCCCAGGGGTTGGGAATGGGATTGAATAACTAATTGTACAACTATTAAACGGATTATTCCTGTCCTCGGTTGAAGGGCACGTACGTAAAACCTACGTACAGTTATACTTACTACTGTCCTCGGATTGAAGGACACGTACGTAAAGCCTACGTACACGATCTTAAGACCATCACCTCTATCAAAGGAAGTCCCTCAATTATCGACTTAATCGCCGAGGCCTAGGGCGAGCAGGTCATTAGTTAATAGCGCTATTAGGTTTAACAAACCTCACACCGTGCCAGTCGGACGAGCGTGTACTAATGGACTATGGGCAAAGGGTCAATGCTGATAGACATTGACTTAGGGCACCTCTTATATTTTCGTAGCAGTCGATACGCGTGGTCTTGTAATACATGGGGTAGCCCCCACGGCCGAAATGCCAGATAACTATCATGGGGTAGCCCCCACTGCTGGATTGCCATAATTAATGGGTTAAACAACTTATCTTTTCAAATATGGGGTAACCCCCACGGCACGGATGCCAGTTAAAGGAACTATTTTGGAACAACTAAAACCAACATCCAACTGTGAACTCGCTCAACTTTGTTGTTGATTCGTTGCTACATGCCTTGCAGGTCATTAGGTACCCATGGAGCTTGCACAGGGAGGAACGGTCGTTGTGGGACATGGCAGTGTGTGCCATGCTTTAAACATTACTCTATTTCATATTTAATACTTGCTATGGGTTTTACAATTATGCTTCCGCTTAACACTTAACTATGCTTCGGTTTTGGAACACCTTTCATATTGTTTGGTTGGATTATTTATTACTTACATGCTTGTTCAATGTGATTGGTGGCTTGATCCTGGTCAGTCACGCCTCCAAGCGGTGATACTCCGCGTGCGGATTTTGGGGGTGTGACAGATTGGTATCAGAGCCATTGGTTATAGAGAACTTGGTTTTAATAAAGGAAAACCTTTTTGTTAAAACCAGACTATAACCTGTACAGTGCTCTACGATCCACCACGACGCTTCACTCCACGTGCAAGGCTCGACATTCTAGGTGATATGGTTTACGTTTTATATTGCCTACTTGCTAGATTGCATAGAACTTTGCTCATGGTATGCTTAGATGAACGTAGCAACTATAGTTTGAAAACACATTTGTGCTTGCTCCCTACTGTCACTCCACACTTACACACATTCGCGACACCTTTCCTATTTGTGTTTCCTTCGATGTGAGATCATGAGGGAATGTGTGAACCTAACTCAAGCCAGCTGACGGCTCTTATCAACGAACAAGTTACGGCAGCACTCGCAGCCGCCCAGGCAGGAGGTATAACCTGCTATTCCGAACCTAACCTAGGATGATAGATCCTACTCTCATGACCCAACTCTCGCGCTTAACCTTGTCACTTCTTCCTCGCGCAACAAGGTCATAACGCTCAGCCACCTGCATGCATATTCAAGACGATCATGGACTGTCATCCTAATACTTTCAGTGGCACAAAAGGAGCTGTTGGACTTCTCCATTTGAAAAGCTCGAGTCTGTCTTAGAGACGTGTGAATGCCCTGAGGCTCATAGGGTGAAGTACGCCACTGGTACTCTCGAAGGCACTGCGCTAACTTGGTGGAACGCGCAAGTTCAGATACTGGGGCTGGCGGCTGCTAATGCCACCCCATGGAATGATTCTTAAAGAACTGATCCAAACGTGAATACCGTAGTCGAGATGACATCCACCCGCTGGAGGTGGAGTTCTTAAACCTGAAGATGACAAGGTGTGGGATAGAAGCGTACACGAAACGATCCAACGAACTGACGGTGTTATGTCCAATAATGGTGGATCCTCCCATCAAGCGCATTGAGCTGTACCTCAAAGGCTTAGTACCAGAGATTCAAAGTCATGTGACATCGGCCAACCTTGCAACCATCCAGGATATTACTCGTCTTGCTCAACGTCTCTCAGATCAGGCGGTAGGACAGAATAAACTGCCGAAACGTATTAATGCTGCTACAACTACTTCGGTTGCTCCCAGTGACAACAAACGCAAAGTGGGATGGAAATTCGAGCAAAGGGTCCCACTTCGGTTCAGTCTCAGTCGCAGCAACGAAAAACGGATGAGTACAGGAGCCCCAGGCAGCAGTCTTTTGGTAATCGAAGTCAGGGTGGATACAGGGGAAACCACCCTAAGTGCAATTGATGTAAATTGCACCACAGGGGATCGTGCAACAAAGGTCGTTGACAAAGATACAACAAGCTTGGTCATGAAGCCAAAGATTGTAGAAGCTCACATCCTACAAATAAGAACCGACAACAGCAGCCACAAGCTCCACGGAATCAGCAGCAACAGCAGGGTAACAAGGGATGCTATCAGTGTAGTGCTGAAGGTCACTTCAAGAGGCACCGTCCACAGTTGAACCAGAACCAGAATCAGAGCCACAACCCAAGGAAACGGGAACAACAATGGAGACAACCACGGGGGTAATAACGACGGCAATGGTGCCAGGGGTTGAGTGTTTGTGATTGGTCAGGATGATGCTAGGAATGACCCCACGTTGTAATGGTTTCAACATCGTTATTGGTATGGATTGGCCACCTCAACATCGAGCAGAGATCTTTTGCAAAGAAAAGATCGTCTGCAATCCTCGTGCTGGTTAAGAACCTTTGGTAATTCATGGTGACAAGCTCCTGGAGCAGTACCCATAGCTCGAGCACCTTATCGCTTAGCCCCATCAGAGTTGGAAGAACTCTCTACGCAACTACAAGAACTCTTGGATAAGGGTTTTACTCGTCCTAGCTCTTCGCCTTGGGGAGCTCCAGTGCTATTATGAAGAAGGAAGACGGTACCTTCAGGATGTGTAGCGACTATCGAGAACTCAACAAGGTGACAGTGAAGAATTGTTATCCTCTTCCACGCATTGATAACCTATTCGACCAGCTGCAAGGGTCGAGTTTTTACTTGAAGATTGATTTGAGATCGGGATATTACCAGCTGAGAGTCCGAGAAGAGGACGACTCCAAAACAGCCTTTAGAACTCGTTATGGACACTATGAGTTTTGGTCATGCCTTTCGGGCTGACCAACTCACCTGCGGTTTTCATGGACCTTATGAACGGAGTGTGCAAGCCTTACTTGGATAAGTTCGTAATAGTTTTCATCGACGACATCCTGATTTATTCGAAGAGTCAGGAGGAACACGAGCAGCATCTACGACTCATTTTGGAACTCCTTCGAACAGAACAACTGTACGCCAAGTTTTCAAAATGCGACTTCTGGTTTCGTGAAGTCCATTTCTTAGGCCATGTGGTAAACAAGGATGGGATTCACGTTGATCCATCCAAGGTAGACTCGATTAAGAACTTGCCTGCACCTCGTACACCAACGGAAATTCGCCAATTCTTGGGCTTGGCAGGTTACTATAGAAGGTTCATTAAGGATTTTTCCAAGATTGCACAGCCTATCACCTCACTAACGCAGAAGGGCGTTGTTTATCGATGGGGAAATACACAGGAGTTAGCGTTTCAGCACTTAAAGGGTAGACTTTGCAGTGCACCTATCCTTTCATTGCCAGAGGGCACAGACGACTTCGTGGTTTATTGCGACGCATCCATTCAGGATCTTGGTGGTGTATTGATGCAGCAGGATAAAGTTGTAGCCTACGCCTCACGCCAACTTAAAGTTCTTGAAAGGAACTACACTACGCACGATCTAGAGCTGGGAGCGGTTATTTTTGCACTTAAGATATGGAGACACTACCTGTATGGTACCAAATGTGCTATCTACACGGATCACAGGAGCCTCGAGCATATCTTCAAACAGAAGGAACTCAATATGCGACAGCGACGATGGGTCGAACTACTGAATGACTACGAATGCTCGATCAGGTATCACCCAGGCAAAGCCAATGTTGTGGTTGACGCCCTCAGTCGAAAGGACACTGCGCCCAAGCGCGTACGAGCTTTACAACTTACTATACAGTCTAGTCTTCCTTCTCAAATACGAGATGCTCAGGTAGAAGCATTGAAACCAGAGAACGTCAGGGCTGAAGCCCTACGCGGCTCAAGGCAACGATTAGAACCAAAGGAAGACGGTGCTTACTACGTCACAGGACGCATTTGGGTCCCACTTTATGGCAACCTACAAGAGCTTGTGATGGATGAGGCGCACAAGTCTCGCTACTCAGTGCACCCTGGTTCGGATAAAATGTACCACGATATCAAAACTACATATTGGTGGCCTAGCATGAAGGCCCACATAGCAACTTACGTTAGCAAGTG
Organism: Helianthus tuberosus; assembly: GCA_030545235.1. Taxonomy (NCBI): domain Eukaryota; kingdom Viridiplantae; phylum Streptophyta; class Magnoliopsida; order Asterales; family Asteraceae; genus Helianthus; species Helianthus tuberosus. The sequence continues at coordinate 125,718,777 of CM060352.1, forward strand.
CTTGACTTGTGCGAGAGTCAAGGCGGAATACCAGAAACCTTCAGGCCCACTTCAACAACCAGAGATACCACAATGGAAATGGGAGCAAATTTCCATGGATTTTGTTACTGGCCTGCCTAGATCTCAACGTGGTAACGATACTATCTGGGTGATCGTGGATCGACTCACAAAGTCTGCTCACTTCTTGGCTATTAAGGAAACAGATAAGTTCTCCACGCTAGCAGACGTATATCTTAAGGAAGTTGTCTCGAGGCACGGAGTGCCCACCTCTATTATCTCGGATCAAGATGCACGTTTTACATCAGAACTGTGGCAAGCAATGCACAAGTCCTTTGGCTCACGATTAGATATGAGCACAACTTATCACCCGCAAATGGATGGGCAGTCGGAACGTACCATCCAAACCCTCGAAGGCATGCTTAGAGCATGTGTGATTGACTTTGGCAACGGCTGGGAAAAGCATCTGCCACTTGTGGAACTTTCATACAATAACAGCTACCACACCAGCATTAAAGCTGCTCCGTTTGAGGCATTATACGGGCGTAAATGCCGGTCACCTATTTGTTGGGCAGAGGTGGGGGATAGTCAGTTTACTGGTCCAGAACTGGTGGTAGACACAACAGAACGAATTGCGCAGATACGACAACGAATGGCGGCAGCTCGTGACCGTCAGAAAGTCTACGCCGATAAGGGCAGAAAACCACTAGAGCTCCAGGTTGGGGAAGGTGTACTAATCAAAGTTTCACCCTGGAAGGGTGTGGTTCGTTTTGGGAAACGGGGCAAACTTAACCCACGATACGTTGGACCTTTCGAAGTCATTGAGAAAATAGGCAAGGTGGCCTACAGACTGAACTTACCATCGGAACTCAGTGCAGTGCACAACGTTTTCCACGTGTCGAATCTGAAGAATTGTATGTCAGATGAGACCCACATAGTTCCTTTGAAGGAGCTCACTATCGACGAGCAGTTACGATTCGTCGAGGAACCAGTCGAAATCACGGACCGGGATGATAAGGTCCTCAAACATACTAGAATACCTCTCGTTCGAGTTCGTTGGAACTCACGTCGCGGCCCAGAGTTCACCTGGGAACGCGAAGATCAGATGAAACAAAAGTATCCCCAACTGTTCGCAAACGGTACAACTACTACTGAGGCTGAAGCTACGGAATTTCGGGACGAAATTCCAGATCAACGGGGGGAGGATGTGACACCCCAGGAAAACCAGGAAAACCATGCAACTTAACTAGCTTCCTCAGTGAGTACGTGCTAAATTTCGGGACGAAATTTCTTTCAACTTGGGGATAATGTGACAACTCGTATTTCCGAACTTATCTACGTGCTTGATGTAACGTATTTGAACTAGGTGTAATTATTTGATATGCTGAAATAATGAGATTATATGTGATATATGTTATGTGAACGTATGTATGTATACAAACTAAGCAAGCCCAAACGCACAACACAACCCACTCGCACAAGCCCATTCGGGCTACACTCCTTGCATCCGATCCAAGGGCAGCCCAAGGTTGGGTTCGGCCCACTCCCTCATACGCATACACACACACCCTTAGAGAGTTTGTCTCTCATTTGTTGCAATTTCATAATATACACACAAACCCTAGCTTCCTTCCTCTCTTCTCAAACCCGACGGCAACAACCTTCCACCTCTATCGAAGCTTTATCTTTCGGATCAACTCTCTTTCCATTTGCCAACCGGTTAGTGTTATGCTATTGTTTGATTTCGGATTGGTTGATGTTGTTATATGATTTGTAAATAATATACGATTGATGATAAGGTAAACTGTTAGTATGATGTCTTTAAAAAAATCGGTTCACGTGTGATAGATGAAATCGAGGTGTGTATTGGTAATCGGATGTGTGTGTTGAGGTTAGTCGACTATCATATCTTGCTTACGGATTAGGGTGCATGATGATTTAGAATCAAATGGTTATAATCAGTTGTATATTCATTCAAACAATAATAGTTCCATATGCAATTCTTTAATGGCCGACATATACTAAATGTTATTACACATGATTCTGACAATTAAATCACCAAACTCACATGCAAATATTATATAATATTCAGATGTTTATGACTGACAACACTTGATTTGGTGGATGGTGGCTTATTCCTTTTAAATACATAGACCTTAGGTGACCTTTTTGACTTTGATAAAAAGAATAGATATGATGGCTTCCTGCATTGAAATGATGATGAGTTGTTATAATATTAGGGTTCATATTAATTGATGATTTATTTATTTGATCGAATATTGTTTATGCATGAAACTGTTAGTTTATTGGTTGGGCAAATAAATGGAAACTTTGTAATTGATTTCAAGATAATAATTGTGTAACTGATTTCCATAATATCCGGATGTTTAAATGAGTCGCACAAATGAAATGTTAATTGACTATTGGGCCGGGTATATGTTTGGGCCGGATTAACCCAACCGCACAAGAGTACTTGAGTCGCACAAGATTGTTTGTTGTTTGTTTGTTGTTGGGCCGTATGTTTATATGTATTGGGCTGGGTAACAAGGCCGATCGCACAAGAGTACTTGAGTCGCACAAGATTGTTTGTTGTTTGTTTGTTGTTGGGCCATATGTTTATATGTATTGGGCTGGGTAACAAGGCCGATCGCACAAGAAGTATGAATCGCACAAGATGGATTATTGGCTGATAGGTTGGGCCGTGAATATGCATGTAGATGTATTTGGGCTTTCTGATTTTTGGGTCGAGTAGTATTGGGTTCTAACGGGTGACTCGCACAAGGTCATTAGGCTTGTGCGAGCCCAATCTTTAATACTTTATTAATTGTTGAACATGATGATGTATGTTGCCATGATCTGCGTGTGCTCCTTATCTGCTATCTCATGTGATACTTATGTGCTTTACTTGAACCCAAACCTGATCATGTATGATGACCATGTTAGGACGTGGTTGATCACTAGCAGCTAGACTTGACCTTTCTATGTATCTGCCGAGCAAACCAAGGTGAGTTCACACTAGCCAAGGCATGGGATTCCCAGGGGTTGGGAATGGGATTGAATAACTAATCGTACAACTATTAAACGGATTATTCCTGTCCTCGGTTGAAGGGCACGTACGTAAAACCTACGTACAGTTATACTTACTACTGTCCTCGGATTGAAGGACACGTACGTAAAGCCTACGTACACGATCTTAAGACCATCACCTCTATCAAAGGAAGTCCCTCAATTATCGACTTAATCGCCGAGGCCTAGGACGAGCGGGTCATTAGTTAATAGCGCTATTAGGTTTAACAAACCTCACACCGTACCAGTCGGACGGGCGTGTACTAATGGACTATGGGCAAAGGGTCAATGCTGATAGACATTGACTTAGGGCACCTCTTATATTTTCGTAGCAGTCGATACGTGTGGTCTTGTAATACATGGGGTAGCCCCCACGGCCGAAATGCCAGATAACTATCATGGGGTAGCCCCCACTGCTGGATTGCCATAATTAATGGGTTAAACAACTTATGTTTTCAAATATGGGGTAACCCCCACGGCACGGATGCCAGTTAAAGGAACTATTTTGGAACAACTAAAACCAACATCCAACTGTGAACTCGCTCAACTTTGTTGTTGATTCGTTGCTACATGCCTTGCAGGTCATTAGGTACCCATGGAGCTTGCACAGGGAGGAACGGTCGTTGTGGGACATGGCAGTGTGTGCCATGCTTTAAACATTACTCTATTTCATATTTAATACTTGCTATGGGTTTTACAATTATGCTTCCGCTTAACACTTAACTATGCTTCGGTTTTGGAACACCTTTCATATTGTTTTGGTTGGATTATTTATTACTTACATGCTTGTTCAATATGATTGGTGGCTTGATCCTGGTCAGTCACGCCTCCAAGCGGTGATACTCCGCGTGCGGATTTTGGGGGTGTGATACTTACGACCCTAGACAACGTGGTAATCAGTAGGCATAGTCCCAAGGGACTATAACCATCGTGATTACAATCACGTTGCGATGTTCAAACGAACTTCGCATTGACCATAAACTGGTCAACGCAGAAAGTCAAACAAAGTTTGACTTTCGGACTCCAAAAGCAATAAAAGAACGAAGGAATACTTACGAAGGGTCCCCGAATGCTAATCTAGATCAAAATAACTCAGGTATGAAACAATGGTTCCAACTTAGAGTCTTTTAGATCAGATTCTAGTGAGTTTGAAGCAAATGGGGGTGGGGTATTTATAGTATTTCCCGAACCGTTAAGATCGTTTCTTGGAAAATGTGATCGAATCTCGTGCGTACACTTGTTGGAAAGTTGTGGTGCCTAAAAATGACCCCTAATGAGCTGAAAGGGCAAGTGTGGGTTTGTGGTTGTGGGTTTAAACAGCTGTAATCTGCTGACTAATCGATCTTATCTGATCTGGGACCCTGACGCGGGCCGCGTAAAGATGCACACAAACCTTACGCGGGCCGCATGGCCTTGTCTGATCAGAAATAAGTTTGATAAATGACAGTTTCAGTCCCTGTTGGTGTTTAAGGCTCATTTCGACACGTTTAAGGCCCGTTAAGCCAACTTTAAGGCCCTAAAATGATGCCTAAACATTGTGGACATGAAACATGCTCAAAAATATGTTGGATGTTGGTTCGTTTGGTCGTACGATCGCGATGATCGCTTAATTACGACGGAATGCGCACAAGCGCGAAAAACGATCCAAATTGCGTGACGAATGGATTTTTCTCATGCCAAACACTAAAATAAAATATTTTAGTGCTTACATAAATTTTTGGATGTCCGGATGTATTCAGAACGTAAGTTATACGCAAAAGTGCAAACTTGTGCACTTTTTGGCACTTTTAGTCCCTGAATGACCCAAAAGTTTATTTTAGCACACCGAACCCCTCAAAGCCTATTTCTAAGCTATGTAAAGGATATTTATGGTATGTTTAACTTATGGTCATGTTCCGGAATGTTCGTTACAGTTTAAATTGGCATACTTTCGCAGTTTGTCAAGTTTAGTCCCTGTAAGCGAATTAACTTGTTTTTGCCATACCAAAGCCTTCAAAACTTATTTCTAAGTTATGTAAGGGTTGTTTAAGGTATGTTAAGTATATGTTGATGTTCCAGAGTATTTGTCGCATTAAACTGACTACGTTTACGCACCAGTTTGCGTATAAATCTCCAGAAAGCGATGTAGAGTTTGAAATTGGATAAAAGTCAAAACATGAAAAATGTAAAACATAACCAAACAAACATTGGGATCAAATAACATTGTTTTATTGATAATAGAACTGTTCATAATGATTACAAGCACAGATGTTACAAAAGAAGCCAAAACAGTCAAACTTGACTTTGACCTTGACCTTCGAATCACGGGGTGTTACATTGTATGTGTGTTTAATTTATATGATATTGACGATTTTAATTTGATATGAGTTTGTGTAAAGATACTGTCTTTTTGAAAGGTGTAGATGTGTTGAGTGACTTGAATTTGTTTGATATGATGCATATTATAGTTTATGTTATTGTTTTTCATTGTGTGCTTGAGTGATGTCTACCCAGAGTATGCAAAATTGCCCAAAGGTGATTACACTTTACAACTGCACTTGAGGTATGGTTTCCTCCTCTTAAATGAACGTGTATAAAGTTAAATAGATTACGAGCAATTAATGAGTTGCTAATTTGTTGGATTTCAGGCATGAGAATGTGTCCTACTTGGAGAAGTTGAAGAAGTTAGTGCTGTTCATTGAAAGAAAATTGGACAAGCTAGGTAGTGACGACTATTGTTTTCATTCATGCATTATCGTCTCATATTTATTTTGGTACTTAACTTTTGTATGTTTTTGTCTTTTAATGTTATAGGAGGCTCTGCAATTGAGCTTTTATACTCAACCAGATGGTCCAGTCACGGGTACTGGTAGTTAGAGTTCGTCAACATTAGACCTTGGGTTTGTCCTCTCCCATCTTTCCCCCTTCATCTTCGTATGTTTAGCATTTAGTGACATGTATTTTTTTTTTATCTTGTAGATCAAAAGAAGCCTTTTACGTAGGACCTCCCACTAAGGACAAACTTCAAAAGGTAAGCTAGCAATTCACCCAATGTTTCTTTTTACCTTTATTTTATCAATATCATATATATATTACAATACTTGATTTGTTACAGAACTCTCCTGAAGGGTCTGTACTAGTTGGAGCAATTTCATATGGTAAGCCTTCAACTGTGGTGTCGGATCAGGCAAATGACCCTGAAAAGAATCCGGCGTCATATCAGATAACTTATCTAGTCCCACCAACTAAGGTTAGTTACAAACTGATAGAATTAATTTTTTTTATTTTATCATATTAGTAAACTTTTTATTTGTTTGACATGCTGATGAGGATAAGGGAAAGAATTCTACTTCCAAGACTTCCACAAAAAGTGTGTGAGCGTTTAGAGGAAGAGGTATTAATAAAATTTGAAACATTTTTTTAGTAATTTTGGTTCCTAAAGATATCAATTTACCGTAGTTGTGGTTGACCAGGTTCGTGATGCAAAGATTAAGGTCCTCGCAAACCTAAAACAAGGCACTGAGTACGAACGAGCACAATGGAAAAAATTATCCGTCTTACTCAAGGTTTTATTTTGGTTAAGTTTGACTTTATAATAAGATAGACAGGCAGCAGTTACAGCAAATTTGCTTTGACTTAATGTTTTTATTGGCAGGCGGAATATCCGAATTACACTCCCTTGCCGGCCCAAATATTGGAGGGACTGATATCCTAGGAAGTGGAAGATAAAGCACACCATTATGAAGAGGTAACGAATGCCACGTTAACGTCCTATTTTATAAGAAAGTATTTTCATGGTTTCGTTGTGGCTGGCAGATAATTTCTGTAGCAGATGAGGTTGCTGACAGTATCGACACAGAAGAGCTGGCAAAGTTTCTTTCCATCAATGGTGACCCTGAAGAGGAAGATTTCACGGTACAACCGCTCTTTACACTAACTTACTTCAGCTATTGTTTGGAGAACGGTGAATATTCTGTTAAACTACATTTTGCAGAGATCCAGTTCACTAACGATAGTGTGACAACCGGTAATTAACACCTCTTAATTACGCGATTAGCAAGCGTTTAAGGTGATAATAAACAGTGTCTAAGGCGTGAATTAACTTAATTAGGCTTTTGGAATGCTTAGAAACGCCTATTTGACTTTACAGTGCGCGTATGGTGATTTTCGAGCAATCTACTGAGCGGTAAACGATAACGAACTGACACCGAACGAAATACTAACAACGCCGACAAATACGAATTTTGTACATATATTTTAAACATACGAATTTCGTTTTACGAAATTTTCACGCTTTCGAATGTCACAAAACACAAACGTGAACGAAAACGCAACTGCGGGAACGCACCGGCAACGAAACGGAAGCATCAGACACGCGTATTAACTCAAAAACTGAAATATTTTGATATATTTAGCTTCGCTTTCGAATTTTAATATTCGTAGTTGAAATCAGATCGAAAAACGAACAAGAAACGACAGACGGGGTTTTATGCGATTTAACGCGACTAATCGAACGGACGCGTCTATTAACGACTCACAGTGAAAGTTGTAGTAAACTGCTCAACAGCTGACAAGATGGCCATTCTATCTATGCGACAACCGGTAAATATCATTAAACCTGCTTAACCACGTGTAGAGGTCGTGATGTCGATTCAACAACTGGTAGGAAATTGTGGTAACTTGTTCAACAATTGATGGAGTTCACAATAATTACTCATTAAGCAACAAAGATAAACTGAATTTCGGGACGAAATTATTTCAACAGGGGGAGAATGTGACAATCCACAAATTCGGGGCCAACATCTTTACGCGCTCGAATCTCGCACAAATCATGATTTTGTGTTTTAGACTTAATTTTTATAAATTGTTCCGTCACATGCATAGCAATGTCTATTCGTGACACATAACATTTTGCATTTGGAAATTTTTAGAAATTACCGAGTCACACACGAGTTAACTCGACACACATGAACGTCGGTGATACTTAGGAAAACACTCTGTAGTATTATTATGTGTGTAATACTATATATATACATATATATATATCTGTTATTATTTGGAGTTTTCAACGCGTAAATTGAAAATTGTATTGGCAATACGCGGTTAGCGCGACATGAATACAAACCTAAAAAAATATATTTCTATATACCCAACACATTCATATTTTTTATTATGATTTTATTTATATTTTATAAAAAAAACAGTAACTAAGGGTATAATTAAACGGTTATACACCTAACAAAATTTAACCAACTCAACACACAATCTCCATACCATGCCATCATCACAAAGCACTCACCCTACCCCCTAACCCTTTCACGTAAGAAAACCCCTCCCCATGGCAATCCTTATGATTTTTTTACTATTGTTATATTGTAGTTGAAATTATTTTTAAATATAATAGGAACCATTTTTCAATCATCATAATTACTTACACCACAAAGTCAAGCAAGAAAAACCCATACTTCTTTTCTTGTGGCCATAAACATCGACCACTCCTCCATATGATCTACCATTAGTCTTTTTATTATTTCTTTGAGAGAGTCCATGCCTCCTTATCTAATTTAAAGTTACAACACCTAGCTTACAAACAAGAATTTCACAACACACATCATCCCTTGTCAGTGGCGGATCCAGGATTTTTATCCACTGGGTTCACTTTTTTAGGTGCTCGAATTTCGGTCAACTCGACGTTAGAATTTTCGGGTCGGGTCGGGCAGCTTTATCACCTTTTTTTTTTCTATGACGCTTCGTAACATTCCTATCCCAAATAACCTAAGGATACGTTGTGCCAGATTCATTGTTACTTATGTTAATAACTATATCAGAATGTCATTAAAATATATGTAAATCCCATTTTTTTTAACTTATAAATTAATAAACTATGTATCACTGACAATGGGATATTTGAAAATCTACAAATAAAAGAAACATAGAATTTACTTTAGACCTTACTCAAATATACAATGTGAACAGGTTGAAAGAAAATTCTTGGGTTCTCAATCAAAAGCCAAACTATTTAAGCTCATAAATGAAAAGTATTTTCCTATAAATTCCACAAGTTTGCCAAATTCAAAGAAAGAAAAACAATATCCTAACACACAAAAGATTCTTAGTAATACCATGAAGTAGCACCAAAAACAAGTTTTTCACAAGTGAGCAATTCTAGAGCAAAATGCTTGAAGATACCAATTTAGACAAACAAAAAAAAACGGAACAAAAAGATTCATAATTGCCTCACACGGGATTCGAACCGGGGTACCATACAAGGAATAACACGGATTAATCAGTGAAGAACCAATGCTTTTTTGTTTAGGGGTTCTCTTTATATTTTACTAATGGGTTCCTTTTCAGTTTGTTATATGTATTTGTACTAAAAATTAAAAACCGTATGGGTTCCTAGGAACCCGATGTTTGTTAATAGGTCCGCCCCTGTCCCTTGTATCTCTCTCACTCACGACTCACTCTCCCTTTCTTTTCTCTTGATTTAATTTCAATAAAACAAATCCAAAGTCTTCGGATTGTTTAAAGATTGAAGATTCAAAGTTCAAGAGTCTTTGCACTCACGACTCACTCTCCCTTTCTTTTCTCTTGATTTAATTTCAATAAAACAAATCCAAAGTCTTCTGATTGTTTAAAGATTGAAGATTCAAAGTTCAAGAGTCTTTGCATTCTCTCTCAAACCTCCTCCTTATTGAAGTAAGTGTTCTTATTCTAAACTTATATTATTATTATTATTATTATTATTTTCATAAGCTTGAGTTCGTGTAGAATTCACCCAAGTAGCCATCTTTTTGTTAAAAAAACAATGAGAAACGGCGAAACTAATACTATAATAACTCGGGTTTTCATGAATTTACTGATAATATATCTTGTTTTATAAACTATAAGACCATGGGGTATGGTGGGCGTGGGTTTGGGGGCATGAGTTGACACGTGGAAAACAAACCCAAACCCACACCCATGGGGTATGGTGGTGGCTTGGGGTGGGGGCTTGGGTTGGGGCCATGAGTTTGGTTTGGCCATTGAGATCCCGCCATGTCACATTGCTAGCACGCCTCACGCCCGGCTTCAAACCCACACCCCAAGGGCCACGCCCCAACCCAAGCCCCCGGGGTGGTGGCTTGAGCGTTTTCAGCCAACCCAAGCCCCAACCCAAGCCCCATACCCCATAGTCTAAGGTACTTTAAAACTAGATAAGTTTTATATATTTTGGGAGAGTATGTATAGTTTGACATAGATATATATTTTCACCATATAGCCTCGAATATACTAAAAATAATCATCGGAAATTATTTTATAAAAAGAAATATTCGATATATATATATATATATATATATTTGCTAAACTACATATATTTGGTAAAAACGACAGATTCAAACCAAATAGAATATTCTGTGAGTTTGTATATGTAGATAACTAGATTTTGCCCCGCCCGCGTTGCGGGGCACTAAACCAAATATTTTTTTTCTCTTATGTACTTCTGTATTTCGGTTACTTGTACATACTACTCATAACACACGATCTCAAAAAACATTACATCGAGTCAACCAATCAAAACAAAACATTATCATACTCTTGCTACAAAAAGCAAAAACGATGGAAAGACTATAATTTTAAACTGAGAGCAAAATTGTAAATTTTCATAACAAATGAACGTGTGCCAGGCGGCCGCCTGACAAGAATAAAAGTTACACTTAGTCAACAATTAAAACTAAACACTATCATCGTTTTGTCCAAAAAAAACTAAGGGGCTGTTTGGCAACATCTGAATGGTTAAGTGTTGAACCAGTAAGAGGTCTGAACCATTAAGAGGCTGTATAATGCTTAACCGTTCAGAGGCAAATGTCTGACCAATTCAGATTAGAGGTCTTAACCATTCAGTATCTGTATAATGCTTAACCATTCAGAGGCAAATATCTAAACCATTCAGACATCTGCTTGTGAAACAAATAGTCTGAACCATTAAGTGTTGAACCAGTAAATGGTCTGAAATTTTAAGAGCCTCATTAAGAGGTAAACAAACAGCCCATAACTGTAATTTTACACTGGGGGCAAAATCGTAATTTGAAAAGCCAAAAAAAACAAAAATAATGGTAGAACTGTAAATTTAAATGTAGGGCAAAATCGTAATTTGGCTAGGAGCGGAAAAAAACAAATTACATTTGGCTATGCTCTACAAATACTAAAGTTAAGAAGTGCCAGCCTAAATTGACCTAATGAAAAAAATTACATTCAGGCGTAGATAAAAATTTACTCTTGATGATACTGTCAAGCACACATTGAACGCAACACTATCACAAATTAACTAATTTTAAAGGTAACAAATTATTTAAAAAAAATAGGTAGAGATTTTTTATATAGTTTTAGAATTTTTAGCAAACTTATTTTTAGGTGTTTTATAAATATTCAATCAGAATAATGTTAAAAAAATGATGTTTCACAAAATAAGTGAGAATCAGCATAATGCAAAAAAAAAATTGTTTCACAAAATAAGTGAATTATGATGATCTTTTTTTATGTATTATGATGTGTTTTAAAATTCGATTTGCAATATTTATTAATAATATCTCATCCAGATTCCAAACATGTATTTCAATTTCATTTACAACACACTTTTCAAATCTCATATGTATTCATATTTCACATGCATATCCCTGGATTTCGATTAAATTACCTTAGCTTTCCACCGCCACAACTACATCACCACAAAAAAGAACCCTCACTTTGTTGTCTTCACCCACATTCTAAATCTCTTGCTGTAATGCTTTAGTCTTTTCGCGACGGTCTCCGGCAAGGAGCAGTCATCTCTTCCGGCTACAAATGCATCCATATCCACCGATCATCTCTTCCGGGAACAATCGCACCGATCATCTCTTCCGGGAACAACTGCATCCTCTCTTTCCACCGCTGCCGGTGAACCCTCCAGTTGCTTTCCACCACCACCATCGTCGCTCTCTCTCTCTCTCCCTTGGCCAGAACAGTGTTTGCCACCGCCGGTAAATGCCCTAGATCAGCCTTCGTTCTCTCTCCCTCGTCTTCTCAGATATATCCACCCTCCACCGCCACCTTCTACCGTCGCATCCTCCACGAAATTAATGTGGTCGTCGGAGGGCGGAAACCGTTTATTGACACAGGCCATCGGCCGGCAATGTTGTCTTTTTGTAGCGAGGGTAAAATCGTAATTTAAGCCACGTTACGTCGTGTGGATAAAGTTGCGTCAGCAGCTACTGTTCATGCAAGTTGGAAAATGTTATAGAGATAATGTGCAAATATATATATATATATATATTAATATATTATATATAATAAACAAAAATAATATGGGACACGTGTCGTAATATCTGGGCTCTAAATTTTGGTTTTGGCGGGAAAACATATTAGCAATCTTGATGCGGGATCCGTTTATATTTTTTGGTTGGAATGTGAATTCGGGTCATGAAAACGGATCCATATATAAAGTCTTACCTTCTTACCTCAAACCCTAGAATTCACAATCTTCTCATTCACGCCTTCTTTCTTCAATCCTCTGCTCCATTCAACCTTCAATGATATGAATTTTGGTTTGGCCTTTCTTCGATTGTGTCTTTCATTTTATACGTGTTCATTCCCCACCCTGCCTTCTTTTCTTTTTCACCTACACATCGCAGAGAATGAGAGCCAGAGAGAGAAAGAGAGGATCTGGGATAAACAGACCGCTAATTTCCATTTTCGTTTCTGGAATTGGTGAATCGGGAGATGCTGATGAGGTTCAACTCGTGGTTTGTGTATTCTTCCAACTTAGAGTTCTATCAGATTTCATATATGTATTCCTTGATTTCGCAAACTATTAATGTTCATCTTTCGTGTGTTTTCACAATAGGTTTTTTTTTCTAATCTTAACAGAAGAGAAAGATCAATCCAGGTTAGTTAGTATACGCTTTCAATCCCTACATTTTTTGGGGGTTTTGCTTCTTCGCTAATTCATCATCCTTAAATCCGCATATGTCGGTTCTGCGGCGGCTAGGGTTCCGCTCCGAACCCGGCGACCTGTTTTCTTTTCTGCGGTGTGGTCTTTCATGGTTCTTCGTTTTTTTTTTCTATTTTGTACTTCGATTTTGTGGTTTACTTATCTGATTTTGATTTTAATGTTGGATCTGATCTAGAACAGGTGAAAGTTAACTAGAAACAAACCATAATCATTTGCAGATTGGCGAATGATGTTTTACTTATTCGGTTATTTTGATTGTAACACACAGGGTGGGAGGTTATCTAGAGTTGTGAACAGTGTACTATTCATCTTGGCCAGGTAACTTCCATTGGATTTCCATTTTTGTTTCTATTTTAATGATTACTATATAATGTGATAATGTTTTTGATCCTTCTGATATACATAGGCAAATAGAAGTGCATTAGCTACTAATGAATGGCTTTGAGTTGAAGAGGCCAACAACATATATGCACTTGGAGACTCTGCTTTTGTGTTCATGTTTTCATCATTCATCACATCATCAACAACTGTTGGTTTCTCTGTATAGTTGGTCTCTCTGTATATATAGTTGGCTTTTTTGACACAGGTGAGATGATTTTTATTACATTTCGCAAAAGCTAGAAGATGCAATTCGACCCATTTAGCTATGAATATGTCAATCTGTATGTATTTGAATTGATTCCGTCTCTTTATCCGTGTGTTTGTTTTCGATAACTTTGTTTTGATATTTTTTTACACATTTAGTTTAAAAGTTTGCCTTGTGGATGCTCATGGTTTGTTTGAGATTATTGGATCTCTTTTGAAAACCCTTTCAACCTATTCATCTTGGCCATGTAGTTTCCATTGGATTTCCATTTTTGTTTCTATTTTAATGATTACTATATAATGTGATAATATTTGTGATCCTTCTAGGCAAATAGAAGCGTATTAGCTACTAATGAATGACTTTGAGTTGAAGGGGCCAACAACATATATGTACTTGGAGACTGTGCTACAATTGATCAGCGTAAAGTCATGGTGCGTTTACAAATACACCCTTTATGTCATCATTAACGTGCAGAAATACAAAATATGAGAGCATACTCTTTGACAGGAAATTGATATATTATTGAATAAGAAAACCAATAGATCAACCTTTATAGAAATTTGTCAGGTGTTGCTAAAATTCGAAATTAACATTAGAGGCAGTAAACTATTAAATTCAAAGATTCACACGTTTTTAAAATCAATATCACTAAACTCGGGGAGAAACCGGTGAATTATACAGTGGAGCTCTTGATGAAGAAACATATATCAGTTGATTCTGGTGCGTTCTTTTCGTTTCACGTCTTAGGAGTGACAAAAGATTTAAACTTTACATGCATTCTATCATTTATGGAATCTCCATGAAAGAGAACAAACCGATAGCTGGTGTTATTTTCAAGTTGTTTTATTATTTGTGTAGTCTCATTAAACTTTTGTGAATACTTGGTGGTTAACTTATAAGCTTTATTATTTATAGTTTTGAATGCAATTTTGTTAAAATTACAAAATTGAGTCTAATTTCATTTTTTCCAGCAACTTGGAGATTATTCACTTAATCAGTTAACCAGGTTAATTCACTGTTGTTCGCGAGTATTTTTTTTCATACAACTTCAAGCCTTTTACGACGTTCACCTGTCAATCACGGTAAGTGTCAAATGGGTCGAATCAGTTATACGGGTTGAAAGTTTCAACCTGTTCACTTAGAAAAATATTAGCTAATAATGAGTCAAGTCAGTCAAACAAGTCAAATAAAAAGTTCACACAAGTTAAAATTTCAACTAGGTTAGTTATAAGTTGGTCATTTTTGTTATGGTTTTTTTTTTTTTTTTCTAAAACATGTCAAGCAAAACAGATTAGCAAAAGCGGCAAGTTGAACGGGTCAAAACAATTCAATCCAGCCCTGTATCAACTTTCACTAAAGTTAGCTTTTTGACCCATTATGTGCCCTTGATTAAGTTAAAAGAAATATAAACTAATAGATTAAGAAAAAGAGTTCACGATGTGCCCTTTTACACACTCCTTGACTATGAACTCTTTTTTTATATTGATATGAACTATCGAGGCCTACCAATCTTCAAGATTTGAGCATATTTTAATGTTTTCTACCAATGGCTGCACTTCTTCAGATACTGCAAATCACAAGGTATGAGGAATCAATTCTTTTAGTAATGATTTAATCAAGAACAAGTTAATATTTTATATGAATGCCCCTAATTTAGTCATGTTTCATTTTAACTTTTATATAAAAAATATTACGTTTATTTTGGTTTACAACAGTGATATAATATTTTGCTATCATCTTGATGATGCATTCAAGGGAACACATTTTGATGTAAAGAGCCCCTCTTTTCTACTGGTACATTATTGTTTCATTTTATTTTGTTGTTCAGGAACATCTCAGTTGAGTATCTATATGAATGGTAGTTTCAAGAGGATAACCTGTAAAATACTGGCAAATACAATGGGCCATTGAGGTTGGGTAATGGGTCAAAGTGGGTTGGCGTGATGTTACAATTTGGGTGATGTTTAAACCATGTGGGGTTGAAGTGTTACCAATTTAACCTTTTCAATTTCAATTATGTAATATGCCAATTTGTTTGTTTGATTAAAATTATGTATTTAATCGTTATTAATTAATATAAATAACTTGCTTGGAACGTTTACAAGGTTTGTAGTTTTTTTTAAGTCTATGACAAATTGATCTATTAAATATTTATATATCCGTATGTATAATTTTTTTTTTGTTCCCTTTAGGTATAATGTCATTTGTTGGTGTGATTTGATAAGAGACGAGGACATGTCAATTGGTGATTATTGTGTTTTTAAATGGTCGCGGAGCGAATGGAAGCTTTTGGTTGCAAAACCTCCGAAACATGTAGTACCAAACTCAAATAGCCTTTACATGTTTTCATTCATCTATTCACATATTATTAGCATGTATTGGTTTCTTATTGTTTAAATTTTTTGAACAAGCTTTTTATGTGTAATACGTTAACTTATTTTTAAATTGTTTACAAACAACCTTCAATTTTTAACATAGATGGATTTATAAACACAAATCATAAGCAATCAATAAGTTTATAAGTCTTATTACATGTTCAAAACTCGTGATTAACTTAAGAGAAATTTATAACTCCTTATAGCGAAGGTATTAATATGTCATATTATTGTATTAAGAATTAAGAATATACTAACAACGTTTAATGAAATAATACGTCATATTTTAAAAAAGTATGCATGTTTAATAAGTAATAAAATAAAACTACCCGGGAAGCAATCCCGGGTGATAACCTAGTATATATATACATACATATATATATATATATATATATATATAAAAGGTTAGTTTGGCTAGAAGGCCTAGCCTATAGACTTTTACGTGTTTGTTCGAGAAACAAATGGTATTTGTGAGATTTAAATATATAGGAATAATATACATATTTTTATATGGAAACAAGACGTACTTTAAGATTTGTTTTCCCCAAAATAAATACAAATATATGTATATTTATTTATCGTTCTAGACGAGATACGACTATAAACTCATACGTGATTTGCATACCAGAATACATGGACATCTTGTGACGTTTTACATTGTATTTGTTTATATATTTTTTTATAAATATATTTTCAAGAAATCAACAACATATCACCAACGGTTCGTCGAGTCAAAACGTTCCAAACATGACAAGTATTACTATCGATTATAACTAGTTGGGTGAACATTATACATGACTGGCTTGTAGGTTAGGGTATTTCCATTAGACTTTAAGGTGTCCTTTGCTTGTTTTTGTTTAATATATGGAGTATTGTGCTTTGCCGGCCAGGTGAGTTCATAACCCCCACTTTTTACGGTTTTACATTTTTATAAATGTTTTCGGGGGTGTAAAGACATGCAAGTTTTGCAAAAGTAAATAATATTTCGATAAACGAAAACCCATATTTCTAAACCTTGTTACGAATGAATTTCAAGGAACTCAAATGGTTTACGAACGATTCATACTAAATATACCGGTTTTACAAAACAAATGCGATTCTCGAAACGTGCATGATTTTCATGACTAGGGACGGGATCGTCCTAATTATAACAATGGGACTGGGTTGGTCTGCTTTTGAAGAACGGGACACCCAGTGAGTTCATGTCCCCCTTTTCTCTTAACTTTTTCGGATTTATAACTCACGGGGGTAGAATACATGTCTCAATGGTATGGTTTAGCTAGGGAATGAACTATTAGATCATGTGAGCGAATAGTAATATCTCTTAAGTGCCATTAATCTTGTATAAGATATAGGGAAAAAGTGGTAGATCTATCCGGTGTAGCGAGCCCCACTCTTGGGTCCTTGTGTGGCCCATGTAGTGCTTTTGTTGTTCTAACCGGGTGATCCGGGGGAAATTCGCTAGGGTTGAGTGCTTCCTATGTCGTCGCATATATTAATGTACTTGCAAAACATTAATGATTTGTTCATAGACGCTTACATACCAAAAAAAATTTTGATACTCGGATTTTCAAATGTTTTTAAGATTCATTTGATATAGCTCACAAATACATGATTTACGGACTTGGGTAACGTTTTTCAACTTATGTACAAGTAAGAGGACGGGTTGGTCCTGCTTACAAAGGTTCTTTTGGGCTCGGCCCATTCTCTCTCGTGCAATGCACAAAGACTATCGTGGGCTAGACTCACAATTTTCATATATCGTGCCGAGAAAATGATTTTAATATATTTTCTCAACAACTTTTAAACCAGTTATCAAGAAGATTTGTTTTAAATTTTTTTCAAAACAAACTATGAACTCGCTCTACTTTATGTTGCTTTTTCGCATGTTCTTTCTCAGGTTGCATTTTCAAAACTATGGAACGGTTGGAATATGAGAACCCATGGGAATTCGAGTAATTTTTAGTCGCTGACTAGTACTACTCCAGTGCACCCTAAGTCTTGTAGTGTCTTTTCCAGACTCCTGTAAACAGTTTCAGGTAGTGGATGTCGCGGAAAGTTTTATGCAATGAAAACTTTTTGAAAAATCGTTTTCGTGAAAGGATCCTAGTGATTGTAGTCTAGACTCGAGAAGGAATCCTGGTTCACTACAATCGCAGCTCTGCTACCAATCTGTCACACCCCTTTCTGCGGCGGAAGCACGAGGTGTGATCATGAAAGGTTCTCATTGCATACGAAAGGTAAACATACTACATGCTCATAAAATAACTTCAAAATGCCAACATTACATAACCGAAAACATGGTTTAAGTGTTTACATCACAAGACAACATTTTGTCTGATAAGTTTACAACTGTATTCAAAGATAAACAAAAGCGACATCCAAGAGCATGAGTAAAACCGCGCGCACATCCATCCTAGTTACCTGAAATACATGTGAGTTTTTGGAAAAACGTCAACATAATGTTGGTGTGAATTCATGCAATTTCTGTATTTCACGTTTGTATACTTTGTATGAAAACATAATTTGTATCTTGTATAAATCAAGTCTTTTGTGTACACCATACTCATGTATAAATCCAGTATTCTTGTATAAATCAAGTATTTCTGTATGTATCAAGTGTTAATGGGTTGAAAAGCCATTAACATGTGACACGACATAGGAAGTCACCAAACCATAGGCATTTTTCTGTAGTCGATTAACGACTGAGACACAAAAACACTACTCGGTTCTAGTTGTCACCAAGAGTGGGGCTGCCCTGAAACCCATTAGATCTAACCTTTTGTTCTACGGTCTTAGTATGTACACGATTAATGGTGCTTATGGTACCCTATTCGTGACACGATTTCTCGTATCATTCCTCAATTCTTGTATCCATCATACCATTTGTAAACATTGTAATATTTGTAACATGTATTTCACCCCCGACAGTTAAAAGAAAAGAGGGAGCATGAACTCACAACTTTGTGTTCCTTGCGTCGTAAACTTCACCGGATTTGCTTAATTAACGTCGTGACCTATACGTGTTTTCTTAACGTTAGTCACTGGACTTGTATCATACAAGTACAAGTCACTGTCTTTTGTGTATATGTTTTCTTGTGTTAAAATAATTCATATTTTTAACTAAGTGTCTTACTTATATTATTTTCTCAAAAATGAATATAAGTTTCTTGTATTTTGCACTTTGCACCCGAGTTATGTATCTTGTATGTTGTATGTGTATTTTTGTTACAAAAATTATGGCGAGGTTTATATTCGAAAAGCATAGTTTAGAACACACTAGCAAACATTTGTCTAGAAAAATATTTACTAAGTGTTAGGATTTTTAGAAAATTTCGCCATAGTCTCCTTTGTAAATGGAGGTGTCCATGCTAAGTAGCATATCATTTTCTTTTACATATATCCTGTAGATTGTTCTCACATAACCAACCCGAAAATCAGACATGCAATATACTACTTATGTCATTTCAGCTTTATTCATCAAAACTGGACTGTTTTCGAGCATTTTAATGAAATAGTTAACCTTCTTCAAAAATTCCCAAATTTTTACAGAATGTCATATACGATCCAAATTTTATTGTGTAAAAATTTTGGGGTCCAGTTCATTGCTAATATTTTATAGAAATTCATTCACCGGACTGCAATCAGATTTGTCACTTTCTGACTGCAGTCTACAGAATAATTCACTAAAAATTAATCGTAAGTCCGATTGACGGAATTCCGGTGGGGGAATTACGGCGACAACAGTGACCATCTACAGTAAAAATTCCATGAGCTGATTCTACTCAGTTTTTAAGTTATGACTCCGAATATAACACACTTTTTCAGCAGTAAAATCGCAGCTTGAGCTGCTGTCCAAAAATAGTTCTTTAAAAATAGTAAAAGGCCTCGAAAAATTACGATTCTAGCGCCATTTGATCCGTTTTTCGAAAATACATAATTTAGGTTTCAGAAAGTTAGTTTTTCGTGTTATAATGATCAGTTTATAGCCGTTTGAAGTTGGCTGAAAATGTAATTCAGCATGTTTATTTATAGTTTAGACGTTACTAAATCGCATCAACTGATGTCCGAACAACGGGTTTATCAAGAAACCAACGATCAAATATCATGCATGTTTTAACCAACCCTTATCCAACAAGATTTCATCTTCATGTAATTTCTTATGCTCAAGTTTCATGTAAAGTTTCATATTCATCATCTTAGTGTTCTTGTTCTTGTGATTTAAACATAAACATCAAACTACAATTTTTTATCACTAAAAACAAGATGAACAAGGGTGTACAAGTAACTTACTACTAGCACAATGCTAGGGTAGGATCTAGTGATGAAGATGATGAGAAAAAGATGAAGGATAAGCAAGAAACAAAGCTCCTTTGAAATCCCTTCAAGATACAACCTCCATGGATCAACTTTGAAGCTTGAATGGAGCTTGTTATTGAAGAAGATGAAGATGTAAAATGGTGGTGGTGGGTTCGGTTTGGGGGTGACCGA
This sequence comes from Helianthus tuberosus, assembly GCA_030545235.1. Lineage (NCBI taxonomy): Eukaryota > Viridiplantae > Streptophyta > Magnoliopsida > Asterales > Asteraceae > Helianthus > Helianthus tuberosus. The sequence goes on from CM060352.1 coordinate 125,739,241, forward strand.
AATGAGGGAGAGAGTGAGTGAGGAGTGTAAATCTTGAAGTGATGATGATAATCTAAGCCACCCTCTTTGTAAGGAGTGTGATTTCTTGGCCAATGTAGCAAATAAAGGAGGCTCAATCATCAATTAGAAGTATTATTTGGTAGGGATTTGAAATGATTAGGGGTGGGGTCCATGGGGCCAAAAATCGGTTGGGGGGGGGGGGGGGGTTGGATGTAACATTTGTAACTAAATTGTAAATGGTAGTTAGATTCCAAGTATTATGCCTCCATATGTTATTTATTTGATTTTTAATGGGTGTTATGGTAAACGGGAATCATGACTAGCCAGAAATAATAAAACAGAGTATTTGACAAAAATTTGGTGTCCCGGGTAATGTCCGGTTGTTCGGTTGGATACCGTTCCGTTAAAGTGCTTAATTATTCCGCAAGGTGTCTTTTTGTAACCCTTTTAATTCCCAACCCTTAGGGAAATATTCTGGACGATAAAACGAAATTTCTGCATGGAATTTATATGTTTAAAAGCTGGTTATAGCTGAATTTAATGAAATTCTGCACTTAAAGTGCGTTTCGGGTGCTTTTTAGTGCGTATTTTAGTTTTCGAAGCGTTTATATGTTAACCCTTGTATGTACTCTTGGGTTTTAATGCATTCTTGTCGTTGGACCTACACCTAGGCCTCAGTTCTAATGTCTGACTGCTTCCTGCAGAGTTGTTGACATATTGTGTTTTACCGGTGAGTTTACTAGTATTTTTAACGCAACGCTCTAGTTAATGCATAAAGCAATATTTTGTAGTATTAAACGTGCATGAATTCACTTGTATAGTATGTAATCAGACAATGTTGACTCTTAAGCACATAATTATAGTCATTAACTAATAATTAAAGTGTACGGAAATTACCGGTTTCGTGCCAGTTGTCACAGTCTTCCCCCGTTAAAAGAATTTCGTCCCGAAATTCAGGCTGAACTAACTCTCGCAGGAGTCTTCTTGAATAGGTGGGGATACTTTTCTTTGAACTGGTCTTCACGTTCCCATGTGTACTCGGGTTCGTGCTTAGAGTTCCAACGTACTTTGACAAGTTTAACAGTGCTCCTCCTGGTCTTGTTGACTTTCCAGTCGGTAACCTCAACGGGTTGTTCTGTAAATCGGAGGGCGTCATCAATATGTACTTCATCCACAGGGATGATCACGTCTTCTTGTGTTGGACTCTTCTTGAGGTTGGATACATGAAACGTATCATGTACTCCATTAAGTTCTTCCGGTAATTCCAATTTGTATGCTACGGTACCAATTCTTTCCAAGATTTTGAATGGTCCGATGTATCGTGGATTCAGCTTTCCACGTTTTCCAAATCTTACTACGCCCTTCCAAGGTGAGAATTTTAACAACACTTTGTCTCCCACCTAGAATTCTAATGGCTTTCGTTTTAGATCAGCGTAGCTCTTTTGCCGATCTCGAGCCGCCTTAATGCGCTCTCGGATCTGCGTGATCTTGTCGGTTGTCTCTTGTACAAGTTCAGGACCAACCATGCGTTTATCTCCAGCGTCTGCCCAACATAAGGGCGATCGGCACTTGCGGCCATACAGAGCTTCGAACGGTGCGGCTTTTATACTTGTATGGTAACTGTTATTGTAGGAAAACTCAACTAAAGGTAGATGAGTATCCCAACTACCGCCCAGGTCCATGACACATGCGCGAAGCATATCTTCTAACGTTTGTATGGTTCGTTCGCTCTGGCCGTCTGTTTGAGGATGGAATGTCGTGCTTAGATCTAACTGTGATCCAAAGGCTTCCTGAAAGGATTGCCAGATTCTTGAGACAAAGCGTCCATCTCTGTCTGAAATAATTGAGATAGGCACTCCATGACGTGCCACAATTTCTTTTAAGTATATCTCGGCAAGTTTTCTTGTGCTGTCTTTTTCACGGATCGGTAGGAAGTGCGCAGACTTCGTTAACCGATCGACTATCACCCATATCATATCGTGCCCTCTCGGGGTCCTGGGTAACTTCGTTATGAAGTCCATCGAGATTTGCTCCCATTTCCACATGGGTATCTCTGGTTGTTGTAGCAGGCAAAACGATTTCTGATATTCAGCCTTAACCTTAGCACAAGTTAGGCATTTTCCAACATAAACAGCAACATCGCTCTTGAGTCTCGGCCACCAATAGTATTCTTTTAGGTCTTGATACATCTTGTCCGATCCTGGATGGATCGAGTATCTCGATTTATGCGCTTCACCAAGAATGACTTCTCGAATGCCACTATAGAGCGGAACCCAAATGCGCTTCTTAAAGTACAAGGTTCCCTCTTCATTTGGCACCATATATTTCAATGCACCCCGGAGGTATTCAGCTTTACGGTTTTCTTCCTTAAGAGCTTCTTGTTGTGCGTCACGAATACGTGCAGTGAGGTTCGTTCGAATTGTCATTTCCAATGCTCGAACCCTTAGGGTCTTAACCCTTTCTTTTCGGCTTAACGCATCTGCTACACGTTTGCTTTTCCAGGATGGTACTTGATCTCACAGTCATAATCGTTCAGTAACTCGACCCAACGTCATTGACGCATATTTAATTCCTTCTAATCAAATATGTGTTGTAGGCTTTTGTGATCTGTGAAGATCGTACATCGAGTACCATATAAATAATGTCGCCAGATCTTCAAGGCGAATACCACCGCACCTAGTTCCAAGTTGTGCGTGGTGTAGTTCCTTTCATGTACCTTCAATTGTCTTGAAGCATACGCGTTGACTTTCTAGCGTTGCATGAGCATGCAACCCAAGCCTTGTCGTGAGGCGTCACAGTATACCACGAAGTCTTCCGTGCCTTCGGGTAACGATAGTATCGGCGCATCGCATAGTTTGTTTTTGAGCAGTTGGAAGGCTTCTTCCTGCTTATCACCCCAGTCGTACTCCTTGTCTTTTTGCGTAAGGGTCATCAGCGGTTGAGCTATCTTTGAGAAATTCTCAATGAATCGCCGATAATAGCCCGCTAAGCCCAAAAATTGACGAACTTCAGTTGGTGTTTTGGGAGCTTCCCAATTCTTTATTGCTTCAATCTTGGATGGGTCTACATGAATGCCCTTCTCATTCACAACGTGACCAAGAAATTGTACTTCGTGAATCCAAAATTCGCATTTTGAGAACTTTGCATAAAGTTTCTCCTTCTTCAGTAGTTCTAGAATGGTCCTGAGGTGTTGTTCGTGTTCTTCTTTCGTTCGCGAGTAAATCAGGATATCATCGATAAATACAATCACGAATTTATCGAGATATGATTTGCAAACGCGGTTCATCAGATCCATGAAGACCGCTGGTGCGTTTGTCAGTCCGAATGGCATCACAAGAAACTCGTAGTGCCCATATCGTGTTCTGAATGCAGTATTTGGCACGCTTCCTTCTTGTATCCTTAGCTGATGGTATCCAGATCGAAGATCGATCTTGGAATAGTAGCTTGATCCTTGCAATTGATCAAATAAGTCATCAATCCTCGGTAGTGGATACCGGTTCTTGATTGTGAGTTTGTTCAGTTCTCTGTAGTCGATACACATCCGCAGAGTTCCATCCTTCTTCTTTACGAACAATACTGGAGCTCCCCAAGGCGAGAAGCTTGGCCTTATGAATCCCTTATCCAACAATTCCTGGAGTTGTGTAGATAGTTCCTGCATTTCGGATGGTGCAAGCCGATAGGGTGCCTTGGCTACAGGAGCGGCTCCTAGAACCAAGTCTATACGGAATTCAACTTATCGTTGCGGAGGTAGTCCTGGCAGATCTTCGGGAAAAACATCAGAGAATTCCTTCACAACAGGAATGTCTTCGATTTTCAGCTCCTCAGCCTTCTTGTCTACAACATGCGCTAGGAAAGCCACACATCCTTTCCTTAAGCATTTATGTGCCTTCATACAACTAATGATTCGTAGAGGCACGTCTCGCTTTTCTCCATGCACAATGAGAGTTTCATCATTCGCTAAAGGGATGCGAATGATTTTCTCATGACAAATAACTTCAACTTTGTTTTTGGACAACCAGTCCATTCCGACCACTACATCGAAGCTACCCAATTGAATAGGTAAGAGGTCGATGTTAAATCTTCGTTCACCAAGTTCCAATGTGCAACTTCTAACAACTTCGCCCGACTCAACAAGTTTACCATTGGCTAATTCTATGGAATAAGGAATTTCTAATCTACTAGATTCTATTCCAAGCATGCGTTTGAATTCCACAGACATGAAGCTATAATCGGCACCAGTGTCAAATAATATGGATGCAAAGTGATTGTTAACGAGAAACGTACCGGTGACCACATTAGGGTCCTCGCGTGCGTCCCTTGCTCCAATCACAAATGCTCGAGCCTGAGCGTTGTTTCCCCCTGGGCAATCTTTCATGAAGTGCTCCTTGCTTCCACAACTGAAGCATCCTTGGTTACTCCCAGCTCTATTACCACTCCGGTTACCGTTTCCGTTCCCACCATTGTTTCCATTCCCGTTCTTTCCTTTACCCCAACAGTCTTCAGTGCGGTGGCCCAGCTTTCCACACCTGTCGCATTTTGAAACGCGACACACCCCTTCGTGGTGACGCTTGCAATGATTGCATTTGGGCAGAGTGCCCAGGTATCCCTTGGCTGGAGTGTCATTCATGGCTGCAAGGGATCTCGCCCCCTGAGGCGGGTTGGTGTCACGCTTCTTGTTTGAACCCCTATTGTTACGAATTGCTTGGTTCAGGTTTGCATGTTTCCTTTTCTTGTCGCCGGACGACTCAGCATGCGTCTCGGTCTCTTCTGTTGGGTTCAGTGATAGCTTCTTCATACGAACACAATTTTCAGTAAGGCTGACAGCCAGAGTTACAACCTCGGTGATTGTTTGAGGTTTGGCCGAAGTTACCATGCCACGGAATTCTGGGGCCAGTCCCCAAATATAGCGTTCAACGCGCTTAAATTCGGGAGTCACCATGTAGGGAAGCACTCTAGACAGATCGTGGAACCTTCGAGTATACCCATTAATGTCAGCACCTTCCATGGTCAAGTGCCAGAACTCAGCTTCCAATCTTTGGAGTTCAGCACGAGAGCAATACTTCTCTCTCATTCTTTCTTTTAGTTCATCCCAAGTTAGGCCACACACGGCATCATCACCCAAGGTTTGGACCTGTAAGTTCCAACAGGTCAAAGCTTCATCGATAAACAACCCAGTAGCAAAAGTGACTTGCTGATCCGCGGTACACTTGCTCATACGGATATTGGCTTCAGTTTTCTCCGTCCAACGTACAAACGCTACTGCACCTCCTGTGCCGTCATAGTTCATTGGTTTGCAATCGAGAAACTGCTTGAAAGTGCAGCCTTGAGCCGCGTTGCCTCCAGATGAATCTCCATTCCCATTACATCTAGTGTTGCTTGGGCCGCCACTGTCTTGAGTTCGGTTTGCCTCGTATTGGGCGATAGCTGCGGAGATCCTTTCCTCCAGTAGAGCGTTCAGCTTTGCAGCAGTCTTTGGCAGTGGGGGAGGAGGAAGTTGATCACGTGCGTTCACAGCTTTTCTTGGTGCCATGTTCTGACAGAACATAACACAACAGGGTTAGCCATTTGTTTGATATTGTCTTACTAGACAGTAGTAGTATATATACACAGGCATATACCACATAAGTGACATCAAACAACTATTACTCTTAGCAGAGTATTTAATAGGCCGGTGCTCATATTTGACCTTTCCTTGCACTTGAGAGAATCTATACGTGACAAGACTTGCTGTGATTCCTGTGCACTGAATTTCATAATTATGTATGCATCCATAATTACGTAACTCCTTGCACAGTCCGCACAGTTCGTTTCATCCTCGTATCTCTTCCTTCAGATAGGCCATTGTTTTCAGGTAAAGTCATGTATACTAGTGGTATCCTACTTCTAGTATAAGTATATGCTAATTATCACACATAATTGCAAGTAATTTTTAGTCGCTGACTAGTACTACTCCAGTGCACCCTAAGTCTTGTAGTGTCTTTTCTAGACTCCTGTAAACAGTTTCAGGTAGTGGATGTCGCGGAAAGTTTTATGCAATGAAAACTTTTTGAAAAATCGTTTTCGTGAAAGGATCCTAGTGATTGTAGTCAAGACTCGAGAAGGAATCCTAGTTCACTACAATCGCAGCTCTGATACCAATCTGTCACACCCCTTTCTGCGGCGGAAGCACGAGGTGTGATCATGAAAGGTTCTCATTGCATACGAAAGGTAAACATACTACATGCTCATAAAATAACTTCAAAATGCCAACATTACATAACCGAAAACATGGTTTAAGTATTTACATCACAAGACAACATTTTGTCTGATAAGTTTACAACTATATTCAAAGATAAACAAAAGCGACATCCAAGAGCATGAGTAAAACCGCGCGCACATCCATCCTAGTTACCTGAAATACATGTGAGTTTTTGGAAAAACGTCAACATAATGTTGGTGTGAATTCATGCAATTTCTGTATTTCACGTTTGTATACTTTGTATGAAAACATAATTTGTAACTTGTATAAATCAAGTCTTTTGTGTACACCACGTACTCATGTATAAATCCAGTATTCTTGTATAAATCAAGTATTTCTGTATGTATCAAGTGTTAATGGGTTGCAAAGCCATTAACATGTGACACGACATAGGAAGTCACCAAACCATAGGCATTTTTCTGTAGTCGATTCACGACTGGGACACAAAAACACTACTCGGTTCTAGTTGTCACCAAGAGTGGGGCTGCCCTGAAACCCATTAGATCTAACATTTTGTTCTGCGGTCTTAGTATGTACACGATTAATGGTACTTATGGTACCCTATTCGTGACACGATTTCTCGTATCATTCCTCAATTCTTGTATCCATCATACCATTTGTAAACATTGTAATATTTGTAACATGTATTTCATCCCAGAAGTTATAAAACTGAAAACAGTTAAAAGAAAAGGGGGAGCATGAACTCACAACTTTGCGTTCCTTGCGTCGTAAACTACACCGGATTTGCTTAATTAACGTCGTGACCTATACGTGTTTTCTTAACGTTAGTCACTAGACTTGTATCGTACAAGTACAAGTCACTGTCTTTTGTGTATATGTTTTCTTGTGTTAAAATAATTCATATTTTTAACTAAGTGTCTTACTTATATTATTTTCTCAAAAATGAATATAAGTTTCTTGTATTTTGCACTTTGCACCCGAGTTATGTATCTTGTATGTTGTATGTGTATTTTTGTTACAAAAATTATGGCGAGGTTTATATTCGAAAAGCATAGTTTAGAACACACTAGCAAACATTTGTCTAGAAAAATATTTACTAAGTGTTAGGATTTTCAGAAAATTTCGCCATAGTCTCCTTTGTAAATGGAGGTGTCCATGCTAAGTAGCATATCATTTTCATTTACATATATCCTGTAGATTGTTCTCACATAACCAACCCGAAAATCAGACATGCAATATACTACTTATGTCATTTCAGCTTTATTCATCAAAACTGGACTGTTTTCGAGCATTTTAATGAAATAGTTAACCTTCTCCAAAAATTCCCAAATTTTACAGAATGTCATATACGATCTAAATTTTATTGTGTAAAAATTTTGGGGTCCAGTTCATTGCCAATATTTTATAGAAATTCATTCACCGGACTGCAATCAGATTTGTCACTTTCTGACTGCAGTCTACAGAATAACTCACTAAAAATTAATCGTAAGTCCGATTGACGGAATTCCAGTGGGGGAATTACGGCGACAATAGTGACCATCTACAGTAAAAATTCCATGAGCTGATTCTACTCAGTTTTTAAGTTATGACTCCGAATACAACACACTTTTTCAGCAGTAAAATCGCAGCTTGAGCTGCTGTCCAAAAATAGTTCTTTAAAAATAGTAAACGACCTCGAAAAATTACGATTCCAGTGCCATTTGATCCGTTTTACGAAAATACATAATTTAGGCTTCAGAAAGTCAGTTTTTCGAGTTATAATGATCAGTTTACAGCCGTTTGAAGTTGGCTGAAAATGTAATTCAGCATGTTTATTTATAGTTTAGACGTTACTAATCGCATCAACTAATGTCCGAACAACGGGTTTATCAAGAAACCAACGATCAAATATCATGCATGTTTTAACCAACCCTTATCCAACAAGATTTCATCTTCATGTAATTTCTTATGCTCAAGTTTCATGTAAAGTTTCTTATTCATCATCTTAGTGTTCTTGTTCTTGTGATTTAAACATAAACATCAAACTACAATTTTTGATCACTAAAAACAAGATGAACAAGGGTGTACAAGTAACTTACTACTAGCACAAGGCTAGGGTAGGATCTAGTGATGAAGATGATGAGAAAAAGATGAAGGATAAGCAAGAAACAAAGCTCCTTTGAAAGCCCTTCAAGATGCAACCTCCATGGATCAACTTTGAAGCTTGAATGGAGCTTGTTATTGAAGAAGATGAAGATGTAAAATGGTGGTGGTGGGTTCGGTTTGGGGGTGACTGAAATGAGAGAGAGAGAGAGTGAGTGAGGAGTGTAAATCTTGAAGTGATGATGATAATCTAAGCCACCCTCTTTGTAAGGAGTGTGATTTCTTGGCCAATGTAGCAAATAAAGGAGGCCCAATCATCAATTAGAAGTATTATTTGGTAGGGATTTGAAATGATTAGGGGTGGGGTCCATGGGGCCAAAAATCGGTTGGGGGGGGGGGGTTGGATGTAACATTTGTAACTAAATTGTTAATGGTAGTTAGATTCCAAGTATTATGCCTCCATATGTTATTTATTTGATTTTTAATGGGTGTTATGGTAAACGGGAATCATGACTAGCCAGAAATAATAAAACAGAGTATTTGACAAAAATTTGGTGTCCCGGGTAATGTCCGGTTGTTCGGTTGGATACCGTTTCGTTAAAGTGCTTAATTATTCCGCAAGGTATCTTTTTGTAACCCTTTTAATTCCCAACCCTTAGGGAAATATTCTGGACGATAAAACGAAATTTCTGCATGGTATTTATATGTTTAAAAGCTGGTTATAGCTGAATTTAATGAAATTCTGCACTTGAAGTGCGTTTCGGGTGCTTTTTAGTGCGTATTTTAGCTTTCGAAGCGTCTATATGTTAACCCTTGTATGTACTCTTGGGTTTTAATGCATTCTTGTCGTTGGACCTACACCTAGGCCTCAATTCTAATGTCTGACTGCTTCCTGCAGAGTTGTTGACATATTGTGTTTTACCGGTGAGTTTACTAGTATTTTTGACGCAACGCTCTAGTTAATGCATAAAGCAATATTTTGTAGTATTAAACGTGCATGAATTCACTTTTATAGTATGTAATCAGACAATGTTGACGTTTATGCACATAATTATAGTCATTAACTAATAATTAAAGTGTACGGAAATTACCGGTTTCGTGCCAGTTGTCACATTAATTACCCGAGTAGGCAACCTACACATAACGAAACACTGGTGCACGAGTATACATGAAACTCAAATTATACGTCAACGGATGTCGGAGTACATCACATTCTACACGGAACGAAACCCTAGTGCTAAAGTATACATGAAACTTAAACTATACGTCAACGGACATCGAAGTATATCACACACGACTTTCGAGGAAAGGCCTTTGGAAAACATGATTGGGCATGACAACAACGATGCTAATACCGTCAGCGGGAGAACTATGGATCGAAATGCGGCAAATTGCCACATGATCCTGCAAACAACACGAATCACGCTGAGGTACTCTTAAACAAGATACCACAACAATTGATACTTAGTCTAAAGAGACTCACACTTATTGGCGCTGCAAAAGAAGTCAAATGTCTTCGCATTCCCCCTACCTCATTAATGGCAATTATGCTATGTTCGACATTCCATGGTAATGTCATCTAACAACTGACCATCACACGAACTTCCAGGTAAAGCCCTTAAATTTCTTTGTTGAAATTCTGACTTTTGCATATAGCGAGTAGACTTTCATATTTTTACTCCCCCCTAATGATCCTTGCATCACAAAAACTTTCTTTCATAATAGCGAATACTCATTTGCTTCATTCTTGACGAATTTATATGTTACACATGCGTTGTTTGTTACGCATGTGGCTTCACTTGAAATTGTTTCTCTATTAAGTTCAAATATTATTTCGCTATACTCACTCCTTGCATTGTGATCTAGATAAATTGCATTATTGCGTAATGTTGACTCTTTGATATCGAGTCAACGAAACTCGTTGAAACTCCTGCCCTTTTCAGGTTACATACATGGTTTTTTGTTGTAACCATGTTGAAACTCTCTTGTCAACACATGCATTCATTGTTGGAATGTGACTAAACCAAGTTCAATTGTTTGAACTTGCTCACAATATATATTCAATTCAAGGTCCCGTATGATGGATGGAGACCATCATATTCGAAATAATCCTAACAAGCACTTCATTTGTCTTGAACCATAATAGACTTGTTTGGTCTTAAACTTCACTGAATCGTTTCTTTGATCACGACCACCCTGTGGTGGCGTCTTTCACAAGTTTGAAGCTAGCGCTAATCTTGTTGCTCACATCATGTACGGATTTAATTATTTATTTATTTGTTTATTGATATTAAATCTGCTTTGTTGGTTTATTATATTAAAGCAATCTTAACACAATCGTGTGTTAAGATAATGGTACACAAATGTATTTCATTTTCTGGTGTACCTCTTAACGATTCATTCATCATCGATCGAACGTTTTGCAATATTTATTGCTCGTTCATCTTCGATCGAAAAACATTATTTATTCGTTTCATTTTCAACTGAAAATCCTATGGGATTTGTTTGGAACATCCACATTTATTTCATTGAGCCTTCATTTGATTTAAAACACGGTGATACTTGTTTGGTCACCACTATTATTGAATTGTTTCATTCACTATGATATCTTGTTTCGTCGGTATAAACTTGTAGCTTGTGCTAATCACGATCAGTCGTTTCATGCGAATTGAAACTATATACATGTTTTTCGTTGATTCATCATTCAAATAGTCTTAATGCAACTATGTATTAAGACGATGATACACCAGGTTCGGTTGTATTTCATTTCGGCGTATCCTTGCAACTCTATAATGTAAACACATTGATTTTACTCATCTAATGGTTCGATAGTTGACAAATCATTTTTGTGATTCTATTTGTTTGAGCTTTAAATTCGAGTTTCAATCATACGACAACCAACGCAAGTTTCCGTTGGTAGTGAATTCTATTATTTCAAAATTTATTTGCGATTGGGAACGTTCATTTGGAATTCTATTGGTCAAAATTCCTCTTTTGAGGGGACCCTCGTAAGCTTGGTCACATTGGTGATAGTATCACAACGCTTCGTTCACTTGACATCGATTACCGGAACAAACTCATTTGAATTGTTGGATTCTTATCGATGCAAAATGTCCGTACATTCACGTAATATGAATAGCGTTTTATTCAACTACGCGGCCATTCACTTTGGTATTATTCGGACTTACCTAGGAACGACACAACTCAGAGGAGATAACATAGACTAAATTTTGAGGATGAAATTTCTGAAACTGGGGGAGAATGTGACAACCGGTAATTAACGCCTCTTAATTACGCGATTAGTAAGCGTTTAAGGTGATAATAAACAGTGTTTAAGGCATGAATTAACTTAATTAGGCTTTTGGAATGCCTAGAAATGCCTATTTGACTTTACAGTGCGCGTATGGTGATTTTCGAGCAATATGCTGAGCGGTAAACGATAACGAACTGACAACAAATGAAATACTGACAACGCCGACAAGTACAAATTTTGTACATACATTTTAAACATACGGATTTCGTTTTGGGAAATTTTCACGCTTTCGAATGTCACAAAACACAAACGTGAACGAAAACGCGACTGCGGGAACGCACCGGCAACGAAACGGAAGCATCAGACACGCGTATTAACTCAAAAACTGAAATATTTTGATATATTTAGCTTCGCTTTCGAATTTTAATATTCGTAGTTGAAATCAGATCGAAAAACGAACAAGAAATGACAGACGGGGTTTTACGCTATTTAACGCGACTAATCGAATGGACGCGTCTATTAACGACTCACAGTGAAAGTTGTAGTAAACTGCTCAACAGCTGACAAGAGGGCCATTCTATCTATGCGACAACCGGTAAATATCATTAAACCTGCTTAACCACGTGTAGAGGTCGTGATGTCGATTCAACAACTGGTAGGAAATTGTGGTAACCTGTTCAACGATTGATGGAGTTCACAATAATTACTCATTAAGCAACAAAGATGAACTGAATTTCAGGACGAAATTATTTCAACAGGGGGAGAATGTGACAATCCACAAATTCGGGCAACATCTTTACGCCCTCGAATCTCGCAACATCTTTACGCGCTCGAATACGCGCTCGTCACATGCATAGCAATGTCTATTCGTGACACATAACATTTTGCATTTGGAAATTTTTAGATATTACCGAGTCACACACGAGTTAACTCGACACACATGAACGTTGGTGATACTTAGGAAAACACTCTGTAGTATTATTATGTGTTTAATACTATAAATATATATATCTGTTATTATTTGGAGTTTCCAATGCGTAAATCGAAAATTGTATTGGCGATACGCGGTTAGCGCGACACGAATACAAACGTAAAAAAAAATATTTCTATATACCCAACACATTCATATTTTTTATTATGATTTTATTTATATTTTATAAAAAAAAAACAGTAACTAGAGGTATAATTAAGCAGGGTATTTATAATTAAGCAGGGTATTTTATACACCTAACAAAATTTAACCAACTCAACACACATTCTCCATAGCATGCCATCATCACAAAGCACTCACCCTACCCCCTAACCCTTTCACGTAAGAAAACCCCTCCCCATGGCAATCCTTATGATTTTTTTAGTATTGTTATGTTGTAGTTGAAATTATTTTTAAATATAATAGGAACCATTTTTCAATCATCATAATTACTTACACCACAAAGTCAAGCAAGAAAAACCCATACCTCTTTTCTTGTGACCATAAACATCGGCCACTCCTCCATATGATCTACCATTAGTCTTTTTATTATTTCTTTGAAAGAGTCCATGCCTCCTTATCTAATTTAAAGTTACAACACCTAGCTTACAAACAAGAATTTCACAACACACATCATCCCTTGTATCTCTCTCACTCACGACTCACTCTCCCTTTCTTTTCTCTTGATTTAATTTCAATAAAACAAATCCAAAGTCTTCTGATTGTTTAAAGATTGAAGATTCAAAGTTCAAGAGTCTTTGCATTCTGTCTCAAACCTCCTCATTATTGAAGTAAGTGTTCTTATTCTAAACTTATATTATTATTATTATTTTCATAAGCTTGTGTTCGTGTAGAATTCACCCAAGTAGCCATCTTTTTGTTAAAAAAAACAATGAGAAACGGCGAAACTAATACTATAATAACTCGGGTTGTCATGAATTTCCTGATAATATATCTTGTTTTATAAACTATAAGGTACTTTAAAACTAGATAAGTTTTATATATTTTGGGAGAGTATGTATAGTTTTACATAGATATATATTTTCATCATATAGCCTCGCATATACTAAAAATAATCATTGGAAATTATTTTATAAAAAGAAATATTCGACATATATATGTTGTAAAACAACGGCCTACTAGCGACTAGTATATGAACATAATCAAAGGAACATAGAGATAAAGATAGAATAGAGAATTATTATACATTGAGATATCAACATGCAATACAAAGAACTTATATATATAGTGTTCTTACATTAATATAAAGGACATGAAGAGACGAGAGTTAGAATGTGGATAGTCACCATAATATAGCTTATTTATAACACTCCCCCTTGACTATCCACGTGATAAAAGAAAACAATGTATTATACGCTTGGTGATGCTGCCTCGTTAAAAACCTTGCTAGGAAAACCCGTGGGACAAAACCTCAGCTAAGGGAAAAAGAGTGCAGCGCGTATTTTCTCCCTCTGATACTTTTGGATTAGGTATGTTGCCTCATTAAAAACCTTACTAAGAAAACCCAATGGGATAAAACTTAGTGAAGGGAAAAAGAGGGCAACTTGTGTAATACTCCCCCCTCATTTGAACATGTATTCTTCAAGTGACTAGTGCCCATTTTTATTGAAAGTTGCTCAAAGTTTTTGTAGTCAATGATTTTCCGCTTGATCCCTTAATGTGCAATTTTTTATGTTCGCAATGTTGTATATCTTCATATGAGCTTTCTAGTGCCTCTTCTTTTACATAAATATCATAAGATCCACACATGTGATTTGTTACATTCCATGCATTTACAAAACTAACCAAACTTGTTTTGACAGGTTAGTAAAATATAAATTCATATCTTACATACCTTAGATGTATTGAAATAGATGTTTTCCTATTTCAATATTTCGTCGTTTACCACATGCTATATGAAATCGATAAATTCAATAAAGATATATAAAATCATGAATAGATACCAAGAAATACTAACACACAATTGCACTTAAATATGGTACCTCTAGACCAAAAATTTCAATTTCTTTCATATGAAGCTATAAAAGCCATTTTATATATCAAGTAATTGAAAAACCTTTAACGTAGTTAAAGGATAAACTTTGTCCATGGTAAAACGTGTCAACCTCTAATAGATATAGTTTAGTTGATTACACATATACTCGAACTACAGGTCGAGCGATAATTACAATGTGTCAAGGTCATTTAAAAATTCTCCCTCTAAAAGCTCGACAGTTTCTCTCGATGGTGCCTAGACATCATCACTGTAAACTGCGATTATAGTGAACTTTTAGGAGATGACTTTTGATAAAGATGGATACTATTATCAAACTCGTATTGCTCTTTATCATAATATCTCATGAGTTGTACAATACTCAATCAAACTATTTTATCCATACTATCTTTTTAAGTTTATAAAGATACATTCATGAGGTTTTGAAATCAATGCTTCAGGTATTTACAATCATTCACTTACTTCTTTCCACTATGAAAAACAATGTATGTGCATACACTCTTTAGGAGTTTTGTTACATAAACTTCCTTATTGATTTCTATATCATATGCAAGGATGTCTTGAACACTTGTATAATACATATTGTACCATGCTTATACACTGTACATTGAGATACCATGATCACCAAGCACGGGTATTCTATGTATGTTTATTGGTGCACAAGAATTACATCCATAAGATATTTCCACTTAACCTTATAAGCACTTAGATGCTTTAGGATACTCATCAGGAGTTCTAATTATATTCAATGTATTCAAATATGAATCTGTATACAACGGTCATATCGTTCTCGAGAACTTATTTTTTTTACATGATTTTAATAGATTAAATCCTTGAGGGACTTTCATGTAAACTTTTAGTATCCAGTGATTCATAACTTTCATAAGACACATATCAATTCTCTCTTTATATTACCAGACTAATTAAATATTGGAAAACCAATACATCTACCACCAGAGAATGCGTCTCCTCATAATCAGTCATAGGTCTTTGCGAAAATACTTGTGCCACCAATTTTGCCTTATATCACTTTATTTAATTTTCACATAAAAGACCCATTTGTATCCAACATATTTTACAACTTCAGTTGTATGGACTGTTGGTCCAGAAACTTTCCATGTTATTAGAGAATTCAACTCTGCCTTATTTGTGTCTTTCCATTTTGGCCAATCATTTATATGTTTTCATTCATAGGAAGATCTTAAAACTTGATCCTCGTCACTTCATCATTTCAAGCGCTATATTATATAAAAAATTATAACGACGTCGATTTTATTTCGATTTCATACATATCTTAGACATGATACAACTTATCGAGATCTCTTTATTTTCAGGTACCTGAGGTTCTTCTTGAACCATCATGTCTATTGTCTCTTCAATAGACCATTTTAATGTAACCTCTAGTTGACCATCTTAATTAGTTGCTCCAACTTTCGAGGAATTTTATTGTTGGAATCGACTGGTCTACCACGCTTCAGACGTGCAATAGACTCATTACAAACATGTGGTGATTGTCCTTCTGGGACACTCATCTTAATTGGAGCATTAGCAGTTGGTATATGTGACATAGTCACCTTTTTAAGGTCAGTGAATGCGTCTGGTAATAGATTCGCTAATCTTTGTAAATGAGTTATTCTTTGAACTTCTGGTTCACACTTTTAGTTTTGAGGATCAATGATAATTCATACCAACTCATTTCTTTTCCAACTGCTTTTTATCTCCCCCTGATGTTGGGAATGTTAATCCATTTAGATGGATATCAATTAATTGAGCCATAAATAAATATCTCGTGAAAGACTCTATTCGTTATCATATATTCCCAACCACCTTTTAAGGTCCCATCTTTGTGCGTAGTGGTGGGTCAATTTCAATATATACTGCACAACCAAAATCTTAGAAGGGACATATTTGGTTCCTGACTAAAACCAACTATAATGGGGAGAAACTATTACAACATGTAGGCCTGATGTGAATTAATGTTATTGCATGTAAAATTACATGTACTCATATATAAACATGAACTCGCTCTCATGATTATTTGCTTTGCTGTCAATCGTAGACGTTCAGTGACCGTCTTAACAAAAGCACTTATACGAATGTGTTTTTAAGAACTTAGGAATTAAATTTACCATTATTACCAAAATAAATACGTAATCTGGAATATTGTGCTTGTTATCTTATTAGCTAAGCCACATATCACACAAACTTCAAGTTGTGAATTTGATAACCATTTAGACAATGCATCGATTTAAAACACTAAATGGTATCATGTTCGGATATGTGTATCCTTCGGTCACTTCCAGAATATTTAGGGATACATACCCTTCTTTATTTGGCAAATATAAATTTCCATTGAGAGCAAACATTACATACAAATTATCAGCTTGAAGAATCTTCTACTTCTTCATTATGTTTCACATCATCATTGACTCGGTGTGGTCTAACCAGTCATGCCAATTAAGTAAATAATCATGATACATAAACTTCTAGTTTACGATCGTATGTGTAGTAGTTGCATTACGCGAGAGAACAACGCGTTATCATTGCAAACTATTTTGTTATATGACTTTTATCTTTTTTTCACATTTTGTTCTTGTATAATCACTACCATAATTTGCCACTTATAGTGGTCAATCTCATTATGACCATTATTACAATTCTGAACTTGGCTATCATATCACTACTAATGACCGATCTCATTATTATTATGATCGTCATTACAAATTTCTCAATTATGTCCATGATCACAATATTTTCAATGATCCTTATATAATCACATTCAATTCAGGAAATGAAATAGAACCAGGACAAGTTTTATAGCTTTTCATTCTTCACCGGAGGTTTTATGGATCATACATGTTATACATGTTTCGTATATTATATTCTCGTATAATCATTTCCTTAGTTAGTCACTTCTTGTGGTCGATTTCAATATTAACATGGTTGATCTCACTATCAATATAGGATCATTATAGTTTTCTCATTTACCATGATCATGACCTTTATAACGATCATTGTATAATCACCACATAATTAACATAGTTTATCTCATTATTAACATGAACATAATAACAAACTTTCATGGTGGCATCATTATAATTTCCTTTGGTCATGATCGTGACCTTTACACTGATCATCATCATATTCACTTTATTCAATGAGATAGAATCCGAAAACATTCATGGATTCTCATTCTTTGTTCAGTCACATGGGTATGAAATCATTTTAAACTCATACTTTGTTAATCGTATCGCTACTTCATGAGCATATCTCAGGTGTGACAAATGAACATCTTTTATCCAGATTTTCATTAAAGACAATATTCTTTTCATATATTATAAATTGAGAAATCGTTACATGACCGAGTCATGTAGTATTATCGGTCTATAAATCTTATGACCTTTTATAAACTAATAATCAAATTCAGAGAGTATGAAACTTCTGATGTCATATTTAAGCATATTTATACCTCAGAAGCATATTTGAGGGACAAACAAAATTTGTTTTATCTGATTTCTTTTATAAATAAATTTCTCTTCACATAATATCAATTGAGAAGTAGTCGTATGTCCGATTATATAATATTATCGGTCTGACATCTTACGGTCTTTCATAACTTGATAATGAGATACGTGAGTATGACACTTCGTGTCGTATCTAAGAATAGTTGTATTCTTTCATGATAGTAATAATAGATCATAACTTTGGTTTAGTTGTTCTCTCCGTATCATCTTTGTAAGTAAATGATATCAAACCAAATATAAGAGCATACTATAAAATCAAACTATACAACATATCACTATATAATAGAACTTTACATATAAAATGTCTTGCCCATCCACTACAAACAAATATATATTATATGTATAATATATAAACAATAATTGGTTTATCTTAGATACAAATATATCTCACTCAACTTTGAACATAAATAATTGTCTTTATCAAGTTCTCAAACACATAATTATTTATTAGTTTCAAATAAGTCATTTTTTTATAATAATTAATATGTGGATCAAGTTCCACATATAAGATACCATGAGATTATACATAAATTATAGTTATATATGTACTAATCATATTAATGCAAATGTAATCAAATGACATAAATTTTCGACTTTTCATTTAACAAAAAGGATACATGATTTTTTTTTACTTAAACCAAAAACTCTTAACTTTAGAACCAAAAGATTTTAATTGTTATACTCAACCAAGTAAAGGCAAAACATATATCATGGATATTAAAATGTCAACATTACTATAAATCACTCAGTTTTTTTAATTAAATTAAACATTTGTCACCAATAAGCTAGTATGCTTTGACAACAAACTGAAAAATGACAATCTCCAAATAAAATAAATATAAACCTTATGTATGCCAAAACAATAACTTAATAAAATATCTCAAAAGATCACATTAATCATACTTATTAATAGCATAATAAAATCACTAGGAATAAAACACACGCATACATAATTCAATCTATATATTTTTACGATTAAACACTTATTTGCATCACTAAATTATGATTAAACACTTATTTGCATTACTAAAACAAAATAACATGTATAGTAATGATCAAATCAAATACTATTAAAATTTTCATGTTAAATTAGCCTTAAAAAAACAGCATATGTGATGAATAGAAATAATAAGTGGATTAATTCTAAAAACAAATCAAACATAGTTTATTATTATTATTATTATTATTATTTTGGTTATTTTCTCCTCAGTTACTTTCATGCCTTCAAAATAATTCACAAAACTAGATCTAAAAAAAACAATAATACGAGGACAAAAGATGAAACCATGAAGGCGTCCAAGATGAGAGGCAGGTCAATTGTTTCTACTATTAATTTCACTTTTCATGGGTACGACTAATTCTACAAATTCAGATTTATTTCTAGTCCAATAAATTTTTGTGCCCATTAGTCGCAACAAAACTTTGTAACTTTATTCAAGATGTGTAAAAAAAATATTAAGTTGAGAAAGGAGGGTGTGTATCGTTACCTGAATGGATGAAGGAAAACCAAATCATGGATATGAACATCTTGCAGCAACTCGTGCTGATAACGTGTTGTAAAACAACGGCCTACTAGCGACTAGTATAAGAACATAATCAAAGGAACATAGAGATAAAGATAGAATAGAGAATTATTATACATTGAGATATCAACATGCAATACAAAGAACTTATATATATAGTGTTCTTACATTAATATAAAGGACATGAAGAGACGGGAGTTAGAATGTGGATAGTCACCATAATATAGCTTATTTATAACAATATATATATTTTTGCTAAACTACATATATTTGGTAAAAATGACAGATTCAAACCTAATAGAAGATTCTGTGAGTTTGTATATGTAGACAATGTGCAAATATATATATAAGGTTAGTTTGGCTAGAAGGCCTAGCCTATAGACTTTTATGTTCAGATACATTACTAGGGAAATTAAAGACTTTAAGCCAAAAGAATTATTTGAGGTTATATATATATTATTTATTTTACAAATATATACTACAAGAGTCATTTGAAAACCTTTAAGTTATGGACACTATATACATAAAAAAATATATATACGTGTTTGTTCGAGAAACAAATGGTATTTGTGAGATTTAAATATATAGGAATAATATACATATTTTTATATGGATACAAGACGTACTTTAAGATTTTTTTTCCCCAAAATAAATACAAATATATGATATATGTATATTTATTTATCGTACTAGACGAGATACGACTGGGGTTAAAACAAATATTATTTTTGTTTCATAAACTCGTACGTGATTTGCATACCAGAATACATGGACGTCTTGTGACGTTTTACATTGTATTTGTTTATATATTTTTTTATAAATATATTTTCAAGAAATCAACAACGTATCACCAACGGTTCGTCGAGTCAAAACGTTCCAAACATGACAAGTGTATTACTATCGATTATAACTAGTTGGGTGAACATTATACATGACTGGCTTGTAGGTTAGGGTATTTCCATTAGACTTTAAGGTGTCCTTTACTTGTAGTAGGGCATGCGAAGGTTATTTCAAGCTTTGGGCTTTGCTTGTTTTTGTTTAATATATGGAGTATTATGCTTTGCCGGCCAGGTGAGTTCATAACCCCCACTTTTTACGGTTTTACATTTTTATAAATGTTTTCGGGGGTGGAAAGACATGCTAGTTTTGCAAAAGTAAATAATTTTTCGATAAGCGAAAACCCATATTTTTAAACCATGTTACGAATGAATTTCAAGGAACTCAAATGGTTTACGAACGATTCATACTAAATATACCGGTTTTACAAAACAAATGCGATTCTCGAAACGTGCATGATTTTCATGACTAGGGATGGGATCGTCCTAATTATAACAAAGGGACTGGGTTGGTCTGCTTTTGAAGAACGGGACACTCAGTGAGTTCATGACCCACTTTTCTCTTAACTTTTTCGGATTTATAACTCTCGGCGGTGGAATACATGTCTCAATGGTATGGTTTAGCTAGGGAATGAACTGTTAGATCATGTGAGCGAATAGTAATATCTCTTAAGTGCCATTAATCTTGTATAAGACCGAGGGCAAAACTGGTAGATCTATCTGGTGTAGCGAGCCCCACTCTTGGGTCCTTGTGTGGCCCATGTAGTGCTTTTGTTGTTCTAACCGGGTGGACCGGGGGAAATTCGCTAGGGTTGAGTGCTTCCTAGGTCGCCGCATATATTAATGTCCTTGCAAAACATTAATGATCTGTTCATAGACGCTTACATACCAGTTTTTTTTTATACTCGGATTTTCAAATGTTTTTAAGATTCATTTGATATAAACTCACAAATACATGATTTATGAACTTGGGTAACGTTTTTCAACTTATGTACAAGTAAGAGGACGGGTTGGTCCTTCTTATAAAGGTTCTTTTGGGCTCGGCCCATTCTCTCTCGTGCAATGCACAAAGACTATTGTGGGCTAGACTCACAGTTTTCATACATCATGCCGAGAAAATGATTTTACTATATTTTCTCAACAACTTTTAAACCGGTTATCAAAAGGATTTGTTTTAAATCTTTTTCAAAACAAACTATGAACTCGCTCAACTTTATGTTGATTTTTCGCATGTTCTTTCTCAGGTTGCATTTTCAAAACTATGGAACGGTTGCAATATGAGAACCCATGGGAATTCGAGTACTTAGCGGGCGTTCATTGTTTAGAAGTCTTAGCTTTTTGCTTCCGCTATGCAATGAAGATACCAGTCCAGTCACGCCAGCTCTGATATTTTGGGGTGTGACAGATAGTACGTATAAAAGTCTGGGCAGGCGGATATTTGATATCTATATTCAGGTGATAAGCTTATGATATTCGCTAACAGCCGTTAGACGTTAGATACTATATGTTATATCACAAGTGCTAAATAAGTTGTATACTTGTTTGTGATTTACGGACGACGGGTTAGAAGAGATTTTAATATTGCAGATGAGGCGGGTGGTGTTGGAAGGCCAGTGGTCATGCCATTTAACGCTAGTGTGACGGATAACATCTTGGAGATCCGGTTTTACTGGGCGGGTAAAGGGACGACCCGTTTTCCTAAAAGAGGAGTTTACGGGCCTCTTGTATCGGCTATTGGTGTTGACCCGTATTTTAAAACTTGTTCGACGGGTGGAAAAAAGTCGTATGAATCTGTTTATATAGGTATTGGGATTGGTGTCCTGTTTTCTATATTCTTCATCTCTGCTGTGTTGTAGTGGAAAAAAATGTTTTAAAGCCCGAAAAACGAATGATAAAGGTGAAGACTTCACATCTCTTTTAACTTTCTTGATCATTTTGTACAACTAGTTGCTAATGCAAAATGCTTTTCTTGAATAGATTGTGAAGGAATGGAGCTGAAAACATTTTCGTGTTCTTTTAAACAACTGAAGATTTCTACAGACAACTTCAAGGCTTCGAACAAAATCGGGGAAGGAGGTTTTGGGCCTGTTTTCAAGGTTATAACGCGTGTTTTTAACCTTTTAGGAAAGAGCCGTCTTGGGTGATTTTAGTTTTGTGTTTATAACGCCTGTGTGATGGTTGCAGGGTACATTGAGTGATGGTATGGTGGTTGTGGCGAAGCAGCTTTCATCTCGGTAAAAGTAGGGAAACCGCGAGTTCTTGACTGAGATTGGTGTGATTTCGTGTTTACATCACCCGAATCTTGTTAAACTTTATGGAGGTTGCATTGAAGGAGATAAGTTGTTGCTGGTTTATGAGTACATGGAAAATAATAGCCTTGCAAATGCTTTGTTTGCTGAGTGTTTATTGGTTATTGGTTTTCTTGCAAGTTTGACTTTTGAGGACAAACTGCTAACATCAAATTCTTTCCCAGTTCCAATACATGTAAAATACTATTAAAAACTTAAAATGTGACTTAAATTCAAGTTTACTTTCTTTGACCCTAAATGACAACCTATTACCTATTATTTTGTAAATATAAATTTCTGTTCACGGTCTACTTCGGCTGTTTTTATGAAAATTTTGTGCTTGAAATTAACTACTGTTTTAAGAAAAGAAAAAATGACAAACCAAACCAGTTGGGTTGGGTAAGTCGGTTGAACCCACTGATTTTAGCGATTTGGTGGTTTAACCTGTTGAATCAATTCTTATATGATTTTTCTTCCCAGTATCATTAAGTTGTATTAACTTTTTTTTAAACGATAATAGGTTATGAATATTCCAAGTTTCAAGTTAAACTGCCAAACCGAATTGTATGAATATTACACCGACCGAACAGCCGGCTTTCTATTAGTTGCAACTTTGATTTTTTTTTTTTTTTTTTTTTTGTCCTTTTGCTTTCAAATTTTCATAGCTTTAGCTGCAATAGTTGGTTGGTCTACAAAATTATACTTTTAGTAGAGGCGCTTGAAATATGTCAACCAACCTTCTGGTTTTAGATACTTATATTGTAAGTCCTATGTGCAGATTCTTCTATTTTCAACAATGACTAGGCTGCTTGATGTTATGGAGGATTATTTGTATTGGAAACAGTACAAGTAGCTTCAATTAGATGGACATACATCTGGTGGAGACTGTGGGGCCTTAATTGATCAGTTTAACAATCCACGATCACCATTTTTCATATTCCTGCTCAGGTGATTGGCCTTTTTGTTAGTTGTAGATTCTCTAGAGTGATGATCTTAAATCTTTTAATTTATTTCTCATATTTCATTTTTTGTTATTGATTTATGTTTTTATTTAATTTATTTCTCATATTTCATTTTTTGTTATTGATTTATGTTTTTTATTTATGGCATCTGGTTGTATGTTTGTAATTACGTTGAGCGTATGTCCTTGTGATCCCTATCATTCGCTGTAACACCTCGAAAATTCACGTCCTATAACGCATTGACACGTGTCATAGGTTTGAACGTGTGAAAGAATGTTCTAAAGGGACTAAAGTTGACAAACATGGAAAGTATGTGAATTTAAGGGTTCAAAATGTCAACAAGGGATAAATATACTTTACAGTAACCCTACATGATGCTCATAACCTTAAAAGAATAAATCATGGATCTTACGAAGCTAAATATGAAAGAAAGTGAGAGATTACAAACTACAGGGGTTAAATGTGTCAACATGTTTAAAGTATACCTCTGAGTGACCTTTTAGCAAACTCGAAGCTTTGTAACGGTAAATTATGCTCACTAGAATACATGATAGAAATTTCATAAAGTTTCGTTATCGTATGAGAAAGTTATGATCAAATTCGTATGCGAGGGGTTTAAAGCGTAAACGTTGAAAGTTATGACTTTTCGGGTGATAACCAAGGGCTTAACAAAGTGGGTATAAGACTTGAAGCCCTTATAGGTCAAGTTAAGGGGCTCAAAATGCAAGAAACAAAGTGTAGTTGACCTTTCGAAGAGCCAAGAGCCAAGGATGCAAACTGAAAAAGCTTTTAAACCTGAAGTCAGGCCTTAGGCGGGCCGCGTAAGACACATTAAGATCTTACGCGGGCCGCGTCAGACCCCCAGATGCAGAAAAACATAAATGTTGGCTGTTCAGCCTTGGAACCGACTTAAGAAGATATTTTCTCATCCATGGGCGACCCCTAAACATTCCTAGGCACTTAGGGACACTTGTGGGTGATCCATGATCAGTTGTAGCCTTAGTTGTCAACAATCTAATGAGATTAAAGCACTATAAAAGGGCCTTGTGTTGCAACATTGTGTTCACTCATTCCTTCTGCATTTCTGGAGCTTCCTGGAGCTTAAGAGCAGACCTTAAGCCTTCCTAATCGTGCATAGGACTTCTGTAAGTATGCTTAACCTTTCTTAGTTGAGTTTTTACTTAGTTTTAGCTTAACGTCAAACCGTCGTAATTAACGGTTGACTTAGCAATTAATCATTAATGGTCCAGTGATTAGTCGAATTGAAGGTAGTTATAAGTTGGTAATTATGTGGGCATTAAACCCTTAAAAGGGCTCCCTCTGATTCCCATTCTAACTAGACCTTTTGTCGGGTCAAAGTTGATTAGAAAAAGTCAACAGAATGCTAATCTTCGAATTAACGCATAATTAACAATGTAGAAGGCATGTAACCTATTTTATCACTCATATAACTTGATAATAAGTATTATAACTGGTCTAAGCTTGTTTGATCCGACAATTTTCTGTTTAGACCCGGTTCGGAACCAACTGTCGCAAAACTTTGACTTTTGCTTTGACTTCAGTTCTGACCCGATTTAGTATGATTTGGTAATGCCTTAGAGCTTCCTTAGGACTAGGCTACATGTTAGCATAACCCTCTGTGGTTGGTTCATTGATTATCCGATTCGTTTACATGTTTCCGTTAATTGCTTAAATGTTGACCAATATGCCCTTTTGACCATAAAACGAGAATTTTGGATATGTGAAAAGACAATAACCTTTGTTACTGATTTATAATCATGTCCCTAAAATTTTACATCAGTTGGAGGTCTAGATTAGGAGTTATGCTCATTAGCATAATTATA
The DNA here is from genome assembly GCA_030545235.1 of Helianthus tuberosus. Classification (NCBI taxonomy): domain Eukaryota; kingdom Viridiplantae; phylum Streptophyta; class Magnoliopsida; order Asterales; family Asteraceae; genus Helianthus; species Helianthus tuberosus. Next base: position 125,764,736 of record CM060352.1, read on the forward strand.
ACGCCTTTTAGTAATTAAAAGGCGCAATTAGCATAAAGCCTATCTAAACCCAATTTTTGACACCAAACCTTTTACCCACTGATGTAAGATAATATTTTGAGATTTTTAAAGATTTTTAATTATTTTTAACCTGCTCATAACCTAAGGTTATGGCGTTGATTCGGTAAATACCGATTATACCCTTTTCGGTCATAAAATGAGTTCTACATAGTATTTTGACACCAATCATATTGCTACTGATTTTATATAATAAATAAAGTATTTTGAACTTTATAACCTGATCAGAAAACTCAGATTTCCTGTATAACCCGGAAATCGCTTAAAATGACTTTTTACGCGTATTAAACGCATAGTTTGGGTTTAAAACCATTTTGCCATATAAGACTTATTATCAACTGATATGACCTATAAAAATAAGTTATTTTACTGATGTATTCAGACCCGAATCTCAGAACTTCATTTAAACTCTTTTATAACCTTTAAAATGACCAAAATACCCATACGGGGCTTATTTTGAGATTAAACTCGTTTTGGGCATAATGGAAGGTATCCTACTGATATCGCAACATATTTAAGGCATATTAACTTAGGAATCCTGTATATGACTCTTTTGGTTACTCGTTACGCACTTGTCGCAACATACAAGCTTGTCGGGTCAAAACCACATTCTTAACCGGTCTTCGCCTTATCATGCGTATGAGCCGTATCTTTCTTTAAGACTAACCGGTCTAAGCTTAGGCTTAATTAAAGACCCGTTAGCATTATAATTGGTTATTTATACCATCACTCCAGACTAGAGCCTTCCGGTAAATTGTACCTATGCTTACTTAAGTGAATACGGCTGAGTTATAAAATTCTTGCTATTTAAGACTGGAGCTAGCTCAGGTAAATACTTTTAACTTATTTTCCCTATACAGGCTTGGGATACGGTATTATAATAATACCGCTTGGTCGGGTATTGAATGTTTAGTCGAATTGTGATTAAATCATTGAGGTAACCCGCTTTAATCTGTATTGTTTGAAATAATAGCCTTTAGGGGTTAATGACCATGTCCCGGATATCCTTGACATCATTGTCTTATAAAATGGCCACGTCTTAAGCATGGGGTGTAGGCATACACTGAAAGTTGCTTAAAGGGAAACGGTATCTCACTCTCTTGTGGGCTTATACTTGTGGCGTGTCTGTTAATCTTGACTCGGTTTCCACATCGGGCCCTGAACGTATAACGAACATGTAAATCTGTATACAAGATTATAAATATAATTGTCCCAAGTTATAAAAGATATCTTTGTGCCTGGTGCATCTAAATCAATTTTCTTAAACTCTTTTTAAAAGGAGTCGGTTGATTGTATTTACCAGTGTAAACTGACGTATTTTCCAAAAAGGTTAAGTGACAGGTACTGAACGTAATTGGCTGGAAGCTCAGGGCGTTAATAAGGAATCTTGCAAGTTCTAGGCGTCTAAAGTCTGTTGAACAATGTTTATGTTTTAAGATCCGCCTGTGGATCCTTTACGTTCCATTTGTAATACTTGGATGTTACTTTACATTCGGATTGTAATATATTTATCTTTTGCTTCCGCTGTGCATTTATATATTGTGTTGTTTGTCTATGATGATATCAACTACGTCACGATACTCCCCACCGGGCCCACCGGTAATACGTGGAAAGTCGGGGTGTGACAGGTTGGTATCAGAGCCAACACAGAGTGAATTAAACACTAGTCTTTTGTGTTTAATCTCAGTTACACAGTTGCACATTCTTGAGTCTAGACAAGAACATAGGACTAATCCAAATTCGTTTTATTTTGTCCTTATTTGTTCCTTTGTTATTTTTCTGATTAGCCCTTGCATGGGCGAGTCATTTTCTGTAGAAGTCCCGTTTAGGGCAACCATATACTTGTTTAAATTTTAATGGAACGATTATAATTAAAAATATCATTCCTATGGTATAAGATCTACCATTATAATAAGATGGAAAAAATCTAAAAAGGGACAAGACCTAGCTCATGTGTCGTTTTAAGACAGGGCCAAGACGGTAGTTCCACAATTAGATTCAAATCCTTGTTTACATCTCAAAATTAGGATGTTCTGCGCTAAATATTAAAAGAGTCTTAAAGGTAAAACCTAGCCTAAATGTCATTTCAGACATGGCCAAGACGGTAAAACCTATCCAAAAGATTCCAATCCCGGTTAACATCTGTAAGTATGTTAACATTTTTTTTTGGCAAACTGTGAATCGTTAAAGTCACACAGGCCATCTTTAAGGATGAAGTGCCTACGGGCTATAATTAACGTCCTCTGAGACTAAAGACAGTAGTAGTCTTTGACTCTCTGTCAAGAAAAGGTAATGAAATATGTTCAAACCTTAATGCCTCGATTCTCTGAAATCATGGCTTGTAAATTTAAAACCGTCCTTGTGACTAGGCCCTTTGCGCCACCTTAATATCCTTAATGTTTTATAACTAGGATAAATTATAATGAAAATGCTAATTAAATATAACTAACAAATTAACCAATATGGTTTATATTACCATGGTTAATAAATCGTTTAAAACGATAAAACTATATGGTCTTCTAAATAAACCTTGCCCTTATTTTTCTTTTTGTAGTAATTAAGACTACATGGCTGACTCTGACGAGATCAACAGTCATCCCCTGGAGAATAATGAGAATGATAAGATTAATATAACCAGAGGAGAACTTCGTACACTGATTGATACAGCTGTATCTAAAGCTGTAGAGGAGCAATTTAGGGAGTATAGTGGGACGCATAGTAAAGCCTCATCTGTACCCCACTCTAAGTCTGTCCCTAAGACTCACTCAGAGGCTCACAGCAAGCCACCCTCTAAGAAAGAGGAACCAAAGAAGGATGATGATCGACATTCATCTAATCAACACAGTGTTCCATCCAAGAGGATAGTGTTCGATAATGAACCGCGTACCAAGTCCTGTACCTATAAATACTTTATTTCCTGCAAACCCCGGGATTTCACTGGGGAGAAAGGGGCAATCGATTGTATGACCTGGTTGGATGAAATGGACACAGTTGTCGATATCAGCGGATGTGCTGAGAGGGATGTAGTGAAGTATGTATCCCAATCGTTCAAAGGAGAGGCGCTAGCATGGTGGAAGGCTCTCATTCAAGCTGCTGGGAAGATCCCACTTTACAACATGTCATGGGAACAGTTTGTTGCTCTCATTATGGAGAACTACTGCCCTCAACACGAGGTCGAAAGAATTGAATCAGATTTCTTATCATTGGTGATGACAAACTTAGATTGTCAAGCTTACCTCACCAGTTTCAATACCCTGTCCAGACTGGTTCCGTACCTAGTAACACCAGAACCCAAGAGAATTGCTCGCTTCATTGGGGGTTTAGCCCCAGAAATCAAAGCCAGTGTTAAGGCTTCAAGACCTACTACATTCAGGTCAGCGGCAGATCTGTCGCTATCTCTCACACTCGATGTGGTCAGAAACAAGGCTGCCAAAGTCTCTGAAGATGGAAAGTGTAAAAGGGAGGATGAGAATTCTCATCGCTCCGATAGAAAGAGGAACTCTGAGGATAAGAAGAGTTCTGGGTTTAAAAGAGACAGCCAGTAGTCGGATAAAAAGACCAGGTGTGAAACCTGTAAGAAATACCACCTTGGGAAATGCAGATTTGAGTCTCAGCCTCTACCCTGTGGAATCTGCAAGTCTAAGGAACATAAAACCTTGGATTGCAAGAAATTGAAAGATGCAACCTGTTATGGTTGCAACGAGAAGGGGCATATCAAGACTAACTGCCCTAGGAATCAGAAGAAGCCCGAAGAGGCCAAGAGAACAAATGCATGAGTTTTCAGGATGAACGCCCAGGAGATGGTGCAGAATGATAATTATATAGCAGGTACCTTTCCTTATCAAGCAAGCTATGTAGAAATTTATTTAATGCTAGCACATATGATTCTATAATGAACGATAAATGTTGAGAACTGTTGTCTCCGCCTATTAGGATCTTAGGCTTTTAGCGCGAGGCAGAATTGGCCGATGACATTTGAAGACAGCTCCAACAACCTTAGATGGATGCCTATTATCCATTAGGAAACACTCTTATCCAATATCCTAACGTCAAACTTTCAAGCTATCCAAACTCATCAATATGATCAAGACAGATGCGACAATTGATCCCCTGTCAAAAAGGTGGTGGACTAGGTCCAAACCTTGATTGCCATTAATGGTCTTCTATGGCCTAGGCTAAGTATAAATGATATATATAGACATACCTACAGGACATTCATAGAGAATGTTCGCACTATATTAGCCTGTATGGTTTAACGATACCATGGTTAGTATATTAGGTTATCAGGATGATAATAGCGGATGTTGAATTGCAACTAATTGTTTTATTTGGCGTTAGGAACCAATATCGAGTATGGCAAACTCAGATAAGATAGCCGTTGATCGTGTTATGGACAATGCGACACATGCCAATGATGCTACAATTGTGAACCTTAGAATTTCCAGTGATGTTCTTCAAACTATGATAGACGCAACTGTTGGAAAAGCTGTGAAGAAGGTCGTGAAAAAGCTCAAGGAGCCTAATGCTACTTGCTCCAAGCCTCATCCAAGACCACACGTCCTTACTCACAAGAAGGATCTCGTTCATACCTCTAATGCAAGGGATGAACTAAAAAGAAAAAGGGAGGAAAATAACTCCCAGAGTTTAAAGAAAAAGAACAAACAAAAGTCCAACCAGAAACCTGTATGCAAGACCTGCAAGAAGCGCCATTATGGGAAGTGCAGGTTCGAACCAAAACCCCAATCACAGCCGAGGGCTTATGGGATCTGCAAATCTATTGAGCATAAAACATTGGAATGCCAGAAGATAGGAGATGTGACTTGTTACAACTGTAACGAGATAGGGCATATTAAATCCAATTGCCCAAAGTATGCGAAGAAGCTTAAAGGAGATAAGAAGACTGACACTAAGGCCTCTCAGATGGATGCAAAGGAGGCCATACAAGATGACAATGTTATAACCGGTACGTCCTTATCCATGATGTATATGCAAAGGTATTGTTTGCTGCAAGTGTAGATAAGTCATTTGTGGAATAAATTTTGTAAGTTATTAAATCTGCCTATTAGAACCTTAAGCATAAAATATGTAGTAGAATGAACGCTAAGAGTTCTGCTTTGATTACGAATACCAAATGGTATGACAAAAGCGCCATGTGAGGATTGGTGTATCTTAATATGTTCCATAGATTGCTTCCATGCCTGATCAGTATGGAGGTTTAATGCATGGAACCACAAAGATATCCCAATGATCATATGGTACTAAAGTCAACTAATAGTATTCAAATAAGATATCCAGAATGGAATTGTCCAAGTAAGTGTCTCTGATTAAATCTGTGGACTTGTAACATAAATATGCCACTTATCCGACACAGGCAAGGATAAATGAACTGAAGCCGAGATTTGGAAAAAAAATCTCAGTAATCCCCGTGTGTCTTGATTACCTTCTGCAAAGACTACTCTGTTTACCTCCCGAGAGGCAAGTAGAGTTAAGATTAACATCCCACTTTAGGTTGGAGTGTGGTAGAACTCCATGATTGATTATGGAATAATCGAAACCCTAATTAAGTAAATTTTAAGATAAGAGATTCATATAGCCTAACTTAATATTCCGAGAGTTGATATTGCTAAATAAGAAAGACGGTTCATTTTGCTTATGCATTCATTACCGCAACCCTATTTAGACAACGATTAAGAATCGCCATCAACTACCCAGGATCGTCGAGTTATTCAACTAGCTATAAGGATTAGCTATTCCTTAAGAATAGTTTTAAGCAATGGTTGGGATAACCATCTCACCTTAAAAATAAGCTTTTCAATAATAATTGATATATAAGCATCAAGGCTGCTCCTTGGGAGACCTTGTATAGATGAAATATCAAAACATCCGTTGGATGGACGAGAATTTGGGAAGTCCACTTGTCAGGATCTGAAAATTTCATTTGGAAACAACGAATAAGATCAAACAAATCCCTAGTCATCTGTAAGTCGCCAGTATTCGGCAGAAAATCACGGATTAGTGAAAGTAGCAACCCTCCTAAATTCTTGTTAAGGAATAAGGTTTAACAAAAGATATCACTCAGGAAGGGTGTACCAAATTTGTTAAATTATCAGGCTAGTTAAGCTCTGAAAATATAGAATCATTCAAAGGAAATCAAATGTATCTAGATTAAGTAGCTTATAAGCTAAAACCTATGTAAGGAGCTTAGCAGAGCTCGCAATACATTGCACACTAGTGACTGAAGGATGTGTTTCGCCAATAAATCAAGAAACACTATCACATAATGATATGCAGAATTTTGATGTGATGAGCAACCTGCATCGATCGAAGATCGACAGGTTAAGGAGCTCCAAAAAGGATACATATACCTAATATAGGAGTCGCTTTGAGAGCTTGGAAAGACTCCATATATGATATAGAAGTTAAGTCCATTATGCGACAAAAAGTACTTCCAGCATTGTAGCAAATCTCGAGGTCGAGATTTCTTTTAAGGGGGTGAGGATGTAACACCTCGAAAATTCACGTCCTATAACGCATTGACACGTGTCATAGGTTTGAACGTGTGAAAGAATGTTCTAAAGGGACTAAAGTTGACAAACATGGAAAGTATGTGAATTTAAGGGTTCAAAATGTCAAAAAGGGATAAATATACTTTACAGTAACCCTACATGATGCTCATAACCTTAAAAGAATAAATCATGGATCTTACGAAGCTAAATATGAAAGAAAGTGAGAGATTACAAACTACAGGGGTTAAATGTGTCAACATGTTTAAAGTATACCTCTGAGTGACCTTTTAGCAAACTCGAAGCTTTGTAACGGTAAATTATGCTCACTAGAATACATGATAGAAATTTCATAAAGTTTCGTTATCGTATGAGAAAGTTATGATCAAATTCGTATGCGAGGGGTTTAAAGCGTAAACGTTGAAAGTTATGACTTTTCGGGTGATAACCAAGGGCTTAACAAAGTGGGTATAAGACTTGAAGCCCTTATAGGTCAAGTTAAGGGGCTCAAAATGCAAGAAACAAAGTGTAGTTGACCTTTCGAAGAGCCAAGAGCCAAGGATGCAAACTGAAAAAGCTTTTAAACCTGAAGTCAGGCCTTAGGCGGGCCGCGTAAGACACATTAAGATCTTACGCGGGCCGCGTCAGACCCCTAGATGCAGAAAAACGTAAATGTTGGCTGTTCAGCCTTGGAACCAACTTAAGAAGATATTTTCTCATCCATGGGCGACCCCTAAACATTCCTAGGCACTTAGGGACACTTGTGGGTGATCCATGATCAGTTGTAGCCTTAGTTGTCAACAATCTAATGAGATTAAAGCACTATAAAAGGGCCTTGTGTTGCAACATTGTGTTCACTCATTCCTTCTGCATTTCTGGAGCTTCCTGGAGCTTAAGAGCAGACCTTAAGCCTTCCTAATCGTGCATAGGACTTCTGTAAGTATGCTTAACCTTTCTTAGTTGAGTTTTTACTTAGTTTTAGCTTAACGTCAAACCGTCGTAATTAACGGTTGACTTAGCAATTAATCATTAATGGTCCAGTGATTAGTTGAATTGAAGGTAGTTATAAGTTGGTAATTATGTGGGCATTAAACCCTTAAAAGGGCTCCCTCTGATTCCCATTCTAACTAGACCTTTTGTCGGGTCAAAGTTGATTAGAAAAAGTCAACAGAATGCTAATCTTCGAATTAACGCATAATTAACAATGTAGAAGGCATGTAACCTATTTTATCACTCATATAACTTGATAATAAGTATTATAACTGGTCTAAGCTTGTTTGATCCGACAATTTTCTGTTTAGACCCGGTTCGGAACCAACTGTCGCAAAACTTTGACTTTTGCTTTGACTTCAGTTCTGACCCGATTTAGTATGATTTGGTAATGCCTTAGAGCTTCCTTAGGACTAGGCTACATGTTAGCATAACCCTCTGTGGTTGGTTCATTGATTATCCGATTCGTTTACATGTTTCCGTTAATTGCTTAAATGTTGACCAATATGCCCTTTTGACCATAAAACGAGAATTTTGGATATGTGAAAAGACAATAACCTTTGTTACTGATTTATAATCATGTCCCTAAAATTTTACATCAGTTGGAGGTCTAGATTAGGAGTTATGCTCATTAGCGTAATTATAACGCCTTTTAGTAATTAAAAGGCGCAATTAGCATAAAGCCTATCTAAACCCAATTTTTGACACCAAACCTTTTACCCACTGATGTAAGATAATATTTTGAGATTTTTAAAGATTTTTAATTATTTTTAACCTGCTCATAACCTAAGGTTATGGCGTTGATTCGGTAAATACCGATTATACCCTTTTCGGTCATAAAATGAGTTCTACATAGTATTTTGACACCAATCATATTGCTACTGATTTTATATAATAAATAAAGTATTTTGAACTTTATAACCTGATCAGAAAACTCAGATTTCCTGTATAACCCGGAAATCGCTTAAAATGACTTTTTACGCGTATTAAACGCATAGTTTGGGTTTAAAACCATTTTGCCATATAAGACTTATTATCAACTGATATGACCTATAAAAATAAGTTATTTTACTGATGTATTCGGACCCGAATCTCAGAACTTCATTTAAACTCTTTTATAACCTTTAAAATGACCAAAATACCCCTACGGGGCTTATTTTGAGATTAAACTCGTTTTGGGCATAATGGAAGGTATCCTACTGATATCGCAACATATTTAAGGCATATTAACTTAGGAATCCTGTATATGACTCTTTTGGTTACTCGTTACGCACTTGTCGCGTTCGGATCGGCTTATGTGACTAGTTTGCATATATTAGCCGAAATGGGTCAGACCATTTCTTTTTGGTCTCAAAATCCAGAATGTGTTTAAGTTATCCATATTAAGCAAGTATACAAGCTTGTCGGGTCAAAACCACATTCTAAACCGATCTTCGCCTTATCATGCGTATGAACCGTATCTTTCTTTAAGACTAACCGGTCTAAGCTTAGGCTTAATTAAAGACCCGTTTGCATTCTAATTGCTTATTTATACCATCATTCCAGACTAGAGCCTTCCGGTAAATTGTACCTACGCTTACTTAAGTGAATACGGCTGAGTTATTAAATTCTTGCTATTTAAGACTGGAGCTAGCTCAGGTAAATACTTTTAACTTATTTTCCCTATACGGGCTTGGGATACGGTATTATAATAATACCGCTTGGTCGGGTATTGAATGTTTAGTCGAATTGTGATTAAATCATTGAGGTAACCCGCTTTAATCTGTATTGTTTGAAATAAAAGCCTTTAGGGGTTAATGACTATGTCCCGGATATCCTTGACATCATTGTCTTATAAAATGGCCACGTCTTAAGCACGGGGTGTAGGCATACACTGAAAGTTGCTTAAAGGGAAACGGTATTTCACTCTCTTGTGGGCTTATACTTGTGGCGTGTCTGTTAATCTTGACTCGGTTTCCACATCGGGCCCTGAACGTATAACGAACATGTAAATCTGTATACAAGATTATAAATATAATTGTCCCAAGTTATAAAAGATATATTTGTGCCTGGTGCATCTAAATCAATTTTCTTAAACTCTTTTTAAAAGGAGTCGGTTGATTGTATTTACCAGTGTAAACTGACGTATTTTCCAAAAAGGTTAAGTGACAGGTACTGAACGTAATTGGCTGGAAGCTCAGGGCGTTAATAAGGAATCTTGCAAGTTCTAGGCGTCTAAAGTCTGTTGAACAATGTTTATGTTTTAAGATCCGCCTGTGGATCCTTTACGTTCCATTTGTAATACTTGGATGTTACTTTACATTCGGATTGTAATATATTTATCTTTTGCTTTCGCTGTGCATTTATATATTGTGTTGTTTGTCTATGATGATATCAACTACGTCACGATACTCCCCACCGGGCCCACCGGTAATACGTGGAAAGTCGGGGTGTGACATTCGCGTTGGAGGTGTTGAAGTGAATCTTCAAGCTGCGGATACAGTCATCATTTTTTACACAAATTGGAATCCACAGGCAATACATATATGGAGGATTATCTGTGTTTTGTTTTTGTAGGATTATCCCCTATTTGTTGTTGCCATACAAGATGGGAAGATATTAGTCTCTAGTCTGTGGGTTGATCACAGTTTTAATGTCAGAGCGCCTGTGGATGCAACCTCGGTTAGTACGCAAATCCGATTGGTTTTAGGTTACATTATGAATCTATTCAGGACTAAGTTACCGGTTTGTAACCAAGTATGTGCATTTGTATTTTTATAAGGTACTGTACGTACCGGTGAGAGATTTGAATGGGATTCCAGGTGCAACGTCACTAGTTATATGTTTGATAGTATATCAACGTGAAGATCAAGAGGACATTATGGTGATGTCAAAAGAAGTAAGTTTGCCTTTTATTAACTACTCTTACAACTTTGATATCTATGGTTATCGGATCTAATCAATTTAACATGAATTGTGAAATTTCAGGTTAGCGACAATAAGTAGTAAGTGCTGGGAACTATGAAGTGGAAGTATGACTACTAAGAAAACGTTAACACGATGATTATTTAACTCGCATGAAAATTGTGAAAGAGATTCATGAACACAATGAAGTTTGAGTTTTTATTCATACACTTGTTAGTTTATTTGGGTTATATGTTTGATCATTAGACTTAGTTCGATAATTATTAGACATTTGGAATTTTTGGAAGATTGATTGAACTTTTAATTGAAGTGATTATTTTATGATTTCTACATTTTACAAATTTGTTTTTATTTTTTAATGTAAATAAATGATAATTGTAATTAATTAAAATTAATATGATAAACGTCAATGGCATTTAATTTGATGTGATTTTTGTGGCAAAAAATATGTGTCTCTAAAAGCTCAAAAGTTTGTACTGGCAGATAAAAAAGTGCCACTAAAAGCCTAAAAACTTTGTGCAACGCATTGAAAAAGTGCCACTAAAAGGCTTTAGCGTCAGCATTCTTGTGGCACTTTTTTTGCGTGCCGCTCATTCTTACAAGGTTCTTTAGTGGCACTTTCTTGTTTTTCTGTGGCACTTTTTGCATGCCACTAGATGACATTTTTTTTGTAGTGAGATTATAAAAAAGTATAAAACTATTTTCACAAACCTTACGCACAAAATATTCTATCCAAATGTTCATTGTTTATATTCATGGACTATAACCGAATACTATTAACCATAGAAAAGAGCTTTTTTTCCCATGCAAAGGTAGACAAGGAATTTCCTCACATTCCAGGCCTATTATCTCCATGTAAATTAAGGAAGATAAATACTGTTTTTTTTTTCCTTACTGTATTTTGTCATTTAAACTCATCAGTTTAATTATTGTATTTTTTTCCTTATTTTTCTACCCATATATAGTTTTTTAACAAATACGTTAATACCATTTATGCATATTTTTTAACTTTTTTTTTCTATACCGAGTGTGCCAAAAGTTTTTTTATTTTACTCTAGTTTTTTTAATGAACGCGCCGATAATACTCTTTGGAACATATTTTTCACCTTTTATTTTTCTTCCCTATAATGAGCGCACCGAAACCGGTCGAGTTTCTTTCATTTTCTTTTTCGTTTACCCTTTTTTTACCTTTGTTATTTACTATAGTGTTTTACCTTTCCTTATTATTTTGATGTTTAGAGCCGAGTTACGACGCAAATAACATAACACGTTTAGATATCATTTTATTTAATTTTACAAAATTATTTATCGGTTATCATGGTGTGCAATACGTTCTGAATTCCAACTGCGTCCCTGCGTAACGCGCGGGTAACTAGAACTCCCCTAATTATACCCTTATACAATTAGCAACTTGGGTTATGTCTTATTTGTTTAAAAGTCACACCCTTTAGTTCATTTACTCACACCCTTTCATTATATATATATAAACACAATTAGTAACTTAAGTTGTGTTTAACATGCATCGTATCACTTCACGAAAGACACCGATTCATTTAACTTGAAGGAAGGTTTCACAATTAAAAGCAAACAAATATGATTCTTCGGTTTAGATTCGCTTCGGTTAAATCAAACAAATGAAGCGGTGTTAAATCGTTTTCATTTATTAATAGTTGATTTTCCGCCCGCGCGTTGCGGTGGGGACCCAATGTCTGCAAAACGCGTGTCAGCGGCAGATACCGAATATCAAAACATAAATAAAAATGGCGTGGTAAGGATGGTCACTCCGTTCTAAAAAAAAGCGATTTTAAATAACCTAATATATAATAATAATAATAATAATAATAATAATAGGACCCACACGTCCTACACGTTGAAAATTCGGTTGTTTTCAATTTAGTTATTACGGTGCTAACACATTAAAATATGGATGGGCTCGGTACCGGTAACAGCACCGAAAGTACCGATCCGGAAAATCATCGAAATTAGGTACCGGCACCGAAAATGCTCGGTACAATAAGGTATGGTATTTGAAGGTAAAAATCAATAAATACAGGTATGGTGCTAGATCGGTGTCGAACCGAAAGTAACGATTCTGAAAACGCCAAAAGGTAGGTACCAAATTGGAAACGGAAATGATTTGGTAATAGTAAATTTGGTACCGATACGATACCGGTTTGATTACAGGATTTGATACGATTTGCTCACCAATAATCTAAATATCCAAGTTAATTTTACATGCTACAATTAATTCATTATAGAAAAAAGACAAAAAAGAAAGCAAAATAAGTTGTTGTGTATATAAAACTTCATTCAAACGAAATACAGTTTACTTACTGTGTGTATGAAAAGTAATCTAAACGGTGCAATTACTTGCATTGTTACGTTGCTACAGGATTTGATGCGCTCGGTACCAACCGGTACCGAAAATACCGTTACCAAAATGCCCAAAAGTGTGTACCGGTACCGAATATACCTGGTACGGTACGGTATGGCTCGGTACCGGTTGGTACTGGTACGGCACCGGTATTTGAGGGTAAAAATCGACGAATACCGGTGCCGAACCGGTACAAAAAATACACCCGATTTGGTAAAAGCAGGTACCGGTACCCAATACTATTTATTCATCCCTTAATGAAGTTACTGTTCATTCATTTCTAAAATTAATATTTAGGTAATTTGATTTTAACTTTCACATTACACGTGTTGTGTTAGTTTAAAATTTATATGTTATTATTATAATAATATGTTATTGTTATTGTTATTATAATAATAATAAATAGAGATATCTTACAACAATCTACAAATGCTATAATTATATGTTGAACATTTTTTTTATTTTAAAGTACAAAAATATACAGTTTTTACGCCTACGGTTTATTTTAATGGGTAGGGTATAAGTTTTCTATGCAATGGTTTTCGATTTGTTTTCACGTTTTCTAATTAAAACGTCATTTTATAAATTACTCCTAATTAAGGCGCCCTTATTTAATTCTTGATTATGACAATATATATTTGGACGTCAATTTTAAACTAAAATGTATTCATATTGTTTAAGTTTATATATATAAGTATGCTAACATTAAACGATAAGCCTATTGTTCAAAGAACTTTGAAGATGGATCAGACTACTATGGGCTAAAACTTTAAAATGTCACATATTGATACGAAAGACATACATAATCAACAACCTGCTGCAATGTGCGGGTTAGCATCAACTCGTTAACCATAAAACCCGTGATTTGGCCCACCATTCCCATGTAACCCATGACGTCTAAAACAAGGAATTTCCACACATTCCATGCCTATACATAACAATAACATAAAAGTATAAGTAACCGAAAAGGATCGTGCGAACAACATCGGCACATGTACTGTTATTCGTTTTTATGGGTCTCAATCAATGTAAAACACTTGCCGATTGCTATACCTAGTGTCGGTAGTGTACCGGTACTGTAACGAATTAAACTCATACCGACAAAAGATCATTACGAGCGCGAACACTTCCACTAGTTACATTACAAATAATATCTTCGTGATTACAAGTTTTATTTAAATAATCCTATTTTGTATATAAAAACGACTTAGTATGTAAAAACAACTTCGTATCTAGGATGCCTTTAAAAATAAATTCTGGCATGCTTTTTAAACATCAACCGATTTTAGCAATACTAGTTGAGTACATTCTTATATTCTTGTGTTTAATACATCCATTTAATCAGTCTATTTTTTAGCTAATATTTTTTTTATCTTTCCATCATAAACAGTGGCGGACTCAAGATTTTTTTCCAATGGAATCCATTTTTTTCGGTGTTAAAAATTTTCATAACAAAACGTTAAAATTTTCAGGTAGGTACTCATAACAGCCTATACAAGGATTAAACACATGACCTCTTGTTGGTAAATAGGAGAATTTACCACTAAACCAACTTTCCTTTTCTTTTCATAGTGTTCACATAATTGTATTTATGGGGTCCTTATAAAATTTAATATATCGGATCGACTAATTTTTTAAAAAACATTGGGGTCCAGGGACCCCGACCCACTCCATGTGGGTCCACCCCTGATCATAAAGCATGACTTAACTGAGTTATTCAAAATTTAGTTGGCCAAAATGTCACCTTAACTTATACTTGTCTATCTATGAACTTATCAAAAGAATCTTAGTACTGCATAATATTACAAATCATAAGTTGTTTCTCACAAACTAATACAACTAATACATGTACTTAATTATCCAATAACCTAATGTCACATCAATTATACTTGTCTATAAACTTACTTATCAAAAGAATCTTTGTATAGCATACTATTACAAATCATAAGTTGTTTCTCACAAACTAATACATGTATTTAGTTATCCAATAACCTAGATAAGTTATCATGGTTGGTGAGGATCATGAATACGAGTATTCAATCTTCTTAGCCATATAGAATGTAGAATCATATGAAAAACATCATATCTCTTGGGTGGTAAATTTACCACAAAATGCTTTCGAACTTGAACACCATTTCTTTGCAATCTAATGTACTTTCTTTGAGAGATTCTCATTAGAATGGTCTTCAAATTAGGGATGTTTTCAAGTCCAATGTCGATTGAAAACTTACGCCAATCCAATATGTCGTTGAATGGCTTTGCATAATGATCCTTTATGAGGACGGGTACGCAACCCATGTACAACGCTTCCACCATTCTTGGGCTCGCCACTTCCCAACCACTTGCGCAAATGCAATACTTGCTTTTTCTTACCTGAAAACATACATACAAGTGTTTTGAGGTTTATGTGGAAAACTGGGTTGGTTAGAATTAAAGCACTTCATTCTCCAAAAGAACAAAAAAAGAAGAAACAAGTTCACATTTTTACATAATCATGGCATTAAATATGATTGCAAAACTACATTCTTTTTGTTTCATTATCAACTTTTTTGTATTAAAACAATTATAAGGTTGCATGATATGTGTGACTTTAACTCATTTGACTTATTTTGTTTCTAAGTGATTTTTTTTATGTGGTCAGTGTGATCTATTGGGACAAAAAGGATAACCCAAAATTACTTGTTCATTAGTAAATAGATCAAAGTAATCACGTTTTAGGATAAAAACAGTTATAAAAGGGTAGATGCACGGTGCCCTCGACCGCGGAAGGGTTCCCCCTTCCCAAGCTAGCGACCCGACAACGCTGCATGGCGGTGAAACCCCTGCCAACCCGAGGGGCTGAAACATGTTTCGAACCCGTGACCTCAAGTGTCCTCGGGCCGGTTTAAGTTTGGAGTCGGTGGCCACTGGGCTGACCCCATGTGTGACTTTGACTCATTTGACTTGTTTTGTTTTGTGTAAAAGTGATTATTTTAGCCATATAGAATGTAGAATTAAAACACTTCATTCTCAAAAAAGAACCAAAAAAGAAAAAACAAGTTCATATTTTTACATAATTATGGCGTTAAATACCGATTGCAAAACAACAATTTTTTTTGTTTCATAATCAACTTTTTTGGATAAAACAGTTATAAGGTTGCATGATATGTGTGACTTTGACTCATTTGACTTGTTTTGTTTTTAAGTGATTTTTTTTATTTGGTCAGTGTAGAGGTGTTCAAAAAATTCGTGGGTCGCAGCTCGCTCGAAAAAATATTCGAAGAAAGCTCGGCTCAAAATTGGCTTGGTTGTAAACGAGCCAGCTCGGCTCGGTTAATAAATGAGTCGAGCTCGAGCTTGGCCTGGCTCGACTCGTGAGCTCGTGAGATGGCTCGATAAGGTTTATATCCTTCATTTTTTTTGTCCCACGTCGCTTAGAAAACAAAAACTAAGGGAATATCTTCCCTATAAAAGAAGGTAACGATAATGTACACAGTGCATTAACTATTTATACTTGCATATTTAGCCACATGGTTAAATTAAATGGCAATTATGGCCCTTAGTTTATTAAGAAATTCATTTGTAAGAGCTTTTTAAGTAGTAAATTTTGTGGTTCTTTGTTAGTTTGAACTAGATCGAGCCGAGCTAGCTCGAATTCTAATCAAGTCGAGCTCGAGCCGAGCCAGCTCGAATTGAGTTCGAGCCGAGCTCGAGCTGGGTCTAGCTCGGTTCGACTCGGCTAGTTTACAGCCCTAGCTCAGTGCGATCTATTAGGACAAAAAGGATAACTCAAAATTACTTATTCAGTAGTAAATAGATCATAGTAATCACGATTTTTGGATAAAAACAGCTACAACGTTGCATGATATGTGTGACTTTGACTCATTTGACTTGTCTTGTTTTTGAGTGAATTTTTTATTTGGTCAGTATTGTGATCCATTAGGACAAAAAGGATAGCCCAAAATTACTACGTAATTCATTAGTAAATAGATGTAATTTATCACGTCTAATTTCATGAGTTAAAAACTTGTTATTTGACAATTTATTCATCCAAGTTTTGAATACGAAACGTAATAATTTCATAGTAAATCTCACCTTATCGTAATAATCTTCGCCCTTTGAGAGATATTTTTGGATCTTGACACCGTCTTCAGTCTTGTTTTCCCAATGGTCAAGAAGTACTTGGCGAATGTAGCCATGAACACCACCAGAAAAGAAGACTAGGGTGGTTCGTTTGGATGGGGAAGGACCACCTAGCAACCCTTTGGTTGTACCATGAGGAAGATATATTTCTGGGATTGAGACGTCTCTTGTAAGGTTGAATCCTTCTGAAGTGTTCGCGTTACAAAGAGCTCGAATGGAGTTCTTGTATAAGGTAGGAATCGCAGATGAGATTTCAGGCCCCTATGTATAAAAAATAATATATTAGAAACTTTTGATATGTCCACCCAAATCGCACTCACTCGGGTGTAGACTATATACAAAATGAAGGTTTTAATTCATCATTCCCGTCTTTATTTTATTACTAACGATGACAATTTCAAGTTTCTAATTCCTTTACATACGAAGACTCGGTTTGGTTAATTATGTCATATGTGTCAAACACGTTGAAAGTCGTCAAAAATATATAATTTCAATAAATATTGATTCTTAAATCGTTTTAGTCAAATTAAGAAGTTAGAAATTATAATTAATCACTCTTAGCGAGTTAATAAAAAAATGAAGGAATGGGTATGTACAAGCCAAAACGCGTGTAAAACGTCGCGTTTGACTTGTTGGCATCTTGTCACTCTATCTATACTTATACAATTTATATGAAAAATCATATTGTATATGAAAATACCCAATCATGACAAGCAAGCATGAAGTGATCAGCACCACGGCTTCGGTTCCAATACGGATATTTCTCGGCTATGACATTAACATAGTCGATGACAGTGTTCTTCATATCACTCCAAAGTCGGGTTTCTCTGTCAAAAACATAATGAACGATCGACACAATGCTAAACGGGAGGAAGAAAAGATGAGCTTCATCAGGGTCTCTTGTACGAAACCGACTAATTTCCATATCGTTTATGAAGATTCCTTCCATTCCAAGAATCCCATCACAAGGTGCATCGTGAAAAACTGGCAGGTTGCCTTCTTCATAAACATATATCTTCAACTCTTTCTCCATCACTAGGTAACTCCTATATATGCAAAATTTGCAAATTTTGTTACTAAATAACATCTGTAATTTTACCTTTATATTGTATAAATTGTAATATGAATAAGTTAAAGAGTCTAAAATTCAATTATCATAATTTTGTAGGAAACTGAACCGTGTGAATTATATAATCCAAAGAAATAATTAAAAGAGTTAAATGTCATTTTAGACCCTGTAGTTTGGGCTATTTTGCCAGTTTAGTCAAAGGTTTCATTTTTCTCTTGTGGGTCCAAAAAGGTTTCACCGTTGCCATTTTAGTCAACTGGGTTAACTTCATCCATTTTTTCTGTTAACCAGAAGGGCAATTCAGTCATTTTATTTGTAATTTTGTTAACTAGAAAGGCAATTCGGCCATATAAAATGACCGAATCACCCTTTTCGTTAACAGAAATAATGGATGAACTTAACCCAGTGGACTAAAATGGCAACAGTGAAACCTTTTTGGACCCACAGACGAAAAATGAAACATTTGAACTAAACTGGCAAAATGGCACAAAACACACTAAAATGACATTTAACTTTAATTAAAATTTGTAAACGTCAGTGGCGGATCTAGGATTCCGACCAAGGGGTAACCTTCGGATCTAGGATTCCGACCAAGGGGTAACCTTATATAAATAAGCCATAACGAAATCGAAAAAACGTCAAATTTTTCCAAAATTTACACTAATTTTTCCAAATTTTTTCCGACCAAGGGGTAACCCCGGTTACCCCTACCTCTATGGTAGATCCGCCCCTGGTAAACGTTACATCAAAATGGGTGTTGAAGTAAATTAACGGTAACAATATTAGTAGGGCCTAAAATCTAGCATTTTTTTAACCGCAACTATTTTATTGATAAACATAAAATAGAACAAATATATCGTACACCAAATTTTAATTTGAAAAAAAAAATATGTAAACAAATATATCAGACACCAATAGGAACACCATACACCAACATTAATTTTTACTAGGAAGAAGTAGTTAATA
Organism: Helianthus tuberosus; assembly: GCA_030545235.1. NCBI lineage: Eukaryota > Viridiplantae > Streptophyta > Magnoliopsida > Asterales > Asteraceae > Helianthus > Helianthus tuberosus. The sequence continues at coordinate 125,783,721 of CM060352.1, forward strand.
CACATAATCTATGTTTGAAGATGAAACCCAATTTCAAGTTTTTTTTATTATATTATAAAGTAATACAAAAATCAAGCTTTTAAACTCACATAATGGTTATTAGTTACATTATTATTTATTACATATAAACTAATGTTACATGTCATACCTATTAATAACCAAAAAACTTTAATTAACAATAATTATTTAAAAAGTAATTTACTATTTGAATTTTAAAGCACCAAATATAAAAACAAATTCATAATGTGTTTTTTTTTTCTTTCTTTAGACACTAATTATTATTATCATCAAATTATTATTTACAACTTTCCGCCAATTGAAGAAGCACACTCTTAGAGCATTCACATTCAAACCATCAAATTATACGTACATTCCACTAAAAAACAACTCCTATATCAATATATTTCCACTAAAAACAAATACTTTTTCTCTCTCATTTTCAATTAAATAATATTATCATCACATTTTTCTCTCTCCTTCACTCACAACCACTTTCAATATATATTAAAAAAATTATACTGGGTGAACAGTGTCCCCCCAAATATACAGATGAACAGTAACATTTTCTCTCTCCTCCACTCACAACCACTTTTTATACCCTTTATAATATAAAAACTCCTCCTCACATATTTTGATGGATAGAATGTGAATGCTCTTACACAAAGAATCTTCATGTTTGAGAAACCAACAAGCTAACTACGAATAATCTACCAAAAAAACTGAAAGCGATAGGTACCTGTGAAACAAATCAGGGTTCCAATAAACCGAACCAGAAGGCACATAATCTTCATCATGATCATCAACCGTTGGATTAGCACCAGATTTTTTAATAATTAACGCTCGAGATTTAGCTAATCCAGCTTCAATTTTCCCCAAACTGCTAGTAATTTTCCTCGAAACTGTCCGTTGTTGATCGGCTTCATCGATCAGTGATAACGAGGAAGAAGATGACAATGAATTCGAGTGAGAAATCGAAATCTTTGAAAAATGATCTGGAATTATGAAGTGGATAAATAATGCGAAAATTGAAATGAAAGAGAGGATTATAAGTAGTATGTTCTTCCAACTCTGCACATTCATTCTCTCTTGTTATACTTTTTGTGTTTTTTTTCTCTCTCTAGAAAATGTAGTTTCTCTCACTAGAATTTGGTTTGGCTAGGCAGGTGGTATTGCATGAACTTGAGGAGAAAAAACAGAGGTGTACTCACTTTTTTGTTTAGATTAAATTATGATTTTGGCCCTTCTGGTTATATCACTTTGACACTTTTGGCTCTAAAAGAATCTTTTAACATCTCAGACTCTTAACATCTTTTTTTTTTCTAATCCTTTTGGCCTCTAACGTCTTTTTTTCTAAGGGGCTGTTTGACAACTTCTGAATGGTTAAGTGCTGAACCAGTAAAAGGTCTGAACCATTAAGTGTTGAACGAGTAAGATGTTTGAACCATTAAGAGCCAGTATAATGCTTAACCCTTCAGAGGCAAATATCTGACCAATTCAGATTTGAGGTCTTAACCATTCATACTTTGTATAATACTTAACCATTCAGAGGCAAATGTCTAAACCATTCAGATATCTGCTCACGAAACAAACAGTCTGAACCATTATGTGCTGAACCAGTAAGAGGTCTGAACCATTAAAAGTCTCATTAAGAGGTAAACAAACAGCCCCTAACCCTTTTGGCCCCTAAAAGTAAATGGATAGGGTTAATGTTAGGGGTCAAAAGGGTTTGAAAAAAAGATATTGAGTGCTTAGATGTTAAAAGATTTTTTAGGTTAAAAGGTAAAAATAATATAACCATAGGGGCCAAAATCGTAATTTACTCTTTTGTTTAACAAAAGGTGATTTAGTTTCCAGAGCAATAGTTTCTAAATCCAGAGCTAAATATTTGTTACATTGATTCATCGTCACTTCTACGTTGTACACGTGTAAGCTGCATATTGGTTATTCTAGTTCTAGAGAATCACATAACTTGCTTATTTTTCGGAGATTTATATTTTTTTATTATTACTACCATTACTAAACCTTGTCTATTTTTATTAATCTATAGGAATGAATAACCTATTAACCTTGGGGACATATTTAAATCATCTTTATAGGTCTTTCAAATAGCAGTTTTACGTAAGGTTTGGTCCGTTAATAAAAAAAAGGCTAAATCCCTAACAGTAGTTTCATGAAACGACAAATCGAACCAAGATGGATATGGTAGGTGGATGTGTCTAGGTCGTAAATGAGATTTGTGTTCATTTGTTTAATAAATGAATGAACACGCAAGAAGTTCGTTCGTTTAGTTAATTGAACGAACATGAATAGAGGCCGCATTCGTTTATTTATATTCTTAACTTTTTTTAGTCTAAAATTTTTCATAAATAAAATAGATGCAAATTACAAATCATGGGTTGGTAGACGGGCAACAAGCTGCGTCGCCACCCCCTTTTGAATTGCAAATCATGGGTTCTTAACGTGTTTGTCAATGTTTGTTTATATTTGTTTGTGTTCGATAGTTTATTAGGGTTTTTAACATGTTTAATCTTTATACTTTATTTATGGTCATTTACATATATTCCTTTACTAAGATCATTTACATATATTCCTTTAATAAAATCGTCCGGAAATTCCCAAAAGTCTCTGCCTTTTAACCTATTACTCCTAATCCATTTTACCCAAATCAAATTCTTGTTAGTAATAAGATTCCAAATATGTTTAGCTAGTAAAGCATTATTTCAAACCCGTACAGACTTTATTCCCAACCCACCACATTTTCTAGGAGTATAAAGTCGTTTTGAAAAAAGGGGAACTCTCAAATAACTAACCGGAAGAACACCTTCATTAAAAGGCATCATTTCAAGGATCTCAAATTGCATACTCTCCTCCACGTTCCCAAAAGTAGGGATTGTGTATGGTTGTTCACGAAAGAGAAAAGATTGTTGTTGTCGTTGGGGAGAAAGAAAATATTGCCGGCTTGAAGAGGTATGGTCCCAATTCCACATCCACGTGGCAGGGACCACACCACTTTTCCCGTCTACATGCAGTGGCGGATCTAGAAAATCCGCCAAGCCGTAACGTTTTATAAAAAAGCGGTAGAAAATCCGCCAAGCCGTAACGTTTTATAAAAAAGTGGTAACGAAATCAAAAAAACGTTATATTTTTCCAAAATTTACACTAATTTTACACTACCGCCGGAGCGCCAAGCCGTAGCGGGGGTTGCCCCTTGTTATATGCTGCATCCGCCCGTGTCTACATGGCTGGCGCCTACATCAGCAAATAAATCCAGAAGCTTCTAGAAGCTTCTGGAAGACGTCAAGGTGGCACTAAGGATACTCCTTCCGACAGAAAGGACGACACGTGTCACCAGTAATCAAGCGCCATGTAGACCTGCAACGGATCCAGGAGCAGACCGACAGAAGCTGCACGATTTCTTCAGCATGAACGAATATGGGTGCGCCACGTTTACTGTCACACCCCAGCCGATGGCGGAAACATCAGGATGAGACGAAGTGCGTATAGATTGCTAGAGACTTCATAACACTATGTGACAATATTTAATTAAATTCAAATTTCATTTCAAGTGCTAAATTGTCATACAACATTTAAAATAGAATTAACAACATTGTTCAAATTCAACATAACATCAAAAGATAAATAGATTAAAGGTGTGTATCTAGTCCACCCTAAACTTGTTTCATCATTCATCCATACTTCAATAATCAACCTCCAACAGGTATTAAAATAGAGTTTCAATGCAAAAGCAATGGCGAGTATACAAGTTTGTTTACGTAGCATAATAGAATAAAAACTCAAATCCAACATGATTCATAATATGTGATTACTAATATGCAATTTTGGCGTACAATATGATCAAACCCTAGAATACAACGCATAAAATAGCCTAATCCCAATAGTTTAGCGGGGTGGTAATGTTTAACTTAACAATACCCAATAGAATAGCGGGCGGGGCGTTAATCCTATAGCGCTATAATTGTTAAGGTGGGCGAGCAAAGTTAATGAGCATATAACGTTCCAAATCGTTCACATAGCATACAAGAATAACAAGTAAGTCACATTAGTTTCATGCTTGATCAAGGATTGAGTACGTTTAGTTTAAAAGTTGTTTGCATAATTATACATGTTGCATCCCAAAGTGTAAAGGGGAAAAAGGGATCGAGTATACTCACGGTGGTTCCAAGCTTTCCTACTTGATATCACGCGAGTGAGTTGGTGGATGGTTTAGTTTGGAGCACCTAGTCCTTCTACACGAGGAAACATAGGTGTGTGAGTTTGGCGTTAACGGAAGATTATAAATTTGGAGTTTAACATAACATAAAGTATGATATTAAAAATAATCATCTTTAACTTATAACTCTTATATGACGCTATGTAACCACTAGGGTTATATTGTATTTCATGGGTAGTACACCCATTAGAATCATATCAAGGTTTTAAAGTCTTAGATGATATTCTACTACTTTAACATATAAACACAAGTTCAACATTAAAGGTTCGAATGAGTATATATATATCTAGGTTACATAATATTTAGTCCAATAATTCACGTAGGAGGTAGAAGATTTGAATCCTCACTTAGGCACCTCGAGTTATCATGGAAGTCATGTATGGGGTAGGAAGAACAAGCTTCCATTTAGGAACCCCTTGAATGTTCACCACTTCACTTGATGTAAAAACAACCAAGGAGGGTCACGAACTAGGATTAGTACAATAATATAAACAACCTAACTAAAGAGAAATCATCAAATCATGTGAGGATTGTATGTTTGGACAACCCAAGTTGTTCCATAATCACTCATTCATCAAGGTCTAAGCTTGACATGACTTGTGGGTTAAATACCCTAACAAAACAGAAAGTTTATGAGGTTTAATCCTCTGATTTTAAGTGTCTCAACCTTGTTTTTAAGCCCAACTAATCATTCATTTGATTATGAGCATTAGGACATAGGTTTGAGATGAGAAAACTCAAGTTTGATAAGTTTAAACAAGTTTTGAAAGAGTTTAAAACATAACAGAAAGTTTATGGACATTTTTAGGGCAATTCCAGGTCTGATTTCTCCAAGGAGAGATCAAGGAATCAAACCCTATGTCACACCCCGACCACGTAGAACATACAAAACGTGGCGGAAACGTCGGGGAGTGTTGTAACAGAATTAATCGTTTCAAATCCATGGCAATTAAAGTTTCGTTTTATTAAACAAACAAGAGAGTTTACATTGTTTTAAACAAGAAACAAAGAGTACATAACAAAAATTAACTAGTTCTTGTCTCGTTTTAAGTCACTAAGGCACAGGTCCGCCTAAATATGTCTTGATAAGTCCTATGCATCATCTCCTGAAAAACACATGTGAAAATAGGTACGTCAGCATAAAAATGCCTGTGAGATACATAGGTTTTGTGAAAACAGAATTCATGACTTAGGTTTGAGAAAATGTTTAGTCATGAACCTTGTAATTTGCTTTGTCTTGTAAATCATTTGAAAAACGATAAGATCAGATGATATGTATAAATAAGAGGATAATGTATGGTTAAATGAATAACCAAGTAAAAAAATGAGTTTGTATTAGATAAGTTGTTTGTAAATCAATGTCTTGTGAAAAGTATGTTGCTTGTATAAAATGTTATATGTCTCAAACTGAAATGATTCAAATAACGCTACAATATGTGATACCATACAAACACTTATATATAGGAAGTACCAGCGGCGTATCCACCATGCTTGTATCATATTACACACGCCTCGTTACTTAATCACTTACTCAAACCAAACCGCCAAGTTGTAATGTTTAACAATTGTAGAAATGTTTATGTATAGTCAAATGTCTATTGTCAAATGTAAATCATGTCAACAGATACAAATGGTTCACACGGTTCAACAGTTACAAACGGTTCACACGGTTCAACAGTTACAAATGGTTCACACGGTTCAACAGTTACAAACGGTTCACACGGTTCAACAGTTACAAACGGTTCACACGGTTCAACAGTTACAAACGGTTCACACGGTTCAACAGTTACAAACGGTTCATATAATCAAAGGGTTACGACGGTTCACATAGTCAAATAGTTACAACGGTTCAAAATGTAGTATAATGTGTTCATATACTGGATGAGCATATGCAACAAAAATGCGATGTAAAACAATGTACTAAATATGCACACAATGGGCATACGTAGCATGAAATGTATTGAAATCATGTACTATAAATGTACTAATGAACATAGCAAGTATATGATGTCAAAACAGGAAAGCATGAAAGTAACAAGTAGGCACATGTGTTCCACCCCAAAACAGTTTGGAAAAACAGTAAAAGAGGGGTCTATGTACTCACCTGAGAGTGCTTAGGAGTCTTGCACAACTACCAAGCAAGCTAGAGGAGTCCCGGAAATTAAACGGTACCTAATATAGGTAACTACATAAATAACCCGGACCTAAATCGGAGGATCGGATAGAATGAGGGCTCGTAAACCAGATGAGTATTGGAACTCATGTAGTATGGTTTACAAAAGCCTACATACTAAATGAAACCTAGTCTAAGCGCTTACGACCCATTACGACCCGTTTAGGTAGCTTATGCTACTTTAACGCGTCGTTCGCGTGAAACGCGTTCGGACCGCCTAACTAGTCCTATGACAAGTAATATATGCCTTCACATGTCTAATATGGTTGTCAAATCAGTTTAGATGTCAAAAGTTATGTTACATATGATTAAAACGAATTTTGGCATCAAAGGGGTATTTTGGTAATTTACCTAAGGCATATAAACTACCTATCATACAACTACCTAAACGAAGCGACCATAAGGTATAACCCCGGAAGGTTATTCCCTATATACTATGGTCACCTAAGGTATTTGGTCGGATCCTAATGATCGACCAAATGGGTCGGGTTTGAAGGTATAAGCGATTTATCAGATCGCTTACCCTACGACCCTAGACAACGTGGTAATCAGTAGGCATAGTCCCAAGGGACTATAACCATCGTGATTACAATCACGTTGCGAAGTTCAAACGAACTTCGCATTGACCATAAACTGGTCAATGCAGAAAGTCAAACAAAGTTTGACTTTCTGACTCGAAAAGCAATAAAAGAAAGAAAAGAACGAAAGAATACTTACGAAGGGTCCCCGAATGCTAATTTCGATTCGAGTAGCTCAGGTATGAAACAAAGGTTCCAACTTAGAGCTTCTCAAACCAAAATTCTTGTGATTTTTGCAATGGGGGTGGATGGGTATATATAGGATTTCCCGAACCGTTAGGATCGTTTCTTGGAAAAAGTGCTTCAATCTTGGCCATACACTAGCACCCATGGTATTGTAATACCATGTGCCCAAAATAACAGCCCATAGATTCCCAAAACCATATGAAACAAGTGGGAAGGACTAGATTTGATGTATAAGCAAACATCTTTCAGAAATGACAGTTTTGGTCCCTGTTATGTGTTTAAGCCATTTCCGACACGTTTAAGGCCCGTTAACCCCATTTCAAAGCTCTAAAATGAAGTTAAAGTATAGGGAACTTAAAATGTGCTTAAAATTATCTCGGATGTCGGTTCGTTTGGTCGTACGGTTGCGTTGTTCGCTTAATTACGACGGAATGCGCATAAGCGCGAAAAACGATCCAAAATGCGTGACGAATGGATTTTTCTTATGCCAAACACTAAAATAAAATATTTTAGTGCTTACATAAATTTTTGGATGTCCGGATGTATTCAGAACGTAAGTTATGCGCGAAAGTGCATACTTGTGCACTTTTTGACGCTTTTAGTCCCTGAAAGACCCAAAAGTTTATTTTATCACACCGAAGCCCTCAAAGCCTATTTCTAAGCTATGTGAAGGATATTTATGGTATGTTTAACTTATGGTCATGTTCCGGAATGTTTGTTACAATTCAAATTGGCATACTTTCGCAGTTTGTCAAGTTTAGTCCCTGTAAGCGAATTAACTTGTTTTTGCCATACCAAAGCCTTCAAAACTTATTTCTAAGTTATGTAAAGGTTATTTAAGGTATGTTAAGCATATTTCACTATTCTGGAGTGTTCGTTGGATTAAACTGGTTATATTTACGCATCAGAGCGCGTATAACCCTCCAGAAAGCGATTTAAAGCTTAAATTCGAACAAGAGTTGATATGTGCAAACGATACACATATTTTTACAAATCCCAAGTATGAAATACAATATTTCATTGACTTGGTATTTTTTTGATGGTCGCAGCGACACAGGTGTCACACCCTATGATTATCCAAGCAAGTAGGAAGAAGAATCAAGTGATTTGGTTGAGAAATGAGCAAGTTATACTCACTTTAGTACAAGAGTATGAATCTGCCCGAATTTCTGAAATTTGCAAGAACTTGAGAGTGATTTAGAGAAGATTAGAGAGTTGTGAAAGTGTAAAATGGCTTGGAGAAGGGTTGTATTTATAGGGGAAGAGGTTGAGTATGATTGGAGGTGTTTAGAGGTGATTGGGTGAGAAGAAAACATGGGATTTCGTGCATTTTCGCGAGCTGGTGTGTTTTCTGCCCGCCCAGACATCCTTGCGCACCGTAAGGGTTCTTGCCTGCGGTGCGCAAGCCATGGTCAAAAGCACAAAAATTTTTATTTTATGTTTTAACGAATTGCAACTTATTCCCATGTCACCTAATACGGACTTTATGGTTAAATTAGTGTTCCTATGCATATGTAACATGTTCTAAAGTATGCCCAAGTGTAAATTGAATATGATTAAGCATAAGTTTCGCATGAAATATAAATGTCACGTGCTTATTAGTTTAACATAAGTTTGAGAACATCCCGAATAAATACCAAATTGTTTCTCAATTCAAATGCTCAATCATGAATGGAATGTATATATATTACGAGTTTAAATAATTGCAAGTTTAGCACTTAGTTTCCAAGGATAATGGAAAATCAACAATTGTTTTACAAAATCGAACATACGAGCATATAAAAAGTGTGTATAACATATTTGTAACAAAGCACGAGTTTCATTAATGATCCAAGTCTCGGTTTTACAATGATTACAAGGAAAGAGCGATTACAAGAATACAAGATTTCCAAAAATAGAAATACGAACAAAGCTTTCTATAAATGGAAAGTACAAAAGAGCCGGGCGTTACAGTCTCCCCTCCTTTAGGAAATTTCGTCCCGAAATTTAGGAAGACGTAGGGAAAAGATGAGGGTACTTGGTTGATCGAGAAAACATGGATGTTGAGTGTGAGGAAACAATAAAGGAAAATAAAGTCAATGGTGATGGACTTGCCACCAGAAATTTTGACTGGAAATGACATGGATTCAAGTTTAACAAATGCAAAGCCTTACGCGAGTATAGAGGTAATAAGGTTGTTAACGAAAAAGCGTACCCTCAACGTCTTCATTGTCGTCTTGGGCTTACTGTCGTTCTCGATTCCATAGAGGACATTGTGGGCGAAGATGAGTAGTGTCTCCACACTTGTAGCAAGCGCGTACTTTGTTGACTGACTCTGTGTGTTGAAACTTTCGTTTCCTGCCTTCGCCACCATTTGCTTGGGCTTCACGGTCAGTGGTAATCTGGTTGGCTATCTTGGTGGAGGTTGCAACCTGTTTATCGCGAATGTGATTGTTGTTTAGGGAAGCAGCGAGGCGGTAAACAACTTCAATATTATCGAGTTTGGCTGCCTCGATGGTATCACGCATAGCAGGGGGTAATCCGTTGATGTACTTCCTTATCTTACGGTCGGTGGTCATGACGAGGTGAGGAACAATGAAGCTAAGTTGTTTGAAACGGGTAGTATAGGCTAGGTTCTCATCTCCCACTTGCTTTAGCGCCCAAAATTCTTCCTCTAGCCTTTGTTGCCCATGCGGAGGGCAAAACTCGTCCATCATTAGGGCCTTAACTTCTTCCCAAGTCAAAGCATAGGCCAGTTCGTTCGAGCGGGTGTTCCTTTCGTTCGTCCACCATTCGAGAGCTCGGGCTTGGAATACCCCAGTCGCACTACGCGTTCTGAGCTCATTGGGGCAATCACTGTTGATGAACGTGACCTCCATACTATCAAACCACTCGAGCATGGCGGTCACCCCATCATTGCCGGTGAATGGCTTGGGATTGCACGATGAAAAGTGCTTGAAGTTGAACGAAGCGGGCTTGCGTACTTCGACCTTAGACTCGACGGAAGAGTGAGGAGTTTCAGAAGCTCGAATCTCGGTAATGACCTTTGGAACGACGCGCGCAAATTGATCGGCCATGAAAGCCATCATCTTCTTCGTAGCACGGGACTTTGACTTCTTAGACGAGTTGGAGTGACGAGAAGACATCTAAGATTCAAAAGAACGAATAGGTGAGACTTGATCATAATGTTTGCTTAAGAAAATTGTTTGCATAAATTGATTCACATAGCATAAAGTGTCACATAGCATAAAAGTTTCAAATTGGTTCACATAACATAAAGAGCTTAGACGTCTCATATAGCGTAGTCATGAGTTCCACATAGCATAGCATGAATAAATGAAAGCATTGTAAATTTAGTTTGTTCACGAGGGATTATTATTGTTTGTGATTGCGATCAACGTGCGAAATGAGTAAATCAAAATTTTGAAATGAACGAACGTTCAAGTATAAAATCACATATAAATTGAGATACATAAAAGAGAGGCTCAATAAAACATAGGATTATTTCGGGTAGAGAAACGTCGACTATTCCAAAGTGGGTCGAAAGTCCTTTCGAATTAGAGAAAACGTGCTTTGGCCTATAGGTAAGATACTCTCGTCGAGAAGCGATTAACGGTATCTTACCCTTCCGGTTACTACACATCTCTAATCGATTGAAACAATCGGGACTTTGGCGAGATTGAAAATCGAGGAATGGGACTTAATCGACGAGTTGCGGGTTTCACCCCTATCTTGACGATTTCGTACCCTAAATGTGGTTGGTACTCGTCGGGTCAAAATATAATTTCGACACTTTGACGAGGGTCCACTAGAGTTGAAATGGAAATTACCATTAAGTTGTGGATTTCACTCCTAGCTTAATGGTGGAATTTCATGCAGAAATAGTTTAAGGTAGAATGAGAGTCGTTTACCAAATTGTGGGTTTCACGCCTATTTTGGTAAAGTTGTCTCGTTTGTGTTACAAGAGTATGCAAATAGACAAAGTGTGTTCATGTTAACCTTAGGAAAGGCATATAAATTTAATCAACAAGAAGTATAGCTAGGAAGCATGCATGGTAAAGTACAAAAGTTTTAAACAACGCATAAGAGGCAAAATTCCTAAAACTATAGATTAGGGCAAAAGCATGGCAATTTTCCTAATTCCCTATAGTTAAGGCTTTGATACCAATCTGTCACACCCCAACCGATGGCGGAAACATCGGGATGAGACGAAGTGTGTATAGATTGCTAGAGACTTCATAACACTATGTGACAATATTTAATTAAATTCAAATTTCATTTCAAGTGCTAAATTGTAATACAACATTTAAAAAAGAAATAACAACATTGTTCAAATTCAACATAACATCAAAAGATAAATAGATTAAAGGTGTGTATCTAGTCCACCCTAAACTTGTTTCATCATTCATCCATACTTCAATAATCAACCTGCAACATGTATTAAAATAGAGTTTCAATGCAAAAGCAATGGCGAGTATACAAGTTTGTTTACGTAGCATAATAGAATAAAAACTCAAATCCAATATGATTCATAATATGTGATTACTAGTATGCAATTTTGGCGTACAATATGATCAAACCCTAGAATACAACGCATAAAATAGCCTAATCCCAATAGTTTAGCGGGGTGGTAATGTTTAACTTAACAATACCCAATAGAATAGCGGGCGGGACGTTAATCCTATAGCGCTATAATTGTTAAGGTGGGCGAGCAAAGTTAATGAGCATATAACGTTCCAAATCGTTCACATAGCATACAAGAATAACAAGTAAGTCACATTAGTTTCATGCTTGATCAAGGATTGAGTATGTTTAGTTTAAAAGTTGTTTGCATAATTATACATGTTGCATCCCAAAGTGTAAAGGGGAAAAAGGGATCCAGTATACTCACGGTGGTTCCAAGTTTTCCTACTTGATATCCCGCGAGTGAGTTGGTGGATGGTTTAGTTTGGAGCACCTAGTCCTTCTACACGAGGAAACATAGGTGTGTGAGTTTGGCGTTAACGGAAGATTATAAATTTGGAGTTTAACATAACATAAAGTATGATATTAAAAATAATCATCTTTAATTTATAACTCTTATATGACACTATGTAACCACTAGGGTTATATTGTATTTCATGGGTAGTACACCCATTAGAATCATATCAAGGTTTTAAAGTCTTAGATGATATTCTACTACTTTAACATATAAACACAAGTTCAACATTAAAGGTTCGAATGAGTATATATATATCTAGGTTACATAATATTTAGTCCAATAATTCATGTAGGAGGTAGAAGATTTGAATCCTCACTTAGGCACCTCGAGTTATCATGGAAGTCATGTATGGGGTAGGAAGAACAAGCTTCCGTTTAGGAACCCCTTGAATGTTCACCACTTCACTTGATGTAAAAACAACCAAGGAGGGTCACGAACTAGGATTAGTACAATAATATAAACAACCTAACTAAAGAGAAATCATCAAATCATGTGAGAATTGTATGCTTGGACAACCCAAGTTGTTCCATAATCACTCATTCATCAAGGTCTAAGCTTGACATGACTTGTGGGTTAAATACCCTAACAAAACAGAAAGTTTATGAGGTTTAATCCTCTGATTTTAAGTGTCTCAACCTTGTTTTTAAGCCCAACTAATCATTCATTTGATTATGAGCATTAGGACATAGGTTTGAGATGAGAAAACTCAAGTTTGATAAGTTTAAAGAAGTTTTGAAAGAGTTTAAAACATAACAGAAAGTTTATGGACATTTTTAGGGCAATTCCAGGTCTGATTTCTCCAAGGAGAGATCAAGGAATCAAACCCTATGATTATCCAAGCAAGTAGGAAGAAGAATCAAGTGATTTGGTTGAGAAATGAGCAAGTTATACTCACTTTAGTACAAGAGTATGAATCTGCCCGAATTTCTGAAATTTGCAAGAACTTGAGAGTGATTTAGAGAAGATTAGAGAGTTGTGAAAGTGTAAAATGGCTTGGAGAAGGGTTGTATTTATAGGGGAAGAGGTTGAGTATGATTGGAGGTGTTTAGAGGTGATTGGGTGAGAAGAAAACATGGGATTTCGTGCATTTTCGCGAGCTGGTGTGTTTTCTGCCCGCCCAGACATCCTTGCGCACCGTAAGGGTTCTTGCCTGCGGTGCGCAAGCCATGGTCAGAAGCACAAAAATTTTTATTTTATGTTTTAACGAATTGCAACTTATTCCCATGTCACCTAATACGGACTTTATGATTAAATTAGTGTTCCTAGGCATATGTAACATGTTCTAAAGTATGCCCAAGTGTAAATTGAATATGATTAAGCATAAGTTTCGCATGAAATATAAATGTCACGTGTTTATTAGTTTAACATAAGTTTGCGAACATCCCGAATAAATACCAAATTGTTTCTCAATTCAAATGCTCAATCATGAATGGAATGTATATATATCACGAGTTTAAATAATTGCAAGTTTAGCACTTAGTTTCCAAGGATAATGGAAAATCAACAATTGTTTTACAAAATCGAACATACGAGCATATAAAGGGTGTGTATAACATATTTGTAACAAAGCACGAGTTTCATTAATGATCCAAGTCTCGGTTTTACAATGATTACAAGGAAAGAACGATTACAAGAATACAAGATTTCCAAAAATAGAAATACGAACAAAGCTTTCTATAAATGGAAAGTACAAAAGAGCCGGGCGTTACAGTCTCCCCTCCTTTAGGAAATTTCGTCCCGAAATTTAGGAAGACGTAGGGAAAAGATGAGGGTACTTGGTTGATCGAGAAAACATGGATGTTGAGTGTGAGGAAACAATAAAGGAAAATAAAGTCAATGGTGATGGACTTGCCACCAGAAATTTTGACTGGAAATGACATGGATTCAAGTTTAACAAATGCAAAGCCTTACGCGAGTATAGAGGTAATAAGGTTGTTAACGAAAAAGCGTACCCTCAACGTCTTCATTGTCGTCTTGGGCTTGTTGTCGTTCTCGATTCCATAGAGGACATTGTGGGCGACGATGAGTTGTGTCTCCACACTTGTAGCAAGCGCGTACTTTGTTGACTGACTCTGTGTGTTGAAACTTTCGTTTCCTGCCTTCGCCACCACTTGCTTGGGCTTCACGGTCACTGGTAATCTGGTTGGCTATCTTGGTGGAGGTTGCAACCTATTTATCGCGAATGTGATTGTTGTTTAGGGAAGCAGCGAGGCGGTAAACAGCATCAATATTATCGAGTTTGGCTGCCTCGATGGTATCACGCATAGCAGGGGGTAATCCGTTGATGTACTTCCTTATCTTACGGTCGGTGGTCATGACGAGGTGAGGAACAATGAAGCTAAGTTGTTTGAAACGGGTAGTATAGGCTAGGTTCTCATCTCCCACTTGCTTTAGCACCCAAAATTCTTCCTCTAGCCTTTGTTACTCATGCGGAGGGCAAAACTCGTCCATCATTAGGGCCTTAACTTCTTCCCAAGTCAACGCATAGGCCAGTTCGTTCGAGCGGATGTTCCTTTCGTTCGTCCACCATTCGAGAGCTCGGGCTTGGAATACCCCAGTCGCACTACGCGTTCTGAGCTCATTGGGGCAATCACTGTTGATGAACGTGACCTCCATACTATCAAACCACTCGAGCATGGCGGTCAAACCATCATTGCCGGTGAATGGCTTGGGATTGCACGATGAAAAGTGCTTGAAGTTGAACGAAGCGGGCTTGCGTACTTCGACCTTAGAGTCGACGGAAGAGTGAGGAGTTTCGGAAGCTCGAATCTCGGTAATGACCTTTGGAACGACGCGCGCAAATTGATCGGCCATGAAAGCCATCATCTTCTTCGTAGCACGGGACTTTGACTTCTTAGACGAGTTGGAGTGACGAGAAGACATCTAAGATTCAAATGAACGAATAGGTGAGACTTGATCATAATGTTTGCTTAAGAAAATTGTTTGCATAAATTGATTCACAAAGCATAAAGTGTCACATAGCATAAAAGTTTCAAATTGGTTCACATAACATAAAGAGCTTAGACGTCTCATATAGCGTAGTCATGAGTTCCACATAGCATAGCATGAATAAATGAAAGCATTGTAAATTTAGTTTGTTCACGAGGGATTATTATTGTTTGTGATTGCGATCAACGTGCGAAATGAGTAAAACAAAATTTTGAAATGAACGAACGTTCAAGTATAAAATCACATATAAATTGAGATACATAAAAGAGCGGCTCAATAAAACATAGGATTATTTCGGGTAGAGAAACGTCGACTATTCCAAAGTGGGTCGAAAGTCCTTTCGAATTAGAGAAAACGTGCTTTGGCCTATAGGTAAGATACTCTCGTCGAGAAGCGATTAACGGTATCTTACCCTTCCGGTTACTACACATCTCTAATCGATTGAAACAATCGGGACTTTGGCGAGATTGAAAATCGAGGAATGGGACTTAATCGACGAGTTGCGGGTTTCACCCCTATCTTGACGATTTCGTACCCTAAATGTGGTTGGTACTCGTCGGGTCAAAATATAATTTCGACACTTTGACGAGGGTCCACTAGAGTTGAAATGGAAATTACCATTAAGTTGTGGATTTCACTCCTAGCTTAATGGTGGAATTTCATGCAGAAATAGTTTAAGGTAGAATGAGAGTCGTTTACCAAATTGTGGGTTTCACGCCTATTTTGGTAAAGTTGTCTCGTTTGTGTTACAAGAGTATGCAAATAGACAAAGTGTGTTCATGTTAACCTTAGGAAAGGCATATAAATTTAATCAACAAGAAGTATAGCTAGGAAGCATGCATGGTAGAGTACAAAAGTTTTAAACAACGCATAAGAGGCAAAATTCCTAAAACTATAGATTAGGGCAAAAGCATGGCAATTTTCCTAATTCCCTATAGTTATGGCTCTGATAACAATCTGTCACACCCCAACCGATGGCGGAAACATCGGGATGAGACGAAGTGTGTATAGATTGCTAGAGACTTCATAACACTATGTGACAATATTTAATTAAATTCAAATTTCATTTCAAGTGCTAAATTGTCATACAACATTTAAAAAAGAAATAACAACATTGTTCAAATTCAACATAACATCAAAAGATAAATAGATTAAAGGTGTGTATCTAGTCCACCCTAAACTTGTTTCATCATTCATCCATACTTCAATAATCAACCTGCAACATGTATTAAAATAGAGTTTCAATGCAAAAGCAATGGCGAGTATACAAGTTTGTTTACGTAGCATAATAGAATAAAAACTCAAATCCAACATGATTCATAATATGTGATTACTAGTATGCAATTTTGGCGTACAATATGATCAAACCCTAGAATACAACGCATAAAATAGCCTAATCCCAATAGTTTAGCGGGGTGGTAATGTTTAACTTAACAATACCCAATAGAATAGCGGGCGGGGCGTTAATCCTATAGCGCTATAATTGTTAAGGTGGGCGAGCAAAGTTAATGAGCATATAACGTTCCAAATCGTTCACATAGCATACAAGAATAACAAGTAAGTCACATTAGTTTCATGCTTGATCAAGGATTGAGTATGTTTAGTTTAAAAGTTGTTTGCATAATTATACATGTTGCATCCCAAAGTGTAAAGGGGAAAAAGGGATCGAGTATACTCACGGTGGTTCCAAGCTTTCCTATTTGATATCCCGCGAGTGAGTTGGTGGATGGTTTAGTTTGGAGCACCTAGTCCTTCTACACGAGGAAACATAGGTGTGTGAGTTTGGCGTTAACGGAAGATTATAAATTTGGAGTTTAACATAACATAAAGTATGATATTAAAAATAATCATCTTTAACTTATAACTCTTATATGACACTATGTAACCACTAGGGTTATATTGTATTTCATGGGTAGTACACCCATTAGAATCATATCAAGGTTTTAAAGTCTTAGATGATATTCTACTACTTTAACATATAAACACAAGTTCAACATTAAAGGTTCGAATGAGTATATATATATCTAGGTTACATAATATTTAGTCCAATAATTCATGTAGGAGGTAGAAGATTTGAATCCTCACTTAGGCACCTCGAGTTATCATGGAAGTCATGTATGGGGTAGGAAGAACAAGCTTCCGTTTAGGAACCCCTTGAATGTTCACCACTTCACTTGATGTAAAAACAACCAAGGAGGGTCACGAACTAGGATTAGTACAATAATATAAACAACCTAACTAAAGAGAAATCATCAAATCATGTGAGAATTGTATGCTTGGACAACCCAAGTTGTTCCATAATCACTCATTCATCAAGGTCTAAGCTTGACATGACTTGTGGGTTAAATACCCTAACAAAACAGAAAGTTTATGAGGTTTAATCCTCTGATTTTAAGTGTCTCAACCTTGTTTTTAAGCCCAACTAATCATTCATTTGATTATGAGCATTAGGACATAGGTTTGAGATGAGAAAACTCAAGTTTGATAAGTTTAAACAAGTTTTGAAAGAGTTTAAAACATAACAGAAAGTTTATGGACATTTTTAGGGCAATTCCAGGTCTGATTTCTCCAAGGAGAGATCAAGGAATCAAACCCTATGATTATCCAAGCAAGTAGGAAGAAGAATCAAGTGATTTGGTTGAGAAATGAGCAAGTTATACTCACTTTAGTACAAGAGTATGAATCTGCCCGAATTTCTGAAATTTGCAAGAACTTGAGAGTGATTTAGAGAAGATTAGAGAGTTGTGAAAGTGTAAAATGGCTTGGAGAAGGGTTGTATTTATAGGGGAAGAGGTTGAGTATGATTGGAGGTGTTTAGAGGTGATTGGGTGAGAAGAAAACATGGGATTTCGTGCATTTTCGCGAGCTGGTGTGTTTTCTGCCCGCCCAGACATCCTTGCGCACCGTAAGGGTTCTTGCCTGCGGTGCGCAAGCCATGGTCAGAAGCACAAAAATTTTTATTTTATGTTTTAACGAATTGCAACTTATTCCCATGTCACCTAATACGGACTTTATGATTAAATTAGTGTTCCTAGGCATATGTAACATGTTCTAAAGTATGCCCAAGTGTAAATTGAATATGATTAAGCATAAGTTTCGCATGAAATATAAATGTCACGTGTTTATTAGTTTAACATAAGTTTGCGAACATCCCGAATAAATACCAAATTGTTTCTCAATTCAAATGCTCAATCATGAATGGAATGTATATATATCACGAGTTTAAATAATTGCAAGTTTAGCACTTAGTTTCCAAGGATAATGGAAAATCAACAATTGTTTTACAAAATCGAACATACGAGCATATAAAGGGTGTGTATAACATATTTGTAACAAAGCACGAGTTTCATTAATGATCCAAGTCTCGGTTTTACAATGATTACAAGGAAAGAACGATTACAAGAATACAAGATTTCCAAAAATAGAAATACGAACAAAGCTTTCTATAAATGGAAAGTACAAAAGAGCCGGGCGTTACAGTCTCCCCTCCTTTAGGAAATTTCGTCCCGAAATTTAGGAAGACGTAGGGAAAAGATGAGGGTACTTGGTTGATCGAGAAAACATGGATGTTGAGTGTGAGGAAACAATAAAGGAAAATAAAGTCAATGGTGATGGACTTGCCACCAGAAATTTTGACTGGAAATGACATGGATTCAAGTTTAACAAATGCAAAGCCTTACGCGAGTATAGAGGTAATAAGGTTGTTAACGAAAAAGCGTACCCTCAACGTCTTCATTGTCGTCTTGGGCTTGTTGTCGTTCTCGATTCCATAGAGGACATTGTGGGCGACGATGAGTTGTGTCTCCACACTTGTAGCAAGCGCGTACTTTGTTGACTGACTCTGTGTGTTGAAACTTTCGTTTCCTGCCTTCGCCACCACTTGCTTGGGCTTCACGGTCACTGGTAATCTGGTTGGCTATCTTGGTGGAGGTTGCAACCTATTTATCGCGAATGTGATTGTTGTTTAGGGAAGCAGCGAGGCGGTAAACAGCTTCAATATTATCGAGTTTGGCTGCCTCGATGGTATCACGCATAGCAGGGGGTAATCCGTTGATGTACTTCCTTATCTTACGGTCGGTGGTCATGACGAGGTGAGGAACAATGAAGCTAAGTTGTTTGAAACGGGTAGTATAGGCTAGGTTCTCATCTCCCACTTGCTTTAGCACCCAAAATTCTTCCTCTAGCCTTTGTTACTCATGCGGAGGGCAAAACTCGTCCATCATTAGGGCCTTAACTTCTTCCCAAGTCAACGCATAGGCCAGTTCGTTCGAGCGGATGTTCCTTTCGTTCGTCCACCATTCGAGAGCTCGGGCTTGGAATACCCCAGTCGCACTACGCGTTCTGAGCTCATTGGGGCAATCACTGTTGATGAACGTGACCTCCATACTATCAAACCACTCGAGCATGGCGGTCAAACCATCATTGCCGGTGAATGGCTTGGGATTGCACGATGAAAAGTGCTTGAAGTTGAACGAAGCGGGCTTGCGTACTTCGACCTTAGAGTCGACGGAAGAGTGAGGAGTTTCGGAAGCTCGAATCTCGGTAATGACCTTTGGAACGACGCGCGCAAATTGATCGGCCATGAAAGCCATCATCTTCTTCGTAGCACGGGACTTTGACTTCTTAGACGAGTTGGAGTGACGAGAAGACATCTAAGATTCAAATGAACGAATAGGTGAGACTTGATCATAATGTTTGCTTAAGAAAATTGTTTGCATAAATTGATTCACAAAGCATAAAGTGTCACATAGCATAAAAGTTTCAAATTGGTTCACATAACATAAAGAGCTTAGACGTCTCATATAGCGTAGTCATGAGTTCCACATAGCATAGCATGAATAAATGAAAGCATTGTAAATTTAGTTTGTTCACGAGGGATTATTATTGTTTGTGATTGCGATCAACGTGCGAAATGAGTAAAACAAAATTTTGAAATGAACGAACGTTCAAGTATAAAATCACATATAAATTGAGATACATAAAAGAGCGGCTCAATAAAACATAGGATTATTTCGGGTAGAGAAACGTCGACTATTCCAAAGTGGGTCGAAAGTCCTTTCGAATTAGAGAAAACGTGCTTTGGCCTATAGGTAAGATACTCTCGTCGAGAAGCGATTAACGGTATCTTACCCTTCCGGTTACTACACATCTCTAATCGATTGAAACAATCGGGACTTTGGCGAGATTGAAAATCGAGGAATGGGACTTAATCGACGAGTTGCGGGTTTCACCCCTATCTTGACGATTTCGTACCCTAAATGTGGTTGGTACTCGTCGGGTCAAAATATAATTTCGACACTTTGACGAGGGTCCACTAGAGTTGAAATGGAAATTACCATTAAGTTGTGGATTTCACTCCTAGCTTAATGGTGGAATTTCATGCAGAAATAGTTTAAGGTAGAATGAGAGTCGTTTACCAAATTGTGGGTTTCACGCCTATTTTGGTAAAGTTGTCTCGTTTGTGTTACAAGAGTATGCAAATAGACAAAGTGTGTTCATGTTAACCTTAGGAAAGGCATATAAATTTAATCAACAAGAAGTATAGCTAGGAAGCATGCATGGTAGAGTACAAAAGTTTTAAACAACGCATAAGAGGCAAAATTCCTAAAACTATAGATTAGGGCAAAAGCATGGCAATTTTCCTAATTCCCTATAGTTATGGCTCTGATAACAATCTGTCACACCCCAACCGATGGCGGAAACATCGGGATGAGACGAAGTGTGTATAGATTGCTAGAGACTTCATAACACTATGTGACAATATTTAATTAAATTCAAATTTCATTTCAAGTGCTAAATTGTCATACAACATTTAAAAAAGAAATAACAACATTGTTCAAATTCAACATAACATCAAAAGATAAATAGATTAAAGGTGTGTATCTAGTCCACCCTAAACTTGTTTCATCATTCATCCATACTTCAATAATCAACCTGCAACATGTATTAAAATAGAGTTTCAATGCAAAAGCAATGGCGAGTATACAAGTTTGTTTACGTAGCATAATAGAATAAAAACTCAAATCCAACATGATTCATAATATGTGATTACTAGTATGCAATTTTGGCGTACAATATGATCAAACCCTAGAATACAACGCATAAAATAGCCTAATCCCAATAGTTTAGCGGGGTGGTAATGTTTAACTTAACAATACCCAATAGAATAGCGGGCGGGGCGTTAATCCTATAGCGCTATAATTGTTAAGGTGGGCGAGCAAAGTTAATGAGCATATAACGTTCCAAATCGTTCACATAGCATACAAGAATAACAAGTAAGTCACATTAGTTTCATGCTTGATCAAGGATTGAGTATGTTTAGTTTAAAAGTTGTTTGCATAATTATACATGTTGCATCCCAAAGTGTAAAGGGGAAAAAGGGATCGAGTATACTCACGGTGGTTCCAAGCTTTCCTATTTGATATCCCGCGAGTGAGTTGGTGGATGGTTTAGTTTGGAGCACCTAGTCCTTCTACACGAGGAAACATAGGTGTGTGAGTTTGGCGTTAACGGAAGATTATAAATTTGGAGTTTAACATAACATAAAGTATGATATTAAAAATAATCATCTTTAACTTATAACTCTTATATGACACTATGTAACCACTAGGGTTATATTGTATTTCATGGGTAGTACACCCATTAGAATCATATCAAGGTTTTAAAGTCTTAGATGATATTCTACTACTTTAACATATAAACACAAGTTCAACATTAAAGGTTCGAATGAGTATATATATATCTAGGTTACATAATATTTAGTCCAATAATTCATGTAGGAGGTAGAAGATTTGAATCCTCACTTAGGCACCTCGAGTTATCATGGAAGTCATGTATGGGGTAGGAAGAACAAGCTTCCGTTTAGGAACCCCTTGAATGTTCACCACTTCACTTGATGTAAAAACAACCAAGGAGGGTCACGAACTAGGATTAGTACAATAATATAAACAACCTAACTAAAGAGAAATCATCAAATCATGTGAGAATTGTATGCTTGGACAACCCAAGTTGTTCCATAATCACTCATTCATCAAGGTCTAAGCTTGACATGACTTGTGGGTTAAATACCCTAACAAAACAGAAAGTTTATGAGGTTTAATCCTCTGATTTTAAGTGTCTCAACCTTGTTTTTAAGCCCAACTAATCATTCATTTGATTATGAGCATTAGGACATAGGTTTGAGATGAGAAAACTCAAGTTTGATAAGTTTAAACAAGTTTTGAAAGAGTTTAAAACATAACAGAAAGTTTATGGACATTTTTAGGGCAATTCCAGGTCTGATTTCTCCAAGGAGAGATCAAGGAATCAAACCCTATGATTATCCAAGCAAGTAGGAAGAAGAATCAAGTGATTTGGTTGAGAAATGAGCAAGTTATACTCACTTTAGTACAAGAGTATGAATCTGCCCGAATTTCTGAAATTTGCAAGAACTTGAGAGTGATTTAGAGAAGATTAGAGAGTTGTGAAAGTGTAAAATGGCTTGGAGAAGGGTTGTATTTATAGGGGAAGAGGTTGAGTATGATTGGAGGTGTTTAGAGGTGATTGGGTGAGAAGAAAACATGGGATTTCGTGCATTTTCGCGAGCTGGTGTGTTTTCTGCCCGCCCAGACATCCTTGCGCACCGTAAGGGTTCTTGCCTGCGGTGCGCAAGCCATGGTCAGAAGCACAAAAATTTTTATTTTATGTTTTAACGAATTGCAACTTATTCCCATGTCACCTAATACGGACTTTATGATTAAATTAGTGTTCCTAGGCATATGTAACATGTTCTAAAGTATGCCCAAGTGTAAATTGAATATGATTAAGCATAAGTTTCGCATGAAATATAAATGTCACGTGTTTATTAGTTTAACATAAGTTTGCGAACATCCCGAATAAATACCAAATTGTTTCTCAATTCAAATGCTCAATCATGAATGGAATGTATATATATCACGAGTTTAAATAATTGCAAGTTTAGCACTTAGTTTCCAAGGATAATGGAAAATCAACAATTGTTTTACAAAATCGAACATACGAGCATATAAAGGGTGTGTATAACATATTTGTAACAAAGCACGAGTTTCATTAATGATCCAAGTCTCGGTTTTACAATGATTACAAGGAAAGAACGATTACAAGAATACAAGATTTCCAAAAATAGAAATACGAACAAAGCTTTCTATAAATGGAAAGTACAAAAGAGCCGGGCGTTACAGTCTCCCCTCCTTTAGGAAATTTCGTCCCGAAATTTAGGAAGACGTAGGGAAAAGATGAGGGTACTTGGTTGATCGAGAAAACATGGATGTTGAGTGTGAGGAAACAATAAAGGAAAATAAAGTCAATGGTGATGGACTTGCCACCAGAAATTTTGACTGGAAATGACATGGATTCAAGTTTAACAAATGCAAAGCCTTACGCGAGTATAGAGGTAATAAGGTTGTTAACGAAAAAGCGTACCCTCAACGTCTTCATTGTCGTCTTGGGCTTGTTGTCGTTCTCGATTCCATAGAGGACATTGTGGGCGACGATGAGTTGTGTCTCCACACTTGTAGCAAGCGCGTACTTTGTTGACTGACTCTGTGTGTTGAAACTTTCGTTTCCTGCCTTCGCCACCACTTGCTTGGGCTTCACGGTCACTGGTAATCTGGTTGGCTATCTTGGTGGAGGTTGCAACCTATTTATCGCGAATGTGATTGTTGTTTAGGGAAGCAGCGAGGCGGTAAACAGCTTCAATATTATCGAGTTTGGCTGCCTCGATGGTATCACGCATAGCAGGGGGTAATCCGTTGATGTACTTCCTTATCTTACGGTCGGTGGTCATGACGAGGTGAGGAACAATGAAGCTAAGTTGTTTGAAACGGGTAGTATAGGCTAGGTTCTCATCTCCCACTTGCTTTAGCACCCAAAATTCTTCCTCTAGCCTTTGTTACTCATGCGGAGGGCAAAACTCGTCCATCATTAGGGCCTTAACTTCTTCCCAAGTCAACGCATAGGCCAGTTCGTTCGAGCGGATGTTCCTTTCGTTCGTCCACCATTCGAGAGCTCGGGCTTGGAATACCCCAGTCGCACTACGCGTTCTGAGCTCATTGGGGCAATCACTGTTGATGAACGTGACCTCCATACTATCAAACCACTCGAGCATGGCGGTCAAACCATCATTGCCGGTGAATGGCTTGGGATTGCACGATGAAAAGTGCTTGAAGTTGAACGAAGCGGGCTTGCGTACTTCGACCTTAGAGTCGACGGAAGAGTGAGGAGTTTCGGAAGCTCGAATCTCGGTAATGACCTTTGGAACGACGCGCGCAAATTGATCGGCCATGAAAGCCATCATCTTCTTCGTAGCACGGGACTTTGACTTCTTAGACGAGTTGGAGTGACGAGAAGACATCTAAGATTCAAATGAACGAATAGGTGAGACTTGATCATAATGTTTGCTTAAGAAAATTGTTTGCATAAATTGATTCACAAAGCATAAAGTGTCACATAGCATAAAAGTTTCAAATTGGTTCACATAACATAAAGAGCTTAGACGTCTCATATAGCGTAGTCATGAGTTCCACATAGCATAGCATGAATAAATGAAAGCATTGTAAATTTAGTTTGTTCACGAGGGATTATTATTGTTTGTGATTGCGATCAACGTGCGAAATGAGTAAAACAAAATTTTGAAATGAACGAACGTTCAAGTATAAAATCACATATAAATTGAGATACATAAAAGAGCGGCTCAATAAAACATAGGATTATTTCGGGTAGAGAAACGTCGACTATTCCAAAGTGGGTCGAAAGTCCTTTCGAATTAGAGAAAACGTGCTTTGGCCTATAGGTAAGATACTCTCGTCGAGAAGCGATTAACGGTATCTTACCCTTCCGGTTACTACACATCTCTAATCGATTGAAACAATCGGGACTTTGGCGAGATTGAAAATCGAGGAATGGGACTTAATCGACGAGTTGCGGGTTTCACCCCTATCTTGACGATTTCGTACCCTAAATGTGGTTGGTACTCGTCGGGTCAAAATATAATTTCGACACTTTGACGAGGGTCCACTAGAGTTGAAATGGAAATTACCATTAAGTTGTGGATTTCACTCCTAGCTTAATGGTGGAATTTCATGCAGAAATAGTTTAAGGTAGAATGAGAGTCGTTTACCAAATTGTGGGTTTCACGCCTATTTTGGTAAAGTTGTCTCGTTTGTGTTACAAGAGTATGCAAATAGACAAAGTGTGTTCATGTTAACCTTAGGAAAGGCATATAAATTTAATCAACAAGAAGTATAGCTAGGAAGCATGCATGGTAGAGTACAAAAGTTTTAAACAACGCATAAGAGGCAAAATTCCTAAAACTATAGATTAGGGCAAAAGCATGGCAATTTTCCTAATTCCCTATAGTTATGGCTCTGATAACAATCTGTCACACCCCAACCGATGGCGGAAACATCGGGATGAGACGAAGTGTGTATAGATTGCTAGAGACTTCATAACACTATGTGACAATATTTAATTAAATTCAAATTTCATTTCAAGTGCTAAATTGTCATACAACATTTAAAAAAGAAATAACAACATTGTTCAAATTCAACATAACATCAAAAGATAAATAGATTAAAGGTGTGTATCTAGTCCACCCTAAACTTGTTTCATCATTCATCCATACTTCAATAATCAACCTGCAACATGTATTAAAATAGAGTTTCAATGCAAAAGCAATGGCGAGTATACAAGTTTGTTTACGTAGCATAATAGAATAAAAACTCAAATCCAACATGATTCATAATATGTGATTACTAGTATGCAATTTTGGCGTACAATATGATCAAACCCTAGAATACAACGCATAAAATAGCCTAATCCCAATAGTTTAGCGGGGTGGTAATGTTTAACTTAACAATACCCAATAGAATAGCGGGCGGGGCGTTAATCCTATAGCGCTATAATTGTTAAGGTGGGCGAGCAAAGTTAATGAGCATATAACGTTCCAAATCGTTCACATAGCATACAAGAATAACAAGTAAGTCACATTAGTTTCATGCTTGATCAAGGATTGAGTATGTTTAGTTTAAAAGTTGTTTGCATAATTATACATGTTGCATCCCAAAGTGTAAAGGGGAAAAAGGGATCGAGTATACTCACGGTGGTTCCAAGCTTTCCTATTTGATATCCCGCGAGTGAGTTGGTGGATGGTTTAGTTTGGAGCACCTAGTCCTTCTACACGAGGAAACATAGGTGTGTGAGTTTGGCGTTAACGGAAGATTATAAATTTGGAGTTTAACATAACATAAAGTATGATATTAAAAATAATCATCTTTAACTTATAACTCTTATATGACACTATGTAACCACTAGGGTTATATTGTATTTCATGGGTAGTACACCCATTAGAATCATATCAAGGTTTTAAAGTCTTAGATGATATTCTACTACTTTAACATATAAACACAAGTTCAACATTAAAGGTTCGAATGAGTATATATATATCTAGGTTACATAATATTTAGTCCAATAATTCATGTAGGAGGTAGAAGATTTGAATCCTCACTTAGGCACCTCGAGTTATCATGGAAGTCATGTATGGGGTAGGAAGAACAAGCTTCCGTTTAGGAACCCCTTGAATGTTCACCACTTCACTTGATGTAAAAACAACCAAGGAGGGTCACGAACTAGGATTAGTACAATAATATAAACAACCTAACTAAAGAGAAATCATCAAATCATGTGAGAATTGTATGCTTGGACAACCCAAGTTGTTCCATAATCACTCATTCATCAAGGTCTAAGCTTGACATGACTTGTGGGTTAAATACCCTAACAAAACAGAAAGTTTATGAGGTTTAATCCTCTGATTTTAAGTGTCTCAACCTTGTTTTTAAGCCCAACTAATCATTCATTTGATTATGAGCATTAGGACATAGGTTTGAGATTAGAAAACTCAAGTTTGATAAGTTTAAACAAGTTTTGAAAGAGTTTAAAACATAACAGAAAGTTTATGGACATTTTTAGGGCAATTCCAGGTCCGATTTCTCCAAGGAGAGATCAAGGAATCAAACCCTATGATTATCCAAGCAAGTAGGAAGAAGAATCAAGTGATTTGGTTGAGAAATGAGCAAGTTATACTCACTTTAGTACAAGAGTATGAATCTGCACGAATTTCTGAAATTTGCAAGAACTTGAGAGTGATTTAGAGAAGATTAGAGAGTTGTGAAAGTGTAAAATGGCTTGGAGAAGGGTTGTATTTATAGGGGAAGAGGTTGAGTATGATTAGAGGTGTTTAGAGGTGATTGGGTGAGAAGAAAACATGGGATTTCGTGCATTTTCGCGAGCTGGTGTGTTTTCTGCCCACCCAGACATCCTTGCGCACCGTAAGGGTTCTTGCCTGCGGTGCGCAAGCCATGGTCAGAAGCACAAAAATTTTTATTTTATGCTTTAACGAATTGCAACTTATTCCCATGTCACCTAATACGGACTTTATGATTAAATTAGTGTTCCTAGGCATATGTAACATGTTCTAAAGTATGCCCAAGTGTAAATTGAATATGATTAAGCATAAGTTTCGCATGAAATATAAATGTCACGTGTTTATTAGTTTAACATAAGTTTGCGAACATCCCGAATAAATACCAAATTGTTTCTCAATTCAAATGCTCAATCATGAATGGAATGTATATATATCACGAGTTTAAATAATTGCAAGTTTAGCACTTAGTTTCCAAGGATAATGGAAAATCAACAATTGTTTTACAAAATCGAACATACGAGCATATAAAGAGTGTGTATAACATATTTGTAACAAAGCACGAGTTTCATTAATGATCAAAGTCTTGGTTTTACAATGATTACAAGGAAAGAACGATTACAAGAATACAAGATTTCCAAAAATAGAAATACGAACAAAGCTTTCTATAAATGGAAAGTACAAAAGAGTCGGGCGTTACATGTACCACCATCCTGACCACAGCAGAGGGGACCAAGAGGATATTCCCCTTGGTCGGACAGCTGGCGCCCAATAGCAGCTGGCAAGGTTGCTCCTCCCTCTTTCACCATCCGGCTATAAATAGGACCCTTCATCATTCAGGTTATTCCATTCTATTCTCCATTCTTTCACTCACGACACACACTGTTTTCTTCCTCAGAGCAGTACTTATTCTCACGCCGAAGCCCGGTTAAGGGGGAAACCCCCATATTCCCCTCTTAACGAGCTAACGGTGTTGCTGTTTTGCAGGACCTTAGTCATTTGGCGAGTAGAGAAGGAGATTGAACCCACATAAGAGACAATCCAGCTAGTTAACCATCGGTGTTAACCAGTGTTTCATCATTGGCGCCCACCGTGGGGCTCGAACCCACGACCACAATAAAGTTTTTTTAAAAGTTATATGGTTTAAGAGCATTCACAATGGATCATTTATATTGAGTGACTGAGTGTATTAGTTATATTATAAGGAATGGTTATGAGTGATTTTGAGTGGTTGTGAGTGGAAGAGAGAGAAAATATTACTGTTCATTTGTAAATATACGGAAAACACTGTTCACCCCTTATGAATTTTTGAATATTTTTTAAAATGGTTATGAGTGGAGGAGTGAAAAAAGATAATGATAAAGATATAAAATAATATTATTTAATTGAAAAAGAGAAAAAAAAATAGTGGGTTATAGTGTAATTATGTGGTTTTCGTACAAGATTGAAGTGAGTAGAGCCAAGTTATTTTTTTATTCAATAAAAGGGTTTTGTGTTGCAATCAATGGCATAAAACAAAAGAAAGAGTAAACTTTCATTTTGCTCCCTGTGGTTTGGTCTTTTTGATGGTTTTGCCCCCAATCATTTAAAAATAGCCATTTTACTCTCTAATGTTTTCATTTTATTTCCAGTTTGCTCCATGACCCTAACTCCATCGAAAATGTTTGTTATTTAGAAGGTGTTTTAGTAAATTTACAAATAAAAGTGAGGGTATTTTGATAATTTTACAACTAAAATATAATATAAAGATATAATATATAAATACATACACACTCTCTTCCTTCTCATCTCTCTCTCTCTCTCTCTTCTCCCTCACCAACCAGCACCACCCCTCACACTTACCATCTGAGCTTCCAATGGACTCCACCATCACCACTCACCATCATCATACTAGTCTAAAAATTCTCCAGAGATGGAGTCCTTGGCTCGAAACCCTAGGCGACCGTCAATGTCGAAACCCTAGGCGACCGTCACCGTCGAAATAATGATGGGTGTCGTCACCGTCGAAACAATGATGGTTGCCGTCACCGTCGAAACAGAGATGGTTGTCGTCACCAGTGGCCTGCTTTCATTACTCTCATCTCCTGTCACCTTTCTCTCTCTCCAGACTTCCTCTCTCATCTAATTTGTTCTCAATCCGTGTTCCCCCTTTCTTTCTCCTATTAAACGTAGATGCATTATATGTATAGTTTCCTGCTTATATGTATATATCTGTATTGTATGAGTTCTTGATATTTTTTGAAATTTGGGGATTTTGATGATACAAGTTGGGGTTTGATTCTTAGGGTTTTGTTTTGATAGATGAAAGTCATATATATATATATATATATATATATATATATATATATATATATATATATATATATATATAGAGAGAGAGAGAGAGAGAGAGAGAGAGCAGGTGGACTAGGTTGGGGTGGTGATGACGGTGGAGATAGTTGGTGGGGGTGGTGATGGCAGTGGAGGTGGTGGGTGGTGGTGGAGGAGGAGGAGAAGGTGGAGATAGAGGGTTTGGGGAAGTGATGACGGTTTAAAAAGAACTTTAGTTGTAGAGTATGGTGGTGATGGCAGGTGGTGGACTGGTGGCGGCTGGATGGTGGTGGTGGTATGTGTGTATATATTAATATATAATTAAATGTTTTATATTTTTATATTCTCTTTAATATCAATTAAAACAAATAAACAAATTTAATTACTCTATAAGTGCATCATAATTATCCTATTAGTTCATAATAAAACATAAGACACACAATTACTCAATAAGTTCATCAAACAACATATAATTCAAAATTACTCTACAAGTGCATCATAATTACTCTACTAGTTCATAAAATAAAAAAATGAAAACATAACAAACACGATAACTCTCCAAGTTCATCAAACAACATAAAATTCAAAATTACTCTACTTGTACATCATATTTACTCTACTACTTCATACAAATAAACATAAGATGCACAATTACTCTACAAGTTCATCAAACAAAATAAAATTCAAAAATTAATTTGCATGTGCATCATAATTACTCTACTAGTTTATAAAGACACAATTATTCTATAAGTTCATAAAAAAAAAAAAAAGATATCACTAACATTTACTTTACTAGTTTAACTATAAGGGTAATTACAAAGCACTAAAATTTTTTTAAACCCTAGATATCTAATTTATACACTATAGAACAAATTACGCTACAATAAAATTGAAATTACCTTCATTAGACATAATTTAGGTTGAATCTTGTTTGATTTCGATGATTTTAGAACTTGAATAGAAGAATTTTAGGTTTGCTTACTTTTGAAACTGAATCGGATTGGGTTTTAAGGTAGAAAACTGAATTGTTGATTGATTTGTCAATAATTACAATTTTACCACCGCCTAAAATTTGAAATTCCTTCCGTTCGCACATCTTGTACAATAAAGTTATTTATACAAGAACTAACCTCTTAAAAAGATACACAGATATAAATATAAATTATTCCAACATAATCACAATGCTAACACGATCAAAAACATCTCACAATCAAGATCAACCACTAGTTGTCAATTTAAAGATTTTTCATTTAAAAAATAAAAAATAAAAAAAGTAAAAAATAAATTATTTTCCCACATCTTATGCACAAAATATTCTATCTAAATGTTTATTATTTATATTCATGGACTATAACTTAATACTATTAACCATAGAAAAGAACACTTGTTTTTCCTTGCAAAGGTAGACAAGCTCATGATTTGGCCCACCATACCCATGACCTCTAGAACGAGTAACATCCTCACATTCCATGCCTATACATAACAATAACATAAAAGAATTAACTTTTGGGGACTTGTAGAAGGGGGCTATAAATCTATACTCTCTTATCTCATCACTACCTTCAAACTGTTTCAAATCAATGAACACATAATCAACAGCGTCTTTCGAACATGACATCTTCAACCACAACTTACTCTCAAGCGGTGTGTTATGTAGCTTTATATTCAACGGTATTCCAACTGGTAGTCCCGCCACGAAAGGAAAGGGTTTTAGCCAATCATTGTCCTGGATTTCCACTTCCGCCCTCGTGTGTCTCAAGTCTCGAGATAATACAAGTTGCTTTAACGTGAATAACTCGAGTGGCTTGTGGAAACGATATATGTCACTCTCGTCTTTCTGCAGTGTGTTCTTTAGTTCGGTTAAGAATCTAGAAGGTTCCGTTGATGCTTCTTTGTAATTTAGCAATTTCTTCAGAGCAAGCTCATGAATTCGGGGATCATAAGTTGATAATCTGAGTGTACTGACGACGAGTGTCAACTCCTCAATGTGCAACTCCTCTTCTTTACTCAACCCGATGAACCGATATCTTAAACCTCTGAGTTTTGTCTCTAGTTTTTGTAAAACATATCCCAATTCCCCGGCCTCATTATATATAAAGTCAGATGGGCGCATAACGTGCCACCATGCTTTGGAAAGTAGTTTCACGACATGAAGATATTGTAAAGTGAACGTTAAAACAGAGGAGGATTGACGTGAATCCGTAATATGGGTTGTTAGCTCTTCCTTCCAACACCTGTGTATATTACATATCGAAGAAAATTATAAACCAATAATGGTCGGGTTGGTAACGTTAATGTATAAACTAACCTCAGAGCTGCAAGCAATTCACTCGTGCATCCGAGCTTTAACATAGGCTGCCATATTTCTGCAATATTAGAAAGAACAAGTTTTACAACTTTATATGCTTCATCATGTGGTTGAAGCGGGTCAGCCGCATGAGAAACCGATATTCGACAGTTCTCCATTGTCAAGTCATCTTCGACCTCTACAGGGTGGGGTCCAGTTGATGTACTACAATGTGACAAATAAGACAAAAGTGTGGCCTGGTCCATTACTTCCATTAATCCATTAGAAATTCTTCCGAGCATTGTAACCGCGTAAGAAAATATTGTTGACGGTATGATGTTCGAATGCTGCTGCTTTTCATGGGAGAGTGGAGCAGAGATGGCTAATGTGAGCATTGCAGCGGTTTTTGAGCTGTTAAAGTCCCAATTGCTTGCGGTAGAAGGTTCCATCTAAAGACATGTTTCGAGAATAAAAAGTATAAGATCTAAGAAAGAAAACTTAAAACACAAGTATAAAATAAGAAAAAAGTACACGGATGGTCCCTGTGATTTACCAAAATTTTGGATTTGGTTCCTAACTTTCCAAAAGTACAAGGATAGTCCTTGTGGTTTGCAATTGGTAATGCATTAAGTCCCCAACCAACAAATCTAAAGGTTTTAGCAGGTCCAAATGAGGGACTAAAAGTGTTACAAAGTGCAAACCACAATGACCATCTGTGTACTTTTGGAACACTAGGGACCAAATTCAAAATTTTGGTAAACCACAAAGACCTTCCGTGTACTTCACTCTAATAAATAAACACGATTAAAATTATCCAACCTCTAAAAAGGTTTCCTCAGTTATGCTGACCGCAAAACTTCTGTGATTTCGACCAATTTCAAATACGACAGAGAGAACATCCGGTTCATCCTGAAACAACGAGAATCAAAACCTCGATTAACAACAAAAACATCCTTAATTTTTGTAAAACTAATTAAGATGAAAAGAAAAACAAACTTACGTGTGGATAAATTTCGAGACTGTGTATTAGGCTGTCAACGGCTAATTTAAACATAGGCATGTTATCAAACTTGGTTAACCGAAGAACTTTTCTTGATGTAAATCTTACCGGTGAGTTCATGTCAACTAGAGTTCCAAGAAACTGCATATTAGAACGAAAAACAATTTTTAAAAATAGTTAGAGTACCAGATATATGGGTTATTCTATAGAGACTCTTATTTGTAAGAAGTGTAAGAATGATTTATAGAGTGACAAGTGTCTAATAACCTAAAAAAGTGTCTAATAACCTAAAACCTAAACCCACTACACCACCACCCAAAACCTAAACACCCACCCCCCTCCCCAAGAAAAAACCTAACCCCCCCTCCCCCCACACCTCCTCTCAACAAAAAAAAAAAAAAAATTTTGGGTGGGTGATAGGGAGGGGGGGTGGTTTAGGTTTTTGGGTGGTGGTGGATGTTTGGGTTTTTTTTTTTTGTGTAGTGGGTTTTTTTTATAAGCCTTTGTACCCTTCTTACAATAAGGAGCCTTTGTATTTGATCCTAATCCCCAAATATATATTTACAAAACCTATATTATTCCGAGGTTCCAATAAAATCTTACTCTTTCTAATCAAAATTAGAGTAAAGTACACGCATGGTCCATGTGATTTACTAAGATTTTGGATTTGGTCCCTAGCTTTCCAAAGGTACAAAGATGGTCCCTGTGGTTTGCACTTCGTAACGCATTTAGTCCCAACTTTTCCCAAAAGTACATGTTAGGTCCCTGTGGTTTGCATTTTGTCACACATTTAGTCCCTAACTTGGATATGCTAAAACCTTTAGATTTGTTAGTTGGGGACTAAATGTGTTACAAAGTGCAAACCACAAGGACCATTCATGTACTTTTGGCAAACTAGGGACCAAATCCAAATTTTTAGTAAACCACAGGGACCATCCATGTACTTTACTCTAAAAATTAATTAAGAGATTTTATGCATTATAAATACATTGAGGGCGACTTTCAAGTTTCAACCCATTTGACCAGTTGCTTTTAAAACTAACTTCTTTTATTTGACCTGTTTAGCCTATTAACGATGCACATAACCCGAATCAACTCATTCATAACTAAACATGTTGAATTGTCAATTCTACAAAGAATTCTCATAGAACTGCAATCTATGATGCACGGAAACGCCACTGAGGTGCCGTCTCCCGTACCGGGGACGGCTAGGGGACGGAAACGGCACGGGGACGGCCGGGAAACGTCCCCGGCAAGGCGGAAACGGCCTGGAAACGTGCTGCAGAAGGGGACGGGGTTTGGGGACGTGCAGGAAACGTTTCCGTCAAGTTTCCGTTTATTTTTTTCGGTTTTAAACCACAAGAGAAGTATAAAAGTGAAAGATAGATGAGAAGATATATAAAATCACGGTGGAATGTTTTTGTTTCCGGGCGAGAGCTCTGGTTAACAGAGAGAAGAAGATGATGATATACTTTTTTTAATTATATATTTATCTTTGATATTTTAAAAAGGAAAGTACAACGGCACAACACACGAAAGCTTCTGACAAATATTTCTAGTCAAAGCACATGTATATATTTTATGGTTTATTTCTAAATATATATTTTGTAATAATTTTTTTATTTAAGTTTTTGTTGCTTACTTTTTTTTATTAGGTTATAATTTATTTTGTTAATGTTTATTATTTAATATCTTTTATTCTATTTTTAACATATATATATACATATATATCTTAGAATTTGTTTTTAACAAGATATTAGGAAGATATGGGATTTTTGAGCTTTACATCAATATATAACTACTTTGGGGTTTTGTGTTACATTATCTTTGATATATATTTATTTTTTTGTATGTTTTTATTCCCGTACCCGTCCCGTCCCCGCTTCTTGAATTTTTTAGTTTTGCCGTTTCCCGTACCCGTCCCCGTACCCTGTTCCCGTACCCGTACCCGTCCCCGTCCCCGTCCCCGTCCCAGTGCATCATAGACTGCAATTTTTGGCTGAAACGTTTTTTTTTTCAAAATAAAATGCAGATTCTATCAAACAGACAAACACAGTCGAAAAACTAAGCGAAAATTTACCATGTGCATGTGCATTTCTTGCACTTTTAGGTTGCCAAAAACTGCCATGTGATGCATGGTTTCCAGAGCTTGCAATCGAACGACAGTTGAATCATCATTCAACACATCCATCAATAAACCTACAACTTTTTCAGCTAAATCAGCAGAAACAATGGCAGCCATCCTCAAAGAATAGCATGCAGAACTCCTTACCTTCATGTAAAAAAGACGTGCATTAGACTATTTAAACATTAATCAACTTTTTTATAAAAGCCTTTAGGAGGTTTTATGCATTAGAAAAAAATATATATATTAATAACAATTGCAGTGCATGAGAAATACCTGATAAAACTCATCCTCCAACCCATGTAAAAAAGCTCCAGCAGCACTTAATGCTCGTGATCGGAAAAGTTTTCCTGAGAGTTGACCAGGAAATTTAACTTCATCTAAGACTTTCTTAGAGAGAGTTTGCATAAGAAGATACTGAGATACCATTCCAGCTTTCCCCAGCGCATTAAACGCTTCTACTCTGACGTTCATACTCATGTCCCTCACCATTGAACAGAGCTGCAAATATATTCAATTTAACTGATGATTGTAAAATCAAAATTTGATAAGATACACTAGATAGTTAAAGAAACATTTGTTATAGGTGCAAAAAATGAGTTTCTGACTGGAATTTGATTGAACTCGTGCGTACCCGCACGTACCCTTTAACCTTCGTTTTTAATTATTAAAAAAAAAAAAAAAAAAAAAAAAAACCTTAACAGTCGCTAACTTCGCTATTGATCGCTAAGACCCATATAGCGACACTTGGTCGCATGGCTACATAGCGCGCTATAGCCGCTATTAACAACTATGCTTAGTACTATAAGTAGCTAATGTCGTAGACTCGTAGGAAGTAATACACAAATACTAGTAGTGTGGTATCTTTCTTGTACTAACTCTAGAACATCTTGGAATTTTTCAAGATAAGGTGTTCTCATATTTTTAATCTAATCCAATGCTACGATATTTCGCCAAAATGTATAAAAATATGACATTTGAAACAAATACCTGTACATACAATGCATCTGACAAGTCGCTTTTGCTTTTATCATCACTAGTTGCCACAAGAAGTTTCCCCCATTCGCTTACCTGCAATACCACAACAATTTTCAACACACTTGAACACCGTTTACCTGCTGTTTGTTTGTAACTTGCTGTTTTCGCATTTTATATATGTATAAAGGCTAAAACACCAGTTAACATTCCATAGTTGTCAATAGCGAGCGTAGTGATCGCTATAGCGCGCTACGTAGCGTATAAGTCTAGGCTCGCTATTAGGGTTGTAGCGATAATAGAGACAGTTTTTTTTTTTACTATAATATAAATAGCAATTAAATGTAGCTATAAAATAGCTAGATTTTAGGTTTTTTGTTATATATACATGTAAAATAGCATATATACCAGGGTAATTTGATATAACATACATATAAATTTTTTAAAATTTTCTTCTAGCGTATCGCTATTTATAAAATAGCCGCTCGCTAGTTATCACTATTTGCTATGTAGCATATAGGTACCTTATCGCTATCTGTCACTATTCACCATTAACAACTATGTAACAGTCTATCGGACAATGAAACCCGTAGTGATAATTCCAATCCCATATCGATTGTAAAATGTGTCCCATACCCGTCACGTATTGGGCATACATGCAGGTGTGGGGTACACCGGTTAGTTTGTTAAAAAAATACTCGTTCGCATTTTCAAGTACATTACTTTTTCTTACCATTCTAATTATTATAGAAATGTATAAGTTTAACTAACAAATTATTATATATCAAATTGAATAAACAGAAATAATCCATTACCATACGAACAGATGAACATCTAACACAGTCATCCGTATCAGCCAACAACTCAACACCACGTAAATAACATCCTTCAATCATCCCTCGATCTTCAACCACAATTCGATTACATAAACCAATCAAACCATCCAACGCAGCTCTCCTCACATACGGATACGGATCCTGCGTAAACCCTAAAAACACCGTCAGCAGAATCGACGGCCTGACGTCATATCTCTCCGCATCCAGTAACAGCCTGTGCCTCACCGGCACCGACGAACCAAAGCATAACGACAGAAACAGTCCCTCCGCCGAAACCATATCGGAATAATCCGACGCCGGAGGTAAAGAAACAAGTGTGGAGAGCGCGAGTGTGACGGCGCGTGGGGGAACGGCGGCGGGGCGGGTGAGGAGGGAGTGGAGGAGGGTGGTGATGGTGGGGGAGAAATGGGGGTGGGTGAGGGAGATTTGGGAGAGGAGAGTGGTGAGATGGTGGAGGGGGAGATGGGGGTTTGATGTTAGGGTTTGGATGATGGAGGAGATGGATTGATTGGTGGTTGAGGGGTTTGTGATTAGAGATCTGGCTATGCACAAGGGTTTTAGAGAGGGTTTTGAGTGGTTTTCAAGGGTTTGGGTGAAACTGGAGAGAAGGTTTTGCTCCATGGAGGTTGAGGACGAACAAGGTACGGAGTGGACTGTGGAAGGGTTTTAGGGGGTGCTTTCGTTTTAACAAAATTTTGTTATTTTTTAAACTTAATAATAATAATAATAATAATTACTTTTATTTGTGGGGTGATGATCAAATAATAAGTTTAATCTCGGTAGGAATGATAGAAAGTAATCTTAACCATCCACGTGGCAAAATAGAAACACAAGCGGGAAGGGTATTTTGGTCCAACCTCTAACAACCACCTAACACCCTCCCTCTTGCACACCAATATTTTCCCTAATCTAAAACCCATCTCCCCACCACTTCACTACTCCACCGCCACCACCTACGCCACCACTCTCACCTCCTCCTCGCCGTCGGTGACCGTCAAACCGCCTCCTCGATCTTCGCACAAATCGTCTGAATCCGAATCATCGACGCAAATCATGCCAGCGTTATCTGCGACAACGGTAGAACCGTTTCACGGGCACGACTGCCTCTGAATCTCATCGGAGAACTGAAATGACGTTGGAGGATATTTGAAGTTAGTGGCGAACTCTGT
This sequence comes from Helianthus tuberosus, assembly GCA_030545235.1. Lineage (NCBI taxonomy): Eukaryota > Viridiplantae > Streptophyta > Magnoliopsida > Asterales > Asteraceae > Helianthus > Helianthus tuberosus. The sequence continues at coordinate 125,821,714 of CM060352.1, forward strand.
AGTTAGAGAATATCCAGAGAGTTTGAATGGGTAGTTTGCATTTTGAAGAGGTTTAGGAGATGAATGGTGATGAAGGTAAATGGTGGATGAAATTATGGATGATGAAATTGTTGGCAGGTGAGCGAATTAAGATGGTGATGATGAGAGAAGATAATGATGATAAGAGAAGAATTTTTATTGCGTTTTACGTATTTTATTGCGTTTTGTGATGTGGGCTTTTTTTTAGAAACTGAAATGAATATAATATGATTTGGGTTTCTTTTGGGAACTCAAATGAATATAATGAAAAGCATTGCGTTTTACATCTGTTGCTGTATTTTATGTTTTGGGTTTTCGAAAAGTAAAATGAAATTATATTTTTATTGTTTTCAGTCTATTGCGTTTTAGAAAAAAAAAAACATTTTTAAGTGTTTTCTGGCCATTGCGTTTTAGAAATAACACATTTCTTTGTATTTTTAGTCCATTGCGTTTTAGGTAAAACACATTTTTATGTGTTTTCAGTCCATTGTGTTTTAGAAAAAAAAACATTTTAAGTGTTCTCTGACCATTGCGTTTTAGAAATAAGACATTTCTTTGTGTTTTTTGTGCATTGCGTTTTAGGTAAAACACATTTTTTATGTGTTTTCATTCCATTGCGTTTTAGAAAGTACACTTTCTTTTATGTTTTTAGGCTATTGCGTTTTAGAAATTATACATTTCTTTGTGTTTTCTGCCCATTGCGTTTTACAAATAAGACATTTCTTTGTGTTTTTTATGCACTGCGTTTTAAAAAAAAGTCATTTTTTACGTTTTTTTTCCATTGCGTTTTACGCAACTGGGTTTTTTTCCATTGTGTTTTACGCAACTAGGTTTTCGAAAAAAAATTCGAAAATATAGCAATAGTATACTCGTTTTAAAGATAAAAAAGGCTCGTTTTTTTATGCAATTTTTATAAAAAAAAATAATGTCGTATGAAATAGTTATTAACGTTTAAAAAATGAGGGGAATTGGAGGGGAGAGAAACTATTGCCTTGGATTGACTAGAATTGTCACACCCCCAAAATACCACTTGCGGAAAACACCGCGGGCGTGTGACGTACCAGGATCTTAGCCACCAATCACATTTAACTCATAAATATATTTAAATAAAGCTTTCATTCATTAACATAAAGTATTACAAAACGTTACATATAATTCATTGTACACAACGGAAGCATAACTCATTTGTTAAGTGTTTCATAAACCACGCGTACGTAAACCATTAGATTTGTGTTGCGATTCCATGTATCTCGACCCATGACCACTCCAGCCTTCTAGAAAGCAAGTTCCAAACGATATAACACTATGGACCTGCAAGCATGCAGACAAGTGTGTCAGACGACGCTGGTGAGTTCAAAGTTTGTTAACACGTTTTAGTTACTAGTTTCCAGTTTAAAACATTTCAATGATTCGTTGTTAATCACACGCTTACCGCCGATGGCTCCAGATTATTTGCCTTGTCCTTCAATGCCTCTATCATAGCAATGTTCAAGAATGGGGTCATTAGTTCACTCCCGTCCTCCCCGGTACGGTGTGAGGGTGCCAAACCTAAATAGCACTATTAACTAATACCTCGTTGCCTCCCCGACAACAATCGGTAGAAGGGACTTGAGTGATAGATATACGTGTATTAACCAACAACCCAGGTTTAACATTCCAGTCAAACCCATTTACCCGACATTCCTCCCCGGAACGTTTACCAGATGTCCCTCCCCGGGACGCATGCTTGGAAAAAGAGCAGTGAACTCACCTTAGATTGCTCGGTATGTTACATCACATTACCCGTACCAAGTTGGTCAACCATACCCTACCGTGGTTACCAAGAACAGTCAGTTTCACAATCACGTATCACATAGCAAACATTTAGATTTCATGCACGCTTATAACACAAGTTCACATTCCCAACAATGGTTACCAACAACGTCAGTTTTATAATCATTCATCAGTTACTTATCTCATACAGTTTGCATCCATCACAGGATCACAGTATAACATGTAGCACGTACCCAGTTCTTATACAAGTTCACACCTCATGTGTATATCACATAACAACGCATAATGTATAGGTTTTCCATTCACACAATTCAGCCAAGTCACGTATTGTACACAGATTACATTCATCACAAGGTTACTGTATAACACGTAGCATGCATATCACATATTAGTGTTCATCAGTGAGTTAGTTATTCTCATTAATCAATGCCAGTTTCCTTATTTTAATTAATGTTGTTGCCATGCAACAACCGAAACCATGTAACCAAACATTCACATCATAAGCATCATGAACAATTTAAAGCTCTACATCCTACAAACACACCTACAGTCAACACTATTCTGTTGGTTTTAATTTCGGCGAAAAACCATGCGACGAATCACTATGATGAAGAATTGTTTTTCGTCAAAGGAAACTGTGACGAAAAACCCAAGTATTTCGTCGAGGGCCAGCCGACGAAAATCAATGTTTCGCCGTCTACTAACATGACGAAAGACTCCGACGAAAGTTCATTATTCGTCATCCACGAAGAACCATCAACTTTCGTCGCAGCCTTCACGGTGTTTCAGGGTTCCTTCTGTGTTACCAGTTTACCTTGTATTAGCAGTTACCGATCTCATATTACGATTCATTAGTTATGCCTATGACTCAAAATCATCATTCAACAATCTCATCACCATCGTTCATAATTAACTCAAGTAATCTAGAGATTTCAGAAATCAATTATCATATGTTATCTTATGATCATTCTCACATTGGTTTATCTGGTTATTTAATATACATTCAACTAATTCAAACATGTCGTCTATCGATCCGTAGATTAGCGAAACCGCACTATTCATGTAACACATCAATCGTCATATACATAGCCATATATGAATGTAACGTAACAATTAATATACTAACCGAAGTATAATGCGGGAGCGGAGATGCTTAGATTCGTGAGAGAGGGAGCTCCAGAAAAGAAGATTGCCGTCAGTTAGATGAGGGAATTAGGGTTTTCAATATTCCTTGTGTGTGGGAAGAATTATCACAGACACCCTCATACGTGTTTCTTAATTAGAGGGGTTTCGGGCTCAGTGTGGGCTTCAAGGTTTTGGGCCGAGATCATAGCACAAGTAATAAAGGTTTGGGCTAAGAGGGTAAGGGTGTACGGTCACGTGTGGGGGTGTGCGACTTGGAAACATTGAGCGACTAGGTTCATATTACACATACATATGTAAAACATTCACACAACACTTTTATAAACTTGCAACCATTCATTTATAGTCAACATGATCATTTCTCAGATAGTGTACCTGCCAGTTATATAGCACAACACATGACAAGGAAACAGTACAAATAAAGACTCTTGAAATTACGGGTTGTCACAAGAATACCCCTAGACAAACCCACGCGCCTCCTTTTTTTGATTCAATTTCACTCATTTAATCTTAGCCCTTGATTAAATAAATATATGGTCAAGATTACTTCCTAGGCTTCCTACCCAAATAAACTTCCTATTATATCCTAACCCTTTATTTGTGATCCAGTCTATTAGTTTGAAAACTCTTAAAAGTAGTTTCATTTTATTTGAGTAAATTATAAAAATCGTCCTTTATTTATGTCACTTATTCTAAATTGTGTCATTTATCTTTAATAATTACAAAAAACGTACTCGATGCTTGCAAACCCTTGCAAGTTATGTCCTTTAGCCCAAACTCAGTTAATTTTTTATGGTTAAATCTGACCAAATGGACCCCACATGAGGGTATTTTGCTCATTTTACTCTCATGTGAGGTCCATTTGGTCAGATTTATCAGATTTAACCACAAAATGGTCATTTTACTCTCATGTGAGATCCATTTGGTCAGATTTAACCAAAAAAATACTCTCATGTGGGGTCCATTTGGTCAGATTTAACCACAAAAAATTAACTGAGTTAGGGCTAAAGGACATAACTTGCAAGGGTTTGCAAACATCGAGTACGTTTTCTGTAAGTATTGAAGATAAATGACACAATTTGCAATAAGTGACATACATAAAGGACGATTTTTATAATTTACTCTTTTTATTTTGATGATTAGACACATGTTTAACCTATAAAATAACAAATGATATTCAAAAGCTAAAATATAACCTTCTGATCAAGTATAAAAGAACAACTGATATTCAAAAGCTAAAATATAACCTTTTGATCAAGAAATAAACAGTAGATGAAGCATTCTCCTTCTAAAGGTTGTGAATCTTAAACCTAATCAGAGCATCTATTTGAAGACATTCAAAGATCTGTTTGAAGCTTTTGAACCATTGTTGAAAAATAATAAACCGTTGTTCAAGGCCAAAGCTCTGTTGAAGCCAGTGGCAAAGCTTGACCCGAATGACCGGGGGGGGGGGGGGTCGAAAACGTATATACCAAAAAATTTCAATAGAACCAGGGGGTCGAAAACGTATATACCCAAAAATTTCTATACGAAAACTACATATATAACACTACTGAGCGAAATTTTCGATGGGTCGGGCGCCCCTCCCTACCCCTTCTATACTTCGCCACTGGTTGAAGCAAAGCACTAATCATGAAGACCAAACATCTGTTGTGGTCAAACAGATGTTTCATACAAGCCAATAGCAGTTTGAAGAACAAAGGTTTTCTCAATATAACAGTATTTAGCTTAGAACAGACTTGTGATGTAATAGAACAGATCTTAGATCTCCACATATGTTTGTTAACATTTGTGGAATCTTTTCTATTAGGAATGTTAGATGTCACTGTCAGGGTGATGTCAGTTGATTGCAAACAGAACTTTTGTACTTAATATAAATAGATCTCACCTGTTAGAGATCTATTCATCACTTTATCGCATTCTCTTTAGTACGAACAAATTTGTGAGTGATCAGGCTAAGGGGAGATTGTAAAATCATTGAACTGTAATTGTAATCTTGGGATTTCAATATAAAACTGTTTTTGTTATATCTTCCTGTTTGTGTGTATAATATATTTGCTTTACAATTTATAGATTGTTTGTTCTTAAATTGCTTAATTACACAAGTTTGATAAACTCAGATCCTGTAATTTGTATCAGAGCTTGGTCATAATTAACTTGATTTCACAATCAGTTTAATATACCAAGATCAGCTCACAGAGATAACCAATTTCTTCATAACTCAGAGTTGTAGAATGTTAAATTCGAAAGTATTTGACACGTACTTTGTTTTTCTTCAAAAAGAAAAACAGAGATGGCACAAAATGATCCCCAAAACACCAGCTCCAGCAATAAGCCTCTTTTGCTTGTCAAATCTTAGTATAATATCTGGCAACGTAGGATGGCTCACGTGCTTGCTCAACAAAACATAGGGTGTTGGAAGTCCGTTATATTCGGGCCTCACATTCCACTGGTACCTAGTGCTAAAAACCCAAATGTTTAAGAGCCAAAGAAGTCGGAAAATTACTCAGAGCAAGATTTTCAAAATTTTGAGCTAGATGTAAAGGCTTTTAGCATTGTGACCATGGCTCTGCCAAATGAAATTTATGTCAGCCTGTTACATTACAATAGTGCTAAAGAGTTGTGGGATGCATTCAGATAGTAGTTTGGTGGGATGGAGGATGTGATTGAGAACACTCGAGAAATCCTTAACCAACAATATGAGACTTACACACATGTTAAAAAAGAAACCCTTACACAACAGTTTGAGAGATTTTTCTTATTTAATCTGTCTATTAAAGTTGGTAAATAAAGAGTTTCCAAATCAACTTTAAGTAACAGATTTTAAGGATCACTTCCTGAGAAGTGGGACACAATAGCCATTGTAGGGCTGGGCAAATTGCTCGCCGCTCGCCGCTCGCTCGCCACTCGCCCGGAAATTGCTCGGAAAATGCTCGCCCGTTCTGTCGCTCGATTATAAATGAGCCGCTCCGCTCGGTTCGGTTTGTAAACGAGCCAAGCATGAGCAAAGCTCCGCTCGGTTCGGCTCGGCTCGAATATTTTATATATATATATATATATTATAATCTATTTTGGAAGTTTGATTCTATATAATAAACCCAAATAGTACTTAGCCCAAATAAAGTCCAGTAAACACTCAGTTAGACCCATTATAGCATTACCCATTTAACTTTACTAAAAATACATATATACTCACATCACAGATTCACAGTACGCACTTCACATTTGAATTGAAAGCTAGGGTTTCTCATTCTCACCATAACAGCGCCGTCGCCACTCGCCTCCACGGCTCCACCCTTCTCCACCGCCAATCGGCAGCCGCCGCGACGCCCTGCTCCATCTCGGTGTCTCCGATCAACGAAGCTTTTGTCTCCGTCGGTATCCTGGTAAGTTATAATCTAACTGAACTTTAAGGTGTTTTGTTTTTGAACCGTAGGTTTAATATATGTTTGGCTTATTACGTATGTTGATTTTGAATGATAGTTGACAATGGTGGCCTTTAAATTTGAAATTTTTGTATGAAATTATAATATGAATATTGAAACCAAGCGAAACTGAGCAAAACTGAGCCGCTCGGTTGCAAACCAAGCGAGTTCGAGCAACGATTATTGCTCGTTTCCTTAAATTCGAACCGAGCCGAGCCGCTCGGTTTCAATTCGAGCCGAGTTCGAGCAGAGGCTCGCTCGGTTCGGCTCGGCTCGTGAACAGCCCTAAGCCATTGTGATGAGAAGCTTTTTCACACAAGGCTTTTGTCACGACCCCCGACCCACCCTGGACGAAATCGGGAGCCGCGAACAGCCAAGTGGTACCGGTGATTATTTTGAAAAATATTGCAGCGGAAATTTCATCAGGACCGTGCGTTAGGAAAAATATCAGAGTTTAGAAACACCGGATTTTATTTATTAAATAAATGGGATAAAACCCATGTTTTTACAAAGGTAGCTTTAATAAGGGATAAACCCAATTACATAAAACAATATTTCGTAATTTGTTTTAATTAATAAAATAAGCCACTTCTGGAAGCCTTTCAGTGCCGTATCCATCTCTTACTCCAATCTACTGTAATTACCTTAAACGCGTTTTAAAAAGGTTTTGTCAGCAGGAAATACTGGTGAATCATTCTATTTACTAAAATGACACGTTTGTTATAATTTACAGTATTAAGAGAGATTACAATGTTTCCAGATATCAACCAACTACCCACAGTATTTGTCACTCGACCGGATCTGTGACTATGGTCATATCATCCATTGGCCACCCGTTTGTCCAATGGTGAAGATTATCAAGTAATGTATACAAAACCCCACATACTGGCTGTAATTTGGTGATTACATAAACTTAATCACTGTAATTATAACTTTGAAAATATACATGATTTTGAAAGTTATTTAATAAAAAGAGAATGACTCACATTATAAGCATGCAGATTTATACGGGCAAAGTTTAACCTATTGATTAGTCTTGTAACCTAGTGCACACGAACTAGGTAAGTAACTTTAATCCAACTTTTACGACAACTCACGAGATTAAAACCTTCACAACGAATGACAAAGTGCAATACTTAAACATCCATCGAATTAACGACGAATGACAAAGCATAACCCAAGTTTGAGCAGCACTTAAACATTCATCGGATAGTTTCAATCGATCGGACATTGAATTGTAGCAGCGATCGAGTTAATACCCGGTATCGTAGCAGAATTCGAGCTAGTGTGTGTTTGGTAGTAAACAGGCAATATCTCTAAGTGTAAAACGAATTTGTTCGTCGTTCCAACACATAAATCTAAGTGCCAATGCCCTCTATTTATACTTGAAATTTGACCCCCTCGCGTGACGCGAGGGGTCACCTATGGGTGTCGCGTGACGCGACGGGTCACATCTCACCATAGAGTTGCCACGTGTGTTTCTAGCCTAGCTGAGTCGACGGAAATTGAAAAATCGATTTTGACAACAAACTGTGATGATAATCGTCAATGGAGAATACCCCCGCTGAGTTTTAGGGGCCCTGATCCTGATTCGGATTGTTCTGAAATTTTTAGGGTTTATGTAGGATTACTTAGGGGTTTTAACTAAGGTTTCCTTTTGTATAAAATATAATAATAAATAATAGTTTTGGTGAGAGTTGTTATGGTTTGAGACATTTTTTAATATAATTATATCATAAAGAAAAAAGGGAATAAAACAGTGAGAAAAGAGAATAGACCCACTTTGTAACTTTAAGGGGTTCAACTAGAAAGTCTCCTGGTAGAATATTGGGTATAACTTCTGAGCTATTTAAATATATATATATATATATATATATATATATATATTTGTACTCGTGTTAAGTATAGTACCCCTAATTCAACCTTGTCCCTATGTCACGAGACAGAACCCCAATGAATTTAGTCAGGCAGAGCCTTGACATGCGTTGTGGGGCTCAGATCAATCAGAAAGGGTAGCGGTGATCGAGAGTTAAAACACTTAAAATGGGACATGCCTTTATTATTATTATAAATAATAATAAAAACTAACATAGTAGATTTGTAAAGAAAGAGAGAATTCGAGAGAGATGGAAAAATTAGAATGGTGTCTTGTGCTATTTATACTTGAAAATGCATTTGTTGTTCATAGAATGTAAGGACACGTATCATATCTATCTATACATTTAACTTTGATTTTGTTCTTTCAAAGGTACACGTACCTACCTTCATGCAAATATTTTATTATTTATATTTGGTTCTTATCTGATTATGTGTACCCACAAATTCAAATGTTAAGTTTCTTTATTATTTTATTTCTTACGTAAATAACCATAAGTGGTTTGTTAATTTATTTAATTATTTTATTATCATATATCTTATAATTAATTTAACTGATTCACTTATTTGACGCGTATAACTTCTAAAATATGACGTTGTATAAAACAATAAATATGTCATTAGAACGAGAATATTTGTGTCTATATTTTGAACCAAGTTTCATTTAAAACGGAGTAGGTTCAAATATAATGTATTTTTATAATTTAATTATTATACGGTTCCTAGGCCCGTCTAGGTACTTCATATTTCTAATAGTCAACTTACCCGTAATCTACCCATCTAATAATATAAGTTTTTTATATACTTTTATTTTATTAGAAAAGGTCACCCATATACAGGCCAATTAACTAGTATAATATTTCAACCAACTATATAAAATAGTGTTTAAAACTATTTGGGTTGAATATTTATATTAAAAATAAACTAGTTACTAGTTACTAGTGGTTAATAAATTTAACCAAACCTATAATTCTTATATAAAAATAGGAATGTTACATCCTCCCCACCTTGTTTTAAATCTCGTCCTCGAGATTTGGGTTACGATATTTCTTTTAGACTTATGTCATATTTTAGTCAATAAAAACAATATTAAGGTAGATGACATAGAATTAAAATATCAAATTTTGTGAATATGAGTTGTACAATAAGTATGATTCAATGGTTCAACTGAATTAGTTCAAGAAATTGATGACAAACAAATGAGATGAAATGATATAATTTCCAAGGTGACTAGGTTCAAGCCAAAAGATATATGATCAATAGATATTTTAAAATGAATGTGAAGGACTTTTATAATTAATAAAAATTCTTTGTCAAAAGAAAGCTTACTTTGATTGGCAACTGAGGAAGACTTAGAATTGATAGGTTCAAAATGAAATAAAAGCATGAAAATGTTTTGTCAAATATTAAATTATAATATGAGAAAATCAATGTGCTGAGATGAGTGAATTGCAAGGATACACGAAAAGACAATATCAATCAATCAATCAATCATACCCAGTAAAATCCCACAAATAGCAGAGCTATTGGTAGGGTCTGGGGAGGGTGGGATGTAGGCACACCTTACCCCTATCCCTAGGGATAGAGAGGCTGCTTCCAGTGAGACCCTCGGCTCCAAAACACCCAGGAAAGAAAGAGAAAAGAATATAGAACATGAGGTGTATGTGTGTGTGTGTATAGAGCTACCAATATAACATGAGTGGTAAAAGAGTGCATGGTAAACAAGACAAATATAACAACACAGACAGCCTATACAAATAGATACATATCTACGACTAGACACTACCCCTAAAAACACAATTGAACTCTCTCCTAGAAATCTTTAACCTTAATCCTCCGTCTCCACGAGCTCCTATCATGGACCATGTTCTCAGAGAGGTGCGATTTTTGCAAATCCTGCCTAATCCGCTCATCCCAAGTGATTTTGGGTCTGCCTCTGTTGGTGCATTAAATGTCTGCTGATTACGTCTTAATCAAGTCTTAGGTCTAGATAGAATGAACGAGCACACAATAGGGTTTAAATTAGGGTTTTACATGTTTAACTAGAAGATTTCGCTTGAAAGTGTTCATGTTTGGTTCAAGCGAAATCAAGACAGGAGATTTCGCTTGAAATAGGCTGTTACAAGTTCATGTTTGGTTCAAGCGAAATCAAGACAGGAGATTTCGCTTGAAATAGGCTGTTACAAGTTCAAGCGAAATCCTTTAGTCTATATATATGTGTGTGTGTCATTTGAAAGAGACTTGTATGTGTGTGTAAGGGAAGGTGCTGCCGGATTTGTTTCAGAATACATTGTAAAAGCACGAAAATCAATCAGAAAAGATAGATTAAAAGGAAAATAGCTGTTATGACTTCTTTTACGTTGATTCCGCCTTCGTATTTGAAGATGAACACTCTTTACTGACTTTTCGAGGTCCTAAAACGGTCCAACAAGTGGTATCAGAGCTCAGGACGAGGAGTTCATACCATAGCAGCTTGATATTACCGGATTCTCTACTTTCTACTCAATTCTTTTCATACTTTTCTGAACTGAAATTGTTCCAACGGTCGAAATGGTCTGATTTTCGAGTATATTGTGTAAAACATAGTATTATCAAACCCTAGAAAGAATCAGGTTAGAATTCGGACTAAAAATGATAAAAATAACCTAAAAACCAGATTTCGCTTGAAACTTGAAACAAATGTTTGATAATTTCGCTTGAAACACTTGACAGATTTCGCTTGAATCTAGGTTTCGCTTGAAAATCTTGGACATTACAAGCGAAATAGTATATTTCGCTTGAAAATAGTTCGGCTCAGATTTCGCTTGAGTGTAAATTTGTGATTTCGCTTGAACAGTTTACAGTGTTGATTTCTCTTGAAGTGATTTCACTTCAAGTAATTTCGCTTGAACTTGCTGATTCTTCAAAACATAAAAATTTTCTAAGTGGTTGCTAATTTTTCAGGTACATTCAAGATGGATGACATATTCTTGAATCCGTTTAGCGACATGTACGCATTCGCTGGAGATTCCAGAAACGATGATTCTTCGTCTAGCAACAACAATGAGAATGTGCCAAAAGAGAAGAAAAAGGAAGCTTGGGAATCGGAAAGTGCTTTCGGAACGTTCAATAAACCTCCAAAGCTAATGGCTATTGAGGAATACAGTCGGTGGTCAAGAAAGTTTGAGGACTGGTTGATGGCATTTGCATTTCCTAGCTGGAAAAGTCTGAAAAATGGTTATGCCAATGGAAACAAAAATGGTGAAACTTTAAGAACAGCTGAGGAGATTGAATCATTTGTAGCTGAACAAAAATGTGTGGCATTGTTATTTCAATCCGTTCGGGAAGACATAATCTCATTGATCGATTATTCAAATGCTAAAGACCTCTGGGCAAAATTAGAAAAGAAATGTTTAGGAAGTACTGAAATCGTGAAAAACAAAAAGAAACTTCTTAGAAAAGAGTTTGATCTGTTTGGATGTTTAAAGAACGAGTCAGTTTGTAAAATGATAGAAAGGTTTGGTCATTTGAAGTTGGAATTAGTAAGACATGATATCAATATTCCTGAAGAAGATCTTATCGACAAATTGTTCGATTCGTTACCTGATGAGATGGATTGGAGATATTATGCGCTGATGCTGAAGAATACTATCAAAGAACCAGAAAAGTTGACATTAGATTTGCTGATTGAGAAACTCGAGAGTCACGAGTTGGAGTTGAAGAAGACATACAAAGTCAATCACTCATCTTACCAGCAGAATTTGGATTTGTATTATCCAAAGAGCATGATGCCAAAAGCAACTTCTCCCAAGACTGCGTTTTCTGCTGAAAATGTGTCGACAGCTGGCAAAGAAAGTCAAAGCAGTGGAAGTCACAGTGGTTATCACAGTGGATCTTCATCATCTGGAAATCATCCAGATGCAAAGAATCGTTTTCAATGTAACATCGCAATAGACTTGAAGAATGCTCAGAATTTTGATGAGGAGTCGGCCAAGCAGCAGATGATCTTCCTAGCATCGGTGTTGGAATCGTATGAAGGGTTAGTAGCTGGGAAGATAGGCAACACCAATCTGACGAAAGAAGATTATGATCAGATTGATCCGGAAGAAATGGAACTGATCGATATTCGTTGGGCTATGGCAAGTGCTGTTCGTCGAGCACAACGTTTTATGGAAATTACCGGCAGAAAGACAATTGGTGGTCCATCTACCAAACTGGGGTTCGATAAATCCAAAGTGACATGTTTCAAGTGTAAGCAGAAAGGTCACTTCAAACGAGAATGCAGAAACGCTTATGCTGATGAGTCGGAGAACCCTTTCAGAGATGATTACTATAAGAAGGCAATCTATTATCAGAATAAATCCGAGCCGCCTAGATTGAAGCAGGTTGAAGACAACAAAGAGAAATCTAGAGCTCTTGCAGTGATTTACGATGATGAGGGTTATGATTGGAGTCAAGAGGTTCTACCAGAAGAAGATGCGGTTGGTTACGCATTCATGGCGAAAAATGACGATCCTATTCCGTGGAAAGATGATCGAACTGAAGAGCAAAAATATCAATACAGAAAAATGATTGCTGAAAACAAAATAATTAGAATATCTCGTATCTTTTTGGAAGCGAGGAGAGCAAATAGATGGGATCCAGACAGAGAGTGTTATCTTGATGAGTATGGAAATATTGCGATCGATGATAGTACGCTTGATATCGAAGCCATAGTCCAGCAGTACAAAGATGAGGATGATTATTGGCAACACAAATGGTGGGGAACTCCAACCGAGAAAATGAAAGAAGAAGAGAAAGAGAGAAAAGAGAAAGAAGAGCAGGAAAAATCAAAGAAGATTGATACTGGAATTATTGACACAACTCAGGAGTTGAATGCTGAGAACTTGGGAAAAATGGCTGACAAAGTGCTGGCTGCTAAGGCACTTGAGGTAGACTCTAACTCTGTGTCTGAGTCAAAAAGCCAGGTCAGTTCAAAAGTGTCAAAAAATGTGTCAGGTAAGAAAATTGATGGTAATGCTGATTGCAAAAATTGCAACAAAGAGTGCAAATTTTGTAGCACAGTCACGTATCTCAACGGAAAGAAAGTTGATGATCTGACAGCAAAGGTCAGAAGCGTTGAGAATTAAATTCTTGATCGTGACAAAATGGTTAAAGCTTCAACTGAATGGATAAAAGAGTTAACCAGACAAATTGAAAATGATAAAATTGATCATGACAAAATTAAACAAGAAAATGAAAAGTTGATTCTTGAAAACCGTCAGATTTCTGAAAAATTTGAAAAACTCAAAAGCACAATGAAAGATTGTGATGATCGAAATGGTAAAACTTTTAAAGAAAATGAACATCTAAAAGCAGTGCTTAGAGTAAAAGAAGAATCAATCAACCAACAACTGGATGAAATCGCTAAATTGAAACTTAAAGTTCAAGAGGCTGTAATCGAAAACGAGCGAATCCAGTTGAAGCTTAACAGTTACAGCTCCGCAAGTTTTGTGTTGCAACACATTATTCCCAAACCCATTGGGAAAGACAAAGCGGGCGAAGATGTGTATTGTGATGGAACTGGGGTGGGGTTTCATCAAGTTCCACCACCTGTTCTTGATAATTACACTAAAAAGCAGTCTGGGTTGGTTGAAATTGAGGAAGAAAGTGAAGTTAAACTTCCAGAGAACATTGATGTCACGTTTACATCTTCCAATGACGATAGTATCCAAAATGATATTGTAAAAGGTGTTGTTGAAAATGTGCTAAAAATGGATAGTGACACTACTGAGGAAGATGGGTGTTTCTTGGACAAGTACATTCAGAAACCAAAATCCAAAAACAACTTAAGTGATGAACCGGGTCTTGTGATGTACAAGATGGCTGGATCTGATAAGTTGTATTCGGATTCTGAGTTTCCCATTGAGAATGTTAATGTGAAAAAGTTGACAAATGTGTTCAAATTGATTGAAGTTGAGTTGACAGAAGTGAACAGTTTGAGTCAAACAAAAAGGCAAATGAATTTTGAGAAAGATAAAGCTTATTACAAAAAGCCTGTTGTTCCACCATGTTTTTATAATAACAATCGAAACAATTGGTCGGGTGGTTATCGGGGTGGTAATAGTTATCAGAAGAAGAGTTTTCAAAACAAAAGATTTGCAGAAAAGAAGATGTTTGTGAACGGTTCGAGTTCACTTTCTGATGAGGAAAATGAATTTTTTTCAAAATCAAATAAAGAGTTCTTTGAGAAGAGGGCCTCACAACCTCAGTCTGAAGGCACAAGTCGAGTTGTTGATACTCGTACATGTTTTAGATGTAACAAAGTTGGTCACATTGCAAGAAATTGCACCAACTCCAAGCCTAAGACTGAAGTTGTTGACAGACAAAAGAAGAAAGTTGATGTGAAGGGTAAAGCACTAATCATTGTTGAGAAAAAGAATGAGAAAAATGACAACATCAAAATGAAAAATGAACCCGTAAAGAAAGTGGTAACTAAAAGCGACAAGTTTTATAAAAGGGTTACTTTATCTCAACAAGTTTGGAAACCAAAAACTGAAATGAAAATTTCAACTTCTGAAGTGAAAAAGGCTGAAGAATCAATTTCGGTTGATTATGATGCAAATTTTCCACCTTTGAAGGCTGAAAATTTCAAAATTCAAATTCAAATTGTGAGGGTCAAGGTTACACCTAAGGCTGATGAGGCCTGGGTGGACACCATGTTCAACTAAGCAGTTTGAATTGCCGGAGCTTCCTTGATCGCGAAGCATGAATCGGCATCTTTATTGAAATGTTTTGAAATCAAATTGTGATATGTGCAGGATCTTCCAAGAGCCATTTCAAGATGGATCATGGATAGTGGCGCATCTCGACATATGACAGGAAAGACTGCATTGCTGTATGATGTGAGGAATATCAATGGTGGTTATGTGGGATTTGCAGGTCATGAAGGTGGTAGAATTGTTGGTGAAGGAACGTTATCCAACGGGATTGTGACGTTTGAGAGAGTTAATTACATCACTGAGCTGGAGAACAATCTGCTTAGTATCTCGCAGATTTGTGACAATATGTATACTACTCATTTCACGGACAAAGATTGTTTGATCTTGAAACCAGGATTTGTTATCCCTGAAGAATGGATTATCATGCGGGCACCTAGAGTGAATGATTTATATGTGTTAGATATGAGTGTAGCAACTACAACTACTGGTCAAGCACATTGTTTTGTGTCTAGAGCAACTGAGAAAGAATCAAGATTGTGGCACCGCAAGATGGGGCATATTCACCTAAGGAAGATGAATCACTTGGTGCACAATGATTTGGTTTTGGGTGTTAATATCAAAGGTTTTCATCTGGAAGGGGAGTGCATTAGCTGCATCAAAGGCAAGCAGAAGAAAAAGTCACACCCTACAAAGCAAGTCAATTCAGTTTCGAGACCTCTGGAAAGACTTCACATGGATTTGTTTGGTCCTGTGAATGTCAAAAGTATTACAGGAGATTACTACTGTTTGGTTGTTACTGATGATTATTCCAGATTTTCGTGGGTTTCTTTGTTAAAGACGAAAGATGAAACGTTTGATAGTTTGATGGCGTTATTCAGAAAAATTGAGAATTTGTACCAAAGACGTATTAAAAGAATTCGTAGTGATAATGGTACTGAATTCAAGAACAGCAAGATGGAAGAATTTTGTGATGAAAGAGGTATTTTGCATGAGTTTAGTGCTCCGTATACTCCGCAGCAGAATGGAGTCGCAGAACGCAAAAACCGGACACTAATCGAGACGGCTAGAACTATGCTCGCAGATTCAAAGTTACCGATAAATTTTTGGGCTGAAGCTGTTTCTGCCGCATGCTATACGCTCAACAGGGTTCTCACTGTCAAGAAGTTCAACAAAACATGTTTTGAGCTAATCAATAATCGCAAACCGAATTTGAAGTATCTAGAACCGTTTGGGTCACCCTGTACGGTTATAGAAGCCTCATGGAAAGTTTGGTCCGAAGAGCATTGAGGGAATTTTTGTTGGTTATGCAAATCCAATGCGACGTGTTTTTCGTTCCAACTGAGAAGCGGATTATTGAAGCTGCAAATGTTGAATGTCAAGGTTATACTATGCCGCCACAGAATCCTGGAGATTCATGGCGTTATCATTATGATAAACTGTGGGATTCGTTTGACATGAGAGAAGAATCAGAGGATGATGAAGATTTCTTTGATGAGTTGGATATTTTGCGTGAATATGAGTTACAGTTAAGGTTCCCAGCTGAGTATTCTAGAAGACCATGGGAAACTTCAAATGATGATGAAGCAGGTCCTAGTAATGCTGGTGAACATGATGATGTCCAACAGAATGAAGTTGCTCAGGATAATCAGTTGGTTCAGAATGATAATCAAGAAACTGAAAACATGCCAGTCTTTGATCATGGAGATTCAGATTCTGAGGGGGAGCAAATTCAGATTTCAAGTCAAACAACCCAAGTTGGTGAACAAGATGCAGAGCAAAATGTTACTAATCTGGAGGGAAATGTAGATGTTCCAAGTGAAGTGATGCCGCGAACTTTTTCATATCATCCAGAGGAGTTGATCATAGGAGAATTGCAGACAGGCGTTCGCACTCGAAGACAGATTGATAAAGGGCTTACATGTTTTTATACAAAAGTTGCTCCTTTGCAAACTGAATTCTCATTGAGTTGTTTTATCACGCAGGTTGAGCCAAGAACTTACAAAGAGGCGCTTACTGAAGACTCTTGGGTCAATGCAATGCAGGAGGAACTTAGTCAATTCGAGAAATTGGGAGTGTGGAAGTTAGTTGATTTGCCGGATGGTCAGAGAAAGATTAACACCAAGTGGGTGTTCAAGTGCAAGAGGGACGATAGAGGAGTTGTTATAAGAAATAAAGCTCGACTCGTTGTTCAGGGATTTAGTCAACAGGAGGGGATTGATTTTACCGAAGTCTATGCTCCTGTAGCACGACTAGAGGCAATCAGAATTTTCCTAGCATTTGCGTCTTGGAAGAACTTTAAAGTTTATCAGTTGGATGTTAAATCGGCGTTTCTTTATGGGAAGGTTAAAGAGGAGGTTTATGTCGGTCAGTCACCGGGCTTCACCGATCCAATCCACAAAAACAAGATCTACTTATTGGACAAAGCGTCGTATGGTTTACACCAGGCCCCGAGAGCTTGGTACGAGACTTTGTCTCAACACCTACTAGCCAATAAGTTCATTCGTGGAAAAGTGGATGCCACTCTCTTCACTAAAGAGGTCGATGGTCATCTTCTAATAGTTCAGATTTATGTGGACGATATAATCTTTGGGTCGACAAATGAAAATCTATGCAAAGATTTTGAATCAGTGATGAAGCAAAAGTTTGAAATGTCATCAATGGGGGAGATGAAATTCTTTCTGGGTTTACAAGTTGAACAACTTCCTGAGGGAATTTTCATTCATCAGTCAAAGTATGTTCATGATATTCTAGAGAAATTTGGGATGTCAAGTTCTACTCCAGCTGCTACCCCACTTCCAACAAATCATGGGATTCACCCAGATCTCACCGAAGACAGGGCTGATGAAACGTTTTACCGTTCCATGATAGGTTCTTTAATGTACCTAACTGCTTCACGTCCTGACATCATGTACCCAACGTGCCTCACAGCAAGATTTCAGTCTAACCCGAGAGCTTCGCATATGATCATTGTGAAGAGGATATTGCGCTACCTGAAAGGAACTCCTTCATTGGGGTTGTGGTATCCTAGAAAAGGCGACTTTACGCTCGAAGGGTATTCCGATTCGGATTTCGGATGCTGCAAAGTCAATTCAAAATCAACAACTGCAGGATGCCAGTTTTTTGGTCCTAGATTGGTTACCTGGCAGTGTAAGAAACAAACGTCTGTGGCGTTATCTACATGTGAAGCGGAGTATGTTTCTGCTAGCAGTTGCTGCTCTCAGATCTTGTGGATACAGCAACAGATGCGCGACTACGGTTTGCAGTTTCTTAACACACCTCTTTTTGTTGATAATGAGGCTGCTATAAATATAACAAAGAATCCAGTACATCACGCTAAAACTAAACACATAGAAATTCGTCATCACTTTATTCGTGATTGTTTTGAGAAAAAGTTGATACGAATTGAGAAAATCCATACTGACGAACAAAAAGCTGATTTACATACCAAAGCTTTTGATAAAAATCGGTTTCAATATTTGTTAAAATTGAACGGTATGAAGCTTATTTCGGTGTTGGATGGAATTGTGGGCGTTGATGAGAGTGCTGTTGCGGATAAAGACGAGAAACAATCTGCAATGGTTTGTCGATTTTTTACTTGTTTTGGTATTTAGGGGGAGTAGATATTTGTATATAGTTTATATTTTCAGAAAATACAAAAACAGTAAAAAATGCAAAAATACAAAAACATGATAAAATCTGAAAAAGAGATTGTGTTTATAGGGAAAATGATAGTACATCGGCTAGACGATTACAGTATGCTAAAGATTTGTAAAGTATATATGAGTTAAACAGTCTCACTGATGATGTGTTGATAGGTTTTCGCACATTTAGTAGATTTATTCGGGATATAAACCTAAATTCAAACTTGTGAAATTTGTGGGGAACATTACTTGGATATATAGGTAACCCCTGAAATCTCGTTTGAAAGGTCTCATAATCTGATATACTAGGTCTTTATACTCAATGATGTCTGGGGTATTATTCCGGGACTTCTGCTGAACGGTGGTTCTGACCTAGTCCTTGGATAATACTTTCCGCATATGCTTGAAACATAGCATAAACCCTCAGCATGCCGATGAAACAATAAAATTGATAGTCGCTGCTGTTGTAAGCAAAAAGATCCTCTAAAGGGGACATACCGTAAAGTCGAAGCTGATATCTCTCTGCGTATACGGAAGTATCGATCTGAGATCCCTCGGCCCTCGCATACCTAATTTATATACAGATATCATTGTAGTATACTCACCTGTAAGACTGATTATTGGGATTCTGGATACGGGAGTATATTCAAGAGGTGGGACACATGAATGAGCTAAGTTCATAATTCATCTAAATCGTATCCTGAGTAAATTGAAATTTGTGTGGGAATTTAAGATGGATCAGTATATCGACAATCGAGGTGAATTGTTTAAGTCTGAGTATGAAATGAAGCCTAACGGTACTTGTAATTTGTCTGAAAAGCTGATATGATTCCCTAACACGCTCACCAAAAATTTGTTTGTAAATAGTTTACTTTGTTTACTTTCTGCAATTTAAGTTTTCTGTATTTCATTTCTTAGTTTAGAACACTTTGATAAAATCCAAAAAGATTTTATTTCTGCTTTATTTTTTGACAAACCAAAGTGGAGAGTTGATTGTTGGATTCTCAGTCGTTTGAAACAGATGCAGGAGATTCTGGACTGAAGAATGAGGAGAGCTTACTTTAATGAAGTTTGAATTGTTTGAAAAGTCAAAAACAAGTTCATTAATTTGATACTTGTTATTTTCAGATAATGTGTAACTTGTTGGTTTTAAAATCAGTATTGATTCGTCAAAAGATCAACCAAGGTCATTAATTTGGACTTGGTAGATTAATCAAGTGATCAGGGTCATTAACTTGGACCTGAATACTTGAGTGGATTGCTAAAACTGATTGCATTTGTGATTTATTGTTGAAAAGATAAGATTGTAATAGTTACTGGTTGAGTAACAGGTTTGGACTTCATTATTCCCAACGGAAGCTAATTGTCAAAGCTTGAACTAGATATCTCAGATTCTAGCATAGTGAGAGGGGGAGTCTGTGAAAGAGGGAGTCTGGATTAAAAGTCAAAGGGGAGATTGAAGTTTAAAGTTTGAAGATAAAGATTGAAGAGAGTTTTTGTTAGTGCATTTATGTCTATCGCCTCCGTCATCTCAAACCGTAGCAGAAATAGTTTAAATCTAGTGCATATATTGTAATAGTTAGAAATATCTAGAAAAAGGCTAGGTGGCATTATGGTAAATAAGGGGAACTCTCCTTATATCCCTTGGCCTATATATAGATGCCTTAGGGTTTAGATTTGGGACTTTTTTTTGCCATTTGTGACTTGGAGAGCTAGAGTTCTAGAGAGAGAAAGTAGAGAGAGAAAGCTTGTCCAAGGTGATTAAAAGGTGCTTGTTAATCGAGAAGATCATATCATGGCTGAAGAGTTCTACAACACGTTCTACAACGCGTTTACATCCGAATCGTCTGAAACATCTACTGTCACACCGAAAACCATAACAAAGGCGATCAATGAAAACATCAAGAATGATAACTTCTACGGAACACACTCGAAGCCACCAACTCTAGAAAGCGTTGAAGATTACACGTGGTGGAAAGAGAGGTTCATTGGTTGGGCAAAAGCCTATGCTCACGAGAGCTGGTTTTGTTTGGAGTTTGGGTACAAAAGGCCGACTAATGATAAAGGAGAAGAGCTTCCACTCAAGGATTTACCTAAAGAAGACAAAGCAGAATTCTCAGCAGAACAGAGAATGATTGCTTTGATCCAATTAGCAATCAGAAATGACTTGTTTGCTTTACTGCAACATGACGGAACTTCAAAATCGGTTTGGGAAGCTTTACGGGTTAAGGCAGAGGGGGGTAAACAAATCAGGAAAAACAAAATTGCTTTATTAAAAAAGGAATTTGATTTGTTTGATAGTCTTAACGATGAATCAGTTCGTCAGATGATTGAACGTTTTTGTCATTTAAAAATCGAGCTGGAAAGGTTTAAAATTGAAAAGACAAGAGAAGAAATAATAGACAAACTCATAGAAGCGTTACCACGAGCTGATCAGTGGCAAACGTTTGTGTTTATTCTAAAAAATGATGTGTTATATGATACAATTTCTCTTGATGCTTTGATAGAAAAAATTGAAAGTCATAAGCTTGAGCTTCAAAAGCAAAGCAAGATGAGCAGTTCTTCGCATCATCAGAATGTTGGTCTTTATTATAAAGGCAATATACCTTCGGTGAAAGCTGATAGACCACCACAGACAGCATTCAGTGGTGAGAGGACAAAAGAACCTCAGAAAAACTCATCAAGTTATGATCCGGGGTATCATTCATCTGCTTCAAAAGCTAGTTCTGAAGAGTCTGAAGAAGTTTTGTGCAATATTGCTCTCAAATTGAAAAATTCTCCGAAAATGAGCATCAATGTAGCTAAGCAGCAAATGAGCTTCCTTGCATCTGTTCTGGAATCGTATGAAGGTCTAGTTGCAGGCAAGATTGGTAACTCTGAGTTAACCAAGGAAGACTATGACCAGATTGATCCGGAAGAGATGGAACTCATTGACATTCGTTGGTGTTTGGCAAGCTGTATCCGCAGAGCTCAAAGATACATGGAGATTACTGGGAAACAATCTCTCGGTGGTGCATCTACAAAGCTTGGATTTGATAAATCCAAAGTGACCTGTTTCAAATGTAAACAGAAAGGTCATTTCAAGAGAGAGTGCACTAATTCTGCTGTTGGTGGAAATGAACATCCGTTCAATGACGATTATTACCGAAAGGCAATTTACCACCGTAGCAGAGAAGAGCCAAAGATGATCGAAGATAAACCCAGAGAGAAGTCCAGAGCTTATGCTGTAATCCACGATGATGAAGGGTATGACTGGAGTCAAATTTGTCTAGAAGAAGATCGTGTTGATATTCGAAAAACAGCTCATGGCAAAGCTATATCAAAGAACAATCATTATGTTCTCGTTGCTGAAATCAAAGAGGAAAACAAAGGAGAAAATATTGTTGCTGAAATAAAAAAGAAAACCAGAGAAGAAATTCTGAATGAGAAAACAGACAGAGAAATAAGAATGGCTCGGAACAGAATGAATGATATGCAAATAGAATATGATGAAGCTGTCAGATACAAAAGATGGGATAAGAAACGAGAGTGTTATGTGAACAGATATGGTGAACCTGTTGTTTCCAAGAAAGACATAGTTCTTGATGATGTTCTTCTAGTAATTCCTCGGGTCGGCGAACTTTATTCAAATGCTGTAAAAGACAAAAATTATGAGGAAAAACTTGAAAAACTCATAAGAGAAGTCATGATATCGAGTTTGAAGAAGAGAGATGAAGAAAGAATGGAAAAGAATGTTGAGAGTATGATTGAAGAGTTGAAGAAAGTTGCTGAAGAAGATGTGAAGGTATCTGTTGAAGTGAATGAAGAGGTTGTGAAAGAAGCTGTTACTGAAGAACAGCAGGTTGTAAAAAATGAGAAGAAAGATAAAAGTTTGATAGAAGAGAAGAAAGAGAGTTTGAAGGTTGCTGGTGATGAGGTTGGTGTTGAAGAAAAGCAGAATGTTGCTGGTCAAACAGAAGTTGCTGCAAACACTGAAGTGCCAATCACTGTGGTAAATTCTAACTCTAAAATCTTGAAAACTGTTGAACAGTGCAAGAAATGCATGGAAATGTGCAGTGCTTGTACTGAAAAAGACAAACAATTTATTAAAATTGAAGAAGTTTTCAAAAATAAATGCAAAGAAATGTTGGAAAACGAAAAAGTTTTGAAAGATAATGAAGAAGAACTTTTGGAAAAATGCAAAAAGTTAGAAAAAGAAAATGAAGTTTTAAAAGAAAATGTTTTGAAAAAGACAGAAGAATATGACCAAAAGGAAAGTGTTTGTCAAGAAATGAAGAAAGAATATGATTCAATAAAATTGGCATATCACATTACAAAAGAATCATATGAAAAAGTAAAAGATGAAATGAAATTTGCTCAATCAAGAATGAATTACTTATCTGAAACAACTAAAGAGCTTAAGCGAATGTATGAAATAAAACAAGGTGTTGTTAATTCCTACATTGAGGATGTTGCTAAGCTAAAACGTCAGATTGCTGAGTTAGAACAGGATAACAACAAGTTAAAGAGTTATCATGTGTCGTCATATGTGCTTGAAAGAATTTTCAATATAAAACCGGGAGATGGTGAGTCTGAGCAAAACAAGAAAGGCATTGGCTCAGAATTTCATCAAGTTCCACCACCGGGAAAGTTTGCATTTTATGATGATGAAAAGGTCGAAAAAGCTTTCAACATGGTAGATCAATTGCCAGACAACATTGATGTAACCTATTCCAAATCTGATGATTCTCATGATTCAGAGGTGGTAGGTAAAGTCGTTGAAAGTGTGTTGAAAGAAGAGTCGGGTGATACAGGTAAATCTGAATCACAGGATGAAGATGAAGGAAATCTTCATGATGGTTATCTGAAAAACACAAAATCTGAGGAGAGTTTGAATGATGATTCAAAAGGATTGGTTTATACCATGATTGGATCGGACAAATTGTTCTTAGATGTTGTATTCCTGATTCAGAATGTGATTTCAGAAAAGGTTGATAAAGTTTTCAAAATGGTTGAGATTGAGAAGTCTGAGATTCCAAAGTTTGCTGGAAAAGGTCACAAAACTTTTCATAACAAACCTGGTTACAAGAAGAAAAATATGAAGGCTGGGTTGGGTTATAAAAAGAAACAGAATCGAAACAAAAATGAAACGCCAAATTATCAAGAAAAAATGAGTTTTGTTCAAGGAGACAGTTTAGCAAAAGAAAAAGAGCTCAAAATGAGACAGTCTAATGATGAGTTCTTTGCTAAAAAGAAAATGCAACAACTACAGGTCAAAGATGTTTCCATGAGAACATGTTTCAAATGTGATAAAAAAGGACATCTTGCACGCAAGTGTCCTAATCTAAAACCTGTGGATGTTGATAAAAAGAAGATTGATGCTGAGAAACAAAAATCTGAAAATGTGAGACAAAGGTCAACCAGATTTGACTCAAAACAAACTTGGAGGTATAACACAAACAACTTTGCTTCGAATCAAAACTGGAAATCAAACTCAAACAGGTTTGATTCGAGACAGACCTGGAATTCTCACACACCCAGATTTAGAACAACACAAAGTTGGCAAAAATCAGTTGATATGACAAAACCCCAAGAGTTTTGGAAACCAAAAGTTGTTGTTCAAAATCAAAAAGTTCAAAACGAGTCACATTTTTACAAAAGATGTACTCCGAAAGGCCAGACATGGAGTATTAAGAAACCGATGATTTTTGTAAAAGATGAAAAAGTTGAAGTCAAAGTTGATAAGGTCTTTGTGAAAGACGACAAAGACTTTCCGGCATTGAATGAAAATTATTGTGTTGAAATGCCTAAGGTCAAACAGACCTGGGCTAAATTGTTCAAGTAATCAAATACTTTAAATGTGCAGGTGCTCAAGAAAACTGAAGACTGTGAGAATGAAAATCGGAGCAGCCTGACACAAGAAGAAGAGGCTGCTGAACCCTGTGTTGGTTGAAACAGGGAGTTTGTTTGTTTTCTGTAAATAAATAAACAATATTTCAAAAACCCTAAAAATTGAAAATTTTGAAAAACCAAAAATATGTTTTGTCTTTGTCAAAAATATTCAAAAATACAAAAATATGTTGATTGAATACGCCGAAACCCTCACGGCTGAACAAACATGATTACTTTCACAAGATTGAAAAACGGTTTTCAAAATGTCGAAAATCAATGGGTTGTAAATCATGGGGGTACGTTATATTTTCTGCTAACCAGAGCACTTTAAGCAGAAAATTGATGGCGAGACAAAGCTATCAGTATTGGTTGTCAAATTTTCTTTAAATGGTTTTAAATTTTAGGGGGAGTAAGAAATTGTCAGAAAATCCAAAAATAAGAAATTGTCAGAAAATCCAAAAACATTAGAAAATTTGAAAAAGCCAAAAACATGATAAAATTCAAAAATTGAGTTTTTGTGTAAAAAGAGGAAATGATAGTACATCAGTAGACAGTTACAGTATGCTAAAGAAATGTAATGTTTAAATAAGCGTTAAACAGTCTCATTGATGATATGTCGATAGGTTTTTATACATTTAGTAACTTTTTCGGGATATAAATCTAAATTCAAACTTACTTATTTCGTGGGGAACACTACTTGGATATATAGGTAACCCCTGAAATCTTGTTTGAAAGGTCTCATAATCTGATATACTAGGTCTTTATACTCAATGATATCTGGGGTATTATTCCGGGACTTCTGCTGAACGGTAGTTCTGACCTAGTCCTTGGATAATACTTTCTGCAAATGCTTGAAACATAGCATAAACCCTCAGCATGCCGATGAAACAATAAAATTGATAGTCGCTGCTGTTGTAGCTAAAAGATCCTCTAAAGGGGACATTCCGAAAAGTCGAAGCTGATATCTCTCTGCGTATACGGAAGTATCGATCTGAGATCCCTCGGCCCTCGCATACCTAATTTATGTACAGATATCATTGTAGTATACTCACCTGTAAGACTGATTATTGAGATTCTGGATACGGGAGTATATTCAAGAGGTGGGACACATGAATAAGTTTAAGTTCTTAAAACACCTAATTCGTATCCTGAATAAGTTGAACTTTGTGTGAAAATTTAAGTGGATCAGTATATCGACAATCTAAGTGAATTGTTTAATTCTTAATGTGTAAATAAGCTCAACGGTACTTGTGACTTGTCAAAAACTGATATGATCCTCTAACACGAACTCAAACAAAAATATTGTCTGTAAATATGTTTGTAAATATTTCTTTATTACTTTATATTTTCAGAAAAATACAAAAAGATTTTGATTTCTGCTTTATTTTCGACAACCGATGTCTGAAGCTGAGTTTTTAAAATCTAAGTATGCTGATTGTGTTTCTGAAAATAAAACAAGTTCATTAATTTGAAACTTGAAGTTTTTAAAATCAAAAATCAAAAACAGTTTGTGATATCTCCAAGGTCATTAAGTTGGACTTGGATGATTAACTGTGAGGGATTTGGATGCTTATACTGTTAAATCTGTAAAAGAGCCAGTTTCCGATTCGGTTCGTTGAAACTGCCAAATCTTTGAAGCATGTTGATAGGGGGAGAGTATCAAGCATTCCTGGATATATTTCATATTTTTATATCTTAGTCCCAGGATCTTGATTTAGAAAGTTTGATGGAGCCAGGTTACGATACCTGGAAATCTTAAAATGTTTTACTTATAAATGTATGAGTGTTGCAGATATTGTACCAGACTACGATCCCGACAGCTGAGTCTAAGGGGGAGTCTGAAGACGAGCTCAACGCTAAGGGAAGCGTGCATAGGCGCCAGGATACTTTTCCCAGAAGAGCTTGTAACCAGAAAGCCAGGTGTCGATCCCAAAGCACGGAAGCTTGACGAAAGGGGGAGCCTGAAGAGTCTACCGAAAGGGGGAGCTGGAGCTGAAGACAGATCCACGAGGATTCTGTTCGAGCTAGAGAGAGAGAAAGAAAAGAAGCTACGAGTCTGAATGTTTGAGATTGACTGCGGCAATATCCAAGGGGGAGTCTGTTAGTGCATTTATGTCTATCGCCTCCGTCATCTCAAATCGTAGCAGAAACAGTTTAAGTTTAGGCTTACATTGTAATATTAGATAGAAAAGGCAAGGTGGCAATATTATAAATAAGGGGAAATCCTTTATAACCCTTGGCCTATAAATAGGGGAGTTAGGGTTAGTGTTAGAGACTTTTGGAGAGACTTTTGGAAGACTTTTGACACTTTTACACATTTGCACTTTGGAGAGCTCTAGTTCTAGAGAGAGAAAGTGCTGTGTACGTGATTCACGGTTCTTGTACGCTATCAAATCTTCAATCGAATCACAGTTAGATTTACTGTTCGTGTGTTCGGTCACGATCGTTCAAGGATTCCGCACTTCGAACGATCGATTCGCAATCGAAACGGAGACGATTCCGGACCTAACAGTTTTTACAATGTTTGAAGAATGATAAAGACAAAGACTTGAAGCCAAAGACTTCATCAACATCCAAGGGGGAGTCTGTTGGTGCATTAAATGTCTGCTGATTACGTCTTAATCAAGTCTTAGGTCTAGATAGAATGAACGAGCACACAATAGGGTTTAAATTAGGGTTTTACATGTTTAACTAGAAGATTTCGCTTGAAAGTGTTCATGTTTGGTTCAAGCGAAATCAAGACAGGAGATTTCGCTTGAAATAGGCTGTTACAAGTTCATGTTTGGTTCAAGCGAAATCAAGACAGGAGATTTCGCTTGAAATAGGCTGTTACAAGTTCAAGCGAAATCCTTTAGTCTATATATATGTGTGTGTGTCATTTGAAAGAGACTTGTATGTGTGTGTAAGGGAAGGTGCTGCCGGATTTGTTTCAGAATACATTGTAAAAGCACGAAAATCAATCAGAAAAGATAGATTAAAAGGAAAATAGCTGTTATGACTTCTTTTACGTTGATTCCGCCTTCGTATTTGAAGATGAACACTCTTTACTGACTTTTCGAGGTCCTAAAACGGTCCAACAGCCTCTACTCCTCCTCCCCTCCACCACGAGAGTTTCAACTACTCTAACTGGCTCTATTGTCTGCCTCCTCTTCACATGCCCAAACCATCTCAATCTTCCCTCTTTTATCTTATCTGATATACTAGCTACTTCTAACCTCTCCCTAAAAACATTATTTCTTATCCGGTCTAACCTTGTGTGCCCACACATCCATCTTAGCATTCTCATCTCTGCCACCTCCATCTTGCGTGCTTGTACTTCCTTAATGGCCCAACAGTCGGTTCCGTATAACATAGCAGGTCTAATTGAAACTCTATAAAACTTCCCTTTCAATTTTGTTGGGAACCTTCTATCGCACAATACCCCAGTGGCAGCTCTCCACCTATACCATCCAACACGAAAAGACAATAGAGTTAGTGTATTATTGTTTTAATACATAATTGCAATAATTTTATTTTCTTGAATAATATATATTTATATACACTTATGTCCAGTGCTTAGTCGAAATTATATAATATTTATTATTATATTAGAGGTATTGTAAAAGGAAACACTTATATTTGGAGC
Source organism: Helianthus tuberosus (assembly GCA_030545235.1). Classification (NCBI taxonomy): domain Eukaryota; kingdom Viridiplantae; phylum Streptophyta; class Magnoliopsida; order Asterales; family Asteraceae; genus Helianthus; species Helianthus tuberosus. Next base: position 125,849,765 of record CM060352.1, read on the forward strand.
CCAATTCACATTATTCAATTCAATTATAGTAATCTATGTAAAAGGAAACTTAGATCCAAATGTGTACTCGTATATAATATATAGTATTTATATAATGTGAAATTATTACTGTGATTGAATACAGTATATAACAACTGTTTTGTATAGATTACTATAGTAGATTACTTTTATTAACATTATAAAGTAATGTTTAATTTATAATAAAATATGTCAAAAATAATATATTCTATATTTAATATAATAAGATTATATTTTAAATCTTAGTCACGTCAATATATTAAATAATAATAATACAATTATTTAATTAATATATTATATTTGATAAAGTTATAGCTATTAGTTGACAGAAAATGATATATTTCATTTTCTGGGTTAATTTGGATTTGTACCATAGAAAATATTTTTGACAAAAGTAATGTCATAGGATACTACTTAGTTCAGAGTCACTTGTTGAGAGAATGATCAACAGTGATATGACCAAAATTACTAGTTGAGATTTTTTTTATGATGAGTTGAAAGACAGATGTGGTTTTGAATGATTCGAATGATTGTGATTAGCCCAAGCTATAAATTTATACTGATATCGCAAGGTGTCGTAATGATTGAAATAGTTCAATAATTATGGTGATCGAACAAATTCACCGTGTAATCAACTGAAAGCTTTTAATAAAAACTCTAGGGGTTTACGTCTCTGATCTGCATAATTCTTTTGTCGATCTTGATACATAATACTTTTATAAGTATTTAATAGTTGTGGAATTTTAAACAAGATGAACAATTTATTTATAAGTATAAAATGTCTTGTCCATGAATACTTAAACATAATTTTATTTGTCCCTCTAATTCTTGTATTGTTTTATGAAAATATGTCTTCTCTTTACAGTACAAAGTATATATATTTTCATATATAATTAAAATTTACTAAATAAGTATGATGACTTAATTTTATTAACTAGTCATTATCATGGTTGGATATTGGTTAGTGCTGCCTTGTTTAAGCATAGGTGATCAGTCCATGACTAACTAAGGCTAGGTTACCCAATACCTGTCCCTGACAATAACCATAGTACCTAAAAATAATACTAACACTACTATTATTAATATATTATTACTAATAATAAAATTATTAATAATAAATAATTTAAAGATAAACTTAAATGAGAGTATACCTTAACATAATTTTTATACATATATATAAAAATATAAATTCTTCACCTCAATGGTTTAACAAAATTCATTGACTCGATATCAAAGAGTCACCGTTTTGCAATAATGCGGTTCACAGTGCAAAAAGCGGAATTATCTTTGAGTTTGGATATAATAAAAAATCGGAATGAAGCCCTCCAGTGGTCTTCATAAATCAAACAAACCACATGCGTAACAAACAATGCATGTGTAATGTGTGGATTTACCAAGAAATGAAATAGATCAATATTCACTACTATGAAAGAAATCCTCATGGTATGATGACCATTAGGGGAAGTAGAAACATGAAAGTCAACTCATTATATGCAGAAGTCAGAAAAAGAAATATAAGAACTTTATCTGGAATTTCGTGTGATAACCGTTGTTAAGTGACATTACCAGGGAATGTCGAATAAAATGAAATAGGGAATTTGCAAAGGTATGTGACTCCTTTTGCAGTGATAATAATTATGACTCTGATTAGACTGTGCACCGATGGTTGTGAAATCTTGTTACAACGTACCTCGACGATATTCATGTTGTTTGTAGGATCATGTGGCAAAGTGCTTCTTTTAGTAGTTCTTCTACTTACGGAATTAGCATTGGTGTCATCGTGCCTAATTTATATTTTCCAAAAGGCCTTGCTTTGGAAGTCGTGTGTGATATACTTCAACGTCTGTGGATGTATAATTTAAGTTTCATGTGTGCACTAGCATAACCTTACATGCTTCTTACTTGCGTTGATAGTTTATGGTAACGCATTGGAAATTCTTATATTTTTGATGATGTCCCAACTTAATGGGTTTCCATTGCACGAGTTACGAGGTAGATGATCAAACGAAATAATGTTTGATATCGGAATATATGAAAGAGATTCCTGATAAAGAAATCTAGATTTATTATTGACACATATACTTGTGCTTTATTCTTAATTGACTTTTGGAATTCCTTATAGATATACATATCTATATAATCATATATTTCACATGCTATATTATACATACCCTCGATAAGGTCAATGTATTTAACAGATTCATATTACCAAAAACAAGTAAGTTATCAGGTTATGATACTATTTAGGGAAAACTTGTCACTTGTTTGACACATTATATACCCTGTCTTATCCGGTTCGCGTCGGAGAGGTAACCTCAGTATATCCGGACAAGCTGGAGAGTCTGCTACACCATACCCAATCTTGTCGGAGAAAATTTTCTATTTCCCATAAATAGTATCTTTTCAAGATTTTAAAAATGCCTCTTTTATTAGGGCTTTTATCCGGAATTATGGAAATTTGTATTCCCGTAACATATCTTATTTTAGACCAAGTAATATCACTAAGCAAGAATTAATAACAATTAAGTGCTATTGCCTGCAATGTTCTAATCGTCATTCTTAAGGCATACCAAAATCCATCATATTTTATTTACACATGTACTTAGCTTATCTCGAAGCTTATACTAAGGCATCTTTTCTTAAGTTCAAGTCTAAATACTATCCTGTGTGCTACCAGTTAATAGCAATCTCCTAACTCTTTTATATAAACTTAGGTATTATTATCACAACACCTATTGGCTTTAAAGCAGTGGCTCTGATACCACCTTATGTCACGACCCCCGACCCACCCTGGACGGAATCGGGAGCCGCGAACAGCCAAGTGGTACCGGTGATTATTTTGAAAAATACTGCAGCGGAAATTTCATCAGGACCGTGAGTTAGGAAAAATATCAGAGTTTAGAAACACCGGATTTTATTTATTAAATAAATGGGATAAAACCCATGTTTTTACAAAGGTAGCTTTAATAAGGGATAAACCCAATTACATAAAAGAATATTTCGTAATTTGTTTTAATTAATAAAATAAGCCACTTCTTGAAGCCTTTCAGTGCCGTATCCATCTCTTACTCCAATCTACTGTAATTACCTGAAACGCGTTTTAAAAAGGTTTTGTCAGCAGGAAATACTGGTGAATTATTCTATTTACTAAAATGACACGTTTGTTATAACTTACAGTATTAAGAGAGATTACAATGTTTCCAGATATCAACCAACTACCCATAGTATTTGTCACTCGACCGGATCTGTGACTATGGTCATATCATCCATTGGCCACCTGTTTGTCCAATGGTGAAGATTATCAAGTAATGTATACAAAACCCCACATACTGGCAGTAATTTGGTGATTACATAAACTTAATCACTGTAATTATAACTTTGAAAATATACATGATTTTGAAAGTTATTTGATAAAAAGAGAATGACTCACATTATAAGCATGCAGATTCATACGGGCAAAGTTTAACCTATTGATTAGTCTTGTAACCTAGTGCACACGAACTAGGTAAGTAACTTTAATCCAACTTTTACGACAACTCATGAGATTAAAACCTTCACAACGAATGAAAAAGTGCAATACTTAAATATCCATCGAATTAACGACGAATGACAAAGCATAACCCAAGTTTGAGCAGCACTTAAACATTCATCGGATAGTTTCAATCGATCGGACATTGAATCATAGCAGCGATCGAGTTAATACCCGGTATCGTAGCAGAATTCGAGCTAGTGTGTGTTTGGTAGTAAACAGGCAATATCTCTAAGTGTAAAACGAATTTGTTCGTCGTTCCAACACAGAAATCTAAGTGCCAATGCCCTCTATTTATACTTGAAATTTGACCCCCTCGCGTGACGCGTGGGGTCACCTTTGGGCATCGCGTGACGCGACGGGTCACATCTCACCATAGAGTGGCCACGTGTGTTTCTAGCCTAGCTGAGTCGACGGAAATTGAAAAATCGATTTTGACAACAAACTGTGATGATAATCGTCAATGCAGAATACCCCCCCTGAGTTTTAGGGGTCCTGATCCTGATTTGGATTGTTCTGAAATTTTTAGGGTTTATGTAGGATTACTTAGGGGTTTTAACTAAGGTTTCCTTTTGTATAAAATATAATAATAAATAATAGTTTTGGTGAGAGTTGTTATGGTTTGGGACATTTTTGAATATAATTATATCATAAAGAAAAAGGGAATAAAATAGTGAGAAAAGAGAATGGACCTACTTTGTAACTTTAAGGGTTCAACTAGAAAGTCTCCTGGTAGAATATATATATATATATATATATATATATATATATATATATATATTTGTACTCGTGTTAAGTATAGTACCCCTAATTCAACCTTGTCCCTATGTCACGAGACAGAACCCCAATGAACTTAGTCAGGCAGAGCCTTGACATGCGTTACGGGGCTCAGATCAATCGGAAAGGGTAGCGGTGATCGAGAGTTAAAACACTTAAAACGGGACATGCCTTTATTATTATTATTATTATTATTATAAATAATAATAAAAACTAACATAGTAGATTTGTAAAGAAAGAGAGAACTCGAGAGAGATGGAAAAATTAGAATGGTGCCTTGTGCTATTTATACTTGAAAATGCATTTGCTGTTCATAGAATGTAAGGACACGTATCATATCTATCTATACATTTAACTTTGATTTTGTTCTTTCAAAGGTACACGTACCTACCTTCATGCAAATATTTTATTATTTATATTTGGTTCTTATCTGATTATGTGTACCCACAAATTCAAATGTTAAGTTTATTTATTATTTTATTTCTTACGTAAATAACCATAAGTGGTTTGTTAATTTATTTAATTATTTTATTATTATATATCTTATAATTAATTTAACTGCTTCACTTATTTGGCGCGTATAACTTCTAAAATATGACGTTGTATAAAACAATAAATATGTCATTAGAACGAGAATATTTGTGTCTATATTTTGAACCAAGTTTCATTTAAAACGGAGTAGGTTCAAATATAATGTATTTTTATAATTTAATTATTATACGGTTCCTAGGCCCGTCTAGGTACTTCATATTTCTAATAGTCAACTTACCCGTAATCTACCCATCTAATAATATAAGTTTTTTTATATACTTTTATGTTATTAGAAAAGGTCACCCATATACAGGCCAATTAACTAGTATAATATTTCAACCAACTATATAAAATAGTGTTTAAAACTATTTGGGTTGAATATTTATATTAAAAATAAACTAGTTACTAGTGGTTAATAAATTTAACCAAACCTATAATTCTTATATAAAAATAGGAATGTTACAGCTTTGTTGATTAGAGTAGTCTACTAGAGGATCTACCTGATGAAAATTTTGCTCTAATGGCAAAGACTAATGATGGACATGATTACCTTTGCTTTATGGCACTTGAATGTATCTTAGATGAAGCTGATCAAGAAAAGGAAATAATTGTTGGTGAAACTGCTGAGAACCTAGAGCAAACATCTGTATGTGAAAAAGGCCATGCAGAAAGGATCGAAGAAGATCATCCCAAAAGTTCCATTGAATTCATCAATGGTGATTTTGTGCAAGTTGTTGCTCCCAAGGCATCATCTTACATTCTCAAAGAATTGTGTTCAAACAAATGCATCATTGCATTTGCATACATCAAAGAGGTGAATGAAAACCTTAGGGAAAATGTTCAAGTTAGTGATATTGTTCTTGAAAAGTTAAAAAAGATATTTTAAAACAAGACTAACCGAAATAGGACCAAGCGATCAACAATATTAAACATGAAGCAACCATAACCAACGACCAACTCCAAACTACGATACAGAAATATCAAAGTTGCAAAAAGGAATTGGAATCTAACCAAATTACCCATGAAAAGAATCATGTACTGGTTATGATATGCTTCTTGAAAAACAAATCAAGAGCAAAGTGAAGTTTGGAGTCGGGTTCAGAAAGCATGATAATGACCAATCTTGTCTACCCGCTAGTAGGCGGAAGCACGAGGAGTGATCGTTATTAGTTCTCATTACATACGATGTAAGTAAACAAACTATATGAATAAAGTAAATACGATGTTCATCCATGACGTTGATTTGAAATAAGTTACAAGCCACAATTGTTCACAAAAGACAACACATTGTTCTATTGTTTTAACATAAGACTTGATTTCAAAAATATAGTTTGAATGAGTAACGGATTTGCATTCTATATATCGCTCAAGGGCGAGATATACGAACCAAACCCTCCAAAATAGATGACATCGACTTCCGACTCTTGCTTCCTTTCTTGTCTCCTCGTGCAAAGTCCACTAATTGCCTGAAATACATGTAAGTTTGAAAAGTCAACAATAATGTTGGTGAATTCATGTGTTTGTGTTGTATCAAATGAATCTTTAAACATTTGAAAGTATTGTATTAAAAACTGGTATGTAAAGCGTCTATGAAATCGTTTTGCTACGGAAATGCTGAATTTTGCTGCAGAAATGTTGAATTTGTCGTTTCATAGTTCGGATCGGAAAATTTAGGCGTTTAAGCATTTTTCCGGAAAGTATATGATATTACAAGGGTTTCCCCAAGTTAGGGTTTTATATAAAGGGTTCATTTGATATGCTTTCATATCAATTATTAGTCATTTCAGGGAGTATCGGAACTCTCCTGGCATGAATAGTGTGTTCGCATTGTTACCAACGTATTTGGACATAGCTTGCAGGGCCGGCCCTAAGAATTCGTGTGCCCTGTTCAAGCTCGAAAAAATGTGTCCTTCGGCTTTAACGAAATATATAAATGTAAACTAGTTTTTTATATAACTGTTCACGAAATCATAGTATTCGCTTAGACCAAACAGAGATATCACAGCCACGTGTTTCGGGTTTCGGGTCGGTTCAACAATTCGGGCCAAATAAGATTTATCACATAATAAAAAACATGATACAATAAGAAAAAATGAAAGTAGCAAACTGTCACACCCCAACCGATGGCGGAATCATCGGGGCGCGGCACAGAGCGAAACAGATTGTCCAAGAGATTCCATAACTACTATAAATTACCAAATATTTAAGCATTACATCCCATACCATAACATATCAAGTATCATAGTTATTACAGACAAATTGTTCTCAAAGACAAATAAAACTGTTCCGACAACTCATAAATTAATTGTTTTGTTTCTAGACTCTCCTAAACTCGATTCCAAAACATCCAGCAATCCTAGCATCTTAAACACCTGTCACATACGTTAAAATAAAAGTCAATACACATAGTGTAAAGGTGAGCATACTAGTTTAATAGTATAATAGATAGCGAAAGCGGTTTACGAATAACCAGCATGTAACATGTTGAAAAGCGAAGCTAGCACGTTATCGACAATGAAATATGCACAGACATGACTGCGAGTTGTAGAATGCGCAACACATATCACCACTGTGACACGTGAAGTAAAACTCTTAACAACCCATGTTCATGACAGGTGCTGAGTCCAAACTATAGTACTATCGTTGCTAAGGTGTCAGGCAACAATCACTGTGTAAACATAACATACAAGAATTCATCGAGTAACACATATAACATGCAATATCGGTCAACGTATAAAAGTGTTTGCGTTGTGTGTCGATCGTGATTTGAAATAGGTAACGTATGTAACACCCAAAAGTGCGTAAAGCAGAAAGGGGTTCGAGTATACTTACAGATCATGTTTAATATATAAAAACAGTCTTGGATTGGATTGAAGGGAGCGCTGGAAAGTTAGCCTGATTACAGAACGATAGCATAAGCGATGAACGGTCCGTTAAACAGTGCGAGTGGAACAAAATGATGAAGGGTGATCCGATCAGATGACAATCCAGATGGATGACTATTCGGTCGGATGGTGATTCGCTTGGGATGGATGTGTTTGTGTATGATGTGACTTTGAAGTTTTCGTTGTAGTATTTTATAAAACGAGAAGTATCTCTACCTTTTAGGTCGTCCGGTCGAACGGTCATCCAGACGGATGGTCGTTCGATCGGATGGCAATCCGTTCCAGGTGAAATATTTCCCAAAGTTTCAAGTCTCCTGATAGAATAGTCATTCGATCGGATGGTCATCCGATCGGATGACTATTCGTTGGAAACTGTTATGTTTTGAAATTTTGTTTAAGTGTTGAAAGACCACAAGTCGTCCGATCGGATTGTCGTTCGATCGGATGGATATCCGATCGGACGACAATCCGTTTGGTAACCTGATCGTTTTAAAATCTTGTAAAAATTTACTAAATTGAGAAAGGTTGCGGTTTGACCAAGACAGTATGACAACGTATTAAACAACGAAAAACCCCACCAAGTCTAAGTCATCCGATCGGATGGGAATCACCCCGTCCGATCAACTAACTGTTCTTGATGGAACTTCATGTTCAACACGTTAAGTCGGTCATCTTGTCGATAGAAATCAGTTCTCGAACCGGCACTTTACTAGAGAATGAGTAGAAGGCCTGAACAAGGTCAGATTCTATCGGTTTTTTAGTGAAAAGTTAAGAACATTAAAGAAAAGTGAAAAGCAGTTGGAAATTGTTTAGATTATGATGAAATTAGTGTTTAAACATGTTGAAATCTCTTAGATCTGAGTTGTTCTTGGTGGAATGAGGTCACACTTTGAAGTTCATGAGAACCCATGATGACATCATCCTGGAACAACCCAAATCAGCTAATTTCACGGTGGAAAGTTGAGATTTGTGGATGAAATTGATGAGAAAGTGTGTGTAGATATAGAAGTACAAGATTTGAGATGAAAACTTACAAGAATCACGAGGAATCGAGAGAAAATAGGCCAAGAGCGTGCTGGTCGAACGAGAGATGTCACATCACATGAACAGTGATGTGACAGACTGACAGGTGATATTTATAGGTGAGAGGAGAGAAGAGGCGGTGTAATGGTGCGATCGGAGGGCAATCCAATCGGATGGTCATCCGAACGGATGACCATTCGATCAAATGGTCCTTCGATCAGTTGGTTAGTGCGAGTTTGTTTTCGACTTTTGTTTTGAGCCTTGAGCGTTGCGATGCGTTTAAGCGAGTGTCGATTAAGCGATGCAATAGGTTTAATTAATAATTACACAAATAACATAACTAAAATATTATAACATAAATAAACCTGCGTTTCGAGTTCGCGATGAGATTGCGTTGCGATAGAGCTGCGATTGCGTTTGCGATTAATCACCTCAAACATACAATAAACATGCACAATTAACATATAATAGCACACACACGTAAAACAATATCCAGAACATGCGATTCTGGTTGCGATTGCGATCAGATAGCGTTAAGTAGATTAGCGATTAACTGCGATTATTGCATTTACTCCACGTAATACAACTAAAGTAACATAATTTAAAGTATCGATTAACAAGTCAAGGAGTACAATCAATAATTAAGCAAGGAATGACAGATCGAATTAGCAATCTTTTCTTCCTTTGACTTTGACTTCAAAGACGCGGGTTGTCACAGCCTCCCCTACTTTAGGGAATTTAGTCCCGAAATTAGGAAGCAGGCGTAGCGAATAGCTGTGGATACTTAGCCTTCATGTCACTTTCGAGTTCCCATGTGAACTCTGCGCCGCGTTTGCCTTCCCAACGAACTTTCACTATAGGAATGCGTGAGCGCCTGAGCTTCTTGGTTTCTCGATCTATGATCTCGACAGGCTTTTCCACGAATTGTAATGTTTCGTCCACTTGTAGATCCTCAAGTGGCACATGTAAATTATGCTCGGCCAGACACTTTTTGAGGTTCAAAACATGGAAACTCGGGTGTACGTTGCTAAGTTCCCCTGGTAGTTCGAGTCTCTAGGCCACCTTGCCAATCCTTTTCAGAATTTTAAAGGGTCCAACATATCGAGGCGCGAGTTTCCCTTTCTTGCCGAATCTGATCACCCCCATTTCAAGGTGAAACCTTTAGGAGTACGTGATCGCCAATGTCAAATTCAAGGGCCTTGCGGCGTCTATCGGTGTAACTATTCTGACGACTCCGAGCTTTCAGCAGGTTGTCTTGAATTTGGAGGATTTTGTCCGTCGTTTCTTTCAGCAGCTCAGGACCGGTAATTTGCATATCTCCGATCTCATGCCACACAATAGGCGATCGACATTTTCTTTCGTATAGTGCCTTAAATGGTGCCATTTGAATGCTAGAATGATAACTGTTATTGTACGAGAATTCGACCAAATGTAAGTGTGCGTCCCAATTACCACCGAAATCTATGACACACGAGCGAAGCATGTCTTCAAGGGTACGAATCGTTCTTTTAGTCTGACCACCGGTCTGGGTATGGAAAGCGGTACTTAGATTGAGAGTAGTACCGTGAGCAGATTAGAACGTTTCCCAAAGACGCGAGGTAAACTGACCATCGCGGTCAGAGATAATATCACGAGGCGTCCCGTGTCGACAGATGATTTCGTCGGTGTAGATCCGTGCTAATCGTTCTACCTTAAAGTCCTCTCGTATCGGCAGAAAATGAGCAGATTTTGTAAGACGGTCAACGATAACCCAGATGCTATCGTGACCTACAGGTGTGCGCGGAAGTTTCGTTATAAAGTCCATGGCTATACTCTCCTATTTCCACATCGGGATCTCAGGTTGCATAAGTAAGCCAGAGGGTCTTTGTTGCTCGGCTTTGACTTTCGAACAAGCAGGCACTTCGAAACATATATAGCGATATCATTATTCATTACAGGCCACCAATACTGTAGACGAAGGTCATGGTACATCTTGTCGGCACCAAGATGAATGGAATATCGAGACTTGTGCGCTTCAGTCAACAATACATCTCGAAGGTTATTGCGACTTGGAATCCAGAAGCGATCTAGATAGTAGTAGATACCGTTCGATTTGGTGACAAATTGTGATTCAGCACCACACTTTTTCATTTCCTCTCGCAAGGTATTCTCAATGAAGCAGGCGTGCTGAGCGTCACGAATCAAGGCTTCGAGGTCGTGCTGGGCGCGAGTATTACGAATGCTATGCAAATAGCTTCGTCTGCTTAGAGCATCAGCAATGACATTTGCTTTGCCAGGATGGTAACGAATCTCACAGTCGTAATTGTTAAGAAGTTCTACTGATGTGTGTAAAATGCAACATATAAATTACATCAAATGAGACATAAAACTAACCATTTTTTAGTACTAATGTTGGAAAAAAAGTGTTCTTTTGTCTTCCTTTGGTATTTTCAGGACCAAATGAGCTTAAATGAACAAAAGGAACAAATATGCAGCAAAATCTAGCATAAATACAAAGAAAAGGAATAAACGTGGCATGCCCGACCCCTCGACAACATCTTTCCAAGCAAAAACAAGAAACAGAAGGCTGACCACGGCCCCGTGCCCAGCGAACACGGGGGCGTGGTCAGATGTCTACAGAAAATGACAAAGTTGTAGAAGCTTCTATTCCCAGCACGGGGGCGTGCCCAGCTCAACACGGGTCGTGTTCAACACTAAGATTCGCAGAATCTTGCAAATCTTGATAGTACATATACGCTTCTGCACACGGGGCCGTGCCCAGCCGACACGGGGGCGTGTGGAGCCTAATGCAGACAATTGTAATTAATGAAGAAAGAGAAAGTGGATACACACGGGGCCTTGTCCGGGCTTCTGTACAGGCTATAAATAGGGGTGCTTGGTTCACTTCAAAGGCATCCCTTGGCAAACCACCTCTCTCCCACTTCACCACCACTCCACCACCACCACCACCACAACACCCACATCCACCACCATCATCCATCATCCACCTTAGAGTGTGTGTAGTAGTCTCGGGATCCAAGATTGATAGTAAGAGTTCTTGACAATCAAAGGCCATGTTTTCCTAAGTCTCTTACAACACTTGGTGAAGACAAGCATTTAGTGTAATACTTTTGATTTTTAATCTTTTCGTACTTTTTATTTGGTTTTATATTAATGACTTTAATAACTAGTTTCTTATTTTGAAGGTGAAACTTCCTTAACATTTGTCTGTGGTGTCTTGGTGTTATTTTACTGTCTATATAAAATAAAAGATTTTCACCATTCATATCTCTACGGTCTATATAGAGATATGTTGGCTACCTGGTCGGGGGTTAAGGGAATGGTTTGGTAAGGTTCTTGCCTTGTTCATGTCACACCCCGCCGAAGGCGGAAACGCAAGGTGCGACCATGAATGGTTTTCAAGCATACGATAAGCAAACAACTAATATGATTAAGCATCAACGATACCGAAGTTTAACGTTTACAAACCATGACAATATATTTAGTTTACACAACCTAAATATAATACTTCTAGTTTCAAACACATACGACCAAAAGTTATATCGTTTATAAAGTTCATAGGATTTGTTAAGTATGTTTCCGATATGATGAAATATACAAGGCAAAATCCCCAAAAGGTATCGTCCAAGATGCATGCAACTTCCAAAAGCCGCGAACCAAAGTTCACTTACCTGAAAATCATGCTTAAAATGTCAACATAACGCTGGCGAGTTCACAGGTTTAAATGACACAAACGAAACTTAAACTCATTTGATAAAAATTTAGTATGCATAGTTAATGAAATCACGAAAGTCAAATCATGGTCTTGCAAAAACCGCGATACATGTGCCGGACATAAGCCCGTAACCAAACCATAACGATGATGCCTCGCCACATCGTGCACCATGACGATGTCTAAGAATAATTGGACACAATTGCACTCCCACAGGGTCACGACTGACCAGGAGCGGGGCTCATTAAACCCAATAGATCTATTCGACTGTTCCGCGGTCATTACCACGACTAATGGTTACTAAACGAAACAATAACACGAGGACTTCCGAGCTCTAAAACCAACCAACTTATGTGCACAAAATAGACAAAAATGGATTTCATTACCCACTACCATACCCCGTAATCAAGCATGAATTTCCCCCGATTTAAATAAACATTTAAATAAGTAAAAGGGGTCGTTAAGACTCACAAATTGCGTTCCGTGCGTATGCTAGCAAAACCAAATGTCCAAAATAATCCCCGACCTACACGTGTCCTAATTCAATAAGACACCAGGTCTATATACGTGTCTACCCGACAAGTCGTTCACCAAACTTGTTTAGACAACGAGATGTTAACCCTTTTTTTAATAAAAGTGTTTAATTCCTACGACGCGTTGGTGGGTGGTTATCCGAGAATTCCCAAGTATTTATATATATATACATATATATATATATATATATATTTCACATATTGTCACACAATGTCGAGACCTAGTCCCGAACTACAAATTCAACCCAATAAATATATATTTTACGACAAAATATCATATTTATTCACGTGGTTTGATGACCACAAAATCCGTAAGTCGACCGAAAATGTATATATATATATATATATATACACATATATAGTACCATAACTTGATAAAATTCCAAGTTTTGTTAAAAAAAAAGAAAGAAAGAAAAGAAAACCCTTTTGTATTAACCATTAATGATCACAACTTCATCATCCTTTACCAAATCCCAATTTCCAGTGATCCTCATGTTAACCTACCCATTTGACATATTAAGTCATCATTTAACCCATTTTAAGCTCAATAACTATTAACTACACACTTAACATGTCAAAACAAGGTTAACCATAATTCACCATTTTAAGACCTCAACATGCCATTTTATATTAATCGCATTTTCAAGCATAATTTACTATTATAATTCGCATTTTAAGCTAGTCACCCCGTAATTACCCTTAATCATGCTTAACCAAGTATTAGCATATACTTATAACTTGTATGATTTTCACCCATCAATAATTTCATCTTGTAATTTATACACTTTACTTTACTAAAATTATTATTTTAACCTTGTCAAGTTATATTATTACTAATATACCCTTAACATAATAAATCATGCTTAAACCTAACAAATCACCTTTCAATCCTAGTCATTCACGATTACTACTAAAATATGTCCAACTTATATTTTTAGTACTTCAACAAGATCCACATTATTCATAATCATCATCCGACTTCATGATTTCATACATTTTCAAGCAAATATATATATATATATATATATATATATATATATATATATATATATATATATATATATATATATATATATATATATATATATAGGGGAAGGTTCATTTGAGAAGAAAATTTAAATGAGAAGAAAAAAAACAAAGGGTAATTTTGTAAAACATTAAATAGTTTTTTTCATTTATCTCATTTATTATCATCTTTGACTAATTAATTAGTCATAAAGACTATCATCATCCACACAAACTTTTTTTGCCTACACACATCAAAAGTTATCCTACATATTTCGAAATTTATCTTACACGTTGAAATTTATCCTACATAACTCGTAATTTATCATATACACCTCGTAATTTATTCTGCACTTTTAATTATTTTATTTTATTTTTTGAAAAAATATATATTTTGAAGATAAGTTACAAAAAATTAATGTAGTTAGCTATTAAAAAGGAAGACTACAAATTAATGATCTATGTAGATTTTTAACAAACAAGTGTTAATACCATACCAAATCACAAAACAAAACCTCCTACAACACATATACATATCCACGCCACCCTTCACATACATATGCACTTCATATTTTCATTTTTAACAAGGGTTTTCTTTTAAAAAAAATAGATTAACATCTCCTTGGTGAACTAATACTTGTAAAAGCAAACATTTAAAAAAAGTTTAATAACTAGTAAAGTTGAGAATCATACCAAGCTAGTAAACCCTTGAAAATGGAGTTTTAGTGTATGTTAAGGTGTAGCTCCAAGAAATCCTTGCCTAAACCTTCTAACACCTTAACATATACCTAAATCTATGTGTTAATGCAGTGATTTTTTTTAAAAAAAAATGTGATTTAGGGTAATGGGTTTGGGCCGAGAGTTGAGAGCAAGAGAGATGAAGTTGGAGTTTTTTTTTTCTTTTTCTTTTTTTTGAAAGTCTTGCACTTATATCATATGTAATGTGTATATGTATTGCTAGAATGGATATAATCATCCAAAATCTACCCAAATCTAACTCATGTCCAAATAGTTAACACAAAACATGGTGAATGTGGGTCCACCATCATGGAGCCGTAGATTTTGGGCATGGGAGGGGGAGGGGGTTTGGGTTGTTGAATTTTGTTTGAAAAATAAACACATGAAATGATGTAAGTTTTAGATATTTTAGTGATTAGGCTAGTTAGAGGGATCAGGACCCTAATTTGGTATTAGTTCACTAATCATCACTAACTAGTTCACTAGGCATTTATTAGCTAGTGATTTGGTGCCATGCGGTTATTATTTTGGCTAGTTATTTGTCTAAAGAAAGTTTATAAAATAAAAACTGGGGTTTGTTATATAATTATTCGTGTTATATCTTTTATCCCTTAACATACCATACATTAACCAATGTCACTTATTGGTTAAATTTTAGAGTTCACTTGGTGAAAAGCGCTTGAACGATTAATTTTTGACAAAATTAAATTATAGGCGATACGAACCCAAAATACGATACTCCAATATCCGTATTATGTTTTCATTTATTTTTCACACTAAACATATAGTAATACTATAATTTTAATGTTCTACGCATATTGGAACCGTGTCAGTATTTTTTTTTTTGGTTTATAGTGTATCGGATAATCCACCAACGCTCGTTTTTTTATATACACTTTTATCGCTACACGGTAAGATGATACCAAACGACATCAAATGCGAACCCATGCATTTACCCGGACATTGCTAGACTTTATGGACTCAAATAGTTATATAATTAAGTCTTAATGCACGTAATTTAATAAATAAAAAGTGATTAGATCGTACGGATTAACCTGAAAATTTGCCGGTTGTCACATTCTCCCCCCGTTAAAAGAATTTCGTCCCGAAATTCAAGCCGAGTCATCCTGAACAGGAATCTTCTCAAATAGGTGGGGATACTTCATCTTCATTTGATCCTCGCGTTCCCATGTAAACTCAGGTCCGCGCTTGGAGTTCCAATGAACTTTAACCAGTTTAATACGACTTCGTCTTAGCTTTTGGACTTTCCAATCCATAACCTCGACCGGTTCCTCAACAAAATGGAGTTTGTCGTCAATGCTAATTTCATCCGCAGGAATGATAAGTGTCTCGTCGGCTAGACGCTTCTTCTAGTTCGACACATGGAATGTGTCATGAACGCCACTAAGCTCATCGGGCAACTTTAGTTTGTACGCGACGATACCAACCTTGTCCAAAACCTCGAACGGCCCGATATACTTCGGATTAAGCTTACCACGCTTACCGAACCTTGCAACACCCTTCCAAGGTGAGACTTTCAATAATACTTTGTCTCCGACCTCGAAGGCTAAGGGTTTACGCCGAACGTCCGCGTAACTTTTCTGACGATCACGAGCCGCCTTGATATGGTCTCTGATCTGAAAAATATTGTCCGTGGTTTCTTGAACTAATTCCGGACCAATCAACTGTTTCTCACCGACCTCCGCCCAACACAACGGGGACCGACACTTCCTTCCATATAAAGCCTCAAACGGGGCAGCTTTGATGCTCGTGTGATAACTATTGTTATACGAGAACGCTACTAATGGTAAATGAGTATCCCAATTTCCACCGAAATCCATCACACATGCACGGAGCATGTCCTCTAGTGTTTGGATGGTCCTTTCACTTTGGCCATCCGTTTGAGGATGATAGGGCGTACTTAGATCTACGCGAGATCCGAATGCCTTTTGGAGGGAACGCCAAAACCTTGAAATAAAACGGCCATCTCTGTAAGAGATTATAGAAACCGGCACCCCATGACGTGCCACTACTTCCTTGATATACAATTCCACTAACGTTTTCATATTGTCCTTCTCGCGGATAGGTAGAAAGTGTGCGGACTTTGTCAAACGATCCACGATTACCCAAATCATGTTATTACCCCTAGATGTTCTAGGTAACTTTGAAATGAAATCCATAGAAATTTGTTCCCATTTCCATACTGGGATTTCAGGTTGTTGTAACAAGCCAGACGACTTCTGATATTCGGCCTTAACTTTAGAACAAGTCAAACACTTTCCCACGTAGGTCGCAATATCACCTCTTAGATTAGGCCACCAATAAAATTCCTTCAAGTCATGATACATCTTATCGGCACCTGGATGAATCGAATACTTCTACTTATGAGCTTCATCTAAAACTAGATTACGTAACCCGCCAAACAATGGAACCCAAACACGACCCATGAAATACAACGTTTCATCTTCCTTAGGTTCCAATTAATGTTGCATACCACGCAAAGATTATTCCTTAATAAACTCCGGTTTAAGAGCTTCACGTTGTGCGTCACGAATTTGAGTGGTGAGGCTTGTTTGGATCGTTAATCCTAATGCACGAATACGTAAAGTCTTAACCCTTTCTTTCCAACTCAAGGCGTCCGCAACAACGTTGGCCTTGCCCGGATGATACTTTATCTCGCAATCGTAGTCGTTTAATAATTCCACCCAACGACGTTGGCGCATATTTAATTCCTTTTGATCAAATATATGTTGAAGACTTTTATGATCCGTGTAAATGGTACTCCGTGTACGATAGAGATAATGTCACCAAATTTTCAAAGCGAACACCATTGCATCCAATTCCAAATCATGGGTGGTGTAGTTCTTCTCATGGACCTTTAATTGACGCGATGCATACGCGATGACTTTGTCTCGTTGCATTAACACACAACCTAGACCTTGATGTGACGCATCACAATAAACCACAAAATCATCCGTACCATCGGGTAGTGACAGAATTGGAGCACCGCAAAGTTTCTCTTTAAGTAACTGGAACGCTGATTCTTGTTTATCTCCCCAATCAAACTTTCTATCCTTTTGGGTCAAGGCGATTAGAGGCTGTGCTATCTTTGAAAAATTCTCAATGAATCGTCGATAGTACCCCGCCAATCCTAGAAACTGGCGTATTTCAGTTGGAGACTTTGGTGCTTCCCAGTTCTTTATAGCCTCTATCTTGGACGGATCGACATGAATCCCTTTCTTGTTTACTACATGATCTAGAAACTGTACCTCACGAATCCAAAATTTGCACTTCAAAAACTTTGCGTATAGTTTCTCGTTCTTCAGCAATTCAAGAATAAGCCTTAAATGTTGCTCATGCTCTTCCTTTGACCGCGAATATATTAATATCGCATCAATAAAAACGGTCACAAATTTGTCCAAGTAAGGTTTGCACACGCGATTCATTAAATCCATAAATACGGCCGGTGTGTTAGTCAAGCCGAAAGGCATGACAAGAAACTCATAATGACCATAACGGGTTCTAAACACCATCTTGGGAACACTCTCCTCTTAAACTCGTAACTGATGATAGCCCGAACGCAAATCAATCTTCGAATAGAAACTAGACCCTTGAAGTTGATCAAACAAGTCATCGATCCTTGGTAAAGGGTACCTATTCTTGATAGTGAGCTTGTTCAACTCCTGATTATCTATACACATACGGAAGGTTCCATCTTTCTTTTTCACGAACAAGACAGGAGCTCCCCAAGGTGAGAAACTCGGTCGGATGAAACCCTTGTCTAGCAATTCTTGAAGTTGGTTAGATAACTGCTGCAACTCTGACGGAGCTAAACGGTAAGGCGATTTAGCTACAGGGGCAACTCCTGGGACCAAGTCGATGCGAAACTCGACTTGCCTTTGTATGGGAAATCCTGGCAAGTCTTCGGGAAAGACTTCAGGGAATTCCCTCAATAGGAATATCCTCAAGTTTAGGCTCCTCTGTCTTCTTATCAACTACGTGCGCCAAGAATGAGAAGCAACCCTTCTGTAGACATTTTTGGGTCTTCATGCAAGTAATAATTCGCAATGGGGTTCCACGTCTTTCTCCATGGACAGAAAGCGTCTCACCATCGGATAGAGGAATACGAATTATCTTTTCATGACAAATCACTTCGGCATGATTTTTCGACAACCAATCCATGCCGACTACGACATCGAAGCTACCCAGTTGGACTGGCAGAAGATCTATACTAAATTCTTGATTGTACAAAACCAACGTGCAACCCTTAACAACCTCACAGGACTTAACCAACTTTCCATTAGTCAATTCATTAGAATAGGGTATATCTAACTTGCTTGACTCTAAATTCAACATACGTTTAAATTCGGTAGATACGAAGCTAAGGTCGGCAGCAGTATCAAAAAGAATTAAAGCATAATGATTATTGAGAAGAAACGTACTCGTAACTACATTCGGGTCCTGACGAGCATCCTTAGCTCCAATCACAAAGGCTCGACCCTTAGCTGGGTTCAACTTAGGACATTGCCGCTTGAAATGATCCTCGACACTGCACTCGTAGCATCCTTTGTCCTTCTTTGGTAACACCACCCTACAAGTTTCCATTTTGTGTCCTACCTTTCCACACCTTTTACACTTGGCACTTTCACAAGTGCCTACATGGTGGTAGTTACATTTGTTTCACTTGGGTAGAGGACCCGCATACTTCCTTGGACCAGAGCTTGTTGCGTTCACAGTAGCAGAGAAAGCTTTCACATCTTGAGTTGTTGCAGTTTGGTTTGTAGCTTTGTTACCCTTCTTGAAGTTAGACCATTTCAGTTTACCCGAACTCTTTGATTCATCGACTGAATCCTTCTTGTCACTTCCCTTCCTAGTTAGGGTCTTCATACGCACCGCATCTTCAGTTAAACTAACCGCTAGGCTCACTGCACTTTGAATTGTGGCAGGGTGAGACGAGGTAACCATGCTACGGATTTCAGGTGCCAAACCCCATATATATCGTTTGATTATCTTGTACTCCGGTGTCACAAGATAGGGAACTACTCTGGACAAATCATGGAACCGTTGCGTATACCCCACAATATCAGCGTCGATCATAGTTAAATTCCAAAATTCTGTCTATAGTCTTTGGATTTCAGCTCTCGAGTAGTACTCTTCTCGCATCAATTACTGAAGTCCTTCCCATGTCATTCCATAAGCGGCCTCATCACCTAATGTTTGAACCTGAAGGTTCCACCAAGTCAACGCCTCATCTAGAAAAAGGCAAGTAACATACATCACCGTTTGTTCCGGGGTACATTTGCTGATATGAATCACCGATTCCATCTTCTCCACCCAACGTACAAACCCAACGGCTCCCTCGGTACCGTTGAAGTTTAGAGGCTTGTAGTCGAGGAACGCCTTATAAGTGCACCCTGGAACGGTAGTACCTCCTGAATTATCAAGATACAATTATTACAAGAATAACATAATCAAGTAAATCCTTAGATTGCCATGTAAAACCAACTATTACCAATCACAACGTTGCCACCAGTTCCTGATCCTCCAGGTCCAGAACCACAGGAGCCTCCAGTACCACCGCTGGAATCGACACGGTTTGCTTCATATTGTGCGATTGCGGTAGCGATGCGCTGTTCCAACAAATCTTCCAACTCTGCCTCCGTGGTGGGAAGTTGGTAATTCGGTTGTTTACGAGTATGTCTTCGTTTCGGAGCCATGGTCTTCTAATGTAAAATATCAAAAAAAATTTAGACATATATTTCAACAAATATTGCCAACCATGTACGAATATAAGACTACAACCAATCATAATAACCATATGATGGCGTCGATAAGTATCACCAACAATCATGAGTGCACGAGTAATAACAATTATATGATTAATCACCATCATAATAATTGCAATGTCATACAAGTACCACGCCATAACAACCACAACATCATAATAATCATGAAAAGAACAAAATACAACGCATCAAAAGAAACTACCATAATTTACATATCATTCAAACTTGTTACATTGTTTCATGGAAGATCCAAAAGAGCTCGAGGCTACATCACCTCGGCTTACAAGTTTAGACAATATACAAAAAGGTAAAATATCTTCCACGAGCAATCTTCGTAACCAAAAGTAGGGTCATCACATCACAGCTACTGGGGTGGGGGTGGGGTGGTCGTGTCTCGAGTGTCTCCCTGACTCTAGCTAAGTCCTCCTCGATAACTCTCCTCCCATGAGCGAGTGTAGTCACCCTAGCTCGAACGTTTAAAATCTTAGAATCCGTCATATCAAAAGTCACATCGTGGCGTGCTGAAGCTGAAGTGAGGGTAGTCATATGTTCGGCATCATTGATTCTTTGCTGACGTATAACATCCAACTCCCTATCAATCCTATACATAAACACATGTAGGTGCATCTCAATAAAATCCATCCTCTCCTCGAGAGTGGGTGGAAACATGGGAGAGCGGTAGTAAGGATCGGAATGCAACATGGTGGGTGGGGATCGAGACGGTCCGCCCGTCTCGAGCTCTGGGGGCACAGGAAAGCCAGCAGCTCGGAATCTCTCAATGAAAGGACTGGCAGTAGTGGGACGTGAAGGTCCTCCAGTCTAAAAAACGGAAGGAATCTCCGTCCTGGGCTCACTAACTCTCTCATCATTGACTTGAGCAATAATAGCGCGAGACGGTCCACCCATCTCGAGAGTAGTGGGAGCTATAAGCTCTACAGCAGAGCCACAGTCCGTAGCATGAGCACTAGGACCTACGGCTCTAAGAGCAGAAGAAGATACACTATCAATAGTGTCAGAAGATGAAATGTCGATGACGGACACAACTAGGGAAGAGACCTCTAGAATCACAATATCAAACATCTCGCCCACTCCTAAGTTATCATCGACATGATCAACATGAAACACTGGAACCTTGTCCCCACCAGCAGGGACATCAATAAGAGGGACCTCAATCGCAAGGGCAGGGATGTCAAGAATAAGGTGTCCATCGGGGCGACCTACGATAACTACACCGGGGACTAGAACATTCCCTAGATCAAGAACATCATCTAT
Source organism: Helianthus tuberosus (assembly GCA_030545235.1). Classification (NCBI taxonomy): domain Eukaryota; kingdom Viridiplantae; phylum Streptophyta; class Magnoliopsida; order Asterales; family Asteraceae; genus Helianthus; species Helianthus tuberosus. The sequence continues at coordinate 125,871,574 of CM060352.1, forward strand.
CAGCACAGGGCCACCTAAGGCTATGATCTCCCCTCACCACTAATGCCACTCAGTGCATCATCAGACACGTAGTCCGGATCCTCCTCCGGCTCACTATCTGTCTCCGACACTACCTCCATAGTGGGCTCATCATCTGAATCCAACTCGATCACCTCCTCATCGGATACGAGGTCAATGATCTCCTCGTCTGAATCTAAAATGTCGATAGGATCCGAAGCTGACGACATCGAGACCTGGCAAGATAATTCGTACAAGCACATATATATAAATAGATTATATATATATATATATATATAAATCACAAAACCCTCCACATGAACCCAATAACTTGCCTATACAATATAAACCCAACCATGAACGTGATGCAATGCAATGAAACTTTTCATGCAAGTGAAAACGTTTAATGGGAGCAACCTAGATATGAGATTATAGTCTAGACTCGAGACCGAATCCTAGTTCGCTATAATCGAGGCTCTGATACCAATCTGTCACACTCCGCTGAAGGCGGAAACGCAAGGTGCGACCATGAAAGGTTTTCAAGCATACGATAAGCAAACAACTAATATAATTAAGCATCAACAATACCGAAGTTTAACGTTTACAAAGATGAAAATATATATAGTTTACACAACCCAAATATAATACTTCTAGTTTCAAACACATACGACAAAAAGTTATATCATTTATAAAGTTCATAGGATTTGTCAAGTATATTTCCGATATGATGAAATATACAAGGCAAACCCCCAAAGGGTATCGTCCAAGATGCATGCAACTTCCAAAAGCCGCGAACCAAAGTTCACTTACCTGAAAATCATGCTTAAAATGTCAACATAACGCAGGTGAGTTCACAGGTTTAAATGACACAAATGAAACTTAAACTCATTTGATAAAAATTTAGTATCCGTAGTTAATGAAATCATGAAATTCAAATCATGGTCTTGTAAAAACCGTGATACATGTGCTGACATAAGCCCATAACCAAACCATAACGATGATGCCTCGCCACATCGTGAACCATGACGATGTCTAAGAATAATTGGACACAATTACACTCCCACAGGGTCACGACCGACCAGGAGCGGGGCTCGTTAAACCCAATAGATCTATTCGACTGTTCCGCAGTCATTACCACGACTAATGGTTACTAAACGAAACAATAACATGAGGACTTCTAAGCTCTAAAACCAACCAACTTATGTGCACAAAATAGACAAAAATAGATTTCATTCCCCACTACCATACCCCGTAATCAAGCATGAATTCCCCCCGATTTAAATTAACATTTAAATAAGTAAAAGGGGCCGTGAAGACTCACAAATTGCGTTCCATGCGTATGCTAGCAAAACCAAATGTCCAAAATAATTCCCGACCTACACGTGTCCTAATTCAATAAGACATTAGGTCTATATACGTGTCTACCCGACAAGTCATTCACCAAACTTGTTTAGACAACGAGATGTTAACCCTTTTTTTAAATAAAAGTGTTTAATTCTTACGACGCGTTGGTGGGTGGTTATCCGAGAATTCCCAAGTATTTATATATATTACAATATATATATATATTTCACACATTGTCACACAATGTCGAGACCTTGTCCCGAACTACAAATTCAACCCAATAAATATATATTTTATGACAAAATATCATATTTATTCACGTGGTTTGATGACCACAAAATCCGTAAGTCAAGCAATTCCTGGAATTGACTTGAGAGTTCGCGCATTTCAGACGGAGCGAGGCGATAGGGAGATTTAGCTACAGGATTAGCTCCAGGAATGAGGTTGATTCGGAAATCAATATCACGAATCGGGGGTAAACCAGGTAAATCATCAGGAAAGACTTTAGGAAAATCACGAACTACAGGCACCTTATCCATTGCCTTCTTTTCTTTTTCCTCTGCTACTACGATGTGTGTCAAGAAAGCTTTGTATTCCTTGCGGAGATACTTGCTCGCTTGGATACACGACATGAGTTTGAGAATCTTCGATGCGACTTCGCCATATACACAGAGTTGATCACCATTAGCGAGCGAGAAACGAATCATTTTATCAAAACAAACGACTTCAGCACAATTTTCACAAAGAAAATCCAAGCCTACTATGATGTCAAAACTACCAAGCTGCATTGGGATAAGATCGATAAGGAAGACGTGATTGTTGAGTTCAAGCGTATAATCATGAAGAACAGAACGTACAGTGACGGTTCTTCTAGTGGCAACTTCAACGTCGAACGTCGTAGGGAGATTAGCGCGCTTGCTATTTAGGAGCTTTTTGAATTCTAACGACACAAAACAGTTATCGGCTCCAGTATCAAATAAACATGAAGCATATATACCGTCCACAAGAAACGTACCATTAACCACGTTGTTGTCTGCTTGGGGCCTGGCGGGCGTTGATGTTGAATGCACGTCCGCGGGCTGCTGGCTGCTGCTGAGGCTGCTGCTGTTGATGTTGTTGCGGCTGCTGCTATGGCTCTTGCTTCACCACTCTGTTGGGGCAGACATTTGCAAAGTGGTTGGGATCACCACATGCAAAGCAGGCTCTTGCATGGGCAGCGGTTGCCGGAGCTGCTTGTTGGCCCTGGGGAACAGGAAGGAGAGATGGTGGTGCAGGAGGTTGACCTGGGGCTTGGGCTTGGGCTTGGCGAGGACCAGTACGGCAATTGGCAGTAAAGTGGTCGTACAGGTTGCAATGAACACAAAACCGGCATGAAATTACCAAGAGGATGATGATAGGTACAAGTAGGGCAGAGCGGGTGGGGACCAGTATATACATGCTTAGCCGGCGGTGCATTGGTCACTGGTGCCGCTACTTGGCGGTTCTGGGGTTGCGGTTGAGCAGGGGCAACTTAGAGTGGAGCGGCAGTTATTGCACAATTCTTGTTGTTGTTGTTGTTCTGCTTGCGTTTGCGGTGAGAAGACTTGGAGGCTTGCGGAGCGGCGGTTTCAGCGGTGGGAGAAGCGGTAGCTTGGTGGAGACTCTTGGTGGTATTCTTGAAATAACCAGCCAATATCGCTTGTCATTAATCTCGGCAGTGAGTAGGTATGTCTCTTCGATTGTTGTTGTCTTCGCGGCTTGCACGAAGTCAGCAACACAATCTGATAAAGCACATATATACTTCTTGATCGTCATATCAGGTGTTGCCACCTGGCTTGGACAAATGATACTCAACTGTTTGAAGCGGACAGTTAGACTGGCGTTATCGCTACCATCCTGCTTGATGTTCCAAAACTCGTTCTACAGCTTCTGGAGCTCGTGGGGTGGGCATAATTCCTTCATCGTGAGTTCTTTCAACTCATCCCAAGTAAGCCCATAGGCTGTATCGTTCCTACGTCTGTTCCTTTTGGCTGTCCACCAATCCAGGGCTCTGGACTGGAAAACGCCAGTTGCATTGATAGTACGTAGGTGATCGGGACATCCGCTCTGGCGTAGCGTGACTTTGATTGAGTCGAACCATTGAAACATAACGCTTGGTCTGTCTTCGCCTGTGAAGTCTTTTGTGCCACATGCCTTAAATTGCTTAAAGCTGAAAGTACCCTTTAGAGAGTCAGTCCTTGATTCCTCAGAGGACTTGCTGGCGTTTTCATTAAGCTCACTGATTATTTTCAGAATGACCTTAGCCATATGCTCTGCGACTAGAGAAGCGATTCGCTTATCAGCATGGTTACGGCGTGCAGCGCGAGAAGTATGGGATCCAAATGACGACATTGTCTGCAATAGACATCGTCATAGGATTCAGACGCGATATAATCGAATCTCACCTCACAACATACTACTACTAGATAAAGCTCAGGAACACATCTACACATAAGCACATAAATACTACTACTAGTAGGCACATACACCACATAGGCACGTATCCACATAGGCACGTAGAGCACAGAAGCACGTAACCAGCTATATTTTGCACGTATCCACCTACATATATTGTACGTATTCACCTACCGAGCACGTTCGAGGGCAGCGAGTGCGAGTAATCACAGCATACGGTTCACATACTTCTATAATGTGATGAGAGGTTGTGATTTGCTAGCGTTTTGAGATAAACGTGTAGTGCAAGTTGTGTGTGTTGATCAAAGCGAACAGCGAAAAGCGTATAAATCACTAAAAATCGAAACACATAAAGCATGTAAAACCACATAAAACACATAAAATTTCACATAAAAGTGATAAATCACAGAGTCAGCGGTTGCAGGCTCAGAGTCGAAACACATAAAAATCAGCGATTGCGAGCTTGAAATTGAAAATAGATTGTCTGGGTGATAGACGTCGACTACCCAAAGTGATTCGACAATTCTCAAGGACTTTGAGTACGCACTTTGGCCTAATAGACTGTGCTCTCTCACCGACATATGGTGATTGGCACGCATCCTTTCGGTTATTCACGCAACTCGAGTCATTGGAATCCATCGAGACTTTGGTGAGAGTATTGTAAAATCTAAATAGAGAACGGAACAAGTCATCAGGATTCGGGTTTCACCCCTAACTTAATGGCTACATTCCTGTTTGTGTGATAGTATCACGGGATAGAGAGGGAGATTTTGCGTCGAAGTACGGATTCCACTCATGATTCAACGCAAATTCTTGTTTTTATAGTAAAATACGCGTCGAACAAGCGATCCAATTGAGAGTTTGCGGTTTTCACACTTGATCTCGATCTAATCACTCGTTCATTTTTGAAAAATAGAGTGTGCGGTGTGCCTGCCTTAGGAAAGGCAGAGTGATAGTGCTCGACCTTAGGAAAGGTCGATGGGGTGTAGTATGTTCGCGAGTCGATCGAATAACAGAAATATGCATGCGCGGAACCCCTACCGGGTTCGCACAAGGCGGTCTACGCATAACCAACATGTAACATGTTGAAAAGCAAAGCTAGCACGTTATCGACAATGAAATATGGACAGACATGACTGTGAGTTGTAGAATGCGCAACACATATCACCACTGTGACACGTGAAGTAAAACCCTTAACAAACCCTGTCCATGACAGGTGCTGAGTCCAAACTATAGTACTATCGTTGCTAAGGTGTCAGGCAACAATCACTGTATAAACATAACATACAAGCATTCATCGAGTAACACATATAACATGCAATATCGGTCAGCGTATAATAGTGTTTGCGTTGTGTGTCGATCGTGATTTGAAATAGGTAACGTATGTAACACCCAAAAGTGCGTAAAGCAGAAAGGGGTTCGAGTATACTCACAGATCGTGTTTAATGAATAAACACAGTCTTGGATTGGATTGAAGGGAGCGCTGGAAAGTTAGCCTGATTACAGAACGATAGCATAAGCGATGAACAGTGCGTTAGACAGTGCGAGTGGAACAAAATGACGAAGGGTGATCCTATCGGATGATAATCTGGATAGATGGTCATCCGGACGGATGACCATTCGGTCGGATGCTCATTCGTTTGGGATGGATGTGTTTGTGTATGATGCGACTTTGAAGTTTTCGTTGTAGCATTTTATAAAACGAGAAGTATCTCCACCTTTCAGGTCGTCCGATCGAACGGTCATCCGGTCGGATGGTCGTTCGATCGGATGGCAATCCATTCCAGATGAAATATTTCCCAAAGTTTCAAGTCTCTTAATGTCACACCCCGATATTTCCACGTATTACCGGTGGGCCCGGTGGGGAGTATCATGACGTAGTTGATATCATCATAGACAATTTATCACAGTTTATATACACAGCGGAAGTCGAAAGATAAAATCATTACAAACCGAATGAAAATAATATCATTTATTAGAAAACGGTTGTAAAGGATCCACAGGCGGATCAAAGTTCGAAAGAAACAATGTTCAGCAGATTTATAATATCTAAGCTTGCAAGACTCTTTATTGATGCTAGGAGTAGCCAGCCTATTCCGTTTAGTACCTGCACTTAGCCTTTTGGGAAAATACGTCAGTTTACACTGGTAAATACAATTAACCGACTCATTTTGAAAATGTTTAAGAAAATTGATTTGAATGCACAAAGCACAAAATATCTTTTATAACTTGGGACAATTATTTAAAAATAATCTTGTATACAGATTTAAATGTTTGTCGTCTGTCGGCCGATTAGAAGAGCCGGACGAGATTAACTGACACACCACAGGTATAATACCCCTAAGGAATTTTCCTTATTGTGGGATACCTTTTTATGCATACGCAACTGTCAGGTGTATGCCTACACCCCGAGCTTAAGTCGTGGCCATTTTCTTAATAATGATGCCAAGGATATCCGGGACATGGTCATTAACCCCCCAAAAGCCATATACCAAACAAAACAGATTAAAACGAGTTATGCAATTTATATTAATCACAATCCGATTTTAACAATTACATACCCGACCAAGCGGTATTATTATAATACCGTATCCCAAGCCCGTATAACGGAAAATAAGTTAAAAGTATTTACTTGAACAAGTATATATCACAATCAGTGAGTGCAAGTATCTTTTACTGGTCTCCTAATCTGGAACGAAGGTTTTAATAACCTATTAGATTCCTAACGGTTCTTAATTAAGTATAAACTTAGACCGGTTAGTTTTAAAGGAAGATATACGGTTCAAAACGCACGATTAAGCGATGACCGGATTAGAGTGTGGTTTAGACCCGACAAGTTTGTATACTTGTATAATATGGGTAAACTAAACACATTTTGGATTTTGAGATAAAAATGATAAGGTTTGACCCGTTTCGGCTAATTTATGCAAACTAGTTACATAAACTGCACCGAATGCGAAAAATGCATTACGGGTAACCAAATGAGTCATGAACAGGTTTCCTAAGTTAATATGCCTTAAATATGTTATGATATCAGTAAGATACCTTCCATTATGCCCAAAATGGATTTAAACTCAAATTATGCCCCGTAGGGGTATTTTGGTCATTTTAAAGGTTATAAAAGAGTTTAAATACTAATCTAAGTTTCAGGTCCGATATAATCAGTAAAAATATTTATTTTTATAAGTCATAACAGTAGGGTATTACATATATGTGAAATTTATCTTTTATAACCAAACTATGCACTATAGGGGAATTTTGGTAATTTTACATAAGCTTTAAAGGTCAAAATTAGAATTCTGAGTTCAAAACTTTTGCTTACTGTTTAATTGTAAAAATTTACTTAAAAAATCAGTAGGTATTAAGTTTCATATGCCAAAAAAAGTTTTAACTCATACTATGCGCTTAAAACGCGTAAAAGTCGGTTCTAAGCGATTTTCGGGTTTAAATAGGAAATCTGAGTTTTTGATCGGTTTATAAAGTTCAAAATGTTTTATTTATTATATAAAATCAGTAGCAAAAAGTTTGGTGTCAAAATATTATGTAAAACTCATTTTATTCAAGAAAAGGGTATAATAGACATTTACCGAATTATAGCAAGAACCCTATGTTATGCTCAGCTTAAAAATAATTAAAAATATTCAAAAATACCAAAATATTATATTACATCAGTGGGTAAAAAGTTTGGTGTCAAAATTTGGGTTTAGATAGGCTTTATGTTAATTACGCCGTTCAATTAATAAAAAGCTTCTTAATAACGATATTGAGCATAACTCCTAATCTAGACCTTCAACTGATGTCAAATTTTTAGGACAAGTTTATAAATCAGTAACAAAGGTTTTTGTCCTCTCAGATTTTCAAAAATCTCGTTTTAAGGTCAAAAGGGCATTATGGTCAACATTTAGGCATATAACGGAAACATGTACATGAATCGAATAACTAATGAACCAAGTTGTATAACCTCAAAGGGTTACACTAACCTATTACCTGGTCCTAATAGAGATCTAAGGCATTTCTAAAATATGCTACATTGGGTCAGAAATGATAGTCAAAGCAAAAGTCTACTTTTGTGACTTTCGATTCTGAACCGAGCTTAAACTGAAAATTGTCGGGTTGAACATGCTTAGACATGTTCTTACATTAATTATTAAGTTATATAAGTTATAAAATAGGTTCATAGCTTCTACATTGTTAATTATGTGTTTATGCGAAAATTTTCTTTCTGTTGACTTTTTATAATTAACTTTGACCCGACAATTGACCTAGTTAGAGTGGGAATTAGAGGGCCCTTTTAAGGGTTTATTACCCATATAATTACCAACTCAAAGCTACTTTCAATTCGAGAATTGACTGGACCATTAGTGATTAATCACTAAGTCAAACCTTAATTACGACAGGTTTGACTTTAGGCCATTGAACTAATAAAACAGAATTAAGAAAGGTTAAGGAAGCTTACAAAGGTCCTAAGCACGATTTTGGAACTTAAGGAAACTTGTTTGCTGACCAGAGAGCTTCAGAGAAGAGTCTTGGATGATTTCAAGTGAATGTCAAAATGTTGCAACAAGTGTTCTTCTTATATAGTGGGTTTGATGCAACAAGATCATGCCAAACAAGTCTACAGGTGTTCCTTGATCAGTTCCAGGTGTCCCTAGGCATGAAAAACCACTGGTGCAGCCCCTGGAATGTAAAACAAGGCTTCAAAGGCGGTGGAACTGGCTGTACTTGCATCTGTGCATGAATTATGTCCAGCTCAGGCCATCGCATCGCACGACGGCAGAAGGGGGAGCTGGTGGCTTACCTGATCAACAAGTTTCAAATAATGCAATTTCACCCCCTGGACCTTCTAAAACGTAATTTCTTTCATTTTAAGCACATTTTACCCATATAACTTATATTTCTATGATCCATGAGATATAACCAAACATCGTTAGGTCCGGTTTTGTTAAACGATAACCAAAAACACAAGTTTTGCCTCGTTGATGCTTTTAACCCCTTAATTACGAAAGTTAACGTATCTTCCTCATACGATATCAAAACCTTGTGAAATTTTTATCACTTATTCTTGGGAGTATAATTAATCGTTACAAGGCTCCGGGTTTTCTAAAAGGTCACTCAGAGGTATAACTTAAACATGTTGACACTTTTAACCCTCGCGTCTTGTAAACTTTCACTTTCTTCCACAAACGGTTTCATATGCTTCATGATACATTCGTTTTAAGGGTATAAACATCATGTAGGGTTGTTAAAAGGCATAATTATCAAATGTTGACACTTTGAATCCTTATATACATATACTTTCTTCGTTTTTTTTGTCAACTTTAGTCCCACATATTCAATTTGTAACACGTTTAAAGTCCATGACACGTGTCGATACTATGTTGGACATGATTTTACGAGGTGTTACATCCTCACCCCCTTAAAAGAAATCTTGACCTTGAGATTTACTGAAATAAATGTGGGTACTTCTCTTTTATTGTGGACTCTACCTCCCACGTATACTCGGGACCTCTACGGGCATCCCATTTAACCTTTACAATTGGTACCTGCTTCCTTCGAAGCTTCTTAACCTGTCGATCCTCAATCAACAAAGGTTTCTCAACAAACTTCAGGCTCTCATCTATGTGCACATCCGTATGTGGTATGACTAGTGATTCATCAGCTAGACATTTCTTCAGATTGCAGATGTGGAATACATTATGAATACCACTGAGCTCTTCAGGCAAATTTAACTTATAGGCCACTGTTTCGACACATTCGATGATCTCGAATGGTCCTATATATCTTGGGCGTAACTTGCCTTTCTTGCCAAATCGCATTACCCCTTTCCAGGGTGATACTTTCAGTAACACTTTGTCACCAACCTCGAATTTTAGAGGTTTACGCCTTCTATCTGCGTAGCTTTTCTGCCTATCCCTGGCAGCTTTGAGACGATCTTGTATCTGTACAATTTTATCTGTCGTCTCCAGGACTATATCAGGTCCTGTTAGTTGGACATCTCCAACTTCTGCCCAGCAAACGGGCGTTGTGCACTTTCTTCCATACAGAGCTTCAAAAGGTGCAGCTTGAATACTGGAATGATAGCTATTGTTGTATGAGAATTCGATTAATGGAAGATGATCATCCCAACTTCCACCTAGATCAATAACACAAGCTCGTAGCATATCATCGAGTGTCTATATAGTACCCTCGCTTTGACCATCTGTCTGCGGATGATATGCTGTGCTGAAGTTCAATCGAGTGCCTAGGGATTGCTGAAAGCTTTTCCAAAAATACGATGTATACCTCGTATCCCTATCTGAGATGATAGATACTGGTACTCCATGGAGAGATACAATCTCATCCACATACAACTGAGCTAACTTATCTGAGCTGTGTGTTTCCTTAATAGGTAAGAAGTGGGCTGACTTAGTCAGTCTATCCACTATAACCCAAATAGTATCATTTCCTCGCTTTGTCTTTGGCAACTTGGTGATAAAATCCATAGTCACCATTTCCCATTTCCAGGTGGGAAGTTCAGGCTGTTGTAGCAGACCTGACGGCTTCTGGTGTTCAGATTTAACTTGCGCGCACGTCAAACATTTGGCTACATAAGTAGCTATAGACTTCTTCAAGCCTATCCACCAATAATTTTCCTTCAAATCCTGGTACATCTTATCTCTTCCAGGATGAACATAATACTTAGAACTGTGGGCTTCTTGAAGGATAACATCCCGAAGTCCTCCATAGATCGGAACCCATATTCGTCCATTCAATCTTAGGATTCCATCATTGCCATATGATAACTGTTCAGCAGTTACTCCCAACTTTTCATTCGGGTAGTTGGCTTTTAATACAGCTTCTTTCTGAGCGGCTAGCACTCTTTCATTCAATCTGTTCTTCAATTCAATTCTCTTGGCATTGATTCTAATGGGCTTAACCCTTTCCTTCCTACTTAAGGTATCGGCGACCACATTCGCCTTGCCTGGATGGTATCGGATTTCACAATCATAGTCATTCAAAGTCTCCATCCACCGACGCTGTCTCATGTTTAAATCCTTCTGATTAAACAGATGTTGAAGGCTCTTGTGATCAGAATAGATCACACACTTGGTGCCATATAAATAATGTCTCCACAGTTTCAGTGCAAATACAACGGCACCCAACTCCAAATCATGGGTGGTATAATTCTTCTCGTGCACCTTTAACTGTCGAGAAGCATAGGCAATGACCTTGCCTATCTGCATGAGCACACACCCCATACTAGTGTGTGATGCGTCACAGTATACTACAAATTCCTCTATTCCATCAGGCAATGTCAACACCGGTGCATTGCTCAACTTCTGCTTGGGAATTTCAAAGGATTCTTGCTGCTTAGGACCCCAGTCAAACTTGATATTCTTACGGGTTAGTGAGGTTAGGGGTGCAGCAATCCTCGAGAAGTTTTCAATAAAGCGTCTGCAATATCCTGCCAGACCCAAAAAGCTACGAATCTCTGTGGGCGTCTTCGGCTCTTGCCAATTCATGATAGCCTCAATATTAGCGGGATCCACCTGGATACCACGCTCACTAACCATATGTCCAAGGAACTGGACTTCACGAAGCCAAAATTCACACTTTGAAAACTTGGCATAGAGCTTTTCTTGTTGAAGAAGTTTAAGAATACAACGAAGATGCTTCTCATGATCAGCTTGATTCTTTGAATAAATAAGAATGTCATCAATGAAGACGATGACAAATTTGTCCAAGTAGGGTTTGCAAACGCGATTCATGAGGTCCATGAACGCTGCTGGTGCATTAGTGAGCCCAAAAGGCAACACCAAGAACTCGTAGTGACCATAGCGAGTTCTAAATGCAGTCCTGTACACATCTTCATCTCTAACCTTCAGCTGATGGTAACCTGACCTCAAGTCAATCTTGGAGAAATAACTTGCTCCTTGGAGCTGATCGAACAGATTGTCGATCATGGGCAATGGATATCTGTTTTTGATAGTGACCTTGTTAAGCTTGCGATAATCGATGCATAGGCGCATCGATCCATCTTTCTTCTTTACAAATAGAATTGGTGCTCCCCAGGGAGATGAGCTAGGTCTAATAAATCTTTTCGCCAACAAATCATCCAACTGAGTTCTCAACTCCTTCATCTCAGTCGGGGCCAACCGGTAAGGTGCTCTTGCAACAGGTGCTGCTCCAGGTATTACGTCGATTCTGAACCCGAATTGCCTATCTGGGGGTAAACCAGGCAATTCTTCAGGGAATACTTCTGAATAGTCAGAAATGACAGGGATGTCTTCGATCTTGGGCTTTGGTTCATCAATAGTCACCTGTGCCATATAAATGACACAACCCTTCTTCATACAACTTGACGCCGTAAGAACAGACACTTGCTTAGGCAACCCATACTGAGTATCTCCTTGTATGGTAAGTGGTTCACCATACGGAGTCTTGATCACCACTTGTTTCTTGTCACAAACAATCTGGGCTAGGTTATGAGATAACCAATCCATGCATGTTACTATGTCAAAACCAACTAATTTCAAAGGAAGTAAGGATAACGGAAAGGAGTGGTTCCTAATGGATATAAAACATCTATCTAGCACAGTTGAGGCAGTTTCTAAGGTACCATCGGCCAACTCTACTTCATATTTCACGCTTAGGGTTTTAACAGGTAAATTCAACAACTTACAAAACTTATCATCTACAAATGACTTATCCGCACCAGAATCAAATAACACCCTTGCATAAACATCATTTATAAGGAAGGTACCTATTATCACATTATCATCCTGAACGGCTTCTCGTGCATCCATTCGAAAGACCTTTGCATTGGTCTTTTTGACTTCTTCAGGCATTTTGGCATACTTAGGGCAATTGGTCTTGATGTGCCTTTCTCATTGCAACCATAACACGTCGCATCCTTCAACTTCTTGCAATCCAAAGTCTTGTGTTCTTTGGACTTACAGATCCCACAACCAATTGGCTTCGACTGCGACTGCGACTTTGATTCAAAACTGCATTTCCCAAAATGACGTTTCTGGCAGGTCTTGCATTTAGACTTCTCATCCACTTGCTGGTTACCCTTGTTAGACCCAAAATTATTTTTGTGGTCTAGGTTCCCCCTATGCTTCTTGTTAGAACGACGTGAGTTATCATCCTCACGTTTCCTTTTTCGTTCTTCAGAAATCTTAAGCGATTTCAGCCTGATTGCATCCAGAGTAAGGGATAAAGACAAATCAGCTGCTGACCTAAAAGTAGTAGGTCGAGACGCCTTCACACTAGCTTTGATCTCTAGGGCTAAACCCCCAATAAAACGAGTGATACGTTTTGGTTCTGGGGTAACTAAGTATGGAACCAATCGAGACATGGTATTGAAACTGGTAAGGTAAGTCTGGCAGTCTAAGTTCTTCATGACTAAGGTCAAGAAGTCAGTCTCGATCTTCTCAACTTCGTGTTGAGGACAATAATTTTCTTTGATTAGGGCAATGAACTGCTCCCAAGACATGCTATACAAGTGGACTTTTCCTGTAGCTTGAATCAGTGATCTCCACCATGCTAGAGCTTCTCCCTTAAAAGATTGTGACACAAACTTCACAATATCTTTCTCTGCACAACCACTAATATCAACCACCGTGTCCATTTCATCGAGCCAAGTCATACAATCGATGGCTCCTTTCTCCCCTGTGAAGTCTCTAGGCTTACAGGAGACAAAATACTTATAAGAACAGCCCCTAACACGTGGTTCTTGTTTGAGCTCAATCTTCTTAGACGGAACACTCCTCTGATTTGATGAGTGATGAGAATCACTCTTGCGAGCTGTATGAGTTCTGGAGGGTGGCTTTGAATGAGGTACAAACTGAGTTCTGACATGGGTACCACTAGATTCACTAAACTGTCTGTCAAGGGCTCGCGTAACGGCATTAACTATTAATGCCTGCAATTATGCGCCTGCTACATTAACTCTGGAAGTGTCATGATTCTCCCTTGGGTGACTGTTGACTTCGTCTGACCCAGCCATGTAGCTTGATTGCTACATAAAATATTGACAAGATTTATTCAAAAGTCCATTATGGAATTGTCTTTTATGGCAATTTATTAACCATGGTAATTATAAACCATATTCGGTTAATTTATTAAACATATTTGTTTAGGATTTTCATTATAATTTATCCTAATTATAAAGTAATAAGGGTATTATTAATGGCACGTAAGGCCTAGTCACAAGGACAGTTTAAATTATAAACCATGATTTCAGAGAATCGAGGTATTAAGGTTTGAACGTAGTTCATTACCTTTTATTTGATAGGGAGTCGTAGACTACAATCTGTCTTTTGTCTTACATGACAATGATTATGGCTCGTAGGCCCTACATCACAATGGTTGTTTAAATAATAAAGAAGGAATTGGAAGAATCCAATATAAGAACGACATGTGTGATTTTAACGAATCACAGCTGCCAGGAGTGTTAACATGTTTTCAGATGTTAACAAGGGTTTGAATCATTTTAAACAGGTTTTACCATTATGGCCAGGTTTATAATGACATACAGGCTAGGTTATACCTTTTAAGATTCTTATTTAATATTTAATAGGCAGATTATTTTAAAAGGAATGACATAATTTGGATTTATTTATTTCATATATATTACATTTATGTTTAAAATGACAAAATGAAATTTAAATTATAACATGCCACTAAAATTTAAAGAGTACACATTGCCCTAAACGGGACTTTTACAGAAATAACTTGCCCACGCAGGGGCTAAACAGAAATGATATGCCCACGCAGGGGCTAACTGGAAATACAAGTCCTCGCAGGGACTGATTACAGAAACAGATGTCCACGTAGGGACTTGATTGAAAATTAAAGAAATACAAAACAAACAAATAAACAAAGAATCTCAATGATCCTTTTTGCTCTTTCCTTTGATTAAGCTTGCCAAACCCTTGAGAAATCCCCGGTTGTTCCTACGCTCCTCCCGAACCTCTTGTTCCCCCTGGCTCAACCTTTGTAGAATCTCCTGTTGCTGCGGTGGCGATAACAGTGGCGGCTGCGGCGGCTGCTAATGCTGCAGAGGTTGAGGAGGTGGCGGGTATTGGTACCCATAGGGTGGGTACCTAGTCTGATATGGGACTCCAAAGGGCCCCTCGAGATGAAGAGCATTGTAGTTTGCTGCCGCAAGGTATGGGTCAACTTCGGCGTAGTTGTAGTTAGTGTGGGATGGCTGCTCGAAAGGGTTATACACCGCTACACCGGCGTATGTAGGGATTGGGTTATCATAACCCACCGGTGGCGGTGCGACTGGCGCAGACTCCACCTCAAAAATAGGGTTCGAAGGCCCACCCATTTGTGGGTCTTCGTATAGTGGCGGGTAATGACTGCCACTTGAATGCTGAGGGGTGCTGATATGGACTCCCCCTCGCACGGACATCCGTGTGGTTGATCTCCTACGCCTCGGTGGCTCCGGAGGCGGTTGCTGCACTGGTGGTGGTGGCAGTGGAGTAACCGCTACAAAACGCGAATCCTCCGAGGGATCCTGCTGCTGCTGTGATGAGTGGTAACTGGGAGTGAACACCCAGTCGTATTGGGCAAACCTTGCCTGATAACTGTCTGGACCACGATAAGGTGATCCGTGATATGACAACCCATCCGAAATCTCGATGGGGTGAGTAGGTGTTCCGGTTGGCGGCTGGTCAGGTTCCGGATCCTCTTCCATGTCCATAGAGAAATGGTCCTCCGGTCCCAACAGGTTGAACCGGCTTTGGTTTGCTGGGTTGAACCGGCTTTGGAAGTAGGGTGTTGGGTCGTTAAAGGAATGGTGTGAGTTGGGGCTTTGAAGGGGTATGAAAGAGTGATGTGAGTTGTGGAGCTCGTTCTCCGATTGAGGCCCGAAAGAATTTAGGTAGGAAGGTGAGGAGCTCAGCGAGACTGAATGCCTCGCGGGTTCTAAAGAGGTCCTCCAGTCTTCTTGAGGACTTTTGCTTAAAGAGTCTGATGAAGTTCGCCGGTGTGAAGGCCCGGCCTCGTGATCGTTGGGGGCGATGAATGGCCCCCTGCCTCTACCTCTTCCTCGGATTCTTGGCGGCATTTTTGTAGGCCCTGTCAAAACAATCAACAGAAACAACAAAAGAAACAATAAAGGACAAAACAAAATAAGTCAGAATTAGTCCTAAGTTCTTTGTCTAGACTCGAAAGTCGAGGAATGTGCAAACTGTGTCATTGAGATTAAACACAAAAGGCTGGTGTTTAATTCACTCAACGTTGGCTCTGATACCAACCTTTCACACCCCGATATTTCCACGTATTACCGGTGGGCCCGGTGGGGAGTATCGTGACGTAGTTGATATCATTATAGACAATTTATCACAGTTTATATACACAGCGGAAGTCGAAAGATAAAATCATTACAAACCGAATGAAAATAATATCAATTATTACAAAACGGTTGTAAAGGATCCACAGGCGGATCAAAGTTCGAAAGAAACATTGTTCAGCAGATTTATAACATCTAAGCTTGCAAGACTCTTTATTGATGCTAGGAGTAGCCAGCCTATTCCGTTTAGTACCTGCACTTAGCCTTTTGGGAAAATACGTCAGTTTTTACTGGTAAATACAATTAACCGACTCATTTTGAAAATGTTTAATAAAATTGATTTGAATGCACAAAGCACAAAATATCTTTTATAACTTGGGATAATTATTTAAAAATAATCTTGTATACAGATTTAAATGTTTGTCGTCTGTCAGGGCCGGTTAGAAGAGTCGGACAAGATTAACTAACACACCACAGGTATAATACCCACAAGGAATTTTCCTTATTGTGGGATACCTTTTTATACATACGCAACTGTCAGGTGTATGCCTACACCCCGTGCTTAAGACGTGGCGATTTTCTTAATAATGATGCCAAGGATATCCGGGACATGGTCATTAACCCCCCAAAATCCATATACCAAACAAAACAGATTAAAACGAGTTATGCAATTTATATTAATCACAATCCGATTTTAACAATTACATACCGACCAAGCGGTATTATTATAATACCGTATCCCAAGCCCGTATAACGAAAAATAAGTTAAAAGTATTTACCTGAGCAAGTATATATCACAATCAGCGAGTGCAAGTATCTTTTACTGGTCTCCTAATCCGGAACGAAGGTTTTAATAACCTATTAGATTCCTAACGGGTCTTAATTAAGTCTAAACTTAGACCGGTTAGTTTTAAAGGAAGATATACGGTTCAAAATGCACGATTAAGCGATGACCGGATTAGAGTGTGGTTTAGACGTGACAAGTTTTTATACTTGTATAATATGGGTAAACTAAACACATTCTGGATTTTGAGATAAAAATGATAAGGTTTGACCCGTTTCGGCTAATTTATGCAAACTGGTTACATAAACCGCATCGAACGCGAATAATGCGTTACGGGTAACCAAACAAGTCTTGAAAAGGTTTCCTAAGTTAATATGCCTTAAATATGTTGTGATATCAGTAAGATACCTTCCATTATGCTCAAAATGGATTTAAACTCAAATTATGCTCCGTAGGGGTATTTTGGTCATTTTAAAGGTTATAAAAGAGTTTAAATACTAATCTGACTTCCAGGTCTGATATAATCAGTAAAAATATTTATTTTTATAAGTCATAACAATAGGGTATTGCATATATGTGAAATTTATCTTTTATAACCAAACTATGCACCGTAGGGGCATTTTGGTAATTTCACATAAGCTTTAAAGGCCAAAATTAGAATTCTGAGTTCAAAACTTTTGCTTACTGTTTAATTATAAAAATTTACTTAAAACATCAGTAGGTATTAAGTTTCATATGTCAAAAATAGTTTTAAGTCGTACTATGCGTTTAAAACGTGTAAAAGTCGGTTTTAAGCGATTTTCGGGTTTAAATAGGAAATATGAGTTTTTGATCAGTTTATAAAGTTCAAAATGTTTTATTTATTATATAAAATCAGTAGCAAAAAGTTTGGTGTCAAAATATTATGTAAAACTCATTTTATTCAAAAAAAGGGTATAACCGACATTTAGCGAATTATAGCAAGAACCCTATGTTATGCTCAGCTTAAAGATAATTAAAAATCTTCAAAAATCCCAAAATATTATATTACATCAGTGGGTAAAAAGTTTGGTGTCAAAATTTGGGTTTAGATAGGCTTTATGTTAATTACGCCGTTTAATTAATAAAAAGCTTCTTAATTACGATATTGAGTATAACTCCTAATCTAGACCTCCAACTGATGTCAAATTTTTAGGACAAGTTTATAAATTAGTAACAAAGGTTTTTGTCCTCTCACATTTTCAAAAATCTCGTTTTAAGGTCAAAAGGGCATTATGGTCAACATTTAGGCATACAACGGAAACATGTACATGAATCGAATAACTAATGAACCAAGTTGTATAACCTTAGAGGGTTACACTAACCTATAACCTGGTCCTATTAGAGCTCTAAGGCATTTCTAAAATATGCTACATTGGGTCAGAACTGAAAGTCAAAGCAAAAGTCTACTTTTGCGACTTTCGATTCCGAACCGAGCTTAAACTGAAAATTGTCGGGTTGAACATGCTTAGACATGTTCTTACATTAATTATTAAGTTATATAAGTGATAAAACAGGTTTCATAGCTTCTACATTGTTAATTATGTGTTTATGCGAAAATTTGCTTTCTGTTGACTTTTTATAATTAACTTTGACCCGACAATTGACCTAGTTAGAGTGGGAATTAGAGGGTGCCCTTTTAAGGGTTTATTACCCATATAATTACCAACTCAAAGCTACTTTCAATTCGAGAATTGACTGGACCGTTAGTGATTAATCACTAAGTCAAACCTTAATTACGACGGGTTTGACTTTAGGCCATTAAACTAATAAAACAGAATTAAGAAAGGTTAAGGAAGCTTACAAAGGTCCTAAGCACGATTTTGGAACTTAAGGAAACTTGTTTGCTGACCAGAGAACTCCAGAGAAGAGTCTTGGATGATTTCAAGTGAATGTCAAAATGTTACAACAAGTGTTCTTCTTATATAGTGGATTTGATGCAACAAGATCATGCCAAACAAGTCTACAGGTGTTCCTTGATCAGTTCCAGGTGTCCCTAGGCATGAAAAACCACTGGTGCAGCCCCTGGAATGAAAAACAAGGCTTCAAAAGCGGTGGAACTGGCTGTACTCGCATCTGTGCATGAATTCTGTCCGGCTCAGGCCGTCGCGTCGCGCGATAACAGAAAGGGGAGCTGGTGGCGCAGCGCCACCATGTGGCTTACCTGATCAACAAGTTTCAAATAATGCCATTTCACCCCCTGGACCTTCTAAAACATAATTTCTTCCATTTTAAGCACATTTAACCCATATAACTTATATTTCTATGATCCATGAGATATAACCAAACATCGTTAGGTCCGGTTTCATTAAACGATAAACGAAAACACAAGTTTTGCCTCGTTGACGCTTTTAAACCCTTAATTACGAAAGTTAACGTTTCTTCCTCATACGATATCAAAACCTTGTGAAATTTTTATCACTTATTCTTGGGAGTATAATTAATCATTACAAGGCTCCGGGTTCGCTAAAAGGTCACTCAGAGGTATAACTTAAACATGTTGACACTTTTAACCCTCGCGTCTTGTAAACTTTCACTTTCTTCCACAAACGGTTTCATATGCTTCATGATACATTCGTTTTAAGGGTATAAACATCGTGTAGGGTTGTTAAAAGGCATAATTATCAAATGTTGACACTTTGAATCCTTATATACATATACTTTCTTCGTTTGTCAACTTTAGTCCCTCATATTCAATTTGTAACACGTTTAAAGTCCATGACACGTGCCGATACTATATTGGACATGATTTTAAGAGGTGTTACATCCTCACCCCCTTAAAAGAAATCTCGACCTTGAGATTTACTGAAATAAATGAGGGTACTTCTCTTTTATTGTGGACTCTACCTCCCACGTATACTCGGGACCTCTACGGGCATCCCATTTAACCTTTACAATTGGTAGCTGCTTCCTTCGAAGCTTCTTAACCTGTCGATCCTCAATCAACAAAGGTTTCTCAACAAACTTCAGGCTCTCATCTATGTGCACATCCGTATGTGGTATGACTAGTGATTCATCAGCTAGACATTTCTTCAGATTGCAGATGTGGAATACATTATGAATACCACTGAGCTCTTCAGGCAAATTTAACTTATAGGCCACTTTTCCAACACATTCGATGATCTCGAATGGTCCTATATATCTTGGGCTTAACTTTCCTTTCTTGCCAAATTGCATTACCCCTTTCCAGGGTGATACTTTCAGTAACACTTTGTCACCTACCTCGAATTTTAGAGGTTTACGCCTTCTATCTGCGTAGCTTTTCTACCTATCCCTGGCAGCTTTGAGACGATCTCGTATCTTTACAATTTTATCTGTCGTCTCCAGGACTATATCAGGTCCTGTTAGTTGGACATCTCCAACTTCTGCCAAGCAAACAGGCGTTTTGCACTTTCTTCCATACAGAGCTTCAAAACCTGCAGCTTGAATACTGGAATGATAGCTATTGTTGTATGAGAATTCGATTAATGGAAGATGATTATCCCAACTTCCACCTAGATCAATAACACAAGCTCGTAGCATATCCTCGAGTGTCTGTATAGTACGCTCGCTTTGACCATCTGTCTGCGGATGATATGCTGTGCTGAAGTTCAATCGAGTGCCTAGGGATTGCTGAAAGCTTTTCCAAAAATGCGATGTATACCTTGTATCCCTCGTATCCCTATCAGAGATGATAGATACTGGTACTCCATGGAGAGATACAATCTCATCCACGTACAGCCGAGCTAACTTATCTGAGCTGTGTGTTTCCTTAATAGGTAAGAAGTGGGCTGACTTAGTCAGTCTATCCACTATAACACAAATAGTATCATTTCCTCGCTTTGTCTTTGGCAACTTGGTGATAAAATCCAGAGTCACCATTTCCCATTTCCAGGTGGGAAGTTCAGGCTGTTGTAGCAGACCTGACGGCTTCTGGTGTTCAGCTTTAACTTGCGCGCACCTCAAACATTTGGCTACATAAGTAGCTATAGACTTCTTCAAGCCTATCCACCAATAATTTGCCTTCAAATCCTGGTACATCTTATCACTTCCAGGATAACAGCCCAAATCAGCCGATTTCACGGTGGAAAGTTGAGATTTGTGGATGAAATTGATGAGAAAGTGTGTGTAGATGATAGAAGTACAAGATTTGAGATGAAAATTTACAAGAATCACGAGGAATCGAGAGAAAATAGGCCAAGAGCGTGCTTGTCAAACGAGAACTGTCACATCACATGAACAGTGATGTGACAGGTGATATTTATAGGTGAGATAAGAGAAGAGGCGATGTAATGGTGCGATCGGATGGCCATCCGATCGGATGGTCATCCGGACGGATGACCATTCGATCGAATGGTCCTTCGATCGGATGGTTAGTGCGAGTTTGTTTTCGACTTTTGTTTTGTGCGTTGAGCGTTGCGATGCGTTTAAGCGAGCGTCGATTAAGCGACGCGATAGGTTTAATTAATAATTACACAAATAACATAACTAACATACAACAACATAAATAAACTTGCGTTTCCAGTTCGCGATGAGATTACGTTGCGATAGAGCTGCGATTGCGTTTGCGATTAATCACCTCAAACATACAATAAACATGCACAATTCACACATAATAGCACACACACGTAAAACAATATCCAGGTCATGCGGTTCAGGTTGCGATGCGATTGCGATGAGACAGTGTTAAGTAGATTAGCGATTAACTGCGATTATTGCATTTACTCCACATAATACAACTAAAGTAACATAAACTAAAGTATTGATTAACAAGTCAAGGAGTACAATCAATAATTAAGCAAGGAATAACAGATCGAATTAGCAATCTTTTCTTCCTTTGACTTTGACTTGTACTTTGACTTCAAAGACACGGGTTGTTACACAAACACATTTCCTATTTCTCTAAATGTGGTTTACTTTTATCAGCACAATCCATACCAAAATCAATTCACAGATGAAAACTAATATTAGATTTAAAAAAAAAACCCTTCAAAAAATATAACAGCAAGCATGACTCGAACCCAAGCTTTCAAGTTTGGAAGTGGGGAACTTAACCACTAAGCCATTCATCTAATTACATTGGTATACTCTTAAAAAAGAATTATAACATATATAAGATTTTTTTTTAAAACGTGCCCTTCGGAATCTCGGGCCCTGGCCAGTGGTCCTCCCCGCCCACCTCCAGGGCCGCCCCTGATAGTTTGTTTCGTTTCGCGACACGACGAATACGCCGATATGATATGTAATTAAAATGATATGTCCTGAGATTGTTAAACTTTATACGACTTAATCATTCAAAAATTAAGTCTAATATACATAATTAAATATGTAAACAGTGGTTAAGTTGTACGGAATTATCATTTATTTTATCGGTTGTCACATACTCCCCCTGTTAAAAAGAATTTCGTCCCGAAATTCACGTTGAGTTATCGTTGTGTTGGATATACACTATAAAAATAACAAAAACCTGTCATATATTGTAATAGTGTTATCTCGAAGGTTGAAGATGCCCAACAACCGATGCGAGTCTTTAATATTCAATGGGACGTAAACCTTCACAAATAGCAAAAATGAGGAACTACATAACAAGTTTCAACTAAAAAAAATATTAATTACCTCTTCAACCTCCGTAAGTCGTGGCAGAGGCTCTAGTGACCCATCGTAATAATACTTGTACTTTTTTTCCAACTCACGGTTAAATATCCACCATGCGAAATGCGGTAGTAAAATGCTTCAACGATCGGTTGGTTCTCTCCATCGATACAGGTCAACCATGCAAACATAGATATGTTGTTAACCAATTAAAAATATAAATAAAATGTTTTTCTTAGTGCACACTTTAATTATAATTTTTAAGAAACTAGTAGTATTAAGAAAGCATAGGACTTGTGGGGTGATTTACCTCTAATGGGCTCCAAAGGACTTGTTGGGCCTCGGCCCGTCCCCTAGTAGGCCCGGTAAATCGAAACCGTTCAAAAAAAAAAAAAAAAAATTAAGAAAGCATAGAAATTTCTTCTTACATCATTGGTTAACCAACCGTTCCCGTCATCGCTAATCAATGAACTCCAAAACTCTGGACCAACTTTTGTGGCCACTGTTACCCCAAGTCTTCGAAGCGTCGAATCTTTTTTTTTTTTTTGTGTTTTAGCAGCAACTTCATTTCGATACCACTATGCGATTTCTTCGATTTTGTTATCCACACTTTCTTCTTTTCTCTTTTGACTCCGGGACACTTATCGTTCGAGCTTAATGACGACTATGTTGTGTCTAACAGGTTGCTATTAGTAACGAAACTGTGTATCTTTGTATGCTGATGGAGCATTGGTTACAGATAAACCAATTAATCTGGCTGGTGATATAAATGAAAATTTTATTTCATACAGACGCTTACTTGTAGTGATTTTAAAGACAGAAACAAATGTGGTAGTTTCGTAGTTGTAGTTATGTGTATCAATAGTGTTATGTCCGGATTTAACTTAACAGCAAAATACAAGAAAGTATTTTATTGTTTCAATATACAAATTGCATTAGATATTATATTTCCAAAATACAATAAATCACAAAAAAAAATAATCGACCAGATAGGTTGAAACTGTGACAACTGGCACAAAACCGGTAATTTCCGTACAGTTTAATTATTATTTAATATCTGCAATTATGTTCTTAAATGTCAACATTGTCTGATTACATGCTATACATATGAATTCATGCATGTTTTATACTTCAAATATTTCTTTATGCATTTCCTTAAGCGTTGCGTCAGAAAGCCTAGTAAGCTCACCGGTAAGACACACTGTGTCAGCAGCTTTGTAGAAAACAATCAGGCAATAGAATTAGGGTCTAGGAGTAGGTCCAACATCTAAAATACATTAAAATCCAAGTGTGGATACAAGGGTTAACATATAAACTTTCCGGAACCTAAACTATGCACTAAAAAGCACCCGAAACTTATCTAAAATGCAAAAATCAGCATAATTCAGCAACAATTCAGCTATAATCAGCTTTTAAGCACATTAATATCATGTAGAATTTATGTTTTATTGTCCAAAATAACTTACAAAGTGTCGGGAATTAAAACTGCCACAAAAAGTGCTTCATAATTAGTGAAACTGCGCAATTCAGCACTTTAACGAACCGTAATGAACCGAACAACCGGACAATAACTGGGACATCAAAATTTGACTAGAAGCAATGTTTTTATGATATTAAACTAGTATTGATGCTAGAACACCTTAAAAATCATAAAAACCCCTAAACACACTTAAACATACTTAAACCTTACCGTTTGCACATTAAACCTTCAACTTCTCAAAAATTACACTTTACCCCCCCCTTCACCAAATCCGGTCCCTATGGGTCCCACCTAAAGATTTTACTTGATTTTATTAGATTATATTAGATTTTATGTAGGGAATATTCTAGTAATATACCATATGAAAGATATGAAAGATCTTTATAAATCCTAAACAAATCACACTTCCTCACTCACTCATCTTCTACCTTTCTTCTTCCTTTGCTCACGGCTCCACACCCACACACTTACACATTCATTTTCAAACTTCAATCATTCAATCCAAGGTGATCTAGTGGTGTATGGAGGCCCTTTAGGAAGGTGTATGGTGCTAGAACTTGAAGGACCACCTTGTGGAGCTTTTAACCTCTTGATTTCTTCCTTATGCATCATCTTCATCTTTGTGCCACTTCCCTAGCCATTAGAGCTAGTAGCAAGCTTCTTGATCACTAATTTAAGTCATGTTTATGTTATGTACAAGATTCACCATCTAAACAACTTAACTTCTAATGTTAAAAATGAAAAGATCTAACATATTCATGAAGAAAATAAGTGATTACATGAATTTTTAGTGTAAGTAATGAAGTTGTTTATGTTGAGTTTATGATTAGATCAAGTATGTTAAAGCTTAGATCTACCAAGTTTAAGCATGGACCTTGAAGGATCCATGGTTAAACTTGAAGATGAACATGTGAAGCATAATGTGAACTTGAAACAGGTATTTTTACACATAAACTTGTAATCTTGAAGTAATAAAGTGTGTGTTAAACTAATTTTTGAAACTAATATCTATGAAAAGTTTGTTAAAAGTTTAACACAAAGCTTGTTTATGAACGATCTAAAGATATTAAGCATGGATCTCGAAAGATCCATGGTTAAACATGATATTAAAAATGATGATCTTTCTAATAAACATAAAAGTAGTTTTAGAACATGATTTACAAGGTTTGAAAACATAAAACTCATGGATGAATGAGTTAGTGGATGAAAGTTTCACATAAAGTTGTTTAAAATACAAAAGTACACTTGTTTTTGGAAAGATCATAATATGTAAAGTGTAGATCTAAAAGACAACACATTTTTAACAAGAGACAAGTTCACCATGATGTTTTATACGAAGAAGTTAGTGTTTATTGTTGATGATTGTTGTTGGAAAATTGTTTTGATGTTGAAAAGAAAATAAACACATGTTTTGAAAACATGGGAAACCTCCATTTTTAGGGGAAACTATGTCAAAATTTTTATAAAATTTTGACACTTAGAAAAATATAAGTTGTGGTGAAACTTATTCCCTAAAAATTCACCTAAAAATATTTACCAAGGTTTCCCTAATTTTTGTAAGAAACTACAAGTTAAGAAATGATTATTTCTTCAAGATAAAGTTTAATATTAAGTATGTATACTTTTGAGGAAAATATATAAATATATATATATATATATATATATATATATATATATATATATTTTGTGATCACCAAATTTTGTGCTAAGTGTATATTATGTGTATCATATGTAGTAGTGTATTAGGAACTTGAAAATACACATACAAATATATGAGAATACATAAGTATACAAGTATACAAAAATCGAGTGAATAACGAGAATTATTATATATATTTGATAGCATGACAAAATATATATATTTCTTACAAGTCTTAAAAATATATTGTTTTAAGAAATATAATTCCGGAAAGTACTAAAAATCAAAGTATTGATTCTTGGTAAAAAAAATACAAAATACATAAGTACTTACATAAAATACAAGTATACTTTCCTAAGAATACTTGTACCAAAATAATATTAAGAATATTATTTCACAAAATACTTATATTTATTTTTGGGAAAATAATATAAGTAACCCACTTGAAAAGTTAAAAATATAAATTATTTTTAATAACTTATTACCTCGAAAAGTCTACATGAACGTATAAAGAACAAATGCATAAGCTAAAGATGGTGACTTGTACGTGTGTGATACAAGTCTAGTGACTAACGTTAATAGAACACGCATAGGTCACAACGCTCAAAAAGCAAACCCGGTGAAGTTTATGGCGAATTGGGTGCCATAAGCACCATTAATCAACAATATACCTAGACCGCGGAACAAAAGGTTAGATCTAATGGGTTTTAGGCAGCCACACTCTGGGTCACGTGCTACCTGGAGTGCTTTTGTGTCTCTAGTCGTAAATCGACAGTCGTGGATCGACAACTAAAAATGCCTATGGTTTGGATGCTTCCTATGTCGTTACACATGTTAATGGCCTAGCTATCCATTAGCGATCTCGATTTCCTTACATTTACAGAAAGACTTGTTTCATACAATCACATACCATGTTTTCTACAACGAATGCTTAAATGTTTTCACAAATCTGCATGAATTCACACCAACGTTATGTTGACGATTTTTCCAAAACTCACATGTATTTCAGGTAACTAAAGTGGACGTGCGCGCGGTCTTACTCTTGCATCAAGATATCGCTTTTGTTTTAGTCATGTCATGTCAAGACTCCGATGCCTGTTTTTGTGGGATTTGGTTACTATATTCCATCTTGCGTGGGATATAAGAATCAAAACCTTTATGTTCATCTTTAAATAAAGTTGTAAACTTTTCAGACAATATGCTGTCTTGTGATGTAAACACTTAACCTATGTTATGTTTTTAGTTATGTAATGTTAATGGCATTTGGAGTTATTTTACGAGCATGTAGTATGTTTACCATTCGTATGAAATGAGAACCTTTCAGGATCACACTTCGTGCTTCCGCCTTAGAAAGGGGTGTGACAGATTGGTATCAGAGCTGCGATTGTAGTGAACCAGGATTCATTCTCAAGTCTAGACTACAATCTTTAGGATCCTCTCACGAAAACAATTTTTCAAAAGTTTTCATTGCATAAAACTTCCCACGACATCCACTACCTGAAACTGTTTTCAAAAGACACTACGAGACTTAGGGTGCACTGGAGTAGCACTTGTCTTTGACTGAGAAATACTTGCAATAATGTGTATACTTATTTGTAAATTAATTAAGTAATAATATCTATATATATATATATATATATCTATATATATATATGTATGTATGTATGTACCATGAATAGAATATTACAGGTACACGTGTCTTTGTTTGATAGCAGTAGCCTACCTGAAGGAAGTGCCCCGATGATGATGGCCCCTGACGACGAGATTCCTTCAGCCCAGAAGAAGGTCAGATGTGAACACCACTACCCCTCCATCCTTGACTTCGAGACCGACCCTGGGATGATAACCGACGATGATGATCCCGACGAGGTCTTAGCCTTACCTTTACCTCGTCTTGGCCAGCAGATCGTAGGACATCCAGATGGTGGACATCTCGTTGAACATATTCCCATTCATGCTGTACCTTTTGCTGCCATCCCTGTTGAGGACTGGTCTCTCGTTGATGACCTGGAGTATGGTGTGGCCTCTTCTGTTGTGTTCGTTACCGATGTCCCTTCTGATTCTGACCTCGAATCTGATGCCGATTCCTTCGATTCAGTGATATCTTTGGCCCCTTTCGCTACTAGACTGAGAGTTTACCCGACTGGTGATGATGATGACACTATTCCTGTTGTGCCATCCACTCTTACCCGTGTTCCCACACTCCTACTCAGATCAGCTCCCTCATTCGTCGAATTCAGGAGCATGAGGATGAAATGACCCATCTTCATAGTTCGTTCTTCCCTACACCCCCACCCCTTCCCCCAGCCTATTAAGTACTCTGTTGGAGTAATGTTTTTGGGTATGAAGACAAGAACCGCCGATGTGAAGAAAGATATTTGTCCTTATATGTATTAAACTTGTACTACAGGGCGATGTAACCCTTATGCATTTTGTTTTCTTCACAAACAATGATGTAACAAGTTGTCCTAATATGTATAAAGACTCGGTGAATATCTTATGACACGTCAGTAATTATCTATTTATGCATGCTTGTTGCTGTATGAATTGATTTATACGTTGGCGGATTGTTTGATATGACTTGTGTGTATATGTTTATACATATATGTACTACTAACTTGTGTGATGATATCAAACAAATGTCTAACCCTATTATGTTGTGTTCTGACAGAACATGGCACCCAGGAAGACTATGAACAATCGTGATTCTGATCAACCTCCTCCTCCTCTACTGCCGAGGACTGCTGAGGAACTGAACTCCCTGCTGGAAGAGAGAATCTCCGAAGCTATCGCCCAGTACGAGGTGAACCGTACTGAGACCAGTGGAGGACCAAACGGTACTAGACATAATGGACAGGGAGATTCATCTGGAGGAAACACGGCTCAAGGTAACCTTAAGATGATTTGCTAACCATGATGAAATTTATGAACGGTCTTGTTTCATTGTTTCATTAGTTGCTCACATGTGAATTGGTTGGATCAATTCCAGGCTGCACCTTCAAGCAGTTTCACGACTGCAAGCTACTGAACTATGACGACACTGGAGGTGCAGTGGCTTTTGTGCGCTGGACGGAGAAGACTGATTCCACTATCCGCATGAGTAAGTGTACCGCGGACCAGCAAGTCACTTTTGTTACTGGGTTGTTTCGTTGATGAGGCTTTGACTTGGTGGAATTTGCAAGTCCAGACTCTGGGCGACGATGCTGCGTATGGTATGACGTGGGATGAATTGAAGGAAAGAATGAGAGAGAAGTATTGCTCTCGTGCTGAACTCCAAAGGTTGGAGACTGAGTTCTGGAACTTGTCCATGGAAGGTGCGGACATTGTTGGTTATACCTGAAGGTTCCATGACCTGTCAAGAGTGATCCCCTATATGGTGACTCCCTAATTTAAGCACGTTGAGCGCTACATATGGGGATTGGCTCCAGAGTTTCGCAACATGGTGACTTCGGCTAAACCTGCAATGATCACTCAGGCTGTAACTCTGGCTGTCAGCCTTACTGAAGATGATGTCCGTATGAAGAAGTTATCGCTGAACCCAACTGAGAATACCGAGACACATGCTGAGTCGTCCGGTGACAAGAAGAGGAAGCACTCGAACCTGAGTCAAGCGACGCGTAACAACAACAAGGGCTCCAGTAACAAGAAAACGTGATACAAACCCGCCCAAGGGGACAAAAACCTTTGCATCTGCAAATGATACTGTAGCTAGAGGATACCAAGGCACTCTGCCTAAATGCCAAAAGTGTAGGTATCATCATGAAGGAGCTTGTCGCATTCCAAGATGCGACAAATGTGGTAGGTTGGGTCATCGAATAGAAGATTGTTGGGGAAGAGGAAACATAGGCACTAATAGGAATGGGAATGGTAACAGGAACAGGAATGGAAATCAAAACGGTGCTGGCAATGGGAATAGGAATGGAGATAGTAATGGTAACCGGAATGGTAATGGAGCTGGGCAAAACCAAGGATGCTTTGGATGTGGAAGCAAATATCATTTCAAGAAAGACGGCCCGAGGGAAAACAATGCTCAAGCTCGAGCATTCGTGATTGGAGCAAGGAACACATGCGAGGACCCTAATGTGGTCACCAGTACGTTTCTAGCTAGCAATCACTTTGCATCCATACTATTTGACACTGGTGCCGATTATAGTTTCATGTCTGTGGAATTTAAAATGCTTGGAATAGAATCTAGTAGATTAGATATTCCTTATTCCATAGAACTAGCCGATGGTAAACTTGTTGAATCAGGTGAAGTTGTTAGGGGTTGCACATTAGAACTTGGTGAGCAGAGATTTAGTATCGACCTCTTACCTGTTCAATTGGGTAGCTTCGATGTGGTGGTCGGAATGGACTGGCTGTCTAAGTACAAGGCTGAAGTTTTCTGCCATGAGAAAATTATTCGCATCCCCCTTGCGAATGATGAAACCCTCATCGTGCATGGAGAGAAACGAGACACGCCTTGGCGCACGTAGTAGATAAGAAGTGCTTAAGGAAAGGATGTGTTGCATTCTTGGCGCACGTAGTAGATAAGAAGGCTGAGGAGCCAAAACTCGAAGACATTCCTGTGGTGAAGGAATTTCCTGATGTTTTTCCCGAAGATTTGCCAGGACTACCTCCGCAAAGACAAGTCGAATTCCATATTGACTTGGTTCCAGGAGCCGCTCCTGTAGCCAAGGCACCATATCGACTTGCGCCATCCGAGATGCAAGAATTATCTACACAACTCCAGGAGTTGTTAGATAAAGGATTCATAAGACCAAGCTTCTCGCCTTGGGGAGCTCTAGTTTTGTTCGTGAAGAAGAAGGATGGAACACTACGGATGTGTATCGATTATAGAGAATTGAATAAGCTCACTGTCAAGAATCGGTATCCACTACCGAGGATTGACGACTTATTTGATCAGTTGCAAGGATCGAGCTACTACTCCAAGATCGACCTTCGATCTGGATATCATCAGTTAAGGATCCAAGAAGAGAGCATACCAAAGACTGCATTCAGGACGCGTTATAGGCATTATGAGTTCCTGGTGAAGCCATTTGGATTGACGAATGCGCCAGCAGTATTTATGGATCTGATGAACCGTGTTTGCAAACCATATCTCGATAAATTTGTGATTGTATTTATCGATGATATCCTGATTTATTCGCAAACGAAAGAGGAGCACGAGCAACACCTCATGACCATTCTGGAACTGCTGAATAAAGAGAAACTTTACGCAAAGTTTTCAAAGTGCGAATTCTGGATTCGCGAAGTACAGTTCCTTGGTCATGTGGTGAACGAGAAGGGTATTCATGTAGACCCAGCCAAGATAGAAGCGATAAAGAATTGAGAAGCTCCTAAGACACCAACCGAAGTTCGACAATTCTTGGAATTAGCGGGCTATTACCGCAGATTTATCGAGAACTTCTCCAAGATAGCTCAACCGCTGACTTCCCTTACGCAGAAAGACAAGAAGTATGACTGGGGTGATAAGCAAGAAGAAGCCTTCCAACTTCTCAAGAACAAACTATGCGATGCACCAATACTATCTTTACCCGAGGGCACTGAAGACTTCGTGGTATACTGCGACGCTTCGCGTCAAGGATTGGGTTGCGTGCTCATGCAACACCAAAAGGTCATCGCTTATGCTTCAAGACAGTTGAAAGTTCATGAGAAGAACTACACCACACACGACCTGGAGCTAGGCGCGGTGGTATTCGCCTTGAAGATCTTGCGACATTATTTGTACGGTACACGCTGTACAATCTTCATAGACCACAAAAGCCTACAACACATATTTGATCAGAAGGAATTAAATATGTGTCAATGACGGTGGGTCGAGCTGCTAAACGATTATGACTGTGATATTAAGTACCATCCTGGAAAGGCAAACATAGTGGCCTACTACAACAACCCAAGATACCCATGTACCTGAAACCGTCTGGCCTACTACAACAACCCAAGATACCCATGTGGAAGTGGGAACAAATCTCAATGGACTTCATAACGAAATTACCCAGGACCCCTAGAGGGTATGATATGATATGGGTGATAGTCGACCGGTTAACGAAGTCTGCACATTTCCTACCAAACCGAGAGAAGGATAGCATTGGAAAGCTCGCTGAGCTGTACCTAAAGGAAATCGTCGCACGTCATGGAGCGCCTATTTCGATTATTTCAGATAGAGATGGACGTTTTGTCTCAAGGATCTAGCAATCCTTCCAGGAGGCCTTTGGATCTCAGCTAGATCTAAGCACGGCCTTCCATCCGCAAACAGACGGCCCGAGGGAACGAACCATACAAACTCAGGAAGACATGCTTCGCGCATGTGTTATGGATCTGGGCGGCAGCTAGGATACTCATCTACCTTTAGTTGAGTTTTCCTATAATAACAGCTATCATACGAGCATAAAAGCCGCACCGTTCGAAGCTCTATATGGCTGCAAGTGCCGCTCGCCATTATGTTGGGCAGACGCTGGAGACAAACGAATGTTTGGTCCTGAACTTGTTCAAGAAACAACCGACAAGATCATTCAGATCCAAGAGCGCATTAAGGCGGCTCGAGATTGACAAAAGAGCTACGCTGATCGAAGACGAAAACCCTTAGAATTCGAGGTGGGAGACAAAGTTCTGTTGAAAGTCTCACCTTGGAAGGGTGTAGCAAGGTTCGGAAAGCGTGGAAAGCTGAATCCACGATACATTGGACCATTCAAGATCATGGAAAGAATTGGTACCGTGGCGTACAAGTTGGAGTTACCGGAAGAACTTAACGGAGTACATGATACGCTTCATGTGTCCAACCTCAAGAAGAGTCCAACCCAAGAAACAATGATCATCCCTGCGGATGAAGTGCATATCGACGACACACTCCGATTTACAGAATAACCTGTTGAGGTAACGGATTGGAAGATCCATAAAACTAGGAGAAGTCGCATTAAGCTTGTCAAAGTACGTTGGAACTCTAAGCACGGACCCGAGTACACGTGGGAACGTGAAGATCGGTTCAAAGCCAAGTACGCCCATTTGTTCGAAAAAGCTCCTGCGGGAGATAACTCAGCCTGAATTTCGGGACGAAATTCTTTCAACGGGGGGAGACTGTGACAACTGGCACAAAACCGGTAATTTCCGTACAGTTTAATTATTATTTAATATCTGCAATTATGTGCTTAAATGACAACATTGTCTGATTACATGCTATACATATGAATTCATGCACGTTTTATACTTCAAATATTGCTTTATGCATTTCCTTAAGCGTTGCGTCAGAAAGACTAATAAGCTCACCGGTAAGACACACTATGTCAGCAGTTTTGTATAAAACAATCAGGCAATAGAATTAGGGCCTAGGAGTAGGTCCAACATCTAAAATACATTAAAATCCAAGTGTGGATACAAGGGTTAACATATAAACTTTCCGGAACCTAAACTATGCACTAAAAAGCACCTGAAACTTATCTAAAATGCTTAAATCAGCATAATTCAGTAACAATTCAGCTATAATAAGTTTTTAAGCACATTAATATCATGTAGAATTTATGTTTTATTGTCCAAAATAACTTACAAAGTGTCGGGAATTAAAACTGCCACAAAAAGTGCTTCATAATTAGTGAGACTGCGTAATTCAGCACTCTAACGAACCGTAACGAACCGAATAACCGGACAAAAACTGGGACATATAAATTTGACTAGAAGCATTGTTTTTATGATATTAAACTAGTATTGATGCTAGAACACCTTAAAAATCATAAAAACCCCTAAACACACTTAAACATACTTAAACCTTACCGTTTGCACTTTAAACCTTCAACTTCTTAAAAATTACACTTTACCCCCCCCCCCCCCATCAAATCCGGTCCCTATGGGTCCCACCTAAAGATTTTACTTGATTTTATTAGATTATATTAGATTTTATGTAGGGAATATTCTAGTAATATACCATATGAAAGATATGAAAGATCTTTATAAATCCTAAATAAATCACACTTCCTCACTCACTCATCTTCTACCTTTCTTCTTCCTTTGCTCACGACTCCACACCCACATACTTACACATTCATTTTCAAACTTCAATCATTCAATCCAAGGTGATTTAGTGGTGTATGGAGGCCATTTAGGAAGGTGTATGGTGCTAGAACTTGAAGGACCACCTTGTGGAGCTTTTAACCTCTTGATTTCTTCCTTGGGCATCATCTTCATCTTTGTGCCACTTCCCTAGCCATTAGAGCTAGTAGTAAGCTTCTTGATCACTAATTTAAGTCATGTTTATGTTATGTACAAGAGTCACCATCTAAACAACTTAACTTCTAATGTTAAAAATGAAAAGATCTAACGTATTCATGAAGAAAATACGTGATGACCTATGTGAGACTGAGAAAATAATCGAACAACCAGAACTGATCATAATTTTGATTTGAAACAAGTTGAAGCAGAAGTGCAGTCGTAGAACTGATCAAAATTCGAACCAACATCGACTGATCAAAATTCATAGATCGTTTGTGAGTATTCTTTTCTTCTTGTTCTTTGATAGTTTGATTTCTTGGTTAGTTTGTGCTTCGATATTTTGAATTTTGTTAGGTTATTTAAAATTTTGGTGATGATGATACAATTCCGAATGAAACAACTCCGAATGTTGATAATGATAATATTGATGCAAGTCCGATCTAAAAATTAAAAATAAACCAGCCCAATCTAAAACCTAAAAACTTATTGCCAATATTAATTCATAAAGCCTAGCCCAAATGTGAAATGCTCAATATTGATTTGTTAACCTAAATACTTATAACATGAAAAAAACTAGTTTATAAAATTTAAGGGCAAGGCCTAAGGGTCTTTTTTTTTTGCTCGCCCAGGGCACTTGAACTTTCAGGATCGGCCCTGCCCCGTAATGTAGGTAAAAACAATTTCCTTCTATAAATGTACAGTAAAAAAATTAGGATACCCCTAAATATTTCTTCTAGTTCCGCCATTGGATCTTGTTGGGATTGAACCCTACAAAGGAACAGATGATATAAAGCCAAAACTGGTTCAAACAGTGGATCATCATAAGCAGTGCTTGTACAAAGACTTTCCCCTTGACAGTGGCCCTAACAATTGATAGAATCCAAGTACTGCTGTTTACAACTGCTGACAAGCCAAGCACTGATGAAGATTAAAGTACTGAAGCTCTATCTATTAATGTCTCCTAAGCACTGCCCATTCAAGGTCTGTTCAAGCTTTGAAGAAAGCACTGATGCTCAACATCAGTGCTTAGACTACATCAATGGAAAGTGAAACAGTAGTTTATTTATGCTTTGTTTATGTAATCAGTAGTTTAGTAATCAGTGGTTGTATAGGACAGTGCTTGTAGTTTGTTAGGAAGTTAGATGTCACTTTCATGGTGACGTCAGCCAAATATGCTCAGTGCTTGTGTTGTACTATAAATAGAACAGTACCCTGTACTGTTCTGTTAGCTCTTTTCTTCTAAGTCATTCTGTACGAACAATTAGTGAGCTCAGGCTGAGGGGGAGACTTGTGCATGCATGCAATTTGTATTGTTTATTATAGTCAAATACAATCATTCGATTCAATGTCAAACATGTGTGCTTAAACTTTTCTTCCATTGATTGTGTTATCAAAAGTTTATTTCATTTATTCCGCTGCAATTCATCTTTGTTTCATCTTCACCTTAATTAAACAAACACAATCTAAGAAATTCAGATCCTAACAATTGGTATCAGAGCGAGGGCAGTCAAATTTGATTTAACAGTCATTTTGACGTAAAAGTTCAGCTCAATCTCGTCGATACTTTCGATTGTTCGTTTTTAGTTGAAAAACAGAGTAAGGGGTAATCACGTACAAAAGTTGATTATTTAGTATTTGTAAAACAACAAGACTGGTGTCACAATCACAGGACACTAACAACACTGGCACACTCTTCAAACCACCTATATTGGTCAGATCTGAGTATAACATCTAGCAGTGTAGGATGGGTCACATATTAGCCCAACAAAACACAGGGTGTTGGAAGTCGGTTGCCTTTGGACCACCTGTCCCAATGGTGCCGAGTGCTAAGGATCCAAAAGTTTTTAAACCTAAGAAAATTGAAAACTATTCTGACCAGGATTTTCAAAAAATTGAACTGGATGCCAAGGCATTTAGCATCATAGCATCTGCACTCCCAAATGAAATATATGCTGGGCTGTTACACTGTAACAGTGCCAAGGAATTGTGGGATGCACTTAAGGAACAGTTTGGTCGTACTGAAGAAGTAATTGAAAATAACAGGGAGGTTTTGAATCAACAGTATAAAACCTTTTGTCACACTAAGGGTGAATCATTAACACAACAGTTTGAACGTTTTAGCTGTCTCATAAGTGAACTGAAACTTGTTAATGTTGAATTTGCTAAATCAACTCTAAATAGTAGGTTTCTAAGGTCACTTCCTAAAAAATGGGACACAATTGTTTTTGTAATCAGAAATTCAGTTGGGCTCAAAGAACTTACCCTGACCTAGCTTCTTGGTAGACTCCTTACCTATGAAAGGGAGTTGAACCAGAAAAAGAAGCTACAAGAGACTGGGAAGGTTGCTGATGATTATACATCTGGCAACACAACTCTTTTTGGTCAGGAAGAATCTGGTGGTAGTAAGGATCAGAGTTATGATCATTACATTGACATAACAGCTGGTGTGACAAACCGGCACAAAACCGGTAATTTCCGTACAGTTTAATTATTATTTAATATCTGCAATTACGTGCTTAAATGTCAACATTGTCTGATTTCATGCTATACATGTGAATTCATGCACGTTTTATACTTCAAATATTGCTTTATGCATTACTTTTAGCTTTGCGTCAGAAAGACTAGTAAACTCACCGGTAAGACACGCTGTGTCAGCAATTCTGCAGAAAGCAGTCAGATAATAGAATTAGGGCCTAGGGATAGGTCCAACATCTAAAATACATTAAAACCCAAGTGTGGATACGAGGGTTAACATATAAACTTTCTGGAAGCTAAACTATGCACTAAAAAGCACCTGAAATGCACTTTAAATGCAGAATTTTGCATAAATCTGCACCAATTCAGCTATAATCAGCTTTTTAACACAATAATATCATGCAAAATTTATGTTTTATTTTCCAAAATAACTTACAAAGTGTTGGGAATTAAAACTGCCACAAAAGGAGCTTCATACCTAGTGAAACTGGGCAATTCAGCACTTTAACGAACCGTAACGAACCGAACAACCGGACAATAACCGAGACATCAAAATTTGACTAGAAGTAATTTTTTTATGATATTAAACTAGTTTTGGTTCTAAAACACCTTAAACATCATAAAAACCCCTAAACACACTTAAACTAAGTTAAACCCCCTCGTTTGCACTTTAAACCCCCAAGTACCAAAATTTTACACTTTACCCCCCCCCCCTTCACCCTACATGACTTTTATTATTATATTTAACTATGTTCCCTAACTAGAAAACAAAGAAATCTCTTAAGAAGATTATGCTGGAACTTTTTCCTATAAGACCCTAAGTAAGTATACATTATCCATCATTCACAAAATTCATCATCTTCCTCCCCCTAACTCCCCATGGTCTCGGCTCATATACACCACCATCCCACCACCAATTTCAAGTCCTAAACTCATCATTCAAGGTCACTATGAGGTGTAAGAAACTCATCTAAGAAGGCTTGAAGTGTAGGAACTTGAAGGGCCACCTTGTGGGGCTTTTAACCACTTGATTTCTTCCTTGTTCATCACCTTCATTTTTGTGCCACTTCCCTAGACATTAGAGCTAGTAGTAAGATTCTTGATCACTAATTTAAGTCATGTTTATGTTATGTACAAGTTTCACCATCTAAACAACTTAACTTTTAAAGAAGAAAATGAAAAGATCTAACATATTCATGAAGAAAATAAATGATTACATGAATTTTTGGTGTATGTAATGATGTTGTTGATGTTATATCGTGTGTTTATGTTTAGATCAAGTATGTTAGAGCTTAGATCTAATAAGTTTAAGCATGGATCTTGAAGGATCCATGGTTAAACTTGAAGGTGAACATATGAAGCATAATGTGAACTTGAAATATGAATTTTTATGCATAAACTTGTAATTTTGAAGTGATAAAGTGTGTGTAGAACAAATTTTTGAAACTAAATCTCATGGAAAGTTTGTTAAAAAGTTAACATATGGCTTTTTTTGAAAGATCTAGGGTTATTAAGCATGGATCTTGAAAGATCCATGATTAAACATGATGTTAAAAATAATGATCTTTCTAATAAACAAAAAAGTGGTTTTAGAACATGATTTACAAACTTTAAAGATCATTAAACTCATGGATGAGTTGGTTAGTAAAATAAAGTTTCATAAAAGTTTGTTAAAATACTCAAGAACACTTATTTTTTGAAAGATCATCTTATGTAAAGTGTAGATCTAAAAGACTACACATTTTTAGCAAGAAACAAGTTCACCATGATGTTTCATATGAAGAAATTAGTATATGTTGGTGATTATTGTTGGAAAATTGTTTTGGTGTTGAAAAGAAAATAAACACAAGGTTTGAAAACATGGGAAACCTCCATTTTTAGGGTAAACTATGTCAAAATTTTTATAAAATTTTGACACATAGAAAAATTATAAGTTTTGGTGAAACTTATTCCCTAAAAATTCACCTAAAAATATTTACCAATGTTTCCCTAATTTTTGTGTAAAATCACAAGTCAAGAAGTGGTGATTTCTTCAAGTTTAAAATTAATATTAAGTATGTATATTTTAAGGGAAAATATATATATTTAGTGATCACCAAATTTTGCGCTAAGTGTATATTATGTGTATTATATATATTAGTGTATTAGGAACTTGAAAATACACTAAATACTCCCAAGGAGTGTGAATACAAAAACATGAGAATACATAAGTATACAAGTATACAAAAATTCCTCACAAAGAAGCACATGGACAAATACATGGAAAATATATTTATGAAAATATATTTCTTAACATATTATTGAATTTAGACAGTATGGACTTAAATATGTATTTTTGAACAAATATATAACCTATACCCAGTATTGGAATTTATACAAAAAAAATCGGGTGGAAAACAAGAATAACCATATATATATATATATAGGGAGCCGCTAGAATGAGAACCACCACGAGTTATGAGAACCGAGAGAACC
The DNA here is from genome assembly GCA_030545235.1 of Helianthus tuberosus. Taxonomy (NCBI): domain Eukaryota; kingdom Viridiplantae; phylum Streptophyta; class Magnoliopsida; order Asterales; family Asteraceae; genus Helianthus; species Helianthus tuberosus. The sequence goes on from CM060352.1 coordinate 125,910,278, forward strand.
ACGTGCCACGGAGGGGCGTTGACCACGATTTTTTTTTTACAACTAGATCCGTATATTTTAACAACATTCGTAAAAAAAAAATTTCAAACGGCGCGCCCGAGGGGGTAGTTTTTTACACCCAAAGTTTGGTGTTTTTATTATTTTTTTGTTTTTTCTTTTTTTTACAAACTTTGGGTGTAAAAAACTACCCCCTCGGGCGCGCCGTTTAAATTTTTTTTTTACGAATGTTGTTAAAATATACGGATCTAGTTGTAAAAAAAAAATCGTGGTCAACGCCCCTCCGTGGCACGTGGTTCTTGCGGTTCTCATAACTCGTGGTGGTTCTCATTCTAGCGATCCCCTATATATATATATTGCATACAAGTCTTAAAAATATGTTATTTTTAAGAAATATAATTCCGGAAAGTAATAAAAATCAAAGTATTGATTTTTGGTGAAGAATACAAATACACAAGTATTTACATAAAATACAAGTAGACTTTCCTAAGTATACTTGTACAAAAATAATATTGAAAATATTATTTCACAAAATACTTATATTTATTTTTGGGAAAATAATATAAGTAACATACTTGAAAGGTTAAAAATATAAATTATTTTTAACCCTTATTACCTTGACAAGAAAACGTATAAACAAATATAAACTCAAAGTGCAAGAACATATACATAAACAAAAGATGGTGACTTGTACTTGTGTGATACAAGTCTAGTAACTAACATTAATAGAACGCGTATAGGTCACGACGCTATAAAACCAACCGGTGAAGTTTGCGGCGCAGGATACGCAAAGTTGTGAGTTCATGTCCCCACTTTTAAACTTTTACTTGTTTTCTAAACTTGGGGAAAATACATGTGCTATGGTATGTTAAATGCAAAAACTAAGGAATGATACTATAGATCATGTGACGTATAGGGTGCCATAAGCACCCTTAATCAATTACATACCAAGACCATGGAACAAAAGGTTAGATCTAATGGGTTTCAGGCAGCCACACTCTGGGCCACGTGCTACCTGGAGTGCTTTTGTGTCTCTAGTCGTTAACCGACAAGTAAAATGCCTATGGTTTGGATGCTTCCTATGTCGTGACACATGTTAGTGGCCTTGCAAACCACTAGCGATCTTGTATTCCTTACATTTACAGAACTCAGTTTCAGATACGTCTTTACAAATTACATACCATGTTTTCATACAAGTATTCAACATTTATTACAACAAATGCATGAATTCACACCAACATTATGTTGACGATTTTCCAAAACTTACATGTATTTCAGGTAACTAAGGTGGATGTGTGTGCAGTCTTACTCTTGCTCCAAGATGTCGCTTATGTTTTAGTCATGTCGTGTCAAGACTCCTTTGCCTATTTTGTGGGATTTGGTTATTATACTCCATCCCGTGTGGTGATATAAGAACCAAAACCTTGATGTCTATCTTTTAAATAAAGTTGTAAACTTTTCAAACAATATGTTATCTTGTGATGTAAACACTTAACTTATGTTATGTTAATGGCATTTGGAGTTATTTTACGAGCATGTAGTATGTTTACCATTCGTATGCAATGAGAACCTTTCAGGATCACACCTCGTGCTTCCGCCTTAGAAAGGGGTGTGACAGCTGATGGAGCTTTTAACAACTCTGATTCTTACTCATCCAATTATGCTTTTACAGCTAATGGAGAAAACCAGAATTCTGATAATCTGTCCTTTGAACTCAATGATCTCCAGCACTTTGATCCAACTGATCTGGAGGAGATGGATATTTTGCACCAACTTGCACTGCTGAGTGTTAGAACCAGCAAGTTTTATAAGAGAACAGGGAGAAAATTTCCAGGGTTACATGGGAACTTAAAAGTAGGGTTGGATAAATCAAAGATAAAATGTAAGCTCAAGACTACAAAATAACCAAACCACTGTGTAGTATTCTCAATATGCCCCTACTACTCATGTAAACACTGCTCACTATGCACACCCTGCAACCCCTGTTCCAGTGCACTAAGTCCAAACCACTGTCCTCAGATACAGTTTGTCCAAGCCCCAGCTCCTCAGGTTCAGGTGCAACAAGTTGCACCTCAACAAGCTACTCAACGTTCTGTTCAAACAGAACAACAAAGCTTCTTCACCCAAGGCTTTGTTGATTGGAGTAGCTTACCTGAAGATTTAGCTGATGAAAATTTTGCTCTATTTGCTGAAAATGATGCTTCTAGTGATGAATTCTGTTTTGTAGCATTAGAGTCTATACTAGAAGGGCTGGAAACTGAAGAAGGAGCATCTAGTGCAGAAACAGTGGATACAATTGCTGAAGCAGTGGTTACTACTGTTGTGAATGAACAACTGTTGGGAGAAAATTCAGAACCACTGGTGGAACCACTGCACCTCAACAAGCTACTCAACCTTCTGTTCAAACAAAATAACAAAGCTTCTTCACCCAAGGCTTTGTTGATTGGAGTAGCTTACCTGAAGATTTAGCTGATGAAAAGTTTGCTCTATTTAAATCATGCTTCTAGTGATGAATTCTGTTTTGTAGCATTAGAGTCTATACCAGAAAGGCTGGAAACTAAAAAAGGAGCATCCAGTGTAGAAACAGTGGATACAATTGCTGAATCAGTGGTTACTGCTGTTGTGAATGAACAACTGTTGGGAGAAAATTCAGAACCAAGAAGAAGCCAGAAGAAAGTGAACATGTCTGCGATTGTGCCATGATGGCTGCAACTAAGGTATCACCCCAGGTTCTTAAAAACCTATGTTCAGACAAATGCATCATAGCATTTGCTAATGTTAAGGAGGTGAATGAAAACCTTAGAGATAAAATGTTAAAAGATAAAGTACAATTTGAAAAATCTTTAAAAGAATTGAAAATCAAATTGTCTGAAAAAGAAAATGAGATTTGCAGCCTCATACATGAGCATAGCATAACCAAGGACCAACTTCAGGCAATGATAGAAAAATATCAAACCTGTAAAAGGGAGTTGGAATCCACCCAAATCACATGTGAAAAATGGGTGGAATCCTGCAAAGGTTATGAAGTTATGCTTGAAAAACATATCAAAAGCAATGTAAAATTTGGCATAGGTTTCAGGATAAATGACCAAGTTGAAAACACTGCTGAAAATGAATCCGTTCAAAACACTGTTGAAATCATACCCACTAACAAGGATGGTCAAGAGGTTAAAATAACTGATAAAAGTGGAAACAAAATCACTCTTGAAAGATCAGTGGGGTCCTCAACCTTTGAGGAGATTGAGAAATACCAATTCAAACCCAAATGGTCTGATGAGTGTGACCTCCTTGAAAATTTTAAACCCATGGACTTCACCACAGTGGATGGTGTAAAAGCTCCAAAGGCCAAGGTAATTCCTCTTAAGGACATCCCAACAGTAGTTCAAAACTCTGTTGCAAAGGAGTCTGAAAAGAAGAAAAAGAGAGAAAAGATTAAAAACTTGTTTTGTGACTTCTGTTAAAAGAAAAATCATTTGACCAAAGATTGTTTTCATTTAAAGGCTTATGACATTAACAAAACAAGTACCATTGTGCCTTCAAAAAACTGCACCATCTGTGGTAAAACAAACCATATCACTTAGGAGTTTGTGTACCACAAAACCTTTGAGGTCAAAAAGGAAGAGTACACTTAAAAAACACTCATGAGTTAATCAAAATCACAAGTTAAGCAACAACCATCATTTGTGCCTATCCAAATAGCTATTACAAAACAGCTGAACCAAAACTCTGTTAAAAGAGAGGTTCAAGTGACAGATGCACCCCCTGCTAACCAATTCCAAAGAGGAAAAGGTCAACCTCCATACCAAAGGATCCCACATGTTTATGAGGCTTACAAAAGGCCTCCTAAACCAAACGTGCATAGGCATCCCTTTGGATATCAACAACTGATTGGAAATGGTCCACAACAGTGGTTAGAGGCACAGACTTCAAAAGCTGCTCAAACCCCTGAGCTAACCATGGTCCATGTTCCTGAACTTAACTCAGACACTGTTGAGACCCCATCCAAAGCCTTATTGGCTTTGGAGACCCTCCTAAACTAATTATTTAGTCTTTGGTATGTAGATAGTGGAGGCTCCAGGCACATGACTGGATGTAGAGCCCTACTCAAAGAATTCAAAACTCATGGAGGGGGTGATATATCTTTTGGTAATAATAGTAAGGGAAAGGTGTTGGGTTCTAGAACTGTTCTGTGACAATCCGAGATTTCAAGGTTTTTCCCATACACATCACTGACTTCATAATCCTGTTTTTACAATTTGATTTACGTGGGGTCGTGTGTAGTTTATCTGAATGACTAATGTTTTATGTTTGGGAATTAAATGTTAAATGTGTAGTGTATGTGATTGATTAATAGTTATGTGTTATGTGTGGTGTAAATTATAGTGTAATTAAGATTCCGACGAAATATGGGATTTCCGTCACAGACCCCTAGCGACGAAAAACCTAGACATTCGTCACCCAGAGACTCGACGAAATACATCTTTCGTCAATGTGGGGTTTTCACCATAAGGGCCTTCGGCCCAAGTAGTTACAGCCCAATCCTTTGTGTTTTATTTAAGTTACAGTTAGCGAAACCCTTGCACACCTCTTCCCCTCTCTCTCGGCCGACGACAACTTCTCTCCCGAAGCTTCTGATTCCAAGCATCATGCTTCATCTCGTCACTCGGTTAGTGCTTACTATTGTTTGATTGTTAATGTTAATGCTATTTGCTTGTATGGATAGAGTGTGAACTGGAATATGAACTAGGGTTTTGGCTAGGAGTAGGCTGATGTTGGTTTATAGTGATGATCATGAGTTTTGTTTGTAGGCTGTGGTGAATCTAATCGATCATTGGCTTGTTGTTGAACAAATATTGAGATATGATAATGTTGAAACGATGAATCAATGAATTAAACTTGTGGATTGATTCTAATGTCGATAACCTAGGGTTGTATATATATAGATTATGGTGATCAACATGAATGTATCAATGATTATTGTGGTGTGTTCGATGATTTTAGAGAATTGATGCTCGATGATTCTGTGCTACAATCTGTTCACAATATGTTGGCATGATGAATGAAACATGAAGTTGCATTTATGCTAGTTAATTCGATTGAATGATTGATGATAGTGATTAGGGTTGATGATCGGCTAGATTGAAAAGTATTGTTCGATCTAGGTAAGGAAACATGAAACTGTTAAGGCCATCGACGAGACACCTTGATGTTTCATCACCCACACTTCGAAGAAACACCTTGATGTTTCGTCACCTATACATCGACGAAATACCCTGAGGTTTCGTCACCGGTTTCGCCATGGTAGTCGACGACGAAACATGATGTTTCGTCGGAATGCCAATTGAGAATGAATTAACAGACTGGCTATTACAATATGTAACGTGTTTGATGTGAATTATTGGTTATACGATTTCGTTGGTACTTGATGACAACATTAGTTGGGAATGAGGAAAACTTGTGTGTATGAATGTGAATAATCACTCAACTGTTGAATGTTACTGCATGATGTGTACGTGGAATGTAGACTAACATGAAAACTGAGTAGTTGTTACGTATCATACGGTGTTCTGCGATGTATACAAACTGTGAATAGTGAACTTATCTGTTACGTGTGTTATGAATGTTTGGTATCTTGTTATGCGATGATCCTTGTTACGAATACACACTATGAACATACGTGAACAACGTGAACGTAAACTGATTTCGTGTACATGAACATCATAGGCTTTGACTGATTTAGTGTGTGCGAGTAACTAGTCATACCGGGCAAACCAAGGTGAGTTCACTGCTCTTTCCCCAAGCATGCGTCCCGGGGAGGAATGTTGGGTTATTGGGATGTTAGTTAATACTCGCATATCTATCAATCAAGTCCCTTCTACCAATTGTTACCGGGGAGGCAATGGGGTATTAGTTAATAGCGCTATTTAGGTTTGGCAACCTCACACCGCACCGGGGAGGTCGGGAGTGAACTAATGATCCCGGTCTTGACCATTGCTTTGATAGAGGCAATGGGGTTTGGGCAAATAATCTGGAGCCATCGGCGGTAATCGAGTTATTAACGACATCAAATCATTGAAATTTTTATACTCATATCTGGTAACTAAACGTGTTAACAAAACTTTGAACTCACCAGCGTCGTCTGACACACTTGTCTGCATGCTTGCAGGTCTATAGGGTTATATCTTTGGAACTTGCTATCTGGGAGGCTGGAGTGGTCATGGGTGGGGATACATGGAATCGCAAGACAAGTCTAATGGTTTTCGTACATGTGGTTTATGAAACATTTAACAAATGATTTATGCTTCCGCTGTATACAATGAATTACATTTAACGTTTGTAATACTTCATGATAATGAATGAATGTTTTTATTTAAATGGAATTATGAGTTCAATGTGATTGGTGGCTAGATCCTGGTAAGTCACACGTCCTGCGGTGTTTCCGCAAAGTGGTAATTTGGGGGTGTGACAGTTTGGTATTAGAGCCACTAGTTATAGTGAACTTGGTTTTAAAACGATTTTGTAAAACCAGACTATAACCGAACAGTTCTGAATACGCGAATACGGCCATGACACTTAGCTCCAGATTGCAAGGTTCGTCCTTCTCACTTGTTGCATACATCACATGATTAGCACAAACTTGTTTATGACGTAACATACGAACACACACTCGTCACTATAGCATGATTACATGAATTGCTTGCTTACCTTACGATGCGTTGGTAGTCTGTCATAGTTCTTGGATTTCTGTGATCTTATCATCTTGAAAACCTCCGTTTGACGTCTGAGTTTGAGGAACCATTGACATGAGTTAGGAGGAACTGAGATGAACATGCAAATCACAATATTATTATGGGTGCACACATAATAATAATGTGGGGTGCATGCGAGTCCCAGTGAGCCTTAACGAGTGAAGAAGGGGTTCTGTTCTGATCAATGAGAAACGTAACAAATCTAGAGGAGTCCTAACAGTGATTGCCTCCTACTTGAACATGATCTTTTCACTCCTCTCTGAATCCTTTCCAATCTCGATGTTATCGAGTATTACCTGAGCACCCATCCGAACGTCTAGCGAACTGTGTAGAATGTTAGGTGCTGGTACGAACGCCCCTGAGTTGGATGTCGCAGCGTCGAATGATTGGTCTATACCTTTCTCACCCCTCTTCGTTTGCTGGAACTCACACATTGACGTCTTGGATCCCGAAGTGTGATCACTTCTATGACACTCTCACAATTGACCGTGTATTACTCAAACAACTTGCAACTCCGATGAGCTAGAGGATGAGCGTAGTATCTCACCGACATCAGTATTAGGGCGACCCTGATTATCGGCAGCGAACACCAGCAAAGTGACTGCAATCGAATCTCTAACCCTAGTCAGCGACTTATGGGAGTCAACTCTTACGAATCAATCGGGATATAAGCAATGACAATTGACTACAGTATGGAATGTGTAACTGCCAACACAATGAGTAGCGCCTTAGGACGTGACACGGAATGCGAAGAGATGGACCCTATTGGTGAAGATCGTAGGGGCTCCGTTTAAAGCGACGATATTAGAGGCAGCATACACGGCGACAACAAGGTACTCGCAAATCATGACTTTCAGTATGGAAATGAAGGTGGCTTTAACAGAGACTGGCCAATGTTAAGTCAAGACGACAACAACCCAAGGAACCATGACAGTAATGGGAATCCTCGTAACAGTAGCAACAACACTAGTAGTGATGCTCGCGGGAGGGCATTTAGGATTGGCGTAGGCGACGCCAGGCAATATAACAACATGGTAACTTGTATGGTAGCTAATCGTTTCGTCTCTCTTCTGTTTGACCCTGATGTTTCTTGAAACCGAACCTGTTGTAGAATCGGCAGATGGCAAGTCAATTGAAACCTCATATGTTCGTTGGGATGCAAACTCGACCTTGTGGGACAAGTGTTCGACATCGACCTTCCTTTTACTATCTTTGATGGTTTCGACGCAGTAGTTAGGGTGGGTTGGTTATTCAGATATCGCGCAGACGTACCCTGTGAAAAGAAATTTAGCGTCGCTATATGCTCTAAAGTATCAGAGTGGTGTAAAGATTAGCATCATATCAGCAGTGGAAGCCCATAAAGCGCTTACGGAGGGATTACCCCACTATGTTAGCAACCGTTACTGATGTTAAGACTAAGGAAAAGAGGATCGAGGATCCACCTATTGCTCTTGATTTCTCTTGAGGTACTACCCATAGAATTTACTGGTCTACTTCCACAATTGTAGAGAAGAATCTCAGTTGATCTCGCACCAGAGGCAGCCCTGATTACTCGTGCTTCTGCCATCTTGCACCAGGAGGGTTGCAAGAACTGTCTAATCAACTATAGGAACTGTTGGACAGGAGTTTCATCGGACCTAGTTTTTCGCTTTGGGGAGCCCCAGTTATATCTATGAAGACAAGCCTTTTCGTATGTGTACTGATTATCAAGAACTTAACAAGGTGACAGTTAAGAACCGCTTGCCTCGACCATGTATTGACAACCTACCGACCAGTTGCGAGGGACAAGCTTCCATTCGAGGATTGACTAACGAACGAGCTATCATCAGGTGGAAGTCCAAGGGGAGAATGCTCTTAGAACAGCATATCGAACGCAATGCGGCCATTGCGACTTTGCACACCATGATCATTGAGTTAATCAACACACCAATAGTTTTATGGACCACAAGAAACGACCGTGTTCATTGATGACGTTTTGAATCATTACCAGGAGAAAGGAATAACGTGGGCGGCATATGTATCCTATTTTAGAGCTCCTGAGGGAGGAGCCACTCCGCGCGAAGTCTTGTTAAAGGTAACTTTTGGTTTCGAGAGGTACATTTTTGCCATATAAACAATGAAGTGGGAATACATGTGGATCTCGCTAGGATCCATTTTGTTAGAAACTGATCGGAACCAAAGATCCCTTCGAGGATACAACAATTTCTTGGTTTCACTAGATACTATTGCGGATTCATCACAGAATTTTTGAAGATTGCGCAGCTTAAATCTCTTTAGCACAGCAGGGTGCTGTGTTCGTGCAAGACAAAGTAGGAGGACGTCTTTTCAGCTTTCGAATCCCAACTCTGCAATGCACTGAGCATCGTCTTTACCTAAGGGTACGGGTGATCTAGTGGTATTCAATGATGCTCCGAATCAGAGTCCCAGCTACACACCGATGCAACACGAGAGAGTGATGACTTACGTAATGAAGTTACAAAGAAGAACTGCACGACACACAACTTGTGGTGGAAACCGTGGTCTTTGGGTTTAAGTTGGAGGCATTACTTGGACGGTACCGAATGGACTACTTAGACCAATCACAAGGGCCTCCCGTGTACCTTTGGTTCGAAGGAGCTAAACATGTAATGACACCACTGGATGGAACTCTCGAGTGATTACGACTATGGAACCTAAACGCGTGCGAGCTTGCGGCTCCCCATCGACTCTAGCCTACCAGATCAGATTCGCCCTGTTTAAACCGAAGCGCTGAAGGTAGAGAATTTTTCAAGTTGGGTCCATGCGGGGCATGGAGGAGCAACTTCTAGTAAGTTGGATGATATTTGCTACTTCATGGAACGACTACGAATTCCACTGTACAACAATCCAAGGGAAACTTGTGTTGAGCGAAGCACACCAGCCTCGATATTCTAGTCATCTGGATTTTTTTTGATGGAATATATTAGGATCTAAGGATCTTGTACTGGCAACTGGGCTTGAAGGCCTACACAGCGAAGCATGTAAACGACGCTTGACTTGTGCGAAAGTCAAGGTGGAACATCGGAAACCTTCTGGTTTGTGACAGTAATCAGAAACACCCATATGGAAATGAGAACAGACTGCCATGGATTTTGTCATTGGGCTACCTAGAACCCGAAATGGAAACAATATCACCTGGGTGATCGTTGATTGTATCACGTTACCAGCACACTCTCTTGCAATCAAGGAAACTGACGAGTCTTCACAAGTTGTGAATGTTCCTCTGAAAGAGGCGGCTTTTAGGCATGAGGTGCCAACTCCCGTTACTTCTGATTTTGAGCTACACCTGATTTGTGACAGGCAATACACGATACCCTGGGCTCACGTCTAGTCATGGGCATTGCTTATCACCGTAGGATAAACAGTCGGAGTAAACAAACCATCCTGACACTCGAAGACATGCTGCGAGCATGCGTGTGATTGACTTTAGCAAGAGTTAGAAGGACACTTACCTTTAGTTGGGTTCTACCATAGCAGTTACCATTCTAGTATTCAGACAGCTCTGTTTGAGGCATTGCATGGACAGTAACGCTAATCTCCTTGTTGGATTAAGGTGGGTGACAACCTAAACACAGGTCCAAGACTTATACTCGAAACTCTTGGGAAGATTGTTGGGATTGGAAATCGTTTGGCGGCAACAAGTGACAGTCAGGGAAGTTGATAAGCTTAGGAAACACTGGGAGTTCGATGTAGGGGATAGTATCATGTTGGAAATCTCACTCTGGGAGGGTGTGGTACGCTTGGGAAGCGTGGCAAGCTTAATTTACGTTACATTTAGTTATTCAGAATTCTGGAAAGAAGTGATTTCGTCGCTTACAAACTCGAGTTACCCGACGAATTGGATGACGTGCATGATGTCATTTTTTAGAGTCTAAGGCAGTGTTTGTCCGATGAAACACTTGTGATACCCTTTTTAGAGTCTGAGGTTATGACAAGTAGCAGTTGTTGAGGAATCTACTGAAATCATGGACCAGGACGTCAAGAATCGTTAGCATAGTCGAATTCCAATCGTAAGAGTTCGTTGGAACTCAAAACGTGGATAGGAGTTCACATGGGAACGCAATGATCGGAATAAGCTCTAGTATCCTCAGTTGTTCAAACGGTTGTGTCAACTTCTGATATCATTGACGAATTTCGGGACGAAATTCCCTTTCAAGTTGGGGATGATGTGGTACCCGCCGAAAATCCACAGTCATCCTGAGTTAACATCTTGCATCTTGCCGTTTTGGATTACTTGTCAAATTTCGGGACAAAATTTCTTTCAAGTTGGGGATGATGTGACAATTCGAGATTTCAAGGTCTTTCCCATACACATAACTGACTTCATAATCCTGTTTTTACAATTTGATTTATGTGGGGTGGTGTGTAGTTTATCTGAATGACTAATGTTTTGTGTTTGGGCATTAAATGTTAAATGTGTAGTGTATGTGATTGATTAATAGTTATGTGTTATGTGTGGTGTAAATTATAGTGTAATTAAGATTCCAACGAAATATGGGATTTTCGTCACAGACCCCTAGCGACGAAAAACTTAGATATTCATCACCCAGAGACTCGACGAAATACATCGTTCGTCAATGTGGGTTTTTCGCCATAAGGGCCTTCGGCCCAAGTAGTTACGACCCAATCCTTTGTGTTATATTCAAGTTACAATTAACGAAACCCTAGCACACCTCTTCCCCTCTCTCTCGGCCGACGACAACTTCTCTCTCGAAGCTTCTGATTCCAAGCATCATGCTTCATCTCGTCACTCGGTTAGTGCTTACTATTGTTTGATTGTTAATGTTAATTCTATTTGCTTGTATGGATAGAGTGTGAACTGGAATATGAACTAGTGTTTCGGCTAGGAGTAGGCTGATGTTGGTTTATAGTGATGATCAAGAGTTTTGTTTGTAGGCTGTGGTGAATCTAATTGATCATTGGCTTGTTGTTGAACAAATATTGAGATATGATAATGTTGAAACGATGAATCAATGAATTAAACTTGTGGATTGAATCTAACCTAGGGTTGTATATATATATATATAGATTATGGTGATCAACATGAATGTATCAATGATTATTGTGGTGTGTTCGATGATTTTAGAGAATTGATGATCGATGATTCTGTGCTACAATCTGTTCACAATATGTTGGCATGATGAATGAAACATGAAGTTGCATTTATTCTAGTTAATTCGATTGAATGATTGATGATACTGATTAGGGTTGATGATCTGCTAGATTGAAATGTATTGTTCGATCTAGGTTAGGAAACATAAAACTGTTAAGGCCATCGATGAAACACCTTGATGTTTCGTCACCCACACTTTGACGAAACACCTTGATGTTTCGTCACCTATACATCGACGAAATACCCTGAGGTTTCATCACCGGTTTCGCCATGGTAGTCGACGACGAAACATGATGTTTCTTCGGAATGCCAATTGAGAATGAATTAACAATCTGACTATTACAATATGTAACGTGTTTGATGTGAATTATTGGTTATACGATTTCGTTGGTACTTGATGACAACATTAGTTGGGAATGAGGAAAACTTGTGTGTATGAATGTGAATAATCACTCAACTGTTGAATGTTACTGCATGATGTGTACGTTGAATGTAGACTAACATGAAAACTGAGTAGTTGTTACATATCATACGGTGTTCTGCGATGTATACAAACTGTGAATGGTGAACTTATCTGTTACGTGTGTTATAAATGTTTGCTATCTTGTTATGCGATGATCCTTGTTACGAATACACACTATGAACATACGTGAACTGATTTCGTGTACATGAACATCATAGGCTTTGACTGATTTAGTGTGTGCGAGTAACTAGTCATACCGAGCAAACCAAGGTGAGTTCACTGCTCTTTCTCCAAGCATGCGTCCCGGGGAGGGACATCTGGTAATCATTCCGGGGAGGAATGTCGGGGTATTGGGATGTTGGTTAATACTCGCATATCTATCAATCAAGTCCCTTCTACCGATTGTTGCCCGGGAGGCAACAGGGTATTAGTTAATAGCGCTATTTAGGTTTGGCAACTTCACACCGCACCGGGGAGGTCGGGAGTGAACTAATGATCCCGTCTTGACCATTGCTTTGATAGAGGCATTGGGGTTTGGGCAAATAATCTGGAGCCATCGGCGGTAATCGAGTTATTAACGACATCAAATCATTGAAATTTTTATACTCATATCTGGTAACTAAACGTGTTAACAAAACTTTGAACTCACCAGCGTCGTCTGACACACTTGTCTGCATGCTTGCAGGTCTATAGGGTTATATCTTTGGAACTTGCTATCTGGGAGGCTGGAGTGGTCATGGGTCGGGATACATGGAATCGCAAGACAAGTCTAATGGTTTTCGTACATGTGGTTTATGAAACATTTAACAAATGATTTATGCTTCCGCTGTATACAATGAATTACATTTAACATTTGTAATACTTCATGTTAATGAATGGATGTTTTTATTTAAATGGAATTATGAGTTCAATGTGATTGGTGGGTAGATCCTGGTACGTCACACGTCCTGCGGTGTTTCCGCAAAGTGGTAATTTGGGAGTGTGACATGTTATGTCTGGAAAAGTTAAGTTTGAAAGTGTCAATCTAATTGACAATATAAAATTCAACCTCCTTAGTGTCTCACAAATGAGTGACAAAGGTTATGGGTCATTCTTTACTAAAGAGTGTTGTAAGATTGTAGCACCTTGTAGCTGATCAAATAAATCATCGATTCGAGGCAAGGGATAGCGGTTCTGGATTGTCAACTTATTCAACTCCCTATAGTCGATGCACATCCTGAACGAACCATCCTTCTTTTTGACGAAGAGGACAGGCGCGCCCCATGGAGAGGTGCTAGGGCGAATAAAGCCTTTATCAAGTAGTTCCTGGAGCTGACTCGAGAGTTCGCGCATTTCGGAAGGAGCGAGACGATACGGCGCTTTAGCAACAGAGTTGGCTCCAGGAATGAGGTCGATTCGGAAATCGATATCACGAGCGGGTGGTAGATCGGGTAGATCATCAGGAAACACGTTAGGGAATTCACAAACCCCGGGGACATCATTCACTCCCTTAACTTCCTTTTTCTCTGCTACTACAACGTACGCCAAGAAAGCTTGGTATTCCTTGCGGAGATACCTGCTAGCCTGAACACACGACATGAGTTGGAGTTTCTTCGACGCGACTTCACCATAAACACACAAATGATCACCATTAGCGAGCGAGAATCGAATCATCTTATCAAAGCAAACAACTTCAGCATGGTTTTCACGAAGAAAGTCCATGCCTACTATGACGTCAAAACTACCGAGTTGCATCGGAATAAGGTCGATAGGAAAGACGTGACAATCACGAAGAACGGAATTGACGGTGACGGTTCTACTGGTAGCAACTTCAACATCGAACGTCGAGGGGAGATGAGCGTGCTTACGATTGAGGAGCTTTTCGAATTCAAACGATACAAAACAGTTATCTGCTCCAGTATCAAATAAACACGTAGCATATATACCATTCACGAGAAATGTACCATTGACCACATTGTTATCGGCTTGGGCCTGGCGGGCATTAATGTTGAACGCACGTCCGCAGGCTGCTGGCTGTTACTGCTGTTGCTGAGGCTGCTGCTGTTGTGGCTCTTGCTTGACCAATCGATTCGTGCACATGTTGGCGAAGTGGTTGGGATCACCACACGCATAGCAAGCTCTAGCATTGACCGCGGGTGCATGGGCCGCTTGATGGCCTTGAGGAGCAGTAAGTAGAGCTTGTTGAGCAGGAGCTTGACCTTGGGTTGGAGCAGGGTATTGTCGTGGACCTGTACGACAGTTGACGGTGAAATGGCCATACATGTTGCAATGTGCACAGTATCTGCAGGCGATTCCCACTGGGTGGTGATAGGTACAAGTAGGGCAGACCGGATGAGGACCAGTATACGCACGCTTTGCTGGCGGTGCGTTGGTAACCGGGGCCGCTACTTGGCGGTGTTGATGTTGCTGGGGAGCTGGAACTGTTTGGAGCGGGGCATCATTGGTCACAACGCAGTTCTTGTTGCTGGAACTGCTGTTGTTCTTTCTCTTGCGTCTCGAGGGCTTGGATGACTGAGGAGCGGTGGCAGTTTCAGCGGTTGAAGCAGTGGAAGCTTGATGCAGATTCTTGGGAGCTTTATCCCAGACTCCAGACTTGACTCGCTTGTCGTTGATCTCAGCAGCAAGCAAGTAGGTTTCTTCAATCGTTGACGTCTTTGCGGCTTGAACAAAATCAGCCACGCAATCCGGAAGAGCACAAATATACTTCTTGATGGCGATTTCGGGCGTCTTGACATGGTCCGGACAGATTATACTCAACTGCTTGAAGCTCGCAGTCAAACCAGCGTTGTCACCATCTTTCTGCTTAATGTGCCAGAATTCATCCTCCAACTTTTGGCGCTCATGGGGGAGGGCAGAACTCTTCCATCATCACGTCCTTCAACTCATCCCATGATAGCCCGTAAGCTGCATCATTTCCGCGTTTATTTCTCTCGGCCGTCCACCAGTCTAAAGCGCGGGACTGGAAGACGCCAGTTGCGTTGAGAGTACGGAGATTGTCAGGACAGCCACTCTGACGCAGGGTGACCTCGATAGAATCAAACCATTGGAACATGGCTGTAGGACCATCTTCACCAGCAAACTATTTCGGTCCTCAGGCTTTGAACTGCTTGAATCTAAAAGCAGCTTTTGGCGAATCAGTTCGGGACTCTTCAGAAGACTTGCTTGCATTCTCGTTTAGTTCACTCACGATCTGGGGAATGACTTTAGCGATTTGGTTGGCGACAAGAGAAGCAAGTCGCTTGTCCGCGTGCTTACGCCTAGCAGCTCGTGAGTGTAGGGATCCAGATGACGACATTGTCTGCAACAGACAGCGCCATAGGATTCAAAACACTTATTCGATCACTCCTAGTATAGTCTAGCGATTCACCATAAAGCTCAGGAACACCTCCATTCATATAAGCACATAACACATAATCACAGAATCACATAACACGTAGAGCACAAAAACACGTAGGCACGTAAGGCACATGAGCACATAAGGCAGTCAGAATATAGAAACCTAACTATATGTTGCACGTATTCCCTATCCTTCACAGCGCGTATAGCGATTAAATATAGCGATTGCGAGTATCAAGCAGCGATGGCGAATAACGACCAGCGATTTGTTAGCGTTTTGAGGTAGATGTGCAGTGCGAGTTGTGCGTGTTGGTCGAAATAAACAGCGAAAACGAATAAATCACCAAAATCGAAACACGTAATCACATAAAAGCACACAAAAATCCTCATA
The DNA here is from genome assembly GCA_030545235.1 of Helianthus tuberosus. NCBI lineage: Eukaryota > Viridiplantae > Streptophyta > Magnoliopsida > Asterales > Asteraceae > Helianthus > Helianthus tuberosus. Next base: position 125,926,345 of record CM060352.1, read on the forward strand.
AAAGCGACAAATATCAGAGTCAGCAGTTGCGGGCTCAGAATCGAAACACATAGAAATCGAGTATAGATCGTCTGCGGCTGGTAGACGTCGACTACCCAAGGCGATTCAACTATTCACAAGGACTTTAAGTGCACACTTTAGCCTTCAGAACTGTGCACTCGCTTCGATTCGAGCGGTTGGCACGCATCCTTTTAGTTACTGTGTGACTTTAAGACATTGGAGTCCGTCGAGGCTTTAGTGAGAGTTTTGTAAAACCACATTAAGGAGTAGAACGAGTCATCAAGGTTCGGGTTTCACCCCTAACTTTGCGACTACGTTCCTGTTTGTGTTATGAAATCATGAGATAGACAAGGAGATGTGCGTCGAAGTAAGGATTTCACTCCTAATTCAATGCAAATTCTCTTGTTTTGTAGTAAAAATAGCAATTCAAACGAGTAATCTGGTTGAGAGTTTGCGGTTTTCGCACCTAATCATAACCAGATCATTCGTTTGTGTGTGCAATCAGCCTTAGGAAAGGCTGATCTTGCGCGGAACTGTAACATGCGATGTTCGCGCAAGTGTGTAGTGTACAGCGAGATCGAGCGGGATATAGAGAGTAAGCTCGTACAAAACCCCTACTGGGCATGCACAAGTCGGTCTGTTGGTACTTAGACTATAGACTAGGTCGTTCTAAGACATCGACCCGGACTAGGTCGAGTCTTGCCCAATTCCCTATAGTTATGGCTCAGACACCAATCTGTCACACCCCAACCGATGATGGAAACATCGGGGCGTGACACTGAGCGAAACAGATTGTTCGAGAGAAATTCCATAACAACTACTTTACCGAATAGTTAAACATTATGTCCCATACCATAACCTATTAAGCAAGCAAGTTATTACAGACACAGACATCTCCAAAACAAGTAAAACTGTTCCGACAACTCAGATTCAAATAAAAATAAATTGTCTTTGTTTGTTTCTAGACTCTCCTAAGCTCGGTTCCATCAAATAGCAAGCAAAGCACAACATCCTAAACACCTGCCACATACGTTAAAATATAGGTCAATACACATAGTGTAAAGGTGAGCATACAAGTTTGATAATAGCATAATAGAGTTCGAAATCGTTTACGCATAACCATCATGTACAACGTATAATGTGAAGCATGTAAGTTATCGACAAAGATCCTATGAATACTAATGACTGCGAGTAGCGAGTGCGCATCACATGTCCACCACTGTGAACACGTGAAATATTGTCCTTAACAACCCCTGAGTAAACAGGTGCTGAGTCCAAACTATAGTACTATCGTTGCTAAGGCGGGTAGACAACAATCAATGTGTTGACAGAACAAACAGGCATTCATCGAGTCACGTATAACATGCATTAAAGGTCAGCGTATAAATAGTGTTTGCGTTGTGTGTTCGATGTGATTTAGAATAAGTAACGTATGTAACACCGAAAAGTGCATAAAGCAAAAAGGGATCGAGTATACTCACAGATAGCGCTTAACTTAATAAACACTGCCTTGGATTGAAGGGAGCGCTGCGAGAAATTAGCCTGAACAGTTAACGATAGCATAACGATGAGCGGCGCGTAAAACGATGCAAGTGTACCAAGGATCGGATGGTAATCTGATTGGATGGTCATCAGATCGGATGGCCATTCGATTGGATTGACACCTCGTTTGGTGAGGATGTGTTTTTGTATGATGGTTTATCCTTTGAAGTTTTCGTTGTAGCATTTTAAAAATAGAGAAGTATCTCTACCCTTCAGGTCGGTCGATCGGACGGAGATCCGATTGGCGAGGCTTCTTAGTTGAGAACAAGTTCACAGTAGGACGGTCACTCGATCGGATGGCTATCCGATCGGGTGGCAATCCGTATGTATTGAACATGTTGAAAATTGATTAAGTATCAAAGTCCCAAACGTCACACGATCGGGTGGTCGTTCGATCGGATGGCAATCCGATCGGACGGCAATCCGTTCGACGTCCAGATCCTTAAAATGTTTAAATAAAAGTTTAAGTATGGAACCAAGTGCAACCCAATCGGATGGCCGGTCGATCGGATGGCAATCCGATCGGACGACAATCTGTCCCAACGATCTGATCGACTTGACACTTGATTCTGTTTGAAGTTTTGTAGTTTTGAACGATATGTTTTGATATCTTGCTTGAACAACAGAAACCTTATCTCGACCCAAGTGACCCGATCGAACAGGAATCACCTTAGTCCGACCGGTTCACGGTTCGAGACGGTTGTTCATGTTCAAACCCGAAATGAGTAGTCTCTTAGATAGAATTCAGATCTTGAACTAACCCATCACTTAGAATGAGTAGAAGATCAGAACAAGCTCCGTTTCTATCGGTTTTGAGTGCATTGAGTGTAAAAGAGTTGAAAGAAAGTTGGAAATCCTTCTTTCAATCCTTTCAATTAAGGATTCGTGTAGATCTATGCAAAAACATTGATTAATCTTGTGGAAATCCTTCAGATCTAAGTTGTTCTTGGTGGAATGAAGCCAAACATTGAAGTTCATAGGAACTCCATGATGACATCACCCTAGAACGCCTTAAATCTGGTGATTTCACGGTTAAAAGTTAAGATTCAAAGGTGAAAAATGATGTAGAAGTGTGTGTAGATCATAGAAGTACAAGATTTAGGTTGAAAACTTACAAGAAACGAGAGAAATCGAGAGAAATGAGGGCTTGAAGTTGGCTGGTCGAACAAGGGAGCTGTCACATCTCAAATGATGTGACAGGTGGGTATTTATAGGGTTTCCCAAAAAGGAAAGTGGGGAAGGTGTCGGCCGATAGGGTGGCAATCCGATCGGGTGGCAGCCCGATCGGGTGACAACTCGATCGGATGGCAATCCGATCGGATGGCCACTTGATCCTAGTGTTCGGCGCGACGAGTTTTGTCGTTTCGATTCGCGTGTTGAGTGTTGCGATGCGATTAGAGAGAGCGATGCGATAGTATTACCCATCAGTTCCACAAATAACATAACTACTATATCTAACATACAATCACTATAATTAATTTGCGTTTAGCGTTTGCGATTCGATTGCGATGCGATAGATTGCGATTTGCGATTAACACCTCAACATAAACATAACATGCACAAGTAACACATAAATAGCACACACACATAAAACAATATCAAGAACACATAATTCGAGTTGCGATTGCGATAGCGATTAGCGATAAATCGATCAAACATGCGATTAAATAGCGATTAAACCTCGATTATTAATAGATACTCCACATAATACAACTAAAGCAAATAATTAAATAGATTCGATTACAAGTCAAAGAAGTCAAAACAGTAGTTGAGCAAGGAGTGACAGATCGCAATTAGCAATCTTTTCTTCCTTTGACTTCAATCTTGACTTTGACTTTCGAAACACGGGGTGTTACACCCTAGGCATCAAAAGACTTCCTATGAAATTCTGTATAAAATCAAACCACTGATCTCATACTTTAAAGTATTTGGCTGCCCATGTTTTATTTTAAACTTGAAAGACTCAATTTCAAAATTTGCAGCCAAAGTAGACAGTGGATACCATTTGAGATACTTAACCACTGCTAAGGCCTACAAATGTTTAACACTAGGACTAAGTGTGTGGAAGAGACCTTGAATGTAAAGTTCAATGAACTTTCTTTAATGAAAATCCCTGCAAACCCTGCTGAGTTATTTGATCTTTGATAAATTCACCTTTGAGAATGTTTCTGTCATGTCTAACAGTGCAGGTCCATCTCAACCACCTCCATCAGACAATGGATATGAAGTGATCATTCCACAACAAAAATTCACATCCATTGCCAGAGCAGCAGATGTTCAAAACAGCTGTCAGAGCTCATCCACTGCTACATCAACAGTTGTTGACCAAAGTAGTCCTCAAACCCCTGCTTCCACATCCTCAAACACTGTTGATAAGAATCTACAAACAGTGGATAAAAGTCAACATGTTACCACACCAATTTCTTCTATCCCTCCACCTCTATTTCAAGACACTGTTGGATCATCAAAGTCACCAACAGTTGTTAGCTCAGATGATTCACATCTGCAGCCCTCACCCTTAAATGCCATTATTCCATACAAAGGAGATTTAATCTTCTTGAAGTCTCATCCACCAGACCAAATCATTGGCAACATCAGTGAAGGGGTGCTCACAAGAAGTCAATCCTAAAACATTTGTCCTTTTGCTGGTTTTCTATCATTTCATCAACCTGTCAAGTACCAAGAGGCACTGAAAGACAAAAGTTGGGTGGAAGCCATGAAAGAAGAGCTCCAACAGTTTAAAAGACAACAAGTATGGGAGCTTGTACCACTGCCAGAGGGTGTGAGCCCTATTGACACAAAGTGGGTCTTCAAAAATAAAACTGATGAAAAGGGCATTGTTGTCAAGAATAAAGCAAGGCTTGTGGTTCAAGGTTTCCGACAGGAAGAGGGCATTGATTATGATGAAACTTTTGCCCCTATAGCAAGATTGGAAGCTATCAGACTGTTCATGGCCTTTGTTGTCAACCACAACATAAAGGTGTTTCAAATGGATATCAAATGTGCATTCCTCTATGGTAAGATTCAAGAAGAGGTATATGTTTGTCAACCTCCTGGTTTTGAGAATCCATTTAATCCAAATCATGTCTGTAAGCTAAATAAAGCTTTGTATGGCCTGAAACAAGCACCTAGAGCCTTGTATGAAACTCTTTCCACCTTTCTTCTCTCTATTGGTTTCACAAGAGGTAAAATTGACAAAACACTGTTTTTAAAATGGAGAGGGAAAGATCTGATGATTGTCCAGATTTATGTGGATAACATCATTTTTGGAAGCACATGTCCTAAAATGTGTGAAGAGTTCAGAAAACTCATGACAGCTGAGTTTGAGATGAGTACAATGGGTGAACTACAGTGCTTTCTTGGTCTCCAAGTAAATCAACTACAAAATGGCACTTTCATTCATCAAAGCAAATATGCTAAAGAACTTTTAAACAAATTTGAGATGAATGATTGTAAACCATGTAGTACACCCATGGCAACCACCAAGCTAGTCATGACTGATGAAAATGATGATTTGGTTGATCAAACCTTATATAGAAGCATGATTGGGTCTTTATTGTACCTAACTGCATCTAGGCCAGACATCATGTTTGCAACATGTGTTTGTGCAAGATCCCAATCAGCCCCTAGAAAGTCTAACCTAATAGCTGTGAAAAGGATACTCAGATACATAAAAAGTGCTCCCACACTTGGTATCTGGTACCCTGCTAATGGGAAGATTAAGCTTTCAGGTTTCACAGACAGTGACTCTGCTGGATGCAATGCAACAAGGAAGTCCACATCAGGAGGGTGCCAATTTCTAGGTGGTTGCTTAGTGTCTTGGCAAATCAAAAAGCAAGCAGTTGTTTCAACATCCACTGCTGAGGCAGAGTATATTGCTGCTGCAACCTGCACAGCCCAACTGTTATGGCTTCAAAATCAACTGCTGGATTTTGATATCACTGCTTTAAAGACACCTCTTATGTTGGACAGTCAAGCAGCAGAAAATATTATCTAAAATCCAGTTTCACATTCAACCACCAAACAAATTGACATCGGACATCATTTTGGGGGGATTGCTATGAAAAATGTTTGATTTCTCTGCATCATGTTCATACTAAGGATCAGCTGGCAGATGTGCTAACAAAAGCATTAGACACATCCACCTTTGAAAGCTTGATCTCTAGAATTGGCATGCTTAACATGGAATAGCAGGCAAAATCATGTTTTTCTATGAATAAAAAGCATTAAAATGTTTTTAGAAAATCAAAATTCCATCCTTAAAAATAGTTAAAAATGAAAATTTTCATTAATCCTTAAAAGTCTGTCATAAACACTGTTTTGGTTCAAACATCTGATTGTTGAAACTTATCCACTGCTGAAAGTCAACCTCTGTTCTCTCCTTTTCATTGTTAATCACTGTTGTCAAACATCAGTGTTTTAATCACTGACGGTTATCCACTGATAGTTAAAAGTCAGCCACTGTTTTCATTTTCACTACTGTAAACCACTGATATTGATCATCAGTGGTTTCCTAAACGACTGTCATCCATTATTCATCAGAGGTTGTCACGTGGTCAGTTATTAGCCGTCAGATCTTTGTAACCGCTGCCACGTCAGCATTCACTTTTTCACTCTATAAAACCTTGATTAAAACCCCAATAAGAGGTTTCACTGCCGTATCGAATTCAAAAGTTCTTTCAAAAGCAGTTTCCATCAAAATCCTTCACATCATTCATTTTTTTTTCCTTCTCTCGCAACTCCCTTCGAATCACCATGGCTCTCATTCTCAAAAACCCCCATAACTATCTGTGTACCTTTGAGAAAACAAATAAAAACTCAGATTTCCACACCATCATCGATGCTCTTTCATCTTCAAAGTACAAAACTTTGTTGACTTGCAACGCACCCATCTATCAAGAAACCCTACGTGAGTTCTGGAAAAAATGCCAAAATCGAAGTTCAGGACAAAAAGCCTTGGGCTATCACATCAGAAGTAGGAAAAATTCTTGTTTCCAGCACTCCACAGACAATTTCAGAAGTTTTTGAGATGAATGACCATACAGGTAAAACTTCTTTCCCTAAACGTGAGTATCAGACAGATCTGATCGAAAGAGGGTACGTGGGACAAATGACTAAAGCTACTTTGCAAAAACGGAATTTCCCACCTCCCATGAAATTTTTATTCCATACCCAGCTCATGTGTGTTTCAAATAAAACAACTGCTTTCAATGAAATACCATTGAAAATCCAATACTTGGGATATGCTATCATGGCAGAAGTTGATTTCAACTACTCCCAAGAGATTTTCAATGATATGGTTAAAAATATTAATAATATAAAAGAAAAGAACAAACCGTTTTTGCTGTTTCCCATATTTTTGAGCTATTACTTACAAAATAAAATCCTAAAGGATAGTGCACAAGTGCTTATCCAGGGTGATCCTTGTCAAATAAACAGACTTTCTTCTGAAACTTTTACAAGGCTGTCAGAGTCAAAAGATTTGAAAACACAAACAGATGAACCTGAGCAAACTTTGGATGAGTCCACATCTGCTCCTCAGGTTTCTGCTGTTGAGCCCACTACTCATGGTGACCACAATAGCACAACCACTACTGTGCAACCCCCACCAAAAACCACCAAAAAGACCAAAATGAAAATTACCAAAAAACCCACCAACCCTCCTAAAAAGGATCTCCTAGAAGATGAGATCCCAGAAGTAACTCATGTGACAACACAAAAGTCACCTACAACCACTGTTGCTACTTCCTCACAACAGTTGGTAGAAAGATCTCAACTTGAGTTTGAAACTCCTCCTGCATCCTCACAAAAGGATCAGGTTGTATACACAGGGACACCACATTATGAAGCTCTGGATCCACTTGAATCTATCTTCCATGGCCTTGCTCCCGGCGTAAATTCTCTTTCAACTCCCATTCCCACATCTCTCATTTTACCATCAATACAACCTCTGTTTGATGCCATTGAGCTTAAGACTCAAAACAACCACACTCACCAACACATCACTGAGAGTACAACCACCACATTGGCTGTGTCTGAAATTCCTCACTTGGTTATCCCACAAACAGTTGAGGTGGTCACACTGCAGGAGTTACATGTAATTCCTGTCAGTAGGTCAAGTGGAGCAGCTACTACAGGTGTTGAATCCACTGATTTACACATGGACAGTAGTTTCATCAGTAAGCCTCCCTTGAAGGCAACCACTGCTGATACTATCAAATTATCCACTGGTGTGTTTCATTTACCAACTGGTGTGTTAAATAAGATAGCTAATGTAGAGGGAAGTCCCCACTACCAAGAAAAAGGGGCATTAGTGGTTGAACCATTAGAAACCTTTTCTGGTCCAACTACTGATACAACCACTGCTAGTGGGAAATCAGATGATCCCATTAATTTGGGTGATGGTTTAAAATACAGAGAATTGACGGAGAGAGTTGACAAAATTGAAACTTCTGTGGCAGATATCAAAAATATGCTGCAACAGTTGTTACAATCATCAAAGGCTCCATCCACTGCTTCATCATCTGCTCTAACCACCAATGAGCTATGGCAACTGTTTCAACCTATGCTTCATCAACAAAGGAAATATGTTGATCAACAGCATGAGATTCGGCTACAAATGATCAGAAATGTGATGGAAGCAAGGTATAAGGATACTCAAGCTGACATTAAAGCAATCAAAGCTCATCTGCTCCAAACCCCTGGTACTTCTCCTCCTACCATTGTCTATGTAGAAAACCCTGATGATGCCAAAAAGGGGGAGAAAGGAAAGAAAGGAAAGGATGGTTTACACTTGGAGCCTGATCCAAAAGCTAAACCAGTAGTGGAGATTCCCAAGCCAGATGGTTCAAAGAAGGTTGATGCGACTCTCAACCTGTTTGCTGAAGAAAAAGAAAAGAGAAAAGAGAGAATGGAAACAAAGTGTGATAAAATATTTGCAGAGGATAAGAAAGTTTTTATGGCAAAGGAAGTGCATGGAACAGAAGAAAGACTACCAGAAAGGTCAATCAACCCAAAATCACACCTTCCAAAACCACTAAAGATACCTCTGAAATCCCCAAAAGTTCCTCACCTCAAACCACAAAACCAACAGATGTTGAGACACCTGTTATATTAACAGCTGTTGATACATCAGTGGTTTCAACAGATGTTGTTTCAATAACTACCCTTATCACCTTACCAATCAGCAATCACCACTCAACCCACAAACACACCTTCAAATTCAACACCTCCAACCACTCCAAAAATCAAAAGAAGAAGGATAACAAATGTCATACTTGAAGATGACACTGTACCTTCCCCACTTCCAATTTCTTCACAACCTCTGATCCTATCCACTGTGCAAAAACCTACTTCATCTGCTTCAATTCTAACCCCTGACCCAAATACTGCCTTGGTTCCCTTGGGAATAAAGTATCCTCTGGATCTTCCAGCAGTTAGAGAGGAGATCAAATCCTTCTATTCTGAAGATGATCCTGAAAAGAGGAACCTCCCATCTCTCCATGGTTATCCTTTGCCAAGAAACATAAAAGAGTATCTTCAACTAAAGGCCAAACAAGCAGAGGATATATCAAGAAGAGATACAAAGGGAAAATCTGACAAAGAAATTCAGAGAAATTTGCAATATCTGCTCACTCAAGTCAGAACATTAGAGTAGTTTTCAAAAGACCTTTGTCAGAAGTTATCAAAAAAAGATGATAAAAGCTTAAAAGAAGATTACATTGAGCACATCATGCTGAATAAGAAATACAAGGCAAAAAGGTATCAGTTCAAAGAATGGACCATAAGTGAGCTCAAGCAAGAAATTGCTAGAATTCAAAAGATGCTGGATGACAAAACAAAACAAAACAAAGCAAACCCCACCAGTTTGGTCCCAGTACAAAAAGAATGTACCTGAAAGGGCTTTGAAGTTGAAAAGAATGAAGGAAAAGCTTATAACTGCAAATTATGGCTCAAGGAATCAAGTCACTAGGTGGACAGAGGTAAAAGTGTTAGAAACCTACAAAAGGTTGGAAGAAAGAAGAAAGAAGGATCCCACTGTTACTAAAAGGCCAAATTATCCAGAAGCAGTGGTTCCAGCCAAACAGACCTTGTCGACTAAAAGATCTGCTACAACCACTGCTTCATCTGCTATTGCTGTCTATCAAAGGAAAAAACAAAAACAGATGAGTAAAGAAGAAGAAGCACAAGAAGAATCAGAAATATTTAAATGGGTTATCAAGCAGATATTGATAGAAAATCCTGAATCAACAAAGCTACAAGAAATAGCCAAAGGATTCATGAGCAGACCTTCATCACCAAACTCCTCAAAAATAAAATCTCTCCCAAGAAATACTAAAGTGGAAGTCTGATCAAAAGACCCACGTATTGACACTGCTCAAGTCTAGTGGTGAAGTTAAGCATATAACAAGGGAAGATGCACTTGGTCTGGGTGTAGCTGACCTTCAAGACTTGTTAGAGCTTCAAATGTGCAGGGATGAGGATGATGAAGATTCTCTGAACTTTGAATTGCAGTTCAAAGGGAAAATTAGAGAAAGACTGATGAGGCAATAAAGATCTTGAATAATGAAGTGTTTTGGCATCATCTGTTTCAGGGGGGGATTATTGGGATTGAACCCTACAAAGGAACAAATGATATAAAGCCAAAACTGGTTCAAACAGTGGATCATCAAAGCAGTGTTTGTACAAAGACTTTCCCCTTGACAGTGGCCCTAACAACTGATAGACTCCAAGTACTGCTGTTTACAACTTCTGACAAGCCAAGCACTGATGAAGATTAAAGTACTGAAGCTCTATCTACTGATGTCTCCTAAGTATTGCTGAAGACTAAAGCACTGCCCATTCAAGGTCTGTTCAAGCTTTGAAGAAAGCACTGATGCTCAACATCAGTGCTTAGACTACATCAGTGGAAAGTGAAACAGTAGTTTATTTATGCTTTGTTTATGTAATCAGTAGTTTAGTAATCAGTGGTTGTATAGGACAGTGCTTGTAGTTTGTTAGAAAGTTAGATGTCACTTTCATGGTGACGTCAGCCGAAGATGATCAGTGGTTGTGTTGTACTATAAATAGAACAGTACCCTGTACTGTTCTGTTAGCTCTTTTCTTCTAAGTCATTCCGTACGAACAATTAGCGAGCTCAGGCTGAGGATGAGACTTGTGCATGCATGCAATTTGTATTGTTTATTGTAGTCAAATACAATCATTCGATTCAATGTCAAACATGTGTGCTTAAACTTTTCTTCCATTGATTGTGTTATCAAAAGTTTATTTCATTTATTCCGCTGCAATTCATCTTTGTTTCATCTTCACCTTAATTAAACAAACACAATCTAAGAAACTCAGATCCTAGCAGATCTCTCGAAGCTCTTTTGTCCTTGGCCAGAACTTGGTTAGTTGGTTGAATGAATCTTGAATAAGTTATAGAATAACATTTTTAAAGTACTCCACCTAACAATGATGCAAGTCAGCGCTACGTAGCTTGATCATTAAAAAAAAGCAAGAAACCTTTCTTCTTGTAGAAGCTCTCGATTATAGTGCTGCCATTGTACCACATCAATATATTACCCATCCACCCATAAAACCACACGTACACACAAAAAGATTACATAAACACAAGGCAGATGAGGTTTCACAACCATAAAATGACAGTTGGTGTAGAAGCATGAAGCGGATCAAAAAAAATCCTTAATAAGATTACAATATCCAATAATATTTTTAAATGGATTAGTGGCCCTTTTGATCACAGATCTTAGCCATTAAAAAGAGGGAGTGTTGTAAGTTTGGGTGGGTTGATCTGGTTAGTAGCAAGTTCGTTAAGACCACCACCTCCATCATCAACATCATTTCCCTGGGTTGAAGCAACCTGTAAGTCAATGATCTACTCAGGTTTGCTACTACTTTATTTTTATTATTTCTTTTATTATTGTTACTATATTACTATTACTATTTATTTTATTTTTTTTACATTTCATATCCAGCTTCATAGTTTTAGATAGAGTAAACTGCCAAAATGGTCTTTGAGGCTTGGTCATTTTTGCCACTTTAGTTCAAAACTCAATTTTTTTGAATTTAGACCGCTGTGGTTTCAATTTTGTTGCCATTTTTATCTAAAAGGAAAATCTGGTCAGATTTTTCAGTTAATATCCAACTTTTTTTGTCTTTTTCCTTCCTTTTAATGAAGGGCAAAATGTTCAAATTTTTTTAAGTTGTTATAATAAAACTTTAAAAGACCATTTTGCCCTTCATTAAACGTGAGGAAAAAGGCAGAAAAGCTAGATGTTAACTGAAAAATTTGACCAGAGTTTGATTTTGGATGAAAATGGCAACAAAATTGAAACCACAGGGACCCATATTCAAAAGGTTTGAGTTTTGGACTAATGTAGCAAAAATGACCAAACCTCAAGGACCATTTTGGCAGTTTACTCTTTTAGATATATAGAAAGCTTGAATTTAACAAAGATATGATGCATATATACTATATAGGCAAGCAATATATAATGCATAAAACCTACTAAAGGAACATATACTATATAGGCAAGCAATATATAATGCATGCTAGTTTTTCTATATATTAGACATGTTTAAACAAGGGTATTCCATGGCTTAGTTATAACAAGTACATTGTTTCAACTTCAGATGTTACCAAATATTAATTTGGGAGACGTTTGGAATATTACCTGCTTTTCCAATTTTTCGTTTTCTTCACGTAGCTTACTTTCCTGTTATCATACATAAATAAGTTGATTAGCTTTGTATTGTTGTGTTAATCCAAGCTCTAATCATTGTTGTGCTTCCAAACAGGACAAATTATATATGGTCTCATGGTACCTAGGTGAAATGCTTTAATGACCTTGCAATTAATCAGATGAATTAACCTCCACATACAATAAATCAACTGGCTGGAGTTCATAAGCAACATGTTATCACCAAACATCCATAATTGTGATCAATATCTCGTGTGTATTGTTAATGTTGAGGTCACCAATGTATTTAACAGATGCCATTAAGGACACTCAAGTGTGTATTTGGTTCCATTTTTTGGCCCAGGCAGGGATGGCAATGGGGCCGGGTATAAGCTAATCTCAGTCTCATACCCGATCGACTGTATAATCATGTCTTATACCTGACCCAAGACCTGCCCAGTATTTGTTAGGTAATTGCCCATCGGGTATCAGATATACACATAACACATTAGCATGTTTGGCACAGGCCGGGCTGTTAGAGCTTGTTCCTTTCTTTTTGAAAAGAAGCAAACGATTTGTTTGGATAACAACTATAGCAATAAGTTTGGAGTTTTTAAGATAAAAAGTACTCAAGACACCCTTTCACAATTATCACAATTGTCATTTTATACTTTATATCTACAACTACAACCACTTTTGCCAAACACTCCTTGTAAAATTGACAAATGCAGCTTAAAGCAACAGCTCCAAGCGAGCTAGCTTTTCTATACACTCACCTAAACATATAGCAGGCTCAAAGGATAACTGTCAATCATTTTTTGAGATATTAATTGTTGTTTAGGCAAGGGCAAAGCATTTTGGAAGGTTATAGTTAAAGGGATGTCAGCAGTTGTTAAAAACTAAATTATCTTTATATATAACCTATTACCTACATAGGGAAGAGTTGAATGGAGAACCATGCATTTATCATATGTTAAAAATTCAGCTTAACATTTTAAAAATTATTTTAAAAAAAAATCGGAGCTTTTGAATATAAATAATGTAAAAACCTTTTTAATAAAAAAATCAAAATTCAAAAAATAAAAAAAAATCTTAAAAAACAGTAAAAAGGGTAAAAAATGATTTTTTTTATTGGAATAGCTTCTACACATCTTTATAAGCAAAAGCCTCCGAACAAATTTTGAAAACATTAATTTTTAGCATTTTAAATTGAATTTTTAAAATATATTTAACATGTTAAATGCATGTTACCTCACTTTTTTAGTGTTTCCCAATGAACCTCACACTACCTACATAATATATAAATATATCATTAAATTAGTTCTTAATTATATGTTAAAAGTATATTTATCAACTTCCCTATTCTACCTTCGTTACTCCTTTATCACAAAACTGTATTATATTTCTAAGACTGTACATTTCAAAAGGGTAAAGGACATGTAGCAATTACATCATGCATTAATAACAAATTCCTAAAGAAACGTACTTTTTTTCTAATGGAAATTTATTTACTGTCTATTTATTCAGGGGTCTAATAACATACTCATGTATACAATAATATGTAATGGACCTCAAGAGTATATGCAGAAAAATCATATTAGAAGCATACCTTTTCTTTAAGGGTTGATATGTGCTCCATCATTAGTTGTGCCTGCATCAAAACCCAGAATTACAGTCAATATATAAGCCCTTATCAACAACCAGTTCTGTCCTTTTCCTTCAGTGACAAACCCTTAATATTATTTTGTGCCATGTAAGTAGGAAATTAGTTGTAACTACCAATTACACAAAGCTGTTCATGTGTCACCAATTATGTTTTTGCTACAAAAACCACTGGTAATAAAAAAAAAGTGTAACTGTCAATATTTTTATGAAATACTAGTGTCGCTCATCGACTGAAGAAAAAAACAGTAAACTTTATCGAGATCAAATTAAGCTCCTATTAACCACTGATTAATGAAAAAGAATTGAGCTTATAATTCTAGTTTTGTGTCGATTCCTTGATTTTCTAGTTTAATTAATACTTAACGCATAACTAAACGCAACTTCAAACACATAATACCCCATTGTTGATCTGTGAATGATAATTTTGTATCTTTTAGTAAAGCTATTACACACCGATAAACAGCCTATGAACAAAATTAGATATAATCACCTTTCTTAATCGTGTTTGCATGAGAGCACAATCAAGTTCTTGTTCTAGTTGTATCATGTCATTCACAGAGAGTTCCTCAGCATTATCCTGTAATTCAGCAAGCCTGTGCAAAGAGTTTAATTTCATATATGCTTGATAGTTGATCCTAATTATGCTATGGGATCACTGTGATTTTAATTTCATTTCCATTATTATTTGTTCAATCTTGGTTGTACTAATATATGAAGAAAATTGAATTGATATCACAAACACAATCACACACAAGATTTAGGGTAAACTCACGAATTATTGTAACTAAGAAACTTACTCAAAATTTAATTAAAATAACACCTCGTAATCACAACCCTACCTAGACTCGATCGTGAATATATAGGCAATAGATAAGGTGTTGTCAACTTTTAGTGCAAATTCTTCCCTATCAATTCTGTCATCAAACCCCCTAACCACATGACTTGCTATGCTGCTGCACTCGCCGCTGTGTACTTCGCTTCACAACTTGAAAGAGCAACCGTAATCTATTTATGGGAACACCACGTAATCGGTGAAGACCCATAATAGAACATGACCAGTGCTGCTTCTCCTGTCATCATGATCAATATTGTGGCTACATGTAACACCCTAAAAATCTTTGTAATGAAAGTGTTTTAAAGAATTGGGTTGTTAACTAAAAAGGGATATCTAATTGGCTACTAAAATGGGTCAAGGCCCAAGGAGGGAAAGCCCATGTTTATAGGGTATAAAAAGGATTTAAAAACCATAATCATCCATTTTTGGGGTTTTAGAGAGAAAGTGAAGAAAAGGTGAAAAAAGGCCAACTCAAAGGTACAAGGCTTAGAATTAATTTCCAATTGATTGAGGATCACCACTGCAGTGTTTTGGATGATCGAGGTAGCAATCGTCTTCCAAATCTCTGCTTTGGTGTTTTTAGAGTTTTATGGGGAAAGCTTGTGTTTTTACCTAAAGGTCAGATTTTTAGGCGTTTATGGGACAAAAGCCCATGGATCTTGCCTCTTGGAAGTTTTTGGATGTAAAAGGTTAAGATTTTTAGCGAAAATCGTACCTAAAATGGTTGAGTCTTCAATCGACAGCAATGGAATCTTCAACTGGGCGACACTCATTGGTTAAAGATAGTGAATGGGCATTGATTACAAGGCTGGCCCATGATTGCCGGTGCCACTCAAGAGCGTCAACGACCTTAAGGAATGTCACAACCCAAGGCTTCGCGACAATATCGAGGACCTAAGGCAAGTTAGGGGACGGTATCAGATGTCACTATTCAGAGATTGTGTTAGAAAGTGGCAAGTTCCATGTGTTAACTTTCATGCAAATCGTGCGACGTTTGTTCTAGCCTATACACTCTAACACATTTCAGAGATTGTTTTGGGGCGGTGTGAACACTCACGATGTTTTCAAAGTAAAGTGTTGATGTTGTTTCTTAAAATGCGAAAAACTATGAAATGATTTAGCCAAAGCAAAGTGTACTGTTTTTAAGTGATTTTAATGATGGAATGTAAAGTGTTATAGCATGCATGTTGCACAACATAGGCGGCTACCTACAGTGACATATGATAGGCGACTTACAAGGACATATGATACGCGATTACCTCTGGGGTCGTATGATAAGCGGTTACCACTGTGGCCATATGATAGTGGCAATGCATTTGTTGCTTGCCAATGGTAGCTATAAGTAGTATTTGAAGAATGATATGTGCTATGAATGATGTGATATGTGATGACAATATGTATGATAAAGTTATGAGATGTACTTAATTGCTTAATGTGTTTAGTTCCTGTTAAAGTTTGTAGATATCTGATTTAATGTAGAACTTACTCAGTGTAGCTGACTTTTAGTATGCACATCAGGTTAACTAATTGGTAGGGCGAAGGCTGGCGTGCGGCAAAAACTCAAGCAACTAGCATCACGTTTACTATTATGTTGTTTTAAGACATTGTTTTAATTTAATGTATACGGAAAGTAATGACTATTTAATTTTCGTTGTGTTTTTAATGAAAAGTTTTATTTGGACTATGTGCCAAAGAGTAAATCCAACAGTTGAGACCCGTTTCGGGGGTGTTTCACTAATATCACTGTAGCCAACTAAAAAGCTATCTCTTCCCCGAGTATACTCGACCCCATAGATCAAGGTCCCTATAAGATAGCGATAGCGAAGGATCTGTTTTATTGCAGCCAAGTGGGAGCTTTTAGGTTGTTGCATGTATCACGCTTACCATCCCAACTAAAAACGCCATATCCAGTTGGGTGCGTAAAAGACAGGAACCTTTGATAGTTTCCTATACTCAATCGGGTTCATATCCTCCTCATCCTCGGCTTTCGTTAATTTAAGACTTGGATCGATTGGAACATAGGTCGAGTTGCAGTTATCCATCTTTGTTTCCCTTTTCAACTTCATTCATTAAAACATAAACAGTGAACCATGTCGGAGTGGTCGTAGCTCGGTTTGATCGTCTATAGAGGGATTTGGCGGCCGATGGTGCAAGGGTTTTGGACTGGGTTGCCGATGACCCATTTAAGGTGCTTGAAATGGATTGGGCCAAGTACGTCGATGGTTTTGTGCTTGGGATATGGTCTCCCATCTTCACTCGCTCTTGGGCTTTTTAGTTTCGGGTGGGTTTAGCTCGCCTGTCTTGGAAACAACGAGCATGGTTTCCGTGTCAATTACTCTATTCCAATCAACCAAGAACATTCTTGGCATAAACTGTATTTCAAATTCAGTTGGTTTCTCCCACTTCCAACTAGTTAATTCATCGAAGTTAGGGTGTCGTCTTACTACCACCTTTGGTTTCTTTGGTCATACAATCGGTATGCACCGGATCCAAGCTCGCTTCCCAAATAAACCAAGCATCTTGAGCGATCATCCAGTTTCTTCACAGTTGCTCCATCCACTTTTGCGTATGCTTTACACCCAAACACCTTTAAGATATTGCGTATCGGGTTTCTTATTTTTGAATATCTCATAAGGTGTCTTATCCTTCAATGCTCGCATAGTAACTTGATTTATTATGAAACTAGAATTCTAACCGCATAGCCCCACATATAGTTAGGAACATCATGAGCCTTTAATTTATTTTAGGTGATTTCCATTAATCTATGATGTCGACGCTCCCATACACCATTTTGTTGTGGTGAGTATGGGCGGCAAAGTTTCGAGTTATACCTTTATCTTTGCATATGATGTAAATTCACCCAATTTATCGGTTCGAAAGGTCACTTAGTCGATTTGCTTCTTGACCAACCTTTTAAACTTCTTAAAAGTCTCTAATGCTTCGTTTTTAGCCTTCAATAAATAACTCTACATAAATCTATGACGTACCTGTTACCCCCCACTATTGTTGGAGAGGTAATCGACCCACTTAAGTCACCATGAATCAATTCTAGCACTCAAGTTGCCCTAAAAGTCACTATTTGAGGAAACAGGTGTCTCATTGTTTCCAGACCAAACATGATTCAAATAACTTCCATTCATTCATAACCAAAGGCATTCCGACAACCATATTCTTTCTTTCCATATGTTTCATTGATTCAAATTATAAGTGCCCAAGTCTCTCGTCCCATAACTAACTTTCATCATCTATTTGGGTTTGTAAACACATCGACTTACCCACCTTTAACATTGTTTTGTAAAGCCGATACGGTGACCTCTACATGAACATTAGGAGTTTTCCCTAACTATCGCGTAACATTTGTCACCTTTCAGGTTTACTTCACAACCCGACTCTATGGCAAGATCGAGCCTTTTCCCACATACGTCAGCCATGAGACGTTCTCCAGTTTTGCTTTCAAACAAGATCGATCCGTTCACACATATGTCAATGCACAAGTGATCATCGAATCCAACCCCTCCGCTATACTCTCATTTAACTCTGAAAGTATGACAGGTTTCGCGTCATATGGTTGCTAGCCCTATTATCCAATGCTACTCATTTTCATATTAATTTTTTTTCTAATTTCTTGGGTAGCACTTTTGACTCATTCAAGAAGACAGTCTCCTGAACAAATTTAACCGAAAACCAGGAAGGATATGTCTCGTCTCAGTTAGATGTGCCTCTCGCTTCTTCCGTTCTAGACAATTTGAATCAAAGTGTCCAAACTTGTTACATTGGTAACACTATATTTTAGATATATCTAGACCCTTACTTTTACCTCGCTTTTCGGTGCTTGGATTGCTCTCGTGTTGCCCTCGGGTTTGACTAGAACCTCGTCCTCCTCGGCTCTTCCTCGGCCACGTGAGCCTCAACTCGAGTCACGGGTTCTTTGACTCGAAGAAGTCGCTTCTGATTAGGATAATAACAACTTTGATTGTGCTTCGTTGGGTATGTCATGTTCTTTAGGGCGTTCTTCATATGCCTTCAAATCCAAGGTTTAGTATCATGAGGCCACATTATGAATGTATTTTGCCCGGGGAAGGCTCTTGAGAAACGTCTAACCAACATTGATTTGTCCATGGATTCTCGGAATGAATCGACTTTGAAGCTATGCATCTATGTTATTGAAGAACCTAGGCACACGCAAGTAGGGCTGCAAACGAACCGAACGAACACGTTCGTGTTCGTTTGTTAAGAAGTATATGTGTTCGCGAACCGGTCACGAACACTTATCAAACAAGATTTTATGTTCGTGTTCGTTTGTTATGGAAATGAATTTGTTCGTTGTCGTTTGTGTTTGTTTGTTAATTTTAGGCAACGAACAAAAACGAACGTTGACGAACACAAATGAGCACAAACTAATGTTCATGAACACAAATGGAAACAAAGGAACACAAACAATTGTTCATGAACATAATATATAATACAATGACACTTAATAGATATTTAATTTGTCGGAATTTTGAAGTATTTAAATAAATATAAAAACTAAAAACACTAATGAACTATCGAACACAAACAGATACATTAACGAACGTTCACGAACATAAACGAACGAACACGACCTCTGTTCATGTTTGTTCATTTAACTAAACGAACGAAATTTCTTGTTCGTGTTCATTTGTTTAATAAATGAACGAACACAAACAAACTTCCTGCCGAACGGTTCACAAACTGTTCGCCGAACGTTTGGTTCGTTTGCAGCCCTACACGCAAGGCACATAGGCCAAGCTCGGCGCCTAAGAGCTTAAAAAAAGGGTTTTTTTTTAAACACAGAGCATAGTATAAAATACCTTTTGGGGGGTTTTAGAGATATTCTAGTCTTTTTAGGGCTACTTTCGGATGTTTTAGGGTTGTTTTGGACTTCTTTTGGCTCATTTAGGATGTTTTAGGGGTTTGAGGCAACTGTCGGTTTGAATATGGCCTGAAATTGCGCATCAGTGCCAAAAGGCTTTCCTCACCAGTTGCATCGCATTTAGTGCACCTCGTTGTGCCTAGGCGTGCACCTCGCACACTTTTGACAATATAGCTAGGCATGATAACTTATTTACAAAGTCATCAATTGATTCGGTCCCCTTATTCTTTAGATTATCAAACTCAGTTGAGAACATTTGAAGTTATACCTCCTAACCCCTTCCACCCCTACATTACGGGCCTAGATCGCATCTCACATGGCTTTAGTAGAATCCAACTCTCCAATTTGCATAATCATGTTTTCAGGTTATAATTGGAAAAATAGAACAACTGCAATGTTATTCTTTTTTCATCGTATCCTAAACTTTGTAAACCTTTAGGATTGATTTCATGTGTAAAGACAAGACGTTGTAGTTTGTAGGGGCAGCATGGGGCATTGCATAGTTTGTGAACCAGGTTCTTTCACCTTCGGTGGTGGTGGGGATGTTGACATTGATGCCTCAATATAGTCTTCTTACGACGTTGGTACGTGAACGGTCGATGACCATGTTTCACCTTGATGATGCAACGAACGAACCTGAGCTTGGTTCGATCGAGTATACATTGTTGCAATAAACTTCGACTGTGGCAACTTGGTGCAAGCGAGAATTCTTGGTTTTGACCGACGGTTGTCTCTTCCAAGCTGCAGATCTCTCTTGATTGACTTTGTTACCAATTTAAGAAAACTGAACTGATATCACTAACACATTCACACGCAAGATTTAGGTTGTATTATTGCAACTAAGAACTTACTTACAACTTAATTACAATAGTCCCTCATAATCACATCCCTAGACTCGATCATGATTATATATAGGCATGGCTCAACTTGGTTAGCAAGTGACAAGCAAAACCCTAACATCCCATTGAACCCAAAAGACATGTTTAAGATCCCATGAGCTGGCACCTTAATCCTACTCGATTTGACTACATTACCTGTCCACTGTCTGTAGAAGTTCTTTACATGTTCGAAATCTTTTGCACTGCAACAAAAGTTAAGTAGCTCTTTCATTAAACATATAACATTGTTGTTAGAATAATAATTTCCAAAATGCCAATATAACTTTTTACAAGAATTATGTCTTACTAAATCTTCGCCCACCCCGTTGGTGTTTATCTCTCCTTCTTCAGAACATCTTTTCGGATATCTAGAAAGAGTACGTTGCACACTGAAATATAGGCAGTTAAAGAAGATTAAGTGATTAGAAGTAATGTTGTGTAAGGTGTAAAGCATTTGAATTTAAATATCTTCTCGTATCCATTAACTATGAATATGTACAACATCTTTAAACATTTTGAAACAACTAAACGCAAAGAACAAACTTATAATGCCATATTTAAACCATTATTTGTTACTTCAAAGAGCTGACAATAGATATCTGTATAAGACACGATTAAACATGTTTACTAAAAAAGTACAATATTTGGTTTTTTACCTTTTTAAAAATAAATAGAATTAGGAGGCTACGATCAATCATTTCTTCTCCTTGGTACATAAAACATACAACTGTGTTATAGACATGAGATATAAAGTAGTTGTATTCATGTTTAATACTTATGTTATTCGCATCATCAGAGACAGAGACCTGTTAAACCCGACAAGACATGATTTGCCAGCCCTTGTATATACGTAGAGTTGAGATTATAGGTTTTTTATTTCAATAAGACGTCCTTGATAACTTTTAGAATTGACTATATCATACTTTTAAAGAAGCATCACTATATGAAAACAATGTACAATTTGTAAAAAAAACCCATGGATATGAACACCTGTGAACAATAACCGAAGCAGAATAAAGAAAATCATCCAAATGAAAATCTGACTCGACATGCATGTGTGATTTAAGATTCTGACAACAACTGTGAAAAGGTAGGGTTGGCATATCGCGTCATACCTGACTATTAAGACAAGAACACGATAACGAACACGAAACAGATAATCACGAGCACGACACCAAATCTTATCGTGTCAATATTTTCAAACACGAAGATGAACCCTATAATAAATAGGTTACACGAAACGAACACAATCTGTTGAGACACGAACAAGCCCTTGAGGGTGGAGTGTGGACGCCGATCGTGGAGACGTGGAGTGGAGAGGGAGAGATGCGGCTGCGAGCTGTGATGTTCGACGTTTCAAAATTAGGTTTATGTTTTTCCTTTGTTCAGGCCGTGTATATCAAAACTCAACCCTACATCCTTTTTTAGAAATAAAAAAATATTAACATGTCTTAACGGGTTTCTAACCTGTTTAGAAAACGAAAATTAGCATGACTTATCGTGTCGACATTTTTAAGACATGAAACCTGATAATGATCAAACACGAAACCTGTTAGAAACGAAAACCTGTTAACAACACTTAAGGTCGTGTCGTTACGTGTCTTATTTTCACTACCCTATTTGAAATTGGCTGCCCTATGAAAATGTGGTAGTGACCGATGGCCAGACACGCTCTCATGTGCCATTTAAAGGCTGCGAGTGGACTTCACGCGCCGGTCAACAATTCTGCATGGAGGCGTGTGTAATGGCGGACATGTGGCGAGTTTTAGGCAATGAGCGGTAAAGGTTTCTCGAATAAATATTTAGGTATTGTGGCTTGGATCTTCTACGATAACAAAGATTTATTCGAATGGGAAACTAAAAACAGAAAAGAAGAAACCAAACTAAAAGCGAGGCTAGGAAAGGTTGGTTTCCCAGTCTAGGGTTTGAACTCGGTGGCGACAGCTAGGGTTTATGTTTTTGTATGGCACAGTGGAGGTGGAAGAGAGCCTAAGGTTAGATGGTGAAATACATAGTTAATTATTACTAAAGGATTATCTTACAATATACATACATCATAACAAAACCCTAACCTAATGGGCTTGTAAGCTCTTACTAATAAACCCTAATATGGTAATACTATCTAATAGCTATGTTGTCACTAGACTTTGATACTTAGATATTTCGTTGATGATAGACTATTTTGGAACCTTGAATCTAGGACATTGGACAAACCAAGAACTAGATACAAACTTTAACACAAGACATGGATTGGACACAAGTTGTAACACATGATAGGGGATGGACAAGGATCGTAATAGGAAACCGCAACTAGAACATGAATGATAATCATGAGTTTAAGCTCAAAGATGAGCTGCAACTCATGGAATGGACAAAAGGAAATTAGGGATTAATTCTTGATAAGACATTGCATCTTACTTAGATATCAAATGATACTTCTAAAATATAATGAGGATCCATGATCAATAAACGTGCGACATGATCGGAATCAGGGACTGAACATGAATAAAATTGGAACATGGATCGAGACACGAATTAAAACTTCATCTTAAACGTAATCAAGAATTAGAACTAAAACATGGGAGATGGCAGGCTAGATGGAAATATCAAGATGGGGACGGGATATGGTTGATTGGTAGTTGGTCCTATGACAGAAAATGAGTTACACGAGTAGTGGTCTTCAAATTGAAGCAATTGGATGCCCAATTCGGGCCTATATGACATGATCGATCAACAGAAATACTCCAACACTCCACTATTCCATACAACACACTAGATAGATATCATATTCATGGAATATGATTCACTTTCAAGATGCCTTGGTGGTGAAATGGTAGACACGCGAGACTCAAAAACTCATGCTAAAGAGCGTGGAGGTTCGAGTCCTCTTCAAAGCATAATATTGAGAATGCTCATTGAATGAGCAATTCAACAAGAGAGCTCGGATAGCAATACCGATTCGATCTGAGCTCTCTTGGAATTAGTTTGATAGCGGATCACGAAATCTTGGTCATCTTCTATCTAATGAATGGAGAGTCTGCTTTAAAATTGAAAATTGTCCGCCCTACACCCACCCCTCGAGTATATGCTTCAACAGGAATCACACAAGGGTAGATTATAATCCTCTAGTAAAATGACCGCCCATAACAAAGTACAGTACATAGCATTACATAGTCTGTTTTAGGGATTGGTGACTTACCCATTCAGTGACTTTGGCACTGGACGTTCCCCAAACAGGTACTGTCGGGTCGGTTGAATTCAATAATAGACGCATGTTGGCATTCCAGCCTTCCTTTGCCTTTCATGGCCACATATCTTTCCGGCTAAGGAATGGGAAATCCTTCTCCTGTTCCATGAATCCAATTTGCATTTCATCCAGGAAAATCCATTTTTTTCTCAACAATGCCTTTGTCATTTGATAATAGTGTTCCGTTAGATAGGAAAAAAATTGATAAATATTGATAACTCTCGGATAGAGTATTAGAACGGAAAGATCTATTAGATAATGAACGAATGGTTCTAAGTCATCTCTGGCGATTGATCAACAATTCGAAGTGCTTTTCTTACGTCTTCTTGATATTCCGTTAGCGTTTATATAGAGATGTAGGAGGATTTGTTTGGGGAGTAAGAAGCCCCTTTGACATCTCTTCATCTGCAAATAGTTCTCTTTGTGAAAACACAGAGACAAAGGGCTGAGTTTTGAATAGGAAAAAGATTGGATCTGTAGGGTCCCAAATGAATTGGCTTATTCAAAAAAGGCCTTGTTCTTTGGAAGATCTATCTCGTGTCTGGTACTACGTGGTTCCACTCTGCAAGAACTCCGAATCATTCTCTTGAAGCTCATCCCCTTTATCATAAATGATCCGCTTGCCCCGAAATGACCTGGACCAATAGGGAAATCCCAATTCATTGGGCCTTTCGATACAATCAAATAGAAAGCCCCAAGGGCGCCGTATTATAAAAGCGAGCTACGACAATGGTGATTTTGAGGCTACAAACACAAGCAACGATTCTGAATAGTAAATATAAAATATTAGTTATTCAGGGCATAAATCAGGTCAATGGTTGTTTTTTTATATATGAACTTGAACCATTGGTAGTAAATATTGAACTATTAACACATTGTTAGTCCTGTAGAGGACTTGCTCGAGTGATGAAAAAGTTGAAGGATGATGTATAGACAAGTATTAATGTAAACTATGAGCAAGTAAGGAAAATGTGCTTGTGATATACAAAGTTGCTGATCATAGCTCGTATTTGAAACAACTGGATAAAAGTGAGCAACAAAATGTCCCAACTTAAAACAGCGCAACTTTTTTTTATCAATATCGAGTTGCAAACTCAAAAACTATAGTCAGGGGCGGACCTACCCTTAGGCTAGGGTGGACAACCGCACCCCTTGAAAAAAAATTAGTATATATTTCAGGCAAAAAACCCGACTGCACCTCTTGAAAATATGGTTTAACATCTCATCCGCACCCCTAGAAAATAATTTATGGGTCCGCCACTAACTATAGTATATGTGTGCCACACATATAGTGTGTGTGGCCGGCTTAAATCCCATTTTGTTTCATTTAGAGCCTGATTTTGACAAAGATTTAATCCTAAATTAGTTATTTTGATTAATTCAGCTTCTCATTCTTAATTCTTAAGAACACGTGAATCTTGGAATTTACACACTCAAGCGTTTGTTTAGTATTCAATTTCAAGTTTTAAATTTTAAGATTTGGCAATTCATTTAGAATATTTTTCAATACTGTAAAAAGAGCTTAATGTAAGCACAAGTTTATCTACTGCACTAAGAATATTTATACACATTTTTTTTTTACTTCTGTGCTTGTACTTGCCCCAAATTCAAGGAACTTTATCGAGTACAAATGTACAATGACAGTACAATTCCCTTTCAGAAGCTAAGCATAGCATATTTAGAACTATAAACTTCATCGTATTTTCCGTTCAAAAAAATAAATAAATGAGTAAACTGCCATTTTGGTCCCTGTGGTTTGGCCAGTTTTGCCACTTTAGTCCAAATCTCAAACTTATTACATCTGGGTCCCTGTGGTTTGCATTTTGTTGCCATTTTAGTCCAAAATCCAAAAACCCTATTTTTTTTACTGTTGCAACCTCCTATTTTGTCTTTTAGTTCAGGGGCATTTTGGTCATTTTGCTTTTCATTTAACATTTTCTTAATTCAAAAATTAATATATATATATTAATATACACACATACATATACACAAATAAACAACATAGACATCGATCATCATCATCCCCAAATAACTGAGACCTTCTCATCCCCATCCCCAAATCGATCAGTCACACATACATCGATCAGTTAACTGAGCACCACCACATAAATCGATCATCATCATCCCCAAATCGATCAGTCACACATACATATACACAGACTGTGACCACCAGCGTCGTCCCACCTGAGCACCACCACATAATCCGACGTCGTCCCACCAGAGCACCACTCCGGCGTCGTCCCTACCGAAACTCAGATCCACCATCGTCATCGTCATCTCTGCGTTCCTCTCTCTCTCTCTCATGTTTCTCTCTCATTCGGCTCTCTCTCTCTCTCCTGTTTCTCTCTCTCTCTCTTTCTAGTGCAGAATGGTGGTGGGTGGATGGTGCTTGTTTCAGATATGTTGGCGTGGTGGTGCGCCGTGAGAGATGGTGGTTCAGATCTGCCGGTGTGGTGGGGGTGCGGGGCTGTTGGTGCGGGATGGTGGTTGGGGGTGATGGTAATGGTAATGTCTGGTGGTAATGGAGGCAGTGGTGGTTGCGGTGGAAGCGTGTGGTGGTTGCGGTGTTCTTGATTTCTGGGTTTTAGATGTTCTTGAAGATGAACGATCTCTGGGTTTTGATGATGTTCACAAATACAATGGATGTTCAGAAATCGGATTTGTAATCGTTTGTTGATTTTTGTAATTTTTCTGGGTTTTGTTGATTTGTACTGAACTAGTTGGTTTGTTGATTTTGTTTAGAAATCGAATCGGATTTTATTCAGAAATCGGATGTGAGCTCTGGAGAGATTAATGAGAAGGAGAATGGTAATTCATCTTGTGTTTTTTGTCTATTTGTTTTTGTTCAGAAATCGTTTGTTGATTTTTGTAATTTTTCTGGGTTTTGATGATGATGTTTGAAGATGAACGATGTCTGGGTTTTGATGATGTTCTTGAAGATGATGATTTTCTGGGTTCTTTATTTTCTTGAAGATGTTCTTGATTTTCTGGGTTTTGATGATGATGTTTGATGATGTTCTTGAAGATGATGTTATTAATTATTGAAATGTTATAATAAATTAATATGGACCAAAATGCCCCTGCACTAAAGGACAAAATAACCAGTTTTCAACAGTCAAAATGGAGGGTTTTTGGATTTTGGACTAAAATGGCAACAAAATGCAAACCACAGGGACCCAGATGTAATAAGTTTGAGATTTGGACTAAAGTGACAAAACTGGCCAAAACACAGGGACCAAAATGGCAGTTTATCGAGTACAAATGTACAATGATAGTACAATTCCCTTTCAGAAGCTAAGCATAGCATATTTAGAACTATAAACTTCATCGTATTTTCCGTTCAAAAAAATAAATAAATAAATAAACTTCATCGTATTTTCTACATTCTCTATGATTATAATGATTGTTTTCTTATCAATCTATAGTTAAGTGGACATATGATAAATATAGAATAAAAAACTTCAACTTGTTTTCTGCATTTTCTATGGCAATGATGATTGTTGTGAATGTAGTTAAGTACACCGATCGTAAATATGGTTTTTGAAACCTATGGTAGAAACCTAGAGCATGGATAGTGCTACAAGCATTCTTAACTTGATTAGCCATTACGCATCCGTACACTGAAATTAGATAGAAGAAATAACCACCTTGTAAACTATTAATGAACATGATCTAGTTGGAGAATGTTGGTTACGGGCCCCGCTCTACACACACTAACACTCACGTAAAAGTGTAGAGGTAATTTGCAAAAATAAATAAATGAAAGACTTTTGTATTCTATTAAACAAAAGAGGTTACATAACAAAAAACCTCAACTCTAATATTTATACTAAACAATTAAGGACATGCAAATTAAACTTAGTCAACGATGCATAACGAATTAAGGCTTTAACCTCGACTACTTTTACAAATAACTCGGTCATGTTTAACACTTTCTTTATTCTTTCAACTTGTAGAGAAACAGGATCAGGAAAAAACGGTTAGAAGTGTGAAAAAAGTGAGAACGGATCCTGGTCGAACACGTGGCAGAGGGTGCTACATGTATGCAGGGGTATCATTGTCATTGTCCACGTTCCCCTCTATAAATAATTCTGTTTCAAATAAAACTCCAAAATTTTCGTATTAGTAGTTACCTCATTTCCAAGCTTTCGAGATCTATTGCGTCTAACGTGGATTCCGTTCTACAAAGTAATATTTGATGACGTTTTCATATGTGTTCCAGCAAATCATGCAACACATATACAACAAATATGGCGTTTTATTCTTTATGCTTGTTTCAATGTCGTTTTTTTCAAAGTATATTTGACAATGCGTTTATGTTTCAATGGCGTTCTTCATAGGGATGAGTTCGGTACCGACCGGTACCAGAATCGAAAGTACCGGTACCGAAAATCCTCAAAATTGAGTACCGGTACCGAATATACCCGGTACTGTACGGTTCGGTACCGGTATTTGAGGGTAAAAACCGGTACCGTACCGGACCGGTACCGAACCGGTACCGAAAATGTCAAAAGTCGGTACCGAATCGGTACCGAAAAGGTACCCGGTTCGGTAAATTCGGTACCGGTACCGGTACCGGGTCCATTTTGCTCATCCCTAGTTCTTCATATATCCAATATTTAGCGTTTTCATTATTTGTTAAGAATAGTAAGAACTGATATTTGGCGTTTTCATTATTAATATTAATTGTCGTTTGGGATTTAATATATGCTTATTGTTTACGATCAATAGCGTTTTACACCTGATTAGTTTTGAATGTTTTTTAGTAATATTTGTAAACATCAGTTCTTACTATTTGTTAATTTGTAAACATCAGTTTTGTTAATTATGGCGTTCTTATTATCATGTTATATTTGTTATTCATATTGTTAATTATTTAACTTATGGCGTTTTCATTAACACGTTTTATTTAATATTGTTAATTAATCAACTAATGGTGTTTTCATTATGGCGTTTATTAGGTCTTGTTTATTATTCAATTAATGGCGTTTTCATCGATAATGTTATAAGGAGAAATTTCTACTTTAATGACGTTTTTCTTAAATTGTTTCTCATTGTGTTTTCTCAGATAAAGGTGTTTCTTCGAATGAAAGGTTTTGCCCCAAAACTGATTTACCATTTATCATTCCTGACGTTAGTGAAGATATAAAGCCAAAATGGACATGATATTCCCAAGCCTCAATGATTGTTATTTAATGTAGGTTAGGTATGCTACGGCTTGTGGTTTTTCTGTCAGGAAAGGGACTAAAAAGATAAACGCCACAGGAGAAAAACATATTAAGTATTACATGTGTACGAGATCTGGGGTATATAAGGACAAGAATGTTGATACGGTGGACCCGAATCAAAAGGAATGGACTGTGTGATCCAACTTTTCGAAAAGGACTAGTTGTGGAGCACTGGTATGTGTAATATTTTTGGCTGGATCATGGAAGGTCTATAAGTTTGTTGAGGAGCACAACCATGGTTTTGTTGAACAACCTGATAAGCATTTCCTTCCATCTGAACAACACCTCACTCAGCTCCAGAAGCATGTTATACATAGCATGTCTAAGTTGAATTTGGGTCCGGTTAAGGTGTTTAATGGTATGAAGACTTGTTTTGGCGGTTTTGAAGACATGAGTGCAAGTAAAGTTGATTTTATGAACTACAAGAGGCAAATTAACTTGTTTATAGGGGAATACAACACTGAGATGGTTGTGAGACATTTGGATGAAAAAAATAGACCCAGCCTAATTCCTCGTACGATTACTTCACAGACGACGAGAATTGTTTGAAGTGACTTTTTTTGTGTGATGATCAATCCAAACGTAATTACCACGTGTTTGGTGATGTGATTTCGTTTGACGCCACGTATCGTTCCAACAAGTAATATTTATAATTCTATTTTTTCTGTTTTTTGGCGTTTTCACTGTTTACATGCACTGGCGTTTTGTTCTCGTTTCATTTTCTCAATGGCGTTTTCATATGCAGATACTCTATGGTGTTTGTACCGTTCACTGATAGACAATCACCACTGCAATGTTACATTTGGTGCTGCATTATTGCCGTTAGGAACTGCTGATACGTATATATGGTTGTTGAGAGTTTTTCTAAAAGTTGTTGGTTCTCAACCAAAAGTTGTTGTCACTGACCAAGATCCAACAATGAAGAAGGATATATCTGTTATATTTGTTGAAATGGGCATCGGTTATGTATGTGGCACGTGATGCATAAACTTTCTCTGAAGGTTAATTTTCTTATTTTTTATGTTTGGTGTTTTAAGATATATGGCATTTTGTCCTTCATAATTGTTTTTCATGTTAGTTTGTTGTTTCTAATGTATATATTTGCATGGCGTTTTCGTGTTATATATAGGTTGGTCTTAGGCTATGCAATTCTACCAATTTCAAATAACGTATTTATGGTGCTGTGTGGACGGATATCCTTACACCCGAAGAGTTTGAATCAGGATAAGACGAGGTTATTGGAGAGTTCAATTTAGAAGATAATGATTGGCTTTCTGATATTTTTGCACTTAGGGAATTTTGGATCCCTGCATACTACAGAATGGAGGAACTGTCGGGCCTTATGCGTACGACATCGAGGTCGGAGAGTGAGAACCATTATTTTGGTTAAGTGTGCAATTCAAAATCTACTCTTGTTGAGTTCGTGACTCATTATGAAACTGCAATAGAAGCACAACGTCACACGCACTGGAAAAATGATCATGAATCTCGATACAAGCGCCCCAGTTGAAAAGTAATTATAAAGTGTTAGAGGGCCAAGCTCCTAACATATACACAAAAAATATTTTTTATGACATTCAAACTGAGCTAATCGGGACTGGGGATTGCTTAAATCAATGTTATGAAGATCATCCCAATAGGTTTGTTAAGTTCTACATAAATGATTTCCAGCGTACATCCTTATTCGAGGTAAACAATGGCGATTTTGGTTATTTTTATTTTGGCATTTTCTGAATATGACATTTATTATATTTTTAAACATTTATTATTATTTTTTGGATGGAGTTTTTGTGTTTGTTGTTTGATGGTCTTTTATATAAACATCGCTTGCATGCCATTTTATACATACATTGTTTTTGGTGTTTTTCAGGTAATGTACCGTAAGTCTGATTGCAACAGCACTTGCTCATGCAGGCGTTTTGAGCAGTTTGGTTTGCTATGTAGACATATATTTTATGTTCTTAGAATTTTGAATATTAGGGAATTTCAAAAATAGTACATTTTGAATAGATGGCGTAAAGGGGCTTCGCCAAATTGCTCTTCTGATTACTCAATGAGTCGTGAATTTATGACCGAGCTTGATCCCGGTATTCAAAGTATGATGCGAGAAATTATTTTTGCAACGGAGTATACTTTGAACCATTTATCTGGTAATAAGGAGGAGCTATCCTTATACAAGGATCATGTTCAATTTTATATGAAGAAGGTTTAAGATATGCAGATTGTTGCTCCTCCTCCTAGTACTAGGGATAGATTTGCGGAGAAAACAAGTCAATATCAAAACGACAAGAATCCGATAAGAGTCCCTATTGGGTATAAGTCGAAAGGTTCTGGATCTCGCAAGTGTTTGAAATCCAAACAGGAGGAAGCAATCGAAAAAAAAAAACAAAAGGGAAGCCCGGGGCGAAAGAAACACAGTGTAAGAATTGTAAAGCTTACGGACACTACGCATCGACATGCCAGAAGCCCGTAATTAAAAGAAAATCGACACGGTCTTCGAGAGAAAGTGAAGAGTAGTTTGGCCTTTTTTGTATTTTTTTGTATTTTTTTCAGAACACACAAATATTGGCATTTTACATTTTTTATATACCAATTTTTTCCCCACATTTTTTCCACTTTTTGTGCATAACATGTGATTTAGAAGTTACATAACAAACAATATAAGATCGGACACACACATAAACGCCAAGAAAAAAAATACATTTCAGTTAATAAAAATACCTTAAACCTCTAATTTGGTGATGATTAACTCAATAATATTTTGCTGAATGAGATGAACATCATTGTTAATCCCCACTTAAGAATGTTGTCCAACAATGTTGTCCACCTTCAGGGAAACTTTATTGAGAACAAAATTAAATCTCCAAGAAACGACGTTTGCAATCTGTGGTTTTTGAACTTTTTGGCATTTATAAATTGAATGATATTTAGTAAAATATGGCGTTTGTTTTTTTGTGTGTTCAATGGAAGGTCTAAGACGTTTATATAAGATGTTTTTGGCGCGTATTTTAGGCGGGAATTTATTATAATAAATGTTAGTAATGAAGCTTCCGTCATTTTAGTTACTGTTTGTTCAATTTTATCTGTTAAACACAAAATTTGGCGTTTTAAATTAATGGTGTTTCTTTCCCTAAGTATCCATATACAAATCCAAGTCACACTTCCATATATCCTTAATTCCTTGTATGTTGTCGTGCCGCCCATAACATTTGCATTTGGCGTAACTAGGGGTTGGGTGGGGATCTAGGGTCTATTAACCCCTCCAACGGCGTAATCCTCTATAGATATCAAACGTTGTCCATTCTTATAGTCAGAGCATACTAAAAAATGATGTGGTTCCACCACTATACTTTGGAAGTAAACCCAAACAATATATATTCTAGTGATAAAGTGTGGAAATAATAATATTAGACCACTGGGTATGGGGATGTCCTATGCCCTTCGACCTCTGATGCCGGACCAACTCCCCATCCCTAAGGCCCGTCACCATCTTCAACGGCCTCCTGCAGCAAATCTCGACGCCCCCAACACGCACACACACATATAGGGGAAGGATATACTAAAAAGTGGATTTTGCCTAAGTAGTCTAATAAGGATTGTGATGATGACATGTGGCACTCATTCTAAGTAGGAAGGAAGGCATTTTGATACTTAAACATTTTGGTCTTTATAAATAGGAGTGTGAAAATGACATATGACACCCATTTTATTTCTAAAAATACAACAAAAAAATCTAGCACAAAAAATTCAGTACAAAAAAAATATGGCACAAAAAATCCAGTACAAAAAAAATCTAGTACAAAAAAATATAGCACAAAAATTAAGCAAAAAAATTGAGAAAAAAAATTTAAGAAAAAATCAGCAAAAACAATTTAGCACAAAAAAAATGCTATACAACGTAGAAATACAACACATTTTTGTGGGTTTTTTTAGTCGTCATCTTGGTTTTAAAAAGCGGGAAGCGCACTAAAGCGACAGGGTCTAAAACCGAGGCGCAAAGCGCAAAAGCGCAGGGCTTTTCGTACGTGAAGCGCAAAGTATTAATATAATATTTTTTATAAATTACATATAATATTAGCTATAATATTAGGTTTTTACCCCTAAAATTTAGATAAATAAAAGATATATACGGTTTTAATTTATTTATGACTTTTTTGTACAACATAAAAAGCTAAATGTACAACTATTATGATACACTTAGAAAACAAATAAACATATAAGGAGAAGTTTTAAGATTAAATCTGATAAAGACTTAATCATTAAGGGTGAAAAGTGTAACTTAGTAAAAAGAAAAAGATACAAATAAGCAGATACGTATGTTGTAACCCTACTTCTATCTCCATCACATTCTTTCTTTCTACCCTTAAACCCAGCCGCCATCCAACATCCTTTCCATCTGCTCATCTTTTATCTATCGCCACTATATGCTCATCTATATGGCACATCTTCATCACAGGTAAGTTTATGTTATTCTTATTCCAACATATATGAACAGATTCTTAAGCAAAAAGGCTCGATTTCATCTCCCTGTACATGAAGCGCTCGCTTCTCGCTTCAACATCTTACCAGAAAAGCGCCATAGGCGCTCGCTTTATGTACAACCCTCGCCTTGTGTAACACAAGGCGCAGCAGCTTGCGCCTAGGCGTGCCTAAGGCGCGCTTTTTAAAACCAAGGTCGTCATATTTTATATAGCAATATGGTGCTCAAATTAAAAATAAAGAACGCTCAATTTTATGGTGAAATTTTTATGAAAAAATAACGTCGTATAAAAAAGTTATCAATGTTTAAAAATTAGGGTGAAATATGCATGTGTCTTGCATGTGGAGAAAGAAAATCAATAAATAAGATTTTCCTAAGATATCCTTACGGCTTACGCTACTCATTTTTGCCTACATTTTCATTTTAACCATTGATTTCAAAATTGAATGGTTAAGATTCCTTCACATTCTACTTAGGCAAAATAAACTTTTTATTTGATCTTACATATATATATATATATATATATTGAGGTCTATCCCCCACACCCTAGATTCATCCCCTTTAGGCTCATCCTCACACTCGCTGATGTGGACGCTTACGTGACTGGTCATCCTTTAAGAACTACTCTCCTCCACACCCACTAGCCTTACTCCCAAAGTGTTAACAAAAATATAAAAAAATAAAAGTAAACCAATCTTCTTTTAAATAAAATTAAAAAAAAACATGTATCATATGTTCTATTGCACATGTCCCAAGTTCCTAATATATAGGTCAAACAAATTAAGGTGATTTGTAAAGGCCCCTCTTATTTACACATATCCTATATCTTATTTTTAAACCCCCTATTGTATACGAGCCGTATAACATTATACGGCCCGTATAGAATATTTTTGAATAAGAAAATGCACAGGGAATGTTTTTTTTATTTTACTATATACGGCCCGTATATAGTTATACGAGCCGTATACATGTGTATACGATTTGTAAAACGTATACGGCTCAATGGATTTATTTTGTGAGGTTTTTGATGTTACCAAATGTATATGGGTCGTATAACTGTATACGGCCCGTATATAAGGATGTTTTTTTCAAGTATCTTATTTTTTCCAGTAAAAACACAATCATTCTAGGGTTTCTAAACTCTTCATCACCTTTAACAATGTTGATAAACGTTGATCGGAACACGCCACTTAAATCGGAGCACAAGTAGAGTAACGTTACCGATCTGTACGTTGATGGAAGCCTTAGCGATCGCAGAGTTCTTCGTGTTGGTTATTTATCGATTCTGCTAGTTATCGGCGGGGATGGGTACAGAAACCACCAAGGGTGATAATGGATTGGTTACAGAAACCACTAGCAGAAGAACCCGGCACGTCTTCTATGATGATCCGAAACATTCCGAATAACTAGCAGAAGAACCCGACACAAACAAGTTCTCCACAGTTTGTTATTCAGATCTCTATTCGTTCATCTTTCCAAACTACAACACACGATAACTTTAAACTTTATATTGTGTGATTTGACCAGGAAAAGATTGGAGGTGATTTCTACTTTTAATAAGCTGTCACAGTTGTCAAATTCGTTGCGTGCATTCATATTGTTTAGAAAACAGAAAATAAATGGATTGTTGGACTTCTTGTTCCAAATGCACGCCTCAATTCATCTTTTTTACTCTTTTCTTCGATTTCAACAAATCTTTTCCTTTTCCTTTAATTTTGAAAACATTCTCCGTAACATGAAGACGTGTCGGGTTCTTCTACTAGTGGTATTTTAATAAGGTATTGAAGATTGAATGTGCAAACCGCAATCGTTTTTTACTACGGAAACGGTGGCTATGCGAAATACAAACCGCAATCATTTGTGACTGTGATCAAACTTGGACATCAGACGTAAATCTTGAAGCAAATATGTGGTTCCCAATTGGTTACAGAAACCACTAGCAGAAGAACCCGACATGTCTTCTATCTAGTCTAAAACTTGAAAATGGATATGATCGTGTCAAGATCTTTATCTGTTATGTCATCGACCAACTGCTCGAAATCTCTTTCGTTTCTCATGTTAGGGAGAATGTTCTCGAAATTGAAGGAAAAGGAAAAATGGTTGCTGAAGTTTCGTCTTCTATGATGATTCGAAACATTCTGAATAACTACACAATGTAAACGTGGAATTCGTAATGATGTTTGAGAATTAAACGCATGTACGTGGCAAAACAAGGATCATTCTAATAGATTAAAGAGATTAAACAGTTGTCATATTCGTTGCGGGTTGGTTTTGGGAAGAAAAGAAGGGGTTTAAGGTGTTTTGGTAGGTTGAAAGAGGTGAATGATCTTGAAAGATTTGTTGAAATCGAAGAAAAGAGTAACTAGCAGAAGACGTGTCGGGTTCTTCTGCTAGTTATTCGGAATGTTTCGAATCATCATAGAAGAAGTGTCGGGTTTGTATTTCCCATAGCCACCGTTTCCGTAGTAAAAAACGGATGCGGTTTGCACATTCAATCTTCATTGCTTCATTAAAATTAACAACCTGATTCGGATCATCTTTAGTAGTGTTTGTTTGACAACCTGATTCAGATTTAAATAATGCTTTTTAAAGGCTGACACACGTAACATCTAGTTATATTCCTACATCTATATCTTTTGTCATAACAAACTAGCTAGGGCTAGACCCCTCAAGTTGTCATTCATATCTTTTTGTTCACTAACAAACTATGTGACATGTGTCTGGTCCAGTGGTCCCGGTACATTCAAAAAAATGTTCTCTGGCAAGTACTGTTTAATATCTGATTGAGAAGCACTAAAATAACAACAGTTCTTCAATTCCAGATCAGTAATGTAAGGAGAGGCGTTGAGATAACGGACATCCATCAAGCTCAAAAGGAAAACATGTGTTTCCCATAGTCACAAACGATTGCGGTTTTTATTTCCCATAGTCACCGTTTCCGTAGTCAAAAAACGGTTGCGGTTTACACTTTATAGTGTGTGATTTGACCAGTTGTCAAATTCGTTGCGTGCATTCATATTGTTTAGACGACAACAGATAATGAACGGATTGATGGACTTCTTGTTCCAAATGCAGCTGTAGGATCCGTACTTAAAAGTCTCTAAAATATGCAACCGAGACCGCCTAGTTAACTTTCAGATTCAGATTCAGGAAGCAGATGATTTGTCAACAGACATGGCAGACTGTAAGGTGCAGGTTATGTCAGGTTATTATTTGTTCGTGGTTTATATCTTTAATCTATTAGAACGATCCTTGTTTTGTCACGTACATGCATTTAATTCCTAGTTAACTTTTAGATTCAGATTCAGATTCCGGAAGCAGATGATTTGTCAAAATGTTAGCTTTTACACCAACCATATCGATATTCTAGTTCTCCTTTTCCTTCAATGATTAATTTGTAAATATATGAATAAGATACCTTCGAGATACTTCGTGTTAGTTTGATTTGATTTTTGAAAGTTGAAAAAAAAACTAAACCGAACCAACATAGTTGAAGTTGCATTTCTGCAAAAGTTGCAAGAGAATAGCGAGTAATCAGTTGTATTTTTACAGTTTTGTTTCTTATTGGCCATTATTCGACCGAGTAATCAATTGTATTTTTTCAGACAAAACAAGGATCGTTCTAATAGATTAAAGAGAATAAACCACGTCCTAAATATAATATTTTTTTACCATTTTTACCCTAACAATACGGGTCGTATACTTTTATACGACCCATATAAAATCATCGTATACATTGTATACGACCCGGTAAATTTTATTCACATGGTTTATACGGGACGTATAAGCCCGTATATATTTAAATAAACTGACAAAAGTCTGCTGGCACAGCT
Organism: Helianthus tuberosus; assembly: GCA_030545235.1. Taxonomy (NCBI): domain Eukaryota; kingdom Viridiplantae; phylum Streptophyta; class Magnoliopsida; order Asterales; family Asteraceae; genus Helianthus; species Helianthus tuberosus. The sequence goes on from CM060352.1 coordinate 125,963,629, forward strand.
TTTATCATTCACATCATCCTTCTCGATCTCAACCGAAATGAAATCCAAGAAAATCCGAATACTGAAAAACATCAGCAACCATTTTTTCTTTTCCTTCAATTTCGAGAACATTCTCCCTTTATATGTGCTTGTGCTGTAGAAACCGGTGGTGAATTTGCGTACACAACTGAAGGTTCAGTGCACGAAAAGTTTCTTACGAAATGTACGTGACAAAACAAGGATCATTCTAATAGATTAAAGAGAATAAACCACGTACAAATCATCTGCTTTCTGAATCTGAATTTGAAAGTTAACTTTGACTTATAAACCCTTGAATCTCAATGCTTCTCTAAAAAAATTTGTTTCTTTCCTTTTCATGAGGTAAAACCGGTTTCAACATCAAGGGTTGTTTTTCACCCTGTGTGAGCATTGGAAGCCTGACAAACAGTTTTGCAATTACGTCTTCAATCGAGACCGCATTGTTATTTTTAATGATGATTCGAAACATTCCGAATAACTAGCAGAAGAACCCGACACGTCTTCTATGATGATTCGAAACATTCACGAACCACAATGGACTCAGACTCATACTGCTCACCATCCCCTGAGGAAAAGTTTTCCCGACGACTCAAGATAAAGCAGTTGGTTTGTGTTCATATCAGCGTTGTTTATCACCCTGTGTGAGCATTGGAAGCCCGACCACTAGCAGAAGAATCCGACACGTCTTCTATGATGATTCAAAACATTCACGAACCCCAATGGACTCAGACTCGTTGCAAATTTGGTTTCTTCGGTACAGGCTAATCAACCATCCGGAGAAGAGTATGTTGATATAGGAGAGTTGATGCAATTTCCCAACTCATCTTTAGTGGTTTCTGTAAGGATGCATTTCACGGTAAACGATGCAGATGATGAAACCGAATCTGTTATTTCGGTTGTTCAGTACTTCTAAGACGATTTAAGTGAGTCCTATGAAGCAAGTGTTTGTCTATTCAATTGAGAGGAATCATTGCATTACATTCCCGTTGAAAACAAGTGGTTGTAATGAGGTGACCCTTGATTTGAAACGAAATCATTTATGACTATGGGAAACACAAGTTTTCTTTTTGAGCTTGATGGATGTCCGTTATCTCAACGCTTCTCCTTACATTGTTAATGTTTTATTTTTTTCTACATTTAGAAATGTTTGACCACCTCACGACTGTATGATAAAACCGCTTATTTTGCTAGTGGATTTTATAAGTCAAAGTTAACGTTGCTATTCAGATTCAGATTCAGGAAGACATGTCGGCTTCCGTACCCATTCCCGCGTTGATAGCTTCCGTTTTATTACAGTCATACGATACGGCTTTTTGTTCTTCAATCTTTGTTACATGTTAATGTTTTATTTTTTTCTACTTTTAGAAAGGTTTGACCACCTCACGACTGTAAAATGTCTCGTGTGATTGGCACCTTAAACCCCTTATATACTTTGAGAAAAATCCAATTTTCAAGGAATACGGGCCGTATAACATTATACGGCCCGTATACTATGTTCGTATACATTGTATATGACCAGGTCACTTATTTTCACATGGTGTATACTGGCCGTATAACATTATACGGCCCGTATACACCATGTGAAAATAAGTTTTTTCCATGTGTTAATATTAGGACCCTTTGTAAATCTCACATTTATATCAGAGCACCCACAATAAGACATATTTAGAGTGTGTTTTTCGGGTGCCACATGGCGTTTGCCCAAAACTCTCTCTTACCCTCTCACAAACAAAACACCTATAAAAAATGTGTCTTCTCTCTCCTCTCTCCTACATCACATTCACATACCTTTCTTTCCATTATTTTTTCTCATGACTCTCTCTCCTCCACATCACACCATCTCTCTCTAAAAACGCCAAATAATGGCTCTATTGTGGATGCTCTTAGGGTTATTTAATTTGGCATGGCCTATAAAAGATATAGAGTTAGTAGTTTGGCAGGGCCTAAATAGGGTTTAATAAATTAATAACCAATTATTGTTAGCCCATTAATCAATTACTAATTATTTAAACTAACCTAATATTCTTTTGGCTCTATTAAACATTTGAAGTAATAACTTTTTTTTACTGGTAACGCTTGCTCCTACTCTATTACACTCTTAATCCTAAATTAATCGTCTTTGCCCAAGTTTAACTTGGGACCTCTCCTCTAAGAAACATATGTCTCTACTAAGTAGGCTAACCCTACATTATCAAATAATAACCTAACACTTAATTATTAGCAGTAATTTGGAATTGAATAAGAAAGACCAAATGTGGATAATCGATAAGGAAAATAACCATTAATCCCTCGCCTTTATAAGATCGCCCTTGGATAAGTACTGATTAAGGTAATTGACAACAACAATATATTTATTAGAGAGTATGAATTATGAAGAGTTGAATTTGCCTCCGAGAATGCAAGTAAAGATACATGATTCATTTAACCATATAAGATAACTCAAGTTGCTACAATAATTTTGTTTTGTTTATTGTTTTAACATTTGTCGTTTAATAATGAATTTTATTTATATACAAGTATCTATTTTAAAGGGATCATTATTTCTCGTCACATAGGGCTAGGAAACTCAAATCAACCTGTAGCTTAAGAGCGAATCAGAGAAAGGTCAAGAGCGTCCACTGACTCCAGCTACAGAAATTCCTTCGATTTCTTTGCGAATCTAAGATTTTTCTAGAAAAAAATTAAACCCTGTAGTGGTAATCGCTAGAAAAAAATAAATATACCCAACCTTTTTGGTATAGGGTTGGGTGAAAATTCAGTTGATCAAATGGGATCGATAATCAATTGTAAGGTCGGGAAATTCTCTGTAAATAATTCGGAATACTAGTTGGAGCAAACATTAATCAAATTAGACATTGGAAAGGAGTTATTGATTGTTTTAAATCTCAGCTTTCCTTTTGGAAATCTAGAGTGCTTTTGGCGGGGGTAGATTAACTTTATTGAAAGCAACACTAGATAACCTTCCTTTTTATTTCTTTTCATTATTTAAAGCATCGCAAGGTGTTTTGAATAAGTTGGAAAGTCTTTGACAAAAGTTTTTTTTTTTTTTTTTTTTTTGGGGGGGGGGGAGTATATTGATGAAAAATAAAAAATTGCATGGGTAAATTGGGAAAAGGTCATGGGCCCACTTGAAAAAGGAGGGCTAGGGTTGGGGTCACTTAAAGAAATGAACGTAAGCTTGTTGCTTAAGTGGTGGTGGCGATACAAACATGAAACTGAAACACTTTGGGGAGAACCATAACAGCAATACATCTACAGTCACATTCAACATCATATCTACCGGTGGGAGGGCATCTCGGGAACAAGGAACAATATTGTTAGAATGGGAAAGGAGCTTGAGAAATACGATTTAGCGATAGAAAACATGATATAAGGAGATATCGGGGATGGAAGAAAGGTCAGATTCTGGCTGGATTGGTGGAACGGAGAGGGACTGCTAAAAAATAGGTTCTTGGAGCTATTCGGCTTGGAAAGAAATAAATGTTTAACTGTAGAAGAACGTATGACAGGTTGGGAATGGAGGAGCAATCCGAGCACTAACAATCAAAGGGACCAACTGCAGCAGCTTTTGAACATTATTCAGACCACCGGTTTGGATAATCGGGCAGATAAATGGAGTTGGGCAGCAGCAAAAGACGGTACATTTTCGTTAGCATCGTCTCGAGCGCTACTAAACAGATATGCTATCCCGTTTTATCCACTTGTATGGGTCAAATTGGTTCCAAAAAAAGTTAATATACTTGTGTGGCGAGCAGTTCAGTATCAGTTAGCAACTATGAAAGGATTAAAGAAAAGGGGAATTTATCGGGCACATCGATATGTAAACTGTGTAATGATCAAGAAGAGGACGCCGATCATCTTTTTACAGGATGTTATGTGGCTGTGCAAATATGGCAAAGGATAGGCACAAGGTGTAGACTACAGCAGATCCATGTGACTGGCACAAAGGACCTGTTGAACTTTTACGAGAACGAGATGGTTGATAAGCATAAGAAAAAATTTATACAAGTAATTTTTTTGGTAACCTGTTGGGAGATTTGGAAAGCAAGGAACGAGCACATCTTCAGTGGGAAGTGAATAAACTTAGAAGCAATCTTCGGGGAGATCCAAGTAATTTGCTTCATGTGGGTAAAATTTTGGGCGAAACGAATAAACATAGAACGGGAAAAATTGGTGAGGTTTGAATTGGAGAGATAACTAAACAATATATTGTTTTCGATTGTATGTAATTTTTTTCTGTTTTAGAAGATGATGTAAAAGTAGTTGGCTTAGTAGCCTACTAACCATTGTATTATCTAAAAGTTTGAGGATATATAAAATGTTATTGTTTGGGGTTAAAAAAATAAACCCCTCAAAAACATGTGAGCTAGTTATTTTAACCCTAATTATAGAGGGTAGATGCAAAAATAAATAAAATAAACCCCTAAAAAACAAAGGAACTGAGAAGTCACATCTCAACCCTAATCGTAGACAATAGCACCAAGTTCTGAGAGCATTCACATCCTAACCATCAAATTATGTGAGGAGGGGTTTTTATATTATAAAGGGTATAAAAAGTGGTTGTGAGTAGAGGAGAGAGAAAATGTTACTGTTCATCTGTATATTTGGGGGGACACTGTTCACCCGTTATAATTTTTTAATATATTTTGAAAGTGGTTGTGAGTGGAAGTGAGAGAAAAATGTAATGATAATATTATTTAATTGAAAGGAGAGAGAAAAAGTATTTGTTTTTAGTGGAAATATATTGATATAGGAGTTGTTTTTTAGTGGAATGTATGTATAATTTGATGGATTGGATGTGAATGCTCTGAAGCTAGAGATGAGGATAAGATACACATAAAATAATAATAATATATTATTGCCCTAGATAGTTCCGCTGTATCTATAACATTAAGCTCCTTAAGAAAACAGTGTACCAGAAACTAAGAATAAGAAGCACAAGTCTAGAAATGATTCGCCGGGAACATATACGAGCAAATATTTCTGAAACAGAAACTGAAAAACGAATAAAATATAAACGACGATGAAATTAATGCACCTGTTACTACTGCCGCTAGAAAACTCATAGAGCTTCCCTCTGGCGGAGAAGACGATGACGGCGACATCCGCGTCGCAGAGGACGGAAAGCTGGCGAGCTTTCTTAAACAACCCTGATCTCCTCTTGGAGAAAGTCACTAACCTGCTACTCTTGTCTTCGATCCGCTTTATTTCGAGCTTCCTCCGCCCCATCCTTCTTTCTTCCGGCGATCTAACTTTTAGTTTCCGGTGGTGGGATGTCGCTAAATTTCAACAGTAGCTCTTATCTAGATCTCTATCCACATATACATACATCACTCTTATTTATGTTACCAGTTATCACAGTGGTCAACAAGTGCAACATGTTTTGTCGGCTCTTGTAGTTTTATGTAAAAACGTGTTTTGATCACAACCGTACTTATGACTTCAGATCGTTCTTATCCCTAGCCAGCAAATCATTTTAGCACGTGTTTATAGAAAACACAACGGTAAAGGGTTTGGTTTTCACAGCAAAGACTTGGGTTCGAGCCTCATAAGAGGCAAAAATAGGGATTGAATTTAGAGGGTAAGATTTAGCCGTTCAAAAAAAAAAAAAAAAAAAAAAAAAAGAAATATATAATAGTGAACTTGTGGGATTTCCTCTCACGATGTGCCAAACAAGTTATCCGGGCACTAAATGTAGCAAGTAACGAAAATAGAATATAAAAAAAATAGAGTTAATTACTTTTTCTTTCATTTGTTTTGTCAAAAATCACTATTTTAGTCCATTAGTTTAAAAATTGCAATTTCGATCCCTGTGGTTTCACTTTTGAACACAATTCAGTCCATCTCGTAACCATTTCAGTCCCTGTACTTAACAGAATAATTGATTGAAATGGTTATGAAAGTAAAACCACAGGGACTGAAATAGTTACGAAAGTGAAACCACAGGAACTAAATCACTATTTTTAAACTAATGGACTGAAATAGTAATTTTTGACAATCAAAGGGACGAAAACAGTAATTAACTCAAAAAGATAAGTAAAGTCATGATATAAGAATCACATAAAGTCATGATATGTCTAAAAGTCATGATATGTCTAAAAGTATAGATGCACACTTTTTATATTGATTAAAAAGCTTTAAATCAAATACAGGCAATCCGTATTGAATCGATTTGTCACAGTACCGGACAACATGCACTCTAGAGCTTGAGATGCCAAAAAAGATTACTTTACTTTGAATAAACCTGTGTTTTTCAGCATAAATTATTAGAAAAAAAAAACAAACTAAATGGTTAAATACATATATTTAAAGTATATGGTGTTTTTCAGCATAAATTATTAGAAAAAAAAAAACAAACTACATGGTTAAATACGTATATTTAAAGTACTAGTGGGGTGCCCGCGCGATGCGGCGGGTTACCATTACAAGCGCAGATTCATACTAATAAACTTTGGCAAGATGTAGATCGAGGAATGATGGAGAGGGTAAGCATGGGTTAAGCGTTAACACTGAGGTAAAAACTATGAGTGAGTTAAAATATCTAAATCACACAAGTATCATGAAATATCACCGATTTACAGAAAAATAAGAAAACCAACTTTGAATTAGCAATTCTCTCTTTCTACTTGCCAACTGCTATAAAAATTTAGATATACAACACAGTTTCAAAAGAACTAAGCAGATCAGCTTTTGTAAGAGCCTATTATGAGGTCAAAAGGACCATAATATCTTCTCATAATGCATTAAAACCGTGAACATTACAAAATGTCAAAGGTTTGAAATTTGATCAAGGCATAAGTTCATTGGAAGTCAAGAAAAAGCTTGGTAAATAGTGTCAGGACATGATTTTCTAGTTCGGTTGCGTGGGTCAAAACACGGGTTCGATGCTACTCTTCTGGCTTAGGCAATTGGAGGCTAGCTTCAAGCTACAACTGTTTTATAGGGAATGAAAAAGAAATAGGGTTAACATATGAGGCTTGGTTTACTCCACACACCTTCATAAACTTGGTACTACATTGACAACTTAAGACAAATATCAACTGACCTAAAACTTATACAACAAAGAAACCATCACTGACCTTCAGGTAAAGTCCTAACACTTCTGTAATTATAAGACAATGAAAACTAATATGTTATGACATAATAATATAGTTTTGTGCTCATATTTAACACATTAACTTCTTAAGATAAAATTACTGGAAATTGGAAAAAATGTTTTTCAAAATAACCCGCCCCGTTTTGACAAACTGACCCAATTTTACTCATCACTCAACATTTCTAAATGATTCATCTACCACCTTTGAAAAATATTGTAGCACATACTTTGCTAAGAACCAACACTACTTCCGGGAGAATAACAACCATAAGCTCTATATGCATCACCAACAAGGCAACAACGCGCCTTTGAGAAAATATGAACATAGAGAGTAATAGATCCTCATTAGAAAAATGAGTCTGGCGAATCATCATCAATCCAAATTTAATCTTTTATTCCAACAAAAAAGTCAATAAAAATTTTAAAACATATTTTCATCTACAAAGTCACCCGTTTTGATGCAATACCAATCCTGCCATACCCTGTGACACAAATTATCACACAATTATGGTGTTAGCCCACTACAAAGGACCTATAAGATACAAAGAGGGATCAAAGAACTTACACCAATGTCATTGTTAGTTTTCTTGGGGATCCCAATTATTGCCACAGGAAAGCAGTGCCGTTAACCTTCATTCCATAAACAATAAAGACTAACATATTTTCGTATACAATGGATTTTGGAGTTAAAAAAACCAACAGAAAACAAAAATGATTGGCCCATGGCTTTCTAGCCAAGTGACATCTTGGTGGTGGGATAAGGCTTTGGGACCAATAGGTCCTGGGTTCGATTCTCACAAGGGGGTTTTTCTCATATTTATTGGGTTTCCTCCTGAATTGGTGTATAGACATTATGCCTAGTGGAGAGGGATATGATCGGGGTGGTTCCGCTGGTGACACGATGATACTTCAGTGGTCCGTCAGTGATCCAAATTTGTCGTTCAAAAAAATGATTGTTAAACAAATAATCACCTAGTAAATGACAGCTGCTCCTTTTTTTCGTGCCTTCACCTACAATTATGTATACATGGAAAACCAAGATTTTTATTTCTTTTAACCATGTAGATTTACAACCAACATTGTTGTAGCAGGGAATAACATCTTCCTGATTTAGAATTTCAACCATACAACTCAAGTAATGAAAGTAAAATACATAAATTGAAACCATGGTTGTTGACCGAAAGTATAAATGTGAACTGGGTTGGGTGATCAAAAATCTCCGCTATTGCCGCACCAATGGTGACCAACGAATTAAAGAATAAACACAAAAACTGTCGATTGAAGAACAGATGAAATGAGATATTTAAAGGATTTGGAAAGTGGTAACAACGAATAAAAATAAGGGAGTACGACGTTACCTTGAGTCGTAGAGTCGTCGGTCTCTTCGATGTGGTGTATGAGAACGATATTGAATAGAACTGAACTAAGAGATTAACAAGAGAGGTGACGTGAGAGATGTCATGGGTTTGCTATGGTTTTCAATGGAGTTTAAATCACAAATTCATCGAATGAGAATAGGTTAGGAAGGTCCGAGAATACGTCCACTTATTTCTCCTTGCATGGCGGGACGATGAAAACAAATTCAGTATTCGTAACTAACAAAAAGGAAACCCAATTTAATTTTTAGTAGTTAGTTTTTTAAATTGATTTTCTCTCACAATACATTATTAAGTATTATTATCTTTTGAATATTGTTTATGTGAGGATGAAATATGTTAACAAGTTTTTTTAATAATTGGAAATTCAAATAAGTTTGCCAGCTACATTTTATTTAGCTACCACACATTCGTGATTACCTTTTTCAGAAAATTGATGATTTTGAAAACTTGCATTGTTTTTTTCTTTAACTACATTCAGCTTTTAATTCCTATTTCTTAGGGCCGTTCAAAAAAAAAAAATCCTATTTCTTAGGGTTTGAAATGTGAGATTATTGATTTAGCTTTAAAAGATTACACTTTGTGTTTGATAACTTGTAAATTATGTAATTGGATTTTAGCTCTCCAAACTAAACAATGTGGTTTATGTATAGCAATAATCACTTGTACACTTAGACACTATTCACTTGTACATTTTAATCCACATAGTAACTTCAAATGTTGCAGCACTTAAACATTCAATATTGCAGCTAGTAAAATTAGGGAATATTTTAGTTTATTAATGCCATTCAAAACAAAAAACTTGTACAGAGTCAGTTTGTTAATGCACGGTAGCTAGGTAATGGTCAAAGCGGGCTTGGGTAAAAATCAAATGTTGGCTTTAATCAATTGTACATTTACGCATCGGCTATTTGTACTTTATGAACGCACGGCGAAACTAAAAAAGACAACTATCGAAACGTTTAAAAAATGTGCCGATCGTCATGGTACCTTCGGATTTTTTTAAAACATTACAGGTTGTAAGATATCGCAGGAATACGTTAAAGAATTAAAGAGGGGAGAAGTGTAACTAATTACCCATAATTATGTTAAATGTCAAGGATTTAAATGTAATAGATTGAGGGACTAAAAAATAATTATGGTTTAAAAGACCACTTTACCCTCATTTTAGGGGTTTATTTATAAATAAGGGGGGAAGAAGTTCTTAACTTTTGGGAATCCTTCCCTCCTGCATTATAATATAGTATAGATATGATGAAATTGAAAAATAAATAATAAGATAAATATTATATAATGAAACAACTATTCATACTCTATCACAACTAATATCTATAGGTTTATTGACGTCACGTGTTGCGGTTAAACGGAGCAAATGATAACGTAAAACAAATGTTATTTGAAAATAAAGAATGTTGTTTAGAAAGACAAACTATCAAAATCGGTTTAGTTTATTATCATACCGTTTTACGACACCAAACAAATATTAGATTTTGAATACAACTTTCTTTTTAACAAAACTTATACCGTAATATTGAAAGGTAAAAAGTAAACACAACTATGTAATTAAATTTTTAGAAAGAAAATTAACGAAAATAAAATATTAGAGAAATTTCAAATTAAGAGATAAGGAAATATGATTTAAAATATAAAAAGAATTGCTAAAAACAAAAAATAAATGATAAAAGAAATATGATTTTAAAAAGGCAAATTGGATTTAAATAATCTTAACTTGCTCAATTTGGCCGATAATAATCCCTACTCAGTTATTGGCCGATAATAATCCGAACTGGTCCACTTTTGGCCGATAATAGTCCGCCGTTAAAAATAGCTTAACGGAGTTAAGCTTTTTTCCGAATTACAAACCGATGTTTTATGGATTTTGATCAGAACGAGGATACGATTCGATTTATGTAAAACTTACCTCGAAACGGTGCTTCAAACGACTTGATTTTTGTTAATTGGAAGTTTAAACACCCGAATTGAAGCACCGTTTTCGTCGTTTGGGGCAGTATTTCGAGGTAAATTTTATATCAATCAACTCGTATCCTCGTTCTGATCAAAATCCATAAAACATTGGTTTGTAATTCGGAAAAAAGCTTAACTCCGTTAAGCAATTTTTAACGGCGGACTATTATCCGCCAAAAGTGGACCAGGTCGGATTATTATCGGCCAATAACTGAGTTGGGATTATTATCGGCCAAATTAAGCAAGTTGGGATTATTTAAATCCAATTTGCCTTTTAAAAAAGTAAAAAAAAACAATAAAAATATGTTAAAACTTAAAAGTAAATATAATAATAATAATATACTATTATTAGGGTAAGGATAGTGTAAAAAGGGCCTAAAGTGTGAGAAGTGTATTATAACACTATATATAATACTATATAACACCATATAAATACCGTATAACAATATGTAACACCATATAATACCATATAACACTATGTAACACTATATATCATTATATAACAAATATAACACTATACATCTATCATAGACATGCTATCAGACAACCTATAGTGTTATATTTGTTATATAATGATATATAGTGTTACATAGTGTTATATGGTGTTACATATTGTTATACGGTGTTTATATGGTGTTATATAGTATTATATATAGTGTTATAATACACTTCTCACAATTTGAGCACTTTTTACAGGATCATCTACCACTATTATTATATTAAATAACAAAATATTAAAAAGTTATATATTCTTATAAAAATAAAATCAGTATTTATGGTCTTAAGAAAAAAATTAACGAACATAAGTTAATAAAACAAATATCAAACTAATGGATAAATAAATACGATTTAAGAAAAAGAAATAAAAAATAATTAATAAAAACAAATGATAGACGAAAAAGAAAATATTGTTTTAACAAAGTAATTTAAAAATATGTTAATACTTCAAAGTAAATATAACTAGGGTTGCGACCCGCCGCAATGCGGCGGGGATTCTTTAGTTATAACTAAGTCGATCTAGGACCCGCATATTATGTTAAACCTGTCAAACGGGGAAAAATAGACGATGTAAAAACATTCACCCACACACGCACGTTGCGTCGTGTTAACTTGCAAAATTTAGAACGAAACGTAAAAACGTTAAACTAAAGACACACGTTGCGATGTGTTAAGTCACAAACACTTCTCACAATTTGAGCACTTTTTACAGGATCATCTACCACTATTATTATATTAAATAACAAAATATTAAAAAGTTATATATTCTTATAAAAATAAAATCAGTATTTATGGTCTTAAGAAAAAAATTAACGAACATAAGTTAATAAAACAAATATCAAACTAATGGATAAATAAATACGATTTAAGAAAAAGAAATAAAAAATAATTAATAAAAACAAATGATAGACGAAAAAGAAAATATTGTTTTAACAAAGTAATTTAAAAATATGTTAATACTTCAAAGTAAATATAACTAGGGTTGCGACCCGCCGCAATGCGGCGGGGATTCTTTAGTTATAACTAAGTCGATCTAGGACCCGCATATTATGTTAAACCTGTCAAACGGGGAAAAATAGACGATGTAAAAACATTCACCCACACACGCACGTTGCGTCGTGTTAACTTGCAAAATTTAGAACGAAACGTAAAAACGTTAAACTAAAGACACACGTTGCGATGTGTTAAGTCACAAAATTTAGAACCAAGCATAAAGCGAAAAATTTGTGGAAAATGAAAACTATAAAGGACCAAAGTTGAAAGTAAAAAAAGTTATGAGGATAGATTGCAAAAGATAAAAAGTTTTGGGTTAGAAGTAATAAAACAAACAGTTTTGGGTTAAAAGTAATTTATGAAATACTTTTGGGTAAAAAGTAAAAAAAAATCATTTTTTTTGGAAAACCTCCAAAGCCAACGTTACGACAACCATATGCATAACCATTTTTTCTTTGAAACCCCCCCAAAGAACACTCCGCGTTACGGCAGGGCGTAAAATGGTGTCAAATAGTACTAATGTCACACAACCATCATCGTCCACCAACACTGACTCGACCTAGGGTATGCGCATTGCGACGAACCTGTCAAACATGGGAAAATAGAGGTAAAAACGTTGAACCACACATGCACGTTGCGTCGTATTAACTCGAAAAATTTAGAACTATACGTAAAACGAAAATTTGCGAAAATGAAAAGTATAAGTTACAAAAGTTGTGAAGTTAAATTGCAAATAATGAAAAGTTTTTGGTTAAAGTTAAAAAAACAAATTATGTAGGGTTAAAAATGTAAAAAGGTAAAAACCTTTGGGTTAAAACTAAAAAATCAAGTTTTTTTTTTTGGGAAAATGCCTAAAGCACAATGTACAACTTATAATACACTAAAAAGTTGCTTCTTTATATATGGAATAATAATAAACTATTATAATATTAATAATAATATATTTTAAAAGCTTTCTGATTATTATAAAAATAAAATAAAATTACAATTCATTTATATACTATCAATTTAGAAAATATTTGTGCAATGATAGTTGTACACTATGCTTTGTTATTTGTTAATGCATTTGTGGGTTTTATTTTAAGCCAATTTGGTTTATATATATATATAATAAAAAGAAAAAAAGTAAAAACAAATGATAAATAAAAGATATAATATATTTAAAAAAGTAAAGTAGAAATAAAATTATGTTAAAACATAAAAATAAATTTAATAATAAAGTATTTTTACATTAAGTAATAAAATTTTAAAAAATATATATTGTTTTAAAAATAAACGTACTATTCATGATACTTTATCAAATATATATATATATATATATATATATTGTAGGATCGTTCTGTGACCCAAACGAGTCTATCAGAAGAGTTCTCGGTCTAATCAGAGGCGGAATTCATTTATTAGACTATGTAAACAGCTTGATTCACTTCTAATTGTCTTGTTTTATTGATAAAACACGATTACAGATCAGTAGACACGTCGGCGGCACTTCGGTACCGGAAACATGAACGTTACAAATGATTTCGCATCACAACTATTTATAGGAGTGGTAATTTCGCATGAACCTTCTCATGCGAAATCTGATTTCACACGAAATCATCCAAACGAAATTAGTTTCATGCGAAACCTAATTTCGTGCGGAATCACATTTTAATTTCGTATGAAATGACCTCTGAGTCATTTCATGCGAAATTACCTATAAACTCACTTTTCTCGTACTACGTGCCCTGATCTAACATTTCTAATACAAGACTCGATACAAGACGAAGTCGACAAACGTATGCACCAACAGACTCCCCCTTGGATGTTGACGAGTCTTCAGTGTCGAGTCTTCACAGATCTCCAGCCTTGATCAGTCTTTGGGCTACTTCCAAAATATCTGACAGTGTAAGCATCCATCAAGCTCTATCTTTTTCTCTTTCTCCAGGTATCAAATTCCTGGTTCTATCCTCATCAGACTCCTTTCTTCTAAACCCAGAATCGCAATCTAACTCTTAATCATTCTAATTCTCTTGATCAGATCTCTTGATTCCTTAAGTTCATCAACATCAGCAGCTAGTGTGAACATCAATTCAGGATCTGAAGCTGGCTCTATTCATCTACAGACTCCCCCTTAAAGAATGCTTGGGATCATAGTCTGGCTTTCATAGGTTCACAGGTTCAGGATCGATTCCTGGCTTTATTCTGCATCTATTCAGGATTCGAAACCTGGCTAACCTGCACAGTCTCTACCCAAAACATAAGATTTACAAAATTTAATATTTGACCAATGTAAACTTTGCTTACCACTTGTAGACACAATCATTTAAAAAGATTTAACATTTTGAAATCTCTGATGTACCACATGTGTGAAAACATTTTTCTTGAAATAATATGACATTTCACAAATTCTCTCAACCTGTTATCATTATTTTTCATTTCGAACAATCTACTCCCAAACCTGTTCATCATGTATAGCACTCGGAATTTTGAAAATCAGCTCTTCAACATCAGTTGTCGAAAATCTTTTTGCATTTTTCAAAACTTTATGCTAAAACACTCCGAAAATCTTTTTGGATTTTTTTTCTTTAAACAGAAAGATGTAAAGAAATATTTACAAACAATATTTTTGAGAGTTTGTGTAAGAGGATCATATCAGTTTATGAGACAAATCACCAACACCGTTAAGCTTTAAACATTTTAAGTTCTAAACGATTCACTTAGATTGTCAGTATACTGATCCACTTAAATTTTCACACAAATTTCAACTGTTTCGATATACGAGATTAATGTTTTAGAGACTTAAACTTATTCGCGTGTCCCACCTCAGAATATACTCCCGTTTCCAGATCCCAATATTCAGTCTTACAGGTGAGTATACCTATATAATATCTGTAAAGGGTTAAATGCGAGGGCCGTGAGAGCTCAGGCTATTGCTTTCGCAAAATCAGAGAGATGACGACTTTGACTTTTGGTGTGTTCCCTTTAGAGAATCTTTTCTTCAACAGCACATGATTAACATTTTTTAATGTTTCATCATTTTTTATGCTGAGGGAGGTGCTATATTTCAAGCAAGCAGAAAAGTATTATACGGGGACTAGGCCATTGCTTCCGCAAAATCAGAAGTCCCGGGATAATACCCCAGATATCACTAAGCATAAAGACCTAGTATCTCAGAAAGAGGGGTCTTTCAAACAAGATTTCGGGGGTTACCCATATATCCGAGAGATGTTCCCCACGAGATAAGCAAGTTTGAAATTTAGGTTTATATCTCGTCACAATCTATTAAGTGTGTAAAAACCTACTGGCACATCCTCAGTGAGACCGTTTATCACATTTTAACTTCCAAATCTTTAGCATACTGTGATAGTCCACTGATGTACTATCATTTCCTTTTTTTCACAACAAAACTCATTTTGAATTTTTTCATATTTTTGACTTTTTCAAAATTTTCTAATGTTTTTGGATTTTCTGAAATTTCTTGCTCCCCCTAAAATTCAAAATCATTTAAAGGAAATTTGAAAACAAACTATACAAGGTAAAGTGACAACTGATTTTCAAGCTTTAGTTCGCCATCCACTTGGCATAAACAATCAGAACTCCCCCTAACAACAAACTATTTTCCCATTATGATTTCAAAACACTTAAGTTGGTTTTAATCAAATGGTTTTTCCGGAAAATAAGTTTTGTTGATTTTATCACTCTGTAAAATCGGGGTATCATCACATTGTTCTTTCAAAATACCACTTTAAAAATTTAACATTTTTAAGTTCAAACATCAAATACCACATGTAGAAAATCAAGTACAACTTAATGTCCCTGATTTACCACTTGTAAGTCGAAATATCACCGAAGTGAATTTCTCAAGAAAAATGCTGATTCCTGCTTCACTCTTACCAACCTGGAAGCTCAAGCAAATCCACAACCTGTAGAATTTTAACAATTTTTAAAAGTTTCACAAAAACAATTTTTCAAGAATGATGCCGATTCATGCTCCACGATTACCCACTTGGGAGCTCCGGCAAGTCAGAATTTTAGTTAGAAAATGCAGTCACCCAAGCCTGACCAGCCTTGGGTGATTTTGATTCAACTTCATCCCAACCTCCTTTTGATCTGTAAAAATCTTTAGCACTTTTCACTTTCCCATCTACCATCTTTCCAAATATATGTTTAACTTTTCCATTGAAAGCTTTTTCAGCATCAAATTCTTCTTTACCAGAGAAGAATTGACCTGAAATCTCAAATCTACCTTTTGATTTTAGATTTTCTGCCCGCAATGGTGGAAAATTTTCATCGTTCATCTCAGGAACGGAATTCTCATTCTTTTTCACAACAGATAACTCCTCTGATTTTATGGAATCAGATTCATTGTCAGAACTACTCTAAGATTTTACAACCCATATTTGTTTGTTCAAATCGACTTTTCTTTTGTAAAAATGTTTTGAAACATCACCAGTTTCAAAAGTCGAATTTTCAAACATTTTAGATTTCTTAGTTGGTTGTTTCTTTTCATCAACACTTTTTTCTTTCAATTTTGAGTTAAAAGAAACTCCCTGTTTTGTGTTATTGGACTGTAGGCAATTCCAAGCAATGTGTCCAATCTTGTGACATTTGAAACACGTTCTTCTCTCAACTCTTTGCTCAGTTCTCGTCATCATATTGTTTTTCTTCTCAGCAAGAAACTCTTGATTTGACTGTTTCCAGAAAGATTTCTTCTCTTCTTCCACTGAACTTTCACCTGAAACAAATTTAGTTTTTGTTTTATAAGTTTTCTCATTTTTATAATTTTCCGGGGAAATGAAACCTAAACCCTGCTTTTTGAAATTACCATTGTGGTTTGGTTTCTTTCGATAACCCGAACCAGAACTGTAACCCTTTTTCTTGTTCAATCTCTGTTGAACTCTTGAAGTGTAGTTTTTAGGTTTTTTAGCTAGATTTATATCTTTTATTTCAGAAATATTAATTTTTGTTAATTTGAAAACCTGTTTGATCTGTTCAGTTTTGACACTTCTTATTGGAAATTCCTCATCAGAATATAATTTGTCTTAATCATTCAAAGTTTATGCCACTTTGATTGGTCCGTCATTCAAATTAGATTTTGATAACAGGAATTCCTTATTGTAAACCCGTTTGACTGATGAACTCGGACTCTTTTCTGATGAACTCGAACTTTCAGATTTAGACTCCGACTTTGACTCTTCATCCATATCCAACACCTGATCGACCACTTTCTTTAACAACTCAGACTCATGATCAGTGTCAGACGCTGTGAATGTGACATCAATATTATCTGGTAACTCATCAATGGTTTCAGACTTTAACTTGATGTTGAGAGCCTTATTTAAACGTTCCTCATTTGGTTTTCTGGGAGAATAACTATTCCAAATCGGGGGCGGACACTTGTTATATTTGACACTCTGTTTCTTACCAGTATCCTCTTCCTTTTCTTTATCTTGGAAAGCTTCAAGACCTGCAACAGTAGGATAAACTCGATCAATCAAATAATCACAGGTTGTATAACTCAACAACAAACGTTTGATTCTTTCACTCTCAATCTTTTCAAGTTCCAAATTTTGCTTTAGCTTTGCACAGTCTTCAATATACTTATTGATGACTTTCTGCTTTGTCATTAAAGTGGAACTCATCATTGTCATAGCAGCATCAACTTCTGAATTTGTCTTTTTCAGACCATCAACTGTTCTGTTCAGCATATCGTATGACTCTTTAACATACTTCACATTAGACAACAAATTCTCTTTCATCTCTTCCAGTTCAAGAATCTTCTTGTCTTTCACTTCACAATGTTTACAAGATTCTAAACATTTCTGACAAGGTTTAATGACCTCAACTATCTTTTCTACCTCGACAATCTTTTCAACTTCAACAATTTTTTCTACCTCGACGACTTTCTCAACTTCTACAAGTTTTTCAACTTCGACTATCTTTTCAATCTCAACAATTTTCTCTACCACTTTCTCCACTTCAACGATTTTTTCTATCACCTTTTCAATTACTGATTCAACATTTTGTTCTTCAGCTTTCATCTTTGTCTTGTCATCAGCTATTCTTATTGCTTCCAGCTCTCTCTTTAATCTGGCAATCTTCTTCTCATTCAGCATCTCAACTTTATCTGCAAAAAAAAAAAATTAAAACTGTCAGGATCTAGACCTTTTCTAGATTTATTAAGATATTCCTCTTCATCATTGGTATCAATATCACTTCCTAAATCTGGAAAAAATTTATTCTTTTTGGACTAGATTTGACTTCATCTTTTTCCAGAACTCTAGCAACAAGACCTGAACCAGGTGGAATGTATTTATCCCAGCTAAATCCCTCTGCAACCTTTTCATCATCTTGGTCAATTATACCATAACAAGCTCTTTTTTCTTTTTCTTCAATGGCACGGGCAAGTGCAGTTTGTGGTTGTTGAACAATCTGATGAAAAATTGATTTTTGATAATAATTGTTTTTTCCAGACTAATCTTGTCTTCCATTTGCTTCTTTGTTTTTGCACTCACGCTTAAAATGTCCATTTTCTTTGCAACGAAAACATGTAACTTTTGATTTGTCAAACCCTATTGGAGCTTTAGACAATTCATTAAAGTCATCTCTTCCGGTGATTTGTTGAAACTTTTCTACTCTTCGAACAGCACTGGCTAAACACCACTTGATGTCCATCAACTCAAGTTCCTCCGTATCAATTTGGTCATAATCCTCTTTGGTAAGCATCGGATTTCCAATTCTGCCAGCAATCAAGCTTTCATATGATTCCAACATAGCAACAAGTGATGTCATGTGTTGCTTAGCTATTTCTGGAGAAAGATTTTGACCATTTTGAATGTTCAAGGTAACATTGCATTGAAGATTTGTTGAGTTCTGTCGTTGAGGACTTGGTGTTGGAAAATTTGGATCAAAACTTGAATATGAAGATGAATGTTCACCACTCTGAGTTACAGTACTACCCTTCGTTCCAGACGAACTATCAGCACTGAAACCAGTTTGAATCTTTGGGCTTGGAGTAACTTCAAATTTGTTTCCTCTGTAGTATAAACTGACATCTTGTTGAGCATTTGGATTCTTCATAATTGCCGTTTTCTGGATATCCAACTCATGCTCTTCAATCTTCTGAATAAACTGTGCCAGATTCATATTTTCAGTTTTTATTATGTGTTTTAGGATCAACAAATAAGTTCCCCATTTCTGCTGTGGTAATGCATCAGCTAGTTTATCAACACATTCATCGTCGTCTTTCTTTATGTCCAATCTTCCCATTTCCAAGACTAGATGACAATATCTATCAATGGTCATTTTTGTTGTTTCATGGTCAAAGGCTACAAACATGTCAAATGATTTCTTCAATAATGCCTTTTTGTTCTTGATCATATCTGCACTTCCTTTAAACTTTTGAATCAATTCCGTCTAAATTGATCTAGCAGTACCCTCATGTTGAAGCAAAACAAAGATATCTTCTTTAATCGCTTGTTGAAGAATACATATCATCATTTTTTCACTTGTATATTTCAATTTATCATTTTCTGAAAAGTCACAAAAATCTTTTTCCAGCTGTCACACCCCGATTTTCACGTGTCACCGGTGGGCCCGGTGGGGAGTATCGTGATGTGGTTGGCAACATAATAGTCAAACAACACAATATTTAATATGCACAGCGGAAGCAATTTAAAGATACATTTCAACCGAATAAAAATATTGTAATATCGTGTATCACAACAGTCGATTGTTTATCCACAGATGGATCGAAACGAAATAGAAATAGTTCAACAGACTTTAGGCATCTTAAGCTTGCGAGACTTCTATTGATGCTAAGGAGAAATCCCAGCCAATTACGTTTAGTACCTGCATTTAATCTTTTGGGAAAATACGTTAGTTTACACTGGTAAATACAATCAACTGACTCATTTTGGAAAATGATTGAATATTTATTTGGATGCACGTGGCATAAACATTTTATAACTTGGGAGAATTATTTAAATATAAAATCTTGTGAACGAATTACATGTTCCTTATGCGTTCAGTAGCCCGGATCGTGTCCAGGTTAAAGATCAATAGACACACCACATTATTCTTTTGTGCACTGATGGGTGTACGCCTACACCCCGCGCTTAAGTCGTGGCCATTTTGTAAAATGATGCCAAGGATATCTGGGACATGGTCATTAACCCCCCAAAGGCTTTAAGTAAACAAGGCTGTTTAAACGAGCCGATCAAATTATTCAATTAACCACCCAACGATGGAAGATTTGATGCCCGATCAAGCGGTATTCTATATACCGTAACCCAAGCCCGTATAGGGAAAATAAGTTAAAAGTATTTACCTGAGCAATGTAATAATCACAATAAGCAAATGCAAGTAGCTTTAACTGGTACTCCTAATCTGGAACGAAGGTTTATAATAACCTATTAGAATCCTAACGGGTCTTTAGTTAAGCTTAAGCTTAGACCGGTTAGTTTCAAAGATACGGTTCGTACGCACGATTAAGCGAAGACCGGATAGAATGTGATTTAGACCCGACAAGTTCAGAGACTTTTTTAATATGGGTATTTCATACACATTCTGGATTTTGAGATAAAACCGATAAGGTTTGACCCGTTTCGGCTAATTTATGTAAACTAGTTACATAAACCGAACCGAACGCTTAATAAGCGTAACGGGTAATTATTAGAACCATATACAGGTTTCCTAAGTTAATATGCTTCAAATATGTTGTGACATCAGTAAGATGTCTTTTATTATGTCCGAAACGAATTTAAACACAAACTATGCCTCATAGGGGTAGTTTGGTCATTTTCAAGGTTATAAAAGAGTCTAAGTATTAACCTGAGTTACAGGTCTGATATAATCAGCAAATATACTTAGTTTACCAAGTTATAACAGTAGGGTAAAGTATATATGTGAAATTTATCAATTATAACCAAACTATGCACCGTAGGGGCATTTTGGTAATTTCACATAAGCCGAAAAGCTCAAAACTGAAGTCTGAGTTTATCAACCTTTGCTTACTGTTAAAATATTATAATTTGCCCAAAATATCAGTAGGTATCAACCCTTGTATGTTTAAAATAGTTCTAGTACATACTATGCGTTAAAAACGCTTAAAAAGGCGATTAGAAGCCATTTCCGGGTTCGATGCATAAAGCTGATATTTTTATTATTCCAGAAGGCTTAAAATAATTTATTTATCATTTAAGATCAGTAGCAAAAGGTTTGGAGTCGATAGGATATGTAAAACTCATTTTATGGCCCGTAAGGGCAAAACCGACAATTACCGGATTAAGCCTACGACTATTAGTTATGCCCAGCCTAAAATTAATTAAAAATCTTCAAAAATCCTAAAATAATATATTACATCAGTGGGTAATAAGTTTTATATCAAAAAGTGAGTTTAAATAGGCTATACGCTAATTACGCCGTTTAATTAACATAAAGCTTCTTAATTACGCTAATGAGCATAACTCTCAATCTACACCTCAAACTGATGTCAAACTTTGCATACAAGTATATATATCAGTAACTAAGGTTTCTACACTTTTACATTTTCACAAATCACATTTTAAGGTGAAAAGGGTATAATGGTCAACATATGAGCAATTAACGGAATCATGCGTATTAATTGGTTAACTAATGAACCATGGTGTATAATCACAGAGGGTTATACTAGCATGTAACCTGGTCCAAATGAAGCTCTTAGGTATTTCTAAATCATACCAAAACGGGTCAGAACTGAAGTCAAAGCAAAAGCAAAAGTCAAAGCCTTGCGACTTTCGGTTCCGAACCGGGTCTAAACAGTAAATTGTCGGGTTGAACATGTTTAGACATGCTTTTACACTAATTACCAAGTTATATTAATGATCAAACAGGTTGTATGTGTTCTACATTGATAATTATGCATAAATTATAATTTAAGTATCCTGTTGACTTTTTATTAGCAAGTTTGACCCGACATTTGACCTAGTTAGAGTGGGAATCAGGGGGAACCCTTTTAAGGGTTTATTACCCACATAATTACCAACTTATAACTACTTTCAATTCGACTAATCACTGGACCATTAGTGATTAATCTTGAAGTCAACCGTTAATTAGGACGGTTTGACTTTTAAGCTAAAACTAAGCAAAAACTTAACTAAGGAAGGTTAAGCAAACTTACAAGAGTCCTATGAACGACCAGAGATCACTTGAGAGAAGTCTTGTGCTCCAGAAGTGATCTAAAGTGCAGATGGAAGGTGTGAAGAACTTGGTTGCAACTTATGGCTTTATATAGTGATCAAATCACCATAAAATGTTGACATCTAAGTCTACCACTGACCACAATTCATCCACAAGTGTCCCTAGTGCTCTAGGACTGTTTAGGGGTCGCCCACAATGTGAAAATATCTGTTTTGGGTCGATTAAGCACGAATACAGGCTGCTGTCTACGTATTCTGCAACTGATGGTCTGACGCGGCCCGCGTAAGGTTATGTTAACCTTTACGCGGCCCGCCTTAGCCTCGTATACAGATTTTTCATTTTCTATTTGTTGCATACTTGACTCTTGGCCCTTCCGAAAGGTCAACTAACCTTTATATTGCAATTTGAACCCTCTAAATTGACATATAAGGGCTTTAAGACTTTGCCCACTTTGTTTAGTCCCCGGTTAACTTTATTGTCACCCGAAAAGTCCAAACTTTCAACGTTGACACTTTAACCCCTTGTATACGAATTTGATCATAACTTTCTCATACGATAACGAAATTTTATGAAATTTATATCGTGCATTCTAGTGAGCGTAATTAACCGTTACAAAGCTTCGGGTTTGTCAAAAGGTCACTCAGAGGTATAACTTAAACATGTTGACACATTTAACCCCTGTAGTTTGTAATCTCTCACTTTTTTCCATATTTAGCTTCGTATGATCCATGATTTATTCGTCTGAAGGTATGAGCATCACGTAGGGTTAATGTACAATATATTTATTCACTGTTGACAGTTAAAACCCGTATATTCACATACTTTCCAGGTTTGTCAACTTTAGTCCTTCCAGAACATTCTTTCACACGTTCAATCATATGACACGTGTCAACACATTATAGGACGTGAATTTTCGAGGTGTTACATCCTCACCCCTTTAAAAGAAATCTCGACCCCGAGATTTACTGAAATAAATAAGGGTACTTTTCTTTCATCGTGGACTCAACCTCCCACGTATATTCGGGTCCTCTACGGGCATCCCATTTTACCTTTACGATAGGCACATGCTTCCTTCGACGCTTCTTAACCTGTCTATCTTCAATCGACAATGGTTTTTTTTCCACAAATTTCAAGCTCTCATCCATATGCACATCTGTATGTGGTATGACCAGTGATTCATCAGCGAAACACTTCTTCAGATTGCAGATGTGGAATACATTATGTATACTACTGAGCTCTTCAGGTAAGTTTAACTTGTAGGCAACTGACCCGACACGTTCGATAACCTCGAAAGGTCCTATGTATCTCGGGCTTAGCTTGCCTTTCTTACCAAATCGCATCACTCCCTTCCAGGGTGTTACTTTAAGCAACACCTTGTCGCCTACTTCGAAGTGAAAAGATTTACGCTTTGGATATGCGTAACTCTTCTGCCTATCTCGGGCAGCTTTGAGATGGTCACGAATCTGGACAATCTTATCCGTCGTTTCAAAGACTATCTCTGGTCCTGATAATTGGACATCTCCAACTTCCGCCCAACAAATGGGCGTTCTACACTTTCTACCGTATAAGGCCTCGAAAGGCGCAGCCTTAATGCTGGTATGGTAGCTATTGTTGTAGGAGAATTTGATTAATGGTAGATAGTTATTCCAACTACCACCCAAATCCATCACGCATGCTCGAAGCATGTCTTCCAAAGTTTGAATAGTACGCTCACTCTGACCGTCCGTCTGAGGATGGTAAGCCGTACTAAAATTCAAACGTGTGCCCAAAGATTGTTGGAAGCTTTTCCAAAAATGGGACGTGTATCTAGTATCTCTATCAGAGATAATAAACACAGGTATGCCATGTAAAGCTACAATCTTATCCACGTACAACTGGGCTAACATATCGGAGCTATAAGTCTCCTTGATGGGTAGGAAATGTGCTGACTTAGTCAGTCTATCAACTATAACCCATATCGTATCATTGTCTTCCCTTGTCTTTGGGCGAAATACATCCTTCAATCACTGGTGTGCAATGTATTGCGAGCTCCGCCAAGCTCCTTAAATTGGTTTTAGCTTATAAGCTACTTGATCTTGATACATTCGATTTCCTTCGAATGATTTCATATATTCAGGGCTTAACTAGCCTGATAATTTAACAAATTTGGCACACCCTTCCTGGGTGGTATATTTTGTTGAGCCTTATTCTTTAACAAGATCTTAGGAGGTTTGCTACTTTCATAAATTCTTGATTTTTCTGCCGAATACTGGCAGCTTACAGATGATTAGGGATTTGTATGAATCTTATTCGTTGTTTCCCATGCAACCTTCAGATCCTTATAAGTGGACTTCCCAAAGTCTCGTCCATCCAACGGATGTTTTGATATTTCATTTATACAAGGTCCCCAAATGAGTCACCTTGATACTTATATAGCAACTATTATGGAAAAGCTTATCTTAAGGTGAGATGGTTATTCCAACCATTGCTCAAAACTAATCTTAAGGAGTAGCTAATCCTTACAGTTAGTCGAACAAATCGATGATCCTGGGCAGCTGATAGCGATTCTCAATCGTTGCCTAATTAGGGTTGCGGCAATTAATACATAAGCAATATGAACCGTCTTTCTTATTCAATAACATAAAACTCTCAGAATATTGAGTCAGGCTATATGAGCCTATGTCTTAAAACCTACTTAATCAAGGTTTCGATTATTTCATAATCAATATGGAGTTTTCACAATACTCCAGCCCACAGCGGGATGTTAATCTTAATTCTACCTGCCTCCCAGGAGGTAAGCAGGGAAAACTTATGAGAAGATAATCAAGATACAAGGAGGCTACAGAGATTTTCCATATCTCAGGCTCCAGTTCATGCATCATTGCTTGTGTCAAATAAGTGACACATTTATGTTATAAGTCCACGAATTCCTTAATCGGGAACATTTACTTGGACAATTCCATTCTGGATATCTTCTTTGAATACTACTAGTCGACTTTAGTACAATATGACCATTGGGATATCTCAGGGGTTCCATGTATTAAACCTCCATACTGATCAGGCATGGAAGTAATCTATGGGACACACTAGGATACGCCAATCCTCATATGGCACTTTTATCAAACATAGTTTGGCATTCGCAGGCGATAGAAAAACAATGAGAAAAATAATTAAAATAACATATGTTGTCGTACTCTATGCGAAGAAAGAGTACTCATAGATTTTTCGGAAGGATTCCTTGCCGATACTAGAAGAATCAGTTACTATGGTTTCCTTGGTAAGTTATACCTTGTGGATAATATAAAAGTTTGCTAAGCTTAAGGTTTATGAAGATTTATTATTGCCTGTATTAAACCAGGACACTTAGCAGAAATTATCATTGGTAAATGATAAGGAACGTGCTTGATAACATCGTGAACTGCCTCTTGGCATTCATCAGGTGAGTTCAGGCATTTCTTCCTTTAGCCTTTCCAGGCTTAGCTTCACCTTCTTTGGCAACTTTATGGAATCTAGTTCTGATGCGGCCTTACTCACCACAGCCGTGATAGACTGCATTCTTTATGTCCCTACATTCCTGGGAAAATGATGACCTGTTCCTTAGCAGATGCCACACTGCTTTGGTCCTGGTTCTATTCGACACTGTCCCTAGTGTCTTTTATAGCAATTCTTACATACAGGCTTCTTACTGAACTTTCGTTGCTTTTTATTAAGCATGTACTTGCTCTCTTTCTTAGATTTCTGGGAGTTATCCTCCTCCTTTGGTTCATCCTTCATATTCGAAGTGTGAACAAAGCTCTTCTCATGAGCAATTGAACGTGGTTTTGAATGAAATTTAGAGTGAGAAGCATTCGGCTCTTTGGATTGTTTCATGACCTTTTCCCATTGCCTCTCAAACTGTTGCGTTAACCACCGCTTGGAGATTAACTCCATTAATATTGAGGTTTGCGTTTGAGACATTATTTGCTTTTGTCGCATTAATAGCATCGCGACTATTGCCTATCTCATCCGAGTTTTCCATACTCAAAACTTGGTACTAATTACCAAATTAAACCATTATTAGTCATCATCCTGACGACCTGACATAGATTAGCCACGGCATCCATGAACCGTATAGGCCATTATGTTCCGAACATTCTTAATGAATGCTATTTGAATGTATATCTATTACATTTAGCTTAGGTCACAAAAGGACTATCAATGGCATTCAAGGTTTGGAGCGAGTCCAATACCTGCTTGACAGGGGACCATAATGTCACAACTGTCTTTGTCACAAGGACGATTATACATAGCTCAAAGGCTAGCCTTACATGACTTTGGTTATATATATATACATATATGGCATAGAAGCCTGTCTCGAGGGACGTAGAAAGATATGGCATAAAGCCCAGTCATGAAGGACATAAGTAATCATATGGCGCGAAGGCCTTGTCGTAATGACATTTAGATACAGCACAAATGGCCTTGTCTCTAGGACGTTATAGGATATGGCACTAAGGCCTGTCACCAGGGATGTTAACATTTAGTATGTTAACTTGTCACGAACGACGAATTACAGCACGGAGGCTTGTTATGGGTGACTTGAAATATAACTTGTGGATTTGTCACAAGGACTTCAATTCATAGGCTGCAATCTTATTAGATCATGAGTTTTAAGGCTTGAACATCGTTCTTCACCTTGGGACAGGGAGTCATAGACTATAACTGTTATCGTCTTGAAAGGCGATTCTCTTGACAGAAAGGTAAACCAATTAACATCACTAATGGATGTCTATCTATAATTACCGTATCTAATGATATTAGTCATGATCACATCGATCATATTGACTATTAGGTTTGGGTATAATCCCACTATTTTGAATAGGGGATCATAAAGATCACCACTATTTTGTCTTATCAACAATAGAGTAAAGTATAGCCCGTAGGCTATTCATCACTAGGGATGTCAATATTATGAATTTATGATCATCATACTGATGATACTAGTCAGGATCGCATTGATCATATAGACTATTAGGCTTGAGCGCAGCTCACTACCTTAAACAGGGGATCACAGAGATCATAACGTTGGTGTCTCAAATGGACAATATAATATGGCCCGTAGGCGAAACATCACTAATGGATGTTTATAATGGATTCATCATTTTAGATGATATAAGTCAGGATTGCATTAATCATATTGACTATTTGGCTTGAGCATAGCTCACCACCTTAGACAAGGAATCCTAAAGATCATAATGTCAATGTCTCAGATGGACAATTTATTATAGCCCGTAGGCAAAACACCTTTTCTTGACAGGGAGTTGTAGGCTACCACTGTCTTTAGTCTTGGAGGACGTTTAATTATAGCCCGTAGGCATTTCCCTTCTAAGGGATAATTATGGTATGATCATCTTTTCAGATGATATTAGTCGAGATCGTATGGACCCTGCCGACTATTATGCTTGGACGTATTCCAACATCTTTAGACAGGGTCAAAGACCACC
The DNA here is from genome assembly GCA_030545235.1 of Helianthus tuberosus. Lineage (NCBI taxonomy): Eukaryota > Viridiplantae > Streptophyta > Magnoliopsida > Asterales > Asteraceae > Helianthus > Helianthus tuberosus. The sequence goes on from CM060352.1 coordinate 125,991,198, forward strand.
ACTGTCGTTGTCTTATCGGACAACAAATTTAGCCCGTAGGCACTTCATCACTCACGGATGTTTATAATATGATCATCTTATAAGATGATATAAGCCATGATTTCTAGATCATAAGGAAAATTAGGAATTTAAAATTTCCAATATAGGGATGACTGTTGTGATTTTATCGAATCACAATTGTCAGGAGTGCTAACACGTTCTTAGGTGTTAACAAGGATCTGATTCCCTTGAGTAGGTTTCACCATCTTGGCCGCGTAGGCTAGGTTTCACCTTTAAGATTCTTTTTAAAATGCATACTGGCAGGGAAGGAAGGATATTTATTTTATTCAGGATTTTTATCATAAATCCTAATTTATAAGTTAATAATAGCACAAATGGCCTAGTAGCGTAGACAAGTTTAATTTATAAGCCATGATTTCAGAGAATCGAGGCATTAAGGTTTGAATCAAAGTTCATTACCTTTTTCTTGACAGGGAGCTGTAGGCTACCACTGTCTTTAGTCTCAGAGGACATTAACTATAGCCCGTAGGCACTTCCCTTCTAAGGGATGTTTATTACGGAATTGCCCCTTAGGGAAATTCATTAACCATGGTAAACAGAGACCATATTTGGTTAATTTATTAATCATATTTGTTTAGGATTTCTATTATAATTTATCCTAATTATAAACAATAACAATATATATTAGCACATAAGGCCTAGTCACAAGGACAATTTTTTTTTTTAAATCATAAGCCAGGATTTCAGAGAATCAAGGCATGAAGGTTTGAACATAGTCCATTACCTTTTTCTGACAGGGAGTCATAGCTACCACTGTCTTTTGGCTCATATGGAAATGAGCAAGGCCCGTAGGCACCATATTACCACGTATGGTCTAAATATGATCATCTTAATTGATGATTTAAACCCATGATTCAGAGATCATTAAGTTGGGTTTGGAATCTTTGGAAAGATCCTTATATAAAAATGGTGTGTGTGATTTTAACGAATCACGTCTGCCAGGGTGTTAACATGTTTTTAGATGTTAACTGGGATTTGAATCTTTTTAACAGGTTTTACCATCTTGGCCAGGTCTTATAATGACATGCAGGCTAGGTTTTACCTTTAAGACTCTTTTAATATTTAACGCAGAACAATTCTAAATTGGAATGTTAACAAGGATCTGAATCTAATTATGGAACTACCATCTTGGCCCGGTTTTAAAATGACACGTGGCTAGGTCTTGTCCTTTTTAGATTTTGCCATTTTATTATAATGGTAGATCTTATAAAAGGAATGTTATTTTTCATTTATTTCATATTTCATATCTAGGATGAAAATTCAGTCATTCCACTATAAAATAAAAGTTTTAGGTTTGCCCTAAAAGGGACTTTGAAAGAAATAATGTTGTCCTCGAAGGGACTGAAAAAATAAATATGTCCTTAGAAGGACTATTAAGGAAACGATCTTCCGCAAAAAGGAGTTTCTTCTTCATTTTATTTCTGAATGCTTTCTCCTTGGTTGCACGTTTCACCTTGGCCGCGGTACGAAGCTTAGCTTTTCAAGGCTCCGGATGTGGAGAATTCTTATTACAGCTTCTTCGCTTGGCGACGTATCCAATATATAAAAATTTGGAAGCAAAAATTTCTAGATTAGGATTTAGATTATTCCTATGTTAAGTCTAGACTCAGAAGGTCAAGGAATGTGCTACTGTGTCATTGAGATTAAACACAAAAGGATAGTGTTTAATTCACTCAATGTTGGCTCTGATACCAACCTGTCACACCCCGATTTCCACGTGTCACCGGTGGGCCCGGTGGGGAGTATCGTGACGTGGTTGGCAACATAATAGTCAAACAACACAATATTTAATATGCACAGCGGAAGCAATTTAAAGATACATTTCAACCAAATAAAAATATTGTAATATCATGTATCACAACAGTCGATTGTTTATCCACAGATGGATCGAAACGAAATAGAAATAGTTCAACAGACTTTAGGCATCTTAAGCTTGCGAGACTTCTATTGATGCTAAGGAGAAATCCCAGCCAATTACGCTTAGTACCTGCATTTAATCTTTTGGGAAAATACGCCAGTTTACACTGGTAAATACAATCAACTGACTCATTTTGGAAAATGATTGAATATTTATTTGGATGCACGTGGCATAAACATTTTATAACTTGGGAGAATTATTTAAATATAAAATCTTGTGAACGAATTACATGTTCCTTATGCGTTCAGTAGCCCGGATCGTGTCCGGGTTAAAGATCAATAGACACACCACATTATTCTTTTGTGCACTGACGGGTGTACGCGTACACCCCGCGCTTAAGTCGTGGCCATTTCGTAAAATGATGCCAAGGATATCCGGGACTTGGTCATTAACCCCCCCAAAGGCTTTAAGTAAACAAGACTGTTTAAATGAGCCGATCAAATTATTCAATTAACCACCCAACGATGGAAGATTTGATGTCCGATCAAGAGGTATTCTATATACCGTAACCCAAGCCCGTATAGGGAAAATAAGTTAAAAGTATTTACCTGAGCAATGTAATAATCACAATAAGCAAATGCAAGTAGCTTTTACTGGTACTCCTAATCTGGAACGAAGGTTTATAATAATATATTAGAATCCTAACGGGTCTTTAGTTAAGCTTAAGCTTAGACCGGTTAGTTTCAAAGATACGGTTCGTACACACGATTAAGCGAAGACCGGATAGAATGTGATTTAGACCCGACAAGTTCAGAGACTTGTTTAATATGGGTATTTCATACACATTCTGGATTTTGAGATAAAACCGATAAGGTTTGACCCGTTTCGGCTAATTTATGTAAACTAGTTACATAAACCGAACCGAACGCGTAATAAGCGTAACGGGTAATTATTAGAGCTATATACAGGTTTCCTAAGTTAATATGCTTCAAATATGTTGTGACATCAGTAAGATGTCTTTTATTATGCCCGAAACGAATTTAAACATAAACTATGCCTCATAGGGGTAGTTTGGTCATTTTCAAGGTTATAAAAGAGTCTAAGTATTAACCTGAGTTACAGGTCTGATATAATCAACAAAAATACTTAGTTTACCAAATTATAACAGTAGGGTAAAGTATATATGTGAAATTTATCAATTATAACCAAACTATGCACCGTAGGGGCATTTTGGTAATTTCACATAAGCAGAAAAGCTCAACACTGAAGTCTGAGTTTATCAACCTTTGCTTACTGTTAAAATATTATAATTTGCCCAAAATATCAGTAGGTATCAACCCTTGTATGTTTAAAATAGTTCTAGTACATACTATGCGTTAAAAACGCTTAAAAAGGCGATTAGAAGCCATTTCCGGGTTCGATAGATAAAGCTGATATTTTTTATTATTCCAGAAGGCTTAAAATAATTTATTTATCATTTAAGATCAGTAGAAAAAGGTTTGGAGTCGATAGGATATGTAAAACTCATTTTATCGCCCGTAAGGGCAAAACCGACAATTAACAGATTAAGCCTACGACTATTAGTTATGCTCAGCCTAAAATTAATTAAAAATCTTCAAAAATCCCAAAATAATATATTACATCAGTGGGTAATAAGTTTGATATCAAAAAGTGAGTTTAAATAGGCTATACGCTAATTACGCCGTTTAATTAACATAAAGCTTCTTAATTACGCTAATGAGCATAACTCTCAATCTACACCTCAAACTGATGTCAAACTTTGCATACAAGTATATATATCAGTAACTAAGGTTTCTACACTTTTACATTTTCACAAATCACATTTTAAGGTGAAAAGGGCATAATGGTCAACATATGAGCAATTAACAGAATCATGCGTATTAATTGGTTAACTAATGAACCATGGTGTATAATCACAGAGGGTTATACTAGCATGTAACCTGGTCCAAATGAAGCTCTTAGGTATTTCTAAATCATACCAAAACGGGTCAGAACTGAAGTCAAAGCAAAAGTTAAAGCCTTGCGACTTTCGGTTCCGAACCGGGTCTAAACAGTAAATTGTCGGGTTGAACATGTTTAGACATGCTTTTACACTAATTACCAAGTTATATTAATGATCAAATAGGTTGTATGTGTTCTACATTGATAATTATGCATAAATTATAATTTAAGTATCCTGTTGACTTTTTATTAGCAAGTTTGACCCGACATTTGACCTAGTTAGAGTGGGAATCAGGGGGAACCCTTTTAAGGGTTTATTACCCACATAATTACCAACTTATAACTACTTTCAATTCGACTAATCACTGGACCATTAGTGATTAATCTTGAAGTCAACCGTTAATTAGGACGGTTTGACTTTTAAGCTAAAACTAAGCAAAAACTTAACTAAGGAAGGTTAAGCAAACTTACAAGAGTCCTATGAACGACCAGAGATCACTTGAGAGAAGTCTTGTGCTCCAGAAGTGATCCAAAGTGCAGATGGAAGGTGTGAAGAACTTGGTTGCAACTTATGGCTTTATATAGTGATCAAATCACCATAAAATGTTGACATCTAAGTCTACCACTGACCACAATTCATCCACAAGTGTCCCTAGTGCTCTAGGACTGTTTAGGGGTCGCCCACAATGTGAAAATATCTGTTTTGGGTCGATTAAGAACGAATACAGGCTACTGTCTACGTATTCTGCAACTGATGGTCTGACGCGGCCCGCGTAAGGTTATGTTAACCTTTACGCGGCCCGCCTTAGCCTCGTATACAGATTTTTCATTTTCTATTTGTTGCATACTTGACTCTTGGCCCTTCCGAAAGGTCAACTAACCTTTATATTGCAATTTGAACCCTCTAAATTGACATATAAGGGCTTTAAGACTTTGCCCACTTTGTTTAGTCCCCGGTTAACTTTATTGTCACCCGAAAAGTCCAAACTTTCAACGTTGACACTTTAACCCCTTGTATACGAATTTGATCATAACTTTCTCATACGATAACGAAATTTTATGAAATTTATATCGTGCATTCTAGTGAGCGTAATTAACCGTTACAAAGCTTCGGGTTTGTCAAAAGGTCACTCAGAGGTATAACTTAAACATGTTGACACATTTAACCCCTGTAGTTTGTAATCTCTCACTTTCTTCCATATTTAGCTTCGTATGATCCATGATTTATTCGTCTGAAGGTATGAGCATCACGTAGGGTTAATGTACAATATATTTATTCACTGTTGACAGTTAAAACCCGTATATTCACATACTTTCCAGGTTTGTCAACTTTAGTCCTTCCAGAACATTCTTTCACACGTTCAATCATATGACACGTGTCAACACATTATAGGACGTGAATTTTCGAGGTGTTACACCAGCCCACGTTCATTCTTCGGTTTCTCATAATCTTTCTCTAATGAACACCATGCGTCAAACTTATAAGCTTGCACCCAGTTCTCAAATCGATTTTGCCATCCTTTAAAATCTTCAATGTACATAAGCTTTGGTGGTTTTTGATGAGTTCCCGTCTCATTCTCACTGTAAAGAGTTTCAGCAGCTGTAACAGGAGCAACTGGTGTAGCAAACGCATTGTAGAATTTCTCTTCCATGATTCAGTAATATGCAAAAGATCTTCAAACGAAATAACAACACAAACGAAATAAGAGATTTTCACACGAAATATGAGTTCAAACGAAATCACACACTGATACGAAATCAGTTTGGTGCGGAATAACGATTTGGTGCGAAATAGCCTTTTCAAACGAAATTTGCTCTCACACGAAATACCAGTTTCAAACGAAATAGCACCAATCCAAACGAAATACCCTAATTTCGTGCGAAATAACAAATCTGAGGTAATTTCATGCGAAATTAAGTGTATCTTTCAAGCGAAATAGCAATTTCAGGCGAAATCAATTGCTTATTTCGTGCGAAATACTGCTGTCATCATCATGACCGATCTGATTTTCAAGCGAAATTATGAATTTTATCAGTTATAGATCGAATTAAGGTCCAATTCTTTCAAGGATTTGTTAAATCACAGTTTCGCTTGTTATATGAGAAATTCAAGTCATTTTAACCATAAAAACTTGTGAATATTGAAAAAGAAGGTGTAGAAATCAGATTTTTAAGCTGAATTGGTAAGAACTCTTCCTCCTGAGCTCTGAAACCACATGTAGGATCGTTCTATGACCCAAACGAGTCTATCAGAAGAGTTCTCGGTCAAATCAGACGTGGAATTCATTGATTAGACTAAGTAAACAGCTTGATTCACTTCTAATTGTCTTGTTTTATTGATAAAACACGATTACAGATCAGTAGACACGTCGGCAGCACTTCGGTACCGGAAACATGAACGTTACAAATGATTTCGCATCACATCTATTTATAGGAGTGGTAATTTCGCATGAACCTGCTCATGCGAAATCTGATTTCACACGAAATCATCCAAATGAAATTAGTTTCATGCGAAACCTAATTTCGTGCGGAATCACATTTTAATTTTGTATGAAATGACCTCTGTGTCATTTCATGCGAAATTACCTATAAACTCACGTTTCTCGTACTACGTGCCCTGATCTAACATTTCTAAAACAAGACTCGATACAAGACGAAGTCGACAGACGTATGCACCAACACACACACACACACACACACACACACACACACATATATATATATATATAACATAATACAAAAAAAAATAATTAGTAAAAACAAATGATAATTGAAAAAGAAAATATAGTTTTAAAATGTAAAATAAAAATAAATATATTTTTAAAACTTAAAAGTGAACTTAATAATAAAGTATTTTAATATTAAATAATAAAATATTAAAAACCTATATATTTATTATCTTAAAAATAGAGTTATTATTCATGATCCTATATAAATAATATATATATATATGTATATAATATGAAAAAAAACTAACCCGAACATAAGTTATTAAAAAAATATCAAACTAATTGATAAATGAAATATGATTTAAGAAAAAAAAGAATTAGTAAAAACTAATGATAAATGAAAAAGAAAATATAGTTTTCGAAAAGTAAAATAAAAATATGTTAAAACTTAAATATGAATATAATAATAAAGAATTATAATATTAAAAAATAAAATATTAAACAAGTGTTATATTATTATAGACATGATCATTACCAACAATAATATATATATATATTGAGAGAGAGAGAGAGAGAGAGAGAAACGGGATTAGGAGAAAACGGTTGGAAGTGTGAAAATGGTGAGAACGGATCATGTTCAAACACGTGGCGCGCGATATAATCTAGGCGAATGGGCTTTTTTGTCTTTTTATTTTCTTATCCAATGCACCTCTCACACACACTGTTGTCATTTGTGGCGTGTAGGATTTTTTGGCGTGTAGCTAAAAACAAAAACTCCCTGGCGTTTTATTGTTTTTTTTAGATCTGTCGCGATGAATTAATCATTTTTATCTTACAAAGTAAATATCTTGGCGTTTATGGTGTTCTCAAATTCATTATAATCGACTAATAATTCAAGCATTGCAATTTTTTCGCGTTTTCTTGTTTTTTTGTAGATCTGCGAAGTTGAAATTAATCTTTTTGTCTTATAAAAGTAAACATCTTGGCGTCCATGGCGTTCCCAAATTCATTATATATCTTTAATAATTCAAACATTACAATTTTTTTGGCGTTTTTGTAGATCTGTCCAGTTGAATTAATCCCTTTTGTCTTATAAAAGTAAATATCTTGGCGTTCATGGCGTTCCCAAATTCATTATAATTCATTAATAATTCAAACATTACAAATAAGACGAAATAAAACTAAACTAATATTCTTATGTGGATGGTATTACATCAGAGATGTATCCATCACTTTGCTCATCACTTCCTTCAGACTCATCATTATCTAGGTCATTGGCGTATAACGCCATCAACTGGTTTAGCCTGTCTCGCATCCTATATTTAAATATAATCACAATCCTGGATGTTGCAGCATGCGAATGTGCTAAATCACAGAGTTGTTCAAGAAGGTGTAGTCTATCTGTGTTCAGCACTTCGTCCATCGTCAATGAATACTCCTCCCCGTTTTAATAAATCACTTTCACCGTCCTTGATTGTTCATCCAAACTCCAACCGGTAACTGTTGGTAGATCAAAAACGTCATCGTCATCATCATCATCATTGTCACACCCCGACCACGTAGAACATACATAACGTGGCGGAAACATCGGGGAGTGTTGTAACAGAATTAATGTTTCACAACCATGGATATTAAAGTTTCGTTTTATACATCAAACAAGTGAGTTACATTGTCTTTAAACAAGAAATAAAGAGTACATAACATAAATTAACTAGTTCTTGTCTCGTTTTAAGTCACTAAGGCACAGGTCCGCCTAAGTATGTCTTGATAAGTCCTATGCATCATTTCCTGAAACATATTTGAAAACGAGGTCAGCAAAGAAATGCTGGCGAATACATAGGTTTTGTAGGAGTGTCGAAATCATGGCTAGTTTAGATGTTGCAATACTTTATTAAAAACCTTGTTTTTGAAAAGAGTATAATATTGCAACTTAATTAACCAACTCAAATCAAGCGGGTTATAGTTTGTAAAACCTCGTAGCCATGACTCTTAACCCAAAAACATTTGTTTTAGTAAAGCAAATTGTGAAACATCTCGAAATAAATCGTTTAATAAAACTCGTTAATAAATCTCGTTAAAAACTCGTATAGTTTATATCATATCGAAAACCTTGTTTGTGTGACATCGTTTGAAAATCGTTTACCCAAGTGAACCAAATAACGCCACGGTATGTAATATGATGAAATCACTTATATATAGAAAGTACCAGCGGCGTATCCACCAGGCTTTCATCACATTACACCCGTCCCGTTACTTAACCAAAAACTAATCGTATATCGCTTTGAAGCCAATCGTTTAACCAAATCGTTTTACTCGTAAATTACATCGCGTGAAAACCAATCGTTTACCCAATCGTTTAATTCGTTTTAGGTCGTGAAACTACTTATGTGGTCATCTCGCTAATAACATTCAAACCTTCGTGACTCGCTTACCTCGTCGCTTCTCGTTTTCGCATTAACAAACCCTTACCAAAGGGTAAATTAATAATTACAGATTCAGTCGCTACCCACCACCCCCACACATAACCACGGGTGCAGTAAGATAACGGGATTTGTCAGATCCTATGGTACCATAACCTAATACTGGTCGGCTTGATCATTGCTAATGAATGTCATTTGTTATGTAACCCAACCAACAAGTTCGTTCACATTATCGAAATCGTTATTAGTTTTGTATAAATCGTCTTAATCGTTTTTGAAACCATCGTTATAACATCGAAAATCGTTTTGATACCATCGTTAAAACCTTGAAAACATTTAGCACATATGAGTCACCCCAAAACAATTGAAAGCAGTAAAATAGGGGAATAATGTACTCGCCTGAGAATGCTTAGAGATCTTGAACAACAACCAAGCAAAGCTAGAGGGAGCACGGAATCAATCGGCAGTCTAAAACCATATAAATAAACCGGACCTAAATCGGGAGATCGGATAGGATGAGGCTTGGTAAACCAAATGAGTATTGGAACTCATATGATATGGTTTAACAAGGCCTACATACTACATTGAGACTAACCTAAGTGATTTCGACCCATCGCGACCCATTAAGGTAGCTTATGCTACTTTAACGCGTCGTTCGCGTAGAACGCGTTCGGACCGCCTAACTAGTCCTATGACAAGTGTTATATGCCTAAACATGTTACATAATCAGTTATGTGACAAAAGTTTAGGTTACATATGCTTAATTACCAATTATACATGAAAAGGGTATTCTGGTAATTTACCTAAGGCATATAAACTACCTATCATACAACTACTCAAACGATGTGACCATAGGGTATAACCTCGGAAGGTTATTCCCTACCTACTATGGTCACCTAATGTATTTGGTCGGATCCTAATGATCGACCAAATGGGTCGGGTTTGAGGTATAAGCGATTTATTAGATCGCTTACCCTACGACCTTAGACAACGTGGTAATCAGTAGGCATAGTCCCAAGGGACTATAACCAACGTGATTACACTCACGTTGCGAAGTTCAAACGAACTTCGCATTGACCATAACTGGTCAACGCAGAAAGTCAAACAAAGTTTGGCTTTCAGACTCGAAAGACTCGAAAAGCAATAAAAGAACGAAAGAATACTTACGAAGGGTCCCCGAATGCTAATCTAGATCACAATAACTCAGGTATGAAACAATGGTTCCAACTTAGAGTCATTTAGATCAGATTCTAGTGATTTTTGAAGTTGGGGTGATGGGGTATTTATAGTATTCGGAGAACCGTTAAGATCGTTTGTCGAATATCGTGCCTTAATCGCATCCGTACAAGTGTCGGAACCTTATGGTGGCTAAAAATGGTTCTTATCAACTGACTAAGCATGTGTGATTGTGTGGTGGAGGATTAAATAGCTGCAAACTGCTGTTAAAAACACTGAACCTGGTCTGGGGAACCCATACGCATCGTAGGGCAAAAACTCATACGCATCGTAGGGCACAAGTTTGGCAGATTTACACTTTTGGTCCCTGTTATGCAATAAGGTCATTTTCGACACGTTTAAGGCCCGTTAACCCCATTTCAAAGCTCTAAAATGAAGTTAAAGTATAGGGAACTTAAAATGTGCTCAAAAATATCTCGGATGTCGGTTCGTTTAGCCGTACGGTTGCGATGTTCGGTTAATTACGACGGAATGCGCATAAGCGCAAAAAACGATCCAAATGACGCGACGAATGGATTTTTCTTATGCCGAACACTAAAATAAATTATTTTAGTGCTTACATAAATTTTTGGATGTCCGGATGTATTCAGAACGTAAGTTATGCGAGAAAATGCAAACTTGTGCACTTTTTGACACTTTTAGTCCCTGAATGACCCAAAAGTTTATTTTAGCACACCGAACCCCTTAAAGCCTATTTCTAAGATATGTAAAGGATATTTATGGTGTGTTTAACTTATGGCCATGTTCCGGAATGTCTGTTACAGTTCAAATTGGCATACTTTCGCAGTTTGTCAACTTTAGTCCCTGTAAGCGATTTAACTTGATTTTGCCATACCAAAGCCTTCAAAACTTATTTCTAAGTTATGTAAAGGTTATTTAAGGTATGTTAAGTCTATGTCACTATTCCGGAGTGTTTGTTGCATTAAACTGGTTATATTTACGCATCAGTGCGCGTATAACCTTCCAGAAAGCGATTTAGAGTTTGAAATTGAACGAGAATTGATATGTGCAAATGATACACATATTTTTACAAATCCCAAGTATGAAATATAATATTTCATTGGTTTGGTATTTGTTTGATGGCCGTGGAGGCACAGGTGTTACAGTCTCCCCTACTTTAGGAAATTTCGTCCCGAAATTTATTTAGAGGAAACTTGTGAGAGTTTAAAACATGAAGTTGAAAAGATCGAACAACATTGATTAGGGTTCTGAACTTCTAGTAATCTTTAATAACATCACGATTGCAATGTAAGAGGGATACTTATATACAAGTATATGAAGCGTCATTGGTGCGTCCACCGTACCTCCATTACATCGTTCTCATTTTGTTATTGTTGTCACTATCGGTTCTTACACATAATAAACCTTACTGGGTTTCTGTGCACTAAATTTCATAATTATGTACGCGTCCATAATCAGACAATTCCTTGCACAGTTCACACAGTCTATTTTATAATGTGTAGGGGAAAACCAAATGAAAAATCCTGTGATGAGTGTGACTAGACCACCATAGAGTCCTTTAAATTAAATCAATAAATGATCTAAATAGACTATCAAGGAGTCTGTTCAGCTACATCACTAGATGTCGTTCTTTAACCAAATTGTGAATCAATCTTTTTGACTAGACCACTAAAGGGTCTCTCATCAAATCATGGAATGGTACTATATAACCCAAGGGTCTTAACTACTACGTAGAAGCCCATAAGGATTTAAGGTAGTACCTTTTGAATATCCTACTATGAATCCCTCATATAAAGATATGAAAGATTCTATGAGGATTTGAAAATCGTATCACACAAAAACACAGAGGAGAACACATAGACACATATCACATAATCACAAAATTGTTCGTTAATTTGTCTTGTAAATTGCGTACATGCATTTAAAGCACACTAGGAATCCATTCCGTGGATTTCATTTGGTACTTTAAACGTTATCAAGAATCCAACTATAAAGATAGAAAGATTCAAAAAGAAAATTCGATTTCGATTATTAGGAACCGAAGTGTTCGAATTAAGGTACATAAGGAATCCAATTAAGGACTCTGATTTGAATGATAATCATCCACAAGGATTTAATTGTGAAGATAAAAAGATCCCATATGAATTTTAGAAGTTGAAGATGTTTTGAAACCTTGCACTGGATGTGCTTAGGTCAAAACATGATGTAAAATGCTTATGAAGTTGAGATGCTTGATATGTTAAGGCGACATATGAAGCAGAATTTTGAAGGTTAAGTCAATGTATGAGGAAAATATTTTTGAAAACTATGCATGGGGTTCTTTTAAGAAAAATGTGTTTAACGTTTTTGAAACCTTATATATAATACTTTTTGAAATCATAAAGTAGGTGTATTAGGTAGATATATTTACAAAAATGTTTTAAAATCATGCGAGATGAAAGTTTGAAATTATGTATAAGGTTTTTGAAAGACATGAATGATGCTTTTCGAAATCATGCACTTGATAAGAAAATGTATTGTGTTAATATTGTCTTCAGACTATATGAAATATTTTGAAATTAGAAAGGTTGGTTTTGATAACATGGCCAATGTTTTTGAAATAACATAGACAATGCATCTAGAAAAATTGTTTTCAAACTATATGAAATGTTTTGAGATCATGAAGATTGTTTTGAAATACTGGTACTGTGTATGTTGAAAAATCAAAACATAATGGGTATGAGATTTGAAAATACCCTTAGTTATCTAACCAAGGATTTAAAGGCACAGATGTGCGAAAAGCACGATTACTCATAATGTCACTTAATTTTCTGTACTTTGTTTCTTAGAGTGAAACGAGTACTTAAAATTTTCGAGGGAATCATGAGCGATCATGGCGAAGTTCTGAGAAGCCTTTCGCTTCTTTGACTTCTTAGGGGATCGTTCATCCATGGTCTTTGATTCCTCGATTGGTTTATTGGCTGATGGTGTTGTCGCCTGACTAGGTCCTGCTTGTCTTGGTGACTCTTGAGTGGCTTCATCCTGGAGATGATACATGGCAGTAGCTAATTCAACAGTCTTCAGGACTACTTCGCCTATTCGCTGAGCGAATTTGGCTGCTTGCTCAGATATCTGGGCGTCATTGTGATGAAGAGACATTCTTGAAGAAAAAGAAAGGCATAGGGAGAAACAGGTGAAAGATTATTGGACATTCAAAACAGAATGATAACGCATGAAAATTGCGATCATTTGTTTGTTACCTAAGGCAAACAAATGAGACGGTGACTAATCAAAGTAAATGGGTCAAAAATAATGTATCGCGAAGACATGCTTGCCTATAAGTGAACACTCACCCCAAGAATTCCCAGGTAAGCACAACTGGTCTCGCGTCTGATGAGATGTATACGAAGTGCTTGCCTAGACAGAAAACCCAGAATACAGGCATTCACCCTTCCAGTTTGTACGTGTTCACATTATTTAAAACCCAAAACCTTGACGAAGTTTTGAAAACTCAAAGGGGTTCAAAACCATATAATAGAGAGTTCAAAACCTTACAATAGAGGGTTCAAAACCTAGTAATCAATCATCCTAGAACAGATGATTAGTTTTCAAAGCGGTTTTGAAATTTATGTTCTTGTTGTGGTCGTCGCCTAAGGATAGGTGACGGTATTGTTTTATGACTAAATGCAAGTAAACTCGCGTTAGGGTCCTAAGAAGGTTATAGACTAGGTCAAAGCATTACTAATAACCTAATTCCCTATAACCATTGGCTCTGATACCATCTTTTCTGTCACACCCCGACCATGTAGAACATACATAACGTGGCGGAAACATCGGGGAGTGTTGTAACAGAATTAATGTTTCACAACCATGGATATTAAAGTTTCGTTTTATACATCAAACAAGCGAGTTACATTGTCTTTAAACAAGAAATAAAGAGTACATAACATAAATTAACTAGTTCTTGTCTCGTTTTAAGTCACTAAGGCACAGGTCCGCCTAAGTATGTCTTGATAAGTCCTATGCATCATTTCCTGAAACATATTTGAAAACGAGGTCAGCAAAGAAATGCTGGCGAATACATAGGTTTTGTAGGAGTGTCGAAATCATGGCTAGTTTAGATGTTGCAATACTTTATTAAAAACCTTGTTTTTGAAAAGAGTATAATATTGCAACTTAATTAACCAACTCAAATCAAGCGGGTTATAGTTTGTAAAACCTCGTAGCCATGACTCTTAACCCAAAAACATTTGTTTTAGTAAAGCAAATTGTGAAACATCTCGAAATAAATCGTTTAATAAAACTCGTTAATAAATCTCGTTAAAAACTCGTATAGTTTATATCATATCGAAAACCTTGTTTGTGTGACATCGTTTGAAAATCGTTTACCCAAGTGAACCAAATAACGCCACGGTATGTAATATGATGAAATCACTTATATATAGAAAGTACCAGCGGCGTATCCACCAGGCTTTCATCACATTACACCCGTCCCGTTACTTAACCAAAAACTAATCGTATATCGCTTTGAAGCCAATCGTTTAACCAAATCGTTTTACTCGTAAATTACATCGCGTGAAAACCAATCGTTTACCCAATCGTTTAATTCGTTTTAGGTCGTGAAACTACTTATGTGGTCATCTCGCTAATAACATTCAAACCTTCGTGACTCGCTTACCTCGTCGCTTCTCGTTTTCGCATTAACAAACCCTTACCAAAGGGTAAATTAATAATTACAGATTCAGTCGCTACCCACCACCCCCACACATAACCACGGGTGCAGTAAGATAACGGGATTTGTCAGATCCTATGGTACCATAACCTAATACTGGTCGGCTTGATCATTGCTAATGAATGTCATTTGTTATGTAACCCAACCAACAAGTTCGTTCACATTATCGAAATCGTTATTAGTTTTGTATAAATCGTCTTAATCGTTTTTGAAACCATCGTTATAACATCGAAAATCGTTTTGATACCATCGTTAAAACCTTGAAAACATTTAGCACATATGAGTCACCCCAAAACAATTGAAAGCAGTAAAATAGGGGAATAATGTACTCGCCTGAGAATGCTTAGAGATCTTGAACAACAACCAAGCAAAGCTAGAGGGAGCACGGAATCAATCGGCAGTCTAAAACCATATAAATAAACCGGACCTAAATCGGGAGATCGGATAGGATGAGGCTTGGTAAACCAAATGAGTATTGGAACTCATATGATATGGTTTAACAAGGCCTACATACTACATTGAGACTAACCTAAGTGATTTCGACCCATCGCGACCCATTAAGGTAGCTTATGCTACTTTAACGCGTCGTTCGCGTAGAACGCGTTCGGACCGCCTAACTAGTCCTATGACAAGTGTTATATGCCTAAACATGTTACATAATCAGTTATGTGACAAAAGTTTAGGTTACATATGCTTAATTACCAATTATACATGAAAAGGGTATTCTGGTAATTTACCTAAGGCATATAAACTACCTATCATACAACTACTCAAACGATGTGACCATAGGGTATAACCTCGGAAGGTTATTCCCTACCTACTATGGTCACCTAATGTATTTGGTCGGATCCTAATGATCGACCAAATGGGTCGGGTTTGAGGTATAAGCGATTTATTAGATCGCTTACCCTACGACCTTAGACAACGTGGTAATCAGTAGGCATAGTCCCAAGGGACTATAACCAACGTGATTACACTCACGTTGCGAAGTTCAAACGAACTTCGCATTGACCATAACTGGTCAACGCAGAAAGTCAAACAAAGTTTGGCTTTCAGACTCGAAAGACTCGAAAAGCAATAAAAGAACGAAAGAATACTTACGAAGGGTCCCCGAATGCTAATCTAGATCACAATAACTCAGGTATGAAACAATGGTTCCAACTTAGAGTCATTTAGATCAGATTCTAGTGATTTTTGAAGTTGGGGTGATGGGGTATTTATAGTATTCGGAGAACCGTTAAGATCGTTTGTCGAATATCGTGCCTTAATCGCATCCGTACAAGTGTCGGAACCTTATGGTGGCTAAAAATGGTTCTTATCAACTGACTAAGCATGTGTGATTGTGTGGTGGAGGATTAAATAGCTGCAAACTGCTGTTAAAAACACTGAACCTGGTCTGGGGAACCCATACGCATCGTAGGGCAAAAACTCATACGCATCGTAGGGCACAAGTTTGGCAGATTTACACTTTTGGTCCCTGTTATGCAATAAGGTCATTTTCGACACGTTTAAGGCCCGTTAACCCCATTTCAAAGCTCTAAAATGAAGTTAAAGTATAGGGAACTTAAAATGTGCTCAAAAATATCTCGGATGTCGGTTCGTTTAGCCGTACGGTTGCGATGTTCGGTTAATTACGACGGAATGCGTATAAGCGCGAAAAACGATCCAAATGACGCGACGAATGGATTTTTCTTATGCCGAACACTAAAATAAATTATTTTAGTGCTTACATAAATTTTTGGATGTCCGGATGTATTCAGAACGTAAGTTATGCGAGAAAATGCAAACTTGTGCACTTTTTGACACTTTTAGTCCCTGAATGACCCAAAAGTTTATTTTAGCACACCGAACCCCTTAAAGCCTATTTCTAAGCTATGTAAAGGATATTTATGGTGTGTTTAACTTATGGTCATGTTCCGGAATGTCTGTTACAGTTCAAATTGGCATACTTTCACAGTTTGTCAACTTTAGTCCCTGTAAGCGATTTAACTTGATTTTGCCATACCAAAGCCTTCAAAACTTATTTCTAAGTTATGTAAAGGTTATTTAAGGTATGTTAAGTCTATGTCACTATTACGGAGTGTTTGTTGCATTAAACTGGTTATATTTACGCATCAGTGCGCGTATAACCTTCCAGAAAGCGATTTAGAGTTTGAAATTGAACGAGAATTGATATGTGCAAATGATACACATATTTTTACAAATCCCAAGTATGAAATATAATATTTCATTGGTTTGGTATTTGTTTGATGGCCGTGGAGGCACAGGTGTTACAATCATCATCTGCTGGAAATCTTCTCTTCAATCTTCTTATTAATGTTTGTGTCATTTCACACTGGTTGGCCATTGGAACCCCAAGGGTTAGAATATCCCTCTGAACGCCCTCATCCATACTAAGTATGACCTTGATAGTCTTGACCTTCACCCTTCTCCTGTCAGAGAACTTTAGGACGAAACGTCTCTCCAATGTATCAAACCTCCATGCAATAATAACCTGAGACATTTTGATTTAAGTTGTATGGTGTTTTAGACAACTTGTGGCGTGTTAAGTTTGTTTACTTGTTCTACTTATATAATGACCTTTTTGGAGAGAAGTAGATTAGGTCTATATGTTTTTGCGCTAAAAAACAATAGTAATTATCTTTTTTCATGTGTATTTTTTATCTTTGTCGTGTGATGTAGGATGCAGATCTATAATGTGACAAGTAATTATGGCATTTTGAAAATATAAAAAAACAATTAATTAACTTTTGTAAGGAAAAATAAAATAAGTGAGGATAAACTCAATAAGATTTTGCTCAATGAGATGAACAATATTTTCACTTACGAATTTTATCCAACACATTGAGTGAAACTTTATTGAGAACAAAACTGAATCTCGAAGAACAATTGCCATGATTGGTTTTTGAACTTTCTGGAGTTTTATTATATGGCGTTTGTTTTTGGTGTGATCAATGAAAGGTCCTGAGAAATTGTTTATATAAAATGTTTTTGGGGCGTAGTTGAGTAATTTAATAAAATAAATTTTAGTAATAAAGTTTCCGTCGTTTCAGTTACTCTTTGTAGTTACTGTTTGATCAGCTTTATCTGTTAAGGCTGTAACGTGTCCTATCATTAAGTTTGGCATTTTGTATGAATGACGTTTTAAATAAAGATGGCAAAATACAACTAATTAACTTTTCTAAGACACCCTTTGTTCTATTCTCTTGCACCATGTTTTATACAATTCAGTAATTTTTGGAGTTGTTTAACAATACATGATTAAAGGAAATTATTATAGTTTTGGTGTTTGGCGTTTGTGGCATTTTGGCGTTTTATAAATAAGTAGAGAAATAATGTATTTTATTAGCGGAAAATTAGATAACAAACCACAGAAAATGACACCAAAATAATTAGAAAAGAAAAAAATAATAAAAATATTAATCCAATTTCTCATCCAAATCTTCATTGTCATCAATCTCTTCTTCTTGAAGTTTTTGTCCCCGGAACATTTGAAATCCTTAGATAGATGCCGATTTCCTACACAGCTGAAACACCTGGCTCCAGACGAAGCTGACCATTCAGTAAAATATGGTAATGGTGTTTTATTTTTTGGTGTGATCTATTGTTGTTGATTGTTAAAGTGGTTGTGTGGATTATTGGAGACATAGCTCGATGTCGTATGTATGGATGCTTTTTTTCTAGGTGTGATTGTGAGTGGGTTTTTCGCTTGGTTGATCTTTGGTCGTCATCTTCATATTCATCCCATACTTCATGATTAATAATGGAGTCCAAAATAGCATTTACACTGTCATCGGTCTCTTCTTCTCATCCAAACCTTCTTCAAGAACAAAGCACACAAAATGACATATCACTATCACCAGTCTCTTTTTCTTGAAGATTTATCCATCTCATTTAGCAAAATCTTATTAAGTGAACCCCTCACTTAAGAATCCATCCAGTGAAACTTTATAAGAACAAAACTTAATCTCCAAGAAACGATGTTTGCCATCTATGTTTTTTTTTTAACTTTTCTGGCGTTTTAAAGTGAATGGTATTTAGTAAAACATGGCGTTTGTTTTTTATGTGATCAATGGAAGGTCCTGAGACATTGTTTATATAAATTGTTTTTGGCGCGTAGTTTAGGCGGGAATTTATTATAATAAATGTTAGTAATAAAGTATACGTCGTTTCAGTTAGTGTTTGTAGTTATTATTTGTTCATCTTTATCTGTTAAGGTTGTAAGACGTTCCATCTTTAAGTTTGGCGTTTTGTATTTAATGGCGTTTTAGATAAAGATGATAAAATACAACTAATTAACTTTTGGTGTCTGGTGTTTGTGGCATTTTGGCATTTTATAACTAATTAGAGAAATAAAGTATTTTATTATTGGACAAGTACATAACAAAGCACATAAAATATTACACAAAAAAAAAGAAAAAAATTAAAACTCCTTGTCAGAAGGGATTTCATCTAAGAAGTATCAATCGCTCCCGTCGTCTTCTTCTTCGGATTCTTCTTCCAGTTTCTCATCCAAGTCATTACTTTC
Organism: Helianthus tuberosus; assembly: GCA_030545235.1. Taxonomy (NCBI): domain Eukaryota; kingdom Viridiplantae; phylum Streptophyta; class Magnoliopsida; order Asterales; family Asteraceae; genus Helianthus; species Helianthus tuberosus. The sequence goes on from CM060352.1 coordinate 126,010,603, forward strand.
ACTTTCATTGGCCTCTTGTTCTTTAAGATTTTGAACCCTCCATGTGAACATGTCATGCAACAACGGCAATTTTACTGTCATGTCTGTGTTGAAACATGTTGCGCTGTATAACTCCTCTAGCAACCCAAGACTCTGCTTGGTCATGATGTTTTCAAGAATGTAGTCTTCTTGCTCCCCGTTGTCACATACAACAGTCAACATGTTAGTGTCTTCATCAAAACACCATGATCGGATGACTAGGTCCGTATTTGCATTTGCATTGTTCGATCCAAATTTCTGGTTAATCTTCTTATAACTGTTTGTGTTTTCTCACAGAGGTTATCAAGAGGGATGACAAGTGCTTGGATCCCCTTCTGTACTTCTTCTTCCACGTTCATTATGGCTTTGATTGTTTTAACAAACACTCTTCTTCTGTTGTCAAAACGGATTACGAATCTTCTGATTCTAAGTTTGAATCTCCATGAAACGATGTTTACCTTTTTTCTTCTATCGGATTTTTTTTTTGAAATTTGGTTTTTTGGTTAAAGATGGCGTTTTTAGTATGATCAATGGAAGGGATGGTAATGTCATTTATATAATGATGTTTTTGACGCGTAGTTTAGGAGAGATTTTTTTATAATAAATGTTAATAATAAACTTTCCGTTACTATTTGTTTACCTTTATCTGTTAAATTTGCAACGCGTTCCATAATTAAGTTTTGGCGTTTTGTATTAATGGAGTTTTAGATCAATATGGCGTTTCCTCTGGAAGTGACTGACGTGTATGGCTTGTAGGTTAAGGCGAGAATTTTGAATGGCATTTTACTCATTAGTTTGGCGTGAGTAGTAAAAAGACTCTTTTACCCTTAATGAAGCACGTCCAAGTAATAAAATTGATGTTATTTACGAAAACATCACCGCGCCATTCTAATCCATAGATTGTTTTGATCCAATGGATGAGAGGCGTTCTCACCGTTTTCACACTTTTAGCCGTTATATATATATATATATATATATATATATATATATATATATATATATATATATAGGGTCGGGATTTAGAGAAAACGGTGGAAAGTGTGGGAACGGTGAGAACGCTTATGGATCGTCCGATAAAATCAATCCATGGACTAGATTGCGCGGTGGCGTTTTCGTAAATAACATCAATATTATTATGTGGGACGCGCTTCATTAAGGGTAAAATGGTCTTTTACCCCTCATATTTAAAACGCCATACAAAAAAATAAAACGCCATTAAAAACAAAACGCCAAAAATTAGTAATAAAACACGTTGAATATTACAGGAAGATGAACCAACACAAATAACTGAATTTCAGTTATTAACATTTATTAGACGAAATTTCCTCCAAAATTGCGCGCCAAAAACATCATTATATAAACAAACGTAAAACATAGCTTCCATAATCACTTCAATCTATCCATTTTCTGCAAAAAAATCGTTAACCAAAAACGTCAACTTAAACAAAACGCCAAAAATGCCAACAATCGTTTCGTGGAGATACACTCTGGGAATCAGGAGATACGTCCTCCATTTTGACAACAGAAGGAGGGTGTATGTTAAGATGATCAGGGCAATTCTGAAGATGGAAGAAGAGATACGTAGGCAAATTTTATCCATTGGCATCGCTCTAGACAACGAATGCCATGAAACGCATATGCTAATGAAAGCATTAACCAGCAAATTTGGACCAATCAAAGAAGATGTGAAGCCAGACCCTGTCATGACATCATGGCGTTTTGATGATGAAACAGACATGGTGACGGTTACATACGACAACGGAGTGCAGGAAGTCTACTGGCTAGAGAACATCATGACAAAGCAGCGACTGAGTTTCATGGAAGAATTGCATAACGGCACTTGTACCAACAAAGAAATAGACTCAAAATTGGAGTTAATGCAAGACTTGTTCAGGTGGAGGCTTCAGAATCTTCAGGAACAAAAAGATGATGAAGGTGAATGTGATGACATGGATGAAGATCAAGATAAAGACTTCGAGGAGGAAGATGACACAAGTGATGGGTAGTATTCAGATAAAATACCTTCTGACGAAGGATTTTAATTTTTTTCCTCTTTTTTTTTTCTTCTATGTAATCTTTTTTTTAAGATAATTAAGTGATGAGTAAACTGCCATTTTGGTCCCTGTAGTTTGGTCACTTTTGCCACTTTAGTCCAAAACTCAAACTTTTTGCATCTGGGTCCCTGTGGTTTCAGTTTTATTGCCATTTTGGTCCAAAAATGAAATCAGGTCATATTTGTCTTATAAAATCCTGCTATTTTGTCCATTTCCGCAGGGGCAAAATGATCATTTCTTTTTTATAAATAAATACCATATTTTATTAGACAAATATAACCTGATTTGCCCATGAGTAAAATGACAAAATTGCAGGATTTTATAAGACAAATATGACCTGATTTCATTTTTGGACCAAAACGGCAATAAAACTGAAACCACAGGGATCCAGATGCAAAAGGTTTGAGTTTTGGACTAAAGTGGCAAAAGTGACCAAACCACAGGGACCAAAATGGCAGTTTACTCTTAAATGATATATTTCTATCTTTACTAGCAAAACGCCAAAATAATACTAAAAATGGTTAACCCTAACAAAACGCCAAAAATAAGAAAAATATTTTTCCTGCTTAATATTTTATTTACTCTGTTATTGAATTTTGTCATGTTGGTCTGCATAAGGGCATTTAAAAAAAACGCCAAACTTAGACGATGGGACGTCTATAACCTATAAAACTGATAAAAGCTGATAAACACAGTAAATACAAAAACAGTAACTGAAAAGATAGTTACTTTAATACTAGCATTTATTACAATAAAAAAAGTCCCGCCTAAATTAGGCTCCAAAAAACTCCTATAAGAGAAGGGTCTATACACAATGAAATAAATCACACCCATAAAAAACACAAAAAACGCAATATCCTCTAAAAACCACTCCCTTTAAAACGCCACAGATGGCAAAGCTTTCACTAAAATGGATCATTTTTCTGAGGGGGGTTAACTAAAGAATATTTTGCTGAATGAGATGGACAAATATTCAAGAAAAAGAGACTGATGACAGTGATATGCCATCATATGAGCTTTGCTCTTGATGATTATAGGCATGGAAGAAAGGTTTCAACACAACTGTAAAATTTTGGACTCTATTATTACAAATAGCATCAAGCAAGAGTTGATCTTTAATGACATCCCACCAAACAAGAATATCACACCAAAACACAGGATGCCATTAAGCAGCTTCTTCTGAAAAAACACAGGGTCTATGAAGGAAAGTTGGCATCTAGCTAAATTATTCAAAAAAGGTTCAAAACGCCAAAAACAAATTCAAGAAGGAAGAGGCAGATGACATTGAAGATTGAAAAGAAAAATTAGATTACCATTTTTAATTATTTTTGTTTTCATTTTATATTGTATTGATATCAATTTATATGTTGTTTTGTTATCTAATTCTCTATAATATAAAATACTTTATTATATAAAACGCAAAAAACTACAAACACCAAAACGCTAGTAAAATGAAAACTGGGAGAACAGCTGCTGACAAAGCACCTTTTAAAAGGGTATTAAAACGCCAAAAAATTCAATAAATGCCAAAAAGAAAAATTCGACTTATTTTAATCTTATGGAAATATTAATTACTCATAGTGAATTATTATACAAAACGCCACAAACGGCAAAAAATTAACCAGAAACGATATAACGCCAAAAAATTATATATGTGACACAAAAACATTTAATTAAACGCCAAAAAGTTTAATAAATACAATTAACGCCAAAAAAACTTAGACGTCAGAAAATATTATACCGCGTTGTGAAAATAAAAGAAAAATGAAAAGAAAAAAACGCCCCTCTGCCCTTCTCTATGACGCGTGACACATGTTAGGTCAGGATGCGTTCTCACCGTTCTCACACTTTTGAGCGTTTTCTCCAGAACCCGTTTCTATACATATATATAAGATTAGGTTCAAGAGTGAACACCAGTGTAGTTTGCGAACGGAGCGAACTAATCATGGCCATACATGTGTGTAGATCAATGGCTAGGATTTGATGATGAAATACACTAGTGTATTTTACGATTTGATGATGAAATCCTAGCCATCCACGTGTGTAAATCAATGGCCAAGATATGTTCACTCAGTTCGCAAATACACTATTGTTCACTCTAGAACTCCACCCTATATATATATATATATATGAATTAACGAACATAAGTTATTAAAGAAATATCTAATAAGGAAATATAATTTAAAAAAATAGTAAAAACAAATGACAAATGAAAAAAAAAAGAATATAGTTATAAAAATAACATAAAAATAAATATAAGTTAAAACTTAAAAGTGAATATTATAATAAAATATTATAACACTAAATAATAAAATATTAAAAACTATATATTATAGAAAAAATTGAATTACTATTCATGATCTTTAATCAACAATCAACTATATATATAGAGGCTGGTTATTGTATAAATTGCCTTAATATACGTTATACACGAGATGTAGTATCAACTTACGATTTTTAATTTGAACATGCGATTTTCTTTTCAGCAACATGCGATTTTTTTAACATACAAAATTATTTTTTTAACATGCGATCTTTGTTTTTTTTCAACATACGATATTTCCTTTCTAGGGTTATAACTTGCGAACTTGCTATAGCGTATGCTTCGTACGTTAAGGCATTTTGTACGATACATTTTTTCTATATATATATATATGTGTGTGTGTGTGTGTGTGTGTATGTTACATTCTTCCGCATTACGCGGTGGAAATTCAACCAGTGCTGGTTCATTAAGTTCATGCACTCACTATAGCAACTGAAAGAGAAAAAAAATGTTGTAATATGTCTAAAAGGATATCGACATGTGCTTTATATCGATTGAAAAGGATAAAAGTAAATACAGGGTATCAGTGCCGATGTAGTATGGTTAGAATTGGGTCTGTTGTTTAGGATGCGCGACACTCGTATAGCCCACGATAAAAAAAACACAAAAACAAAACTCTATCTACATAATTTATACCGGAACACTGACAAAATAAATTAAACACAAGAGCGTATTTATTTTTTTTCTTTTTTTTAAGTTAACAAACGCAAGTAATCCTAGAAAAATTAATTAAGAAATTAAGAAAAATTAAGACATACCTTATTTACTACACCTACAAAGACCATGGCAGGGAATAGTGTTTCCCTGTCATTGGTCGAAATGGGCGGCTACCACTCCATCATTGGACCAAACAGTTTATTATTTTTTAACAACTTTAAAATTACGTTTTTGCCCCGGAATAGTGTTTCCCTATCATTGGTTCAAATCAGTTTATTATTTTATAACCACTTTAAAATTACGTTTTTGCACCCAGTTAAAATACATGTTTTTGCCACAACTTCAAAATACATTTACCCTTTTGCCCCGAGTTAAAAAATACGATTTTGCCCTCTGTAAAAAAATATGCTTTTACCCTCAGCCAAAATTACGTTTTCACCCAAAATAAAAATAATGTTTTTTCTCCCCGGCTCAAAATTACGATTTTACACCAGTTTATTATTTTATACCCAATTTAAAATTACGTTTTTTCCCTTAGTTTAAAATTACGTCTTTGCCCACAGTTCAAAATAAAATTATGCTTTTGCCCCCAGCTCAAAACTACGAATTTCCCCTTGGTTCAAAAATACGATATCACCCTCAATTCAAAATTACTTTTTTGCCCCCAGAGCAAAATAAAAAATATGGTTTTCCCCAAACTAAAAATTACGATTTTACCATCGGGAAAAAAATTTGATTTTCCCCCATGTAAAAATAAAAACATGACTTTGCCCCCAGCTAAAAATCGTGTCAAGGAGCTGCCTAACACTCGCTCATTCGTCCTTACAAATTACTGTTTTGCCTTGAGCTCAAAATTACGATGTTTTCATCGTTTTGCTTTTCCTTTCTAGCAAAACTGTTAGTGCACTATGTCTGTGGACTTCGTCTTGTATCGAGTCATGTATAGGATAAGATAAACCAGTGCTCGGGTTGCTAGAAACTAAGTTTTATGTGTTTGTGGCTAATTCCGCTTGAAACAGCCAATGGCCATTTCAAACGAAATTAACTTTGTTAATTTCGCTTGAAATGACACTTGGTCATTTCAAACGGAATCAGCAACACTATATATAGGGGTTCATGGTTTGTCATTTAAAACGAAATTAACTTTCGGATCTGAGTAGCGAAGCTCTGCCGAATCGTCTCCAGGTTGTAAATCAGTGTTAAATCAATAATGGAGACATTATAATTGAATCGAGCGTCCATCTCATTGATTCCGCCTTTGATTCGGATCCAAAACTCTTCTGAACGACTCATTCAGGTCGCACAACGATCCTACAAGTGGTATCAGAGCTCAGGAAGAAGAGTTTAGCTTGATTTCATCAGTTTTCTGACTTCTACACCTTCTTTTTCAAAATTCACAAGATTTTACAGACAAAATGGATTGAATTTCACACATTACATGCGAAACAGTGTTTTAACAAAGCCTTGAAAGAATCAGACCTAAATTCAGATTAAAAGTGACAAAAATGGGCCAAAAAGCTAATTCCGTTTGAACGTGCATTTTAATTTTGCTTGAAAAGTTGAGGCAATCTCACACGAAATTACTGATTTCGTTTGAATTTTAGTTGATTCCGCTTGAAAGGGTAATTCCGTTTGAAAGGTTCACACGAAATCAGCTATTTCGCTTCAAAGAGTAATTCCGTTTGAAGATTTCGCTTGAAACATTTGATTCCGTTTGAGAAGTTGATTCCGTTTGAGAAGTGATTTCATTTGAAAACAGATTTCGTTTGAAAGTGGGATTCTGTTTGAAAGTGGTTAACTCGTGTGAAGAGGGTATTCCGCACCAAAGTGATTCTGTTTGAAAATCACTATTCCGTTTGAAAGTGAACATTTCACGTCAAGATCATTTCACGTCAACCGAGTGTCCGTTTATTTCTAGTTGTTTGATATTGTTTAAACTGATTGTGTTTGTTTGATTGTTTTGTCTCCAGGTAATTCAAGAATTTCACATCATGGCTGAAGAGTTCTACAATACGTTCTACAACGCGTTTACATCTGAGTCTTCCGAAATCTCAACTGTCACACCAAAAACCATTACAAAAGCCATCAATGAAAACATTAAACATGATAACTTTTACGACACACATTCAAAACCACCAACGCTTGAAAGCATTGAAGATTACACTTGGTGGAAAGATCGATTCATCAACTGGGCAAAAGCTTATGCTCATGAAAGTTGGTTTTGTTTGGAATTTGGTTATAAAAGGCCGACCAATGATAAAGGAGAAGAAACCCCGCTCAAAAATTTATCAGCAGATGACAAAAGAGAATTCTCAGCTGAACAGAGAATGATTGCTTTAATTCAATCTTCAATCAGAAATGACATGTTTGCTTTATTGCAACATGATGGGTCATCAAAATCTATCTGGGAAGCTTTACGCGTAAAAGCTGAGGGGGGTAAACAAATCAAGAAAAATAAAATTGCATTATTAAAGAAAGAATTTGATTTGTTTGATATTTTAAAAGATGAATCAGTTAGACAAATGATAGAGAGATTTGGTCATTTAAAAATTGAACTTGATCGTTTTGGTATTGTTAAAACTCGAGAAGAAATAATTGATAAGATCATAGAAGCGTTACCACGAGCTGATCAGTGGCAAACGTTTGTATTCATATTGAAAAATGATGCTTTATATGATACAATTTCTCTTGATGTCTTGATAGAAAAGATAGAAAGTCATGAGCTTGAATTGCAGAAACAAAACAAGATGAGCAGCTCTTCACATCAACAGAATGTCAGTCTCTACTACAAAGGTAATTTACCTTCGGTGAAAGTTGGAGAATCACCAAAGACAACATTCAGTGGTGAGAGGACAAAAGAGTCACAGAAAAGCTCAACAAGTTACAATCCGGGATATCATTCGTCTTCATCAAAAGCAAGTGTTGAAGAATCTGAAGAAGTTCTCTGTAACATTGCTCTCAAATTAAAGAATTCCCCGACTATGAGCATTAATGCAGCCAAGCAACAAATGAGTTTTCTTGCATCTGTTCTGGAATCGTATGAAGGTCTAGTTGTAGGCAAAATTGGTAACTCAGAGTTAACCAAAGAAGACTATGACCAGATTGATCTGGAAGAGATGGAACTTATCGATATTCGCTGGTGTTTGGCAAGTTGCATCCGCAGAGCTCAGAGATATATGGAGATTACTGGGAAACAATCATTAGGCGGTGCATCAACAAAACTTGGATTTGACAAGTCCAAAGTGACCTGCTTCAAATGTAAGCAAAAAGGTCATTTCAAGAGAGAATGCAACAATTATGCGGTTGGTGGAAATGAACATCCGTTCAATGATGACTATTACCGAAAGGTAATCTACCACCGAAGCAAAGAAGAGCCGAAAATGATTGAAGATAAACCTAGAGATAAGTCAGGAGCTTGTGCTGTAATCCATGATGATGAAGGATATGATTGGAGTCAAATTCTTCCGGAAGAAGATCGTTCGGATAATCGAAGTACAGCTCATGGCAGAAACCCATTAAACAACAAACATTATGTTTTTGTTGCAGAAATCAAAGAGGAAAACCAAGAAGAAAAAGTTATAGCTGAAATCAAAGAGAAAACCAGAGAAGAGATTCTGAATGAGAAAACATACAGAGAAAAAAGCATGGCTTGGAACAGAATGAATGAAATGCAAGAAGAATATGAAGATGCTGTCAGCTACAAAAGATGGGATAAGAAGCAAGAGTGTTACGTCAACAGATATGGTGAACCTGTTGTTCCCAAGAAGGACATAATTTATGATGATGTTCTTCTAGTAATTCCTCGAGCCGGAGAATATTATTCAAATGCTGTGAAAGATAAATCATATGAGAAAAAGCTTGGAAAAATCATAAGAGATGTTATGACTTCAAGGTTGAGGAAGAGGGATGAAGAAAAAATGAAGAAGAATGTTGAGTGTATGGTTGAAGAATTGAAAAAAGGTAGCTGAGGAAGTGAAAATCGAAGCTGTAAAAGTTGAAAATGTGAAGATTGCTGAGGAAGAGAAGGTAATAGAAGAAGTTGTTGAAAAAGAAGTTGTTATCGAAGAACAGCAAGTTAAAGAAACTAAGAAGAAAGTTGAAAGTTTGATTGAAGTGAAGAATGAGAATTTGGAAGCTGGTGATGTTGGTGATGAAGTTGGTGTTGAACTGAAACAGAAAGATGCTGATCAGACAGATGCAGCAAAAAACATCGAGATGGCAATCACTGAGGTAATTTCTGATTCTGAAATCTTAAAAACCGTTGAACAGTGCAAGAAATGCATGGAACCATGCAGTGCTTGAACTGAAAAAGATGAAAGGTTTAGAACAAGAGATATTGAATTTACCAAAATAGAAGAAGTTTTCAAAAATAAATACAAAGAAATGTTAGAAAACGAAAAATTTTTGAAAGATAATGATGAAAAACTTTCAGAAAAATGTAAAAAGTTAGAAAATGAATTTTTGAAAGAAAATGTTTTGAAAAAGACAGAAGAATGTGATAAAAAAGAAAATGTTTGTCAAGAAATGAAAAAGGAATATGATTCAATAAAATTGGCATATCACATTACAAAAGAGTCATATGAAAAAGTGAAAAGTGAAATGACGTTGTTCAATCAAGATTGAATTACTGTTCTGAAACAACTAATTAGCTTAAGCGACAGTATAAAATAAAGCAACATGTTGTAAATTCCTACATTGAGGATGTTGCTAAGCTAAAGCGTCAGATTACTGATTTAGAACAGGATAACAACAAGTTAAAAAGTTATCACGTGTCGTCACATGTGCTTGAAAGAATTTTCAACATAAAACCGGGTGATGGTGAGTCTGAGCAAAACAAGAAAAGTATTGGCTCAGAGTTTCATCAAGTTCTTCCACCGGAAAAGTTTGCATTTTATGATGATGAAAAGGTCGAAAAAGCTTTCAACATGGTAGATCGATTGCCAGATAACATTGACGTAACCTATTCCAAATCTGATGATACTAGTGATTCAGAGGTGGTAGGTAAGGTCGTTGAAAGTGTGTTGAAAGAAGAGTCAGTTGAAACAGGTAAATCTGAATCACGGGATGAAAATGAAGGTAATTTTCATGATGGATATCTGAAAAACTCAAAATCTAAGAAAAATTTGGATGATGATTCAAAAGGATTGGTTTATACCATGATTGGATCGGACAAATTATTTTTAGATGTTGTATTCCCGATTCAGAATGTGATTTCAGATAAAATTGATAAAGTTTTCAAAATGGTTGAGATTGAAAAATCTGAAATTTCAAAGTTTGTTGGAAAGAGTCACAAAACTTTTTATAACAAACCTGGTTTCAAAAAGAAAAACATGAAGGCTGGTTTGGGTTATAAGAAGAAACAAAATCGAAATAAAAATGAAACGCCAAATTATCAGGCAAAGATGAATTTTGTTCATGGAACAAGTTCCGAGGAAGAGAAAGAACTAAAATTTAGACGACAGTCTAATGAAGAGTTCTATGCTCAAAAGAAAAAGCAACAACCACAGGTCAAAGATGTTTTAAAAAGAACATGTTTTAAATGTGATCAAATTGGACATCTCGCACGCAAGTGTCCAAATCTGAAACCTGTTGATGTTGACAAAAAGAAGTCTGAAAATGTTGAGAAACAGAAATCTGAGGATGTGAAACACAGGTCAACCAAATTTGATTCAAAACAAACTTGGAGGTACAACACAAACAAGTTTGTTTCGAACCAAACTTGGAAATCAAACCCGAATAGGTTTGAGTCTAGACAAACATGGAATTATCACACACTCAGATTAAGAACAACACAAAGTTGTAAAAAAAATGTTGACACAACGAAACCAAACGAGTTTTGGAAACCAAACGAGTTTTGGAAACCAAAAGTTGTTGTTCAAAATCAAAATGTTCAAAAAGAGTAAAATTTTTACAAAAGAGGTACTCCTAAAGGTCAAACTTGGACTGCTAAGAAACAAATTGTTTTAATAAATGATGAAAAAGTAGATGTTCAAGATGAAAAAGTCTTTGTTCAGAATGACAAAGATTTTCCAAAGTTGAATGATGCATATTGTGTTGAAATGCCTAAGGTTTAACAGACCTGGGCTAAATTGTTCAAGTGATTAAATAGTTTGAATGTGCAGGTGCTCAAGAAAACTGAAGATTGTGAAAATGGTATTCGGAGCAGCCTGGCACAACGGGAAGAGGAGGCTGTTGAACCCTGGTTCGGTTGAACAAGGAGTTTGTTTGTTTTCTGTACATAAATAAACCATATTTCAAAAACCCTAAAAATTTAAAAACCAAAAATATGTTTTTATTTTGTAAAAAATTTGAAAAATAAAAAATATATTTGTTTTTAAATTTGTCAAAAATTCAAAAATTTCAAAAATTGTTACTTGAATATGCCGAAACCCTCACGGCGGAACAAACATGATTAATTTCACAAGATTGAAAAACGGTTTTCAAACTGTAAAATATCAATGTGTTGTAAATCATGGGGGTACGTTATATTTTCTGCAATACAGAGCACTTTAAGTAGAAAATGGATGACGAGACAAAGCTATCAGTGTAGGTTTGTCAAATTTTTCTTTAAAATGATTTTGCATTTTAGGGGGAGTATTATTGTTACAAAAAACAAAAACATTAGAAATTTTGAAAAAGTCAAAAACATGATAAAATTCAAAAATTGAGTTTTTGTGTAAAAAGAGGAAAGTACATCAGTAGACAGTTACAGTATGCTAAAGAAATGTAATGATTTTATAGCGTTAAACAGTCTCACCGATGATATGCCGATACATATTTATACATTTAGTAATATTCGGGATATAAACATAAATTCAAACTTGCTTATTTCGTGGGGAATACTACTTGGATATATAGGTAACCCCTGAAGTCTTGTTTGAAGGACCCCTCTTTCTGAGATACTAGGTCTTTATGCTTAGTGATATCTGGGGTATTTTCCCGGGACTTATGATTTTGTGGAAGCAATGGCCTAGTCCCCGTATAATACTTTCTGCATGCTTGAAATATAGCAAACGCCCTCAACATAAAAAATGATGAAATATTGCAAAATGCTAATCATGTGTTGTTGAAGAATAGATCCTCTAAAGGGGACACACCAAAAGTCGAAGCCGTCATCTCTTTGCTGAACGGAAGTTCTGACCTGAGCTCTCACGGACCTCGCATTAACCCCTTTACAGATATCATCTAGGTATACTCACCTGTAAGACTGAATATTGGGATCTGGATACGGGAGTATATTCAAGAGGTGGGACACGTGAATAAGTTTAAGTTTTTAAAACACCTAATTCTTATCCCGAATCAATTGAAATTTGTGTGAAAATTTAAGTGGATCAGTATATCGACAATCTAAGTGAATTGTTTAATTCTTAATGTGTAACTAAGCTCAACGGTACTTGTGACTTGTCAAAAACTGATATGATCCTCTGACGCAAACTCAAACAAAAATATTGTCTGTAAATATGTTTGTAAATATTTCGTTATTGCTTTATATTTCAGAAAATTACAAAAAGATTTTGATTCTACTTTATTTTAGACAACCGATGTCTGAGATGCTAAGTTTCAAAATTTAAGTATGCTGATTGTGTTTCTGAAAATAAAACGAGTTCATTAAATTGAAACTTGAAGTTTTTAAACAAAAAATCAAAAACAGTTTGTGATATCTCCAAGGTCATTAGTTTGGACTTGGAAGATTAACTGTGAGGGATTTGGATGCTTTTATTGTTAAAATCTGTTGAATAAAGCCAGGTTACGATTCCTGGAAAAACGAAATTGCTTTCATTGTAAAATACTTTAGTATATGATTGAGAGAGCCGGTTCATTTAATCCTGGAAGTTCAAAATGTCTGTACTTATAAATGTTTGAGTGATTGCAGATATTGTACCAGACTACGATCCCAACAGCTGAGTCTAAGGGGGAGTCTGAAGACGAGCTCAATGTAAGGGGGAGCTTGTAACCAGAAAGCAAGGTGTCGATCCCTAAAGCACGAAAGCTTGACGAAAGGGGGAGCCTAAAGAATCTGTTAATGTTAGAGCCAGAGTTAAATTCTGGTACAACAATTCAAAGTAGAAAGATTGATGGATGCTTACACTGTTAGACAATTTGGTAAGAGTGTGAAGACTGATCAAGACTGAAGATGTGTCATGATAAAGACTCGACACTGAAGACTTCGTCAACATCCAAGGGGGAGTCTGTTAGTGCACTATGTCTGTGGACTTCGTCTTGTATCGAGTCATGTATAGGATAGGATAAACCAGTGCTCGGGTTGCTAGAAACTAAGTTTTATGTGTTTGTGGCTAATTCCGCTTGAAACAGCCAATGGCCATTTCAAACGAAATTAACTTTGTTAATTTCGCTTGAAATGACACTTGGTCATTTCAAACGGAATCAGCAACACTATATATAGGGGTTCATGGTTTGTCATTTAAAACAAAATTAACTTTCGGATCTGAGTAGCGAAGCTCTGCCGAATCGTCTCTAGGTTGTAAATCAGTGTTAAATCAATAATAGAGACATTATAATTGAATCGAGTGTCCGTCTCATTGATTCCGCCTTTGATTCGGATCCAAAACTCTTCTGAACGACTCATTCAGGTCGCACAACGATCCTACAAAAACTATAGTACTGTTTTTTTAATTGGTTGAGAATTATTCGGCCATCGCCCCGCAACGCGAGCGGGCATCACCTAGTTAAAAATATAAATGGTAAAACTATAACTAAAATATATATATATATATTATAAAATACATTATTATGATTCATATCCCGTGCAATATAAGGGTATAAGGAGTGGTTAATCACTTGATAGTGGTAAACTTAAAAATCAACCAATGAAAGTGTGCCACGTCATTAAGGGAAAAGTGTTTAAACAAAGCTGAAAAGTGTTGGCAATCGTTAGACACTTGTTGAATTGGTAAACTTTTATTTTTTATTTTTTGTAAACTAGTATATTTAAATTTAAGTTAATAAATGTACAATAAATTAACAATGACATTACATTAAATTAAAAAACATTAAAATTACATTAAATTAAAAAATAATAAAATTACATTAACTTGAAAAAAATTAAACTAGTCTTCGTCGGAATCGACCCAAAGGTGGGGTAAATCTTGACTTGCAAGATGATTTATGAGATCATTTTTTAGTCTCCAATGCGTGTATTGATCCATCAACTCGCCCAACATCATATCGTCTAGAGCGGGCTCGACCGGAGGATCCCGAATGTGCACCGGTGCTATCGCGTTTCTGTCGTCTTTCAAAATCATATTGTGTAAAATAATACACGTGTACACAACACTCCTAATTTTTCTAAGGGTTCTTTCTCGCATCGGCCGACTCAATACACCCCATTTCGCCTTCAAAACACCAAAAGCCCGTTCGAAGTCTTTTCTTGTCGCCTCAATACACGGAGATTGTTGTAGCACTATAACAACCCTCCTGAAATTTTTTCGACACCCTAATATATTTTAAAATACCCTTATATGTCCTAAAATACACCCCATATGTGAAAACGGACCCTGAATACCTTTATTTTTGTGAAAATTAAATAAAAACAAATTATATTAGTCCCTGGCGGGCCGCGACAAAGCCTTCAAAGGCTTACGCGGGCCGCGAGCGCCTGGACAAGCGGCCGCACCCTGAGCCGCCATGTGTCATCACGCGTGTTGAACCTATCTCGTGACTAGGCCAAGCTACGCCGTAGACCTCCTAGGTGGCGGGCCGCGAAGGCCCCTGCCTTCCTTCGCCGCGGGGCGCGACGGAATCGCTGATCAGCCCTATAAATTGCTTTGCTCGGCCTTCAGTCCAATTCACTCAGTCTTTCCATTTCTCTCTCAATTTCTACGTAGTGTACGCTATACTCGGGCATTATACCCCCTAATTAACAAAGTTCTGCCCCGATGTAAGTATCATAACCCCTGGATACATATTAGATACGCTGCCCGATTGATCTAGGGTTCCATAACGGCTGTCGTGGTTCTGCCCGACGTAGTCGTTGGAATGTCGTCTCGGGGAGGGTATTACTAATGTTAAAATGGGTTATTATACTAACACATGTACATTTGTGTAAATTATAGATAATTACCAGGAAACATTAGAAGAAACCTAAGTCAGCAATGTGAGTAATCTCCTTTTTGTAAATTGTTTTTACATAACCTTAAATGTTTTACAATGTGATAAAGCAGTGATTGAGTCTTTGTAGCTCTTCAATTACTGCCGGTATGTTGGGGTTTTGTATACAAAATGTGGAACACGTTATCATAGGGATTATGTGCCACGCTACCACCTAAATGACGAACCCATGCCGAATTTAGCAGCCTATCCAGGTCTGGACCCTCTAGATCCCTACTACGATAACGATGAATACATTAGGGAGATCTTAGAGAATCCGTACCCTCAGGAGAATCCCATGCCTCAGTACCCGGACACAATACCAGCACCTGCACCCCCAATGAGTGCAGAAAATGTGCACGAGCTCCGAACTTTCGGAGAAGAGATTTTAGAGAGTAGTGAGAGGATGAGGCAGGTAGGAGAGCGACTCGTCTGGAAGTACGACGAGCGCAATATGGATTACTGGACGAATCCAGATCAGTGAAGGTGATGGGGGAGTTGGTAATAATAATAATAATAATAATATATAATATGTTTGTATGAATATATATATATAATAACATATGTTGTAGTATAGACCACTTCGTGGTTAGTGATGCATAGTAGTATTGTATTGTAATTTTTAATTTCTAGTATTGGTTTGTATTAGAAGCATACTATAATAGAAAAGAGTAAAGTCGCAATGCTGGACGCTTTTGGCCAATATGTGTATTGTGTGATTGTTGCCTAATTTATTAATTATTTTATGATATTAATAATTGGTAAATGTTTAAAATCCAGATGGCGACGAAGTAAACCAGGAAAACCAGAATAACAATAACCAGAGTAACAATAACTTGGATAATGAGAACCCGAACAACAAAAATAACGGAAACCAAGTGGATAACAGTGCCATGCAACATATAGTGGCACAAGGGATAATAGATGCGATGCCATATATTATCAAAACGGTTAGGGAAGCCGAAAATAAAAGTAAACATGATAGTAAACGACCTTCTGAACCTGAAAACAGCATAAACAATGGACCCGTACTTCAAGTTCCCATTCCCAAAAGAAGAAGAACCGTGTCTTACGGTTGTTCTTATAAAGAATTCTGGTCTTGTAAACCAATGGAATTCTCGGGCAATGAAGGGGCCGTTGCATCTCTACGCTGGATAGAAAAGACTGAGGCAGTCTTAAGAATAAGTAAATGTGTGGAAGAGGATAAGATAATGTTTGCTTCCAATCTGTTTAAAAATTCAGCACTAGAATGGTGGAACACTATCCTCCAGTCTAGAGGAAGTGATAGGACTTACAATATGGAATGGGAGGAATTTAAAAACATGGTAGAAACGAAATTCTGTCCTCCTAATGAAAAGGAACAGATAGCAAACAAATTCCTAAACCTTAGGATGATTGGGGTAGATAGTAAGGGTTATACTACATTATTCTTTGAATATGCCAGAATAGTACCAACCCTTGCTTCACCTGAACCAGTTTTAATCTCCTGTTACATCTGGGGATTAATTGGGGAGATTAGACATGTAGTCAAGGCAGCTCGACCACAAACCATAGAAGAAGCAGTAGAACTACCCAACACCTTGACAGATGAATTAGTCCGTACACGAGAAGAGGATCAAAGGAGGAACCTAACCCAGAAGCTTACTCAAGAATTCCGTTCAGGAAATTCTAACCGTGGGAGAAATGTAGGCTCTACCTCCGCACCCTACTGTAAGTATTGCAAAAGGAAGAATTCTGGAAGATGCTCCATATACTGTAACTTTTGCAAAATATTTGGACACAAGGAGGAAGACTGCAGGAAAAAGCCTAACAACAGGATATGCTACAACTGCGGAGAACAAGGTCATATCAAGCCTAACTGTCCAAAGTTAGCTCCAGCTACGAATACCAAGAATACTAAAAATGCTAAAGCATTTGTTCTGACTGCAGAAGAAGCAAAGATTATCCCGGATGTGATCATTGGTACGTTTTTAGTTAATGATGTTTTTGCTAAAGTATTATTTGACTCTGGTGCGAACCAAAGTTTTATTAATACTTCATTTTGCAAATTTCTTAATCAATCATTAACTAAACTTCCACAAGAATGTCTAGTAGAGACCGCAAACGGGGACACCATTAAGATTTCTGAAATCTTGCAAGGAGCAAGAATAGAAATTTTAAATCAGAAATTTATTGCAAATCTTTACCCAATGAATCTGGCAGGATTTGATGTTGTGTTAGAAATGGATTGGTTAATACCCAATAAAGCTAGTATTTTATGTGATTAAAAGTCAATTCAAGTAAATTCACCAAGGGGTGAAAAGATCACAATTAAAGGAAATAAAACCTCTAAATCCACAAAGTTCATCTCTCTGATGAAAACAACAAGTTATATAAGGAAAGGATCATTAGTGTATTTTATTTCCATAATCACTAACACTAAAGGAAAAGAATTAAAGGATATTCCAGTAGTATCCCAGTTTTCAAATGTATTTCCAGAAGAGCTACCAGGGCAACCTCCAGACAGAGAAGTTGAATTCAGAATCCATTTGATACCGGGAACCGCACCAATTGCCAAAGCACCTTACCGTTTGGCACCCGCAGAAATGCAGGAACTGAAGAAACAGTTAGACGAATTGTTGGAGAAAGGATTCATACAGCCAAGCTCATCACCATGGGGAGCACCGATTTTATTCGTTAAAAAGAAGGACGGATCAATGCGTATGTGCATTGATTACCGTGAATTAAACAAGGTCACGATTAAGAATCGGTATCCATTAACAAGAATTGATAATCTGTTCGACTCGCCTACGAAGTGAAGGCCGTAGTCAAGACATCCTCCTGTCTTGACTCGGTATGCGATTTACTTCGTAACGTTTGTGTAAATGCAACTGCGTGTGTGCAGTTTGCATTTAGTATAGCTTGTTTGTTTTCTATTTGTTGTTTGGCCCTTCTATGTTGAAGCCCAAAATGAGAAGTAGTCCAACATTGAAGAAGCCCAAGTGACAAAGCCCATGGCCCAAGTCTATGTGGGACGAAATCAGAAAGCCAAACAAGTGACGAAATCACTTGTTGGTGAAATCACACTTGTGGTGAAAATACTTTGGCGAAATCCCATAGGTGAAGAAATCACCTGATTTCGTCCAGATCTTGGATTTCGTTGACGTGATTTCGTGGGCCACTGGTTTTCGTCACTGTGTTACTATATAAGCCCAGACAACAGACAGAAACACTAGAGCACAGAAAACGGAAGTCTGAATAGATTTCGGAGCGAACACTGTAAACACACACACACTGAGACTATATGAGAGCATCTTGTAAACATTGCTTTGTAACCGTTTCCAAATTAATACATTGAGTGTTAATCGTTGAATCTTGTGTCTTACGTGTTCGTAACTTGGTTTAACTTACCCGTTTGGATTCCGCACTTTCGGGTTCATCGGAAAACAGGGAATAGAGGTTTAACTCGATCCTCCGTGTGGACCTACAATTGGTATCAGAGCATTGGCTCGATTCCTTGTTTAAACCAAGTCGGTTTTCTTGTGTTTTTGAAAGATTTTTAAGTGTTTTTCTGAATTTTAGAGTTTGGAGTTCATACATGTCTGGAAAAACAGTTTGAAAATCGTGAAAAACCTTGTGTTTTTGCTATTTGTTTTATTAAAAACCTTGTTAAATCTTTGGTATACATGTTGGGATTGGGTTTTTATTGAACTTTATTGCAAAATTGTTGTTCAGAAATTTATTGGTCACCAGAAAACTCATCCAGTTCATTTGATATTCATAGTGTTCTTGGTGTTATTCAAACTGTTCTTCACTAATTATCTTTGTTTGATCTTGAATTGATATGTTCTTAAAGTGTTAGTGATTATAATATTGATTGTTTAAAATATTGTACAAAAGGCATGATGGATAGTTGGTAACCACAGTGCCGAAAGCAAGATTGTTTAACATTTTGGGTTTGTTGTCAGAAGATAAGGATAAGGTTTGAAAAATATCAACTTGTCTGTACTAAATTGTCAACGAAATCAGTGGGTGAAAACACTATACTGGGCGAAAACAATAAGCTGGGCGAAATCAACTGTTAGCGACGAAATCACCTTTCTGGACGAAATCACTTTCAGCGACGAAATCACTTTCAGCGACGAAATCACTTTCAGCGACGAAAACACCTTTCAGCGATGAAATCACTTTCAGCGACGAAATCACCCTTTTAGCGACAAAATCACCATTTCAGCGATGAAATCACCCTTTCAGCAACGAAATCACCATTTCAGCAACGAAATTAAACAATTTCAGCAACGAAAACCCCTATTTTCGTCACATACTTGTGTTATTTTTTTTAAACAGAAGCTTTTTAAATCATACTTAACCATTTGATTTCAAGTTGTTATTCAGGTACACTTGTTCATATATCTAACGATGAATACAAACATTTTTCCTCCGGTGACAAATGTAAATCCCTTTGGATTTGTACCAGAACAACCATCTTCCTGAAGTGTTCGATTGGATCCATATGGTCGGGTTTTTAATCCAAGTGCCTATTTTTCTAAACCTCAAGTTGCCACACCTCAACCCCAATTTGATATAAATGCCTATCTTCCGAAACCTCAAGTTGCCACACCTCAACCCCAATTTGATCCAACTGCTTATTTTTCTAAACCACCTGAAGCCCAACCTCAAAAAGGCAACCAAAATCCTTTCTGAAATCAAACAAATACATCCACGGTCACCTTAAATCAAACTGATGAAAGGTGTGACTGGTCTGTACAATGTGGAGGTGGAGATCAAGGAGGAACTGCGTTTTACGCTGAAATTGTCAAAAATGTCAATGATGGTGAATATTCAGGAAATGATGACAGTTCAGAATCAGATATGAAGGAAGGAGTGGATTCTGAAGCTGATAGTTTGTCGAATGATGCTAAGGAGAAATCTGACTTGATTAAGAAAGCTGTTGCTACTTCAAAAGAAATGGAGAAGTTCCTATCTGAAGATGGATCTTTCTCTTGCAAGACTGACATTCCGAATAATGTCACAACTTCTACAAGTCAGGTAAAATCCGAAACTCCTAGCATATGTAGTGATTGTGCTGATCTTAAAAATGCATGTGCTAATCTGAAACATGAATCGGAGTTGATTCATAATCACAATCAGAGTTTGGTTATTGAACTGTCTAAATGCAAAGAAGCAAACATGGCTCTAACTCATCATGAAAAAGAATTTAAATCAGTAATTGAGACACTTAAGAAAAGCGTTTCTGACTTATCAAAAACTGTTTTTAATAAACAAATTGGTATTAATAACTATATTAATATCATTGAACAAACAAAGAAAGAGTTGGCCACGGCGAAATGTGAGCATGAAGCGATCAAGCTCAAATTGGAGAGTTACTCAAACTCCCGATATGTGCTTGATCACATCATTGACGTTCAAAAACTAAAGGGTAATGTGAAAGGCGTTGGGTATAAGTCGTGTCCACCTCCATTGAGGGGCAACTATACCAAGATGCCCGATGAGGAGGAAATGCCTAGGTTTGAACCAACTGTACCTCTTAATTATGAGGAGTTTACAACTGGTCTAGGGTTCAAATCGGATAGTTCCTCAGAGGGCTCATCTAGAACAACCGAAAATTCAGCATATGTTGGTACGGAACAAAGTCCTCCCACAGTTGAGGACTATGATTCGTCAGATGATGAACCAAATGTGAGTGATGAGGATAAATCTCTTGAGAAGAACAAAGGAGTTGAAGTTCCTTTTGAGAATCACATTCTGTGTGATCCTCCTACTCTTGCTGTGCATTCAACTACTAAACAAGAGATGGATCCTATCACTGAGACAGTGTCTACCGTTAAAAGTGATAACGTGTTGTACACTTTGGTCGGTGATGGTAAAATTTATTCAAACCAAGATTTTCCCATTAAAAACGTCAATCAATCTTTGATTGACAAAGTGTTTGAAGATACTACAAGTAAGTTTTTGGAAAAAGGGATCCAGAGAGTTTCTGTAACTCAGTGTGATCTATTCCAAAAGCTGAAGTTAGGAAATAACATGGAAATCAAACATTACCGACAAAGCAACAACCTGTCGCTTTTAAGGGTAAACAATAACAACAACGAGCTCCAAAGCCTAAGGCTAAGGTTGAAACAAAAGGAGCTCGTTACAAGAAGAAATGCAAAGACGTTAAACTTGTGGCTTCCAAGGGTACTGATAAAGTGGAAACTTTTGAAAATAAGTCAAATACCAATTTTGTTCAAAAAGTCAGAATTTTAAAGCGTAACGCTCAAAACAATTACACCCAACACACAAACGGGTGTGAAGCTAGTACCTCGGGGTCTACGAATTCAACGTCAGATCATCGAACAGAATCTCCTAATTTTGTTGAAAGGAGATCATGCTTTAAATGCGGGGAGTTTGGCCACATTATCAGAAATTGCACAAACTCTCCGAAACCAAATTTTGTAGAAAGAGCCCCTTCTGAACAAGGTCACCAAAAATGTCGTCCTGTTTCACCCAAAAATGACAAACGTACGATTAAAGAACAAGAAACAAAACAACGACGTCAAAATGTGAAGGTGTTCGAAAAGGCTTTAAAACCAGAAACTGTTAAAAGGAAACCAATTTTGTCACAATCGTTAAAACCAGAGAAACAAGCTTGGAAACCTAAAACAGATAAAGTTTCAGGGGGAGGCTTGCAATTGAAGGACCTTCAAGAAATTGAAATTACATTTCTTGATTCTCAGGGGCAACCCAAGTCTATGAAGGCTTGGGTCCCCCTCTCCAACTAATCTCTGAGTGAGTGTGTAGGATGTTCCAGGAGGAACTGTCGATAGTCATCGGATTGTTGATAGTGGAGTGTCCATGCACAAGATCGGCGACAAAAGAAATTGTTGCCTTTGATGGAGAGAAAAGGAAAAGAAGACAGAATTATCTGTCGAAAGAAATTGAAAACCTTCGGCAAAATGAAAAATCATTCAAAAGTTTGATTGTTAAAGGCTTTAATCGGGTCCCCGGGATAGATTCAAGTAAAATGTACGCACCTGCAGCACGTCTGATGTTCAAAATCAACAAGATGAACGTGTAGTGTACATTTCTCCACTGTGTGATTGAATTAAATGTGTTTGTTGAACAAACTAACCGGGTGTGCGGATGCATTGGCTTGGATTGAACAACCGCACACTACTTTTCAAAGAGAAAGACAAAGACCTTCGCTGGTGCAATATGGAAGACCAGCCGGACCCAGAGGTTTATGATCTTGTTGCTGTGAAGAGATTTCTCAGTAGCTACAAAATCGACTTTGAAATTCACATCGGGTGGATATCCAGTTTGGGAGAGCACTCAGATTCCTTGCTATGCATAAAATAGTTGCAGGATACGGTTTTGATTTTCTTATCTCTCCTTTACTTGTCGATAGTTAAGCTGCTTTATGAATTATTATCATCTCGTACAGCACTCTTTGACCAGACACATTGAACTCGAATATCACCTCACACGTGATTGTTTTTAATATGAAACTCGTCAATGTTGTCATGGTTCGCACCGCTTACCGACGTGACAACTGATTTTTCCAAAATTCGATAAATCATTTCTGACAAAAATTTAATTTTGGTAAACGGGATTGAGGTAAAACTTGAGTTAACCAGCATCGGAAAATCGTTTTGTAAATACCTTTGTGTTTTTTTTTTAAATTTATCATAGTTTGTTGATTTTAGGGGGAGTAAATCCAAAATTTGAAAATTCAAAAACATCGAAAAATTTCAAAAACGCAAAAACAATAGAAAAACAAAACTGAGTTTCCAGGCGAGAAAAAGAGAAAATGATAGTAAATCAGTGGTCTGTCTAAACCTCTTCGAACGGAAATGCAAAATGAAAAATGTTAAGCAGCTCTATATAAGATGTATCGGTAGGCTCACAATCATTTTAAAGTGTGCAGCGTGATATAAATCTTAAATCGACTGAAGACCAGGTGGGAACCATTCATTGGCATATGGTCTTGGTAACGAAATTTCGTTTGAGTGATTGTCGAGGTTCTGAGATATTCGGTCTTTATGCTGCTTATCATCTGGGTATCATGGTTGTATCTTTTACCGAAAAATAATGGAGGCGAAGTCTAGATCTTCCATGATACTATACATATGTGTACATATTGCATTCGACCTCAATAAGTGATCAACAATCACATGTCCACACAAAATAAGTGATAATATATCACATTTATCCGGGAGTCAAGTTCGTCTCTTTGCTGTACGATAATACTGACCTGTTCACGGACTTGCTCCTGTGCCCTCATGCATATGAAAATCAAGTTCCTCATCAATAAGTGATTCTATCACATAGGGCTTGTTTTCAAAACAAAATAAGTGAGTTTCTCACATCTTTTATACGGTCAAACAGATGATAAACGGTATACTCACCGGTAAGAAGAACTCTCGTGCATACCTTGATAAGGGAATGTGTCGTGTATGGATGAACACCGGTCGGTAAGTATAAATCATACCTTAACGTATCCCCTCGCCATGATTACATCTGATAAGTTGAGCTTATGTGGACAACAATACAGATAATTGTTATAGGATGCTTATCTATATGTTAACTAATTGAACAAAAAGAGCGTTTTGGCGTAACCGTACACTGATATGATTCTCTTACCCTCGAAACTCGCAAAAAGAATGTCTGTAAATATTTGTTTACTGCTTTCAGTTTCTGCATCTTTGTATATATTTATTTATTGCTCTCTGTCTTTACATTTGAAAAATGAAAAATTCCAAAAAGATTTTAGGTGTGTTTTAATATAAACTTTATAAAAGCCAAAAAGATTTTGCTTCTAGTTTATTTTTGATTGACCGATGTTGGAACTCGAGTCTATCCTACCCAAAATCCTGATTGTAAGCAGGAAAACAATTGCATCTTCATAAACTGTCGAAGTTAACAAGTTTTGAAAGTTAAAGGATTAAAATTGATAAATTTTTTAAACTTTCAAACTGTCGTCGGCCGGTGTTTGATTGAGATTTGATCTCATATGTGTCGTTTGTTTAATGTTAACTATATTCCAAGCAGTTGTTCTCATTACGCGTTTAGCTTTCTTGCATGTACAGATGCTAAATGCAAGGAGGACATGTTCGATGACAAGCTTCGGAATGAAGACACGACGTGAAGGCACTCAAATTATAAAGATGATCGAGTTGCCACTGATCAATCATCAACACCACAAGGATCTCAAGTATCGAAAATCAAAAGATTCACAAGCATAATCAAATGGGGAATTTATTGATTCACTTCCTAATTGAAAGCGGTAGTTTGTTGATACACTTTCTATTTACAACACGTGAAGACTTTGAAGATCCTTTGACAAGAATGAATAAACCAACAAGAGATGGAGAACGGGATTACGAACCTCGCGAGCAGCATCCAAGGGGGAGTTTGTTGATACATATTTTGTGGATACGGCTCGGCTCGGTTCGACTCGCCTACGAAGTGAAGGCCGTAGTCAAGACATCCTCCTGTCTTGACTCGGTATGCGATTTACTTCGTAACGTTTGTGTAAATGCAACTGCGTGTGTGCAGTTTGCATTTAGTATAGCTTGTTTGTTTTCTATTTGTTGTTTGGCCCTTCTATGTTGAAGCCCAAAATGAGAAGTAGTCCAACATTGAAGAAGCCCAAGTGACAAAGCCCATGGCCCAAGTCTATGTGGGACGAAATCAGAAAGCCAAACAAGTGACGAAATCACTTGTTGGTGAAATCACACTTGTGGTGAAAACACTTTGGCGAAATCCCATAGGTGACGAAATCACCTGATTTCGTCCAGATCTTGGATTTCATTGACGTGATTTCGTGGGCCACTGGTTTTCGTCACTGTGTTACTATATAAGCCCAGACAACAGACAGAAACACTAGAGCACAGAAAACGGAAGTCTGAATAGATTTCGGAGCGAACACTGTAAACACACACACACTGAGACTATATGAGAGCATCTTGTAAACATTGCTTTGTAACCGTTTCCAAATTAATACATTGAGTGTTAATCGTTGAATCTTGTGTCTTACGTGTTCGTAACTTGGTTTAACTTACCCGTTTGGATTCCGCACTTTCGGGTTCGTCAGAAAACAGGGAATAGAGGTTTAACTCGATCCTTCGGGTGGACCTACAATTGGTATCAGAGCATTGGCTCGATTCCTTGTTTAAACCAAGTCGATTTTCTTGTGTTTTTGAAAGATTTTTAAGTGTTTTTCTGAATTTTAGAGTTTGAAGTTCATACATGTCTGGAAAAAACAGTTTGAAAATCGTGAAAAACCTTGTGTTTTTGCTATTTGTTTTATTAAATACCTTGTTAAATCTTTGGTATACATGTTGGGATTGGGTTTTTATTGAACTTTATTGCAAAATTGTTGTTCAGAAATTTACTGGTCACCAGAAAACTCATCCAGTTCATTTGATATTCATAGTGTTCTTGGTGTTATTCAAACTGTTCTTCACTAATTATCTTTGTTTGATCTTGAATTGATATGTTATTAAAGTGTTAGTGATTATAATATTGATTGTTTGAAATATTGTACAAAAGGCATGATGGATAGTTGGTAACCACAGTGCCGAAAGCATGATTGTTTGACATTTTGGGTTTGTTGTCAGAAGATAAGGATAAGGTTTGAAAAATATCAACTTGTCTGTACCAAATTGTCAACGAAATCAGCTGGGTGAAAACACTATACTGGGCGAAAACAATAAGCTGGGCGAAATCACCTGTTAGCGACGAAATCACCTTTCTGGACGAAATCACTTTCAGCGACGAAATCACCTTTCTGGACGAAATCACTTTCAGCGACGAAATCACTTTCAGCGACGAAATCATTTTCAGCGACGAAAACACCTTTCATCGACGAAATCACCCTTTCAGCGATGAAATCACCCTTTCAGCGACGAAATCACCCTTTCAGCAACGAAATCACCATTTCAGCAACGAAATTAAACAATTTCAGCAACGAAAACCCCTATTTTGCGTCACATACTTGTGTTATTTTTTTAAACAGAAGCTTTTTAAATCATACTTAACCATTTGATTTCAAGTTGTTATTCAGGTACAATTGTTCATATATCTAACGATGAATACAAACATTTTTCCTCCGGTGACAAATGTAAATCCCTTTGGATTTGTACCAGAACAACCATCTTCCTCAAGTGTTCGATTGGATCCATATGGTCGGGTTTTTGATCCAAGTGCCTATTTTTCTAAACCTCAAGTTGCCACACCTCAACCCCAATTTGATATAAATGCCTATCTTCCGAAACCTCAAGTTGCCACACCTCAACCCCAATTTTATCCAACTGCCTATTTTTCTAAACCACCTCAAGCCCAACCTCAAAAAGGCAACCAAAATCCTTTCGGAAATCAAACAAATACATCCACGGCCACCTCAAATCAAACTGATGAAAGGTGTGACTGGTCTGTACAATGTGGAGGTGGAGATCAAGGAGGAACTGCGTTTTACACTGAAATTGTCAAAAATGTCAATGACGGTGAATCTTAAGGAAATGATGACAGTTCAGAATCAGATATGAAGGATGGAGTGGATTCTGAAGCTGATAGTTTGTCGAATGATGCTAAGGAGAAATCTGACTTGATTAAGAAAGATGTTGCTACTTCAAAAGAAATGGAGAAGTTCCTATCTGAAGATGGATCTTTCTCTTGCAAGACTGACGTTCTGAATAATGTCACAACTTCTACAAGTCAGGTAAAATCCGAAACTCCTAGCATATGTAGTGATTGTGCTGATCTTAAAAATGCATGTGCTAATCTGTAACATGAATCTGAGTTGATTCATAGTCACAATCAGAGTTTGGTTATTGAACTGTCTAAATGCAAAGAAGCAAACATGGCTCTAACTCATCATGAAAAAGAATTTAAATCAGTAATTGAGACACTTAAGAAAAGAGTTTCTGGGTTATCAAAAACTATTTTTAATAAACAAATTGGTATTAATAACTATATTAATATCATTGAACAAACAAAGAAAGAGTTGGCCACGGCGAAATGTGAGCATGAAGCGATCAAGCTCAAATTGGAGAGTTACTCAAACTCCCGATATGTGCTTGATCACATCATTGACGTTCAAAAACTAAAGGGTAATGTGAAAGGCGTTGGGTATAAGTCGTGTCCACCTCCATTGAGGGGCAACTATACCAAGATGCCCGATGAGGAGGAAATGCCTAGGTTTGAACCAACTGTACCTCTTAAGTATGAGGAGTTTATAACTGGTCTAGAGTTCAAATCGGATAATTCCTCAGAGGGCTCATCTGGAACAACCGAAAATTCAGCATATGTTGGTACGGAACAAAGTCCTCCCACAGTTGAGGACTATGATTCATCAGATGATGAACCAGATGTGAGTGATGAGGATAAATCTCTTGAGAAGAACAAAGGAGTTGAAGTTCCTTTTGAGAATCACATTCTGTGTGATCCTCCTACTCCTGCTGTGCATTCAACTACTAAACAAGAGATGGATCCTATCACTGAGATAGTGTCTACCGTTAAAAGTGATAACGTGTTGTACACTTTGGTCGGTGATGGTAAAATTTATTCAAACCAAGATTTTCCCATTAAAAACGTCAATCAATCTTTGATTGACAAAGTGTTTGAAGATACTACAAGTATGTTTTTGGAAAAGGGATCTCGAGAGTTTCTGTAACTCAGTGTGATCCAATTCC
The DNA here is from genome assembly GCA_030545235.1 of Helianthus tuberosus. Lineage (NCBI taxonomy): Eukaryota > Viridiplantae > Streptophyta > Magnoliopsida > Asterales > Asteraceae > Helianthus > Helianthus tuberosus. The sequence continues at coordinate 126,038,436 of CM060352.1, forward strand.
AAAAGCTGAAGTTAGGAAACAACATGGAAATCAAACATTACCGACAAAGCAACAACCTGTCGCTTTTAAGGGTAAACAACAACAACAACGAGCTCCAAAGCCTAAGGCTAAGGTTGAAACAAAAGGAGCTCGTTACAAGAAGAAATGCAAAGACGTTAAATTTGTGGCTTCCAAGGGTATTGATAAAGTGGAAACTTTTGAAAATAAGTCAAATACCAATTTTGTTCAAAAAGTCAGAATTTTAAAGCGTAACGCTCAAAACAATTACACCCAACACACAAGCGGGTGTGAAGCTAGTACCTCGGGGTCTACAAATTCAACGTCAGATCATCGAACAGAATCTCCTAATTTTGTTGAAAGGAGATCATGCTTTAAATGCGGGGAGTTTGGCCACATTATCAGAAATTGCACAAACTCTCTGAAACCAAATTTTGTAGAAAGAGCCCCTTCTGAACAAGTTCACCAAAAATGTCGTCCTGTTTCACCCAAAAATGACAAACGTACGATTAAAGAACAAGAAACAAAACAACGACGTTAAAATGTGAAGGTGATCGAAAAGGCTTTAAAACCAGAAACTGTTAAAAGGAAACCAATTTTGTCACAACCGTTAAAACCAGAGAAACAAGCATGGAAACCTAAAACAGATAAAGTTTCAGGGGGAGGCTTGCAATTGAAGGACCTTCAAGAAATTGAAATTACATTTCTTGATTCTCAGGGGTAACCCAAGTCTATGAAGGCTTGGGTCCCCCTCTCCAACTAATCTCTGAGTGAGTGTGTAGGATGTTCCAGGAGGAACTATCGATAGTCATCGGATTGTTGATAGTGGAGTGTCCATGCACAAGATCGGCGACAAAAGAAATTGTTTCCTTTGATGGAGAGAAAAGGAAAAGAAGACAGAATTGTCTGTCGAAAGAAATTGAAAACCTTCAACAAAATGAAAAATCATTCAAAAGTTTGATTGTTAAAGGCTTTAATCGGGTCCCTGGGATAGATTCAAGTAAAATGTACGCACCTGCAGCACGTCTGATGTTCAAAATCAACAAGATGGACGTGTAGTGTACATTTCTCCACGGTGTGATTGAAGTAAATGTGTTTGTTGAACAAACTAACCGGGTGTGCGGATGCCTTGGCTTGGATTGAACAACCGCACACTACTTTTCAAAGAGAAAGACAAAGACCTTCGCTGGTGCAATATGGAAGACCAGCCGGACCCAGAGGTTTATGATCTTGTTGCTGTGAAGAGATTTCTCAGTAGCTACAAAATCGACTTTGAAATCCACATCGGGTGGATATCTAGTTTGGGAGAGCACTCAGATTCCTTGCAATGCATAAAACAGTTGCAGGATACGGTTTTGAGTTTCTTATCTCTCCTTTACTCGTCGATATTTAAGCTGCTTTATGAATTATTATCATCTCGTACAGCACTCTTTGACCAGACACATTGAACTCGAATATCACCTCACATGTGATTGTTTTTAATATGAAACTCGTCAATGTTGTCATGGTCCGCACCGCTTACCGACGTGCCAACTGATTTTTCCAAAATTCGATAAATCATTTCTGACAAAAATTTAATTTTAGTAAACGGGATTGAGGTAAAACATGAGTTAACCAGCATCGGAAAATCATTTTTATAAATACCTTTGTGTTTTTTTTAAATTTATCATAGTTTGTTGATTTTAGGGGGAGTAAATCCAAAATTTGAAAATTCAAAAACATCGAAAAATTTCAAAAACGCAAAAACAATAGAAAAACAAAAATGAGTTTCCTGGCGAGAAAAAGAGAAAATGATAGTAAATCAGTGGTCTGTCTATACCTCTTCGAACTGAAATGCAAAATGAAAAATGTTAAGCAGCTCTATATAAGATGTATCGGTAGGCTCACAATCATTTTAAAGTGTGCAGGGTGGTATAAATCTTAAATCGACTGAAGACCAGGTGGGAACCATTCATTGGCATATGGTCTTGGTACCGAAATTCCGTTTGAGAGATTGCCGAGGTTCTGAGATATTCGGTCTTTATGCTGCTTATCATCTGGGTATCATGGTTGTATCTTTTACCGAAAAATAATGGAGACGAAGTCTAGATCTTCCATGATACTATACATACGTGTACATATTGCATTCGACCTCAATAAGTGATCAACAATCACATGTCCACACAAAATAAGTGATAATATATCACATTTATCCGGGAGTCAAGTTCGTCTCTTTGCTGTACGATAGTACTGACCTGTTCACAGACTTGCTCCTGTGCCCTCATGCATATGAAAATCAAGTTCCTCATCAATAAGTGATTCTATCACATAGGGCTTGTTTTCAAAACAAAATAAGGGAGTTTCTCACATCTTTTATACGGTCAAACAGATGATAAACGGTATACTCACCGGTAAGATGAACTCTCGTGCATACCTTGATACGGGAATGTGTCGTGTATGGATGAACACCGGTCGGTAAGTATAAATCATACCTTAACGTATCCCCTCGCCATGATTACATCTGATAAGTTGAGCTTATGTGGACAACAATACCGATAATTGTTATAGGATGCTTATCTATATGTTAACTAATTGAACAAAAAGAGCGTTTTGGCGTGACCGTACACTGATATGATTCTCTTACCCTCGAAACTCGCAAAAAGAATGTCTGTAAATATTTGTTTACTGCTTTCAGTTTCTGCATCTTTGTATATATTTATTTATTGCTTTCCGTCTTTACATTTGAAAAATGAAAAATTCCAAAACGATTTTAGGTGTGTTTTAATATAAACTTTATAAAAGCCAAAAAGATTTTGCTTCTAGTTTATTTTTTATTGACCGATGTTGGAACTCGAGTCTATCCTACCCAAAATCCTGATTGTAAGCAGGAAAACAATTGCATCTTCATAAACTGTCGAAGTTAACAAGTTTTGAAAGTTAAAGGATTAAAATTGATAAATTTTTTAAACTTTCAAACTGTCGTCGGTCGGTGTTTGATTGAGATTTGATCTCATATGTGTCATTTGTTTAATGTTAACTATATTCCAAGCAGTTGTTCTCATTACGCGTTTAGCTTTCTTGCATGTGCAGATGCTAAATGCAAGGAGGGAATGTTCGATGACAAGCTTCGGAATGAAGACACGATGTGAAGGCACTCAAATTATAAAGATGATCGAGTTGCCACTGATCAATCATCAACACCACAAGGATCTCAAGTATCGAAAATAAAAAGATTCACAAGCATAATCAAATGGGGAATTTATTGATTCACTTCCTAATTGAAAGCGGGAGTTTGTTGATACACTTTCTATTTACAACACGTGAAGACTTTGAAGATCCTACGACAAGAATGAATAAACCATCAAGAGATGGAGAACGAGATTACGAACCTCGCGAGCAGCATCCAAGGGGGAGTTTGTTGATACATATTTTGTGGATACGGCTCGGCTCGGTTTGACTCGCCTACGAAGTGAAGGCCGTAGTCAAGACATCCTCCTTTCTTGACTCGGTATGCGATTTACTTCGTAACGTTTGTGTAAATGCAACTGCGTGTGTGCAGTTTGCATTTAGTATAGCTTGTTTGTTTTCTATTTGTTGTTTGGCCCTTCTATGTTGAAGCCCAAAATGAGAAGTAGTCCAACATTGAAGAAGCCCAAGTGACAAAGCCCATGGCCCAAGTCTATGTGGGACGAAATCAGAAAGCCAAACAAGTGACGAAATCACTTGTTGGTGAAATCACACTTGTGGTGAAAACACTTTGGTGAAATCGCATAGGTGACGAAATCACCTGATTTCGTCCAGATCTTGGATTTCATTGACGTGATTTCGTGGGCCACTGGTTTTCGTCACTGTGTTACTATATAAGCCCAGACAACAGACAGAAACACTAGAGCACAGAAAACGGAAGTCTGAATAGATTTCGGAGCGAACACTGTAAACACACACACACTGAGAGTTTATGAGAGCATCTTGTAAACATTGCTTTGTAACCGTTTCTACATTAATACATTGAGTGTTAATCGTTGAATCTTGTTTCTTACGTGTTCGTAACTTGGTTTAACTTACCCGTTTGGATTCCGCACTTTCGGGTTCGTCGGAAAACAGGGAATGGAGGTTTAACTCGATCCTCCGGGTGGACCTACAGATTGTAATATCCAGTATCACGCAGGAAAGGAAAACGTAGTAGCTGATGCTTTAAGTCGAAAGTATCACGAAAAGCCAAAAAGAGTACGTTCTCTTAAGTTGAATCTGCAAATAGATTTAAATGAACAGATTAGAAAAGCACAAGAATTAGTAATCAAGGATGATACTGAAAAGTTAAAAGGAATGATTAAGGAATTAGAACAAGGAACAGATGGAATTTGGAGATTCCACAAGAAAAGAATGTGGATACCTAAATTAGGAAACCTAGGTCACCATATATTAGAAGAAGCCCATAAGTCTAAGTATACGATGCATCCTGGAAATGATAAGATGTATCAGGATTTAAGGAAGAATTTTTGGTGGATAGGGATGAAAAAGGATATAGCAGCATATGTTGCAAGGTGTTTAACTTGTTCACAAGTTAAAACTGAACATCAGAAACCCTCAGGTTTGTTGCAACAGTTAGAAATGCCGGTTTAGAAATGGGAATTAATAACAATGGATTTTCTTACCAAATTACCCAAAACAAGAAAAGGTAATGATACAATCTGGGTGATTGTAGACAGGCTAACCAAGTCAGCTCATTTCCAACCAATAAAAAAAACTTTCATTATGGAACAACCAGCTAAATTATATGTAAATGAAATAGTTTCATTACATGGAATTCCTCTATCAATTTTTCTGACAGAGATAGTCATTTTACCTCTCATTTTTGGACAAGTTTCCAAAAAGCAATGGGAACCAAGTTGAATCTAAGCACCGCTTATCATCCACAAACGGACGGACAAAGCGAAAGGACAATTCAGACAATGGAGGACATGCTTAGAGCTTGTGTAATTGATTTCGGAGGTAATTGGGACGATCACTTACCATTGATAGAATTTTCTTATAATAACAGTTATCACACAAGTATCAATGCTGCACCATTCGAAGCACTTTATGGACGAAAGTTCCAAACGCCAGTCTGTTGGGCAGAAATTGGAGAAAAGCAACTATCTGGACCTGAGATAGTACAAGAAACAGCAGACAAAATCATTCAAGTCAACGAACAACTGAAAGCAGCACGTGATAGACAAAAGAGTTATGCCGATAACAGACGAAAGCCATTGGAATTTAAAGTAGGAGATAAAGTATTACTGAAAGTCTCTCCCTGGAAAGGAGTGGTAAGATTCATCAAAAGGGGAAAGCTAAGCCCCAGGTATGTTGGACCTTTTAAGATTATTAGAAGAATATGACCAGTAGCCTATCAGCTACAACTGCCAGAGGAAATGGCAGGAATACATGATGTATTTCGTGTATCTAATCTTAAGAAATGCTTAGCTGATGAATCGCTAGTAGTGCCTCTTAAGGATATAGAGGTGAATGAACAGTTAAAATTTGTAGAGAAGCCTTTACAGATTGAAGACAGGAAGATTAAGAACCTCAAGCACAAAAGACTAGATCTAGTCAAAGTGAAGTGGGACTCCAAAATAGGACCAGAATATACATGGGAGCTTGAATCAGAAAAGCAAAGAAAACATCCATATGTGAAAACGGACCCTGAATACCTTATATGGGGAGGATATAACAACCCTCCTGAAATTTTTCAGTAAGATCTCGAGGACGAGCTCTAAAACAAAGTGGGGAGGATATAACAACCCTCCTGAAATTTTTTCGACACCCTAATATATTTTAAAATACCCTTATATGTCCTAAAATACACTCCATATGTGAAAACGGACCCTGAATACCTTTATTTTTGTGAAAATTAAATAAAAACAAATTATATTAGTCCCTGGCGGGCCGCGATGGAGCCTTCAAAGGCTTACGCGGGCCGCGAGCGCCTGGACAAGTGGCCGCACCCTGAGCCACCACGTGTCATCACGCGTGTTGAACCTATCTCGTGACCAGGCCAAGCTACGCAATAGACCCCCTATGTGGCGGGCCGCGTAGACCCCTGCCATCCTTCGTCGCGGGGCGCGACGGACTCGCTGATCAGCCCTATAAATTGGTATGTTCGGCCTTCACTCCAATTCGCTCAGTCTTTTCATTTCTCTCTCAATTTCTACGTAGTGTATGCTATACTCGGGCATTATACCCCCTAATTAACGAAGTTCTGCGCTGATGTAAGTATCATAACCCTTGGATACATATTAGATACGATGCCCGATTGATCTAGGGTTCTGTAACGGCTGTCGTGGTTCTGCCCGACGTAGTCGTTGGAATGCCGTCTCGGGGAGGGTATTACTAATTTTAAAATGGGTTATTATACTAACACGTGTACATTTGTGTAAATTATAGATAATCACAAGGAAACCTTAGAAGAAACCTAAGTCAGCAATGTGAGTAATCACCTTTTTGTAAATTGTTTTTACAAAACCTTAAATGTTTTACAATGTGATAAAGCAGTGATTGAGTCTTTGTAATTCTTCAATTACTGCCGGTATGTTGGGGTTTTGTATACAAACTGTGGAACACGTTACCATTGGACAAAGAGTTAGCTAACGTGTAATATGACCCACCAGTCAGGATTGACAATAATGAATGAGTAGTTGTGTAGAAATAAACAATATGATAGCTCTCAATACTGTTAAAGAATAAAACTCTTCTTGATTAAACTGGGATTCACTCACCAGTATTTCCCACTGACAAAATGTTTTTAAACGCGTTTCAGGTAACAAAATGTGAAAGCCAACTGGACAGCACTGAAGGCTTGGAAAAGTGGCTATAAAAGTTACATAAATAAAAGAAGATGTTTTATTCAATAAAATGGGGATTTTCCCTATGAAAATGTTTGTAATAAAAACTTGGGTTTTATCCCAATATGTTTAATATTATAAAAGTGTGGTATTTACTCTGATAAACATTTCCTAACTACGGTCCTGATGAAATTTCCGCTGCCAAAATGATAAACAAAATGATACCACCAAAACTGGTCTCGCGGCCGCCCATTCCCTGGACAGATAGGGGGCGGGGGTTGCAACAAGCACATTGATATCATTTTGTGAACCCGGTTGACCGCAAAAAGCATGCCAAAACCATAAATCTTGAGATGCAACCGCTTCGAGCATAACAGTCGGGTATCGGTGATCTCGCATGTATTGGCCTCGATACTCTGTGGGACAAAATTGCCAAACTAAATGAGTGCAATCTAGGTTACCGAACATACCTGGAAGGTGATGTTTTTCCTCATGAGCTTCGTATAAAAGAGCCATATCATGGCTTATCGGTCTACATAAGAACTGGGAGCGTATATTTTGCAAACCGTGTCGCAAAAATATTCTAGGCACTCGCGGGAAGTTCTTTCGACCATATGCAAGTACTCGTCGTTCTCGTCTGGAGTGTTACCAGTTGCGAGTTGTTTAATAGCCGATGTCACCTTTTTCAACAGCGTAAAGCCCTTCCTACCTCGCGCATCGATGGCCTCTTGAAACCAGGAGTCGTTCTCTTCCACGTCGCTCACAATTCTTAGAAACAAACGTTTCGACATACGGAACCTATGCCAAAAAATATCGTCGTTGTATTTCGGGTCTTCGTCAAAGTAATCCGCCATGAGTGTCTCATGCCCCACCTCACGTTGACGTTCAATATATCTCCTTCGATTAGATGTGCCCGTGTCTTGAAGTTCAGTGTCTTCGATGAGATTTTGGAAAAAAAAGAATGCTACTATCGGATGAATCATCGCTACTATCGGGTGGGAACCATAACGGGAGTTCATTCACCATTTTGTTTTGGAATGGTTGGGTAAATGTTTGGTATTTTTTGGTTTGGTTGGGGTATAAATTTGAAAGTGTTTGGGTTTGATTTGTGTTAGGTATTTATAGTTTAATTTTTAAAAGAAAATATATTTTTTTTAATTTTAAACGGCTATAAAGCCGTTACATTCTCAACGGTAAATTTTTTTGGCCTTTTGTCGAACTGTGAGCAAACGCCGAAGAGGAAACTTCGCCGCACGCAAACTTGGTTGGTGGCGGTGTTCCCGAGCGGCAAACACCTTTTGCCGCACCAGTTTGCCTCCCAATACGTATCCCCTAATAGTTCTAAGGAATGCAATTGGTAAATTACAAGGAAAAAATTGTGTGGTTGTAGGGTTGTGAACAGGTGGTTTAAATGTAAGGTAACTCGGTGTTGGGAGCGGCCTAGGGCCGGTGACGTCCTGGCACACCGCCCCCTAGGGCCGTTCCCGTCCTCAACGTCCTCTCCATGACGCTGGCGTCGGTGCACTTTCCAACATATATAGCTGTTTATCGGCTAGGATTTAAAAAATAATAATTTTTTATTTCCCACTTTATAAATATATACCTTTTATTTCTTCATTTTAACCCAAATCTTTCCAATCTCTCACTTTTTAAACACCACTTTAATTTTTATAAACTTTTAGGCATGTCTTCTTTTTCATCGTTGTGTTCGTCATTTTTGGGTGAGGGTGATTTGTTTTTTTGTGAACGTCGTAATGCTGGAAGCACAGATGATCATGGAGGAAGAGGAAGAAACGTCGTCACAACCGCCTTAAACTGAGACCGAGAAGGTTATCTTTATTTTTCGGTGAAAATAATATATTTAATTTAGTTTCGGTGTTAATAATCTGTTTTGGTCAAAAATTACCGAAGCAATTAAGTGATCAAATTAGTTAAGTGAGGTAGTGTGCTAGAAATATGTGTGAAAAATGTGTTAACCAAATTAGATATGAAAACAGTTTAAGGATACGGCTCAGGATATAGAGCTGTATCTATGATCAAACAATGAGCGAAAATGTAAAGGTGGACACGTGATGTACGACGAAAGCCCTTGATCAATCTAGATCGCCGGCATAAAACCTCGGGAGCTGACAATCGCAGCTGCCTTGTTCTTCTATTACTTCAAATATCAGGATACAATGCAGGATGTGGTCCGGATCTACTATGTGTTACAATGTAATTCGAATACAAGTGTTGTGTGTAGTGTTTGCGATGAACTAGAGAGAAAGTGTTCGAAAATGTGTAAGTTGAGTGCCTTAATCTGATCCGCCCCCATCTATTTATAGTAAAACAAACGTAACTAACTATCCTACATAACCGGGATCCACCGAATATTCCTTAGTTGAACGTTGTAGACCTGGTTTTTCGGGCTCAACGTCCCTCCTTTAACAAATATGCCCGAGTCTTGAGGAGATGGAGTCCACTTGACCGTTAGCAAGCCCCATTCTTTAACCTGCACGTGATTAATTCGATATACCTCAGGATATCATCCAGGATGTTAGCAATATCCCCGTCCAGTATCCTGATCATAGATAAACAATAAAAAGCAGGATATTAGTCAGCATGCATACTCAGAAAATGGCCCATAACAATTGTCCCCAAATATATCGGTTGGTATACAAATCCAACGGATATATTTAAAAAACTTTATCTCGTCGACCGAGGCAATTAAGATGAAACGATGGTTGAAGTGACATTGTGCCATTTTCAATGCAATATTTACTCTTTGCCCCCTATATTCACCCTATATTAACCGAGGGACTCCTCATTATGGTTATCCTTATCTTCAACCGGATATCAGGTACTTTCCTCTCTACCCTTTCTATTTTCCTTATTTATATCTTCTTCTCTCCGATTGTGTTCTTCCATGGCGACCCGTACCAGATCGCAAATGGCGGACTCTGTTTCCCCCTTCTACAAACAAAATTTGCTTCAGAATCCTTCAAAAGAGGTGTGTTCTTTCGATAATTCTGACATCGCGGCCCTACGAGCTTCCGGTGCCTTTCCCGCCGGGACAATCTTCCGTCCATTCGACCGAGAGGTCCGATCGGATTTTTGTTCCGACGAATGGGTTTGCTTCTTTGCATATCCTTTTTCATTAGGGCTTCAATATCCATTTTCTCCCTTCATATCTCGCTTCTTTGAGCTTACCGGTCTTAGTTTCGCCCAAATCATGCCTATGGTTTGGCGTGTGTTAATCACCCTGGAGCAGATTAAGGCTCGTCATATGCCTGATCTATCCATCGAAGACCTTCCGATGGCCTACCGTCTAAGGTCACATGGTTCCAGCCGGTTTCTCCTTTTTTCTATTTCCAGCGATCCCCTCATTCTTAAGGCCACCAAGAATGAGGATAAATGGACAAGAAAATTCTTCTTTGTGAAAAGAGACTCCATTGATAAGGGTTTTGACCTCCCTAAAAGATGGTTGACTTCTGGTAGGACTTAGGGTTTTAGGAGTATCCCCAATCATATCCCAAACCTCCATCCTGAACCAACATCCTGATATGTTTATTTCTCTTCTTGCAGGAAACTTTAAAGAACTAGCTCCTCCCAGTGCTGAATCGGAAGGGAGGATAAAAGAGATCTACAAGCTTCCAGAGGGTGAGAGAACCTTTAACCTGTTACTCACAAGCTCAAGTCAAAGATCAAGTTCCAACATGTCTGGTAAGCATAATTTCAGGAATTATTTATATATCAAATTGATTATTATTTTTAGAGATATAATAAGCTTAAAACATCTTCCCATGGGCAGTGCCAGTTATTAACCTCGAAGGCTTCCAACTCGATGAGCTGGACAGTTATTCCAGCCTCGAACCTGTCAAGCAAGAGTCTAACCCGAAGTCATCCGTTACACCAAAACCTACCAGTTCAAAGACCGCCACTGCTCCCAAAGCTCCCCCAGCATCCAGGACCCGAGCCTCCAGCTCCCGGAAAAGAAAGGAAGTTGAGCCCTCTGCTCCACCCCACGTGTTCCCATTCGAGAACCACGGGTTCATAGAATCCAGCACATTTATGACCGGCTTTCTCAACCAGGTTAGTATCCTGACCTATATCCTGCACCGTATACTAAATAGAAATGTTCATTTAGAATAATGCCTGTTTCTTTACCTTGCAGGGCCTTGAACGCCTGATTTTCCTTTATGAAGACGCATGTGGCTCCAACATCATGCTTGAAAGCCAGCTAAAAGAGGCCAAGGCCACCATTGCAGATCAAGCAGCAATTGCCACCGCTAAATCAGAACACTACGAAGCTAAGTATAAGGCTATGACTCAAGATCACCAGTCCGTCATCCAGAAGATCACTCAGGAGGCTCAAGCTAAGTTATGATCTCCCTTCTTCAGGCCAGGCTGAAAATGGCTTACGAGGCGATGGCTCTGGGTTTACAATGCCCTTCTTGGAACACCAAGGCCTGGGAGGCGAAGTTAAAAGATCTTGGGGGAAATCCTGTGAATCCTCCCGCCAAATCTGCTATGGAAGAATCCGCCAAGACAATGGATGCTAGCGCTTCAAAGGATGTTTCTGAGAATGCTGGGGCAAATGCTGGAAAGAATGCTGGTGAAGAGGATGCTGCTGCAGATGCTGAGAAGAATCTCGAGGATGATGCTGGTACGGACGCCGGGAAAGAGGTTGCTGTTCAAGAAGGTGCTGCCCCTTAGGCAGTGGAGTGGGCGATGATGGATATACATGCTGAGGCCGGAGCCCATTTTTTTAAATTTCATGGTTGTGGTTGTGAAAAACAATTTACATTTCCTGTGTTTGAACAATTTATATTTCCTGCATTAGAACAATACGATGACCAAAGGTGGATGGGTCCTAGGTTTTAGGATGAAGCCCTTGGTCATCGGTTAGTATAATCTGTTTTGAATTTCGTAGCGGTTGAAGGTAGACAGCTTTCGTTTTGAGATAAAACCTTCAACCGTTACGTAGGTATGGTAAAAACTAATCATGCTTTTGGCGGATGGGCCTTGGTTTAAGGTGAAACCAAAAGCACAACTTTTGACTTGTTAATAATATAACTATCTTTTGACTTATTTGTTATTGCCTTGCATTACTTAATGTAACTCTTAGCTTTGTAAAAATTTTGTATTGTTATCTTATGAAAATATCCTGATCAATATGCTCAGCAATATATTATAAAAACTGTTATTAGATAGGACTTCTAAACATTCCTTCAACTTTGTAGAAAGCTTTTTAAAGAGTGAAAAATAGTCCACTTTCCAAAACCTGTTTTGATAATACCTGAACGATCAAAGTTTCAAACTAGTATTAATTTCAAATATTTTCATCAAATATTCTGAGAAGTATTTAAAAACATATTTTGAGAATATATCAAGATATTTAACCTTTTACCAAACATAGTATTATTAAAAACTTAAACGATGTTTTCAAAGGAAAGATCATACCAGGACTAGGGTATAAATCTATTACCAAACTTCAATCCCTTTGCAACTCTTCCAATGAAGATGTCCCCTGTCTGAGACACTTAGTGCATGAGTTCTGAACCTTATCCTTTGAGCTTTACATCATTGCCTTGGTAGGAATGTCCCTTGTGTACAATGTCTTCAAATACTTAGAAATCTTCTGAATGTCAGTTTCCATTGTATAGGCAATTTTTCATGTCACAGGGGTAAAACCCAAAAATGTCTTGGAGATAAATTCCTTGTATCCTGGGGAAAATCCCAAATTTTCGTGCGCTACAGGCGGGAGTGTATAAACTCCAAGACTTAGAAAGGTGAAAACCTTTAAACCTTAGAGAGTATGAAAATATCCTTTCGTGAGAGAGGGTGATCAATCCTCATATACCTTTAGGATTCAGGATATAGCCAACAGTAACGAAATTGTCAGCCACTTTTACATGGACTGGTCCCGCCACCTTGAACTATCCCTGAATAACTTGCGCTCCAGGCGGAGTGTTTAAACCCAATTCGGAAGAAAGGTGAATACCTTTAAACCTGTGAAGGGATCGGAATCCCTTATACGTTAGAGAGAGGGCCAATCCTCTAATCTTCCGAAGTATCTTGAGTGAGCATCCTAGAGCTATATCCCGAAGCATATACTGCAAAACATGCTTACACTAAGGTGGGTGTTAGCTTGGCTAACACCCCTCCGATGCTTAAGTTAGTATTGGGTTTCAAAGAATAAATTAAACCAAACATATTTAAAAAAATATAGAATTCATACCATCCTGAGTTAGAAATTAAATTCTAAACTCACTTGAAATAAAGCTTAAGGTGTACAGCACTCCAAGATCTCGGTAGCATATCCCCTTCCATATTCTTGAGTCTATATGCTCCTTTCCCTGCTTCTGATTCAACTTCATATGGTCCTTCCCATTTTGGAGCTAGCTTGCCATCGGCAGGATTAGTAGTATTCTGAAAAGCCTTTCTTAACACCCAATCTCCAACCTTAAATCTTCTGGTCCTAATATTCTTGTTATATGCTCTAGATATTCTTTGTTGATATGCTGCCATCCTTAGCCTTGCTGCATCTCTCTTTTCATCTATAGTATCCAAATCCTGACTCAAGGCTTCAGGATTCTGTTCAGGATCACTTAGGGTAGATCTTGCAGTAGGTATTGTCATTTCCGTTGGAATCATTGCTTCTGCTCCAAATACCAAGGAAAATGGGGTTTGGCCTGTTGCATTCTTTACCGTTGTCCTGTCAGCCCACAAAACAAAGGGTAATTCTTCTGCCCATCTTCCTTTTTTGGCTCCAGGCCTCTTCTTTAAGTTATTGACAATTATCTTGTTTGAGGATTCTGCTTGTCCATTCGCTTGAGGATGTACCGGAGTAGATGTTATCATCTTGATTCCCCAACTTTTGCAAAAGTCAGTAGTTCTCTTGCTTATAAACTGAGAACCATTGTCACAGATTATCTCGGCCGGTACTCCAAATCTGGTCAAGATATTTCTCTTTATGAAGGATACTACTTCTTGGTCTCTAACTTGAACAAATGCTTCTGCTTCAACCCACTTGGAGAAATAATCCGTCATTGCCAACATGAAAACCTTTCCTCCTGGAGCTTTTGGAATCTTTCCCACTATATCCATACCCCACTTCATAAACGACCAAGGGGAAACAATGGGATACAGCGGTTCAGCAGGCTGATGTAATATGTTACTATGTCTTTGACATGCGTCACATCTTCGAGCATATTCTACGGCATCTTTTCTCATTGTCGGTCAATAATATCCTGTCCTTAATACTTTTGAGAATAATGACCTGCCCCCAGTATGGTTACCACAATCCCCTTCATGTATATCCTGAAGTACTTCTTTGGCTTCAGGATCCTCCAAACACCTCAAATACGGTCCTGCAAGAGATTTCTTGTATAAAACATTATTTATAATAGTGAATCGTGATACCTTCATCCTAAATGCCTTATGATTTTCGTTTTCGGGGATGTGTCCTTCCTTGAGATATCTCATGATTGGAGCCGTCCAAGAATTAGGATCCTCTTCAGGATACTCTGCTCCAGGATCCTGAATACCCGCTACTTCTTTATCCCGAGGATTCGTTGCAGGATACAAGACATGTAATATTGGTATTTGGGTTCCTTCTGGTATCCTGATCGATGATCCCAGATTTGCTAAGGCATCTGCTTAAGCATTATCCTCTCTTGGTACCTGTTCAAGTGTAAAAACATCGAAATATCCTGCTAATTTTTTGAGAATATCGAGGTATTCGATTAATTTCTCACCCTTAACTGCATAGGATCCATTAAAATGGTTAGTAATTAACAAGGAGTCAACATATACTCGCAAATTCTTGATACTCATATCCTTAGCCAATTCTAATCCTGCAATTAAAGCTTCATATTCTGCCTCATTATTAGTAGCAGGAAATTCACACCTAATGGCCTGGGGTAATATGTCCCCCTGTGGCGATTTTAGTAGTATACCTAAACCTACACCTCTTATATTGGATGCACCATCAGTATATAATGTCCAGGATCCTGAAGATTCTCCTAACTGTTGAATTTCTAGGTCTACCTCATCCTGAATATCACTACTGAAATCAGCCACAAAGTCAGCTAAAGCCTGAGACTTTATGGCATTTCTAGGTTCATATACTAAATCATAAGCACTTAACTTTACTGACCACTTGGCCATCCTGCCTGACATCTCTGGTTTCCTAAGCACATTTTTGACAGGATAATTCGTTTTAACATGGATCCTATGTGTCTCAAAATAATGTCTAAGCTTTGTCGATGCCATGACTAGAGCTAATATCAATTTTTCTAAATGAGAATACCTAGTTTCAGCATCTAACAAACTTTTACTAACATAATATACAGGATATTGCTGACCTTCATGGTCTTATATAAGAACGGCACTTACAGCATTCCCTGATACAGCGAGGTATAGGGATAGTGGTTCACCATTTTCAGGCTTCATCAATAGAGGTGCGGTTGAGAGATATCGCTTCAAATCCTGCAAGGCTGCTTCATGCTTTGCTCCCCATTCAAATTTCTTATTCTTCTTGAGGATATCATAGAATTCCCTGCATTTTTTCGAGGATCTAGAAATAAATCTATTCAAAGCTGCTACTCGGCCTGTTAACCGTTGTACGTCCTTCATATTCGAGGGTGATTTTATATCCAGGATAGCTTTAATCTACTCCGGGCTTGCCTCTATCCCCCTTTTTGTCACCATATATCCTAGAAACTTTCCTGCCCCCACTCCGAAATGGCACTTAGCAGGATTCAGCTTCATGTTGTATTGATCCAGGATATCAAATGCTCCCTTGATATCCTGGAGGTGATCCTCAGCTTTTTAGATTTTACCACCATATCGTCAATATATACCTCCATGGTGTCCCCAGCTTATCTTTGAACATCATGTTTACCAATCTCTGGTACGTTGCACCTGCATTTTTCAAACCGAAAGGCATAACAGTATAGCAATATATACCTGTTGGTGTCATGAAAGCAGTATCCCCCTGATCCGAAGGCTCCATTTGAATCTGCTGAAATCCTGAGGATGCGTCCATGAATGTTAACATTTCATGTCCAGCAGTAGCATCTACCATTGCATCGATATGAGGGAGAGGAAATGGATCTTTAGGACAAGCCTTGTTCAAGTCCGTGTAGTCTACACAGACACTCCATTTCCCGTTTTTCTTCTGTACCACAACTACGTTTGCTAGCCATCTTGGAAACTTGACTTCTCTGATCATCCTGGACTTCAACAATCTTTCAACTTCCTCTTGGATAATCGCATTCCGCTCAGGAGCGGATTTTCTTCTTTTTTGCTGAACAGGCTTGAATGATTTGTAAATTCCAAGCTTGTGAGTGATAATGTCTTTGGATATTCCTGTCATATCCTCATGCTTCCATGCAAACGTTGACATCCTGCATTTCAAAAAGTTAGTTAACTGCTCTTCAATATCCTGAGGATATTGGTTCCTACGAGCACCGAGATATCAGGATTATCCTGATCCAGGATAATTTTCTTCACATCTTGCTCCGAATCCTCCACGATATCCTGGGCCCGCATATTTAATTGCTATGCTGTACTAGGCTTAGTTGAGGATTTCATTGAGGATGAGTAGCATTCTTTCGCTTCCTGCTGATCACTTTCAACCTTGACAACTCCCCAAGGGGTAGGGATCTTGATGCATTGGTGATATGTTGATGGCACAGCCTTCATGTCATGAATCCATGGTCTCCCTAGTATGATGTTATAGCAGGATAAGGAGTCCATCACACAGAAACGTTGTATCGAGTTGACCCCTTCAACATATACCGGTAACTTTATCTCCCCTACGGTATTCCTAGCCTCTCCACTGAAACCAACGAGCACAGTGGACTTCGAAGTAATGTCCATCGGAGATACATTCATCCTCTTCAATGTTTCCAACTGAATTATATTGACAGAACTACCGTTGTCTACCAGTATCCTGCGTACAAAATGGTTAGCCACATATAATGTTATTACTAAAGCATCATGGTGAGGATCCTGAACAGTATCCCTGTCATCACTATCGAAAGTGATCACTTTATCAGTTGTGAGGGTAGTCATTCTGACTGGTCTGTCTCTCCTCTCACTCTTAGCTTCCTTTGCATGTCTCTTGGCCGCCGAATACGAAGTCCCACAAATGTCGGATCCTCCTGAAATAAAGTTAATTATCTTGGCATCTGCTGGGGGTGATGCTGCTCATTCAGGATCCTTCTCGGGATCCTGCCCTTTATTCTTCTTTATTCCCAGCAAGTCCTTCAGATACCCCTTGCTTAACAGGTAACTTATCTCTTTCCTTAAAGCAATGCAATCCTCGGTCATATGTCCGAAGTCTTCGTGGAAGGCACACCATTTGGATTTATCCTTCCAATCAGCTTTCTGCTGGTTCTTTCGAGGCCACCTAGCTTTGTCCCCTAAGCCCTGCATAGCATACATTAATTCAGGTATATTAACAGAAAAGCAGTATTCAGATAAGTCAGAATATTCTTCAGGATCCTCGTCTTCAACAGCATTCACTTTCTTGTTATCATTTCTGCCATATGGCATGGAGCGATATGGCTTATATGAGGTTTCTGATTTCCTGTTAGTTTATTCATAGGTTGAGGTAGAATTCATCCTCTCCTGCATCTTCTTGTCATCTTCCAAACGGATATATCTCAAAGCCCTGTTACGAGCTTCGTCGAGATTCCTGCAGGGATTCATTACAAGATCCTGATAAAACTTAGAATCCTTTTGTAACCCCATCTTAAAAGCTTGCACAGCTGTTGCAACATCAAGATGTGGGATATCCAAGGATTCTCGACTGAATTTGTTCACATAATCCCTCAAGGATTCCTGAGGCCCTTGAGTTATCCTGTAAAGATCATTGGTTAGTTTCTCAAAACTCCGACTACAAGAAAATTGACTGTTAAATAAATTAACCAAATGAGCAAACGAAGTAATTGAGTGAGGAGGAACGTTTAACAGCCATTTTAAGGCTGATCCTGTCAGAGTAGAACCAAATCCCTTGCATAAGCATGCTTCCTTGAGCTCCGGAGGGATAGGGTTAATCTCCATTCTTTCCCTATACTGGGCAATATGCTCTTCAGGATCCGTAGTCCCATCATACAGCTTCATGTTGGGAGTCTGAAATCTTTTTGAGATTTCAGCATCACAGATAGGATATGCAAAGCGGGATATCCTGTGGCTGTCTTGGGATACTTCCGGAATTGGCTGGACCACTCCAGGTACACTGGATATCATGTCCTTCAATTTCTGGAGCTCCATGGTAAATGTTGACGTCATACCTGCATCCTGCAAAGAGCCATTGTTGTTAGTAGCAAGAATATTATTATTTGACACATTACCGTTCTGAGGATTTTGGCCATATCCTGAAGCATATCCTGAACTTCTCACAGTCGATATCCTGACCGAAGAGGGTATCTCAGGGGTATGATTCTGAGAATGGCTTGGGACGATATTCCCCCTATTATCCTCAGTGTAAACTGCGAAACTGAAGTTCAAAGCCCTGGGCTGTATAGGAGTGACAGTTTCTTCAACAGGTCTGCTCGAGCTAGCTTTTAAGAGTTGTATTTCTCTTAACAGCATTTGGTTAGTCTCCTGTTGCTGCCTCATTTGTTCCTGCACACTTCCAAATAAAGTCAAAATTTCATCATTAGAGGCTAAAACGGGAGCAGATCCCTGGACACTCCGAGTAGGGATAACATCTTGAGATTGTGAAGAAAACGGCATCCTTGGAGGAGGTGGTGGAAGCACCGAACCAGTAGTAGCAGAGGTTGTAGCAGACATAGTGGAAGAGCTCATGTTTGATCTTGAGGCCATTGTAAACAATGTGGCAAAAAGTTTTGAAAATAGAAAACCGATTAACAATTTTACAAATATTTTTAGTAAAAGTAGCACCACTTGCCCCACGGTGGGCGCCAAATTGTTTTGGTCAAAAATTACCGAAGCAATTAAGTGATCAAATTAGTTAAGTGAGGTAGTGTGCTAGAAATATGTGTGAAAAATGTGTTAACCAAATTAGATATGAAAACAGTTTAAGGATACGGCTCAGGATATAGAGCTGTATCTATGATCAAACAATGAGCGAAAATGTAAAGGTGGACACATGATGTACGAGGAAAGCCCTTGATCAATCTAGATCGCCGGCATAAAACCTCGGGAGCTGACAATCGCAGCTGCCTTGTTCTTCTATTACTTCAAATATCAGGATACAGTGCAGGATGTGGTGCGGATCTACTATGTGTTACAATGTAATTCGAATACAAGTGTTGTGTGTAGTGTTTGCGATGAACTAGAGAGAAAGTGTTCGAAAATGTGTAAGTTGAGTGCCTTAATCTGATCCGCCCCCATCTATTTATAGTAAAACAAACGTAACTAACTATCCTACATAACCGGGATCCACCGAATATTCCTTAGTTGAACGTTGTAGACCTGGTCTTTCGGGCTCAACGTCTCTCCTTTAACAAATACGCCTGAGTCTTGAGGAGATGGAGTCCACTTGACCGTTAGCAAGCCCCAGTCTTTAACCTGCACGTGATTAATTCGATATACCTCAGGATATCATCCAGGATGTTAGCAATATCCCCGTCCAGTATCCTGATCATAGATAAACAATAAAAAGCAGGATATTAGTCAGCATGCATACTCAGAAAATGGCCCATAACATAATGTATTTAATTTATTTTTCGGTGTTAATATTTAGGTGCCCATGATAAATTAGTGGCCGATTATTTTGCCGATGAACCTTTGTTCACGACCGTGATGTTTAAACGTCGGTTCCGAATGAGTCGTCGACTATTCTTACGTAAAGCAGACGACGCTAGGGGCCATAGGGGATTCACCACTTTACAAAAATGTACGGTGGCCATTCGCCAACTGGCATACGGGACGACACCCGATTCGTTGGATGATTATTTTAGGATGTCCGAAAGAACTTTACGAGAATGTTTATACAAGTTTTGCGAATGGATGGTGAAGATATATACCAAGAAATATTTGCGGAAACCAAAAGCAAATGACGTCCAAAAATTATATCAAGCGCACGAAGAAAGGCATGGTTTTCCAGTAATGCTCAGAAGCATTGATTGCATGTACTAGCCGTGGCAGAACTGCCCTACTGCATGGCGAGGTCAATATACTCAAGGCAATCATCGTCATCCAACTATAATACTAAAGGCTGTTGCGTCACATGATCTCTGGATTTGACATACTTTTTTTTTGTTTTTGGTTCACTTAACGACCTTAACATCATCTACCAATCAGAGATCTTTAACAATGTCATAGCAGGAACTGGTCCAGACACCAGTTTTACAGTTTCGGGGTTGGAATACAGGTGCGGTTACTACCTTGTGGATGGAATATACCCAACGTACTCAACAATCGTCAAAATTATTCCACACCCGGCAGACGATAAAAGAAAGAAATTTTCCAAGTTTCAAGAGCGGCGAAAAAAAACATTGAACGGTGTTTTTGGGTTCTACAAAAAAATGACATATCCTTGAACATCCAACACGTGTTTTTACACCATAGAAGTTGTAAATTGCTGCATAACATGATCATCGAATACGAAGGTAAAGCGATTTGTGAGTACGAAGAAAACACGCCTAATGGGAATTCTGTTCCGGTAAGTGTAGAACAACAAGATTTAAACTGATTTTCCCTACGTAACAAGTACACACATCAAAACCTTCAAGCAGACTTGGTGGAATACACTTGGAACAACGCACAAAACGAACCCAATAACGACATGCCGGATGAAGACTAGTAGTTTAGGTTGTTTTTTAATGTAATGTAAGAATTAATATTTATCTTAAAGTTTAAATTAATTTTAGTTTTATTTGTATATTACATATTTAATTTGCCAAAATAATAATAATAATAATAATAATAATAAATGGGGGGAGACCCATCCTCCATTTCTCTTGGTCTATTCTCCTTGAATGTTGGCGTAACGATGACGTGAAAGGGCATCTCCAAGGACTTGCCTTCACACCCTATACTCTAAAAGCTCCGCTGTTCAGAATACATGAGAAAAAGAGAGAAAATACAAATCCTGTCATTTTCTCCAAATCGAGGTACTGGGCAAAAGATTTTTTTTTTTTCGAACAGCGCTGCCAAAGATGAAAATATGTTAAATATAGTATTCTTTTAGTCTTTCTCCTACTTTTAGATTTTGTTATATGTCTCTCAGTAAATAGATTTTAAATGTCACACTCGTAATCTTCTTATAAAAAGGACTATTTTATAAAAAGAATAACATAATAACCATAGTGCCTATTAAGCGGATGTAGACAATCAGCCAAAAGAGTTATTCTAGTAGCAAATCATGTATTGAATTTTCATGTATACACATGATAACAAAAGATTTGTCGAATAATCAAAATTATTTGAATACATATCATCATTTGAAAACCCACACTTTATCAGTACTCAAACATCAGACATCAAGTAAGGTTACTAGCATCACGATCCACCCATGACACAAGGTGGCCTAGAAAAGCTAGGAAGTCTGTACGCAATGGTAGATGCTTATAGCCTGTATATAGGACGGTGGGAGTATATCCATGGAACCCAAGCAGAGCCGTATTTTTTTAATGGCGAAATTTCTTTAAAAATATAGAAACCTGGCCAGTTAGGCGCTGGAGTCCGAAAGTTACAAAACTACATCATGAATGTTAAAATCGACCCATCTATCCCAATCAATATTACAATATTTCGATCTACTCGTTATCCAAAGCTACAAAATTTCTTCAATGATGTCTGCCGCTTTATTGAAGTGAACGTGATGATTGTTGAAAGTCTTCTCGTTCCTAGCTAGGGCTGGTAAATCGTATCTTATCAGGTTTAACAGGTCTCTGACGACGCGAATAACACAAGTATTAAACATGAATACAACTTGTTTAACTACTTTATATCTCATGTCTATAACACAGTTGTATGTTTTATGTACCAAGAAGAAGAAATGATAGATCATAGCCTCCTAATTATATTTATTGGTAAAGGATCAAATAAAAATAAAATTAACGTACGAAACGTACGCATTGAGGGAAAAAGCAAAAAGTGGCGGTGTCATTTTGGTAATTATCAGCAACTTCAAAATTACTGGGGAAAAAGCAAAAAGTGTCTTGTAAAGTAATTTTGAGCATCTGTAGAGTAATTTTGGGAAATGTAGGGTAATTATCAAATTACTCTAGTAGAGTAATTTTGACTTCTGTAGAGTAATTTTGGAAAATGTCTTGTAGAATAATTTTGTTAGCATTTAGTTATGAGGTTTAGCTTTATGGTTTAGTTTTTAGTTGGTGGGGGGGTAGGTTTTTGGGGGTGGGGGGTGGTTTAGGTTTTTGCGGGGGGGGGGGGGGGGGGTGTTAGTGTAATTTTGATAATTACCCTGCACGACCAAAATTACTCTACATGAACATTTACAATGGTTTAGGTTTTATTAGGTTTTTTTTTTTTTTTAGGGGGGGGGGGGGGATGTTTAGGTTTTTGGGGGGTGGGGGGGGGGGTTGTGTAATTTTGATAATTACCCTACACGACCAAAATTACTTTACATGAACATTTACAAAATTACTCTACAGAAGCTCAAAATTACTCTACTAGAGTAATTTTTAAAAAAGTAAAAAACTAAGTAGTGTACATTTTCAGTAAACAGGTTTAATCATGTCTTATACAGATATCTATTGTCAGCCTATTCCTAGCCTTCCATATTTCCTAATCCACCGCCATTAGCACCGCCACGACGATCTTCTTCCATTCTTTCGATCCTCTATGCTCTATAACCGAGCCGAGAATTTGGTCAATCGATTGGTTGGTTGAAGGGAAAGGAAGTTTAAGCCACACCAACACCGACCACCAGATTGATTTCGCAATCCAACAATCCCATAGAATGTGGTTGTAACGCCTCGCTTTTTGGAACCTTCCTCAGTTAGAAAGGTTACTTGTATTTCTATCTTTGGAAACTTGCCTTCTTATCATATTCATAAAGGTTATTAGATTTTATCACCCCTAACTATTAGTCATTAGCCGCTGCCACCCCCAACTATCACTTTGACGCCCGTCACCCCCAACTTAACACTTAGGGTATTCTGTCACCACGTCGTTAACTAATCAATAGCTTTTAATCCTGTTACTATACTTTTGGGGGTGTCCTAAGATCCCTAAAACCTTCCTAAGATCCTATGACACCCCAAAAAGTATAGTAACGGGATCAAAAGTTAATGATTAGTTAACGACGCGGTGACAGAACACACTAAGTGTTAAGTTGGGGGTGACGGGCGTCAAAGTGATAGTTGGGGGTGGCAGCGGCCAATAGCCAATAGTTGGAGGTGATAAAATCCAATAACCCTATTCATAATCCACTCCCAATTTCGCAATTTGAAACCTTGATCATAACGAAATTCATATTTTATACATACTTGTACTCGTTCAATCGATCGTTTAAATACATTTTCACGCAACCTCATACTTATTATACATATAAATTCATTCATTACTTTATACATCCCACTTATACATTGCAATTATACGCTTAAAACCGACAAAACACGCGAATTTGGATTTCGAACTTATGGGTCTGACCCCTCTCGCACGAGTAGGCCCAGTCGCCCCAAACACGTATTCGTCCCAAACCGTCTCGTCCCAAATTATTCCCCCACTCTATAAATACGAGCTCATTTCCTTTATTTCAAACCTTCAACTCCTAAAATTCTATCTTAAATCTGACATCGAGCAAATTCTTGGAGCTTATCTCAGCTACTTCTAAGTGAGTTTATACTTACTAACAACAAATCTTCTTCCATTTTCTTCTACTTTCTTCTGATTTTATGAACTTTTTAAGATTTCTTCACAAATCTTCACTTGGTTTATCACATTTGCAAAGGCAAACTGATACAAACTCTCAAATCATGGAGGACCAAGCTGAGAAGTGGAGTAAATCTTTCAAACCTTTTCAAACAAAACTTTCTGATTTGAACTCGGCCGAATCTGAAGTTCTCTGAGCTCATAAGCTAAGTCAATAGTTGTGGTTTCAAGTTAGAACCCATTCCAGCCGAGAAGGTAATCAGTTCAACCAAAACCGAATTGATTTTACCAAGAAACAGTCCCAGTCATCCGAGACGTTGGCCCACTCGTCCAAGAGGATAACCCTCTCGCACGAGAGGGGACTTCCTGTCGTCCGAAACAGACTGTTTCACCAAGTTCTGACGTTTATAACTGTTGAATGATTATGCAGATACTTATTTCCAATATAGACGATTCTGGAATATCAGTGTGTGTTCTGTGAAAGCTTTGGCTTCCAACCTAGTTCCACCACCTCACTTAAATTCGTAAAACGAACACCCAAACAATCTCCTAGACCTAGAACAAGTTAACCCCGTCCAGCCTCCGACACTTAGTTCCTTCTTTCTACGTCGTGTTGGCACACCTGGGTTGTCCTTGTTCGGTTGTTTGGTTATTATTTACATTTTGTTATTTCATTTTTGTATTCATGACAATCGATTAGTTAACTAAGTTAGTTGATTTGTGCTTTGGTGAACAATAATGATGATATTACCTCCATGCATGACTTCTATGAACATTCTAGACTATTATAATACTATAACTATAACTAAATAACTTAACTTAACTGAACTCACAAACATAACTGATTAATAGTTAAAAACGTTCAAACGAAGTTTGGTTCATCAAAAAGTCCCTCTCGAGTGAAAGGGTGGTTCCACTCACGCGGAAGGCACCTGTCGTCCGAAAGTGTCCTTTCATCCGAACAGTCTGTGTTTCGGTTTTTCGTTTATTCCGTTCCCGCATTCCTTGTCATTGATTCTGTCAGGAAAAACCAGGACTCGTAAAATCACAGAGACTCAGTGTCATGACAAGTGCCTGGGCAGAATATACTTTTTGTTTATATCATACTTTCATGTTATATACTTGCGTACCCTAAACCCAAACCCAATCACTCCTTAGACTCCGAATGACCTTACATCTTCAATTTCCCTATCTCAAACAACTCGTCGCTCTCAGATGATCGGGAAGCTTTTGCAAAATTGTGAGTATACTTGACCCTTTTTACGCTTTAATGCACTTTTGGGTGTAACATGTATCAACTATCAAAATTCACAATACACAATCAAAAATATTAAATCACTCAATCTGCCAAACATGCTATTTGTTATACTTAGATTGTTTATGCTAGAATACTTTGATGCACTCTATTTGTCATTAACTTAGCTAGCCCACCTTAACAATTATAGCGCTATAGGAGTAGCACACCGCCCGTCGGGGTATTGTTAAGTTGTTATACTTTATGGTCTCGTTCACTTCGGTGAAGAGGGATGCACATTATTCTCGTGGAGACTCGGGTTTGGCCTATACTTATGCATGCTAGCTAGGGGTGTTCATCGAATCGAATGTTGAATTTTCCAATTATTCGAATAATTTTTATTTTCCCTTGAATTTGTATTCGATTCGAATTCAACTAAAACTTACCGAATTCGATTCGAATTCATATTCGAATAAAAAACCCAATTCGTATTCGATTAAAAATTCGAATTCGAATGGAATTCGAATAAATTCGATTTAATTCAGATTCTTTAAAAACATGTAAAAAAAACTATCAAATTGAAACATAAATTTTAAAGCAGCCATAAAGCACAATATCACATTAAAAAGTTCCAAATAAAGTACCATAAGTCTCAAATTCAAAACAAAAGTCGGGAATAACCACTCCACATTATAAGTTAATATTTTCAGCATTATAAACCTATTGATAGATTTGGTGCTTAGGTTTTAGTTATGGACCATGTAGTGGGTTTGGTAATGGGTAATTTTAATACTTGGAAATTTTTTTTGAAAATAATTTATAGTATAGCTTAATAAAAGTTATATATGCATTATATATAAAAGTAATAAATAAAAATGTATAAATTTTATTCGAATTTCGAATCAAATCGAATTTGAAATTATAAATTCATATTCGATTCGTATTCGATTTACTTGACTCGAATTGAATCGAATTCGAATTCAAATTCTTTTAATAGAAATGAGTTCTTGATAACCGAATCGAATTTAAACGAATTTCAGATTTTTCGAATTTGAAACGAATTCTGAACACCCCTAATGCTAGCTTCAACTTTGTATATAAATTACCATGTTGGATTTGAGACAATCTTTTATACATATGCTAGTATTCAAACTTGTATGCTCGCCAATACTTTTCGTATTGAACTATACTTTAATACATGTTGCAGGATTCTGGATGATGATGATGATGCACGAAACCTAGTAGGATGCCTAGAAACGTACTCTAAATTCAAATACATGTTGTATTTATTTGTTACAATCTTGTTGTATTTCTATTTCAAACAATGTAATTGATGTTAGCAATGAAATGAAATTTGTTATTAAATACTTGTCACAATTTAGTGTTATGAAGTCTCGAGCGATCTTGTTTTCGTCTCACTCCGATGTTTCCGCCATCGATTGGGGTGTGACAATGGTTTACCGTCTCTTCCCTCAACCTGCATCGCTCGCACAATTGGTCCGGAATAACGACCCCGTTATAGCAAGATTAACTTTGGACGGTATGCGATTTAGGCAGGCTCTCCAATTTAAAAAAAGTAATCTTCGGTGGGAGCCAATTGTTCCAAAACGGCCACCAAAAATTATCTTTCTATTTGCTTGCTTCATGTATCAAATATCTAAGTCCAGCCACGTTTAAGGGGTGTTGTGTTGTGTTGCACCCTTCCAAGCCCATTAATCTTTTCCATCATTCACATTTATGATGTTGATAAGTTGTATCAACATTTCCATTTGTTCTAGTTCCACACCACCATTAGGAATATGAGACCAAACTAAATCACACTGACCCAGCTGTGCCATTTCCACCATATCCCTTACCTTTGCTTCCTTGAAGTTGGCAATTTTATACAGATCCTTTAGAGCCTATTTAATCGATTCGATTTCGTGCCAATTATCTATCCAAAATAAAATCTCCTTGCCCGAACCAACGACTCCTAACAAAATTTCGCGAAGAGGTAAACCGAATTTCAAGAAATCTTTTTCCACCACATCGATGTCTTTCCAAATGCCCACAATACGCTTATTAAACGGGTAAGATTGAGACCCGTTTTCTGTAACATGAATAGCGCGAATGACTTTAACCCAAAGAGCGGACTCACTAACTTTAAATTTCCACCACCATTTTGCGAGAAGAGCTAAGTTGAGACTTCGAATGTCGCCAACACCCTAACCCCCATGTCTTCTAGGGCCCAACATCTTGTCCCACGTAATCCATTTTATCTTTTTGTTGTGTAACATCCCAAAAATACAAAATTTTAAATTTGTAATTAAGTTGTGAATAAATTAGCAAAATAATCTAATTAGTAATGACACTAACCTAGTTAGTTTATTACTTATGAATAGTTTAAGACATAGAAAGAAAGTAAAAGAAACTAGAGGGACCAAAAGTGTTAAACTTGAAAATTAATTTTAATAAAAACATTTCAATAAAACACCTACTCAAAATTGAGTACGGTGATCGACCAGGAACAAGGGAGGGGCGACCAAGCTTCTCCAAAACCCTAAGTTTCACAAAATCCCTAAATTGAAGGATCAAACTCAGTCCAAAACGAAAATCGAGCATAGATTCATGATCCCCATCACAAGGGGGTTGTAAGGTATGTAAAATTCTATGAAAATTCTCTGTTTGAAATTCTTATGAATTTGGGAGATTCAAAATTTGATGATGCATGTTTGTGATTTGGTTAGATTAGGGATGATATAGTGTCGAGAAGTAAAACCTAGACAACTACATGTGAAATCATGTCCAAATTCAGGAAATTCCATGAATACATTGAAGGTGGGTTATGGGTTTTACAAGATAATGATGAACACTAGGGTTTAGAATGATTATTCTAGTGTAATTTGATCATAGAAAGTGATTTCAGAAAAGTATGATGTTTAAATGCTATATGAAAGTTTTATTGATGTTAAGTTTAGCTAAATAGCAAGCTATGAACTTGAATATGAATGATATAAAATTCTGCCCTTATAGTGTTTGTGGAAATGCCTCAAAGAAGGCTTAAAACTGAAATTCAAAGTTGAAACGCATAATTTTGATGTTTCAGTAAATTACACGATATATGGTTTAAAAGGGAGTTCTAAACATGACATAAATGGACTCTATAGGAAAGGACGCAGGAGCGTCAAGCGGGCAAGCAGGTGGCGAATCGCGTTTGAAGGGCTTACTTTGAAGGTATGTAACTTGATTCGTTACATTTGGGTAAATTTTGATATTTAGCATATATGTAGTTGGATTTTTATTAAAAGTTGAGTTGGATTAAAGCGATGATGTTCGCTAGGTCGAATAATAGGCCAAGAATCTGGTTAGACCTCGTTGGTAGTCATCAAAATGGAGGATTCCTTAGATGAGCCAAACGGGTCGAATAACCAAGTAAGGCATGGTAATACATTATAATATGGTTACTCGGTCTTTTGTTATTATTGACAAATGATATATTAGAATACGAGGATTAAACATGTTCGTTTGTAGGATTGAAATCCGAGAACTTGACTCAAGTAAACAAACAAATCAAACAAAACATAACATTCCAGAGTCTACCGTAAATTACGGTATATACCGTAATTTACGGTAGTCTCTAAAAGGTTATGGTGGATTCCCCCTGTGTTACGGTGGAACCAAAATTTCCCAGGAGCCACCGTAACTTACGGTATCTACCGTAAGTTACGGTAGAGCTTTAGAATTTATGATAAAGTTTGTGTTTCTTAGTTAAATCGAATCCGTTTTAAACGTAGTTTCGAATACGTATTATTTCTAAGTATTCTAATACTAATGTTTAATGTAAACATTTCAGTTTTTAGGTATCCAAGGATTACGGATGACGGTCAAGCTAGCTTTTGAAGAACCGAACACAAACTTTTGAAGCTTCCGCGTTGATTAATTCTGTTTAGACAATGTTATGATGAATTAGTTTGCTAAATAACTTTAAATGCTTAAATTAGTTAGTAGTTGACAAATGTTTGTTACCTTTGAACTTGGTTTTTGGAACTTATGTTTTAACCTAGTCATCAATTATATAAACTCTTGTGAATTATTCTTAATTTCAAGTAGTAATTAAGACGGGTGTAACAAGTTGGTAATCAGAGCTTAAGGTTGTCAACAAGTGTTCGGTTCAAGCTTGATCGATCGTCCGGTAAGAATTAACTTATTATCTTAACAGATTATATTTATGTAAGAAATGAGAAATGAATTGATGTGCATGGGAAGAGCGTGTTAACACACTCAAACCCGGAAAGTGCACCAAATGTGAACGGTTAAAGCAAGTTGGGAACTTGGCTAAACCGAAACAAATGAAGTAATGTTATAAATGAAATGTTTAACGTTTAAATGTAAACATTTCAGTTTCAAGATATCTGATGGAAACGATGATAATCCGGTGCAAACAAGCACCGAACAAATGAAAGAGATAATTGCCGAAGAAGTAGGGGAGGCAATTGAAGGTAGTCTATCCGGGTTTATAGACAAAATTCAAAGCACGATGTTGTCGCTTGTCGAAGAGCGAGTTAAAAGGTTGGAGGATAGTGTCAACCTTATGAAGGAAAAGTCGGGAGAACGCAAAGGGTGTTCGTACAAGGAATTCATGGCGTGTAAACCGCCAATCTATAACGGGGAGGTTGACCCGATAATATGCCAAAGATGGTTAAGTGATGTCGAAGGGGTGTTTGAACGGACCCATTGTGAAGTAGGCGACTTTGTTGCTTACGGAACGGGTCAATTGAGGGGCCAAGCCAAGGATTGGTGGGACAATAAAAAGAAGGAAATAGGAGCCGAAGCGGCAAGGGTCATGACTTGGGATGAGTTTAAGGTGTCGTTCCTTAAACACCATAGTCCCAAAGCGGTTATCAACAAGATTAAGGAAGAATTCATCCAGTTAAGGCAAAAGGGTGAAACAATTGATAAGATCACGGGCATCTTCATGGATAAGCTGAGATTTTGTGACGAGTTAGTCACCACTGAAGAGCAAAAGATATACTACTATTACAATATGCTGAGTGCTGAATACTGGGAGTTTATGACTCCCTCAAAATATGAAACTCTCACAGAAATCAGCAACACTGCCCGGGAGCGGGAAATTGAGTTAAAGAAACAAGTTGAAAGGGGTGAGAGAAGGGCACAAGATGTGAATCCAAGCCCTACAAAGAAAGCTAGAACTGCTGAATCAGGGAAGAAAGTGGAGACTAAAGGCGGGTCGCCAAGTTGCAAAGTATGTGGAAAGGGGCACAAAGGTGAGTGCCGCTTCAAAGACAAGCCGTGTCCGGTATGTGGGAAGACGGGGCACACTGCATCGTTATGTCCCGGAAAAGTTTCTGTTTGTTACAAATGTTATCAACCCGGCCACAAAAAGTCTGAATGCCCCGAGTTGGTTGGAAAGAGAGACACAAAAGAGTCTCCAGCAGAAGCTCTCAAAGCGAAGGCTAGGTCCTTCCAACTTACCGCGGCTGAAGCAAAAACAGAACCCGATGTGGTCTCAGGTATATTCACAATTAACTCAATTCCAGCACGTGTATTGTTTGATACGGGTGCGAATAAATCCTTCATTTCGCATGGATTTATTCGACACCCTTCATTTGTATTGACGAAGTTATCTGTGCCCTTAGAAGTAGAAATAGGGGACAACAAAAGTTTTATAGTTTGTGACGTTTGTCGAAGCTGCAAATTAGGCATAGACGATGAGGAATACTTGATAGATCTAATCCCGATGTCAATAGGGGAATTTCAAGTAGTCGTTGGGATGGATTGGCTATCTCAGCACCACGCGAAGGTCGTGTGTTTTCGTAAGGAGATAAAGTTAATATCTCCGAGCGGGAAACACGTCACTATCTATGGCGAAAAAGGAGGCAACCCCATAGTATGCTCAATGTTGAAAGCTCACAAGCTTATGAAGCGAGGATGCAAGGCATTCATGATATACGCAAATGAGCCCGAGAAAGAATCACGGAAGATTGAAGATGTACCGGTAGTACGAGACTATGAAGATGTGTTTCCGGAGGATTTACCGGGGATACCGCCTGAACGGGAAGTAGAGTTCGGGATCGAATTGATTCCCGGTGCAAAACCCGTAGCAAAAGCACCGTACCGACTCGCACCATCGGAATTACAAGAGTTGATGTCCCAAATTCAAGACCTGCTTGACAAAGGATTCATAAGGCCGAGTGTGTATCCTTGGGGCGCACCGGTACTGTTCGTGAAAAAGAAAGACGGAAGCATGCGTATGTGTATCGATTACCGGGAGTTAAACAAACTCACGGTAAAGAACCGATACCCGCTTCCGAGGATAGATGATTTATTTGACCAATTACAAGGTGCGAACTACTTTTCGAAAATTAACCTTAGATCGGGGTATCACCAATTAAAGATCAAGGAAGAAGATGTGCCGAAGACGGCTTTCCGCACGCGATATGGACATTACGAATTCCTCGTGATGTCATTTGGGCTGACAAATGCACCCGCAGCTTTCATGGACCTCATGAACCGGGTTTGCAAACCGATGTTGGATAAATCAGTCATCGTGTTTATCGATGATATTTTGGTGTACTCAAAAAGCAAAGCTGAACATGCACACCACTTACGAGAGGTGTTAGAGACACTTAGACGAGAGAGGTTATATGCGAAATTCTCTAAGTGTGCCTTTTGGCTACGAGAAGTGCAATTTCTCGGCCACATCATAAGTTCCGATGGAGTATTGGTAGATCCGTCAAAGATCGAGGCTGTGTCAAAATGGAATTCCCCGAGGAACCCTTCGGAAATTAGAAGCTTTTTGGGACTTGCGGGATACTATAGGAGATTCATTCAAGATTTCTCCAAGATTGCGTCACCGCTAACAAAACTAACCCGGAAGGAAGAAAAGTTCATTTGGGGTGTTGATCAATAAAGAGCGTTTCAAACGCTAAAAGAGAAGTTAACTTAAGCTCTGGTACTAACATTGCCGGACGGGGTCGAAGACTTGGTGGTTTATTCGGATGCTTCACTATCGGAGCTCGGATGTGTTTTGATGCAACGGGGCAAAGTTATAGCTTATGCCTCGAGGCAATTGAAGATACACGAGAAGAAATATCCCACGCACGATCTCGAGTTGGTTGCGGTGGTATTTGCATTAAAAATATGGAGGCACTATTTATATGGAGTAAAGTGCACCATATTCACCGATCACAAAATCTTAAAATACTTCTTCGATCAGAAGGAGTTAAATATGCGACAAAGG
Source organism: Helianthus tuberosus (assembly GCA_030545235.1). Lineage (NCBI taxonomy): Eukaryota > Viridiplantae > Streptophyta > Magnoliopsida > Asterales > Asteraceae > Helianthus > Helianthus tuberosus. The sequence goes on from CM060352.1 coordinate 126,070,507, forward strand.
CGATGGTTAGAAACGGTGAAAGATTTCGACTGTGAAATACACTATCACCCCGGAAGGGCAAACGTGGTGGCAGATGCCCTAAGCAGAAAGGCAGATTATGTCCCGATACGAGTACGATCATTACAACTCATTGTGACCTCAGGCTTACTCGAACGAATCCGAGAAGCACAAGATGCAGAAGTAAAGACGGAAAACTGGAGAAAAGAAAGGATTGTTGGCCAAGTTAAAGATCTTGAAGTAGGCAACCACGGTTTGAAAACACGTTTCAACATAATTTGGGTTCCTAACACTTGTGGAGTTAAAAAGCTTCTACTCGGTGAAGCTCATAAGTCCCGTTATTCCATTCATCCGGGAGCGACCAAAATGTATAACGACTTAAAGCAAAACTATTGGTGGCCCGGAATGAAAAGAGATGTGGTGAAGTACGTGGAAAAATGCTTGACATGTTTACAAGTCAAGGCAGAACACCAAAAACCATACGGTAAACTTCAACCGTTGGAAATTCCGGTTTGGAAATGGGAACATATTACGATGGACCTATTAACCAAACTACCAAAGACAAACCGCGGTTTCGATGCCATATGGGTAGTGGTGGATAGATTGACGAAAAGTGCTCACTTCATTCTAATTCGTGAGACTTATACGTCAGAAAAGATGTCAGAAGTTTACACTAATGAGATAATAGCACGTCATGGAGTACCGGTATCCATCATGTCTGATAGGGATACTCGGTTCACTTCAAATTTCTGGCGAGATTTCCAAGAGCACATGGGAACCAAATTGTTCATTAGCACTGCGTACCATCCTCAAACAGATGGACAGAGTGAAAGAACAATACAAACATTGGAGGACATGCTACGGGCGTGTATAATCGACCTTGGAGGAAGTTGGGATGTTTACCTACCATTGGTCAAGTTTTCGTATAACAACAACTACCATGCTAGTATTAAGATGGCACCGTACGAAATGCTCTATGGTAGGAAATGCCGAACCCCGGTATGTTGGGGTGAAGTGGGTCCACGTGAACTCGCCCACCAAGATATAGTACGAGCCACTAATGAAAAGATTGATGTGGTTCGGGCACACTTGAAAGCGGCTCAAGATAGACAAAAGGCGTATGCCGACAAAAGGAATAGGCCAATCGAATTCCAGGTTGGCGACAAGGTCATGCTCAAAGTATCCCCATGGAAGGGGGTTATCAGGTTTAGAAAAAGAGGAAAATTAAGCCCGAGGTTTATAGGGCCGTTTACGATCATAGAACGGGTAGGAAAGGTAGCTTACCGCCTTGAACTACCGGAGGAACTAAGCGGGATTCATAGCACATTTCATGTGTCACATCTTCGGAAGTGTCTAGCGGTTGAGACAACTTATATTCACTATAATGATATCGAAGTGGATGATCGCTTGAATTATATCGTAAGGCCCATAGAAGTTTTAGATCGAAAGACTAAGCACTTACGAAACAAACAAATCGATAAAGTCAAGATCAAGTGGGAGCACAGGAAGGGCTCGGACACTACATGGGAGTCTGAAGAAGAGATGCGACGTCTCTACCCTACACTATTCGGTACGTACTTTGGTTTCGGAGACGAAACCCTTTTTAAGGGGGGTGGACTTGTAACATCCCGAAAATACAAAATTTTAACTTTGTAATTAAGTTGTGAATAAATTAGCAAAATAATCTAATTAGTAATGACACTAACCTAGTTAGTTTATTACTTATGAATAGTTTAAGACATAGAAAGAAAGTAAAAGAAACTAGAGGGACCAAAAGTGTTAAACTTGAAAATTAATTTTAATAAAAACATTTCAATAAAACACCTACTCAAAATTGAGTACGGTGATCGATCAGGAACAAGGGAGGGGCGACCAAGCTTCTCCAAAACCCTAAGTTTCACAAAATCCCTAAATTGAAGGATCAAACTCAGTCCAAAACGAAAATCGAGCATATATTCATGATCCCCATCACAAGGGGGTTGTAAGGTATGTAAAATTCTATGAAAATTCTCTGTTTGAAATTCTTATGAATTTGGGAGATTCAAAATTTGATGATGCATGTTTGTGATTTGGTTAGATTAGGGATGATATAGTGTCTAGAAGTAAAACCTAGACAACTACATGTGAAATCATGTCCAAATTCAGGAAATTCCATGAATACATTGAAGGTGGGTTATGGGTTTTACAAGATAATGATGAACACTAGGGTTTAGAATGATTATTCTAGTGTAATTTGATCATAGAAAGTGATTTCAGAAAAGTATGATGTTTAAATGCTATATGAAAGTTTTATTGATGTTAAGTTTAGCTAAATAGCAAGCTATGAACTTGAATATGAATGATATAAAATTTTGCCCTTATAGTGTTTGTGGAAATGCCTCAAAGAAGGCTTAAAACTGAAATTCAAAGTTGAAACGCATAATTTTGATGTTTCAGTAAATTACACGATATATGGTTTAAAAGGGAGTTTTAAACATGATATAAATGGACTCTATAGGAAAGGACGCTGGAGCGTCAAGCGGGCAAGCCGGTGGCGAATCGCGTTTGAAGGGCTTACTTTGAAGGTATGTAACTTGATTCGTTACATTTGGGTAAATTTTGATATTTAGCATATATGTAGTTGGATTGTGTATTAAAAGTTGAGTTGGATTAAAGCGATGATGTTCGCTAGGTCGAATAATAGGCCAAGAATCTGGTTAGACCTCGTTGGTAGTCATCAAAATGGAGGATTCCTTAGATGAGCCAAACGGGTCGAATAATCAAATCAAACAAAACATAACATTCCATAGTCTACCGTAAATTACGGTATACCGTAATTTACGGTAGACTCTAAAAGGTTACGGTGGATTCCCCCTGTGGTACGGTGGAACCAAAATTTCCCAGGAGCCACCGTAACTTCCGGTATCTACCGTAAGTTACGGTAGAGCTTTAGAATTTATGATAAAGTTTGTATTTCTTAGTTAAATCGAATCCGTTTTAAACCTAGTTTCGAATACGTATTATTTCTAAGTATTCTAATACTTATGTTTAATGTAAACATTTCAGTTTTTAGGTATCCAAGGATTACGGATGACGGTCAAGCTAGCTTTTGAAGAACCGAACACAAACTTTTGAAGCTTTCGCGTTGATTAATTATGTTTAGACAATGTTATGATGAATCAGTTTGCTAAATAACTTTAAATGCTTAAATTAGTTAGTAGTTGACAAATGTTTGTTACCTTTGAACTTGGTTTTTGGAACTTATGTTTTAACCTAGTCATCAATTATATAAACTCTTGTGAATTATTCTTAATTTCAAGTAGTAATTAAGACGGGTGTAACATGTTGCCATTATTATTTCGCCAAAAAAAATTCCTCCTAATTTTCTCAAGTGCTTTCCACACACCAACTGGGGCTTTGAAAAGCGAAAAGAAATAGTTAGGGAGTTCGCCAAGAACCGCTTTCGCCAATGTAACCCGGCCCCACCAAAGATAGATTTTTCTCTTTCCATCCAGAAAGCTTAGAATTGAATTTATCGATGATGGGCTTCCAAAATTTGACGCGTTTCATGTTAGCTCCTATGGGGTGGCCCAAGAAAATAAACGGAAATGAACCCGCTTTGCAATGTATGAGATTAACCATATTGTGTACCTCCTCTTCGTTCACCCCTGTCCCATAAAGACATCTTTTATCTAAGTTAACTTTCACCCCCAAGCAAAGATAAAAGCACCTAAGAATGCGATTAATATTCTTTATGTTTTCTTCCATTCAAGCCCCAATGAATACCACATCATCGGCGTAAAATAGATGCGTTAAATTGGGACCTCTGTTAGGAAGATCCACCCCCCGAAATAGACCAGCCTCCACGCCCTATCCATAATTTTGTTCAAAGCTTCCAACATTAAAATGAATAGAAAGGGAGACAATGGGTCACATTGTCGGAGAAGCCTATAAAGTTGAAATTCCGAAGTCGGGGAACCATCTACATGCACCGAAGATCTCCCTGACTTGAGGCGTGATTTGATCCATTTACACCAAAGATTTGGGAAGTTCGTACCTTTAAGCACATCCAAGAGAAAATTCCAAATTCCAATTTACGGAATCATACGCTTTCTAAAATCAACTTTAAATACAAGAACTTGTTGTTTAAGGATATGTTGAATATTATTAAGGATAGAGAGAGAATATGTTAAACATTATTAAGGAAGATGCATTAACTAATTCACAGTCATGGTTTCAAGTATTAATTGGTATAATTTGCTTCAGATGTGTAATGGGCCAAGAGTTTTACCATAGTGGGTGTTAGAGTGCTGGGTGTCTTCTGGAATAATGAGCGGGCCAGGTCATTAGCGTTATATGTGTTCGTAGGGTATGGGTGGCCTTTTACCATTGAGTTTACCCGGATGACAGGGCTTATATGGTATTCGTTGGTCGCTAAAAATAACAATTCACATGTGTATAAATAACAAAGAAAATGTATTCTACTTAAGGATCCAGGGAGAGAATATGTTTTGCTTATGAGACTATACATTTTCAGCCCTTTTTTTCACTATTTAGGATTCTGTATTACTTGGCTGCATATTTTTCTATTGTAGTTTAGTGCGTATGATAAAAACTTAAAAGTATAAAGTGTATAACAGGCTTTTTTTGGATATATATATATATATATATATATATATATAGGACAAAGATCCGTTAGGAACCACCCTTTATTGCGAGAACCGCGAGAACCAATGTGAACACAACCAAAAATACCTTAAAATAGCTAAAAAACACACAATTTTGTTTAATATTTTTTATAAAAAAATCGCTACTTTTAGTAGGCAAAAAAAAATTTTTTTTTTGCTACTAAAAGTAGCGATTTTAACTTCAAAAAATTAAAAAAAAAAATTTGTGTGTTTTTTTGATTTTTTTTTTTTATTTTTTTAGGTTTTTTGGGGGTTTAGTTTTTAGCATTTTAGCTTGGGGGAGGGGGTTAGGGTTTTTTTAGGTTTTTTTAGCTATTTTAGGTTGTGTTCACATTGGTTCTCGCGGTTCTCGCAATAAAGGTGGTTCTCGCATGAACCTTACCTTATATATATATATATATTGCTTCGCTTTGCTATAATTTTATTTATTATTATTGAGTGTTCTTATATCGATTATTGCTTGTGTATTGTTAGTGATGGATACTTGATAATGTATCATGCTTATAACCATGGTTGCAAAAGTCGCTAGGCGCTCCCTAGTCGGTCGACTGGGGAGTTGAGAGTACTCGGCATAGGCGGAGAGTACTCGGTGAGTACTCGGACATGTTAAATTATAAAGAAATTAGTTTTCAAAAATTAAATATATGTCTAATAAGATAAATTTACTAATATTTATAACAAAATACGTGAAAATGATATTCATTATTTGATATGATAGTCATAAAAATTATGTTTTATTATTTTTTTAATTCAAACTCGGCCCGAATTGACCTGCTAGATCCGATTTTGGCCGGGTTTGACCGCGTTTGATCGATTCCGAGTAATTAGGCGGAGTTAGAGAAAGTCGCCTCGGCAGCCTACCTTGTAGCGACTACTCGGAGAGTACTCGGCCTTGGAAACCTTGTTTTACAACCATGCTTATAACTAATAATTATTTGGAAAAATGCATAGTTTGATTAAATATATTGGTTTAGTTGTGGTGTGTTGTAATCGTGTATATTAAACTTGATAAAAGTTTACATGTAATCTATTGGGATAATTCATCAAACTAGAAAAGTCTGGACCATTATCATATGCCAGAAGGGCAAAGCATGAAGCAAGACCACAAAAGGTCAAAAGACAGAATGTCGGACCACACTGACCACACGTACCAAATATATTAACATGCATGAATTGAATGACTTGGTCAGCACATGGGGAGATGATATAGACATGAGATCCATGAACTCCCCCAAAACCTAAGGGACAAGGTTTTGGCTTCTTGGCCAAGCTCTTATCTAAATGGGACAACGAATATACTAGCCTAAACTCGAACCATGAGACCAAATACATATAAACTCTACCTCAACCTAGGTTTGACCTTACAAGCCTATGCGGCTATGCCCATCCATTGTCGACCCATTAAATTTAGGCCCAATATTTCTCTCTGTGAATAGAGAGCTCGAGCTCAATTTTAGTACCTAGCTTATTCAATGCTAGATAACAATAAGCAACCATACTCAAGTTTAGTACCAAGCTTAAAGGAACTATGTCTATGTTTTTCAGGTTGCGCAAGATTTGGATACCGACTAATCATACACTTCTTACATGAGTCTTGCGCTTAATAGCTTAAAATTGGTCGAAGGAGTTGTGATCTATTTACCCTTTTTCAACTTGATAGGTCAAAGACGTTATCACAACCATTGGGTCTTAGTTACACTATGGAACGGTTTTGGCTTTTTGTGGTAGTTTGGTTTGATAGGAGATTTAGAAAGTCATAACCTAATTTTGGGCTTCAGCCCAAGTCATTACCAAAGTTTGAAAAAACCACTAGAAAAGCTATAAACAAAATTAGACATGGCCTTTTTCTGCCCAAACTAAAACTAAGCATAATATAATAATATAGGCCTAAAAATAACAAAAAAATCACATTCAAAAGAAATATAGGCCTAAAAATAACAAAAATATCACATTTAAAAGAAATTAATTAACGAAGCCGAATTTGGGAAGTAGATATCCTTAGAAGATAACCATCACTAGTGCTTGAGTGGTGAACACATGTATTTAAGTTCCACCTATAGTGGGTCCGGGTGAGTTTTTCTCTCTAGGTCTCAAGTTTGAGTCTAGATGATAGGGGTTTCTCATTGAGTGATTTAAATTGGGGATCTAATGTGCGAGGGGGCTCTCTAACGCGGACCCGGTTAAGACAACGTATGCTAGAACTCCCGACATTCACGAATAATTCACACCTTTCAAAAATAATATCCTTAAAAGATGCACGTTTTTTAATACTTTGAATTGTAAAAACTACGTATAAAATAAATGTGATAGCATCTATATCTATACTATATAATAAAAGAAACCATTTAGGAGACACTTTTTATCATATTAAGCTTGTATCTTTCGATTTTCCTACCAATCTCTTATGGATAATTATTATTTATACATAACCATCCTACTAAATATTATTTAATTTAATCTCTTATGGAAAATTATTATTTAGTTTAATCTCTTCTAATTAATTATAGATAACTCTCTTACTAAATATTATTTAGTTTAATCTCTTCTATTTAATTATAGATAATTATTATTTAGTTTGAATTTAATGCATACTTCTCATTCATAATATTATTTATTTGATTTTCTATATCATATTATCTTCATTGTTTATATTACCCAACGTGTCATATAACAGTTACAATTTTTAGTTTCCTTTTACCTAAATTATTACTTCTTTTTGACAGACACCTACTTCTTATTTGTAATATACAAATTTACTCTTATTCTTTCCGATGATGTAATTATCTCTAATAAACTTTAAAGTGTTACCATAGTATATATAATGCTAGACATAAAATCGAAAAAACATTTTGAATGACATCAATAACTTAAGACGCAATATTTTTATATGCATAATATGTACTTTTTAATAATATAATACCAAACAAAATACAAATATAATATCATTGATTTTACTAACAATAACAAAGTCTTAAATTTTGTATAAATAATTCAAAAAATATATAAATAAAAACATATGACATTATAATAAAGTTAACCGATTTATCATCATACAACCTCCCAACTATTCAATCATATTTTTTTATCTTATATTAACTAAATAAATAAAAACTAATATTAAATCTTATCCTACTTTAAATGTCGAATAGAATACTTCTATTTTTATCAATAAAATATTATCTTAAATTTAAATTGTTAATTTAAGATATTTTTAAATAACCAAATTATTTATCATCGAAACCAAACTTTGTATTAATAAAATATTTATTTTTATTTTCATTATTTAAAAGATTATGATATCAATTTTGTTACATAAATTTTAAATAAATTGTATATAACTTTCAGTATTACTTTATATATAAAATTAGATTTATTACGGGTTTTTTAAATATAATTTATATTTTATCACTCAAATAGCTGCTTATTTCCTTCTTGAATAACATGTATAGCAACCCTCCTAAAATTATTTCCGACACCTTAAAAATATTTAGAACGTCCCAATACATCCTAAAATACACCCCATATAGGTAAAATGGCCCTAAATACCTTTATTTTTATAAAAATTAATTAAAAATCAAATTTTTGAGTCTCTGGCGGGCCGCGAAGACCTATCCCTGGTCTTAAGCGAGCTGCGAGCGATAGGACAAGAGGCATAACCCAAAAGCCGCCACATGTCAATACGTGGCGAAGCTAGGTCGGTGACCAGGTCAGGCGAGGGCCTACCCGGCCTATGTCGCGGGCCGCGAAGGCTAAGCCTTCGGCTTATGCGGGGCGCGAGAAAGGGTCTGATCAGCCCAATAAATTGAGTCAACGAGCACAGTTCACAAATCGTTCAGAATTCACTTCTCTCTCTCAATTTCTACATAGCTAAAGTAATACCCGGGCATTATACCCACTAAAATAGCGAAGCTCTGCCTCGTTGTAAGTATCATAACCCCCAGTTACGTATTAGATACACTGCCCGATTGATTTAGGATTCCGTAACGGCGGTTGAGGCTCTGCCCGACGTAGTCGTTGGAATTCTGTCTCAGGGAGGGTATAACTAATGTATATATTGGGTTATTATACTAACACGTGTGCATTGTGTAATTAATAGATAATCACCAGGAAATCACAAAGGAAAACCCTAAGATAGCAATGTGAGTAATCTCCTTTTTGTAAACCTTTTTGCAAACTGTTTTTACAAAACCTCAAATGTTTTACATTATATTAAACAGTGATTGAGTATTTGTATTCTACAATTATCGTCGGTATGTTGGGGTTTTGTATACAAAATTTGTTACTACACTGTGAGTAGTAACATGACCACAAGTCGGGTTGACAGTACCGTGGGTGGTAATTAAAGTAGAAAATAAACAAATGTAATTGTGCGACCGCCCTCAATGCTGTAAACGGCTTTTACCTAACTTGATTAAATTGAGATTCACTCACCAGTATTTCCCACTGACAAAATGTTTTTAAACGCGTTTCAGGTAACAAAAAATGAAAGTCAAATGGAAACCAGCAGGACAGCACGCTTGGAAAAGTGGCTATAAAAGTTATCTAAATAAAGAGATGTTTTTATTTAAATAAAATAGGGTTTGTCCATATGAAAATACGTGTACTGGAAACTTGAGATTTTCCCATGTGTTTAATATTATAAAAATGTGGTATTTTACTATGATAAAATATTTCCTAACTACGATCCTGATGAAATTTCCGCTGCCAAACTGATAAACACCGATACCACTGAAACTGGCCGCGGCCGCCTGTTCCGGGGTTGTTAGGGGATGGGGGTTGCGATAGAAGGTGGTATCAGAGCTACAAACACGGATTTCAGCCACATAAGTGTTCTGCTGATACCAAAATATTATTCAATATGTTAGGAAATAATTTACATGGATATGTGCATACATGTATATTATTGTTGTGTGTTATTTGACAATTTGTTAGTTTACAGTATGAGCGACAAAGGAACTTCAGAGGCTTACCGTCAGTTGTCCAGCTCACCTAGGGACGAAGGCACCTCTTCACAGCCTACCCTCTCAGGGTATTCGGCTGACACTGAAGACGGGATTTTCGTGTTCAAAGCACAATCTGAAGAGCCATTCCCTCCTAAGAAGAGAGGATGGTTCAGCAGAGGAGCACATGAACGTACAAAAAGAATGAGAAAACTTCAGCTGCAGCATGCTTTAGCAGCCGCGAATAGAGAAACAAATGCTCACACTCAGGATATGCTCAATAGGAGTCTAGCAAATTTTCATATCTTAGCAACTACAGCTACAGACCCGAATCTAGAACAACTCATAGCACCCGAACCGTTGCCACTATTTCCCACACAACCTATGGATTTGGAACCAAACCCTGTAGACCAAATTCAAATGCCTGATTTTGACCTAGCTGAAATACCTAGAGAACCAGCACCCCATCCCCTAGACTACGATGGTTTGACGACGATAGAGATTATGAACAACGCTACCCAATACCGGACGAACCCATGCCAAACCTAGCAGCCTACCCAAACCTGGACCCCCTGGACCCATATTATGACAATGACCAATTCATCAGGGAAATCCTAGAGAACCCTTACCCACACGAAGAACCCATGCCCCAGTTCCCAAACCCAATACCAGCACCCGCACCACCCATGAGCACTGAGAATGTGCAAGAACTCCGAACCCTTGGTGAGGAGATTTTAGAAGGAAGTGAAAGGATGAGACAAATAGGGAAACGACTCGTCTGGAAATATGACAAGCGTAATATGGAATTTTGGATGAACCCATACCATTAATAGTATTAATATATATATAAATATATATATATATATATATATATGGAGAAGATCATGCGAGAACCACCTCTTATTGCGAGAACCGCGAGAACCAATGTGAACACAACCAAAAATGCCTAAAAATAGCTAAAAATCACACAAAAATTTTTTTTTAATATTTTTTATATAAAAATCGCTACTTTTCGAAGCCAAAAAAAAATTTTAAAATAAAAAAAATAAAAAAAAAATTTTGGCCACTAAAAGTAGCGATTTGAGCATAAAAAATATTAAAAAAAAATTTAGATTTTTTTAGGTTTTTTGGGGGTTTAGTTTTTAGCATTTTAGCTTGGGGGGGGGCTGGGGGGGTTTAGGTTTTTGGGGGGTGGGGGAGGGGGGTTAGGTTTTTTTTTTAGTTTTTGGGGGGTTTTAGTTTATAGCATTTAGCTTGGGGGGGGGGGGGGGGTTAGGTTTTTTTTTTGGGGGGGTGGGGGTTAGGTTTTTTTAGCTATTTTAGGTTGTGTTCACATTGGTTCTCGCGGTTCTCACAATAAGGGTGGTTCTCGCATGAACTCCTCCCTATATATATATATATATATATATATATATAGACAACAGCTACGGATGCATACTAGTATTGTATTTTCAATTCCAGTTGTATTTGTAATAGATATAGATGCATAATATAAAATAGAGTAAAGGTCGCAATGTTCGATGCTTTTGATCAATATGCTTGTTGTGTGATTGTCTACATTAAATATTATCTTATGATATTAATATGTGATAAATGTTTAAAATTCAGATGGACAACGAAGTGAACCAGGAAAACCAGAATAACAATAACAATGGAAACCAAGTAGATAACAGTGCCATCCAACACATAGTGGCACAAGAGATTATAGATGCGATGCCATACATTATCAAAACGGTTAAGGAAGCGGATAATAATAAAAGTAATAATGGCAGTAAACGACCTACTGAACCAGAACACAACGTAAACAATGGACCAATACTTCAAGTGCCCATTCCAAAACGAAGAAGGACCATGTCTTATGGTTGTTCTTATAAAGAATTCTGGTCCTGTAAACCAATAGAATTCTCGGGTAACGAAGGACCCATTGCAACTCTACGCTGGATAGAAAAGACTGAGGCAGTCTTGAAAATAAGCAAGTGTGCAGAAGAGGATAAGATAATGTTTGCTTCCAATCTATTTAAGAACTCATCCTTAGAATGGTGGAACACTATCCTCCAGTCTAGGTTAAGTGACAGGGTTTACAATATGGAATGGGAGGAGTTTAAGAATATGGTTGAAAGGAAATTTTGTCCTCCTAATGAAAAGGGGCAGATAGCAAATAAGTTCTTAAACCATAGAATGACTGGAGTAGATAGTAAGGGTTACACTACTAATTTCTTTGAATATGCTAGAATAGTGCCAACCCTAGCATCACCAGAACCAGTATTAATCTCCCGTTACATCTGGGGATTAATCAGTGAGATTAGACATGTAGTCAAGGCAGCTAGACCACAAACCATAGAAGAAGCTGTAGAACTAGCTAATACCTTGACTGATGAATTAGTACGTACTCAAGAAGAAAACCAGAGGAGGAACCTAGCTCAAAGGCCTACCCAGGAATTCCACTATGGAAATTCCAATCGTGGGAAAAATGTAAGTTCTACCTCTGCACGTTACTGTAAGGCTTGCAAGAAGAAGCATTCAGAAGATGCTCCACTTACTGCAATTTCTGCAAGATACCAGGACACAAGGAAGAAGATTGTAGGAAGAAACCTAGTAATGGAGTGTGCTTCAACTGTAGAGAAAAAGGTCACATCAAGCCACACTGTCCGAAACTAGCTCCAGCCATGAACAACAAGACTACTAAAAATGCTAGAGCATTTATTCTAACAGCAGAAGAAGCCAAGATGATTCCAGACGTGATTGCCGGTACGTTTTTAGTAAATGATGTTTTTGCTAAAGTATTATTTGACTTTGGTGCAAACCAAAGTTTTATTAATACTTCGTTCTGCAAACTTCTCAATCAACCATTAACTAAACTCCCACAAGAATGTCTAATAGAAACAGCAAATGGGGAAACCATTAAGATTGCTGAAATCTTGCAGGGAGCAAGAATAGAATTTTCAAATCAAAAGTTTATTGCAAACCTTTACCCAATGAATCTGGCAGGATTTGATGTTGTATTAGGAATGGATTGGTTAATAGCCAATAGAGCCAGTATTTTATGTGATCAAAAGTCAATCCAAGTAAATTCACCAAAGGGTGAAAAGATCACAATTAAAGGAGATAAACCATCTAGATCCACAAAATTCATCTTTGTGATGAAAACAACCAGTTATGTAAGAAAAGGATCATTAGCGTATTTGATTTCCATAATCATTAACACTAAAGGAAAAGAGCTGAAAGATATTCCAGTTGTAACACCCTAACCGATGGCGGAAACATCGGGGTGCGAGCACTAAGCGTTCAGATTGCTCATGAGATTCCATAACACTAAAAAGTTGCGTTATAATTTAGATTGATTCAAACATTGACTAAAACCAAACAACCATCGTACATCAAGTCTCAAATATTGTTCAAAACTTATTTATCTAGACGAGTTTCTAAGCATCATCCTAGCTTGATTCCAAGATTCCTAGCATCATGTCAGCCTGCAACATGTATTAAAATAGGGACAGTACAAAAAAATGTACCGGCGAGTATACAAGTTTGAATAATAGTATACTAGATTAAAAGCCTCATATCCATATGTAAATGTAACAAAATAGCTTCAGTCACTACAAAAAAAGGCCATTCAGCGGCATACAAAAAGTGCCACAAAAACCCAAGTAAGTGCCACTAAAGACCTTTTAAGGAATGTGCGGCACACAAAATTTGATTTCTTATTCTAAAATTGAGAGAAATGCGTTAGGGTTTGGGAAATAAGGTGAAGAGTCAATTTCTTTTGTTTTGTGGTGGGCCAATCTGAGCGGGAATTGAAAATTTGGGTGAATTTTTAGGGGAGGGAAATGAAATAGTTTGAGTGAAAAAACAATAACTTTTAATAAATTAAAAAGATATTTATTTATATGTTAGGGGCTGTTTGGCAACATCTGAATGGTTAAGTGCTGAACCAATAAGAGGTCTGAACCATTAAGTACTGAACCAGTAAGAGGTCTGAACCATTAAGAGCCTGTATAATGCTTAACCGCTCAGAGGCAAATGTCTGACCAATTCAGATTAGAGGTCTTAATCATTCAGACTCTGTATAAATCTTAACCATTCAGAGGCAAATGTCTGAATCATTCAGACATCTGCTCGTGAAACAAACAGTCTGAACCACTAAGTGCTGAACCAGTAAGAGGTCTAAACCATTAAGAGCCTCATTAAGAGGTAAACAAACAACCTCTTACTAATTTACGATTAATTAATGTAAAAAATAAACAAATTAATATGAAAAATATGTAAATATATATAGCATTAAAAATACAACCTAATATGAAACCCGCGCTTAAAATTTTTAGTGACACACAAAAAGTGCCACTAAAATCCAAATTTAGTGGCATAATAGTTAAGTGCCACTAAAAGTTCGTGCTAAGCAAATATGGCACACTTAAAGTGCCACTAAAACCTATATTAATGGCACAAAAGCTAAATGCCACTAAAGGCGTGTGCCACTAAATGGCATTTTTTTGTAGTGAGTCATGCTAGTGTTCGCAGTCCAACAAGTGATAGCCTAAGTATCCCGATGCTTTGTTGTTTTCCCAAGTCTCAAGGAAAACTAGAATCCTCTTAACAATACCCCCGAGAATACATGGGGAGGTGCATCTCCTATAGGGCTACTATTGTTAAGGCGGAACTACACACCCTGGATTAAACGTCCACATAGCACAAATAGAATACAAGAGTCACAAGTTTCACACAAACATAGGATAGAGTTTAGATTCCAAAAGTTTCAAATATCATAGTTTAATAGAATACATGTCACATCCCAAAGATTAAAACAAAAAGGGATCGAGTATACTCACAGTGATTGCTTAACAGATCAACTGTTACTGGATCAAAGGGAGCTCTTTAGAGTTAGCCTGATTAGATTACAACAGATAAGAGTCGGGCAGAATAACGAGATTCATCCAAGTGTCGGATCAGTCATCTTGATCGGATGGTTGTTCGATCGGATGGCTATCCGATCGGATTGCCATCCGATTGGGATGACTATGGTGTGAGTGTGACGGATTGCCACCTGGTCGGATGGCCATTTGATCAAATGGCCATTCGATCCAAGTGCCCAGTTTCCAATTTGTTACCAAGTTTCTGAAAAGTTTCTAAGTGTTGAAAGATTCTGAAGCACAATGTCACCTTGATCGGATGGCGGTTCGATCGGATGGCTATCCGATCGGATTGCCATTCGACGATCAAGATTTAAATGTCTAAATGTTTAAGGTTAGGAGACATTGTCACCTGATCGGATGGCAGTTTGATCGGATGGCTATCCAATCGGATTGCCATTCGACGATCAAGAGGTTCAAAGTATCCAAGTGTTATGATTAAGAGACAGTGTCACTTGGCCGGATGGCGGTTCGATCGAATGGCTATCCGATCGGATTGCCACTCGATCGGGTTGTCCTTGTCCCGTTCCTAACTTGTAAAGTTTCTAAGTTTCTGTTTAAGCAACGATGACGTGGTACGCATTGAGACAGCAGTGAACCCATCAGTGTACAGCCGATCTAATCGGGTGGGAATCACCCCAGTCCGTTCAGTCACCCGTTTGTGACGGTGTTCATTTCAGAATTCATACTTCGGTCATCTTTTCCGGCAACAATCCTTCCCCAAACAGACTCCAGACTAATCTTCAAGTCTACAGCCCGTTTGAATCCAGATCTCACCGTTTTTGGTAAAAGTGTTAGTGCATTTATGTCTATCGCCTCCGTCATCTCAATCCGTAGCAGAAACTGTTAAATTCTAGGCTTTATATTGTAATATTAGATAGAAAAGGCAAGGTGGCAATAGTGTAAATAAGAGGAAAGCTCTTATAAGCCTTGGCCTATAAATAGGGGAGTTAGGGCTTAGTTTAGGAACTTTTGACACTTTTGCTTATTTGCTACATTTGAGAGCTCTAGTTCTAGAGAGAGAAGGTGTCTAGGTGATTCACGGTTCCTGTAACGATTTCAGATCTTTGAATAGAATCACGTTCATTGTACGTCTCGTGTGTTTCGGTCTTGCTCGTGCACGGATTCCGCACGTCGTACGAGTCGGTTCGCAATCGTTCGGAGTCAAACCGGTCCTAACAAGTGGTATCAGAGCAGGAGCTCGGTTGCGAGGATCAAACGCATGATTTTGTTCAAGATTTGATCAGATTCAGAGCCTAAATCATCCAGATTTGTCAAATTTCTCATATTTTCTTGTTCTTCACGTTTTTATCTGATTTTTGTCAATTTGAACAGGTTTTTACGGTCGAAAATTGCTGAATTTTGGATATGTTGAGCGAAAGTACCTGATCTACAAGCCTACAAAGTTTCATATCCTAATTCAAAGCCGTTTGGGAGAATTCGAGAATTTTGTGGTTCGGAAAAAGTTGAATATTGGTGCTGTTGTTCTTGATGTCACACGCACAGATGACTTCTACGTGCAGACAAGTCATACGCACGGATAACACATCCGCGTTGACTGATTGTTGACCTATACGTGCGGATAAGTCATACGCACGGATAACTAATCCGCTTTGACCTTCGTTGACCTATCCGCATGAATACTTGTACGCACGGATAACAAATACGTGTCACAATATTTCACCCGATCAAGTCAACATTAGTCAGAATTGTCAGCACATTAAATACAATCGGTGTGAAGTAACATGAGCACATGACATTTAATTGAATATTAGGTATTGCATGTGAAAGATAACAGGATTGTCGGGCACTTTTCTCAATTAAAATCAGATTATCACGTGGAGGATTATTGGCAGCTTGCATATTTGTTGAATATCACAATTTGGATAACGATTTGTCGTGTAGTGCCATTGACACTCAAATAAAAACAAGTCATACGCACGGATAGCATCATACGCACGGATAGCATCATACGCACGGATTACTTTCAGCCATACGTGTTGACTTGTTGACTTGCCACACGCACGGACAACTTGTGCGCGCGGATATCATTCCCACCCGTGCGTATCACCACCCGTGCGGATAACATCATCTGGAACCTCATACGCACGGACAACATTCACCGTGCGGATAACAATACGTGTCTCAACATCACCTGAACTTGTCACTTTAGTCAATATTTTCAGAAAGTCACGTGTATCCAAGTGAGTGATTAATTCAAGCGGTGAGCATGTGAAGTTTCGGTAAATCACGTGATCCTTCAGCAATAATTCGATTTGAGTGAATCATTTAATGGCATTTAGGGATGAACATGTGAAAGTAGCATGTGATATTGTTTGGTATTGATAGCTTACATGTGCTGATAGAATCTTTTGCATCTCACGGATCCCCACCCGTACGCATCACCTTAATCTCACGGATCCCCACCCGTGCGTATCATCACCTGTACGCATAGCATCTCCCGGATCCCCACCCGTGCATATAACATCTCCGGATCCCCACCCGCGCGGATCACCACCCGTGCGGATCCCCACTCGTGCGTATTGTCATCCGGTTCACCATCCAGACGAATCATCATCCGGACCAACTCATTTGTTCGTGATACTTCATCCGATTTGGGCTGATCTCATCCGTTTGGGACAACATCATCCGATTGACTATTGATCCATCCGAACGGACCAAATTCTTTTACGATCATTTGACAAATTTGATTAAACTCACTGTGTTTGATTTGTTTGTTTGTCTCAAGTTGTTTGAAGATGTCAAGCAGTAAGGTTGATCATGATAGTAATAGTGAAAAAGTCCTCGCTTCTAAAGTTTGTACGTTTACGATCAGTGGGAGTAATTTTATGGAACAGCACTGGTATTTCTGTTATACATGTGATCTGACCGATTCAAAAGGTTGTTGTTCTGTTTGTGCAGATGTATGTCATCAAGGACATCGTGTTGTCTACTCTCGATCAAGTAGGTTTTTTTGCGACTGTGGAGCAGGGAGTGTACAGGACAGAAGTTGCCAGTGCCTGACGCCTAGGAAATTCACTGGAGATGATGGGGATCAGATGCCTGAAATTGCTACTGGTAATCAGTTGGCAGTAAATGATGATCAAGAAGCTAAAAACATGCCAATATTTGATCATGGCGATTCAGATTCTGAGGAGGAGCAGATTTCAAGTCAAACAAAATGTGAAGTTGTGATGACTGAAGATGTTGTACAAGAAGTTGTTACTGAAAAACAGCAGATTTTTGAGGAAGTAATTTCAAAGAAAGAAGAATCTGAAAAGTCTGTATCTGAGAAATCTGAACCAGTGATTAAGAAAGAGATTGTTCAGAAAGAGAAGAAACAGATTGAAGATATTCAGATTTTGAAAGCTGAAAAGAAAGCTGATGATGAACATATTTTGGAGTTGCGCTTGAACTGTGAAAAACTGAAAAATGAAAATGTCAAACTGTTGAGTGATGTGGACAGTTTGACATTGGAAAACAAAGTTTTGAAAGAAAAAGAAAAAGAGTTTAAAAATGAAAAATTAAAAATTGAAAAAGATTTTCAAAGTCAAATCAAGATTTTAGAAGATGAGAGAGATATTTTTGGTAAAGATAATCTTGAAAAACAAATTGAAATCAATTCTCATCTTGCTAAAATCATTCAGCTTGAAAAAGAAGCTGAAAAAGCTCGGATTAAAATCAAAGAGCTTGAAGTGAAATTGAAAGGTTTTGTGAATTTTACATCACATGTTTCTCCAAAACCGATCAATTCTGTTCCAATAGGTGACAAAGTCACAAATTTTGACAAAGTCAAAATTGAAGATTATGATGACAAAGCTGATGATGAAATAGAAAAAGAAAAGAAAAGAAAAATATTTTTAGATTTACAAGAAAAATTTAAAAATATTGTTTTGGAATCTACTGAAACAGGTGAATGTTCTAAACAAAAACCTGTTAAGAAGAATGTAGAACAGAAACAAAAAGTTAAAAATTCGAAAAATGTTAAAAATGAAAATAAAAGCTCATCAGTTCAGTCATCCAATCATTATAAAAAATCACAAAAATTTGTAAATGAAAATTCACAAAATGATGGTAATAAGTGGTGCAGGTTTGACCACAGTGCTTCAAAGACAAATCCAGTTTTCAAGAAGAATGATGATTACCACAAAGACAGACAATGTTATGATCTAATCATATGGTGTGAAAGTGGTAAATGGTACGATAACAGAGTGTGCTACACCTGTGGTGTGAGAGGACACATTGCTGTTAACTGTCAGAATTGGAGTTATGAGACAAGAAGATGCTATAATTGTCAAATCAGAGGACATATTGCCAAAGATTGCCCAAGGAGATCAATGGGAAGATCGAGGGTTGAATCTCAGAGAACGGTAAAGAAACCAGTCACTGTCAAGCCCAAAGAACAGAAAGTGGAAGATAAGAAAGTAAAGCTTTCACAGGGGCAGAGAGACAGACTGAGGAAGAAGAGGAAGAAGGCGAGAGAATATTTGGAGAAGATTTTGTCTTCAGGTTCACCAGTTGGTTCGAATAAAAGTTCTGATGAATCGATTCACTCGACGACAAAGTCAAGCAAATCGAATTCTTCAGATGCAAATCTGAGGACAAACAAAAGGAAAAAGAAAGTTATTGGCGATGAATCTGGCTCATCCAAGTCAGACAAGCCAAGATCGGGCAATGAATCTGATTCCACAAAATCAGATGAGCCACAAGTTGAGGTAAAAAAGGAAGAAACAGTTCCATTAATGAATGATGAGAACTTTCCACCATTACAAGCAGCAAACCTAAAATCAAAAGTTGTTGATGCTGGAAAAATGTTTAATAGCAATGTTAAACATATTTTTAGCAAGATGGCTGATGGAAAGGTAAAAGGGGCAGAAGAATTTTATGAAGAAAAGAGAAAAGCTCAAAATGCGCCTAAGGCTGGTCAGGCTTGGGTGTCAAAATCTGTTGGTTGAATTCCTTACTTGCCGGAGCTTCCAGGTTGGTAAGTGTGAAGCAGGTATCGGCATCATTCTTGAGAAATTCACAGGATGGTAACTGTGATATTTCGTCTTACAAGTGGTTAATCAAGGACATTAAGTTGTACTTGATTTTCTACAAGTGATAGTGGTGTTTGACCTAATAATGTTAAAATTTTTAAAATGGTTAAAAGAGAACAAGGTGATGAGATGACCCCGAACCCATAAGTGATGGGTAAACAAACTAATTTTTTCGGAAAAACCATTCTGATTAACACAAACTTCAGTGTTTTGAAATCATTATGGGAAAATAGTTTGTTGTAAGGGGGAGTTCTGATTGTATACGCCGAAACCCTCACGGCTGAACAAACATGATTACTTTCACAAGATTGAAAAACGGTTTTCAAACTGTCGAAAATCAATGGGTTGTAAATCATGGGGTACATTATTTTCTGCAAATCAGTGCATGAAAAGCAGAAAATGGATGGCGAGACAAAGCTATCAGTATCGGTTTGTCAAATTTTCTTTAAATGGTTTTGCATTTTAGGGGGAGTAAGTAATTGTCAGAAAATCCAAAAACATTAGAAAATTTGAAAAAACCAAAAAACATGATAAAATTCAAAATTGAGTTTTTGTGTAAAAAGAGGAAATGATAGTACATCAGTAGACAGTTACAGTATTCTAAAGAAATGTATTGTTTATATAGTGTTAAACGATCTCACCGTGGATGTGTCGGTAGATTTTTATACATTTAGTAAACTTTTTCGGGATATAAACCTAAATTCAAACTTGCTTATTTCGTGGTGAACACTACTTGGATATATAGGTAACCCCTGAAATCTTGTTTGAAAGGTCTCATAATCTGATATACTAGGTCTTTATACTCAATGATGTCTGGGGTATTATTCCGGGACTTCTGCTGAACGGTAGTTCTGACCTAGTCCTTGGATAATACTTTCTGCAAATGCTTGAAACATAGCATAAACCCTCAGCATGCAGATAAAACAATAAAATTGATAGTCGCTGCTGTTGTAGCTAAAAGATCCTCTAAAGGGGGCATTCCGTAAAGTCGAAGCTGATATCTCTCTGCGTATACGGAAGTATCGATCTGAGATCCCTCGGCCCTCGCATACCTAATTTATGTACAGATATCATTGTAGTATACTCACCTGTAAGACTGATTATTGGGATTCTGGATACGGGAGTATATTCAAGAGGTGGGACACATGAATGGGTTTAAGCTCTTAAATCACCTAATTCGTATCCTGAATCAGTTGAAATTTGTATGAAAATTTAAAGTGGATCAGTATATCGACAATCTAAGTGAATTGTTTAATTCTTAAAGTGAAATTAAGCTCAACGGTACTTGTAACTTGTCATAAACTGATATGATCCTCTGACGCATACTCAAACAAAAATATTGTCTGTAAATATGTTTGTACATATTTCTTTACTGCTTTATTTTTCAGAAAAATACAAAAAGATTTTTGATTCTGCTTTATTTTCGACAACCGATGTTTGGGAAGCTGAGTTTCAAAATCTGAGTATGCTGATTGTGTTTCTGAAAATAAAAACAAGTTCATTAATTTGAAACTTGAAGTTTTTAAAAAAAATCAAAAATCAAAAACAGTTTGTGATATCTCCAAGGTCATTAAGTTGGACTTGGATGATTAACTGTGAGGGATTTGGATGCTCATATTGTTAAAATCTGTAAAAGAGTTAGTTTCCGATCCGGTTCGTTGAAACTGCCAAATCTTTGAAGATTGTTGATAGGGGGAGAGTATCAAGTAATCCTGGATATATTTCATATTATTATATCTTAGTCCCAGGATCTTGATTTAGAAAGTTTAATAGAGCCAGGTTACGATACCTGGACAACTGAAAACATTGTTACTTATAAATGTTTGAGAATTGCAGATACCAGACTACGATCCCGATAGCCGAGTCTTAGGGGGAGTCTGAAGACGAGCTCAACGCAAGGGGAAGCGTGCATAGGAGCCAGGATTCTTTCCCGGAAGAGCTTGTAACCGAAAAGCCAGGTGTCGATCCCAAAAGCACGGAAGCTTGATGAAAGGGGGAGCCTGAAGACTCTACCGAAAGGGGGAGCTGGAGCTGAAGACAGATCCACCGGGATTCTGTTCGAGCTAAAGAGAGAGAAAGAAAAGAAGCTACGAGTCTGAATGTTTGAGATTGACTGCGGCAATATCCAAGGGGGAGTCTGTTAGTGCATTTATGTCTATCGCCTCCGCCATCTCAATCCGTAGCAGAAACTGTTAAATTCTAGGCTTTATATTGTAATATTAGATAGAAAAGGCAAGGTGACAATAGTGTAAATAAGAGGAAAGCTCTTATAAGCCTTGGCCTATAAATAGGGGAGTTAGGGCTTAGTTTAGGAACTTTTGACACTTTTGCTTATTTGCTACATTTGAGAGCTCTAGTTCTAGAGAGAGAAACTAGAGAGAGAAAGTGTCTAGGTGATTCACGGTTCCTGTAACGATTTCAGATCTTTGAATAGAATCACCTTCATTGTACGTCTCGTGTGTTTCGGTCTTGCTCGTGCACGGATTCCGCACGTCGTACGAGTCGGTTCGCAATCGTTCGGAGTCAAACTGGTCCTAACAAAAAGTCTTAAGAAAAGATGAAGATAAACATAAGTCTTAGTTGAAAAGTATAGATTTAGTAAAGATTTAGTATAGAAACACATGAAATTCCTTAGATCAGAGCTAGATCTTGAACGATATGACATCACTTAATAGTTTGTACAAACCACCATGATGACGTCACCTTCAAGAGCTCAAATCTTAGAGATTCCATGGTGAAAAAGTGAGATTCCAAAAGAGAATCATGTAGAGAATAGCGTGTAGATCAAAGATGTACAAGAATCTAGTGTAAAACATACCGAAATCGCCAAGAAATGGAAGAAAAGAGGAGTGCGTGCGTCTGGTTCGAGTGAGGCTGTCACATCAGTGAGAATGGTGATGTGACAGGCCTATTTATAGTGTCAGAGTGAGTGAAGGTGGTGTGCAACGGATCGGATGGCCATCCGATCGGATTGCCATTCGGCCAATCCCATCCTTTCCGTGTTCCCGTCTTTGATTCGTTTTGCGATTTAGATTAATCGTTGCATTGCGTACTATTGGGAAATCATTAACACCAAAGTTTCCATAGCTTCCATAGTTTTCCGCTAGTGACAAGACTCCAGTCCCTCATTCAACAATGTCTCAAGTTTCACGAGCCTCAAGTGTCAAGCACCAAAGTATCAAGTCTCATAGAATCATAGTATCATAGAATCATAGTCTAAGAGTATCTTAGAACCATAGTTTCCAAGCATCAAGTATCAAGAATCATAGCATAAGTTTCACCAAGTATCAAAAGTATCACATGTCTCATAGTATAGGGGCTAAAAGTGACAATTAGATAAAAGTCTAGGGACGGAGGCGTTACAGTTGTAACATCCGTCAAAACGGATTTCCAAAATCCAACCCGTTTTGAATTTTGATCCTAACCCTTGATACTCGAGAGCTTCGCAAAATAATTAATCGTTATTCCTTAATTTAATTCGTTATAAATATGGTCATTTATTTATTCATTAGTGTAATTAATTAAATTAATTAAATTTTACAATAAAAGTTTTGTTTGTTTTATAAAAATAATCTAATTAGTTTTGGTTAAATAATAAGTTAACCAAGTTAATTAAACAAGGTGATGGCACTTGTAAATTTATAAGATTCATTAAGGTTAAACTTGTCCATTAACAACACTTTCCTATTCTTTTGTTGACTTGCAAGTATCATCTCCTACCAAAGTATCAAATAAATAAAACTAGTTGATTTTCCGCCCGCGCGTTGCGGCAGGGACTCAATGACTAAAAAAGGCGTGTCAACAACGGACCGAATATCAAAACGTAAATAAAAATGACGTGGTAAGGATAGTCACTCCGTCCTAAAAAAACGATTTTAAATAACCTAATATATAATAATAGGACCCACACGTTGGAAATTCAGTTGTTTTCAGTTCAGTTATTACGGTGCTAACACGTTAAAATATGGATGAGCTCAGTACCGGTAAAGCCACCGAAAGTACCAATCCAGAAAATAATCGAAATTAGGTACCGGTACCGAAAATGCTCAGTACAATACGGCATGGTATTTGAAGGTAAAAATCAATAAGTATAGGTATGGTGCTAGCCCCGTGTTGAACCGAAATTAACGATTCTGAAAACGCCAAAAGGTGGGTACCAAATTGGTACCGAAAATGATTTGGTATAGTAAATTTGGTACCGATACGATACCGGTTTGATTACAGGATTTGATACGATTTGCTCAACAATATTCTAAATATCCAAGTTAATTTTGCATGCTACAATTCATTCATTACAAAAAAAGACAAAAAAGAAAGCAAAATAAGTTTTTGTGTATATAAAACCTCATTTAAATGAAATACAATTTACTTACTGTGTGTATGAAAAGTAATCTAAACGGTGCAATTACTTGCATTGCTGCGTTGCTACAGAATTTAATGAGCTCGGTACCAACCGGTACCGAAAATACCGTTACCGAAATCCCCAAAAGTGGGTACTGGCACCGAATATACCTGGTACGGTACGGTTCGGTACCGGTTGGTATTGGTACGACACCGGTATTTGAGGGTAAAAACCGGTGAATACCGGTATCGAACCGGTACCGAAAATACACCGGTTTGATAAATTTGGTACCGGTATGAGTACCCAATACCATTTGCTCATCTGTTAGTTTCCATTTCTAATTTTTAATATATATGTTACTGTTCAGTCGATTGTAAATGTAAATTTAAAATATAGGTGTTAGTTTCCATTTCTAATTTTTAATATATATGTTACTGTTCATTGGATTGTAAATTTAAGATTATCACAATTCATACGCATAAGTTTTGATTATGTGATTCAATATTATTTATTAAAACTTCCTTTTATTTTCAATTTTCTCCTTTTATCTTTTGCCATTCAAATAATTCACAGCAAACAGTTAGTTGCATTTCCTCTTCCTTTTCTTTCTTTTTTTTTAAACAAAGATTTCCGCCAAAAAGAGGGTTGGGACGTCCCGATGATGGATCGTCTCCTACCGAGGCATGGAACGGTCTTGAGGGCAACCCGGTTTTACCCAGCTGTTACCCCAGCGAGTCTCTCGTGTGGGGGTAGTATGGTTTCCGGGCGGAAGTCAGCTCACGCGGCAGGCCGGGGCCCAATCGAACATCGTGTCCGCAGATGCGGGGCTGACGGGGGAATGTCTTTGACATAAACCCGGTGACCACTGGTCCAGTACATAGAAAGTCACCTTCCAAAAAAAAAAATTTTTCCTTTTACACTTTCGCTGATTTGTCGGGATCGTTACGCGTTTCTCTTTATAAGATTGCATGAACCTAACTAGAAATCAGACTTCATACTTTCACAAAACACGTCATTGAAATCAAGACCATAATCATCGGCCGTTTCCATAAAACCGATACCATGAGACTATAAAACTATACCTTAAGTCTTTCTCTGTTCGTGTACCACAGCCTTCTCGACACCATCGTTACCACCCTCTCACAACCCGAAACACCTCACTGTCGCTGGACCGGCACGTTGTCGAGTACGCTACCAGGAGTTCCAACAACCCACCGGAGTCCGAGGGGTCTACTGGAGGCACCTACAGCGGCGAGGAGAAAGCCGTTGTTGGAACCGGGATCACGTCGACGTTCATGTCGTCACTGTTCGGTATACCCTCTTATCTTCTGTTTACATGTTAACTCGATTTAATCTTATGCTTGTCGACTCGGATTAACCATTCAAACAAATCAGTTAGACTATTGTTTCTGGTTCGATTTGTACCATTTAAAAACGAAGAAGACAATGCATGTTTGCATGTTATGAACTCACTTGTATATATTAATGTCACTGAACAACAAAACTAATGTTAAAATAATGGTAGGGTATTAGAGATAATTAATGGAAAGCCATAACAGGATCGAACCCAGTCCCCTACAATGTCGCTGTGTTTATTATTATTTTTTTTATATATTCCCTTGTTAATCAACATGGACAGTTCGAGTCTTGTTAACCAATAATAATCTTTTTACGTATTTTAACTAATTACCAATTATTTTTAAATCCCTTTATAACACTAAAAGTTATTAAGGAGATAGTTTACAATGTTTAAAATTAGTCGAATTATAAATCATAAATATGAGGAATATTGTCTAACTCATAAATATTAGGATTATTTATTTTAACCAATAAATAATAACGTGTTCGTTATGTGTTACTTTCCATATCTAGGATAATCGCCCTTGTTCGTTCTCTTGGATTTCTTTATTTGTGCGTTTTATAAGAAATCGCAACGCAATCAATGTGAGTATACTCGATCCCATTTTTACTTTATCACTTTTGGGTGCAACATGTATTCTATACAAAAACATGCAACGCTTGAAACTTGTTATATTCACGCTATATCCGTTTAAACATGAAACAATTTGATGCTTGTTAATCTCGTATGCCATGTAAACTTTTCGTGTCTATATGCTCATTAACCTTTGCTAAACTTCTGAGACTTATTAAACTTCTTATACTCATTAAACTCATATGCTATAGGAGTACGCACCGCCCTTGAGTCTTGGGGTGTTTGCGTTGGAAACTTAGGTTTGACATATAGTGACACCGTTTTAGCATATTAGTAACTTGTATTATCTTATTCATGTTGGATATGAGCACATTTAAACATTTTATTCTACTATGCTATGTATCAAACTTGTATACTCGCCAACTTTTTGTTGATGTTATTTTAATACATGTTGTAGGTTGATAGACGAAGTGACGAAGAATGAAGTTAGGATGGATGTAGAAACCCACCTTAATAATAAAAAAATATTTGAATCTTGGTTTATGTTTGTTACAATTTGTCTTATTTGGAACAATGTATTCGAAATTAGTTATTTATGAAATTTGAATTAAACTATATTGTCACAATAGTGTTATGATGCTTTTGAGCGTTTTGTTCATCTCATCCCGATGTTTCCGCCATCGGTTGGGGTGTGACAACAGTCTCCCCTCCTTTAGGAGATTTCGTTGCCGAAATCTAGGAAGAAGACTGCTTGAAGAGCTGCGGATACTTGGCCTTCATCTCACTTTTCAGTTCCCAAATGAATTCGGCGCCACGCTTTCCTTCCCACCTAACCTTGACTATGGGAATTTTGCTGCGTCTCAGTCGCTTGACACCCTGATCCATGATTTCAACCGGTTTCTCCACAAAGTGTACAGCTTCGTTTATCTGCAAGTCTTCCAGGGGAACCTGTAGGTCCTCGTCGGCTAGGCATTTACGTAGGTTAGACACGTGGAACACTGGATGCACGTGGTTTAGTTCTTGTGGCAGGTCGAGTCTGTACGCCACCTTGCCAACCCTTTCGAGTATCTTGAAAGGACCCACATAGAGAGGAACGAGCTTTCCCTTTTTACTGAAGCGAACTACTCCCTTCCAGGGAGATACCTTGAGAAGAACTCGGTCACCAACATAAATTTCCAAAGGCCTGCGCCTATTATCAGCATAGCTCTTTTGTCTGCTCCTAGACTTGATCAAGTTATCATGGATCTGAAGAATCTTATCCGTTGTCTCTTGAATGATTTCAGTGCCAGTAAACTGCTTGTCACCAACTTCATGCCAGCTGAGAGGAGATCGGCACTTGCGGCCATACAGAGCTTCGAAAGGAGTCATTTGAACACTGGAATGATAGCTGTTGTTGTACGAGAACTCAATCAATGGTAAATGTACATCCCAGTTACCACCAAAGTCGATGACACAAAAACGGAGCATATTCTCCAGGGTTTGAATAGTTCACTCGGTCTGTCCATCTGTCTGAGGATGAAAGGCCGTGCTAAGATTCAGATGAGTACCCATGGCGGATTGAAAAGTTTGCCAAATACGTGAAGTAAAACGACCATCCCGGTCAGAGATTATGTCAAGAGGTATGCCATGACGGCATATAATCTCGTTAGTATAGATTCGAGCAAGTTTCTCCACTTTATAATCCTCACGAATAGGAAGAAAGTGGGCTGATTTGGTCAATCGATCAATTATCACCCACATACTATCATGTCCAGAAGGGGTTCGAGGTAGCTTGGTAATAAAGTCCATAGCGATGCTATCCCATTTCCAAACTTGAATTTCGGGCTGTTCTAAGAGTCTTGAAGGACGTTGATGTTCAGCCTTAGCTTTCATACAAGTAAGGCATTTAGAAACATATACAGCAATGTCCTTCTTCATACCAGGCCACCAATAAGTCATACGCAGATCTTGGTACATCTTATCGGCACCTGGATGAATAGAGTAACGAGATTTGTGAGCCTCGTTCATAATGAGCTCACGGGGATTATCGCGATCTGGTACCCAGATGCGATTGAGGTAGTATTGGAGTCCATTAGGTTTAGTTTCAAGCTGCTCAATCCTAGCGCCTTGGATTTCCACTTCTAGACTTCCTTCATTTGCTAACGAATACTGAGCCTCACGAATACACGCATGGAGGTCACTAGAGATACGAATAGCATTCACATGAGTTTTAAGACTAAGAGCATCGGCCACTACATTCGCCTTGCCAGGATGATAGCGAATTTCGCAGTCGTAGTCGTTAAGCAACTCTACCCAACGTCTCTGCCACATGTTCAGTTCCTTTTGGTCAAAGATATGCTGAAGGCTCCTGTGGTCAGTGAAAACCACACACTTAGTACCATACAGGTAGTGTCGCCATATCTTTAACGCAAACACAACTGCACCAAGCTCCAGAGCGTGAGTAGTATAGTTTTTCTCATGTACCTTGAGTTGGCGAGAGGCATAAGCAATAACCTTATCCCGCTGCATAAGCACACAGCCCAAACCACAGTTTGAGGCATCACAATATACCACGAAATCATCATTCCCATCGGGGAGAGTTAGAATAGGGGCAATACACAAAAGAGTCTTAAGAGTCTGAAAATATTCCTCTTGCTCCGGACCCGAAGCAAAAGGTCTCTCTTTCTGAGTCAACGTAGTAAGAGGAACAACGATCTTAGATAAGTTCGAGATGAATCGTCGGTAATAACCTGCCAATCCTAAGAAGGAACGAATCTCAGATGCTGATTTAGGCGTACTCCAATTCTTCACAGCTTCGATTTTAGACGGGTCGACATGAATACCTTGCTTACTAACGACGTGACCAAGAAATTGCACTTCATTAATCCAAAACTCACACTTAGAAAATTTAGCATACAAACGTTCACCACGTAAGAGTTCCAGCATCAAGCGTAAATGACGAGCATGATCAGCTTTGGTTTTAGAGTAAATGAGAATATCATCGATGAAGACTATCACAAAACGATCCAAATAGGGCTTACAAACACGATTCATGAGGTCCATTAACACAGCGGGTGCGTTGGTCAATCCAAAAGGCATGACCACGAACTTGTAGTGTCCATAACTAGTACGAAAAGCGGTTTTGGGTACATCATCCTCGAGTACACGAAGCTGATGATAGCCAGAACGAAGGTCAATCTTCGAGAAACATGACGCGCCTTGTAGTTGGTCGAATAGATCATCGATACGGGGGAGAGGATAATGATTCTTAATGGTAAGCTTATTAAGTTCACGGTAGTCGATACACATACGGAACGAACTATCTTTCTTTTTGACGAATAGCACGGGAACACCCCACGGGGAGGTACTTGGACGAATAAATCCCTTGTCGAATAGTTCCTGAAGTTGACTCGATAGTTCTTGCATCTCGGAAGGTGCAAGTCGATAAGGAGCCTTGGCGACAGGAGTCGCACCAGGGATGAGATCAATACGGAAATCGACGGGTCTAGGAGAAGGAAGACCAGGTAGATCTTCAGGAAAGACATCGGGGAAATCACACACCATTGGAACATCGCTTATGTTCTTCCCCTTGCTCTTTTGTTCCACCACGTGGGCCAAGAAAGCAAAGTTCTGTTTACGTAAACACCTGCTCGCTTGTGTGCATGACATCAGCCTCAGTCCTTTCAAACGTCGGTCTCCATAGACATGCAAAATATCACCGGACGGTAGAGGTAGATGAACAAACTTCTCGTGACAAGCAATCTCGGCATGGTTCTTATGCAACCAATCCATACCAATAATGACATCAAAGCTACCCAATTGCATGGGTATTAGATGAATAATAAACACGTGGTCGTTAAGAGTCAAGGAACAACCACAGAGTATAGAATCAACTAGAATATACTTCCCATCGGTAATCTCTACCGAAAACGACTTAGGTAACATAGAGCGTGCACAGTTTAACAAAGATTTGAATTCTACGGACACAAAGCTTCTGTCGACACGATAATCAAATAGTATCGAAGCGTAAAGGTTACTAACAAGAAACGTACCATTAACGACGTCATTGTCGTTACGAGCCTGATTTGCATTAAGATTGAACGCTCGTCCACGAGCGGCTGGCTGTTGATCCTGGTTCAGCTGAGGACACTGGTTACGAAGGTGAGTAGTATCTGCACATTTATAGCATGCACGAACAATGTTGACCAGCTTAGGATTTTGCAGGGGAGCTGGGAGAGCTGGTAAAGCTGCCTGAGCCGGGGCTTGCTGAGTTGGTTGAGCTAGGTTAGCTTGATAACAATAGGGAGTCGTGTGACCATAGCGATTGCAGTTGGTGCATAAACGACATGCAGAATTAGCAGGATGATGAAAGTTGCAAGTTGTGCACTTGGGGTAAGACCCAGAGTACTGCTTTTTGACTTCAGGGGCAGCAGGGTTCTGAACAGTAGCAGCAGGAGTAGGTTTAGCAGCAGGGCTTGCAGTAAGAACAATAGCATTTGTAAGGACCTGCAAAAATGTCCCAAAATGACCCGTAAGTGAAAACCTGGACCCTTGAAACCCTAATGTGCATGAAAAACCAAGAAAACAAGATTTCTGGGTTTCAGGCGGGCCGCGTAAACCATAAGAGGAGTTTACGCGGGCCGCGTCAACTTATAATTTGACCGGATAAGCATTCCCACCACGTGTCGAACACCCGGCAACCCTACTCGTGACACATAAACCCTACACGTAGACTAGGTGTCCCTCGCTGGCCGCGTAAAACTCATTTTTCTGCTATAAGTTGCCTGTGCATGGGACTTTCATACTGTGTCGAAAGTTTTGATCAAAAACGAAGTATACTGCCTAAAATCGAAGTCTTAAAGTATCAAGACGCTACTACGATACAGGGTATTAACTCGATCGCTGCTACGATTCAATGTCCGATCGATTGAAACCAATTCGATGGATGTTTAAGTGCTGCCCAAATTAGGGCTATACTTTGTCATTCGTCGTGAGGGTTTTAATCTCGTGAGTTATCGTAAATGTTGTATTAAGTTACTAACCTAGTTCGTATGCATTGTCATTTAATTTAGGTTACAAGGCTTATCAGTAGGCTAAACTCTGCCCGTTTAAACTTGCAATGTGAGTCATTCTCTTTTCATCAACAATGTTTTACAATACTCAAATTATTTTCAAAAGTTATAATTACAGGGATTAAGTCTTGGTTATCTTGAATCACTGGCAAGTGGGGTATTGTGCACATTACTAATTTCTCACGGTTAGGTTCATCAACCTAACAGTGATAATCATCACTACTTGGGTGAAAGGACCCAATAGTGGTATGACCATCGTCACCAGGAGGTGACACGGATCCAGATAAAAATAAGATAGTAGCCATTGTAATCGCTCTTATGCTGTAATGTATAACTGTATGTCGTTTTATCAAATTGAGTGACTTGCCAGTATTTCCCCGCTGATAAAATATTTTAAAACATGTTTCAGGTGACCTACTGTGAATCAAGGAAAAGTACTGCGGAGCACTAACAAGCTTGAAGTAGTGGCTCAGTTAAATAAATAAACATGTTTTGTAAAACAGGGAATTTCGTAGGAAAATTCCTCTATTGTAACTTACGGGGTTTATCCCAAATTATGGAATAAAATAATCGGGCATTTTCAAGTTTAAAAGATCCTGTTAAACTTCCAGTGTCAACTCAAATAATAAATACCACAGGTTTCAGTCCCGCGGCTCCTGGACCAGGTAAAACTAGGACGGGGGCCGTGACAGAAAAAGGTGGTATCAGAGCCACTGATTTAAGCCAATTAAGTATTTAGAAATACTTAATTTTTCTGATTGCCATTCTGTGATTCTGTGAAAATTTAATTTGCAAAATTTTAACTTAGAATTTTGTGTGTTTCTTCATGTATGCTAACAGCATGAATGAACTATTAGAAGCACTTCAAAACTTTTCTATCCATAGCTCAGATTTGGATACCACCAGTACTTTCACTGGCTACTAGGCTGACACTGAAGAGCCAATGGTATTCCAAGCCCAACCTCAGGAAAAACCAAAACCGAAGAAAAGAAGAAGACTTGTAGGCTGGAGGCGTGTGCGTAGGAAAAGGCCAGCCACACAAAAAGTTATAAAGACTAAGGATCCCAAAGATAAAGGCAAAGGAATAGAGATCGAAGAAAGTTCAAGGCAAGCCCAAGGGATGCCACCCTGGGAGGAGCTGGACCGTCAACTAGCAAATAGCGACCTCATCGGACCTGCCGATGAGACTCTTTTCAATTACCCAGCTGAAGCCCAACTTTCAGTCAATCTGGAACCGGCTATCCCAGATCCCCTTGTTAACTCCCGACCTCTAGGAGAGCTAGAAGAATGGTGGACCACTGACTGGCAGTTTCAGAATCTCCTGAATAACCCTAATACCTTTTTCCCTCAGTTTGACCCTGAGCCTCCACTACACCCACCTATGAGTTTAGAAAACTTGGCTGAACTCCGCCACTATGGCGAGGAACTAGTGGACGCAGGAAATAGAATCCGGGAAGTAGGGGAGAGGATATCCTGGAAATACGACGAGAGGGAACGTCGTTTCTGAAGTGCCAGCTGACGGGATCGTATGTGGTTGTGGGAATGTGCGTTTAATAATAATATAATAATAAAAATTATAATTATGTAAAATAACTAAAAATAAAACTTGTGTAACATAACTGATGTGTACGGACGCATATTAAAATATATAAAATATGGAAGTCGAAAAATCGACAATTTTGGCTATACGTGTTGACATTATTATGTGCGATTGTTTTATTATGTTTGGTTATTATTTATTTTGTGCTAATCACTTATATAAATTAATTACCAGATGGAACACGCTGGTAATGAACCAGTTAACGAGGTTAACCAATCTGAGCCGAACCATGAAGATCAATTTCTGAATAGGCAAGATATAGAGAATATCGTTGCCCAAGGAATAGCTAATGCTATTCCAGCACTCCTTGCTGCTGCTCGAAATCCAGTTGAACCTCAACCAATTATTCCCAGCAAACGTACTCACGGCGACAATTTCAGTAATAGTGTAAATGGAGGCGGCATGTAACACCCCAAAAAAGGGCTTGGTAATTTAGAATCCGGTTAAGATAAAGGAATGGGTAAAGTACCGTTAATAGTAAAAGTGAACTCATAAATAAAATAACTAGGAATAAACTAGCCTAGTGATGTCATGTATATAAGTAATAAGATGATAAGTTTTGGTCCCGTATGTAATCAAAACGAAATTGAGGGACCAAAACCGTTAAGATGGAAAGATGGGTTTTATTTATGAAAGTTAACACACACAAAACACACACTTCGTGTGTGTTCTAGATCGAGCAGGAGACTCCCATGGAGCCAAGAACCCTAACTTCATAATTTTCATCAAATTGAAAGGCTAAATGATGCTTAAATTCATGAATAAACACGGATTAATGATCACCTTCACAAGGGGATCGTAAGGTATGTCTTAAAAGTTAGATTGGTGATCTTTCACGAAGTGGGTTATGATGTAAATTGCGAATTTATATGAAATTAAGAATGGGTGTGTGTTAGAATCATCATATTGAACATGGGTTATGCATGATTTAGGTTAATTTGTTGTTCAGGATGAAACCCATTAGCTATGGTGAGAATGATGACTTGAATCATCATCCATGTCTAATTCTTGTTGAATGTTGATGTATTATGTGAGTAATATGGATTCTTGTTAGAAGAATTGAAAGAAATATGATTATAATATGTTTGAATGTCTATGTGTGGATGATATATGTTAACTAGTAGGAGGATTTGATGAATTATGTATGAGATTAGGAGATTGTGCATGAATTAGTTGTACTTTATGTTTAGAAGGTAGTACATACACCAAGGGTATGAGGAAATTAGAGATAATTGAGTTTAGATCACTAGTAAGTGATTAACAATGTAGTTATGAAGTGGGTTTTAGATGATGTAATGTAAATTGATGATTTACTTATGTTAATGATGTTTGGAATCATACATGTGTGTGAATGTTTAAAGAAATCGGATAAGAAATGATAAATTAGCATGTTATAAGGTTGAATGTTAAATTCTATGTAAGATCCGTGTAATGAAAAGGTTGTGATGAATAATGAATAAGCTAACTATCTTGAGAATGATATATGATAGTTGATGCTTGATAAGCGATATGGAAGCTTGGAAAAGAAGCAGGTCAAACGGGACTAATGCGCCCGGGAAGCATGTTCGGATGCTAGGTAAGTAAAGCTTACACCCATTTTTTGTAGAATGTCTATTCAATGTATAGATTACGAACATGGTAAGTAAATATGTGAATTATTAAATATGTGAATTATGATGTTCCGACAAGTTTTGGTATGGATCGGAACGTGTGGTCATGTTAAGAAACTAAGCTTGATGGTTAAAAAGGGTAAAAAGGGCATCTTGGTAATTTCGGTT
The DNA here is from genome assembly GCA_030545235.1 of Helianthus tuberosus. Classification (NCBI taxonomy): domain Eukaryota; kingdom Viridiplantae; phylum Streptophyta; class Magnoliopsida; order Asterales; family Asteraceae; genus Helianthus; species Helianthus tuberosus. The sequence goes on from CM060352.1 coordinate 126,104,761, forward strand.
GCAAGTTAACGAAGGAATAAGTTACATGGAAGGGGTAACGAATAACTAAAATCCCATAAGGATAAAATGATATTTAGACTTAACGGGTAAAATAGTGAAGATGTCACCATTTGGCGTTATCGACTAATGAATTATTTTGTTAAGTATTATGAATTCACAGAATGTATAGCAAAAGGATTTGCGTTGCTATTATCTAGCAATTTAGCGGATGAAGTATTAAAACGGGTCATAGCATTGATTCGAGCCAGGTATGTATGAGTAGAGTCGTTGCTAAGTCCTAGGATTGGGTAAATATGTAAGGAAGTCCTTTGTTGTAAAGGATGGGTCAAAGTTGACCAAAACGCCCTTGACGTACATATCGGGCAAACAATCATAAAAGTTGTTTAGAGACAAGTTAATTGATTAAGGGAAATGTTTTGGACACGTATGAAAGTGAGAAGTATGGTTTTTGTTAGTCATAGACCTTAAATGCACAAATACCCTTAACGGGTCAAAATAAGGTTTTGAGCAATAATGGGTTAAGAAGATGTAAGAAATCAGGAAATTGAACCTTATGTGTTAAGCGACTTTGAAATTATAAGGTTTGTATGAAATTAAAGTCAAACAAACATGTTTTGTTGATAAATGCATGCACGGGTCAAAATTCGGTAAAAGTGTAATAAGCCGAAGGCTTAAAAGTCATAAATTTTGGTATTCCAAATATTGGATTTTCACTCCATGTGATGGAGAACTAAATTACGGACGCGTAGGAAAAAGAATCGGGTAAAATGGATCAAAAACGAGAAAGTTATGCTTGTTTCCGTAAAACTGAGTTATGCTGGGAATATGCAGCAACAGCTGCGAACTTTCTGATCATATTAGGTGGTGGCGTAGCGCGACGGGGAAGGCCCTAGGCCGTGGCGCTACGCCACGGAATCCAGATTTTAGAAAAAAATATATTTTATTAATATATGCAATGCGAACCCGTCTGGACCGTTTTTAAACGCGTATAAACTAAGAACGACTAATTTATTCCTTGTTTTAGGAAGTGTAGATACGTATGAAGGTATGTATGTATGCATGTATGAATATAAGTTGTATGTATGAATGAAAGTATGTTTGGATGTATGCAAGTAGGTATATATATGAGTGTATGCACGTATGTAGGCATACGTGAAGATATGAATGTATGTATGAATGTGTGTGTGTAGGTGTGAAGGTAGGTAGTATGTATATGTACGCAAGTGAGTATGTACGAATGTATGCACGTACGTAGGTTTGTGTGAAGGCATATAATAGGTATGTATGTATGTATGTATGTATGTAGGCATGTATGTATGTATGTATGTAGGTATGCACGTATGTAGGCACATACGTATGTATGTATGTATGCACGTATGTATGTAATTGGTTATGTGTGAACGTATGAATATGTATAAGTATGTATGAAAGTAGGTACGCATGTATCCAATGAAATTGAGGACTAACGATATTAATAGTGTGCCTAGTAAATGAAGTGTAACGCAGGAATAGCAAAGAAGTCTCACCGCGGATTGTATGATCAGATGGAAAGCTGGGATGTAAAGAGTTAACGGAACGAAAAGTAAACATGAATAAATCTTGTATGTTTATAACGCGTACTAATGTTATGAATTTTATGTGGTGAGCGCAGGTAGTACGAGTCACGAGGATCATCAAGGAATAGAGATCGAGGACCGAGTCACATGAAGGATTGTACGGGACTGTCTGAGAATGTAACATAGTAAACATAAATTATGTTTTTACTTAGTAAATGAGCTGATGGATGTATTTATGTGAAAAAAGTTATGTTTAAAATGAATTTTAAAGTATGTCAAGGTAATTATAATGAAAGAAATTTTATGACACGAATTTCCGCTGCGACTTTTGTCAATTACGTATTAGGGTATTACACGGCAACACTAATAATAACGATAATGATGGGATGCAAGCCCCATTCCTTAAGAAAATGAAAGCTGCAACACCTTGTTGCACTTATAAGGAATTTCTTGCCTGTAAGCCAGTTGAATTTGCAGGTAACGAGGGGCGACTGCTGCACTACGTTGGTTAGAGAAAACTGAAGCAGTAATTAAAATAAGTAAATGTGCCGAGGAAGAAAAGGTCATGTACGCGTCACATCTTTTTAAAGAAAGGGCACTAGAATGGTGGAATACGGTGTTACAAGCCAAGGGAAGTGACATGGCCTATGCCATGAGTTGGGAAGAAGTTAAGCGGCTGGTAGAAAGAAAATTTTGTCCCGAATATGAGAAAGAGCAAATGGCGAATAAATTCTTGAACCACCGGATGGTGGATGTAGACTGTTGAGGGTATACTTCGACATTCTTCGAATATGCTAGAGTGGTACCAACCCTGGCTTCGCCAGAACCGGTACTTATTTCTCGCTATATTTGGGGTTTGATTGGCGAAATTCGTGATATCGTTAAAGCTGCGAGACCTCGCACTATTGATGATGTTGTGGAATTAGCTAACACCCTAACTGACGGGTTGGTACGCACAAGAGAAGAAAACCGGAAAAAGGAAGTGGCCCAAAAGATTACCCAAGGATTCCGTGTGGGTAATAGTAGTAATTTCAAGAAAAGGGGAACTGGGCAATCTTCCACCGCTCCATTCTGCGGTACCTGTAAAAGAAAGCATTTTGGAAAATGCAAAGGGTATTGCAATTTCTGCAAAATTCCGGGGCATCAAGAGGAAGATTGCAGGAGGAGGAAGAAATCAACAATCTGCTACAACTGTGGAGAAGCTGGACATTTTAGGCCAGACTCTAGTGCAAAAGTATTATTTGACTCTGGTGCAAACCAAAGTTTTATAAATACTTCATTATGCCAAGCTCTTAACCTACCCTTAACCAAACTTAGGCAATTTTTACAGTAGAAACGACAGATGGGAATTCTGTTAACATAGATAAGGTTTTGCCAGAAGGAAAGATAGAACTCTTAGGTCATAAATTTTCTGCAAACCTGTTACCTATGAATTTAGCCGGATTCGATATTGTATTAGGAATGGACTGGTTAGTAGCCAACCATGCTCGAATTCTCTATGATAAAAATTCCATAGAAATTCATACACCCACAGGAGAAGTAGTGGTGATTACAGGAGATAAGCCACGTAAGCCACTGAAATTCATTTCAGTAATGAAGGTGGCCAGTTATTCAAGAAAACAAGGAATAGTGTATATGATATCGGTAATCATTAACACTAAAGGTAAGGAACTTAAGGAAATTCCAGTAGTATCAGAATACCCGGATGTATTCCCAGAAGAACTACCTGGATTACCACCTGATAGAGAAGTAGAATTTAGAATTCATCTAATTCCTGGAACTACACCGATAGCCAAGGCACCTTATCGGTTAGCACCCACTGAAATGCTAGAATTGAAAAAGCAGTTAGATGAATTATTAAGCAAAGGATTCATACAACCTAGTTCATCCCCGTGGGGAGCACCAGTGTTGTTTGTAAAGAAGAAAGATGGTTCGATGCGAATGTGTATCGATTATAGGGAATTGAATAAGGTTACAATTAAAAATCGATACCCATTACCTAGGATTGATGATCTCTTCGATCAACTTCAGGGACTTTTCTAAGATAGATTTACGCTCCGGATCTCATCAGTTAAAGGTGCAAGAAGAAGACATAACTAAAACCGCTTTCAGAACTAGGTATGGTCATTACGAGTTTACAGTCATGCCCTTCGGACTAACAAATGCTCCTGCACCATTCATGGACATGATGAATAGAATCTGTAAACCGTATTTGGATAAATTTGTAATTGTCTTCATCGACGATATACTTATTTATTCCAAAAGTCAGGACGAGCATTGTAAACACTTGCATGCACTCTTAACTTTGTTAAGAAAAGAGAAGTTTTATGCTAAATTCTCGAAATCTGAAATTTGGCTAAAGGAGGTACAATTTTTAGGACATATGGTGAATCACGAAGGTATTCACGTAGATCCCTCCAAAATAGAAGCGATCACCAAATGGAAGGTCCCGCAATCAGCTATGGAAATTAGAAGTTTTCTAGGGTTAGCTGGATACTATAGACGATTCATTAAGTATTTTTCTAAGCTAGCTGTGCCATTAACTAAGCTAACCTGTAAAGCAGTGAAGTTTGAATGGGGACCTAGGCAGGAAGAGGCTTTTAAGATTTTAAAGCAAAAGTTAACGAACGCCCCAATTCTTGCCTTACCAGAAGGAACAGAAGATTTTGAAGTCTATTGTGATGCTTCTAAGCTAGGATTAGGATGTGTGCTAATGCAACGCAAGAAGGTAATTGTGTATGCCTCAAGGCAATTGAAAAAGCACGAAGAAAACTATACAACTCATGACTTAGAGTTAGGAGCCATAATTTTTGCCCTTAAGATTTGGAGACACTATCTGTATGGAAGTAAGTTTACTGTCTATACAGATCATAAGAGCTTAAGATATATATTTGGGCAAAAATAATTAAACATGAGGCAAAGAAGATGGATGGAAATTTTAAGCGATTACGACTGTGATATTCAATATCACGAAGGAAAAGCAAATGTAGTTGCGGATGCCTTGAGTCGTAAGTATCATGAAAAGCAAAAGCGAATTCGTGCTCTTAGATTAAATCTACAATTAGACTTAATGGAACAACTGAAGAATATTCAGGAAACAGCAATCAAGGATGATGCTGAAGGAATGAAAGGAAGAATAAAAGACTTGGATCAAGGGGCTAATGGAATTTTGAAATTCCACAAGAAAAGAATAGGGGTACCTAAGCAAGGAGAGTTGAGAAATAAGATTTTAGAGGAAGCCCATAAATCTAGGTATACCATACATCCTGGTAACAATAAAATGTACCAAGATTTAAGGAATAACTTCTGGTGGATAGGAATAAAAAAGGACATAGCTAGATATGTTTCTAAGTGTCTTACTTGTTCACAAGTTAAGGCAGAACACCAGAAACCCTCAGGCTTACTACAACAATTAGAAATGCCTGTATGGAAATGGGAACTCATAACCATGGACTTTGTTACTAAGTTACCCAAAACCAGAAAAGGTAATGACGCGATTTGGGTAATTGTGGATCGATTAACCAAATCAGCTCATTTCCTACCCATGAAAGAAACCTTTAGCATGGAAAGGTTAGCCAAGTTATACGTAGACGAGGTAGTATCCTTACATGGAGTCCCACTCTCCATTATATCGGATAGAGATAGTCGTTTCACTTCCCACTTCTGGACAAGTTTCCAGGAAGCAATGGGGACCCGACTAAATTTAAGCACTGCATACCATCCCCAAACAGACGGACAAAGTGAAAGGACGATCCAAACCCTGGAGGACATGCTTAGAGAATGTGTGATAGATTTTGGTGGAAACTGGGATGACCACCTACCCTTAATCGAATTCTCCTATAATAATAGTTATCATGCAAGCATCAAAGCTGCCCCATTCGAAGAACTGTATGGACGAAAATGTAGAACTCCAGTTTGTTGGGCAGAAATAGGAGAAAGCCAGTTATGCAGACAATCGACGCAAGCCACTGGAATTTCAAGTTGGAGACAAGGTACTCTTGAAAGTTTCTACTTGGAAAGGAGTAGTTCGGTTTGGTAAAAGAGGAAAGTTGAGTCCAAGGTACACAGGACCCTTTCCAGTAATCCAACGCATAGGACCAGTTGCCTATCGCCTACAACTACCAGAAGAACTAGCCGGAGTACATGACGTATTTCATGTATCCAACCTCAAGAAATGTCTATTTGACGAATCCCTGGTAGTACCTCTTCAAGACATAGATGTAAATGAAAAGTTGAACTTCGTAGAAAAACCGCTTCAAATAGAAGACAAAAAGGTCAAGTTTCTCAAGCACAAAAGATTGGTACTAGTCAAAGTCAAGTGGGAGTCAAAAAGAGGACCCGAATACACCTGGGAGCTGGAATCGGAGATGAAGCGAAAGTATCCTCACTTATTTCAATAAATCTCGAGGACGAGATTCTAAATAAGGTAGGGAGGATGTAAGGACCTGCAAAAATGTCCCAAAACGACCCGTAAGTGAAAACCTGGACCCCTGAAACCCTAATGTGCATGAAAAACCAAGATAACAAGATTTCTGGGTTTCAGGCGGGCCGCGTAAACCATAAGAGGAGTTTACGCGGGCCGCATCAACTTATAATTTGACCGGATAAGCATTCCTGCCACGTGTCGAACACATGGCAACCCTACTCGTGACACATATGCCCTACACGTAGACTAGGTGGCCCTCGCGGGCCGCGTAAACTCTTATTAAGTTTTACACGGGCTGCGTAAAACTCATTTTTCTACTATAAGTAGCCTGTGCATGGGACTTTCATACTGTGTCGAAAGTTTTGATCAAAAATGAAGTATACTGCCTAAAATCGAAGTCTTAAAGTATCAAGACGCTGCTACGATACAGGGTATTAACTCGATCGCTGCTACGATTCAATGTCCTATCGATTGAAACCAATCTGATGGATATTTAAGTGCTGCCCAAATTAGGGCTATACTTTGTCATTCATCGTGAGGATTTTAATCTCGTGAGTTATCGTAAATGTTCTATTAGGTTATTAACCTAGTTCGTATGCATTGTCATTTAATTTAGGTTACAAGGCTTATCAGTAGGCTAAACTCTGCCCGTTTAAACTTGCAATGTGAGTCATTCTCTTTTCATCAACAATGTTTTACAATACTCAAATTATTTTCAAAAGTTATAATTACAGGGATTATGTCTTGGTTATCTTGAATCACTGGCTAGTGGGGTATTGTGCACATTACTAATTTCTCACGGTTAGGTTCATCAACCTAACAGTGATAATCACCACTACTTGGGTGAAAGGACCCAATAGTGGTATGACCATCGTCACCAGGAGGTGACACGGCGCCAGATAAAAATAAGATAGTAGCCATTGTAATCGCTCTTATGTTGTAATGTATAACTATGTGTCGTTTTATCAAATTGAGTGACTCGCCAGTATTTACCCGCTGATAAAATATTTTAAAACATGTTTCAGGTGACCTGCTGTGAATCAAGGAAAAATGCTACAGAGCACTAACAAGCTTGAAGTAGTGGCTCAGTTAAATAAATAAACATATTTTGTAAAACAGGGAATTTCCTAGTAAAATTCCTCTATTGTAACTTACGGGGTTTATCCCAAATTATGGAATAAAATAATCGGGCATTTTCAAGTTTAAAAGATCCTGTTAAACTTCCGGTGTCAACTCAAATAATAAATACCACGGGTTTCTGTCCCGCGGCTCCTGGGACGGGGGCCGTGACATCATTGCATCCTGAACCCTGTGACTTTCGCATCTTGTTCTTGCTGCCACTTGGCTGCTAGGTAACTTAATGTGCAGACTTGGAGGAAGCAGGGTTAGCAAACTGCCTATCACGAACGCGGTTGTTGTTGAGACTAGCTGCAAGACGGTAGACTTCCTCAATAGTTTCGAGTTGAGCCGCTTCAATAGAATCACGCATAGCAGGAGGTAGACCATTGATGTACTTGGTTATCAACCGCTTAGTAGTAGAAACCAAGTGAGGAACGATCAAGCTGAGCTGCTTAAAACGGGTAGTATAAGCCATATTATCATCACCAATCTGCTTCAAGTGCCAAAACTCTTCTTCAAGCTTCAATTGTTCATGAGGAGGGCAAAATTCGAGCATCATCAATTCTCGCACCTCAACCCATGGAAGAGCATAGGCTTCTTCATTCGAACGGATGTTTCTCTCATTTGACCACCACTCCAACGCCCTGCCTTGAAACATTTCAGTCGCGCTCCTAGTCTTTAGATGTTCCAGGCACTCGTTGTTAATGAAGGTAACCTCGATGCTGTCAAACTACTCAAGCATAGCAGTCACCCCATCATTGCCCGTGAAAGGCTTAGGGTTGCAAGAAATGAAATGCTTGTAGCTGAACTTTGTAGACTTTTCTTTCCTCGTCTTAGAGTCAACAGAAGAGGGCAGAGTGTTCGATCCTTGGATCTCAGAGACGATCTTTGTCACGACTCGAGCGATCTAATCGGCCATGAAGGACATCATCTTTTTCTGAGACTTTTCCCTGGATCTCTTGAGAGTGTCGGAGAGCTTTCGAGAAGACATCCTAATGATACAACAAGAGGATCGTATAAGTCTAGATTCACAAAGTCCCACAGTATAGATTCACACACGATAGGTTAAAGACTCAAGATTCAACAAGATTTACATAATTCACAATAGTTTCAACACCGCACATCACGACCTTCGCATGGCACGTTGTACGAAGTTTGGCAACATGTCAAAAACGCTTATATATAGGAAGTACCAGCGGCGTATCCACCACGCTTCAGGCATATGGCTTCCGCCCCGTACTCGGTGTCATGTTACGTGTCGCAAAACACACTCATCATCATCATCATAGATTCACATAGATTACTCCAATAGATTCACATAGATTCCATAGGTTCCAACAGATTCAATAGATTCATATATTCCAATAGATTCAATAGTTTCCAATAGATTCAATAGATTCATAGATTCCAATAGATTCAATAGTTTCCAATAGATTCTCATAGATTCGTGTTAACAATCCAACAACAACGAAATCCCGCATGGCACATGCTACGAAAGTTCGGCAACACGACGGAAGAACTTATATATAGGAAGTACCAGCAGCGTATCCACCATGCTTCGATCATGCCGCGTCCGTCTCTTCATCGGTGTCATGCTTCATTAACCTCAACATTAGATTTCACCACTTCTCACAACATAGATTAACCAAATAGATTCAACCACACAGATTAACCAGATAGATTTCACAACTTCAACCCGAGCCTACAAAACTACGAACTTCGCTTAGCACGTGGTACGAAGGTTTGGTAACATGCCAGAAACACTTATATATAGGAAGTACCAGCGGCGTATCCACCATGTTTCGGACATGCCACGCCTGCCTCGTCTTCGACGCTAGTCTACGTTTCGTATTTCGTTTCTCAAACAACACACACTTAGATTACACGTAGATTGTGCTGGAGTACTCATAGATTACACATAGATCACGCTTAGATTGCACTTAGATTACACAAGTAGTTTCCCATAGTTTTAGAATTCAACAACCTCATCACCGGTCTGCAAAATACTAAGTTTTGCATGGCACTTGGTACGAAAGTTGGTAACAAGCCTGAAACACTTATATATAGGAAGTACCAGTGGCGTATCCACCATGTTTCAGACACGTCACTTCTGTCTCGTATTCCTATGCCATGTTTCGTTTAGTGTTTCACAACCACAATAGCACATAGATTCCTCAAATAGTTTCCCCATAGCATCATATTTGATCAAGATTCCCACATAGGTTATCATTATAGACTAAAGCTTCATAAATTTAGTTTGATTCTGAAATTAGAGTTAATGTTTTAGATTGCGGACATACGTGCGGTTTGTGTAAAAGTCTCAAAACGAACGAAGAATCAAGTTCAAAACAACACATAAAAATCGAGATAACATAAAAGATAGGCTCATAAAACATAGATTGTTCCAGGTAGAAGAACGGCGACTAACCAAAGTGATTCGAACCCCTTTCGAATTGAGGCAACGTGTCCTGACTTACTCAGACAAATATGTCATCGATGTTAGGCCTACGATATTCGTCCTTTTGGTCATTTCACGTTCCTAATTGATTGGGAGTTTCGAGACTTTGGCGAGACATAAAAATCAAAGAGTGGGACTAGTTATCAAGGTCTGAGTTTCACCTCTATCTTGACAACATCGTACCCTAATAGCGTCGGTACCTATCAGCAGATAAGACCTACTTAGAATATAATCAGGAAATTTCCCATCAAGGTTTGGATATCACTCCTGACTTGAGGGCAATTTCGTGCAAAATACAAACACTGATTAGCAGTGTTTTTTAAGTATCGAGTGTACATTGTGTCAGCCTTAGGAAAGGCATGTAAGTTTAATAGGAAAATGTGCTGCTAGGAAGCAGATACGGTAGATTGCATAAGTCTTAAACAACAGATAAGAATCAAGATTCCTAGAACTATAGACTAGGGCAAGTATTCCTACTTATCCTAATTCCCAATAGTTATGGCTCTAATAACAATCTGTCACACCCCAACCGATGGCGGAAACATCGGGGTGCGAGCACTAAGCATTCAGATTGGTCATGAGATTCCATAACACTAAAAAGTATTATAATTTAGATTGATTCAAACATTGACTAAAACCAAACAACCATCATCAAGTATCATAGTACATCAGGTCTCAAATATTGTTCAAAACTTATTTATCTAGATGAGTTTCTAAGCATCATCCTAGCTTGATTCCAAGATTCCTAGCACCCTGTCAGCCTGCAACATGTATTAAAATAGGGTCAGTACAAAAAAATGTACTGGCGAGTATACAAGTTTGAATAATAGTATACTAGATTAAAAGCCTCATATCCATATGTAAATGTAACAAAATAGCTTCAGCCATGCTAGTGTTCGCAGTCCAACAAGTGATAGCCCAAGTATCCCGATGCTTTGTTGTTTTCCCAAGTCTCAAGGAAAACTAGAATCTTCCTAACAATACCCCCGAGAATAAATGGGGAGGTGCATCTCCTATAGGGCTACTATTGTTAAGGCGGAACTACACACCCTGGATTAAACGTCCACATAGCACAAATAGAATACAAGAGTCACAAGTTTCACACAAACATAGGATAGAGTTTAGATTCCAAAAGTTTCAAATATCGTAGTTTAATAGAATACATGTTACATCCCAAAGATTAAAACAAAAAGGGATCGCGTATACTCACAGTGATTGCTTAACAGATCAACTGTTATTGGATCAAAGGGATCTCTTTAGAGTTAGCCTGATTAGATTACAACAGATAAGAGTCGGGCAGAATAACGAGATTCATCCAAGTGTCGGATCAGTCATCTTGATCGGATGGCTGTTCGATCAGATGGCTATCCGATCGGATTGCCATCCGATTGGGATGACTATGGTGTGAGTGTGACGGATTGCCACCCGGTCGGATGGCCATTCGATCGAATGGCCATTCGATCCAAGTGCCCAGTTTCCAATTTGTTACCAAGTTTCTGAAAAGTTTCTAAGTGTTGAAAGATTCTAAAGCACAGTGTCACCATGATCGGATGGCAGTTCGATCGGATGGCTATCCGATCAGATTGCCATTCGACGATCAAGATTTAAGTGTCTAAATGTTTAAGGTTAGGAGACATTGTCACCTGATCGGATGGCAGTTTGATCGGATGGCTATCCGATCGGATTGCCATTCGAAGATCAAGAGGTTCAAAGTATCCAAGTGTTATGATTAAGAGGCAGTGTCACTTGGCCGGATGGCGGTTCGATCGGATGGCTATCCGATCGGATTGCCACTCGATTGGGTTGTCCTTGTCCCGTTCCTAACTTGTAAAGTTTCTAAGTTTCTGTTTAAGCAACGACGACGTGGTACGCATTGAGACAACAGTGAACCCATCAGTGTACAGCCGATCTGATCGGGTGGGAATCACCCCAGTCCGTTCAGTCACCCGTTTGTGACGGTGTTCATGTCAGAATTCATACTCCGGTCATCTTTTCCAGCAACAATCCTTCCCCAAACCGACTCCAGACTAATCTTCAAGTCTACAGCCCGTTTGAATCCAGATCTCACCGTTTTTGGTAAAAGTCTTAAGAAAAGATGAAGATAAACACATGAAAAGTATAGATTTAGTGTAGAAACACATGAAATTCCTTAGATCTGAGCTAGATCTTGAACGATATGACATCACTTAATAGTTTGTACAAACCACCATGATGACGTCACCTTCAAGAGCTCGAATCTTAGAGATTCCATGGTGAAAAGTGAGATTCCAAAAGAGAATCATGTAGAGAATAGCGTGTAGATCAAAGATGTACAAGAATCTAGTGTAAAACATACAGAAATCGCCAAGAAATGGAAGAAAAGAGGAGTGCGTGCGTCTGGTTCGAGTGAGGCTGTCACATCAGTGAGAATGGTGATGTGACAAGCCTATTTATAGTGTCAGAGTGAGTGAAGGCGGTGTGCAACGGATCGGATGGCAGCTCGGTCGAATGGCCATCCGATCGGTTGGTCATCCGATCAGATTGCCATTCGGCCAATCCCATCCTTTCCGTGTTCCAGTCTTTGATTCGTTTTGCGATTTAGATTAAGCGTCGCATTGCGTACTATTGGGAAATCATTAACACCAAAGTTTCCATAGTTTCCATAGTTTTCCGCCAGTGACAAGACTCCATTCCCTTGTTCAACAAAGTCTCAAGTTTCACGAGCCTCAAGAGTCAAGCACCAAAGTATCAAGTCTCATAGAATCATAGTATCATAATCTCATAGTATCTTAGAACCATAGTTTCCAAGCATCAAGTATAAAGAATCATAGCATAAGTTTCACCAAGTATTAAAAGTATCAAATGTCTCATAGTATAGGGGCTAAAAGTGACGATTAGATAAAAGTCTAAGGACGCAGGCATTACACCAGTAGTATCTCAGTTTCCAGATGTGTTTCCAGAAGAATTACCAGGATTACCTCCAAACAGAGAAGTCGAATTCAGAATCCATCTGCTACCAGGGACAGCACCAATCGCCAAATCCCCTTACCGTTTGGCACCTGCGGAAATGCAAGAGTTAAAGAAACAATTGGACGAACTGTTGGAGAAAGGATTTATATAGCCAAGTTCATCGCCATGGGGAGCACCAATATTTTTCTTCAAAAAGAAAGATGGCTCAATGCAAATGTGCATTGATTACCGTGAATTAAATAAAGTCACAATTAAAAACGGTACCCATTACCGAGAATCGATGATTTGTTTGATCAATTGCAAGGAGCTCGATTTTTCTCTAAAATCGATTTATGCTCAGGATATCATCAATTAAAGGTACAGGAAGAGGACATTCCTAAGACCGCTTTTTGAACAAGGTATGGCCATTATGAATTTACTCTCATGCCCTATGGTTTAACGAATGCCCCAGCCGCATTTATGGACATGATGAACCGAATATGTAAGGCATGTTTGGATAAATTCATAATTGTCTTTATAGATGATATTCTTATTTACTCTAAGAGTAAAAAGGAACATGCAAAGCATCTGCATGCACTTCTAAGTTTATTGAGAAAAGAAAAGCTTTATGCCAAGTTTTCAAAATGTGAATTTTGGTTAGAAGAAGTGCAGCTTCTTGGACATTTAGTCAATCATGAAGGAATTCATGCGGATCCCACAAAGATTGAGGCAATTACCAAATGGAAAACCCCTGAATCACCAACCGAGGTTAGAAGCTTCCTAGGATTGGCCGGTTATTATAGAAGATTCATCCGAGATTTTTCTAAGATAGTCATTCCCTTAACTAAGCTAACATGTAAATCTGTTAAGTTTGAATGGGGACCAAAACAAGAAGAAGCCTTTAAAATTCTTAAGCAAAGATTAACCAATGCACCCATACTAGCGTTACCAAAAGGAACTGAAGACTTTGTGGTCTATTGTGACGCTTCTTAGTTAGGTTATGGATGTGTGCTGATGCAACGTCAAAAGGTTATAGCCTATGCCTCTAGACAACTTAAGAATCATGAAGAGAATTATTCAACCCATGATTTGGAATTAGGAGCCATAATCTTTGCCCTTAAGATTTGGAGACATTACCTTTACGGTAGTAAGTTTACCATTTTCACCGATCATAAGAGTTTAAGGTATGTCTTCGGGCAAAAGGAGTTAAATATCAGACAGAGACGCTGGATGGAAATTCTTAGTGATTATGATTGTAATATCCAGTACCATGCATGAAAGGAAAATGTAGTAGCTGATGCTTTAAGTCGAAAGTATCACGAAAAGCCAAAAAAAGTGTGTTCTCTTAAATTAAATCTACAAGTGGATTTAAATGACCAGATCAGGAAAGCACAAGAATCAGTAATCAAGAATGATACTGAGAAGTTGAAAGCAATGATTAAGGAATTAGAACAAGGAACAGATGGAATTTGGAGATTCCATAAGAAAAGGATGTGGATACCCAAATTTGGAAATCTACGGCACCGTATGTTAGAATAAGCCCATAAATCTAAGTATACGATGCATCCTAAAAGTAATAAGATGTATCAAGACTTAAGAAGGAATTTTTGGTGGATAGGAATGAAAAATGACATAGCAGCTTATGTTGCCAAGTGTTTAACCTGTTCGCAAGTTAAAGCTGAACACCAGAAACCCTCCGGTTTGTTGCAACAGTTAGAAATGCTAGTATGGAAATGGGAATTGATAACAATGGATTTTGTTACCAAATTACCCAAAACAAGAAAAGGTAATGATACAATCTCGGTGATTATAGACAGGCTAACTAAGTCAGCCCATTTCTTACCGATGAAGGAAACATTCAGTTTGGAACAGTTAGCTAAGTTGTATATAAATGAAATAGTTTCATTACATGGAATTCCTTTATCAATTGTTTCTGATATGGATAGCCGTTTTACCTCTCACTTTTGGACAAGTTTCCAAAAAGTAATGGGAACCAAGTTAAATCTAAGCACATCTTATCATCCTCAAACGGACGGACAAAACGAAAGGACAATTCAGACGATGGAAGATATGCTTAGAGCTTGTGTAATTGATTTCGGAGGTAATTGGAACGATCACTTACCATTAATAGAATTTTCATACAATAACCACTATCATACCAGTATCAATGCTGCACCATTCGAAGCACTTTATGGACGAAAGTGCCGACCTCCAGTCTGTTGGGCAGAAATTGGAGAAAAGCAACTATCTGGACCTGAAATAGTACAAGAAACAACCGATAAGATTGTTCAAGTCAAGGAACGACAGAAAGCAGCGCGCGATCGACAGAAAAGTTATGCTGATAACAGACGAAAGCCGTTGGAATTTCAAGTAGGCGACAAAGTATTATTGAAAGTTTCTCCTTGAAAAGGAGTGGTAAGATTCATCAAAAGGGGAAAGCTAAGCCCCGTGTACGTTGGACCTTTTGAGATTATTAGAAGAATAAGACCTGTAGCTTATCAGCTACAACTGCCAGAGGAAATGGCAGGAATACATGACGTATTTCATGTATGCAATCTCAAAAAGTGCTTAGCCGATGAATCACTGGTAGTACCTCTTAAGGATATAGAGGTAAATGAACAGCAAAAAATTGTGGAAGTGAAGACAGAAAAATCAAGAATCTTAAACACAAGAGATTAGTTCTGGTTAAAGTGAAATGGGATTCCAAGAGAGGACCAGAATACACATGGGAGCTTGAATCAGAGATGCAAAGGAAATATCCACACTTATTCCAGTAGACCTCGAGGACGAGTTCTAAAACAAGGTGGGGAGGATATAACAACCCTCCTAAAATTATTTCCGACACCCTAAAAATATTTAGAACGTCCCAATACGTCCTAAAATACACCCCGTATACGTAAAATGGCCCTAAATACCTTTATTTTTATAAAAATTAATTAAAAATCAGATTTTTGAGTCTCTGGCGGGCTGCGAAGACCTAGCCCTGGTCTTACGCGGGCCGCGAGCGATAGGACAAGAGGCATAACCCGGAGGCCGCCACGTGTCAACACGTGGCGAAGCTAGATCGGTGACCAGGTCAAGCTAGGGCCTACCCGGCCTATGTCGCGGGCCGCGAAGACTAAGCCTTCGGCTTACGCGGGGCACGAGAAAGGGTCTGATCAGCCCTATAAATTTAGTCGACGAGCACAGTTCACAAATCGTTCAGAATTCACTTCTCTCTCTCAATTTCTACATAGCTAAAGTAATACCCGGGCATTATACCCACTAAAATAGCGAAGCTCTGCCTCGTTGTAAGTATCATAACCCCCGGTTACGTATTAGATACGCTACCCGATTGATTTAGGATTCCGTAACGGCTGTTAAGGCTCTGCTCGACGTAGTCGTTGGAATTCTGTCTCGGGGAGGGTATAACTAATGTAAATATTGGGTTATTATACTAACACGTGTGCATTGTGTAATTAATACATAATCACCAGGAAATCACAAAGGAAAACCCTAAGATAGCAATGTGAGTAATCTCCTTTTTGTAAACCTTTTTGCAAACTGTTTTTACAAAACCTCAAATGTTTTACATTATATTAAACAGTGATTGAGTATTTGTATTCTACAATTATTGTCGGTATGTTGGGGTTTTGTATACAAAATTTGTTACTACACTGTGAGTAGTAACATGACCACAAGTCGGGTTGACAGCACCGTGGGTGGTAATTAAAGTAGAAAATAAACAAATGTAATTGCGCGACCACCCTCAATGCTGTAAACGGTTTTTACCTAACTTGATTAAATTGGGATTCACTCACCAGTATTTCCCACTGACAAAATGTTTTTAAAAGCGTTTCAGGTAACAAAATGTGAAAGCCAAATAGAAGCCAGCTGGACAGCACTGAAGGCTTGGAAAAGTGACTATAAAAGTTACCTAAATAAAGAGATGTTTTTATTTAAATAAAATAGGGTTTATTTCTATGAAAATATATGTACTGGAAACTTGGGATTTTCCCATGTGTTTATTATTCTAAAAATGTTGTATTTTACTCTGATAAAATATTTCCTAACTACGGTCCTGATGAAATTTTCGCTGCCAAACTGATAAACACCGATACCACTGAAACTGGTCGTGGCCGCCCGTTCCCGGGTTGTTAGGGGACGGGGGTTGCGACAACATGTTTGACCATTGTATCTTCTTTTCAATAATCATCTCTGCAATTACTATATTTATCGCGTACTGAGTATATTCATTAATTTTTTTAAAATATAAGAATTAAATGCCAAAATGGTCTCCAAGGTGTCCAAAACTGAAACTTTTTGAATCTGGATGCCCATTGTTTCAATTTTGTTATCATTTTCATCCAAAATCCAAACTGAGTCTGATTTTTCAGTTAACCACATGCCTTTTGTCGTTTTCCTCCCTTTTAATGAAGGGCAAAATGATCTTTTAACAATGAGTTTTTTAAAAATATAATGTTTTATTATTTAACATATAAAATTTATTTATTCAACCCGTATAACACACGTTATAACCTAGTTAATTATATGGAAAACTATAAATGTCTTTGAGTGATGTATTTGTTTGAAAAGGACGACACTTCATTTCAAATGTTTTTAATCGATTTTTAGCCTATAGCAAATATTCTTTTAACAAATATTATTCATTTAAGCAAAACAGCATAGAATAAAGCTGTGAACTGTGAAGAGTACAAAACCTTTATCATAGAATACAATATCACCACCACGTAGTTTGTTTTGACTGGTTAAAACTTGAAAATTAAAAATTGAAAATAAAGGTTTCCTGTTGATGAAGCTCTTGATTATAGTGGTGCCTCCGTACCTCATCTTGATAAACACCCATTCATCCTAAAAACCACACATACACAACAGGATTACATAAACACAACCACAATAAATAAATAAAAATCAGAGCTTCAAATGGGCCAAATTTTCTCCAAACACCAATTGATAAAACACAAGAATCTGTTTTAAGATTACAAAATCCAATGTTTTTATCTAGATTATTGGCTAGTTTGAATTGTCAAGTACAGATCTTAGCCTTAAGAAAAGAGTGAGTGTTGTAAGTTGAGGTGAATTGATCTGGTTAGTTGCAAGGTTGTTAAGAGCCCCACCTCCATCATAGACATCATTCTCTCCTCTGCTGATGCAACCTGTAAGTCAAAGATCTACTCAGTTTTGCTACATACTTTTTTCTTATTTATTCCAGCTTCAGTTTTAACCATATTTAGATCTATAGAAAGCAAGAAATTAGCAAAGATATGAGTTTTGTGCAATCTTTATATAAAATCTACAAAAAACCTGAAAGTAAAACAAGATCTATATTTACAAGATCCAATCTGTGTATACAGCCAAGCAAGAGTGAATAATTTATTTTAATTGATTAGACATGGTCAAACAAGGTTATTCCTTGGCTTAGATTGTTTGTTTCAGCTTCAGATGTTTTCAGAAACTAATTTGGGAGGTGTTTTAGACAGCATATCAACACTGCTTATAGTGTTGTGATCAGTGGCGAAGCTTGAAATTTTTTAGGGGGGGGGGGAGGGGGTCGAAAATGTATATACCCAAAAATTTCTATAGAACCGGGGGGTCGAAAACATATATACCCAAAAATTTCTATACGAAAACTACATATATAACACTACTGGCCGAAAAGTTCGGGGGGTCGGGCGCCCCTCCCGGCCCCTTCAAAGCATCGCCCCTGGTTGTGATGCAACAATAAGCAAGTTTTTAGGAGTGTTTTGAGATTTTGCTAATCCAAACTGCATATCAAATCATTCAAGAGTAAAATAAATAATAAACTGAAACAGATTTAATAAGAACTCCACCATTGATGGATGTCTTACCTGGCTAAAAATTTGTTTAGCTTACTTTCCTGTTCTCACATATACAAAAGAAGATTAGATTTGTATTATTTGCGTTTATCCAAGCTCTAATCATTGTTATGCTTTTGAACAGGATGGAGGGATATGGTCTCATGGTACCAAAATGAAAGTCTTTAACGACCTTGGAACTAGCCGGATCAATTACCCTCCGCATACACAATAAATCAACTAGCTGGAGTCCATTAGCAATTAAGTTATCATTAAATACAGGTAATGTTGGTTAAATTTTATCAAAATATGATAATCTTCATATAAGTTACTTATATATAAATAAAGGATAGCATATGTTGAGGTCACCCATGTATTCAACATTTCCCATTAAGGACACCCAACAGTGTATTTGGTTCCGTTTTTGGCCCGAAACATGATGAACTTTTTTTTTTAATTTTTTTAGAAGATAAAAATGACGTAGTTTTTAATTAGTAAGTATTACGATTTGATACATAAGAACTATAAGTTTTATATGAATGTAACTGAATACACACCTGGGTGAGCAAGGATTGAACATAATACTCATGATTGGATATAGCTCCAATAATATAAGTTATGTCCAAACCGTGGTATATCATTGGAGTTACTAACCGATGGTTGAGATATAGGTTATCTTGGTGAGATATCGGTGGGATATCGGTAATTTTAATATAATGCAGAATTTATATATATAGCAATTTAACACTAATAATTCAGTGATATATCGGTTATATCGGTCAAATATCGGTGATATATCGGTCAATATCGCTGATATTAGATAATATCGGTACCTATATTCTAACCGATATTTGACACCGA
The DNA here is from genome assembly GCA_030545235.1 of Helianthus tuberosus. Lineage (NCBI taxonomy): Eukaryota > Viridiplantae > Streptophyta > Magnoliopsida > Asterales > Asteraceae > Helianthus > Helianthus tuberosus. The sequence goes on from CM060352.1 coordinate 126,123,925, forward strand.
TATTTTACTAGGGGACCGATATATCACCGATATTAACTGCATAGGTAGGGCTTTCTCAGAGACATCCTGATTTCAAAGGAAAATGCTGCAAACAATGTAAGGATGTTTTCCTCGAGCCGGGGGTCTCACTGGAAGCAGCTTCTCTATTCCTACGGGGGTAGAGCCGTAGAGGTAAGGTTGTCTACATCTTACCCTCCCTCAGACCCTACCTTAGATTTGCTATTGGTGGGATATACTGAGTATGATGATGATGAATATAAGGATGTTTTCCATGATGTAGTTGTAAACAGCAAACCATCACTAGTGCTCTAGTGGTGGCCACGGGTATTTAAGTTCCACCTATGGTGGGCCCGGGTGAGTTTTCCCCTCCAGGTCTCATGTTCGAGTCTGGGTGACAGGGGTTTCTCATTGAGGGGTTTAAATTGGGGATCTATTGTGTGAGGGGGCTCTCTAGCGCGGACCCGGTTAAGACAACGTATGCTAGACCTCCCGACATTCGCGAATAATTCACACCTTTTAAAAAAAAGTTGTAAACAGCACCCTAGTTTTCTTTTGCTGCAGCTAACACACTCCCAAACACGTTTACTATCTCAGCTTTACATAATACTCTACAACTTTGATCTGTCTACATGATTTAAATGTTCCTATCAAACTGGCTATGTAGCAAGCTGCAACAGGAATGTGGCATCAAAGGTGCAATGGGGGCAACTCTCCCCAGATTAGCATGACTGACATGCCGTTTGACTGTGCATGTGTATGTTTGGCACAGAGCAGTTAAAGCTTATGCTTTGTTTCTGAAAAGAAGCACTTACTATAAGAACAAAGCTTTGTTTGTGTAGAACGTTAGCTTCTATTTCTTCCTACAAAACAAGCTATTTAAACTAGAGGTAAAAATAAGCGTTGACAACTACGTTTTCCGAACACTTTCGTATCATTGACAACTGCAGCTAAAGCAACAGCTCCAAGAGAGCTAACTTTGCCAAACATTCCTTAGCCTTAAAAAAATAGCAGGTTCATAGGGATAGCTGTCTGAATCATTTATTTTCGGACTGTCCACGTCCAGAAGGGTCTAATAACATACTCATGTAGACCGTAGTCATGTCTAAAAAATTATGTAATGGACCTCAAGAGTATGTGCAGAAGAGCATACCTTTTCTTCAAGGGTTGATATGTACTCCATCATTATAGCTGTGTCTGCACAAAAAAAAAAAATCCAAAATTACAGTCAACTTATAAGCCCTTAAAACCACCAATTTATCTCCTCCTTCAAGGACAAACCGTGTGTACCATATAAGTAGGAAACTAGTTGTAACTATGAAATACCATCACACACACACTGCACGTATTATTTTGCATCACCAATTAGGATGTTTTCACTACAGAAACCACTGGACATGAAACCCGAGGCCATAAGAAATCCTATTAGTTGCTAAATTGTCAATGCTTTTAAGCACCACTTATTGATTGAAAACGTAACTCAGAAGATCCTAAGAAGATCCTATTAATGGAAGATTAATGAAAAAGGATTTGAGCTTATAATTCTAATGGTCTGTCTCCCTTGATTTTCTAGTTTAATTACTATTTCATGAATCTTAGTTTTTTTAATTCACAGAAAGTGCAATCACACTAGAGTTGGGTCCCAGACTCCTCTTGCAATGTTTAAATAATTTCATGATGTTTTATTTTTATACTATGTCTGTATGTCAGTATGCCTAGGCGCCAAAAGCGCACATTTTGATAACTCTTGGTCTAGTGTTTTAACTTTTGAATTCTTGACACCCTGCTTTTAGCGCACATCTGTTCCCATCAGGTGATCTACGATTCTCCAAAACTTCACAGGACTGGAATTGCATGTCTAATGTCCGAATGTTAAGGATACAAACTTCTCGAATTAAGTTTCCTATTAAGCCATTTAGATATGCGGTTGCGAAAGATATGCAAAACTAAATACTAAGGATGTCTCGTGGTGCTAAAGGATAAAGACATAAGAGTGCTTAGAGACCCACAGACCAATAAAGTTTACTTTGTGCAATGGTGTAGGGGTGTTCAATATTCGAATTGGATTCGAAAAATTCCAAATTCGATTATCAAGTTTCGAATCTGGTTTTCGAAAATTTGAATTTGAGTTCAGGATTCGAACCATATATGAATTTATGATTTTCACTTCGATTCGAATTCATATTACACACACACACACACATATATATATATATCAAGGTTTAAAAGCACGAAAACGAGTTTCGAGGCGTTTTCACTTCGAAAGGCTGAGGCGGTATTAATAAATAAATATAAAAATTGCATATATTATAAAAATAATAATACTAACTAATTTTATCATCAGATTCATCAAAAACACACATAAAAAAGACATAAAATGCTTGAAATTGACACAAACAGTCAAAAACATAAAAAACAACTATCAAAATCCCCCGCCTCAGCCCCTCTGAGGCGCATATATAATAAAAACCCCATGAGGCGAGCGTCAAACTCGTTTTTTGGCCATTTTGCCTCGTGATATATATATTACATTTGTATATCCATAAATATATATGTACACACAACACACGCTTGGAAAAAAAAAAAAAAACCTCTAGCGTTGAGCCAAAATATAAATTACATCCATAAAGCATAAGTCCATAAAATCACTAAGCCCAAATGCCGTTAGTCCCATATTACTTCTTTCTAGAATCTAAAGTTTCTAACCTAAACCTACTATAAAATTGTATTTGGGTATTACAGTTATATTATATTCTTTTGACATAATGATAGCTTATTAATTTTGTAGATTATTATTTTTGATGTTCAAAATAAATAGTTTATTTTGGGTAAATTTGAATCAAATTGATTTTATTCAGGCTAAATTTCGACTCTCAATTGAACTCAAATCCAATACAAATCCATGTATAAAAACAAAGGGTTGGTATTATGATAGTAGTCAAAGTAGGTGCAAAGGGCTCACCTAGTGCCTAGCCTAGACACATGGCCAAGAGGAGCAATGAAAATAATAAGATTCATTAAAGGGGCAAGAGTGCAATGGTCGTAGCGAAGTAATGGGTTCGTGAGTTCCACTTGCGCCCCAGCAAACGCATGCGTCTCTGGCACAAGAATCTCGGCTCCACTTGTGTGTGCCTTGTGCGCTTCTAAACATACCCATAAACGTTATTGTGTATGAAGGATTTCCCAACAAACAACTACATGATAGAAACTAGAAAGCCAAGTTGAAAAGGTTGGCGAGTTATCGTTTCCTATTGTTGAATGGATGGTTCCTTGGAAACTTCCCATGAACGCTCATATGTTGGATTTACAAGGTACTTAGCTTAATCAACCAATGTGAATCATTGAAAACAAAAGAGACATGAATGATTAATACCATTTTACAAATACAACAAAAGACCCAAGATGATTGGCTTGAAAAAAAATAAGTATCATTTTTAGTGTGGTGTTAATCCCACATGGCTATGAAAGGAATCTTAAGTCATAACAAAAAAGCATAAGTTGGTTTATGCCTTTTTGTGTGTGCTAAAGCCCATTTCTTGGTTTTAAAAAGCGAGATGTGCACAAAAGTGTCGAGGTCTAAATTCAAAGAGCAAAAGCAATGGGATTTTCATACCCGAGGCTCAAGGAGATTATCTTGGTTTTAAAAAGTGAGAGACGCACAAAAGCAGTGAGGTCTAAAAATGAAGCGCAAAGCACAAAAGCGGTGGACTTTTCGTACCCGAGGTGCAAGGAGATTATATAAATTTTTATATATATCCCATAAGTTTTTAACATCCCTTATAAAAAATATAGCTATAACTAAGGTTTATATATGATTTTACCTACATGTACAAGTCAAAAAACCTATAGTGCAATACTTTGACGCATAAAAACACACAAAGCACACAAGGCGCGCGCATGGGACCCCCAAGAAAACCCAAAATTCGCGCTTTTCTTGCGCTTAGTGGAAACAGCGCGCCTCAGGTGACATGAGTCGCTGAAGCCTACGCCTCGGCGCGCTTTGTAAAACCCAGGCCCATTTCAAGCTGATTTAGGCTTGTTTTGGCTGGTTCAGAGCCCATTTTGTCAGGTCAGACGCGTCTTGTCTGTTCAGACAATTTTTGCGTCCGAACTCCGAACAGAGTGAGAGGCTCGCCTTGCCTGCACCTGGATCGCCTCAACAACGCTTTATTAAACCTCTTCATGCATCTGAGTTGCCTAGGCCTCACCTCGTTCTCCTTTGAGAACATTAACATATTGCACCTTGCATTGATCCTTAACAAGAGGCTTATTTTGTGCGAGGGTGGGTTTGTAAAACAACATGCTTCATGTATAACTAATTTTGTTGTATTGCTCGGCGTAGCTGGTGAGAGGGTAACGCATCTAATGCCTACCATCCTAAAGAATTTAAGAACTTCATTTTTTGCTTCAGTGAAGACCAATCACAGGCCATCAAAATGTAATACATAGAAAGACTTGGCTAATAGATATTTCAAAGAACGCACTACCTTTAGAACATTAAATCGATTCTCTACATATATAGCACAAGCTCTGCTACTAGCAGCAATAACAATAAATATCCTTCAACAAAAAAACCTAACTACATACACATATCACCCAACTATTGCTTTGTCCATAATATTAACCATCAGTTCTAGAATATTTCTTCACATAAAAAAGTACAAGGATCTCATGATATGTCTTCATCTTCAGTAATAGTATATGACCGAGTTAAAAGAGCCTTCAAAAATTTTAATATAACAACAAAAGGATGATCATGATAGATGATTTTCTAAAAGTCTGGAAAAGACTAGAACTGAATAACTAGGCGTATTAACAAAAGAAGTACTATGAAGGTTATTAAGAAACCAACACATACAAACATAAAACAGCCTAGAAACAAAGTCGAATATAATCACCTTTCTTAATCGTGTTTGCATGTGAGCAGCATCAAGTTCTTGTTCTAGCTGTGTCATGTCTTCCACAGAGAGCTCCTCAGCATTGTCCTCCTCAGCAAGCCTGCGCAGAGTTTTTCATCTCCGCTTGATCCGTATTGGGGGAGCCCATTTCCACATGCAACCATAATGATCTTGCTTTCCATTATATATTGGCCTTGTTCCTAATATTAAATGTTTGCGTGCAAGCTCACGTAGACTGTATTACCTGTCCATTGTCTGTCGAAGCTCTTTATACGTTTGGAATCTTTTGCACTTCAAGAGAAGTTAACTAGCTTGTTTAATGATCAACTCACAACACATTCAGCATTGTTGTTAGCACAACAATGGCCAGATAGCTCTATATAAAACTATTTCTTACTATATGGCCTGCTCCGATGATGGTTCTCTCTCCTGCTTCAAGGCATCTTCCTAATATTAAGAAAGAATGCCCCCTACACTGAAACATATATAGTTAGAAAAGATTAAATGATTCGAAACAATATGCGTAAGATGTGTAGCGCATGAATTCAAATACCTTCAAGAGTGTCATATCCACTGGTTAGAATATGTGCAACATTTTCAAACATTCTTAAGCAACTGAATGCTGGGGATAAACTAATGATGTCATACTAAAACTACTATCTGTTACTTGATGGACTTTACATATAGTAGTACTTAGTACGTGAAGATAGTGATGATAACATTAATTAAATTATTTTTCTTCCTTTCTTGACTTGTTAACTAGAAGTATCACCTCTTCATAAAAAAATGACGCATAGATAGTGATTTCACACCTTGTGTAACTGAACACCATCTTACATATTGTTCCATGCAATTAAGGAGTTGGACTCAACGGATATTGGGTAAACAGGATTATTGTAACACCATTTGCATGTGCATCAGAACACTTAAAGAGGCTACAATTTGATCTTCATCTCACAATTTTATCGTCTATTTTAAGTGTCTCTTTTATGACAAGTCACAGAATAAAGGAGCCTTGATCACTTAGGTACTATGCAGTTATAGCGGTCCAAAATCATATAGCAGTCAAGGTCCGCTATATGATATATAGGTTACAACGGTGACAATTTGATCTTCATCTCACAATTTTATCGTCTATTTTAACCTTCTCTTTTATGACAAGTCACAGAATAAAGGAGCCTTAATCACTTAGGTACTAGCAGTTATAGCAGTCCAAAATCATATAGCAGTCAAGGTCCGCTATATGATATATAGGTTACAACGGTGGTAATTTTTATATCATGCATAATTTATGTATTCATATATATGTATATATTCATATACATACATATATGTATATATATATACATATATATGAATACATAAATTATGCATGATATAAAAATTACCACCATTGTAACCTATATATCATATAGCGGACCTTATATATATATTTGATAATATTAATAGTAATATCAAACTTCATAGTAATATCATGCAAAATATTAGTAGGAATCACCCACGAATTAGGAACCACCGGTGAAATAGGAATTAGGAAGTGGAGGTCCACCGATTTCTTGATTTAGGTTTAATTTTGTTGACCGGTGAAGAACCAGCGACCAGCGAATGAAGACTTTAGGCCTCGATTTAGGTTTAATTTTGGGTTAGGGCCTTTAGGTTTGGGTTTATTTCAAACAAAAAGTTGATCAATATGGGTTTTTGGGATGAAATTCAAAAAAAAAAACGGCTTAAAGCAGTGCTACGACCGCTATACGGGTTTCAGAATAGCGGTCAAATTGCGACCTTTAGCACCGCTAATAGTGGAACTGCTATAAGATACCTCTATTTGAACCGCCATGAGATCGTATGTCCGCTAAGCGCTATAGCACGCTATTGACTGCATAGCTTAGGTAATTCAACAAGAACGGTCCACCTTACATTCCTTAGAATTTATAGCCTTCCACCCTTGAGTTGTCAAATGTTGTCCATCCTTGACATTTTGTCTATGATGACAACGGTCAACTATATAAGATGTTGCCATCTAAAATTCATGCATGAGTTGCATTCCTATAAAGTGTTGTGATCAACGCCTTTCCCGTTTATGTCCCCACTTTGCAATCAAGTCTCGAGCCAGTGAGCCACTTCTAAAGATATTGAACTTGGATATATATGATGCCAATCAGCAAACCACTAGAATAACTCACTCTCATTTCCAATTATGTTGACAACGCATATTGGCAGTGGCGGACTCAGAAATTTTTTCCATGAGGTGTGGAATTTTTTAGGGGTTAACAGTTGTTTATCTATCTAAATATTAAAAAAAAGTTTCGCTTCGGGTCGGGTCGAGTTGGGTCACATACTAAAACGATTAAACCTAATCAACTTTCAAATACATAATAAAAATTCGCCGTTCTTCACTAGACATATATAATGGAAATACAATATATCTACAATTTCTCTCAATGGATTTTTGTTTTTGAAATCTAATCATAAGGTAATAAAATTAACAAAACTAGAAAAACCTATAAGGTAATAAAATTAACAAAACTAGAAAAACTTATGAATGATCGAACAACATTACTTTCCTCCAACGGAAATAAGGTTTAGATAGGTGATTAAACCCTAAACTACATAAATAATAATATGTCGTTAAAAAAAAAACATAAATAATAATAATAATAAATAAAATCATCAAATAAAATAATACATATAGATATTTTGAGTTATAACAAAATAAAGTAATACAATAAAATGAATAAAAGCTTTTGAGTTTACTCTTTGATAAGAAGGTTTACCGTAAAAATATAAGAAGTAATACAATAAAATGAATAAAAGCTTTTGAGGCTTTACTCTTTGATCAGAAGGTTTACCGTAAAAATATAAGAAAATAGAAAAATAAAAAATGCATCACTCTCGTTACTTTGCTAGCTGTGAAAACTAATATATCAAAATTACACAATAAACCAATGAAAAAAGACAAAACAATTCAAATAGAAATAAATAGTGGATTAAAATATTAGGCCTCAGTGGGCTATTATGACACCCATTAGCCCAATACTTGCATAAAATAAAATAAAAAACCTAGCCGTTTTTCCTTACGCTACGCTTCACGGCTTCACTTCACCTTCTTCTATGCAGACCTAAACAGAGAAAAATCTTAATGAACCAATGGGTGCCGGAATTTTTTTTCTTGTATCTTCACTTTTCTCTACACTCTTCCATTTTCACTCCATGGGGTGCGGCATCAAAATTTCATGGGGTGCGCTTGAGATTTTCACCGACGGATAACCCTTAAAGTTTATTTTTCAAGGGGTGCGCCCGCCCACCCACGGTTGGTAGTGGGTCCGCCCCTGCATATTGGGGTGGATTCTTTAATTGGAAATATTAACCGCCTCTACATAATCAATCTGTCATCCTAATCACCATTTCCATGTAAGGAACGGAATAACTACATTTAACCGACAAAAATGGCTTTATATATAAGGATCTTCCACATGAGGGTAGCCATCAAGGCAAAGATCCATGGAACAACAATATGTTTAATATCCAAGTATCCAACCCTCCTTAATATTGTAGCACAACAGACTGATTAAATTATTATGCATAAAAGAAACTGGATTTTACTACTTCTCAAAATTTTATAGGTTCTGTATTTCTATAAGGGTGGAGGGAGTCGTTCAATCACTTTAGGATGTTTGAGTTATTCTCTAGCCAATAATATCATGTCATGTCAAGTCCCCATTCCACTTCTCATTTTGCACTCAATCTGGAGAGTGGTAAAAAAAAATTAAAAAAACTTGTGATTGGTTGGAAGGGGTTAGGACCCACCATTAAACCCCCTCTCTCTCCTCCTTCCCTCCTCTTCCCGCAGCGGTGAGTATACACCGATTTAACCCATCCCCGCTCACCGAATAATTGCCGGCAACCGATCACCGATAGGTGAAAACAAGTCCCCGAGGGGTTCCCCGCAACGATACTGTGTCCCTAAGAAAAAAAATTTATAAATCACTGGTACGTTTAAAATCTGCTTTCAGTACAACTCTATAAAGAAACCTACTAGAGCGAACGTCACATCTCGATCCTAATTAATCAATTGTTTATCTTATCAGCAACAGTAACGGAGCTATAGATGAAATTGATGACGTATGTGAAGATAATATACATAAAATAATATATTATATTATTGCCCAAGAAACTTCAACTTTATCCAAAATTAAGCTCCGAGCATAACTTAACATGAAGCACAAGTGTAGAATGATTCGATATACGAGCAATTTATGAGAGAAAAGATGCAAAATGATATTGAATAACATATAAAAGGACGATGAAATTCACCTGTTACTACTGCCGCTGCAAAATTCTAGGGTTTCCACTGGCGGTGGAAACGACGTCGCAAAGATGCACATTCTTCTATCTTCCGACGACCAACTTTTCAAATTCCGACGGTGTTCATTATCCTATCTGTAATTCTGTATCTATATTTATTTTGTGTCACCGATCACCGACTTACAATGTACCTAAAACAATTCTTTCTAACCCTACGATTTTGACACGTGCTATATCAAAACACACCGCCCCTAGTTCGAGTTTATCCTTACGCTTGGTCTTGTTTGTTTTCAACAATGATTTTTATTTACTAGTGTACTAGGTTAAAACCCCGCGTAATACGCGGGTTGAATAAATGTAATTTTTTATATTAAATAATTAAAAAGTTATATTTTTAAGAATCCAGTGTATTGTACGGGTTAAGTAAATTTAATTTTATATATTAAATAATGAAAAAGTTACATTTTTAATAACCTCATGTATACTCGATATATGATGGATAGAGTGACTGTGGTAATGGTTCTTATAAATGTCACGTAAACATAGTGAATGCCGTATTTGAGTTGAGAGTTGAACACAAAAATAAAAGTATAGAACCAATGAACATTGATTAATGTTTTTGTAAACATTTTCGAAATATGTTCTACCCATAACTATTTTAGTTTAATAAAATAAATAAATCATTTACATTATATTAATTTATATTTAGTGTATTTGTTTTGTTAATTTAAAGATAAATAATTTTGAAATCTAATAAATATTTCAAAATATTATATTATCTCTTATACGAATTGTTTAAATTTATATTAAATTTAATTTTATAATTATCTTTTAATTAATATTAATTACTAATAGATGGCTCCAATGAAAAACATGTGTCCTCTCATTATTTTCTTTTATTATATAGAGTAAAGATTAAATAAATAAATAAATAAAATACTTGAGTGAAATGCACGAGCCCAAGCTCTATAAAAATATGGACGCACCCATGAAAAATAAAAACATTCCACGGTTAAAATGTTAAACAATATGATATATAATTATCATTGAAATTTGAAAGCATGACAAATAATCAAAATATATTAAAATAGTATAAACATCCCTCGGTTCAAATGTTAAACAATGTGATATATAATTATCATTGAAACTTTCGAGTTAAAAAAATCAATTTCAGATTATTAAAACAAAAGAGATAAATAGATTTAGTTAAATTGATATTTAATATTATTATTTTTATTATTATTATTATTATTATTATTTAATAAAAGAGATAAATAAAAAAATAAAGGTGAGAAATTACCAGAGAATGACACGTGTCCAAAAAGGATTTTTGTTTATTAGTATAGAAAGATTGTTGAAATATAATATAATATAAAATGAATAATAACTATCACTAGGTTTTTGTTAGTCGTGCGTTGCGGTGAAACGAATCAAACGATAATGCAAAATAAACGTTATTTGAAAATGTATAATGTTGTTTAGAAAGTCAAACCGTTAGAATCGGTTCAGTTTATCATCGTATGGTCGTTTCACTTCTCGCCTTTGTCAAACCTTTCAAACCGCAATGGGCACTCAACTTAATCTTAGTACGGCTTTCCATCCCTAATTGGATGGTCAAACCGAATGTACAATCCAAACTCCCGAGGACATGCTTCGTTCGTGCGTAATTGATTTTGGTAGCAATTGGGACGTACATTTACCGTTGGTCGAATTCTCGTACAATAACAGTTACCACTCTAGTATCCAAATGGCTCCATTTGAAGCCTTGTATTAAGTTAGCCTATTTGTTGGCACGAGATCGGAAAAGAACAAATCATCGGTCCCGAGCTCATACAAGAAACAACGGGCAAGATCCTACAAATTTGTGATAGCCTCCTCAAAGCTAGAAGTCGTCAAAAGAGTTACACCGACAAGCAACGCAAGCCCTTGTAATTCAATGTTGGTGATCAAGTACTCCTCAAGGTATCCCCTTGGAAAGGAGTCACCCATGTTAGTAAGAAAGGGAAACTCGCTCCTCATTTTGTAGGTCCTTTCAAGAATCTCGAGAGAATTGGCAAAGTAGCTTATCATCTTAACTTACCTCAATAGCTCAACAACGTTCACCCAATATTCCATGTCTTAAATCTCAAAAGATGTTTAGCCGACGAAGGACTACACATTCCACTCAACGACATACGCATCGACGAGTCCATGCACATCATCGAAAAACCAGTCGAAATCATGGATCGTGAGACTAAAAAGCTTAGGCAAAGTCTTATTCATATCGTCAAGGTTCGCTGGAAAGGAAAGCGTGGTGCTGGTTTTACTTGGGAACTTAAAAGCGAAATGGTGATCGAGTACCCGCGTCTGTTTTTCGAGTCTTCCTCTTGAATAAATTTCAGGGTGAAATTTCCTAAAGCAGGGGAGACAGCAACATCTCCTATTTTGTACTTTCTATATTTAGAAACGTGTATTAGTATTTCATTTCCAATCGTGTAATCCGAGACTTCGACCATAATGGAAATTCATATTTATATCAATCGTATTAAGAACATACTTATGTTATATGCAATCAGTCGTCAAATACTTGTTTACTTGCAAAACCGAAACTCCAATTAACACGCCGCGTCGCACGTTCTCCTAATACCTCCCCGTCGTGCGACGCGGAGGACATTAATTCGCAAAAAGTTGTTTTGGCCAACCGGGTTTCATCCTTTTTCCACCTCCTTTCTTGCCCAATCACCTCTAATCTTCATTAAAACACAAACCCTAATCATCCACTATATAACCAAGAATCCCACACCTTCATTTCACTTTTCCCACACTCAAAACACTCTCAAGCTACTGAAATTGCAAAATTAAGGCATAATATCTTCAAGTCTAAAAGTGAGCTTCCAACTCACTTTCCTTTCTCTTCTTCATGAATTCTCGCTTCAAACCTCTTGGATAACATCAAGGATTGATACCCAATGTTCACCATGGTGTACTGTCACACCCCGATATTTACAGCTCAGCCTGGTGGGGAGTATCGTGACGTAAGATTGATATCGTCATGGTCAAACATACACAGAATAGCACAGCGGAAATCTTGGAATATAAAATATTATTACAAAACCCAATTGTCTGAAAATACCGAAATGATAGTTACATATGAGCTTGTAATATTAAATCCACAGACGGATCATTATAAAATGTACAAAATGAAGTTTAGCATACTTTAGGTCATCCTAAGGATTTGCAAGATCCTTTATTGACACCAAGCAGCTCCCAGCCTATTTGCGTATAGTACCTGTCACTTAGTCTTTTGAAAATACGTCAGTTTACACTGGTAAATACAATTAACTGACTCATTTGAAAATATTTATGAAAATTAGTTTAAGTGCACAAGGCATGAAAATTCTATTATAACTTGGGGCAATCTTTATTAAAATCTTGTATACAGATTTACATGTTTGTCATACAATTGGGGCCGGTCTAGACGCCGGTCATGATTAACCGACTCACCACTTATAAAACCCACAGAGTAGTTATCCCCAATTTGTGGGTAATTTGCATATTAGCATCTATCAGGAGTATGCCTACACCCCGTGCTTATGTCGTGGCCATTTGCAATTAAATGAGCCGAGGATATCCAGGACACGGTCGTATTAACCCCCAATATTTATGTTATCAAACAAAACAGATTAAAACGGGTTATGTAATTTATTAATCATAATCCGATTAAATGATTCGATACCTGACCAAGCGGTAATATTATACCTTATCCCAAGCGCGTATAAGGGAAAATAAGTTAAAAGTATTTACCAGAGCTAATACTTGATTCATAGCAAAATAACTCAGTCGTGTCCAATCTAACTAAATGCAGGTAGCTTTTACCGGGTGGCTCTAGTCTGGAATGATGGTAATATATAACCAATTCTGAATGCTAACGGTCTTATTTAAGTCGTAGGCTTAGACCGGCTAGCTTAAAGTATCTAAAACGGTACGATACGCTAGATTAAGCGATGACCGGAATAGAATGTAATTTAGACCCAACAAGTACGAAGACTTGTATAATATGGGTAAACTAAGTACATTCTGGATTTTGAAGTAAAAACGATAAGGTTAAACCTGTTTCAGCAAACTTACATAAACTAGTTACGTAAGTTTAACCGTACGCGTATAAGCGATAACGAGTAACCGGATGAGTCATGAACAAGTTCCATATGCCATTATACTTTAGACAAGTTATAATATCAGTGGGATATCAGCTTGTATGCCTGTTTAGGTTTTAAAATCAAACTATGCCTCATAAGGGCGTTTTGGTCATTTTACGACGTATAAAAGGAACTTGAGTACAATCTGATGTTACGATCATAAACATTCTTTGAAAACACTTTATTTATGATATAATATCAGTATGATAACAAACATATGTTTGTTTTATAAATTTAAACCAAATTATGCTCTGAAGGGGCATTTTGGTAATTTCACACATAGTTTCGAAGGCTAATTTGGGAATCTGAGTTTATAACATATACCTACTGTAAAAATATTTAAAACTATTTATAAAATCAGTAGGTAACAAGTCTTGGTTGGTAGTTATGGTTTAAAACCATACTACGTGCCGAAACGGCGTTAAAGTCGTTAAATGACTATATTTGTGATCTTTTAGGAAAATTGACGTTATGATCAAATTTATATGTCCAATATATGTTAATTAATATAACACATCAGTAGTCAAAAGATTTTGTATAAAAACATGCTTTCAAAACCATTTTAGGTGCGAAAAGGGCATTATCGTCAGTTAAGGACATAATTCAAGAACTTGTGCATAAACTCAATCTATAAACAGAATTGATATCCCAATATAACCTAATTATGATATTACATCAGTAGGAAATGAGTTTGGTGTGACAAATTATGCTTAAAACCAATCTATGTGCCTGAAGGGCATTTTGGTCAATTTATGGCATAATTTACGACGATATCCGCAAACTCAGTTTATGATCAGATTCGTAACATCGAAATATGTTACACATGTTAACATATCAGCACCTAAGTTGTTTGAAAGCTTATTGGTGTCTAAAAACTCATTTTTAAATAAAAGGGCAAAATAGTCAAAGTATGGCATATTTACGGAAACTCGCATAAAACTCAGATTACTATTATGATCAGTTAATATAACCTCAGAGGATTATGCTACATCATAATACGATCATAACGGGACCTTAAATCAGTAGCATACTAGTTCTAATTCGGTTCATAAACGAAAGTCAAAGCAGAAGTCAAACTCCGCGACTTTCGGTTGCGAACCGACCCTAAGACTGGAATTGACGATCCGAACATGTTTACACATATTCCAATAATTATTACCAAGTTGTTTAAGTGATAAAACACTTTTAAACTCAAATCGTAATTATTTTAAAATCTGACCCGTTGACTTTTTAAAATGTCAATACGTTGACTCGTCAATTGACCAAGCAAACGTGATTCTTAGGAGGTGCCCTTTTGGGGATTAACCCCTACCTAATTACGAACACATAGCCATGTTCGTTGTGAACAATGGCTTGACTGTTTAAGGTCTAACTAAAAGTCAAAGCGTTTATCGTAAATGCTTGACTTTTCGGCTTTAAAAGTCAAATAAAATAACTAGTCATGAAAGGATCACTCACAAGTGGTCCTAGGGACTGAAGAGAACTCAGAGGGTGCTCCCAATATGCTCAGGAACTCCCATATTTGAGAATGAGAAAGAAAGATAGGAAATGGTGCAAGCTTGACAAAGAAACCATACACCTATTTATAGTGTTTGGGAACCTCCTAGGATCATGCCAAGTGTTATGGGGCTCTCTAGGATCATTCCATGTATAAACCAGATGTTAGAAACCATTAAAGAGTCCTTAGATTCGAGTTTGAGAGTGTGGAAGTGGTATGTGTGGGCTGCAAGGAAGAACCTGCAGCTGGAAGTGAGTTTCTGTGAAAGTCCACACGTCGCGTCGCGCTAGAGCAAAAGGGGTGGGCTGTGGCATCGCGCTACCACCCAATATCTTTCAGAAATTGTCACATTTGGTCCCTGGTCTCCTAAAACCTCCATATACTTCCATTTTTGACATAATATGCCCCTCCAAGCCATTTAAAGTTTTGTTTTTGGCATTTTGATCTTCAAGGCAGGTTATAAATATTCCCGAGAGTAAAATCAAACATCGTGTTAGTGCAGTTATGTCTATCGCCTCCGTCAATCAAGTTCGTAGCAGAATCTGAAGAATACAAGAGCTTATATTGTAATATGTTTGGAAAAAAACAAGGTGGCATTTATGTAATTAATGAGTTTTCTCATTAAATCCCATTGGCCTTTAAATAGAAGCTTTAGGGCTTTTGTTTAGAACTTTTGGCATTTGCACTTTTGGAGATCTAGAGCTAGAGAGAGAAAGTGTTGTGTACGTGATTCAGGTGTTGAACATCTTCAGAACTTTCAATAGAATCACAGTTATAATTACATCGTGTGTTCGGTCACGTTCGTGTATGGATTCCGCACGTTACATGAGTCGGTTCGCAATCGTTACGGAGTAAAAAACCGGTCCTACAAGTGGTATCAGAGCAGGAGCTCGATTGCACAGATCAATCACACAGATTCGTACATGATTTCATCAGATTCAGATCCAATTTTCATCCAGATTTGTCAAATTTCTTCATTTTTCTATCTTCTATACTTTCTGTCCGAAAATTGCAAAATTAACATGGCTTTTACTGTTAAAATTGGCTAATTTTTGGATATTATGTGCGAAAATCATTGATCTATAAGCCTACAAAATTTCAGATCAAAACTCTAAGTAATTTGTGAGAAATCAAGATTTTTCTGTCCGATTTGCTGAAAATGTTCGTCATTGTTCTTGGTGATGTTCACCGATTGGATGGCAATCCGATCGGATGACCACCCGATCCATTGTATATTGACTTGTTAAAACACATAAGTGTCAAGTCTCGGATTGCGACCCGATCGGATCACCACCCTAGGGATGAGATTTTTTACCGAAATACCGGTACTGTACCGGTACCATACCGGTACCGTACCGATGCCGTACCGTACCGATCATAAACGGTACCGGTATCGGTAATAGATTTTTCGAAATTCGGTACCGGTAAAAAACGGTATCGGTACCGGTATTTTTCGGTAAATACCGGTATTAATACCGAATTTAATAATCATCGGTAAAAAGAATGGAATCCATTGAAGTAAGTTAATTTTTTAGTGGTTTGGTTATAAATTATCAATATATCTTTTCTTATTTTTAGATTTTTAATATCTTTGTGTTTGGTTGTGTAAGGAGACGACGCTATTGTTGAAGAAACCCCTTTTGTTAAACTTGATGGTGACTCGGAATTGGGTACAAGTCGAACCTATGGATGTTTAATATGTTTACCTTTTTTACATTGCTCTATATATTACTCTAGTTCAGTTAATAATGGATGGATAGGTTGCACATAATATTTTTTTAGGTAAAACAACGGATGACACTAAAGCGGTACCAATGTGGTAAAGTACCGAAATACCGGTACCGATACCGGTACCGTACCGGTACCGAATCTATAAATACGGTACGGTAATCGGTATCCATATTTCCTCAATTTCGGTAACGGTATTTACGGTATCGGTACCGGTACGGTACCGATATCGTACCGATCTCATCCCTACACCTCCCGATCCTTGGCAAGTCATTAAAAAGTTTGACTTTGTTGACCCACTCGATCGGATCACCATCTGATTCGCTGCACATTGTTCATTCAAGGTTGTAAGGTTCAAGTGTCGAGTGGCAATCTGAACGGATTGCCATTCGATCCTAATCATTTCATTTGCTTATGATTCAGGTCAAGTATCGGATACCCGCTCGATCGAGTAGCCACCCGATCCATAGCACATTCTCAAGAATCGAATCGTCACTCGATCGGATCACCACCCGATCCAAGGGACACTGTCACTCGATCGGATCACCACCCGATCCAAGACACACTGTCACTCGATCGGATCACCACCTGATCCAAGACACACTGTCACTCGATCGGATTACCACCAGATCCAAGACACATTGTCAATCATCGAATCGTCAGTCGATCGGATCACCATCCGATCCGCTGCCATCCGATCTTTGTTGCTGTTGACTTTGTTTGACCTCACTCGATCGGATACTTATCCGATCCAGTTGTTTGATATTTAAAAAAAACTGATTGTTTGTTCGTTTGCGTGATTCAGGTGACTCGAAGAGATAAACGAGAAACGTCATGGCTGAAGAATTCTACAACACTTTCTACAAAGCGTTCACATCAGAATCTACGAAAACTCAAACTGTTACACCAAAAACAAAAACAAAAACAAAAACAAAAACAAAAACAAAAACAAAAACAAAAACAAAAACAATAACAAAAGCAATCAATGATAACATTAAACATGATAACTTCTATGGGACTTATTCGAAACCACCTAAACTTGATAACATAGAAGATTACACATGGTGGAAAGAGAGGTTTTTGAACTGGACAAAGGCATACGCTCACGAGAGTTGGTTCTATTGGGAATTTGGATTAGCCGACCGATAAACAATAAAAATGAAGAAATTCATTTCAATGATCTTTCCGATGAAGACAAACGAAAATTTTCATACGAACAGAAAATGATTGCTTTGATTCAGCAATTTATCAGAAATGATATTTTCTCTTTGTTAACACAGATGGTTCTTCAAAATCGGTTTGGGAAGCTTTGAGGGTTAAAGCTGAAGGGGGTAAACAGATCAAAAAGAATAAAATTGCTTTATTAAAAAAGGAATTTGATTAACAGCTTAAAAGGATAGTAGGTGAGACAAATGATTGAGCGATTTTGTCATTTAAAAATTGAGCTTGATAGGTTTGAGATAGTAAAAACTCGAGAGGAAATCATAGACAAAATTGTTGAAGCATTACCACGAGCTGATCAGTGGCAGACGTTTGTTTTTATTTTGAAAAATGATGTATTGTATGAAACAATTTCTCTTGATATGTTGATTGAAAAGATTGAAACTCATGAGCTTGAATTGCAGAAACAGAACAAGATTGGTAGCTCTTCACATCAACAGAATGTCGGTCTTTACTACAAGGGCAGTGTACCTCAGGTGACTGTAAATGAATCACCAAAGACGGCATTCAGTGTTGAAAAGTCAAACCTCAGAAAGGCTCATCAAGTTATAATCCAGGATATCATTCATCTTCTGCAAAAGCAAATTCTGAAGAATCAGAAGAAATACTTTGCAACATCGCTCTGAAGTTGAAAAATTCTCCTGCGATGAGCATCAATCCTGCTAAGCAACAAATGAGCTTCCTTGCATCTATTCTTCAATCATATGAAGGTCTGGTAGCTGGTAAAATCGGAAATTCTGAATTAACCAAGGAAGACTACAACGAGATTGATCCGGAAGAAATGGAACTCATTGATATACGTTGGTGTTTGGCAAGTTGCATCCGTAGACCTCAGAGATACATGGAGATTACTGGTAAACAGTCAATCGGTGGTCCATCAACGTAGCTGGGATTTGATAAATCCAAAGTGACATGCTTTAAGTGTAAGCAGAAAGGTCACTTCAAGAGAGAGTGCACCAATTCTGCAGTTGATGGAAATGAAAATCCATTCAAAGATGATTATTATCAGAAAGCAATTTACCACCGCAGTAAAGAAGAGTTGCCAAATCTGAAACAGATTGAAAACACTACGAAAGAGAAGTCAAGAGCATGTGCAGTCATTCAAGATGACGAAGGATTTGACTGGAGTGAATTTCTTCCAAAAGATGATCTTGTTGATGATCGTCTCACAGCTCATGGCAGAACTGTATCAAAGAGCAAACATCGTGCTTTTATTGCTGAGATAAAGGAGAGAAGTCGAGAAGAAACTCTGAAAGAAAAGACTGAAAGAGAAAGATTCTTTGCAGGTTGTCGGATTGAGAAAATGCATGAAGGGTATAAGGACGCAAAGTACTATGGGAGATACGACAAGAAAAGAGATTGCTATATCAACAAAAATGGTGATCCTGTAGTTCATCGAAAAGAAGTGGTTTTTGATGATGTTCTTGCAGTAATTCCTTTGTCTGGCGAATACTACTCAAACGTAGCAAAAGATAAAACTTATCTGAAAAGGCTGGACAAGAGAATTCGTGACGTAATGACCACGAGTTTGAAAAAGAGGGATGAAGAAAGAATGAAGAAGAATGTTGAAGATTTGGTTGATGATTTGAAGAAGGTTATTGAGGAAGTTAAAGTTGAAGCTGTGAAAGAGGAAGATAGAAGAAGAAGAAGAAGAAGAAGAAGAAGAAGAGAGGAAGAAGAAAGAAGAAGAAGAAGAAGAAGAAGAAGAAGAAGAAGTGAAGATAGAGAGATTGGGAGATGATGTTGGTAGTAATGCTGGTACTGGAGAAGAAGAACAGAAGAAAGATGTTGATCAGACAGAGACAACATAAAAAATCGAAGTACCAATCACTGAGGTAAAAGAAAATGAAATTTTAAAGAATACAAGAGCTTATATTGTAATATGTTAGGAAAAAGGCAAGGTGGCATTTATGTAATTAATGAGTTTTCTCATTAAAGCCCCTTGGCCTATAAATAGAAGCTTTAGGGCTTTTGTTTAGAACTTTTGGCATT
The DNA here is from genome assembly GCA_030545235.1 of Helianthus tuberosus. Lineage (NCBI taxonomy): Eukaryota > Viridiplantae > Streptophyta > Magnoliopsida > Asterales > Asteraceae > Helianthus > Helianthus tuberosus. Next base: position 126,143,739 of record CM060352.1, read on the forward strand.
TGCACTTTTGGAGATCTAGAGCTAGAGAGAGAAAGTCTAGAGAGAGAAAGTGCTGTGTACGTGATTCAGGTGCTGTACGTTTTCAGAACTTTCAATAGAATCACAGTTATAATTACATCGTGTGTTCGGTCACGTTCGTGTACGGATTCCGCATGTTACACGAGTTGGTTCGCAATCGTTACGGAGTCAAAAACCAGTCATACACATCGTTAAGCTTCAGGTTTCGTTAAAAGGTCACTCATAGGTAAAATTAAACATGTTGACACTTTTAACCCTCTTAACGCGCAACTTGTGCATATTATCGTTTAATGGCATCAAAGCCCTAAATGGCCAATGTTAGGCATTCCCGAGAGTATGATCGAACACCATAAAGCTCTCGGTTCGTTAAAAGGTCACTCAGAGGTAAGAATTAACATGTTGACGCTTTTAACCTTTCGATGTATGAACTTTTGAATTTTATTACGAATGCTTTTGTTTATCCAACAAGTGTCTCATTAAGAGATTACGAATACCGCATATGGTCACTCAGAGGCTTAGTTTAAGCATGTTGACATTTTTAGTCCCTCCACATTCATAGTTTTCGATTTTGACGAAATTAGTCCCTCATAGTCAACGTTTGACATAATTAGGGTTTATTACACGTGTCAACACATTATTGGACACGGTTTTACAAGGTGTTACATCATCACCCCCTTAAAAGAAATCTCTACCTCGAGATTTGCTCAAAAAGATAGGAGTTCTTTGTCACACCCCGACCACGTATAACATACAAAACGTGGCGGAAAACGTCGGGGAGTGTTGTAACAGAATTAATTGTTTTATAACCATGGCATACAAGGTTGTATTTATTTATCAACAAGAGTGTTACATTGTCTTAAACAGGAAACAAATAGCTTATAACATAATTAAACAAGTCTATCTCCATTTTTTAGTCTCTAAGGCACAGGTCTGCCCTAGTGTCACGATCAACATCCTACGGAAAGGCTCCTGAAAACACATGTGAAAATAGGTACGTCAGCATAAAAATGCCTGTGAGATACATAGGTTTATGAAAATAAGGTTCATGACTTATGTTTGAGAAAATGTTTAGTCATGAACCTTGTACTTTGCTTTGTCTTGTAAATCATTTGAAAAACGATAAGATCAGATGATATGTATAAATAAATGTAAGGTTAAATGAATAACCAAGAAAAATGAGTTTGTATAAGATAAGTTGTTTTATAAATCAATGTCTTGTGAAGATAAGTTGTTTATGTAAAACGTAATATGTCAAATATTGAAATGATTTAAGTAACGCTACGACATGTAATATTATACAAACATTTGTTTATAGGAAGTACCAGCGGCGTATCCACCATGCTTGTATTATATTACACCCGCCTCGTTACTCAAATCACTTACTCAAACCAATCATCAATGTAAATTGTTCATGTATAAATGAATTGTCATGTGTTAATGTGTAAACCATATCGAAATGTCTATGTCCAATGTAAACCACCAACTATGTATATCAATGTCAAAATGTTTATGTTTAATGTAGATCATGTAATGTGTAACCAGAAATGTCATGTATGGTAAGTGAAATGTATCAACTAAACCATATGTAAAATGCACAACAACAAGGTATTGAAGTAAAACACAGTTTAAATCAAAGTTATGTTTTGTGTAACAAATGCATGCTTTACTGATACAAACATTTATGCGGTATTGTTAAAATGCATACATCCAAGCCTTGAGACTGTGGCGATAAACCCTTAAACAAATTAAAGGTTTATCTAAATTATGTATATCGAATTCGGTCATTCCTTCCAATCCAAACAAACCCAGGATTTCAGGAACGGGAGTTGTCAATTCCTATGGTACCACTACCTACTAACGAACGGCGTGATCAATGTTAATGAATGTATTGTTCCATGTTAAACAAACCAAATGTCATACCAAAATGTAAGCATGTTATGAAAACAACTGTACTAAGTATGCACACAATGGGCGTACCTAACATGAAATGTAATGTGAAACGATGTACTAAGTATGCACACAATGGACATACATAGCATGAAATGTAATGTAAAACAATGTACTAAGTAATGCACACAATGGGCACACATAGCATAAAATGTAATGAAATCATGTACTATGAATGTACTAATAAACATAGCAAGTATATGATATGAAAACAGGAAAGCATGAAAGTAACAAGTAGGCACATGTGTTTCACCCCAAAACAGTTTGAAAAACAGTAAAAGAGGGGTTCTATGTACTCACTTGAGATTACTCAGTAGTCCTGGAGTGACAATCAAATAATGATAGAGATCTCGGAATCAAACGGCACCTAATATAGGTAACTATGTTAATAAACCGGACCTAAATCGGAAGATCGGGTAGCATGAGGGTTCGTAAACCAAACGAGTATGGAGACTCGTGTAATATGGTTTAACAAAGCCTACATACTAAATGAAACCTAACATAATTGTTTACGACCCATTACGACCCGTTTAGGTAGCTTATGCTACTTTAACGCGTCGTTCGCGTGAAACGCGTTCGGACCGCCTAACTAGCCCTATGGCAAGTGTTATATGCCTAAACATGTTACATAATCAGTTATGTGACAAAAGTTTAGGTTTCATATGCTTAATTACCAATTATACATGAAAAGGGTATTCTGGTAATTTACCTAAGGCATATAAACTACCTATCATACAACTACTTAAACGATGTGACCATAAGGTATAACCTTGGAAGGTTATTCCCTATATACTATGGTCACCTAATGTATTTGGTCGGATCCTAATGATCGACCAAACTAGGTCGGGTTCGAAGGTATAAGCGATTTATTAGATCGCTTACCCTACGACCCTAGACAACGTGGTAATCAGTAGGCATAGTCCCAAGGGACTATAACCATCGTGATTACAATCACGTTGCGAAGTTCAAACGGACTTCGCATTGACCATAAGCTGGTCAACGCTGAAAGTCAAACAAAGTTTGACTTTCTGACTCGAAAAGCAATAAAAGAAAGAAAAGAACGAAAGAATACTTACGAAAGGTCCCTGAATGCTAATCTCGATCCAAGAATCTCAGGTATGAAACAATGGTTTCAACTTAGAGTTTCTAAGATCAAAATTCTAGTGGGTTTTGAAGTTGTGGGGTGGGGTATTTATAGTTTTCGGTCCACCGTTAAGATCGTTTCATGGAAACCGTGCTTTAATCGCATCCGTACAAGTGTTGGAACCTTATGGTGACTAAAAATGATCCTTATCATCTGACTAGGCAATTGAGAATGTGTGGGTGAGAATCAAACAGCTGCAATCTGCTGTTAAAAACAATGAATCTGGTCTGATAGTCGGACGCGGCCCGCTTCAGGATTAGACAAGTATAATGCGGGCCGCCTGGCCTGCCTGATCAACCAACATGTTTCAGAAATGACAGTTTCAGTCCCTGCACGTGTTTAAGGCCATTTCCGACACTTCTAAGGCCCGTAAATCCAACTTTAAGGCCCTAAAATGTTTCCTAAACATTGTGGACATGAAACATGCTCAAAAATATCTCAGATGTCGGTTCGTTTGGTCGTACGAACGCGATGTTCGCTTAATTACGACGGAATGCGCATAAGCGCGAAAAACGATCCAAATGACGCAACGAATGGATTTTTGGCAAGCCAAACACTAAAGCATAATATAGTCATGCTTAAATAAATTTTTGGATGTCCGGATGGATTCAGAACATGAGTTATGCGCGAAAGTGCAAACTTGTGCACTTTTTGACACTTTTAGTCCCTGAATGACCCAAAAGTTTGTTTTAGCATACCGAACCCCTCAAAGCCTATTTCTAAGCTATGTAAAGGATATTTATGGTATGTTTAACTTATGGTCATGTTCCGGAATGTCTGTTACAGTTCAAATTGGCATACTTTTGAAGTTTGTCAAGTTTAGTCCCTGTAAGCGAATTAACTTGTTTTTGCCATACCAAAGCCTTCAAAACTTATTTCTAAGTTATGTAAAGGTTATTTAAGGTATGTTAAGAATATGTTGATGTTCCGGAGTATTTGTCGCATTAAACTGATTACGTTTACGCATCAGTTTGCGTATAACTCTCCAGAAAGCGATGTAGAGTTTGAAATTGAATAAAAGTCAAAACATGAAAAATATAAAACACAACCAAACAAACATTGGGATCAAATAATATTGTTTTATTAATAATAGAACTGTTCACAATGATTACAAGCACAGATGTTACATTCTTCTGTCACGTAGTGAACACGACCTCCCGTGCATAATCGGGGCTCTACGGTTTCCCGCTTAACCTTAATAATAAGTATATGCTTCTGTTGGAGTTTCTTAACCTTATCGATCCTCGATCGAATCCGGTTTCTCAACAAACAATAAGTTTTCATTAATCTACACATCATCATGTGATAATGCTATTGACTTAATGGCTAGACATATCCTTATATCACAAGTGTGGAACACATTGTGGATGTTTTGGTCAAAAAATCTGATGAGGATAATGCAACCAAACTCTTTGTTACGGGGAATGATGCTTTAAATGTGTAACAATAATAAGGATCACTTCAATGTAAATTGCACAAACGACACAAGGATTTATACGGGGAAAAAGCCCTTGATCAAGAGTTGATCTCCGGCACAAAAAACCCCGGGTGATGGAAACTACCGATCACCAAGCTCAAATAAATCAATAAATGTTTACAACTTCGGATAGTAACGAGCTAGGTACAAGGATCACTATGGTGAAATGTGTAAAAGTGAGTGAAAACTGTTAAGTGTTTGTCAAGAGCTTCAAGAGTGCGATTGTACGAGAGTGTGTGTAGCTGAAAATGGCGAAGTGTTCTAATTCTAGCTCGTCACCCCTTTAAAAATAGAAGTTAACTATAATAACAAACTATCCGAATTTTGTGCCAAGCTCCCACGTTCTCCACAACGTCCATTTCCAGTCAAACGTGTGCGAAATACCCGTGGAATATTCCATAGTAACGTTGCCAAGACCAAGTCAAGCTTATTACTCCTGCAAAATAATACGAAACATAAACAAACAATCGTTAGTATGAGGATCCTTAAGGTGATCCATGATCCTGATCCTGAAGCTCTTCTGAGGATCACTATCTGTCACAGAAGTAAGGATCATTAATTAAGATAACAAGTAAGGATCACTAATTGTTAGAAAATCCTCCCCTAACAATTGCCCCCAAAATATAAGGAGTGATATGTAAAATGAGCGAATTATATTTTCTTGATCTTATCCGCAACTAACTATCGTAAATATAGCCGTTATTGTAGAACTATCCGTTGCAACCATGACGTCACAGAAGTGACAACCCTGCACAATCATGATTATAAATAGGAGATATAGATAGGATCGATTGCATTTAAAATTTCAGAGATACTCCCTTTATAACTGCATTCCGAAGATAAACAGGTATTCTCTCTTCATCTTCTTCCTTCTTTTGCTCTGTTTTCCGTTTCTTTCCACCATTCTATCAAAGATGCTGCTCCGGAACTCCCCAGCTAAGGATCACCCGAAAAACAGCCCACTGAAAAGCCAGGGGATCATCGAAGATTCCATAAAAGAACGCTGCTGTTTCAACGATGCGCAGATTGATAGGATCCGCCACTGCTTCCCGGCGAACACCGTAATTAAGTCTTTTGATCCCAATGCCCTGAGTGATCATATTTCCGACAAGTGGGTTGCTTTTCCTGTCACTCCATTCACCATAGGCTATACATATCCTTTTCCAGCCTTCACCCAATCTTTCTTTTCCCTAACCGGCATCTCTTATATCCAAGCCATGCCGATGATCTGGAGGGTTTTGTACACCCTTGAAAGGATCATTGAGCAGGAAGGGATAGACCTAGGAATGTCAGAGCTGGGAGAGCTGTATGATCTTACTACCTTTGGTTCTCATCGTTATTTGTTTAAACGTAAACCTGGTGAGGAACACCCGATCTTCAAAGCTACCAAGAATGATGCTAACTGGAAGCGGCGTTTCTTTTTCGTCAGGAGAGATTCTATTGATGACGGAAAGGATCTACCCAAGAAATGGGCTACCCATGGTAAGGTGGAGGATCCTGAGAAGGATCACCAGAGAACTTTCTTTTGATATAAGGATCACTTATATATTTTTGCTTTCTTGTTATGCAGCTATCACCGTCTCACACCTCAGACTGTCTCCTGCTGCCAAAGAGAGACTCATCGCTTTCAAGAAACTTGATCCTGAAACAAGAACTTTCAAGACAACCACCCAGGATTCTCAGGAGGTATCCTCAGGCTCTGTCACGATGTCAAGTAAGTATCTTTGTTTAAAAATTTAAATACATAGTGAAATATAAGTGAAGTAAAGATACTCATCTTGTTTTGGTTGTGTAGGTGCTGGAAAATCCACCAAGTCTGCTTCAAAGTTCAATGTCACCGATATCACCACCGTCAGATCCTCCAAAAGAAAGGCTCCTACCAGTCCGACAGCTTCAGTCCCCAAGGTTCCCCTCAAAGGAAAGGGAATCAAGAAGAGAAAGGCCTCTGAAGCTGAGGATCTACAGGGTCTGCCTCTGATCCGCCACCAATTCCTCGAGTACTTCAACGATGTAAGGATCACTGTCTCTGCTCGTATATCCTGCTGACATATCCTGCTGATATATCCTGCTGATTTGAGGATCACTTGGTACTGACCTTATCTTTTATCCCCTTTGCAGAAATTCTCTAAGATTGAGTATTATGTTGGCCACGTTGAGGATCAGGATAGGAAGATTGCCGACCTCCAGCAGGTTGCATTGCTAAAGGACCTCAAAATTGCTGATCTTCAGAAGGAAGTCCGGGATGCCAAACAGGAGACAGCCAAGGTGCTGGTTAATGTTGACTATGAGAAGCATGAGATCACCGAAGACGCCAAAGTCTCTGCCGCCATAGCAATGTACAAGACCAAGCTGCAAATGGCCTTGGAAGCTCAGGATCCTGCTTTTGACAAGAGCACCTGGGATGTGGAAGGCTGGAAGGCAAGGCTGGCTGAACTGGACGATGAAGAGGCTGAGGAGGTTGAAGAGATCCTGACGATTGAGGCTGGAGGCAAGGGTGAAGGTGGTGAAGCAAGTGGAGCTGGAGGTGGTAATGCAGCGAAGGTTTAGGCTGCATGATTAGGCGATGATGGAAACTTCTAGACATAGCCGGAGCCCAATTTTTTAGTTTGATGGTTGTTTTGTTGAACAATTTGATGGTTTGTACTGAACAATAGTTTTTAGGATTAAGGATCATGTATGATCCTTTGGACAATAGGCAGGATTGCAAATGGTGGAGGGATCCTCTGTTTGGGGGATGAAGCCATTGTGATCATGCCGCCTTTATATTCCTGCACTACTTTTGAACCTATTATCATGGACACCCTTTACCTACCCCAGCGGACGGGCCACGTTTTGCTGGTAGATGCTCGGGGTAGGTAATTTTGACAACCTTTTAAGGGTTAACCTTTTGTTAATAAATAAAACCTTAATCTTTTGTCGCTTATCTTGTATTGTTATCCTTTTTGTCTCTTTAATTCTCAATTGTTTTAATGTACACTTATTGCATAAGCAATTTTGAATAAGTCAGATTGAAAATACTTAGGACATGATCCATGATCAAATATCCTATAGTTAAAGAGTCCCAAAAAGTAATATATTTTAAGGATCACAAGCTTAGTTGTCAAATTTTAAGGGTTATTAAAATAAACAATAATTAGAATTAAAAATAATTAAGGATCATACCTGAGGATCCAAGTTAGGATCCTAATCATAATCAGGATAACTATAAGATAAACCTTAGAGAGAAGTAAGGATCAAGGATCCCTAGTTGCTTATCTTCAGGGACCTGAAATAGAGCATAACTTGGGACTAAGCCAATATAAGATAAGAGTTAGCAACTGGGGACAAGCCCAAGGATAACTGGGGACAAGCCCAAGGATCGTATGTAAACTGGAGTATGGCCCTAACTGGCGACTATCCAAACTTAGTGACATGAAAATGTCAAAACCTTAGCTAACGTAAAAACGTTAGAAACCTTAGGAACGGATGTATGGTACGTCTACCATTATACGTAGGATCCTAAGTATAGCCAGTACAATGGAATTATCAGCCCCTAAAGCGAGTACTGGCCCACTGCCTTGAACTATACCAGGATCATCATGCGCTACAGGCGGAACTGGGGTCAAGCCCAAATAACTGGGGTTAAACCCAAAGGACGGATTGCTTCTGCAGATAACCAATACTTTGCTAAGGATTCCTGAACTTTCAAAACTTAAAATCACGTGAGAGGTGGATAAAGGACACATGATCCTTATCCTTATATGAGAAAATAAGGAAATGAAATAGTTCAAGATTAGGACATTACCAAAGTAAGGATCACCGATACTTTAAGGATCCTTCAAGGATACCCCTAACGTAAGGATCATCTGTGCCATGAGGATCCTACTCACATGAAATATTTCTTCAAGTGGACAGCATTCCAAGCTCTTGGAAGCAAATCACATTCCATGGTTAGCAATCTATATGCCCCCTTTCCTGCTTCAGCTTCAATCAAATAAGGGCCTTCCCATTTTGGAGCCAATTTTCCATCAGCAGGATTGGTGGTATTCTGAAATGCTTTCCTTAATACCATATCTCCAACTTGAAACTTCCTGATCCTGACATTTTTGTTGTAAGCACCAGCCATTCTTTGTTGATAACTGGCCATCCTTATCCTAGCCAGATCCCTGATTTCTTCAATAGTATCCAGGTCTTGAGCCAAGTTCTCATCATTTTCTTCAGGATCACGAGTACTTGTTCTAGCAGTTGGAACCACCATTTCTGTTGGGATCACTGATTCCGCCCCAAATACCAAAGAAAATGGCGTTTGACCAGTAGCATTCTTAGGGGTTGTCCTATCAGCCCAAAGCACATAAGGTAGTTCTTCTGCCCATTTCCCTTTCTTGGATCCAAGCTTCTTCTTCAAATTGTTGATGATGATCTTGTTGGATGATTCTGCTTGACCATTAGCTTGTGGGTGGACTGGTGTTGATGTTATCATCTTAATCCCCCAGCTGTCACAGAAGTTAGTGGTTCTGCCCCCAATAAATTGGGAACCATTATCACATATAATTTCAGAAGGAATTCCAAATCTAGTTATAATATTTCTTTTAATGAAGGATATAACTTCCTTTTCTCTGACTTGGGCAAAAGCTTCAGCCTCTATCCACTTGGAGAAGTAATCAGTCATAGCAAGCATGAATACTTTTCCACCAGGTGCCTTAGGGAGCTTACCAACTATATCCATACCCCATCTCATAAATGGCCAAGAGGAGGATATAGGATGCAAAAATTCAGCTGGTTGATGAAGGATGTTGCTGTGTCTCTGACAAGGATCACATCTCTTAGCATACTCCACAGCATCTCTCTTCATGGTTAGCCAATAGTATCCTGTCCTCAGGATCCTTGAGAATAATGCTCTGCCCCCAGTGTGGTTTCCACAATCTCCTTCATGGAATTCTTTTAAAACTTCTTGGATTTCAGGATCCTCAATGCATCTCAAGTATGGTCCTGCAAGAGATCGTCTATACAACATATTATTTAAAATTGTGAATTGAGATACCTTAATTTTGAAAGCCCTAGGGTTTTCTCCTGTAGGAATCTCTCCATGTTGTAAGTATCTCATGATTGGTGAGATCCATGATCCTGATCCTGAATGGGATTGAGTATCCTCACTAGGGATAATTGCAGAATTCCTTCCTATCTCCATAGCCACGTGATCCTTGGTAGCCGGGGTCAGGATATGGATAATAGGGATCTTGATATCCTCCGGGATCTTCAAAGATGATCCTAAGTTAGCCAATGCATCAGCTTCTGTATTTTCTTCCCTTGGTACCTGTGTCAAACTAAAGGAAACAAAGGAGAGTGCCAATTTTTTGACTATCTCTAAATATTTGGTTAGCTTTTCACCTTTAACAGCATAGGATCCATTAAAGTGGTTTGTAATTAACAATGAATCTACATGTACCTCAAGATACCTGATCTCCATATGCTTAGCAATTTGCAAACCAGCAATTAAGGCTTCATATTCAGCCTCATTGTTAGTGGTTTGGAACTCACAAGCTATAGAGTGGGGTATTATGTCCCCCTGTGGCGATTTTAGTAGTATTCCAAGCCCTGTGCCTTTGACATTTGAGGATCCAGTATATAGTATCCAAGGATCCTTGGTCTCCTCTAGCTGCTGGACTTCTAACTCAGCTTCTTTTTGTAAATCACTACTGAAATCAGCCACAAAGTCAGCTAATGCTTGGGATTTGATGGCTGTCCTAGGCTCATATCTTATATCATAGGCACTAAGCTTCACTGCCCACTTAGCCATCCTTCCTGACATCTCTGGTTTCCTGAGGACATTCTTAATTGGAAAATTAGTTTTAACAACAATAACATGAGTTTCAAAATAATGTCTCAACTTAGTGGATGCCATAATTAATGCAAGAATAAGCTTTTCAAGGTGTGAATACCTGGATTCGGCATCAAGTAAACTTTTACTTACATAATAGACAGGATGTTGTGTACCTTCGTGATCCTTAACAAGGACCGCACTTACTGCTTTTGAGGATACTGCAAGATATAAGGATAGCACATCGCCTTTTTCTGGTTTCATCAAGGCCGGGGCTGAGGATAGGTAATCTTTGAGAGCTCTTAAGGCATTTTCATGCTTCTCCGTCCACTCAAATTTCTTGTTCTTCCTTAGGATATCATAGAATTCTTTGCACTTCTCTGAGGATTTGGATATAAATCTGTTCAAAGCTGTTATCCTGCCTGTTAGCCTTTGGACATCCTTAGCATTGGCCGGAGATTTGATGTTCACTATTGCCTTGATTTGTTCCGGGCTAGCTTCAATGCCTCTCTTTGTCACCATATATCCTAAGAATTTACCTGCTATAACACCAAAGTGACATTTTGAAGGATTAAGTTTCATGTTATATTTGTCAAGGATATCGAATGCTTCCTCCAAGTCCCTTAGGTGATCCTCAGCTTTTATGGATTTTACCACCATATCATCTATGTAAACCTCCATAGTTTGTCCAATCTGATCCTTGAACATCATATTCACCAGCCTTTGATAAGTTGCACCTGCATTTCTTAGTCCGAACGGCATAGCAATATAGCAATATATACCAGTTGGAGTCATGAAGGCTGTATCCTCTTGATCGGATGGTTCCATTTGGATTTGTTGAAATCCGGATAAAGCATCCATAAAAGTTAACAGTTCACGACCCGCAGTTGCATCCACCATGGAGTCAATGTGGGGTAATGGGAAAGGATCCTTGGGACATGCCTTATTTAAATCTGTAAAATCGACACATACCCTCCACTTTCCGTTTTTCTTTTGAACAACAACCACATTGGCCAACCATCTTGGATACTTGACCTCTCTAATCATACCTGCCCGGAGCAATTTCTCTAACTCTTCCTGGATAATGGCATTTCTTTCTGGTGCAAATTTCCTTCTCCTTTGATGGATCGGTTTGAAGGACCTATCAATGCCAAGTTTGTGAGTGATTACATCTTTAGATATACCTGTCATGTCTTCGTGTTTCCATGCAAAGGTAGTCTTTCTCCTTTTGAGGAAGGATACGAGGTTTTCTTTCATTTCGCCAAGGATCCCTGATCCGATATAGATTTTAGATTCAGGATCATGAGGATCCATGAGGATTTCTACCACATCCTGCTCTCTTGCCTCCAAGACATCCCTTGGAGGATACTTTGATTGCTATTGCTCCCTTGACTTCGAGGCTGGTTTCATCGATGAAGTATAGCAATTCTTAGCCTCCTGCTGATCACTATCAATCTTGACTATTCCCCAAGGACTGGGGAGCTTCACACATTGATGGTAAGTTGATGGGACTGCCTTCATATCGTGTATCCAGGGCCTGCCAAGGATAACATTACAACAAGATAAACAGTCAATAACACAAAATTTTTTATAAGAGTGTAGGCCTTCGATGTATATTGGGAGCTTAATGTCCCCCAGGGTATTCTTAGTTTCGCCACTAAATCCCACGAGCACGGAGGATCTTGGTATGATATCTGATTCAGGGATACCCATCTTCTTTAGAACATCAAGCTTGATAATGTTTACTGAGCTTCCTCCGTCTATAAGGATCCTGCGGACAAAATGGTTAGAAATGAAAAGAGTAATAACTAAACCATCGTGGTGAGGATCCTGGATATCAACACGATCATCCTCATCAAAGGTTATGACTTTTCCTTCGGAGACACTTGATGTTCGAACGGGTCTTTCTCCACTGTCCATTTTAGTTTCCTTTGCATGCCTTTTAGCTGCTGAGAAGGATGTGCCACAAATGTCCGATCCTCCAGAAATAAAGTTTATTACTTGTGCATCTGCTGGAGGGGTCGGAGCTTTCTCAGGGATCCTTTCAGGATCCTGAGTCCTTGACTTTTTTTCTTCCCAACAATTCTTTCAGATGCCCCTTGCTCAACAAGTATCCAACTTCCTTTCTTAGTGCAATGCATTCTTCTGTGAGATGCCCAAAATCTTCATGGTATGCACACCACTTTGATTTATCCTTAGTTGCAGCTGGCCTATCATTCTTTCTGGGCCATCTAGCTTTATCACCTAGATTCTGCATCGCAAGGATTAGTTCATTGTTATCAACAGAAAAACAATATTCAGAGATTGGAGGATAATCCTCATCATCCTCTTCCTGATCAACAGCATGCACGTTCTGGTTATCAGATCTGTTATAGGATCTGAACTTGTTGTTCTTGAACGAGGATCCTTGCTTCTCTTGCTTTGAGGATCCTGCTAACCTCTCCTGGATCCTTTTGTCATCCTCTAGCCGGATGAACCTAAGTGCCCGGGTTCTTACCTCATCTAGGTTCCTGCATGGTGTCATAACAAGATCATCATAGAACAATGAATCCCTAAGCAATCCCATTTTAAAGGCCTCAACAGCCGTGGCTATATCCAAGTTGGGAATGTCTAAGGATTCTTTACTGAATTTGGTAATGTAATCCCTTAATGATTCATTATGACCCTGGGTTATCCTATATAGACCACTGGTTAATCGTTCAAATTTTCTACTACAAGAAAACTGATTATTAAATAGGTTAACTAGATTAGCAAATGAGGTAATAGAGTAGGGGGAAGACTTAGCAGCCATTTGAGAGCTGATCCAGTAAGAGTGGATCCGAATCCCTTGCACAGGCATGCTTCCTTTAACCTTTCTGGGATTGGATTGATCTCCATCCTCTCCCTGTATTGTGCTATGTGTTCTTCAGGATCCGTCGAACCATCATACAGCTTCATGGTTGGCACATGGAACCTCTTGGGTATCTCAGCATCACAGATTGGTGGGGCAAAACGAGATATCTTGTGGCTTCCATCTGCAATCTCTGGGATAGGTTTGACCACTCCTGGAACACTTGATATCATATCCTTCAACTTTTGCAATTCTCTGGCCATGGCATGATTGATACCTGGATCCTGCATAAGGCCATGGTTAGTAGTATAAGAATTATTAAAAGTGTTACCTCCCATTGGATTCAAATTAGGAAGAATGGATGTTAATCCATATTGTTGGGGCTCTGGAATGATCGAAGGACCAGTAGAAGCATTGGTCTGCATTGGAATAAAATCTCCCTGATGGACATCTGAACTTCCTGTTTGCAAACTCCTCAAGGATCCTGGCATCTGGAAGGATCCCTGAAACTGGGACGATCCTGGAACAAGAGAGGATCCTTGAACCTAGGATGATCCTGGAACAAAGGAGGATCCTTGAACCTGGGATGATCCTGGAACAAAGGAGGATCCTTGAACCTGGGATGATCTTGGAACCATGGAGGATCCTTGAACCTGGGATGATCCTGGAACAAAGGAGGATCCTTGACCTGGAACGATCCTGGAACTAAGGAAGATCCTTGAATCTGCTGCGCTCCTGAGTATCCTCCTGAATTCATGAGGGATCCCATATGCTGAGGATAGGATCCTGCTGGCTGGAAATATGAACCTGATGCCTGGGTCACTGTTGTTGTTCCGTAGTGCACTCCTTTCGGTCCACCCACATATTGAACATCTGGAACCACTGATGGCTGAGAAGTAATCACCGGAGTATCAAAATTCAAAGATTTGGGCACCAGTGGGGAATGATCCTCTGCCGTTTTCTTTTGTTTCTTAAGATCTCCGATTTCTTTGAGAATCCTTTCATTGGTCTTGTCCTGTTGCTGTATATGATCCTTCATCTGCAAAATCAAAGTAAACATGTCACTAGTAGTGGGAGTGTAAGAAGCAGAAGAAGTTGGAGGTTTGGAGAAAATGGGAGTTGGTTTCTTCTCGGCATTTTTCTGAGGTCCAGAAGGTGGTGGAGGCAAAGGTGGAATGCCCTGAGATGAATTGACCGCAGACATTGCAGTAGAGGTATTCTTCAATGATGAAGCCATGTATTTGTATGCAATGAACCGGAATGATCACCAACAGTCAAACTTCTTAGGAATGAAGCACCAATTGCCCCACGGTGGGCGCCAAACTGTTTTGGTCAAAAAATCTGATGAGGATAATGCAACCAAACTCTTTGTTACGGGGAATGATGCTTTAAATGTGTAACAATAATAAGGATCACTTCAATGTAAATTGCACAAACGACACAAGGATTTATACGGGGAAAAAGCCCTTGATCAAGAGTTGATCTCCGGCACAAAAAACCCCGGGTGATGGAAACTACCAATCACCAAGCTCAAATAAATCAATAAATGTTTACAACTTCGGATAGTAACGAGCTAGGTACAAGGATCACTATGGTGAAATGTGTAAAAGTGAGTGAAAACTGTTAAGTGTTTGTCAAGAGCTTCAAGAGTGCGATTGTACGAGAGTGTGTGTAGGTGAAAATGGCGAAGTGTTCTAATTCTAGCTCGTCACCCCTTTAAAAATAGAAGTTAACTATAATAACAAACTATCCGACTTTTGTGCCAAGCTCCCACGTTCTCCACAACGTCCATTTCCAGTCAAACGTGTGCGAAATACCCGTGGAATATTCCATAGTAACGTTGCCAAGACCAAGTCAAGCTTATTACTCCTGCAAAATAATACGAAACATAAACAAACAATCGTTAGTATGAGGATCCTTAAGGTGATCCATGATCCTGATCCTGAAGCTCTTCTGAGGATCACTATCTGTCACAGAAGTAAGGATCATTAATTAGGATAACAAGTAAGGATCACTAATTGTTAGAAAATCCTCCCCTAACAGTGGATACCATCAAGTTCCTAGGTAAGTTTTAGCTTATAGGCTACTGATCTTGACGTACTCGATTTTCTCGAATGGTCTTATATATCCACGGCTCGACTCACCCTTTATACAGAAACCTATCGTACCCTTCCATGTTGGTATTTTCAATAGAGTCTTGTTCCCTACTTGGAACTTTAAGAGATCTGCGCCTCTCTTTCGCATTGCTCTTCTGCCAATTACTGGTAGCTTTCAGATGATTACGGATTCATATTATCATATACATCGTCTTTAGGACAAATCTCAGATTCTGATAATTGGGTCTTCTCAACTCCTGCCCAACAAACGGGCGTTTGTCACTTTCTCTTATACAAGGTTTCCAAAGGAGTAGCCTTGATGTTTATATAATAATTATGAGTTATATGAGAACTTAATTTGGGTGAGATGATCATTCCAATTACTATCCAAATTAATCTTAAGGAATTAACTACCCTCATGGTTAGTCGAACAAATCGACGATCCTAGGCAGCTGATAACGATTCTCAATCGTTTCCTAGTTAGGTTTGCGGTAATCAATGCACAAGCGTACTGCATCGTGCTTTCTTTTATCAACAATAATCGGAGTTTCTGTAACAGATACAACTCCTAATAAGATGTCAATCCTAACTCCACTTCCCTCTCATGAGGTAAACAGGGTAGTTCTACGGAGAAGACATCAAGTTATCCAAATATGATAGAGATAGTTCAAATCTCCGACTTTGGTTAACTTACCATCACTTGTGCCATGCAAATGACACATTTGTTTTAAGAATGCGCAGATGCCTTAACTAGAGACGCCTTCTCAGGTATTTCTATAATGGATATCTTCTTTGAATACCACTAGTTGACTTTAGTACAATATGACCATTGGAATATCTTAGTGGTTCCATGCATTAAACCTCCATACTGATCAGGCATGGACACAATCTATGGGACACAATGGGATACGCCAATCCTCATATGGAGCTTTTATCAAACATAGTTGGCACTCGCAGTTGATAGAAATCAATGAGATAATAAAGAAAAATAACATATATTGTCGTACTCTATTCGGAAAAAGAGTACTCTAGAATTTATGAATGAGGATTTTTCGACGAGAATAGAAGAAACGGTTTCTATGGTTTCATTGATAAGTTCTACCTTATACTTAATATCTGGAATTCTTATGAGTATATTCAAAAGTTTTCTACGCTTATGGTCTATGAAAGACTTATTATTACCTGTATTAAAGTAGGACACTTAGCAGAAATTATCATTGATAAATGATAAGGAATGTACCTGACGACATTATTGATATGTGCTGCCTCAGGCATTCGTCAGGTAGTTCAGGTGTTTCCTGTCTTAACCTCTCCAAGCTTAGTTGTACCTTCTTTGACAGCTTTAGGGCAATTAGTACTGATGTGGCCTTTCTCGCCACAGCTGAACAGACCGCATTCTTTATGTCCCTACATTCGTGGGACTGATGACCAGTTCTTTTACAAACGCCACACTGCTTTGATTTTTGTTCTATTCGACACTGTCCCTAGTGTCTTTTATAGCAGGTCTTGCATACAGGCTTCTTTTTGAACCTTTGTTGATTCTTATTGATCCCGAACTTGCTCTTTTTCTTAGATTTCTGGGAGTTATCCTCCTCCTTTGTCCTTTTTCCGTCAGTCTCAGTTTTGGATGACTTATTTCTCAACCTATCCAGTGTGAGTGGCTGAGATAGATCCATAGTGGATCTATAAGAAGCAGGCTTTAAAGCTTTATCATGCTCCTTTATCTCTGGTGCTAAATCACCACTACATTGTGCATTATGCTTAGATCCTGGGTTAACCGAATAGGGTACTATCCTAGATAATGAATTAAATTCGGTGACATACTGTCGACAGTCTGGATTTTTCATTTTGAGAGTCAGAAGATCTGATTCCACCTTTTCCATTTCATGCCATGGACAATAAGTTTTTCTGATAAGGTCCATAAACTGGGACCATTCCATATTGTATAGGGGTATTTTCCCGGTGGACTTTATTAATGTCTTCCACCAAGTAAGGGCATCACCCTTGAATAACTGTGATACATACTTCACAGTGTCTTCCTTAGCACAACCGCTGATCTCTACAATGGTTTCCATTTCATCCAACCATCTCATGCAATCAATGGCTCCTTTTTCGCCATTAAAGTCTCTTGGCTTGCAAGAGACGAAGTACTCGTAAATACATCCTTTGGAGGAATGAAGATCCTCCTTATACATTATCTTCTTTGGTTCATTCTTCACATTCGAAGTGTGAACAAAGCTCTCTTCATGAGTGGATGAATGTAGATTTAAATGGGATTTGGAGCGAGTAACATTTGGCTTTTTGAACTTTTTCATGACCTATATCATGGCCTTTCCGACGGCTGCGTCAATTACAACTTGGAGATTAACTCCATTAATATTGAGGTTTACGTTTGTAGCATCATTAGCATTTGTCGCATTATTAGTATCGCGACTGTTGTCTGCCTCATTCGAATTTGCCATACTCGAGGCTTAGTACTAAACATCAAATTGAACAATAGTTAGTCATCATCCCGACGACCTGACATAGATTAGCCACGACATTATTTAACCGTATAGGCTATTAAGTTCCAAACATTCTTAATGAATGCTATTTGAAAGAATATCAATTTCAGTTAGCCTAGGTCACAAGAGAACCATCAATGGCATTTAAGGTTTGGACCGAGTCCGTTACCTATTTGACAGGGGATCACCATGTCAAAACTGTCTTTGTCATAAAGACGATTATAAATAGCTCGAAGGCTAGCCTTAAAGGACTTTTAATATCTATACGACACAGAGGCCCGTCACAAGGGACATAAAAAGGATATGGCATAAAGCCTAGTCATGAAGGACATAAATAATCATATAGCGCGAAGGCCTTTTCGCAAAGGACATTTAGATACGGCACAAAATGGCCTCGTCACAAAGACATTATAAGATATGGCACCAAAGGCCTGTCACGGAGGACAATGTAAAATTTGGCACAAAAGGCCTGTCCCAAGGAATGTTAACATTTAGTATGTTAATTTGTCACGAACATCAAATTATAGCACATTGGCTTGTCATGAATGACTTTAAAATATAACACGTTAGTTTGTCACAAAGGACATTAATTTAGAAGCTGCAACCTTATCAGGTCAGGGGCTTTAAGACTTGAACATAGTTCTTAACCTTTGGACAGGGAGTCATAGACTACAACTGTCATCGTCATGAAAAACAATTTATTTTGGCACAAAGGTAAATCAATTGACATCACTAATGGATGTTTATATATAATCATCGAATTTGATGATATTAGTCATGGTCGCATTGATCATATAGACTATTAGGTTTGAGCATATCTCACTACCTTGGACAGGGAATCATAAAAGATCACCACTGTCTTTGTTACAAATGGATAATATAATATGGCCCGCAGGCGAAACATCACTTAAGGATGTTAAATAACATGATCATCGTATTAGATGATATTAGTCATGATTACATTGATCGTATAGACTATTATGCTTGGACATAGTCCAATATCTTTAGACAGGGGGTCATAGACCACAACTGTCATTGTCTTATTGGACAATAAGTATAACCCGTAGGCACTTCATCACTAATGTATTTTATATTATGATCATCACATTGATGATACTTGCCATGATCTACTTTGATCATATAGGCTTTAAGGCTTGAACGTAATCCAATACCTTGACGGCTGGTGTGGTTTCTCAAGTCACACTGCCAGGAGTGTTAACATGTTGTTGGATGTTAACAAAGATTAATTGTCTTAAGAGGGTTTTACCATCATAGCCATGTTCATAAACATATAGGCTAGGTTATACCATTAAGTGGATCTTTGAAATTATTCAGCTGATCGATAAAGTTTGAGTAAAATCGGAACGATCGTTTGATAAAGATTGAAATGAATACCTATATAAAATTTTCAAAACTTTACATAAATCATTAGGAATTTACAATAGTGCCTCAATCAGGACTTTTAGTAATTCATTTGTCCACACAGGGACTTTAAAGCAACTCTAGTCCACGCAGGGACTAAAAGGAAATATAAGTCCGTATAGGGACTATAAGGTATGTCCGCATTGGGATTATTATGATATATCATGTCTACGAAGGGACGTTATTAAACAATTGTCCTCACAGGGACTTTAAGTCAAAAGATACGTCCTCCTTGAGACTTATTAATAAAACAATATGTCCTTGAATGGACTATAATGAAATATCATGTCCACAAGGGATTTTAATGGAATAATATGTCCATAAAGGAACTTTGATAAATTAACATGTCCACGAAGGGACTACGATGAAATAAAATGTCTTCGAAAGGACTATAATGAATTATTATGTCCGCCAGGGGACTTTAATGAAATAATATGTCTATAAAAGGATTTCAATGAAATAATATGCCCATGAAATTACTATAATGGAGTATAATGTCCATGAAAGGACTATTTTGAAGTATGATGTCCATGGAAGGACTATATTGAAATACCAAGTCCACGAAGGGACTATTTTAAAATAGTGTATCCACAAAGGGATTTTAATAAAATCACACATCCATGAAAGGACTATATTGAAATATAATGTCCACCGAGGGACTTTAATAACAATTGCCCATACAGGGACTTAAAGGATAATGAAATACAATGAAAAAAGGATTTTCTAATGCCCTCTTGCTTTATTTCGATTGTTTCTCTTATTTATTTACCGTACACGGTAGGGACACTAAAGATCTCAGTGAATAAAGTAAGTATTCTAATCACGATCCATTATAGAAGTAGCATTCAAGGATTCCATGGTTAAAGAATAATATGGATCACGGATTGGGTTCTGACTAATATAATCCAAGTCTGGGATTCCAAAACTTGGAGGTAAGAAATAGGGATCATTAGGGTCCACTGGTATTATTTTCAATACAGGAGCCTCATGGACCTCCTGGTATGGACTCCACAATTACAGACTTCAAAATTTTGAGCCTCAGGGACCTTCGGTATGGACTCCGAAGTCTGATTACAAGTTTCAAAGGGTTTGGTTTTGGGAATAAGTCTATGAAGGTCTTTCCTCTAAATCGGTCACACACTTATCCTAGTCGCGGTACGAAGCTTGGCATTCCTTGGCTTCGGATGAGGAGAATTCCATCAACGGCTTCTTGGCGACATATTAAAATACAATAAAACCGAAATCAATGTTTACTTAATAGGGATGAGAGCATTCCTATGTCAAGTCTAGACTCAGAAGGTCTAAGGAATATGCTACTGTGTCATTGAGATTAAACACAAAAGGCTAGTATTTAATTCACTCAATGTTGGATCTGATACCAACCTGTCACACCCCGATATTTACAGCTTAGCCCGGTGGGGAGTATCGTGACGTAAGATTGATATCGTCATGGTCAAACATACACAGAATAGCACAGCAGAAGTCTTGGAATATAAAATATTATTACAAAACCCAATCGTCTGAAAATACCGAAATGATAGTTACATATGAGCTTGTAATATTAAATCCATAGGCGGATCATTATAAAATGTACAAAATGAAGTTCAGCAGACTTTAGGGCATCCTAAGGATTTGCAAGATCCTTTATTGACACCAAGCAGCTCCCAGCCTATTCGCGTATTGTCACACCCTGATATTTACAGCTCAGCCCGGTGGGGAGTATCGTGACGTAAGATTGGTATCGTCATAGTCAAACATACACAGAATAGCACAGCGGAAGTCTTTGGAATAAAATATTATTATTACAAATTCAGTTATCTGAAATACCAAAATAATAAGTACATACAAGCTTATAATAATCCACAGGCGGATCATTAAAACAAAAGAAGTTTATCAGACTAATGGCTTATGCGAAGGAGTTGCAAGTTCCTCGTCTAACAATCCCGAGTAGCTTCCAGCTTATTTACGTATTTGTACCTGTCACTTAGACATTTGAAAATACGTCAGTTTTCACTGGTAAATACAATCAACCGACACATTTGAAAATGTTTATGAAAATTGGTTTAGGTGCACAAGGCACGAAATATTTTATACTTGGGACAAACTACATCTCATGTTATCAGTTTTACATAACTTGCTCTACATACGGGGCCCGGTACTATGTCGGTTCATGATTAACCGACACACCACTTATTCCCTTATTGGGAAACCCATATTGGGTATAAAATTATTTAATAAACCATATTGCATCTGTCGGGTGTATGCATACACCCCGTGCTTAGGTCGTGGCCATTTGCAATTAATGAGTCAAGGATACCCAGGACACGGTCGCATTATCTGTCACACCCCAACCGATGGCGGAAACATCGGGATGAGACGAACAAATTGCTCAAAACATCATAACACTATGTGACAATATTTAATTGAATTCAAACTTCATTGCAAGAACTAAATTGTCATACAACATTTAAAATGGAAATAACAGCATTGTTCAAATTCAAATCAACAAAAGATAAATAGATTAAAGGTGTGTATCTAGTCCACCCTAAACTTGTTTCATCATTCATCCATACTTCAATAATCAACCTGTAGCATGTATTAAAATAGAGTTTCAATGCAAAAGCATGAGCGAGTATACAAGTTTGTTTACATAGCATAATAGAATAAAAACTCAAATCCAACATGATTCATAATATGTGATTACTAGTATGCAATTTTGGCGTACAATATGATCAAACCCTAGAACACAAAGCATTAAATAGCCTAATCCCAATAGTTCAGTGGGGTGGTAACTTAACAATACCCAATAGAATAGCAGGCGGGGCGTTAATCCTATAGCGCTATAATTGTTAAGGTGGGCGAGCAAGTCAATGAGCATATAACGTTCCAAATCGTTCATAGAGCATACAAGAATAGCAAGTAAGCCACATTAGTTTCATGCTTCGTTCAAAGATTGAGTATGTTTAGTTCAAAAGTTGTTTGCATAATTATACATGTTGCATCCCAAAGTGTAAAGGGGAAAAAGGGATCGAGTATACTCACGGTGGTTGCAAGCTTTCCTACTTGGAATTCCCGCGAGTGAGTTGTTGGAGTAGATTAAGTTGGAGCACCTAGTCCTTCTACACGAGGAAACATAGGTGTGTGAGTTTGGCGTTCAACGGAAGATTATAATTTGGAGTTTAACATAACATAAAGTACGATATTGAAAATAATCATCTTTAACTTATACTCTTATATGACACTATGTAACCACTAGGGTTATATTGTATTTCATGGGTAATATGCCCATTAGAGTCATACTTGGAGTGTTAAGCCTTAGATGGTATTCTACTGCTTTAACATATAAACACAAGTTTAACATTAAAGGTTCGAATGAGTGTATATATATATTTAGGTTAAGTATTACATATTATTAAGTCCAATAATTCAAGTAGGAGGTAGAAGATTAAATCCTCATTTAGGCACCTCGAGTTATCATGGATGTCATGTATGGGGTAGGAAGAACAAGCTTCCGTTTAGGGACCCCTTGAATGTTCACCACTTCTCTTGATGTAAAAACAACCAAGGAGGGTCACGAACTAGGATTGGTAAAATAATTTAAACAATCTAACTAAGAGAAATCATCAAATCATGTGAGGATTGTATGTTTGGACAACCCAAGTTGTTCCATAATCACTCATTTATCAAAGTCAAAGCTTGACATGACTTGTGGGTTAAATACCCTAAACAAAACAGAAAGTTATGAGGTTTAATCCTCTGATTTTAAGTGTCTCAACCATGTTTTTAAGCTTAGCCAACCATAAGAGAGGTTGTAAGCATTAGGACATTGGTGTGAGATGTGTTAGACACAAGTTGGATGAAGTTTAAACAAGTTTGAAAGAGTATGTAACAAAACAGAAAGTTCTTGGCCATTTCAGGGCAATTCCAGGTCTGATTTCTCCAAGGAGAAGTTAAGGAATCAAACCCCATGATTATCCAAGCAAGTAGGAAGAAGAATCAAGCAATTTCGTTGAGAAATGAGCAAGTTATACTCACTTTTGTGCAAGAGTATGAATCTGTCCGAAAATGCAGATTTGCAACTGATTTGAGAGTGAATTTGTGAGTTGTAGAGAGTTGTGAAAGTGTAAAAATGCTTGGAGAAGGGTTGTATTTATAGTGGAAGAGTTTGAGTATGATTGGAGGTGTTTAGAGGTGGCTTTAAGGTGATTGGGGAGTGTTAGGAAGTGGGATTTCGTGCCAATTCGCGTAGATTAGCAGCTGCTGTGTTTTTTCTGATCTGGGTAACCTCAGGCGGCCCGCTTGAGATATCAAGGTAAGTTTAGGCGGGCCGCGAGCCTTATGTAGCTGAAGTTTGAGTTTATTGCAATTAGGCCCCTCCACTTGTTACCTTTGTGATTTTAGGTGTTTTAGGGACTATATTTGCCACAAAAGCATAGTTTGAGGTACATTTAAGTATGAGAAGTATAAACCAAATATGATTAAGCGTATGAGTATCAAAATCAAGTGTCGTTCACGTTCAAGACACGTTTTAAACATAAGTTTAGATTAATTACAAGTCTAGCACATAGTTTCCAAGAATAATGATTAAACACCAATTGATTCACCAATTCGAACATACGAGCATACATAACGTGTGTATAACATATTTGTAACAAAATACGAGTTTCATTAATGATCCAAGTCTCGTTTTTACAATGATTACAAGAAAAGGACGATTACAAGAATACGAGGTTTCCAAAAATAGAAATACGAACAAAACTTTCTATAAATGGGAAGTACAAAAGAGCCGGGCGTTACATTAACCCCCAATGTTTCAGTCAAGCAATACGAATTAAAACAGGTTATTTGAATTTTCCGACTTATTGGTCTTCGAATCCCATACCTGACCATACGGTAATTATATTACCGTATCCCAAGCCCGTATAAGGGAAAATAGGTTGAAAGTATTTACCTGAGCTAGCTCATGTCTTAAATTGCAAGATTTATAATAACTCAGCCGTACTGTAAAAGTATTAAAATTTATTTATAAATTCAGTAGATGACAAGTCTTAGGTGTTAAATATGATTTTAAACCATACTATGCACCTAATTAGCGTAAAAGTCGACAATTGACGATATTTGCGATGTTTACGTGATTCTGAGATTTTGACCAGACTTGAATGTTTAAAATATTTTATTTTTTATATAAATTCAGTAGGAAAAGGTTTGGCATGCTAATCATATGTAAATCTTATTTTATTAACAAAAAGGGCATTATCGTCATTTATCAAATTTATACAAGAACTCAATGATGTGGTCAGTATCAAATCTGACCCAACCTCCCAAAAATCCCTAAAAATAATATCATAACAGTAGGTAATGAGTTTTGTGCCAAAATTTAGATTTAAACATGTTTTATGCACAAAAGCGTAATTTAATTAATAAAAGTTCAATTTTACGATATCGTGCATAACTTCGTTTTGAGACCAGAAAATAGTGTCAAAATAATTTGCCATGTTTATATATCACTAATAAAGCTATTTGTATGTTCACATATTCAAAAATCTCGTTTTTACATTATAAGGGCATAATGGTCAAAGTTTAAGCGTAATAACGGAATATGTGCAAAAACTCAGATTTCTAATATGATCGTGTAATATAACCTTATAGGGTTATGATACATTGAATTACGATCATAACGGAACCTAAATTCAGTAGCAAACTATTCTAATTCGGTTCATAATCGAAAGTCAAAGCAGAAGTCAAACTTCGCGACTTTCGGTTGCGAACCGACCCTAAAACTGGAATTGACGAGCCGAACATGTTTACACATGTTCTAATAATTATTACCAAGTTGTTTAAGTGATAAAACGTATTTTAGAACATTTCTAAACTCATTTCGCAAGAATTACAAGTCTTGGTTGGTAGTTATGGTCTAAAACCATACCACGCGCCGAAACGTCGTTAAAGTCGTTAAATGACGATATTTGCGATCTTTTAGAAAAATTGACGTTATGATCAAATTTATATGTCCAATATATGTTAATTAATATAACACATCAGTACTCAAAAGATTTTGTATAAAAATATGCTTTCAAAACCATTTTAGGTGCGAAAAAGGCATTATCGTCATTTAAGGACATAATTCAAGAAATCGCGCATAAACTCAATCTATATACATAACTGATATCCCAAAATATCCTAATTATGATATTACATCAGTAGGCAATGAGTTTGGTGTGATAAATTATGCTTAAAACCGATCTATGCGCCTAATGGGCATTTTGGTCAATTTATGGCATAATTTACGACGATATCCGCAAACTCAGTTTATGATCAGATTCCTAACATCGAAATATGTTACACATGTTAACATATCATCACCTAAGTTTTTTGAAAGCTTATTGGTGTCTAAAAACTCATTTTTAAATAAAAGGGCAAAATAGTCAAAGTATGGCATATTTACGGAAACTCGCATAAAACTCAGATTACTATTATGATCATGTAATATAACCTCAGAGGATTATGCTACATCATAATACGATCATAACGGGACCTTAAATCACTAGCATACTAGTTCTAATTCGGTTCATAAACGAAAGTCAAAGCAGAGGTCAAACTCCGCGACTTTCGGTTGCGAACCGACCCTAAGACTGGAATTGACAAGCCGAACATGTTTACACATGTTCTAATAATTATTACCGAGTTAATTTAGTGATAAAACATGTTTTAAAACACTTTTAAACTCAAATCGTAATTATTTTAAAATCTGACCCGTTGACTTTTTAAAATGTCAATACGTTGACTCGTCAATTGACCAAGCAAACATGATTCTTAGGAGGTGCCCTTTTGAGGGATTAACACCAACCTAATTACGATCACGTAGCCATGTTCGTTATGAACAATGGCTTGACCGTTTAAGGTCTAACTAAAAGTCAAAGTGTTTATCGTAAACGCTTGACTTTTCGGCTTTAAAAGCCAAATAAAATAACTAGTCACGAAAGGATCACTCACAAGTGGTCCTAGGGACTGAAGAGAACTTAGAGGGTGCTCCCAATATGCTCAGGAACTCCCATATTTGAGAATGAGAAAGAAAGATAGGAAATGGTGCAAGTTTGACAAAGAAACTATACACCTATTTATAGTGTTTGTGTAACATCCCAAAAAGATTTATTAGACGCATGAGTTAAAGAAATTAAAGATTTAATATAGTTAATGGAAAATGTTATAAGTACTAGTAAAAAAAATGAGTTGTGAATAAGTTATATAAAAGAAGTAAACTATAAGGGGCATTTGTGAAAATTTAAGTAATGAAGGGGAAAAAAAGAAAAAAAACTCAAAATTTCACCCCTTGGGGGATGCTGGGTTCGATCAGAGCAAAGGGAAACAAGGGGGACCCTTGTTCTTGCTAAATTCAATCAATTAACAACAGATTTCAAAGATAATCAGTTGCATGTCTCAAATTTTGTATCATCTAAGCATACATAGTGAAGTGGTAAGTCGAATTTCTTGATTTGGTGAATTGTAGAAAAAGGGTTTCAACCCAATCATGAGTTTGTGGTATGATTTGTGTAAGTTGGATGGTAGGTTACTCCCTAGAGTAGAAATCATGTTTGATTTTAGGTCAATTGAAAAATAATTGTATAAAACCACTTGATGAAAAATTAGCATGAAAGGGGTGATCAAGTAGAAATAAATATGAGTAATCTTGATATATGATCTTGCTTGTAATACATGAATGCTAGATAAATTGATGTAGAATAAAAGAATTGTATGAACATGATTGATTATTGATGACATATAAGAGGAACTAGTAAAGTCATGCTTTGAATGCTTGTACATTATGCTTTATTAATGCGACACACACCAAGTGTTTGATGAAATGCTTAAGAGAATAAATGTGTGAAATCCTGAAAATTAGTGATAATGTTTGTCACTTGAAAATGAGAAATTTATGTAAATAATGAAATGAAAGTGTTGGGCTAAATAAATGAATGCGTTTAATGTAGGCGTGAAAGAAGAAAACTCAAACACTAAGAAAACGGGGGACTCACAAGATCGAGGTACGTTCGTGTCACCATATTTCCATTATGTTATTATATGTATGCTAATCCCAATTGTTTTGCGTCGTTATGATAAATTGTGAGATTTGAATCTATAGTTGCTTGAAAGTAAAAGTAAGACCCGTCATAAACGGGTCATGAGAAATGAATAAGTTATGAAGGAGAAAGCATCATACCCGGTTCTTTCTGTATGAACCGGGTATGGAAAGTTAAGTATGTGATGAATGAAAGTCTACTCTATCCGTTCTTCTCGGATTGGAGTGTAAGTGTATGAAAAGAATATATTCGTTCGTCATAAACGAATCGAATGGAAGTTATGTTAGAAATACTAGTACCCGTCATTAGCGGGTAAGTTAAGAAAAGTACATTCGTCTCTACACTGAGGCGAGCATGTAAAGAACCGTCTAACAGATAGTAATGTAATAGAATGATGTAAGGCCGTGATTGAGACGAATCAATTTGTTAGATAATTTGGTTAGTGACGAAATGCTAACTTATTTGTTTGTGTTGAATGTAGGTAAATCCTCATCTTAGGCGACTTGGCAAGTTGGAGTGAACACACGCACATGCTATGACCATCAAGCGCTTCCACTATTTTTTATTAATGTTTTGGGTCAAAGTACTTGTTTTGAATAACCTTGTTAGTAGCTATACTTTTTAAAAAACTTGATGTTATGGTTTTTAGTCGTGTCTAGTCGAACGGGTTGTAGACGTTATGGTGTTGATGATGGTTAAAACAGGGATACACTCGTCATATGGATGGGTCATGCCCAAATTTTGTTAAAATTTCGGATTAATGTTGTTAGTAATTTTACCTTTCAATCGCCAAAAGTTTGGAAGTTTTTAAAAGTTTATGTTTCAAGTGTCGTTTGGACGTCATTTCTATTAGAAGCAAAAGCGGGCCTTACAGTTTGGGAACCTCCTAGGATCATGCCAAGTGTTATAGGGCTCTCTAGGATCATTCCATGTGTAAACCAGATGTTAGAAACCATTAAAGAGTCCCTAGATTCGAGTTTGAGAGTGTGGAAGTGGTATGTGTGGTCTGCAAGGAAGAACCTGCAGCTGGAAGTGAGTTTCTTTGAAAGTCCACCCATCATGTCGCGCCAGAGCAAAAGGGGTGGGTTGTGGCATCGCGCTACCACCCAATATCTTTCATAAATTGTCACATTTGGTCCCTGGTCTCCTAAAACCTCCATATACTTCAATTTTTAACATAATATGCCCCTCCAAGCCATTTATGTTTTTGGCATTTTGATCTTCAAGGTAGGTTATAAATATTCCCGAGAGTAAAATCAAACATCGCTAAGATACGGGTTTCGTTAAAAGGTCACTCAGAGGTAAAATTAAACATGTTGACGCTTTTAACCCTCTTAACGCGCAACTTGTGCATATTATCGTTTAATGGCATCAATGCCCTAAATGGCCAATATTAGGCATTCCCGAGAGTATGATCGAACATCATGAAGCTCTCGGTTCGTTAAAAGGTCACTCAGAGGTAAGAATTAACATGTTAACGCTTTTAACCTTTCGATGTACGAACTTTTGAATTTTATTACGAACGGTTTCGTTTATCCAACAAGTGTCTCATTAAGAGATTACAAATACTGTATATGGTCACTCAGAGGCTTAGTTTAAGCATGTTGACACTTTTAGTCCCTCCACATTCATAGTTTTCAATTTTGATGAAATTAGTCCCTTACAGTCAACGTTTGACTTAATTAGGGTTTATTACACGTGTCAACACATTATTGGACATGGTTTTACGAGGTGTTACATGTACCAAGGTGGTACAATTCCATAATTAATGTCCAAAGTAGGTTACATTTTCTGTTTTCATATTGTACCAACTTTCATTGTTCATTATTTATCTTTTGGAATCTTGTACCATACTTTGTTCCCAACTAAACTTATGTTGTGGGGCTTATGTTGTGGCTTATTTCTAGAAGATAGAGGTCCAAAAACCTCCCTTATTTGCTACCCTAAAGGTCCCAAATGACCTACAATGTGTTGAAACCATCCAAGTCTTCAATCTTCAATGTTGAAAGACTTGTTTTTGGTTAGGTGTGAACAATGGGAGCCTTGGCCTTCCAACTATGATTCCACCTACTTCACTTGTTTATTTCATTAGTTAGATATTCATCTAAGTAGTTTCCAAGAAATCAAAGTAAGCCAACCCCACCTCGTCTTCCACATTTGTCATGTTGGGTAGGTACACGTCCGGGTTATTCTTGTTTGGCTACTTAGCAATTTAGATGCTTTTACATTTTAATCTTATTCTTGACCAACCGAAATCATCAACCAAGTTGATGATTTTGTGCTTTGATGAATCATATAATGAGGTTTAATGGATGAAATGATCCTACCTTCTTGCATGACAATACATGATTTGGACTACATAACTATATATATATATATAGTTATGTATCACAAACCGAACCATAGAGCAAACCAAATCATGGTTGAGTAATATGAAATTCAGTGCTCACCATCTTAGTTCTTGATTTCTCAAGGTTTGGATTCTAATGGATGAGTTATTATCCATGAAAACACACTAATACATAGTGTTTAAACTAGTTTCTAAGACAAGATGTATTTTCTCGTATATATACCTTTTCTACCCTTTAATTTTCGAATCTAATCCATCAACCAAAATCCATGAACTCACACGCCTTCGTTTCCCCGTTGTAGGGTAACTTCGGTGTCCAAATCCTCAAGTTCATCAACTCACGTTTGTGGAAGCTTTACAAACCGTGAGTATACTCGGATCTCTTCTTACGCTTTAATGACTTCTGGGGTGTTACATGTATGACATAAACAAACTTACTTATGTACACAATCAAACTTATGAAATCACTCAATCCATCAAACATGCTATTTGGTATGCTTAGGTTATTCATGCTAGATATTCAATCATTCATACATGCAAGCTACTTGTCATTAACTTCGCTAGCCTACCTTAACATGTATAGCGCTAGAGGAGTAGCACACCGCCCGTTTAATGGTATGTGTTAAGTACTCAACCGTAAACGGTCTTGTTCACTTGTTGACAAGATTGCCTTTGTGGAATCTTTGGTTTGACGCTTAGGTTGTGCATGCTGGTATGTTGTTTAACTTAGTATACGAATTGCCATATTTGGATTTGAGAACCTTTTATTATACGCTATGTAACACCAAACTTGTATGCTCGCCAACCTTTTGTTATGAAGTCTCGAGAAATCTATTTCATCCCACCTCGATGTTTCCGCCATTGGTTGGGGCGTGACATAGGTTTTTTTAAGTATATTGCATTTAAATACGTGAAAGAAAAATAGTACGAAATATTTTTTTATTATTTAGAGACAACAACTTTAATAATGGTTAGGCTAACTATTATGTTAAATGTGAAATGTTGAAGGAATTGTTGGTGTGTGTATCCATCGGTTTAGAAAAAGCTGCAGCTAGAAGTAGTAGACGACGACGGTTTCTCCAACTACTACAACCGTTGTAATGGTGGAAGTGTGCAGTTTCAGCTGCCTTTTTTTGGTTAAAATTCAACTTCCAAAGGGGAGAGTCCATTTTTGTGAAATCAGTCGATTTACCCGAAACTTGATGTGGAGAGTCCATTAGATGGTGATGCCATTTCAGTAATTGTTAAACCGCCGGCTGCTAAACGGCCATCAGGGAAGCCAGGTAGGAGAGCAAAGTTGAAGCAGGCCGAGTCGCTAGAGCTGATTAGAAGACAAATGTGGTATAGTGAATGCAAGAGTTTAGTTCACAACAAAAAGTCTTACAAGTATGCCTTTTTTCTCTCTTTGAATTTTTTTATAAATGTTAACTTTTTGTTTTTAAATTTCTTATCTGAATGGGTTGAGTTATGTTAAACAGGGAGGGGACCAACTTTAAAACAACATTTGACCTGACCCGTTTTGACCAAGCACCTGACCCGCGTATTTTGCTTCCTCGTCGAGTTCATATGTTCGTTGTCTATTTTGGGACCACATCGGTTTAGATCTGTTTGAATTTGTGGTTCCATTTGCTTACAAATGAAGTTAGAACATCAATGTTCATGATTTTTTTGAGCGTTTGAGAGATGCTCAAAAGTTTCTCTAGGATGGTGACAAGTTTTCTTTCAACTTTCCGTATTATCTTGACTTTGTTGGTAACTGATCTTAGGTAAACGTTATAGTGAACTTAAAGGCCGTGAAAACGAGTTTAGAAATAATGCTATTGAGCTTTTGAACCATTTTCGCAATAACATCAGGGAAGCACCCAAAATTCCTTTTTATTTCAACTACAAGTAGACACATCCAAACAACTCTTTTTTTGTTTGATATGCCCCTCCAATGGTTGAAAGATGACACAACTAGCCATTGAGGAAAGCAAAAACTTAAGATACAGGAACATGTTCATGGTATTGATTTGAGTAAATAATATTCAGTTGCTATGATAAACTAGATTTTGTTAAATCTTTGAGAGGTACTATAAAGAAAGATTGCATAAAGTCTTTTTAATTGCTTTTATTCATATATTCAGCTCAGTGGCATCAAAATTGGACATGAAAGTAATGATTTTCATTCTTGAAAATGCTATAGGTAAATATTAATACCTTAAAAGCATCATATATGTACAGTCTAAATTTAAGGAAAAATGGACGCGTTTTACGAGATTTTGTTGTAAAAAATTAACATTATTGCTAACGCGACCCACCCGCAATGCGTCGGTTTCCAAACTGCTTTGATTTATAATAAGCTAATTGTTGTTAAAAAAAATTATACATGTTGTTTCTTAAAAAAAATGTTCCTGTAATTGAACTTATAATTATAAACTTGTAGTTTACACATGGTCAAAGGATATTGTTTTGAGTTAATGAATCACAAATTAGAGTGTAGGTGTTGACATTCTTTCTCACTAAAGTTTGTAGCAAATTAGTAATAGTTGGTACAACAAGAAATAAGATTACACAGAAACCCTAGTTCTCTGATGAAAGGTACGGTTTTATTTAAGTATAGAGTCTGCATCTGTTGTTATAGTTCAACGATCCTTGTACTAAAAAATGTGTCAACATAGCATGCAGTAGTTGGAATATTTATGCCACAAAGAAACTGTCACACTCCCAAAATACCACATGCGGTAACCCCACTAGGCGTGTGACGTACCAGGATCTAGCCACCAATCACATTGAACTAACCATAAGATGTTTAACAAAATTTCCATTCATTAAGCAAAACATTCATAAAACATAATCCAAGTTAAATAGTGTCAGCGGAAGCAAATAGTAATTCCTTGTTTAAATGTTTCAAAACCTAATGTATATGAATTCAGTAAACAAGACATGTATATCCAAGCAATGCGACCCATGACCACTCCAGCCATCCAGATAGCAAGTTCCTCATCCAAAGCATCTATCGACCTGCGAGCATGCAAAAAGAGTATCAGACATCGCTGGTGAGTTCATAGTTTTACGAAAACGTTGGTTACCAAGTAATTAGTTCAGTTATTTGATAATAATGTTGATAATAACTCGAATACAAGAATGCTCCAGATTTATTTTGCTCGTTCCCCAATGCTCCTATCAAAGCATTGGGCATGACTGGGTCATTAGTCACACCCGTCCTCTCAGGTACGATGTGAGGGTACCAAATCTAGATAGCGCTACCAACTAATACCCCATTACCTCTCAGGTAACAAACAAGATGGGACTTAAAGGTGATAGGATGAGTGTATTACCCAACATTCGAGATATTACCCACAAGACGTATTCCTCTCAGGAATACCCATTTGATTTACCCAAAACCTATCCCTCTCGGGGATACCCAATGACTGTCCCACCCACCGGTATAACGCCCGGCTCTTTTGTACTTTCCATTTATAGAAAGTTTTGTTCGTATTTCTATTTTTGGAAACCTCGTATTCTTGTAATCGTCCTTTCCTTGTAATCATTGTAAAACCGAGACTTGGATCATTAATGAAACTCGTATTTTGTTACAAATATGTTATACACACGTTATGTATGCTCGTATGTTCGAATTGCTGAATCAATTGGTGTTTAATCATTATTCTTGGAAACTATGTGCTAAACTCGTAATTAATCTAAACTTATGTTTTAAACGTGTCTTGAACGTGAACGACACTTTATTTTGATACTCATATGCTTAATCATATTTGGTTTATACTTCTCATACTTGAATTCATCTCGATCTATGCTTTTGTGGCAAATATAGTCCCTAAATGGCCTTAGAAACACTAAACTAACAACTTTGGGGGCCAAAATGTAATATTTGAAACTTATTTCCGGAACAATAAGTTGAGGCGGCCCGCGACAAGGACCCCTTGTCCTTTACGCGGCCCGCGTGAACATCAGTTTCGCAGAAAACACAATCAGCTGCGTTTTGACGCGATTTTGCACGAAATCCTAAGTTCTAACCTCACCCAATCACCTCTAATCCACCTCTAATCACCTCCAATCATCCCTAACCTCTTCCACTATAAATACAACCCTTCTCCAAGCATTTTTACACTTTCACAACTCTCTACAACTCACAAATTCACTCTCAAATCAGTTGCAAATCTGCATTTTCAGACAGATTCATACTCTTGCACTAAAGTGAGTATAACTTGCTCATTTCTCAACGAAATTACTTGATTCTTCTTCCTACTTGCTTGGATAATCATGGGGTTTGATTCCTTGATCTCTCCTTGGAGAAATCAGACCTGGAATTGCCCTGAAAATGTCCAAAAACTTTCTGTTTTGTTTTAAGTTCTTCAAAAACTTGTTTAAACTTATCCAACTTGTGTCTAACACATCTCACACCTATGTCCTAATGCTTACAACCTATCTCATGGTTGGTTAAGCTTAAAAAACAAGGTTGAGACACTTAAATCAGAGGATTAAACCTCATAAACTTTCTGTTTTGTTAGGGTATTTTACCCACAAATCATGTTCGAGCTTAGATCTTGATGTAGAGTGATTGTGGAACAACTTGGGTTGCTCCAATATAGAATCCTCACATGATTTGATGATTTCTCTTAGTTTAGATTATTTGCATACTTGTATTAATCCTAGTTCTTGACCCTCCTTGGTTGTCTTTACATCAAGTGAAGTGGTGAACGTTCAAGGGGTTCCTAAATGGAAGCTTGTCTTCCTACCCCATACATGACATCCATGATAACTCGAGGTGCCTAAATGAAGATCCTAAATCTTCTACCTCCTACATGAATTATTGGACTAAATAATACGTAATACTTAACCTAAATATATATACACTCATTCGAACCTTTAATGTTAAACTTGTGTTTATATGTTAAAGTAGTAGGATATCATCTAAGACCTAAAACCTTGATATGATTCTAATGGGTGTACTACCCATGAAATACAATATAACCCTAGTGGTTACATAGTGTCATATAAAGAGTTATAAGTTAAAGATGATTATTTTGATATCATACTTTATGTTATGTTAAACTCCAAAGTTATAATCTTCCGTTGACGCCAAACTCACACACCTACGTTTCCTCGTGTAGAAGGACTAGGTGCTCCAACTTAATCTACTCCAACAACTCGCTCGCGGGAATTCCAAGTAGGAAAGCTTGCAACCACCGTGAGTATACTCGATCCCTTTTTCCCCTTTACACTTTGGGATGCAACATGTATAATTATGCAAATACCTTTAAACTAAATTAAACATACTCAATCCGTGAACGAAGCATAGAACTAATGTGACTTACTTGCTATTCTTGTATGCTCTATGAACGATTTGGAACGTTATATGCTCATTGACTTGCTCGCCCACCTTAACAATTATAGCGCTATAGGATTAACGCCCCGCCCGCTATTCTAATTGGGTATTGTTAAGTTACCACCCCGCTAAACTATTGGGATTAGGCTATTTTATGCGTTGTATCCTAGGGTTTGATCATATTGTACGCCAAAATTGCATACTAGTAATCACATATTATGAATCATGTTGGATTTGAGCTTTTATTCTATTATGTTATGTAAACAAACTTGTATACTCGCTCATTGCCTTTGCATTGAAACTCTATTTTAATACATGTTGCAGGTTGATTAATGAAGTATGGATGATTGATGAAACAAGTTTAGGGTGGACTAGATACACACCTTTAATCTATCAATCTTTTGATGTTATGTTGAAATTTGAACGATGTTATATTTCCATTTTATATGTTGTATGACAATTTAGCAATTGCAATGAAATTTGAGTTTAATTAAATATTGTCACATAGTGTTATGAAGTCTCTAGCAATCTATACACACTTCGTCTCATCCCGATGTTTCCGCCATCGGTTGGGGTGTGACAGATTGGTATCAGAGCCATAACTATAGGGAATTAGGAAAATTGCCATGCTTTTGCCCTAATCTATAGTTTTAGGAATTTTGCCTCTTATGTGTTGTTTAAAACTCTTGTACTCTACCATGCATGCTTCCTAGCTACACTTCTTGTTTATTAAATTTATATGCCTTTCCTAAGGTTAACATGAATACACTTTTGTTTATTTGTATACTCTTGTAACACAAACGAGACAACTTTACCAAAATAGGCGTGAAACCCACAATTTGGTAAACGACTCTCATTCTACCTTAAACTATTTCTTTTTGCACGAAATTACACCATTAAGCTAGGAGTGAAATCCACAACTTAATGGTAAATTTCCATTTCAACTCTAGTGGACCCTTGTCATAGCGTCGAAATTTTATTTGACCCGACAAGTACCAACCACATTTAGGGTACGAAATCGTCAAGCTAGGGGTGAAACCCGCATCTCGTCGATTAAGTCCCATTCCTCAGTTTTCAATCTCGCCAAAGTCCCGATTGTTTCAATCAATTAGAGATGTGCAGTAACCGGAAGGGTAAGATACCGTTAATCGCTTCTCGACGAGAGTATCTTACCTATAGGCCAAAGCACGTTTTCTCTAATTCGAAAGGACTTTCGACCCACTTTGGAATAGTCGACGTTTCTCTACCCGAAACAATCCAATTTTTTATTGAGCCTCTCTTTTATGTATCTCAATTTATATGTGATTTTATACTTGGATGTTCATCCCTTTCAAAATGTCGTTTTAATCATTTCGCACGTTATCGCAATCACAAACAATAATAATCCCTCGTGAACAAACTAAATTTACAATGCTTTCATTTATTCATGCTATGCTATGTGGAACTCATGACTATGCTATATGAGACATCTAAACTCTTTATGTTATGTGAATCAATTTGAAACTTTTATGCTATGTGACACTTTATGCTATGTGAATAAATTTATGCAAACGATTTTTTTTCTTGAACAAACATTACGATCAAGTCTCACCTATTCGTTCTTTTGAATCTTAGATGTCTTCTCGTCACTCCAACTCGTCTAAGAAGTCAAAGTCTCGTGCTACGAAGAAGATGATGGCTTTCATGGCCGATCAATTTGCGCGCGTCGTTCCAAAGGTCATTTCCGAGATTCGAGCTTCCGAAACACCTCACTCTTCCGTCGACTCTAAGGTCGAAATACGCAAGCCCGCTTCGTTCAACTTCAAGCACTTTTCATCGTGCAATCCCAAGCCATTCACCGGCAATGATGGGGTGACCGCCATGCTCGAATGGTTTGATAGTATGGAGGTCACGTTCATCAACAGTGATTGCCCCAATGAGCTCAGAACGCGTAGTGCGACTGGGGTATTCCAAGCCCGAGCTCTCGAATGGTGGACGAACGAAAGAAACATCCGCTCGAACGAACTGGCCTATGCGTTGACTTGGGAAGAAGTTAAGGCCCTAATGATGGACGAGTTTTGCCCTCCGCATGAACAAAGGCTAGAGGAAGAGTTTTGGGCGCTAAAGCAAGTGGGAGATGAGAACCTAGCTTATACCACCCGTTTCAAACAACTTAGCTTCATTGTTCCTCACCTCGTTATGACCACCGACCGCAAGATAAGGAAGTATATCAATGGGTTACCCTCTGCTATGCGTGATACCATCGAGGCAGCCAAACTCGATAATATTGAAGCTATTTACCGCCTCGCTGCTTCCCTAAACAACAATCGCATTCGCGATAAACAGGTTGCTACCAAGATAGCCAATCAGATTACCACTGACCATGAAGCCCAAGCAAGTGGTGGCGAAGGAAGGAAACGACAGTTTCAACACACAGAGTCAGTCAACAAAGTACGCGCTTGCTACAAGTGTGGAGACACTACTCATCTTCGCCCACAATGTCCTCTATGGAATCAAGAACGACAGCAAGCCCAAGATGACGACGAAGACAGTGAGGATACGCTTTCTCATTAGCAACCTTATTACCTCTATTCGCGTAAAACCTAGTGTTATTAAACTTGAATTTATGTCGTTTCCGGTCAAAATTTTGATGGCAAGTTCATCACCATAGAATTTTACTTTCCGTTATTGTCTTCTCGCACTCAACATCCATGTTTTCTCGAACGACGAAGTATCCCTATCTTTTCCCTACGTCTTCCTAAATTTTGGGACAAAATTTCCTAAAGGAGGGGAGACTGTAACGCCCGGCTCTTTTGTACTTTCCATTTATAGAAAGTTTTGTTCGTATTTCTATTTTTGGAAACCTCGTATTCTTGTAATCGTCCTTTCCTTGTAATCATTGTAAAACCGAGACTTGGATCATTAATGAAACTCGTATTTTGTTACAAATATGTTATACACACGTTATGTATGCTCGTATGTTCGAATTGCTGAATCAATTGGTGTTTAATCATTATTCTTGGAAACTATGTGCTAAACTCGTAATTAATCTAAACTTATGTTTTAAACGTGTCTTGAACGTGAACGACACTTTATTTTGATACTCATATGCTTAATCATATTTGGTTTATACTTCTCATACTTGAATTCATCTCGATCTATGCTTTTGTGGCAAATATAGTCCCTAAATGGCCTTAGAAACACTAAACTAACAACTTTGGGGGCCAAAATGTAATATTTGAAACTTATTTCCGGAACAATAAGTTGAGGCGGCCCGCGACAAGGACCCCTTGTCCTTTACGCGGCCCGCGTGAACATCAGTTTCGCAGAAAACACAATCAGCTGCGTTTTGACGCGATTTTGCACGAAATCCTAAGTTCTAACCTCACCCAATCACCTCTAATCCACCTCTAATCACCTCCAATCATCCCTAACCTCTTCCACTATAAATACAACCCTTCTCCAAGCATTTTTACACTTTCACAACTCTCTACAACTCACAAATTCACTCTCAAATCAGTTGCAAATCTGCATTTTCAGACAGATTCATACTCTTGCACTAAAGTGAGTATAACTTGCTCATTTCTCAACGAAATTACTTGATTCTTCTTCCTACTTGCTTGGATAATCATGGGGTTTGATTCCTTGATCTCTCCTTGGAGAAATCAGACCTGGAATTGCCCTGAAAATGTCCAAAAACTTTCTGTTTTGTTTTAAGTTTTTCAAAAACTTGTTTAAACTTATCCAACTTGTGTCTAACACATCTCACACCTATGTCCTAATGCTTACAACCTATCTCATGGTTGGTTAAGCTTAAAAAACAAGGTTGAGACACTTAAATCAGAGGATTAAACCTCATAAACTTTCTGTTTTGTTAGGGTATTTTACCCACAAATCATGTTCGAGCTTAGATCTTGATGTAGAGTGATTGTGGAACAACTTGGGTTGCTCCAATATAGAATCCTCACATGATTTGATGATTTCTCTTAGTTTAGATTATTTGCATACTTGTATTAATCCTAGTTCTTGACCCTCCTTGGTTGTCTTTACATCAAGTGAAGTGGTGAACGTTCAAGGGGTTCCTAAATGGAAGCTTGTCTTCCTACCCCATACATGACATCCATGATAACTCGAGGTGCCTAAATGAAGATCCTAAATCTTCTACCTCCTACATGAATTATTGGACTAAATAATACGTAATACTTAACCTAAATATATATACACTCATTCGAACCTTTAATGTTAAACTTGTGTTTATATGTTAAAGTAGTAGGATATCATCTAAGACCTAAAACCTTGATATGATTCTAATGGGTGTACTACCCATGAAATACAATATAACCCTAGTGGTTACATAGTGTCATATAAAGAGTTATAAGTTAAAGATGATTATTTTGATATCATACTTTATGTTATGTTAAACTCCAAAGTTATAATCTTCCGTTGACGCCAAACTCACACACCTACGTTTCCTCGTGTAGAAGGACTAGGTGCTCCAACTTAATCTACTCCAACAACTCGCTCGCGGGAATTCCAAGTAGGAAAGCTTGCAACCACCGTGAGTATACTCGATCCCTTTTTCCCCTTTACACTTTGGGATGCAACATGTATAATTATGCAAATACCTTTAAACTAAATTAAACATACTCAATCCGTGAACGAAGCATAGAACTAATGTGACTTACTTGCTATTCTTGTATGCTCTATGAACGATTTGGAACGTTATATGCTCATTGACTTGCTCGCCCACCTTAACAATTATAGCGCTATAGGATTAACGCCCCGCCCGCTATTCTAATTGGGTATTGTTAAGTTACCACCCCGCTAAACTATTGGGATTAGGCTATTTTATGCGTTGTATCCTAGGGTTTGATCATATTGTACGCCAAAATTGCATACTAGTAATCACATATTACGAATCATGTTGGATTTGAGCTTTTATTCTATTATGTTATGTAAACAAACTTGTATACTCGCTCATTGCCTTTGCATTGAAACTCTATTTTAATACGTGTTGCAGGTTGATTAATGAAGTATGGATGATTGATGAAACAAGTTTAGGGTGGACTAGATACACACCTTTAATCTATCTATCTTTTTATGTTATGTTGAAATTTGAACGATGTTATATTTCCATTTTACATGTTGTATGACAATTTAGCAATTGCAATGAAATTTGAGTTTAATTAAATATTGTCACATAGTGTTATGAAGTCTCTAGCAATCTATACACACTTCGTCTCATCCCGATGTTTCCGCCATCGGTTGGGGTGTGACAACCGGGACGCATGCTCAAGAGGAATGAACTCACCTTGGTTTTGCTCGATAAGAGTAGTTACTCATTTACAATTGGACACCCAAATCCTAATACGGTTCCAATGACAGTCAGTTTCGTATACACATAAATCACATGTTCTTTTTACATATTCCACAAGTAGTGAACAAGTAAGACACGTATCATCACCCAATTTACAACAAGTGTTCAAGCCATAAGTTTACCCATGTCACAATTTCGTATTTCCCTATGGCACATATCAAACAGTTCGGTTTACATTCAAGTAAACATGCAAGTTCACATAATACACAACATGCACCTGGGTCACAATCAATTTCGTCTCACATGCATATTTAGACTAAAACAATTTGGCAGCCCATTACGGTGTTCGTGGTAATGTGCGGCCCAGTTGCTTTCTAGCCCAACTGAGTATTGTGATCAGTTACGCGGCCCGGCATAAATCAGAAGTGTGCGGCCCAACGTGACATGTTATCTAATAAATGTGTGTGTGTGGGGGTGGCCCATCGGAGCCCAGCCCATTCGGATTTTGTGGCTGCCCCCACCTCGCAACAGTGTGCGGCCCAGGTGTCGCTAGGTGGGCCTGTTGCTTGTTTGGCCCGGTTAATCGTGTGAAGCCCAAATAAGTTTGCATGCTATTTATTCAGATTCATTAGCCCAAATCAAGTTGCAAATTATTAGCTCAAACTCATTAAGTGAACGTGCAGCCCTATCCCCACCACAACTTCTCATATTGTTTTTCTAGCAATTTATCTATGTCTATTAGTGTGTTTATCCCCATTCCATACCAAATAATTATCATCCTCATCAACATGAACTACTAGGTTAATCACAACAACAAATAAAAATACTTATCATGCTATTATTCTTACTACAATCATTAAATCATTAACACCAAATCATCCGAATAACATCGAATCTAATAGTCCAACTATTGTTATGAACCCTACCCGAATATAATCAAGATCGTGGGTCGCCTATCCCGATTCGTTTATGTGACACCCCAGGAAAACCAGTAAACTACAAAACACAACTAGCTTCCTAAGTAACCACGTGCTAAAATTCGGGACGAAATTTCTTTCAAGTTGGGGATAATGTGACAACTCGAGTTTCCAAGATTTCCATCTCCGCATTATTACGCGTTAATTGTTTAAGTTGTTTATTTTACACGACTTGTTTGTTTCACAATTGTACACGTTTGTAATACGTTAAATCGTATTGTGATTTGTATGTTATATTTGATATACAACATAAGTGTATTGTTGATATGTTTGTATGTTTGTTAATATAGGGTTGTATGTTTGCTAGTATATGGTATGAGAAAAATATTTGTATGTTTATTATAAAACATGGAACTTGCCAAACAACCCCCCTACGAAAACACCCATGGCCGAAAACACTTCATGTGTTTTCGTCCATATATGGCCAACGAAAAACGAAAATGGGCTTTAGGCCCAGTAATAGATCACTTACATATTTACTTTCAACCTTTACATGAATTGTTTTATTTGGCAAACCCTAACTATCACCCTCAAGTCGACGGCAACCCTTTCTCTTATTCGAAGTCAGATCTCTTGTTTGATCTCTCTGTGTTCGGTTAGTGATTTACACAGTTAGTTGTTTTCAGATTTAAATATATAGTATGTTGTTGGTTGTGTTCTTGAAAGAACTGCATATGATCAATCTGTCATGCGAAACATGGTATTAATATAGAGTTTTAGGGTTG
Organism: Helianthus tuberosus; assembly: GCA_030545235.1. Lineage (NCBI taxonomy): Eukaryota > Viridiplantae > Streptophyta > Magnoliopsida > Asterales > Asteraceae > Helianthus > Helianthus tuberosus. The sequence continues at coordinate 126,185,729 of CM060352.1, forward strand.
ATGTGATGGAACGATTAATATTGAAACATATGAACGTGATCTACTGAATATTATAAATTGATCAACATGTGATCTACTGACAAGTTGTTGAAATATGTGAAAAGTATAAATGGACATCATAAAATATTGACTATTAGTGGTAATGATTATGAGCATATGTTGGAATTGATTGTATGATAAGAATCCTTCAAAATTTTCGGCCATAGTTCTCATATAGTCATGTGCTTGTTCTATGTATTTTAAATTGGATAGATCTTAGTGCATGTTCAACTTAACACATGATAATCATATAAATTCTGTGTAGAGTGATTTTTGTATTAATGCCTTGTGTGGAGGATCGCATGAATTATTTTGATGGAATGATTAAGTTGTAGTCGGCATGATTATTTGATGATCACTAGGGTTTAGTGTTTGTAACTGTCGGTGATTGAAGGACCCGACGAAAACACAACCCCAACGAAAACACTTTGGGATTTCGTCACCCAAGTGTTTTCGCCAATTAGTGATTTCGGCCCCAAGTGTTTTCGGCCCAAGTGGATTTCGTTATATATGTGATTTCTTCTTGTGGTCTCTGTTAAGTCTGTAACTCGGTTAATTAATAACTCAGTTAGGTTATTAATTCTGATAAATGTAACTTTGTTAAGTTAAGCATGTAACTTTGTTAAGTTAAGCATGTAACTTTGTTAAAATGTGACTCTGCCATATATGATAATCCAGTTAAGCTTATTAACTCAGTTAAGTGTGTTATTGGATAAATATATTAGAATAAACTGTGAAAGACACTGATGTGAGGCATGAATGGTATGAAATTGATTAACTGCTTATACGATACATGAGATTAACTGCCAAGCACTTTGTGATTGTATGTGAAACTTGACCAACATGAACTGACTTTGTGTAAATGCATTACCTTAGGCCTTGATTGATTGATTGATTGTTTACGAGCACATAGTTTAGCATACCGAGCAAACCAAGGTGAGTTCACACTTTCTACAAAGCATGGGATTCCCAGGGGTTGGGAATGGGTTAAGGAACATGGATTCCTCGTCCTTTCTTGGGTAGGACAGTACGGGTGCAGGAAATGTAATTTCCTCGTCCTTATGGACAGTTAAACTTTACTAGACCAAAACTCTATCACGAAGTCCCTCCTTTTTATATCGACTTAATCGCCGGGCCAATGGCGAGCGGGTCATTAGTTAGATAGCGCTATTTAGGTCTGACAAGCCTCACACCGTGCCGCAGAGGATGGGCGTGAACTAATGGATCTGGGCACGCCAATGATGATAGACATTGACAGTTCAGGGCACATAAACATGACTACAGTCAGCAGTCAATATGGTAACGAGTCTAGTAGTACATACATGGGGTAGCCCCCACGGCCGAAAAGCCAGATAACTAAACATGGGGTAGCCCCCACGGCTGGATTGCCAGAGTAATTGGGATTAAACTAAACACGTTTTCAACTATGGGGTAACCCCCACGGCAGGGATGCCAGTTAAAGGAACTGTTTTTGGAACAACTTAAACTGAACACCCAACTGTGAACTCGCTCAACTTTGTTGTTGATTCATTACTACATGCTTTGCAGGTCAATAGGTACTTAGCTAGAGCTTGCATGGGGAAGAGTCGTTGTGGGACACGGAATGTGAAGTTCCATGTGGAACATTTGTACTCTTAAAACTTATGATTTGGTTTTACAACTTTATGCTTCCGCTGATACTTGAATTTGGTTAACTTATTTTGGACACCAATTATATTATGTTTATCTTTAATATATTACATTGTTCAATATGATTGGTGGCTTGATCCTGGTCATGTCACGCCTCCAAGCGGTGATACTCCGCGTGTGGATTTTGGGGGTGTGACAGTTTATAGTTTGTAACCATCATAAACAATCACCAAGAATCCATATTAGTCGTTCATGTTTACAGTTAAATACATACTAACGTTCAATTCTAACAAACTCAGTTTATAATCAAGATTCAATCCATGATTAGATTTTACTCACACACATGCAACTTAACATATAATCACATAATCTAGCCCAACCAAAACTGGCGAGTATACATACCTATCACTAGAACGAGGGGGATGAAGGGTTCGTAGGGAAGAGCTTCGTCAGATATGTTGCCGTCGATCGCAGAGAAGGGAGAGGGTTAGTGCTAGGGTTTGCGTTTGTGTGTTCGTGCATAATAAGGAAAACTGCATGCAATTCATAAGTGTGGGTGTATGTATATCGGTTGGATTTTTATTGGGCTTCGGAGGTTTGGGCAGCCCCAAATTAAATTAAAAAGGCCCAATGGTGCAGCCCAATGTGATCAAAGGTACTAGTGTATTGTGTAGCGGCCCAAATTAACAACCGTTTAATTGAAATAACTAATACTCTCTAACACTAAACTTAACCGAGTTAAACAAGTAAATGTTTAAACTTAACCAAGTTAAACAAGTAAACGTACAAGCATACGTAGCTACCATGCAACCCAATAGCAACAGAAAGTGATTCAGAATTAAAGACACACCTTAAGATTACGAGTCGTCACATCATCCCCAACTTGAAAGAAATTTCGTCCCAAAATTTGATAAGCAACCCAGGGAAGTGAAGTGATAAATCAAGATTACTGCACATTTTCCTCAGGCGCCACATCATCCCCAACTTGAAGTGGAATTTCATCCCGAAATTCACCAGTGATACCAGAATTAGATTGGTCAACAGGAAAGAGTTGAGGATATTTGAGCTTCATCTGATCCTCGCGCTCCCACGTGAACTCCAGTCCACGTCTTGAGTTCCAACGAACTCTCACGATCAGAATTCGACTATGTTTACGAACCTTGACTTCCCGATCCATAATCTCGATAGGTTCTTCGATAAACTTCAACTTGTCGTCAATCTTCAGCTCTTGTAACGGCACCACCAGTGTTTCATCAGACAAACACTTCTTCAGTTGCGAAACATGGATGACATCGTGAACGTTACCCAACTCAGCAGGTAACTCGAGCTTGTAAGCCACTTTACCGATTCGCTCCAGAATTTTAAATGGCCCAACATAACGCGTATTAAGTTTTCGGTGCTTCCCAAAGCGCACTACCCCCTTCCACGGCGAAATTTTCAACATAACACGATCACCTACAGCGAACTCCAACGGTTTCCTACGCTTGTCAGTGTAGCTTTTCTGACGGTCGCGCGCTACCACCATACGGTTTCTGATCTGAACAATCTTCTCTGAAGTTTCAAGTACGAGCTCGGGACCTGTGATCTGGCTGTCACCCACCTCAGCCCAACAGAGAGGAGAACGACACTTTCGTCCGTATAATGCTTCAAATGGAGCTGCCTGAATGCTGGTATGGTAGCTGTTGTTGTAAGAAAACTCTATCAACGGCAAATGTTTCTCCCATCCCTTTCCAAAATCAATCACACATGCTCGCATCATGTCTTCAAGTGTCTGGATGGTTCGCTTACTCTGACCATCCATCTGTGGGTGATAAGTAGTACTCATATCGAGACGTGAACCGAATGACTTATGCATCGACTGCCATAAATCGGATATGAAACGCGGATCTCGATCTGAGATAATGGAGGTTGGCACTCCGTGCCTAGAAACCACTTCCCTAAGATAAACAGCTGCAAGTTGTGAGAACTTATTTGTTTCCTTGATTGCTAGAAAATGTGCTGACTTCGTGAGACGGTCAACGATCACCCAAATGGTATCGTTTCTGCCTTGAGTTCTTGGCAAACCTATGACGAAATCCATAGCAATCTGCTCCCATTTCCACATGGGTATCTCTGGTTGTTGGAGCAGGCCTGAGGGTTTCTGTTACTCCACTTTGACTTTAGCACAAGTCAAACACTTACTCACATATGCCGCTATGTGAGCTTTCATCTTCGGCCACCAATACATGACTTTAAGTGTCACACCCCTTTCTAAGGCGGAAGCACGAGGTGTGATCATGAAAGGTTTTCATTGTTTACGATTGGTAAACAGACTACATGCTCATAAACATAACTCCAAATGCCAAACATTACATAACTGAAAACGTAGTTTAAGTGTTTACATCACAAGACAGTATATTGTCTAAAAAGTTTACAACTTTATTCAACGATAAACATAAACAACATCCAAGAGCAAGAGTATGACCGCACGCACATCCACTTTAGTTACCTGAAATACATGTGAGTTTTTGGAAAATCGTCAACATAATGTTGGTGTGAATTCATGCAATTTTTGTATTGAACGTTTGTATAATTTGTATGAAAACATGGTATGTAATTTGTATAAATCAAGTATTTCTGTATGTATCGAGATTGTTAATGGGTTGTAAGGCCATTAACATGTGACACGACATGGGAAGCATCCAAACCATAGGCATTTTTCTAGTTGTCGATTCACGAATGAGACACAAAAGCACTACTTGGTACTGGTTTTCACCAAGAGTGTGGCTGCCCGAAAACCCATTAGATCTAACATTTTGTTCTGCGGTCTTAGTATGTACACGATTAATGGTGCTTCTGGTACCCTATTCATGACATGATTTCACGTATCATTCCTCAGTTCTTGTATCCATCATACCATAACTCATGTATTTTCCCCAAGTTTAAAAGTATGTAAAAGATTAAAAGTGGGGACATAATCTCACTTTTCTGTAAACATTTAGTAACATGTACTTCACCCCCGAAGTTATAAAACTGAAAATAGTTAAAAGAAAAGGGGGAGCATGAACTCACAACTTTGCGTTTCTTGCGCCGTAAACTTCACCGGGTTTGCTTATATAGCGTCGTGACCTATACGTGTTTTATTAACGTTAGTCACTAGACTTGTATCGCACATGTACAAGTCACCATCTTTTATGTATGTATTCTTGGTTGTTAAAAATAATTTATATTTTTAACTATGTATCTTACTTATATTATTTTCTCAAATATAAATATAAGTATCTTGTATTTTTTTCACCCGAGTTATGTATTTTGTCCAAAACTTCATTTCATGTTCATAACTTGTCCAAGTTACATTTTCTCTTAAGAAATATATTTTCATAAATATATTCTCTTATATTTGTCTAAGCATGTTGTATGTGTATTTTATATTTTTACTTCTTAGGAGTATTTAGTGTATTTTCAAGTCTTAACACACTATTACGTATAATACATACTACATACACTTAGCACAAAATAAATATATATATTTTCCTCAAAAATATACATACTTAATATCAATTTTTATCTTGAAGAAATCATCATTTCTTAACTTGAAGTTTATATACAAATTAGGGAAACCTTGGTAAATATTTTTAGGGAATAAGTTTCACCAAAACTTATATTTTTCTAAGTGTCAAAATTCTATAGAAATTTTGACATAGTTTCCCCTAAAAATGGAGGTTTCCCATGTTTTCAAAACATGTGTTTATTTTCTTTTAAAATCATCACAACAATCAACAACTCATTCAACACTTACCGAGTGTCAAAATCAAGTATATTACACTATATCATGAACTTGAAGTTTTTGTAAAAACTTGTAGTAACTTACCATGTTATTTAGTAGGTTTAGTTACCCTTAAAAACATGGTTATATGTTTGTAAATCACATTCTTGAAAGATTTAGTCATTTACAACTTGTAAGATGATTTTTCTAAAAATATTTCTTTTGTATTTTTCTTGTTACAATCATGTTCCTAGTCTTGTTTAAACAATAAAAATATGATCAGTTTACTAAGAAACTATGACCTTATAAATCTCATAAATAAACTTGGTTTCTTGAGAAAATTATTTTTGTAATCATCTATTTACAAGATTTGTATCTTGTTTAAATCACCTTTACATATGAACATCAATTTCATCATTCAAGTTCATGAAGACATAAAGCATGATGATCTTGGTTTTTCACAAGATCACCACTTTAACTTACTAGATCATGTGATTAATCACAATCTAGTAGGTTTCTTATGGTGTCTAACATCACTAACACAAATCATCATTTACCAAGAAGCAAATCATCATCATTTACATGTATTCTTATGTATTTAAGCTTATGTTAAAGTATCATGATCATGTTCTTTTGTGTTCTTGTGATAATCAATATTCATCATCTTTTAACCATCAAAATATGAAGTAACAAGTTACAAGAAGCTTACAACTAGCACAACGGCTAGGGAAGAACTCAAGAAGTTGAGGATGGAAAATGTGATGGTTAGAAGCAAATGGAGAAGGTTCTTCAAGATCCACAAGCTCTAAACCTTCTTAAACACCTTCTTGCACCTTGTGACTAACTTGGAATGGAATGAAATGAGATGAAGATGGTGGTGGTGTGGGTGGTGGCTCACGGCCGTAGGTAGGGAGAAGGAGGTGGGTTATGGTGAATGAGAGTTCAAGATCCTTAGGTTTATTTATAGGATATTCAAGATCTTCCATATCACAAAGAATCCAAGGAAAATCTAGTGAATCAAAGGAAATCTAGGAAAGATCAAGTAGGATATTGGCAAGATTTTGGTGGGGTCATCCCCATTGTGACCGTAAATAATATAGGGGGGGTAAAGTGTAATTTTAATTTACTAGTTACATAAACAAGTAAGTTTTCAAGTGTAAAGTTTAGGGACTTGATGTGTTATTATGTTATAAGAGGTGTTATGGTGTTCGGGGACCATAACTAGCTCAGAAATATTAAAACAAGGCTTTTAGTAATATTTTGATGTTTCGGGTAATGTCCGGTTGTTCGGTTAGATACCGGTTCGTTAAAGTGCTAAATTGCACCGTTTAGTGTCCCTTATGTACCCTTTTGTGACGCTTTTAATTCCCAACACTTAGGAGGGTATTCTGGATAATAAAACATGAATTATGCATGATATTTATGTGTTAAAAAGCTGATTATAGCTGATTTGTGCAGAATTCTGCATTTAAAGTGCGTTTCGGGTGCTTTTTAGTGCATATTCTAGCTTCCTGAACATTTATATGTTAACCCTTGTATACATATTTGGGTTTTAATGTATTTTTGACGTTGGACCTACACCTAGGCCCCAATTCTATTGTTTGATTGCTTTCTGCAGAATTGTTGACACAGTGTGTCTTACCGGTGAGTTTACTAGTATTTCTGACGCAACGCTATCATTAATGCATAAAGCAATTTCTTGTAGTATAAAACGTGCATGAATTCACAAGTATAGCATGTAATTTAGATAATGTTGACATTTAAGCACATAATTGCAGTCATTAAATATTAATTAAATTGTACGGAAATTACCGGTTTTGTGCCAGTAGTCACATTAAGATCCTGATACATTTTATCTGAACCCGGGTGAACAGAATATCGAGACTTGTGCGCTTCGTCCATCACAAGCTCTCTAAGATTACCATACAAAGGAACCCATACCCTTTCCATAAAATAATGAATGCTGTCAGATCTCTCCACAAGCCGTTTTTCCATGCCCCGCAAATATTCAGCCTTAAGGTTTTCTTCTTTCAATGCTTTGATCTGAGCAGAACGGATCTGATCAGGTAAGTTAGAGTGGATAGTGAGCTGCAGAGCACGGACACGTTTAGGCTTCGTCTCCTTTCGACTAAGGGCATCAGCTACGACGTTAGCTTTACCTGGGTGATATTTGATGGCACAGTCGTAGTCGTTCAAAAGTTCTACCCAACGACGCTGTCGCATGTTCAACTCTTTCTGATCGAAAATATGCTGAAGGCTCCTGTGATAGGTATAGATAGTGCATTTGGTGCCGTACAGATAATGCCTCCTGATCTTTAGCGCGAAAATCATGACCCCCAACTCCAAGTCGTGAGTCGTGTAGTTCTTCTCATGCACCTTCAGCTGTCGAGAAGCGTAAGCTATCACCTTCTCGCGTTGCATTAGCACACAACCGAGAACTTGAATAGAAGCATCACAATAAACCACAAAATCCTCGGTGCCTTCAGGTAGAGACAAGATCAGTGCACCACAGAGTTTCTGTTTCAAGAGTTGGAAAGCGTCCTCCTACGTCGTTCCCCAAGAGTATACGACGCCCTTCTGGGTCAATGAGGTAAGAGGTTGAGCGATCCTTGAGAAATCCTTAATAAACCGGCTATAGTACCCAGCGAGACCAAGAAATTGTCGCACCTCCGACGGATTCTTCGGTGCCGCCCAATTTCTGATAGCATCAATCTTAGCAGGATCCACGTGTATCCCCATTTCGTTAACAATGTGGCCAAGAAAGTGCACTTCTCGTATCCAGAAGTCACATCTAGAAAACTTCGAGTAGAGTTGCTCCTTCCTTAGGAGCTCCAAGATAAGACGTAAATGTCGCTCGTGGTCTTCCTTGCTCTTGGAGTAGATCAAGATGTGGTCGATGAAAACAATAACAAAATCGTCAAGATACGGTTTGCACACACGGTTCATGAGATCCATGAAAACCGTTGGTGCGTTAGTCAACCCAAATGGCATAACCAAAAACTCATAATGGCCATACCGAGTTCGAAAAGCCGTCCTTGGAACATCTTCCTCTCGGACTCGCACCTGATGATAGCCCGATCTTAAGTCGATCTTCGAGTAGAAACTTGAGCCTTGCAACGGGTCAAACAAATTGTTGATACGTGGTAGAGGATAGTGATTCTTGATTGTCACCTTGTTGAGTTCTCGATAATCAATACACATACGGAAAGACCCGTCCTTCTTCTTTACAAATAAAACTGGGGTTCCCCAAGGCGAAGAACTAGGTCGGATAAAACCTCTATCCAACAGTTCTTGGAGTTGATTTGATAGCTCTTGCAACTCTCCTGGTGCAAGACGATAAGGAGCACGGGAAATTGGGGCTGCTCCTGGTGTGAGGTCGATCTGAAATTCCACCTGACGGTGTGGAGGTAAACCAGGAAGCTCTTCTGGAAACACATCAGAAAACTCGCGAACAACTAGAAGGTCTTCAATCTTCCTTTCTTCAGGTTGAGTGTCAGCAACAAGAGCTAAAATAGCAGGGTAGCCCTTTCACAAACACTTCTGGGCTTTCATGGCTAAGATGATGCCAACCATTGCACCACTACGATGACCTTTAACCGACAAGGATTCTCCACCGGGGAGAGGGATACGCACGATTTTCTCTATACATAGAATTTCCGCTTGATGATTAGACAACCAATCCATGCCAACGACCACATCAAAACTTCCAAGAGTAACGGGGAGTAGGTCAATGTCGAACACTTGGCCCATAAGATCAAGTTTACAGCCAAAAAGAACATGTGAAGCTTCAATCGATTTACCATCAGCTAATTCTACCACGTGCTTATTTACAAGAGGTGTAGGAGTCAATCCTAACTGACGACTGAACCCCAAAGATACATAAATCCAATCGGCACCAGATTCAAATAAAACAGAAGAAAAAAAGGTCATTCACAGAAAACGTACCGGTCACAACGTTGCCATCATTGCGAGTTTCCCTAACACCAATAGTAAACACTCTACCACGCGCACCGTTCCCACCATTGTTCCCATTGTTGTTATTCCCAGTGTTGTTGTTATTACCAGTATTCTAATTCAGTTGAGGGCAATCCCGCCTGAAGTTACCCTCGTCTCCACACTGAAAACACCCCTTACGATTACCCTGATTCTGCTGAGGCTGCTGCCTCTCCTGTTGTTGTGGTTGCTGTTGCTGTGGGGGTTGCTGCTGCCTTGGGAGTGAGACCCTACAGTCTCTAACCATATGGCCCACTTTGTTGCACCTGTGACAGACTCGAGTGCATGGCCCACGATGATGAAATTTGCACTTGTTACACTTAGGCTGCTTCCCTGCGTATGAACCCTGATTCGAATTATTGCTATGGTTCTGATTCACAGAAGATAACTGGCTAAAACTGTGGTTGATACTGTTGTCTGGCTTCTTCTGTGACTGATTCGAGTTGGACGCCTTGTCCACATCATTCCACTTCCGTTTGCTGTCAGTAGCAGGAGTAGTGACTGTAGTGGCAATCATGGTTGCAGAAATCGGCCTAGGCGGCCGATTAATCGGCGCCTAGGCGCTAGGCGGTCATCTACTGCCTAATTTTGAGCTAGGCGATCAATTAATCGGTCATGGTCAAAAATCGGTCAAAATCGGTCCTAGGCAGTCAAAAATCGGATTAATCAGACAATATTAGTCGGTCAAAATCGATCAAAATCGGTCATAGGCGGTTCTAGGCGGTCAAAATTGGTCAAAATCGAACCATACTATCTGAAACTTGAAGTATTTATGTGAATTTTGAAGTATTATTTTTATATTATTGGGTATATATGTATAATTTTGAAAAAAATACATATAAAAATCCCATTCCGATTAATCCCGATTAATCCCTAGGCTGTACCTCACCACCCGACTAGCGCCTAGCGCCTTCTACAACATTGGTGGCAATAGTAGAAACACGCGGTGGTAGCGAGCCACGCTCCACCTCCTGATCTGTAATCTTGTGAGCTAAGCGGATGATCTGAGCTAAGTTATTGAGGTTCGCTGCAGTAACCAAGCCCTTGACCTGCGGGGCTAATCCTTTGATGTACAGTTCAATTCTTCGGTGTGGAGGTCGTGATAAGTTCGGGCACATATTAGTTAATTCATGAGACCGTTTCGTGTATGCCTCAATCTCAGACCCCACCATTTTCAGATCATAATATTCGTTCTCCAGTTTCTGTACTTCATCACGAGGACAGTACTCTTCACGCATCAGCTCCTTAAAATCTTCCCAGGTAGTCGCGTTCGCCATCTCAATACCCAGCATCTGGACCTGGGCATTCCACCATGTCAAGGCACCATCCTCAAGTGTGCCTGAAGTATACTTCACTATGTCCCCAGCAGGACAGTTACACATCGCAAACACCGATTCTGCCTTCTCAAACCAACGCATTAGTCCCACAGCCCCTTTAGTCCCACTGAATGTCTGTGGCTTACAATCCATGAACGTCTTGAACGTGCAGGCAGGTGGATTGTTTTGATTCTGATTCGCTTGCTGACCTAAGGACGAAAGGAAATACAGCACACGAGTAAGATTTGTGTACGCGACATAAGAGTAAAGAGTAATTGGCACATATCATACCAGCTTGATAGGTTGCCAAAGCCTCAGCCACACGGGTGTTAATCAAATTTGTCAACTCAGCCTGAGTCATCGCAATGTGACCACGTCCATGACCTTGTCCGCTCATGATTCTATATAAGAAAAGGAGAAGGCTTAAGAGTCGAAATAAGGTAGGAGTCAAACCTCACAACGACTTCTACATATTACTAAGTTTACATCAGACAACTGAGCTGAATCCCTTTCACACTCGTTAGATCTCATTGGGACTCACATGCACCCCACATTATTATTATGTGTGCACCCATAATAATAATAATGCGATTTGCATGTTATCTCAGCTCCTCCCAACTCATGCTAAAAGGTTCCTCAAGTTCTCGCAACAAGACAAAACCCCACAAACATAAACCACGAAAATCTAACGAGATATCGCACTGTGACTCTATCAATCACATAACTCAAGTAAATACACATGAATTTAGTCTGAAATGCTAAGTGTGTGCAATCGCATGCAACATCATACATACGTGTATACTAGATATACTAGGCAATAAATAAACGAGGGACGAACCTTGCAATCTGGAGCTGAGTGTCATGGTCGCTTTCTGAACTGTTCGGTTATAGTCTGGTTTTATAAAAACGTTTTTTAAAACCTAGTTCACTATAACCAGTGGCTCTGATACAAAACTGTCACACCCCCAAAATACCACATGCGGTAACCCCGCTAGGCGTGTGACGTACCAGGATCTAGCCACCAATCATATTGAACTAACCATAAGATGTTTAACAAAATTTCCATTCATTAACCAAAACATTCATAAAACATAATCCAAGTTAAATAGTGTCAGCGGAAGCAAATAGTAATTCCTTGTTTAAATATTTCAAAACCCAATGTATATGAATTCAGTAAACAAGACATGTATGTCTAAGTAATGCGACCCATGACCACTCCAGCCATCCAGATAGCAAGTTCCTCATCCAAAGCATCTATCGACCTGCGAGCATGCAACAAGTGTATCAGACAACGCTAGTGAGTTCATAGTTTTACGAAAACGTTGGTTACCAAGTAATTAGTTCAGTTATTTGATAATAATGTTGATAATAACTCGAATAGAAGACGGCTCTAGATTTATTTTGCCCGTTCCCCAATGCTCCTATCAAAGCATTGGGCATGACCGGGTCATTAGTTCACACCCGTCCTCTCAGGTACGGGGTGAGGGTGCCAAACCTAGATAGCGCTACCAACTAATACCCCATTACCTCTGAGGCAACAAACAAGATGAGACTTAAAGGTGATAGAATGAGTGTATTACCCAACATTCCATATATTACCCACAAGACGTATTCATCTTAGGAATACCCATTTGATTTACCCAAAAACCTATCCCTCTCAGGGATACCCAATGACTGTCCCACCCACCAGGACGCATGCTCAAGAGGAATGAACTCACCTTGGTTTTGCTCGGTAAGATTAGTTACTCGTTTACAGTTAGACACCCAAATCCTAATACGGTTCCAATGAGAGTCAGTTTCGTATACACATAAATCACATGTTCTTTGTACATATTCCACAAGTAGTGAATAAGTAAGGCACGTATCATCACCCAAGTTACAACAAGTGTTCAAGCCATAAGTATACCCACGTCACAATTTTGTATTTCCCTATGGAACATATCAAACAGTTCGGTTTACATTCAAGTAAACATGAAAGTTCACATAATACACAACATGCACCTGGGTCACAATCAATTTCGTATCACATGCATATTTAGACTAAAACAATTTGGCAGCCCATTACGGTGTTCGTGGTAATGTGCGGCCCAGTTGCTTTCTGGCCCAACTGAGTATTGTGATCTGTTACGCGGCCCGGCACAAATCAGAAGTGTGCGGCCCAATGTGACATGTTATCTAATAAATGTGTGTGTGTGTGGGTGGCCCATCGGAGCCCAGCCCATTCGGATTTTGCGGCTGCCCCCACCTCGCAACAGTGTGCGGCCCAGGCGTCGCTAGGTGGGCCTGTTGCTTGTTTGGCCCGGTTAATCGTGTGAAGCCCAAATAAGTTTGCATGCTATTTATTCAGATTCATTAGCCCAAATCAAGTTGCAAATTATTAGCTCAAACTCATTAAGTGAACGTGCAGCCCTATCCCCACCACAACTTCTCATATTGTTTTTCTAGCAATTTATCTACGACTATTAGTGTGTTTATCCCCATTCCATACCAAATAATTATCATCCTCATCAACAGGAACTACTAGGTTAATCACAACAACAAATAAAAATACTTATCATGCTATTATTCTTACTACAATCATTGAATCATTAACACCAAATCATCCGAATAACATCGAATCTAATGGTCCAACTATTGTTATGAACCCTACCCGAATATAATCAAGATCGTGGCTCGCCTATCCCGATTCGTTTATAGTTTGTAACCATCATAAACAATCACCAAGAATCCATATTAGTCGTTCATGTTAACAGTTAAATACATACTAACGTTCAATTCTAACAAACTCAGTTTATAATCAAGATTCAATCCATGATTAGATTTTACTCACACACATGCAACTTAACACATAATCACATAATCTAGCCCAACCAAAACTGACGAGTATACATACCTATCACTAGAACGAGGGGGATGAAGGGTTCATAGGGAAGAGCTTCGTCAGATATGTTGTCGTCGATCGCAGAGAAGGGAGAGGGTTAGTGCTAGGGTTTGCGTTTGTGTGTTTGTGCAGAATAAGGAAAACTACATGCAATTCATAAGTGTGGGTTTTTATTGGGCTTCGGAGGTTTGGGCAGCCCCAAATTAAATTAAAAAGGCCCAAGGGTGCAGCCCAATGTGATCAAAGGCACTAGTGTAGTGTGTAGCGGCCCAAATTAACAATCGTTTAATTGAAATAACTAATACTCCCTAACACTAAACTTAACCGAGTTAAACAAGTAAACGCTTAAACTTAACCAAGTTAAACAAGTAAACGTACAAGCATACGTAGCTACCATGCAACCCAATCGCAACATAAAGTGATTCGGAATTAAAGACACACCTTAAGATTACGAGTCGTCACAGAAACATTGTTTTACCAATTTGAATAGAAAATATGGAAATAGGTATGTAAGTTGAGACCTTTGTGCATTTTCTCTTATGAACCCCCTAGAAATGGTTTTGGTTTTCTTAGGGTGAAGGGAGTGGTTAAACAGGTGAAAGTGGCAAACTTTAAAATGGACCAATCAGAGTGTGCCACGTCAGAGAGGGTAAAAAGTTTAAACTTTGGTGAAAAGTGTTGGCAGTGGTGTAGACACTTGAAAGTGGTAAACTTTTTTTTTTTTTTTAAATGTCTTAAAGTCAAACTTTTTGTCTGCATATTCCAAGAATGCCGAGCGGGAAAGGTTCACCGGATTCACATGCTTGCCGCGCGGGAAAACCCAACGGCGCCGGTGTTGCCGATCGGCAAACCGGTTTGCCGAGGACTTCACCGCACCACTCCCTTCACCCTTACACTCGATGAATTCTCTGTTTGATTTTCTTGGATTTCTTCTCGACGAAAAAATAGGTAACGCGTTCTTAGGGCATGAAAAGAGGCTTCTCTCAAATAGTTGACAAAGTTGCATTTTTCTCTAAAGATACAACTTAAGCCTATAGATAAGATTGGTATAATTCAATTTTTAAAATATTAATTTACTTTTATTTTTTATAATATCGTTACGTTTAATAGATGGGAGTGATGTGACTTGTTCAATGGCCTCTTATGAAGCTTGAGATATATGGATCCATGCTCAAACCTATGGTAATGCTATCACAAATAGTAATGGTTCTCTGATTGGCCTGATTTGTAAACAACTAGTGTGGTAATGTTTGTTAATGTTACCTGAATTGTGCAAGTGGGCTTTCCAGCATCTTTTAGGTGACACACCCTTAAATGAGCAACATGTGCTCAAGATCCACCCAAAAACATTGAACTTTTTGTAGATCAATTAAATTCATGCAGATACAAAATTACCCTCTCTATTTTCAAAATTTTGTGTTAACTTCAATAGTATAAGTAAAATGTTCAAATCGAGAACGATTCAGTTTAGTACACCGCAACACGCGCACGGAATATAAACCTAGTTTTATTCTAAAAATCCTTCCTATAAATAAATGCAAGTCTGTGGAATCCAACATCTAATATGTAAAGTTATTCCAGAAACATTTTTTTATAATTCAGAAAATTAAAATGTAGACTATAATTGGATTCATTTTAACAAATGAAAAAACATAGCTTGTGAATCAACATGGTCGATAACCACTCGTACATGGTGTCTCATTTGTAATTCTTTATTTTGTTATGTTAAAGAGTAAATTACATTTTCCATCCTTTATGCTTGCACCATTTTTCAGTGGATATCATTTACGTTAAAAATATTAGAAAGCATACTTCATGTCTGAAAAATATTTAAACATACTTTTTCAATGCAAGACACATGACCAGACTTTAGTGAAGTCTAAGGGGCTGTTTGTTAGCCTCTTAATGACCATTCAGATGCTACCTCTTAATGGTTTAAAACCTCTGAATGAATAAGAGGTAACCTCAAGTCTGAATGGTTAAGAGGTAACCTCTGAATGGTAAATCTTCACATGTCACATTCTTCTACCTTCTCATTGGTAAAATTCTTAATGATTCCATTAAGAGGTAGCCTCTTAATGACCATTCAGAGGCTACCAAACAGCCCCTAAATGTCTAATAGTGGAAAGGACGTCATGTGTAAACATAAAGTGTGTTCTTTGACCATTTGGAAGGTAATAAGGACAACCACTAAAAATGCAAGAAAATTGTACAAATATAAATAAGAGTAAACTGCCATTTTGGTCCCTGTGGTTTGGCCAGTTTTGCCAGTTTTGCCACTTTAGTCCAAATCTCAAACTTATTACATCTGGGTCGATGTGGTTTGCATTTTGTTGCCATTTTGGTCCAAAATTCAAAAACCCCATTTTTTTGACTGTTGCAACAACCTATTTTGTCTTTTAGTTCAGGGGTATTTTAGTCATTTTGCTTTTCATTTTACATTTTATTTATTAACATCATCCCCAAATAAATAAATCATAATCATCATCATCATCCCCAAATAACTGATTCTCTCTCTTCTCTCTCTAAATCGATCAGATCCAGATCCACCATTGTCATTGTCATCTCTGCGTTCCTCTCTCTCTCATGTTTCTCTCTCGTTCGGCTCTCTCTCTCTCTCTCTCTCTCTCTCTCTCTCTCTCTCTCTCTCTCTCTCTCTCTCTCTCTAGTGGAATGTTGTTTGAAGGAGATGGTGTTGTGATGTAAGAGAGAGAGAGGTGCGGTGGTTGCAGGGGGTGCGAGAGGGTGGTGGTGCTTGGCGGCGAGAGGGGGGTGGTGGTGGTGGCAGGTGGTGGTGCTTGTTTTTGCTCCACTCCCGCATCTCCACTCCCGGATTGAGTTGCAGGTGGTTTTTGTTTTTGCTGCATCCGCATCTCCCAACTTTGTTACTTGAATCTGTGCTGCATCTTTGTGAATCTCTGTGATCTCGGTGATCAGAGTCATCGCTTCTATGGTGGTGGTGATGATGGTGGTGGTTATTGTTGTTGTTGTTGTTGTTCTGGCTGTGGTTATTGCTGTTGTTGTTCTGGCAGTGGCATTATTATTTATTAAGTTTGTTTCAAGGCTATGATGATCAGAGTATCCTGAGCAAAATTAAAGGGACATTGAAGATCCGACCCGCATCTTGGCGGGGCAAAATCCAGATGGCATAGTGAAGAAGAATTTGACATTCTCTCACCAAGCAACTGTGTATTCTGCAGCCATGGCGTAACTCGTTTCTTCTTTGTCCCCATCCCCCAATTACAGATTTGAGCCTGTCTCCTTGCATTTAATTTATTTTCTCTTGAAGATATGATTTTTTTTTTAAATCCAGGTTGTGGTGGGTTGTGATGGTGGAGGAGGTGGTGGTGTTTGGGTTGTGCAGAGGTTGAAGATGATGATGATCAGGGGTTGAAGATGATGATGATCAGAGGTTGAAGATTATATTTGGGGGTTTTTAATAAAAGAGTTGCTTTAATGAAAATTAAATTACCAAAATGCTCCTGCACTACAGGACAAAATAGGAGGTTGCAACAGTAAAAAAATAGGGTTTTTGGATTTTGGACCAAAATGGCAACAAAATGCAAACCACATGGACCCAGATGTAATAAGTTTGAGATTTGGACTAAAGTGGCAAAACTGGCCAAACAACAGGGACCAAAATGGCAGTTTACTCTATAAATAATGACAAATGTATTTTACCCTAACTTAAATTATACAAAATGGTAAAATATTTTATTTCTCTCCTCTCGGGTATTTTTCTAAAATATATGACAAAATATATTTTTTTAAATAAATTTGGCAACATACTACATGTACACATGCGTACGGCGTATATTACTTGTCAATTTACCCAATAAATCTAGATTTATGCAAAACTATATATGCTATCAAAAAAAGTTGTCAAATACAATAACTTAAAAAATTAACACTATACACAACTAATTAACTTTATTTATATAGGGTGGAGATACAATAGAAAGTTTATTTGGCTAGGAATGCTAGAAAGTGATCTTGACCATCCATTTAGTTAATCAAGGGCTAAGATTAAATGGTGGAAATTGAAGAGAAGAAAAGAGGCGCGTGAGTTTGTTTAGGGGCATTCTAGTCAATCCAAGCCAATAGTTTTTCTCTCCTCTAATTCCCCCCATTTTTTAAACGTTAATAACTCTTTCATACGAAATTATTTTTTTATAAAAATTGCACCAAAAAAACGAGCGTTTTTTTTATTTTTAAAACGAGTATACTATTGCTATATTTTCAAAAAAAAAAAATTTAAAACCCAGTTGCGTAAAACGCAATAGAAAAACCCCCAGTTACGTAAAACGCAATGAAAAAAAAAACCTAAAAATGACATCTTTCTAAAACGCAATGCACCAAAAACACAAAGAAATGTATTATTTGTAAAACGCAATGGCCAGAAAACACAAAGAAATGTCTTATTTCTAAAACGCAATGAAAAAAAACCTAAAAAATGACATTTTTTCTAAAACGCAATGCACAAAAAACACAAAGAAATGTCTTATTTGTAAAACACAATGGCCAGAAAACACAAAGAAATGTCTTATTTCTAAAACGCAATGGACTAAAAACACATAAAAATGTGTTTTACCTAAAACGCAATTCACCAAAAACACATACAAATGTCTTATTTCTAAAACGCAATGGCCAGAAAACACTTAAAATGTCTGTTTTCTAAAACGCAATGGACTGAAAACACATAAAAAATTGTTTTACCTAAAACCCAATGCACCAAAAAACACAAAAAAATGTCTTATTTGTAAAACGCAATGGCCAGAAAACACTTAAAAATGACTCATTCTAAAACGCAATTGCCTAAAAAAACAAAAGAAAATGTTCTCTGTAAAACGCAATTGTCTGTGCTGTGAACTGTCTGAACCAATGCAGTTTACGAATGCAGTTTCCAGAAAATCATTTTTTCTGATGCATTTTTATTACAGCAATTTAATCGAAAAAAAATTTTAGCTCAACCCCAGCCAGGGGCTCTGCCCCTTGGACCCCGCCAGGGGCTGCCGCCCCTGGGACCCCGCTACCAGGGGTGCTGCCCCCGGACCCCCGCCAAGATAGTAAAACGCAATGAATAAATCAAAAACCCAGATTATAAAAATGAAATTAAAGAATTTCTTACATGGATCGAAGTGATTTCTTCAACAATTGTCGAATTTTGAATGATTGAAACACTTATCAGCGCTCGAATCGAACGGATCGAGTGATTATCTTCAAAATCACTGGAAAAAACGAGATTTTATATGAAATTAAACTGGGTTTTCTTCATGAAGAACACGTTGATCGGGTGTTTGAATCTTGATTGGTGATGAAAATCGCACTATAATGTAGTGATTATTGAGATAGAAAGTGAAGAAATGGTTGAAGATGGTGGGTTTTGAAAATGGTGGGTTTTGAAGTTACTGGGTTTTGAAAAGGAAGAAGAAATAGTTGGATTGACTAAAATACCATTTTTCTTTATTTTAAATGTTGCCACATGTCCTAATCCTATTGCTTCCTACACTTCCTAACCAAAATAAAATTTCTATTTGATCTTTTCCCTATTTATGTATGTACAAAACAATGGTCAGAATCTTCCATTTTATGTTCTTTTCTGTAAAGTGAGAATATATTCTTTTTAAGTTTTATACACAAACATTATAAGGAAAAAGACAAAGAAAGAAATGCCATGCTACATAATATAGTGTTCTTTCATCTTTTAATATATGTAAACCACAAATGATTATTAAAAAATAACAACTTATTAGCTTATGCAACATATAAAAACTAAAAAATCCCCAATGTTAATAATTCTTTCAAAGTATGTATGAATGTAATGAATTCGCTTTTTAGGTGTGACAAAAGTAACATGAAAATAAAACCACCACAATATCATATTTATATACTCTCATTATATTATATATTATAAATTAGCAATACAACTAGGCTTTACAAAGTTGTATTTCATGCTTTGATGTTGTAAGTTGCAGAATTTAGTTGTACCTTATTGTTTTAGGTTAGTATTGTTTATAAACAACACGCGTGTCTTTGTTGGCTTACCACACGTCTCCACCACAACTTTTGATCCCACGCATCCCACAAAAGCTTAGTTGACCCCGTTTTCAGACCTCAGATGTGTTACCTCCACGGAATTTTTTCTCTCTTCTCTTTCTCAGAGAAGACGGTGGTATTGTGGTGGCACAACCGCGACGATGATGCTATGTTCACTCAAACGAACGACAACGGCGGTACTAGCGGCTAGGGTTCAAATCTAATTCCGGTAACTAGGGTTTCTACCAGGTTTAGGATTGACTCTATCGTTGATTGAGGTAAGATAAGATTGGTTTGATCACTTATTTTTTATTGTATACTTACTTTCCAACTCACCGTGTTTTTCATCATTATGTTAGTTTGGAGGAGCTGTGTAGTGGATCAAAGAGGAAAATGCAGATTTGGAGAATTGTGCTTTTTATGATACATGTATGTTTGTTTGATATGTTATTGTGGTTCATGTTGTGGTAGCAATTACAACCTATCATACCAACCATCAAAAATCAAATCAACAGCCAATAACCAATTCTTAGTTTAGATTCGAATCATACCAATTTTTAGGTTTCTTCTTTCACGAATTTCTCTTGTGAAACCGAGTAATTTGTTTCTGGTTCTTCAATTACTGAATTCAGTTCTTCTTCCTTTGCACAATGGATCAATTGTGTTGAATGGGCTGAAGGTGACCCCGAGTGTATATTTTTACTATCTCAAAGGTGGCTTTATATAATGTACAAATTAGTATTTAATTATACGTTTTAGTAATCATATTTCAAACATTAATTTTTTTACAAAATTCAAGAGAAAAAAATGTTTGTGGTCAGCCCAACCGAACTCACTCTGACCCATTATGGCATAAAACCATAAAGTCCCGGCTCTAATCCATTACACTACCCACGTGAACGACCCTTTTCGTTATCTGCCTATCTCTGTAGCTTGGTTCACTTATTTGCTGCCAATATGATCTTTTCTTTTTGCACTTTTAGATGCAACTAAATGTCAAAATAATGGTAGCAGCTGAACAAATAAGTCTATTAAAAAAAGCAGAAACTTGATCATAGAAAACATGACAAAGAAATATAAATGTAAGAATTTGAGCATATAATTACAAGAATACCTCATTTGTCAGTTGATGGCAAAAATTAATTGATGAGCATGCAAGCAATACCCATGGTCCAGGAACAAGATTTGTAGGCATATAATACCTTCAAAAAAGATAACAAAATAAAAAGAAATTACTACATGTATTCATATTCCAAATATAGAGAACTTAGTTAATTATGCCCAACAAACCAAGCCACTTTATAACGCTAAAACTAAATTAGTTATGCTCAATGAATCAAACAACCTTTACAATTATAAAACTATAAAAAACACTCAATTAGTTATGATCAATAAACCAAGATTATTGATTTCTAACCCTTAAGGACAAATAAAACTTTTTAGAACTTTGGATAAGGTGTGTTACCCATTTTCTGTAAATATTCCATCTGCAGCTTCCGCCTTTCGGCATAAAGTAACATAAAGTGGATCACCTGCCATGAAGAAATGTAAAAACCATGAACTCTGCAAATTCCAAAAGGGGTTGTATAATTAATAATATACATCCTTTTCATATCTAAATTATTTGCTCTCTTGATGATTTGGTAGAAAAAAACTATGAGCATAATCCTTTGGCAAAAGACAGACCTTCAATATGCAGTTCTACACTTCTACATATTAATCTTTTGGTTTGACTAACCGAATCATTCAAATCCAAGTAACTGTAACTATATACTTCAATAATAACCAAATCACTTCAAAACCAGAAACAAACACTAAAACCCTAGTCCCCAAATCTGCATGTATCAGAATCAAATCTTGATTTTTGCTGGAATTAGTTAGTCAAACCAAGATACAACCCTTAAGTTGGTATAAATAATTTCGTTAAACAACCTCAAACAGATGCATGTTTCAATCTTAATCGAGAATCAGTGCTACTGAACCGAAATAGACTAAAAAACTAACCTGATTGTTCCTGATTTGGACCTAATAGTCGCCGCCTCCATTCTTCTTCGCACCTGAACAATAAAAAATGATGCAATAACCCAAATCACACCGATAACAACCTTTAATCTTCAAAATTTATTAGGCTTAGAATCATCATAGCCTAAATAAGAATAAATCCAGTCAAGTCAAAAGGGCACCAAAGAGAGATTTTAAGTCATAAGCATGTAAAATTACATATACAGTAAGAACACACATTTTTAATGCTAAAGCCCTAATTTCTAAGAGCTGATACCTGTCGGAATCAACTGTAACCGATGGCGGAGCATGGCGACGGAGGAGGATGTTGTCCGCCGATGGATATGTTCCGTTCAGAACCGACACACTTAGTACAAATCATCATTCCTATCGAGTCTGCTCACTTGACTGCTTCTTATCTCAGAGATATTGGAAAGAGAAAGTGGTGAATACATATATATATAGAGAGAGAGTAATTGATTGAAGAAGAGGTTACCAATAATCATGTATGTTATATATGTATATGGTTTGAATTTTGAATCTGGAGCCAGAATTTTGAATTTTAAATGTGGCCAGAGGTTTGAATTTTGTTTGATGAAATGTAGTTTAAATGTATTTTATATTAAATTTTATGATGTAATAATGACATAAGAAAGACATCGTTGACTAGCCTGGATGGCTCTCACGTCAGCCTTTCTTATTTTAACGGCATTTGCTCTTTGACAGAAAGTATAGATTTTTCTGATAAAAGTTAAAACTTTTTCTTGAGCTTTCTTGTAAAACTGATTTCAAGGGTACATTGGTTTCTAGTCTACTTTCGAATCTGTTTGATAACTAGAAGGAATACCCGCGCTACGCTGCGGGGTTTCGGTCGATATCTATTTTGGTTCAGTATACCAATCGAAAGAAATATACTCAAAAGAATATCGACACATGTTTTACATCGACCAAAAACCATAAAAATAAATTTCAATTGGACAGCAGGACGAACTGATTTTAAATTAATTGTAAATGGAAACGTAAATGTTATCTTAAATATAGCTTTAATGAAAACAAACCTAAAACTAAAACACTAAACATAAGAAAACTAAAAAATAAAAATAATAAAGTCTAGAAAAAAATCAAGAAAGAAACAAAAAAGTTAATAGGATAAAAGCACTTTCCACATAATTTGCTAATTGGAATTTGCGTTAAAGTGTAGACCAACTGAAAACATACATAAAAATAAGCATGAAAACGAATTATATTTGACATATTTCTGAAGAAAATTTACGTCGAATCATAAACCAACTTAAATTTATACCGACGTGTGCATAAAAATAAACACGTAAGAAAATAGTTACGGCGTGTTGTGGCGTGTCGAAACGTAGAGTGACTCGAATTTATAGCATTTAACGAAAACGTATTATATTTTACTCGACGTGTTTCCGAACAAAATTTACATCAAAACGTAGACCATTTGAACACGTACATAAAAATAAGCATGAAAACATATTATATTTTAACCGGCTCATTTATAGAAAAAAATTACATCAAAACATAAACAAACAGAAAATGTACATAATAATAAGCATAAGGAATATATTATATTTGACCCAACTTATTAACGGGAAAAATATACGTCTAAACGTAAATCAATTTAAATTTATAGAAACGTGTACATAAAAATAAATACGTAAAACTTGATTACAAAATTTTTAGAAAGTTAAGAGGTTGAAATTGTTAATATTGAAAGTTAAGGGGTAAAAGTTTAAAGAGAAATAATAAAGACAAAAAGTAAAAAAAAACTAATACTACTGTACATCCTTTGAATTTGTAAGGTTATAGAATATGCATTTGTGGATCATATTGGTAAGCCTTTTGTTATTATCAATACCAAAAACGATATGAATTTATTAAGGAAATCTATGGGGACCATCAAGAAACTCATAGTTGGTTGCTACAATAAGTGTGTCACATTTTGATTGGACCTCATTAACCCAAACCTTTTAGAACTCCATTTGGGTAAGACGTCTCACGTCATGTTATCACATGGCAACATCTTACTACATATAAACACACGTTTTTTATCGTCATCCCTCTTAATTTTTTTAAAGACATGCTTCAAGTCAGCTTCATTCTTTAATATCCTTCAATCTTATATTTGATTTTCAGACATAAACGATAATAACATAAATCAGGATGTTAACATGAAAATTCCACCTAAATAAAGTGATAACTAGGGTCATAGCTATTTGCGCGTTGCGCATTGCGCAGGAACGTGGTTGGAATTCAGAACGTATAACACACCATGACAACCGATAAATAAATTTGTAAAATTAAGTAAAACGAACATCAAAATAATAATAAAAGGTAAAACGGTATAGTAAATAACAAAGGTAAAAATAAGGTAAGCGAAAAAGAAAACGATAGAAACTTGGTCGGTTTCGGCGCGCTTGTTATAGTAAAGAAAAAAAGGTTAAAAAATATGTTAAAAAGAGTATCGGCGTGTTCATTAAAAAAATAAACTAAAAAAACCTTTGCCACACTCGTTATAGCAAAGAAAAAGAAAATTTTAAAAATATGTCTAAACCGTGTTCGTTAAAAAAACTATTTAGGGGTATAAAAGTAATTTAGTTAAAGTAAAAGAAAAAAAATACAATAATTAAACTACATGGATTGTAAATGAAAAAGTTTACACAAAATGACGAAATAGAATAAATGATAAAAAAATTGATAATCTTGTAAAATATGCATTAGATGTTGTACAACACTATTCATCTTCTCTTCTTGGGTTGTAAATGAAAAGATTTACACAAAATAACGAAATAGAATAAATGACAAAATAATTGATAAACTTATAAAATATATTAAAAGTGGTTGTGAGTGAAGGAGATAAAAAAATATAATGATAAAGCTATAAAAATATTATTTAATTGAAAAGAAGAGAGAAAAAATATTGGTTTTTAGTGGAAATATATTGATATATGAGTTGTTTTTTAGTGGAATGTATGTATATTTTTAGAGAGCTGGATGTGAATGCTCTTAGATGTTGTACAACACCATGTATTTTCCCTTATTTTATATTATGTATAATATAATATAATATCTATATATATATATATATATATATATATATATTTATACATTTTAAGTCTTCACCAGTGATGTCAAAACTCAAAAAAAAAAAAAATTTGAATAACGTCTCCTTTTATGTCAAGGTGTAGCATGTGAGATCTAAACAAGCCACATGATGTACAAAACAAGTCGTGTTTAACATTATATCTTTAAGTGGTGAGCGTTGTTATAGCATTTAATAAAACGTATATATAAACACGGGGTAGGGGCATAAACGAGCTGAGCTATTTGTGAGCCAAGTCGAGTTTAAGTTTGAAAAACTACATACAAGTTGAGCTCAAACTTTAGAAAAAAAAGTTCAAACTGAACCATGCTTTCATAATTTAAACGAGCTCGAACCTAGTCATGCTCAAGACTCAACTCGTTTGCACCCTAGTCGTGGGCATGGTTGAGACACCCTCACATGTCACATCACTACGCTTGAGGAGCTAACGCCATCACATGGAGTAGCCCAAAGGTGTGGGGCGCGTAAAGAGATGGGGCACAATTCCCTACCAATCATATCTAGACACCTCAATCCCACCATTACATTTCACATAAAGCCCCGATAAAATTGACTAGTGCCGAGCCTTACCTTACACTAGTAACACACATAATATATAACGCGTGAAGGAATGGAGGCGGCGGTGTGCTAACGCGTGATAGACTTTATCACGATAAAATAACGTGCCACCCCGTGTGGCCTAAGACCCCCCCGTAGTGGGGCGTTTTTTTTTTTTAAATTCAAAAAAAAACGCCGGATAACGCCGAGATCCCCATTACATAGGGCGTTTCCGGGCGTTTTTTTTGAAAAAAAATGAAGCCGGCGTGTTTATTAAAACGCTGCGTGATGTTTTGAATGCCCAATCCCAACTCAAACGGCTAGTTTTTTTAAACGGCTAGTTTTATTTATTTATTTTTTTTTTAAACATTTCCCCCCTATATATATAAACTCATTCATTTTCAACCAAAACATCACAAAAACCCTCTAAAAAATACAACCATTTTATAAAAAAACTTGATGGATTCTCCTAGTTCTTCATCCATGGTAAATTATTACTACAACGAGTTTTTTGCGGATGGCGATGGTTCAACCGATGAGGAGGTTGAGCAAGAGGCGGTTACGAGTGCTTGTCAACTAGCGATGAGATATGTTGAGCATTGTCGTCGCCCCCAAGCAGAAAAAAGTAAAAGAGGTTATATTGAACGAGACCGACGCGGGGCACACGATCGTTTGATGAAAGATTATTTTGATGAGGAGCCGACATATACGAACGAAATGTTTAGGCGTCGTTTCCGAATGAGTAAGCGGTTATTTCTACGCATAGTCGACGACTTGGAAGCCAAGTACGATTATTTTAAACAAAAAGCGGATGCGAGAGGGGAACTTGGATTTACCGGTATCCAAAAGTGTACGTCGGCGTTACGAATCCTTGCTTATGGAAACACTACCGACATCAACGACGAGTATCTAAAAATGGCGGAGAAAACAACGAGAGATAGCTTGGAGCATTTTTGTCGCGGTAAAATTCCTATACTTTACTTTTTTTTTAAACCTCGAGTATGTTTACAATTTATTTTTTTAAGCTTATGTTTGTTTTTTTTTTTTTTGTCTATTTTTTTTATAAAGGTATAATTGATGTGTACGGTGCGCATTATCTTAGAACGCCCACATGGGACGACCTTCAAAAGATCTACGAGGTACACAATGCTGAGCATGGTTTGCCTGGTATGATCGGGAGCATAGATTGCATGCATTGGCGTTGGAATAACTGCCCGACTGCATGGCGAGGCCAACACACACGGGGTGACCAAAAAGGACCCACTATTATTCTTCAGGCGGTTGCTTCACAGGACCTTTGGGTTTGGTCGGCTTACTTTGGCGTGGTCGGGTCATGCAATGATATTAATGTTTTTGAACAATCTCCGCTGTTAGAGGAGTGGATTTCTGGCAAAGCTCCAAAAGCGTCGTTTTACGCAAATGGAAACTACTACCCTCATGGATATTATTTGAGCGACGGAATTTATCCTAGGTATTCGATTTTCGTGAAGACGTATAGTGATCCTTTTGATGAAAAAAGAGCATACTTTAAAAAGGTTCAAGAGTCTTCACGAAAAGACATTGAGAGATGCTTTGGGGTTCTTAAACAACGCTGACATTATTTGAGAAATCCTTGTCGTGCATGGAGCAAGCAAAAAATGAGGGATGCTATGTACGCGTGTATAATCATGCACAACATGATTTTGGAAGACGAAGGAAAGGCGATATGCCAGAATTATGTGCCAGAAGCCGTTCAAGAGGAGCATCCACAGGCGTCAATGGAAGAAAGAGTGAATAATGCGCGAGAGTTGCGTTACGAACCGTACCATTCCCAGTTAATGGTTGATTTGCTACACCACGCATGGTCGGTTCGGTATGTACCACCTGAGGGAGAGGAAGAAACGGAGGAAAGGGAAGACGAAGTTGGCGAGGGTGAAGAAAGCGAAGATGAAAACTAGTGTTTTTTTTTTTTTAATTTCATCGGATTTTAATTTTTTTATTTCTAGTATTGTATTTTTTTTTATTTAATCGGATTTTAATTTTTTTATTTCTAGTATTGTATTTTTTTTTTATTTAATGAAGTATTTAAAGTTAAAAAAAATAATAATTGGGAAATGATTGCATGGGCGTTATTGGAATAATGCCCCACTACACCACTTTATGCTATAATGCCCCATGCTGACTGGGATGCCACGTGTCGGATAATGCCCCATGATGGGGGCATTATAAGTTGTTACCACTACGGGTGGTCTAATAACACTTGTTTATTATGTATTTGGAGTTGGGCCATTCCAAACACCCACCCATATTGCATGACACGCATATGATCGATCCTGAAAAGTACACAATGCCCGATCATACTTAATCCCCACGTTTGTTCTTCTTTTCCGATCATATTCTTCACTCTCTTTCTCCACAGGTTCTCACTTCTCTTCCCCATTATTTCTTTCTTTCAAGAATTAAGGGTTTTCATTTTGGGGGTTTAAGGGTTTTAGTTAATCGTTGCTGATTTTCATCTTTATTGGCTTTTCTGTTCAATTGGGTTTCTTGTAAATTCAATTTCTAGGGCTTTTTGGGTTTTGATCTACTTGTAGAATGAGTTCGTTTGATTATTATATGTATTTTTATCTTTTGATCAGCAAGATTTTGTATTAGGGTTTAACCTTCAGTTGATGACTGCAAATTTGTGGTATCTGTTTTTCATTTTAGTTCTACATGTTAATTCATAGTGATCTTAAAGATGTTACAGAAAATGTGGGACTTTTTTTTACAGATTATTTGATGAATTTGCATTTGATCAGAAGTGAGTTTGTTCATAATCATTTATGCTGACCATTTAAGGATCATTTGTGCACTGTTTTGATGTTTAGAATGTGTTTTGTTTTGCTCTCAATTGTTTTTGTGTGTTAGCCAATTGCTTCGTTCGGTTTTTAATACTCATTCAATGGCGGATCTTGAACTTTTAAATAGGGAGGGCCAAAAGTTTTAAAGTAAAAAGTTATGGGGGGGGGGGGGGGGGGGGGATACATATAAATTTTTCGGTAAAATTTACACTTCGAAGCGAAGAAACAGGGGGGGAGCGGGGGCATGTTTGTCATCTGTCTGTGTTAGGTATTGGTGAGGGTTGTAATAACTGATAACCCTGCAACTGTTGCCAAATCTGTTTTTCACGTACACCCGTTTTTTGGTTTAGACCATAGAGAGTGTCGAAATCCACTTACAAGTGGCAGTGTGATAATACATGAATGCCTACTATTATGAGGAGTCATAATCTTCTGTTTTCGCTTCTTGTTGTCTCCAACCACCAACTTATTCATTCACTGCGGCACCTGATTTTTTCTTAAAGTATTTAGCGTATAATTAAGGGTTCTTCTTATGTAAAACCTTACCGTTGGTAAATTAAGCCAAGTAACCTTGACAATCATCTTTGTTGAAACGGAGTAGATAACCTGTTCGAGTGTTATCTAAAAAGTAAAATAGATGATATATGTGTTATTCTTATTCCAGTCCCTCATGTAGGCTTGTTACCCCAACCCGTGTGCACTTGTTTCTGATTTACATTGTTCTTCTTGCAATTCTCAAATTATAAATGCATTAGGTTTTATTTCAAGTTATCTTGATGGTGTTGTGTAAAATAAATTTGATGGTTTTTAATTAATCGGTTATTATCCCATTACATGAATAAAAGTGCTTGCTATGTGTTCTCTATGGGTGTGAATTAAGTTGAATAATAAGTGAAGTTTATCCACTTTTTTTTGTTGTTGTTATTAGTGTATAACCTAGCTCTAACATAGTTTGAAATTAATGCACCTTTATTCTATGTTTGGAATCCATTTTTAAAATTAATGCACTTTTATTTTATGTTTTGAATATCCATTTTTGAGAGGGATTGTGGTGCTTCTTACACAACTTAAGTGGTTACAACATTTTATAAAAACTTAATGGAACATGCCAATTATGTATGTTTAGAAAAAAGTTTGTTTGACTCTCCAAAGTCAAAGCAGCACACTTGTTAAAGATCAAGCTTATCGTATTGCTCTTGTTAAGATCTTTAGTTGTGTATGATGTTGAAGCTTTGTAGTATTTCTTGTTTGGTTTTATTAAATCTTAAATCAATTCTAATTGTTTGTATAATTGTATTATACTTATGTTTAAATTCTCAGTAAGTTGTTGAGATCATGTTTCTAGTTTGTCCTTTTTATTGGTTTTTTTGTCTAGCTTATATGTTCTAATGCATGTGTTTCCAATCCTTTATCGGGTTTAAAAGTATTAAAATTACGAACGTAGAGCTCTTATTCTAATTCGCTTTTTTTATGTGAATTATATTTTTTCAAGATAAGAGATTGAAGATGGGGGCAAGAAAGAAAGAGTCCAATTATACAAGCAATAGAAATTTAGGGAAAAATCAACTAGGCGGTGTAATATTTGGTGCGACAAACATCACATTCAATGAATGCCTTTCAAAGCAACTCTTTGGTTAGTCCTGTAATATGACCTAGATTTAACTATTATTTTTTGAAACATGCGGTATCCATACCTTCTTCTCCCAATCCATTAGCACTATTTCAACCCATTTACTTTAAAAAAAATGCTTAAAACGTCCTAGAGTAAGTACACGGACGGCCCCTGTGGTTGACCAAAATTTTGGATTTAGTCCCTAGTTTTGCAAAAGTTACAGATGGTCCCTGTGGTTTGCACTTTGTAACGCCTTTAGTCCCCAACTTTTGCCAAAAGTTCACGGATGGTCCGTGTGGTTTGCACTTTGTAACGCATTTAGTCCCTAACTTGACTTGCTGAAACCATTAGATTTGTTAGCTGTGGACTAAATGCGTTACAAACTGCAAACCACAGGGCATAGTTATTAAAGGCGCGAGGCGCACCCAGGGCAATTTGTTGAGTCCGGGGCTTTATTTGCGCCTAGGCGCTCGCTTTAATAACTATGAGATGACCCAGAGTTATTAATGGCGTGAGGCGCACACAGAGCGATTTGTTGGGACTGGGGCTTTATTTGCGCCTGGGTGCTCGCTTTAATAACTATGCGACAGGGACCATCCGTGAAGCTAGGGACCAAATCCAAAATTTTGGTTAACCACAGGTACCATTTGTGTACTTTACTCTTTTATTTAAAGTTTTGTGTTATTGAAATCTCCTAAAGTTGTGACACTAATTATTATTTATAACGAATTAAAACTTTTGGATAAAATTGTTTGAGGTCAATTCTATGCGTACCCAAAATTACTTGTCTAAACCATTATGACCGTTACCTGTCCCATCCATTTTGCCACCTTCAAGGCAATGAATTTCTATCTAAATCCCTTTTTGACCTTCTAATATGCTTCTTGAAATTGTATTAGGTTTACCGAAGGAGCACCTTGAGTATGTTGAAAAGATTGTTCCTGGTTTGCCATTGTTTCTATTCAACTATACGGATAGAAAATTGCATGGTGTTTTTGAAGCGGCTAGCCATGGCCAAAAAGATATAGATCCGTACGCTTGGACTGTCGAAGGCAAACAAAAAACACCTTTTGCTGCTCAGGTATCTTGATGCATGTTACATTCTTAGTTTTAAATTGCGTGATGCGCTCCGATGCGTTTGGCCCAAAAATCTGATGTGCGATGCGAGCGCATCATGTATGCGATGCGCTATTTATAAAAAAAAAATTATCTAGACATAACAATTTATACAAACATACTTAAACTAAAACAATGTCGTAATAAGAAGATAAGAGTTGTGGTTTTTGGTTCAAATACTAAGAACCACTAAAAGTGTTTAGGAACCGTAATGGCCCAAATTAAGCATACTAAGATATTAATTATTGCGTGCATCGGAGCACTTTATGCGATGAGCGCATTATGCGAAATCGGCACCATATTGTCGCATCACGTAAACGCAACGCATTAGTTGTGGCGATGGGCTATCATTAGCGCATTGGGCGAATCATGCATTATGTGCGTATATCAAAACCAAGGTTACACTGAATGCTTATAATAAGCAAATAATCAACTTTAATAGTAACACCTGCTATACGATATAGTGTTTGAATGTGCTTTCGTCTTTTGAACTCTGCTCTTGTTTTTTAGGTTCAAGTACGTGTACAGTCAGCACGCCAACCACTAACCGAGACCCAGTTCAAGCCCGTGATTTTGGACAATTATTTTACTCAAAACCATTTCTGGTTCGAACTGGATCATGCGCAAACAAACAGACTATTGTCTTTGTTTTCATCTCAACCCGTTTCCTTTTCTCTTTTTACAACAAATTTTCCATCTGTACCTAAGAAAGCGGAAAACAGGCTTAAAGAGAAAAAAGTGTATATGAGTTTCAGTGGCAAGACTGTAAGTTCGGATACATTAAATGACTGTATCAGGAAAGATGAAGAGGAACATGTGTGCATGAAGCTTAAAGAACTTGCTTTAAACCGCAAATTTTCTGACCCACCTACTGCCCGTGAAGATGAAGCCACCCGCGTAAATGTGGACCCACAATCTGCTGCTCGTGAAGATGATACAACTGTCGAGAATAGTACTTCATTAATGGAAGATTCTATTATAGCTCAGGTCTCACCTATTTACAAGTGTTGGTCAAGCGGGTTGTATAACGGGTCAAAATGGGTAGTACTTGGTATGTGTCGGTTGGGTTGACCCATGACCCTAGTTGTCCAAATTTTTTGACTTTTTTAAATAATAATTAGTGTAAATATGATTAAAAAAATAATATTATCTTAATAATTAATAACAATCTTATTCTTTTTGGGCAGCTAACGACCCATTTTCTTTTTTAGCCCATATTTTATTTTAATATTATTTTATCCATTTGACCCGTTAGAGAAAAATAATAACCCACATTTATAGGTTAAAATTGCTCATTATATATAGTAACATGTAATTGTTGTAATTTTTTTCTCGGATTATTAGTTGATTGAGAAGGTGGAAGATCTGATGGCATTTAAAACCGAGCAAACTAACAAGATTGAATTTTTAGAAAAGAAAGTTATTTTCTTGGAGCAGAATCTGGTATTCTCGATATATCTCATAATCCGGTGATTTCTTTTATATCGGTTGTTAAATGTTTTTTTTTATATTTTTTCATGTTTACATGTTAGGCTGAAGCACGAAATGAAATTCGGTATCTGAAAGACCCGCGTATAAAGTTGGAAAGTATGGTGGGGCCCTCTGAGGAATCTCATACTAAAAATGGGATGACGTCATCTAATGCGTTCGATTTGGATAAGTCACCCGATACCAATCTAGACGGTTGTGATGACTTGATATTTCTAGTTGGTGGATATGATGGCATGTCATGGTTCTCATCGCTCGATGCCTATTCACCTTCAAATGATTATATCAAGTCACTTAAACCAATGAATACCGCTCGGTGTTATGCTCCTGTTTCGGTGTTAAATGGTGAACTTTACGTGTTTGGTGGTGGAACTCGTGGTGTATGGTATGACACAGGTAAGGTATATACATGTGTATGTATTATATAGAGTAAATGCCATTTTCGTCCCTGAGGTTTGGCCAGTTTTGCAACTTTCGTCCAAAGGTTTTTTTTCCATATTTGGATCCAAAAGGTTTGAAATCTTGCCATTTTCATCCGGCTTGTTAACTCCATCCATTTTTCTCCGTTACGTTAGGGGTATTTCCATCTTTTTTGATAACTTAAAGGGCAATTCGGTCTAATGAGTTCAGTCCGGGGTATTTTAAATGCTTGTACATTAAGTGAAAAAGACCAAATTGCTCTTTAAGTTAACAAAAAGTCGAAAATACCCTTGACTTAACAGAGAAAAAATGGATGGAGTTAACGAGCTGGATGAAATGGCAAGATTTCAAACCTTTTGAATCCAGATGCGAAAAAACAAACCTTTGGATGAAAGTCGCAAAACTGGCCAAACCCCAGGGACGAAATGGCATTTTGATGTTAGTACTAACATTTGTTTATTTTAACTATTTGTTAAAGTTGAATCATATGATCCGGTTGTGAACGAGTGGACTGGTAGGCCAGCTCTAAATGCCAAAAAGGGAAGCCTAGCTGGTGCGACTTTAAACGGCAAGATTTATGCAGTTGGTGGTGGAAGTGATGACGTATTCTATTCGGCGGTTGAGATGTTAGACCTGGATATCGGAGCTTGGATCCCAACACGATCCATGCTTCAGAAAGTAAGTATATATATAATACTTCGCTACATGAATTCGAAGTTTATCATACCACCATAATTTACTACAATATGTTATCTAAAATGGTTATTTTTTTCAGCGGTTTTCTCTGGCTGCAGCCGAACTTAATGGGGCGATTTATGCTGTTGGTGGCTATGATGGAGAAAGCTATTTGAAGTAAACTTATCTATGCTTTTTTTTTAAATAGTAATGGTTGTGATATGATAGATGTGGCAAATGGGCAGGTTGAGCCATTTGGGTAAACGATCAAAACGGGTAGTTATTGTTTCACGGCCCACGGGTCTGAGGGTCCGAAACACTTTCTGTCCAGTTTTTTTTTTTTAAATGTTTGTGCATTATATATTGGTACAAAAGGTTTATTGTTAAATTACTATGATTTCTCAAATAATTGGATTTAAATGCACCTTGGGTGACTTTCAATTATTTTAGCTATTTCTTTTTTTTTTCTTTTTATCTATCTGACCCATCACAGATAAAATATAACCCAAATTGACCCACTCATCAGTGAATGGGTCAAGTTGCCATTTCTAGTTATCATCAAACACTTTTCAAATGGGTCCATAATCTTGTTTGAGTGAAACGCATGGCTTTACAAAGTTCCTTTTTATTATTATCTTAGGTCTGCTGAAAGATTTGATCCTAGAGAACATTCGTGGACGAGAATTGAGAGCATGAACACAATGAGGGGCTGCCCTTGCTTGGTCATTCTTAACGAAAAGTTGTAAGACATTCATATCTATTTTGTTAAAACATTAAACGGGTCGAAATTACAGCCTCTATTTTGTCTGTGTACAAGTTGTTGATGATGTTTATTACAGATATGTTATAGGTGGTTTTGATGGAAATGATATGGTTCCAAGTGTAGAGATATATGATCCTAGACGCGGGTCGTGGATGAGCGGAGAGCCCATGAAGTACCCCAGGGGGTTTTCAGCTGCAGCGGTGGTTAATGAATCCATCTACGTTTTTGGTGGTTTAAAATCCGGTGATGAAATCAATGACACTGTAAGTGTAACGAGTCGGGTTGAGCTGCAAACACTATCTTGTTCTTTTTCTTTAAAAATTCTTTTGATAGATAATTAATAGTCATCTATATAATGTTTTTTTTAATCGATAAACAATTAAAATATTAAGCAAATTGGATTTTAATCATCCAAAACTATGACCCCTTGGCTGATAATAATCTATACCAACAATTTGGCCAACGACACTCTTCTAACTATCACTTTTACAATTCCACTTGCAAAATTATCATAATTTTACACTTAATTTCTATTCTGTGTGAGCGAAGTCGAGTGAAAATCTATGATGACTATACTTTTGGGATTTCCCTTGAGAACAAAAGTGAAGATTAGGAGAGTTGTTTTTCAAACTGTTAGTATGAATTATTATCAGCCAATATGTTATCGTTTGGATTATTAAAATCCATTGGTCAGTATGGATTATTGCGAGTCTAACACATAGCAATGACAGGTTGAACGCTACAAGGAGGGCCAAGGGTGGGAAAGTCTTGAAACAAAGGCTAGTGGCCGGAGATGCTTCTTCTCGGCTGTTGGTTTATCAAGTTGAATATCGGTTTTAGTTTGAAACCATAAAAAAAACGAAAAAAATCAAATGTTGGTATAATGTGTTTTTACTTGTGGATCTCCACATTAAATTTTGGATGTGAATGATTTTTGGTATGAGTTTAGATTTGTGTTATGTGTCCTGTTATGAAAACGTAACAATGATATGTTGCAACTACCTTATCTTCCTACCGTTAGGTACAAAGGGGTTTTTAATCATTCTCATTCATTTGGTACTTGCCTCTGAAGGAAACTAAATATATATTTTTATTATTTGTGACCAATAAGTTATTGGTCACAAACTACTGCTAATGTTATTGGCAATAACATTAGCAGTAGTTTGTCTTATGTTAATGCTTAGTTAATGAGAACGCAAAAACCTATCATGTGAGAAGAGTGCTATTATCTAACGAATCTAGGTAAAGATAGTTGGCTTGTATGCCGGTTGGTATGCGGTTGAGTGAACATGTAACACCAAATGGACATGGACCATTGTTCCACTTTTGTTGCACCGCAAATTTGCAAAAGATGCTCAGGTGATCATATGGGTTTTCGTAACCATCATGAACATAAATTGCGATTATTTGAGTGAACATGGACTGATTCTTTTAGTAAACATAGACTGTGATATCATGGCTAAACGAGGACATGGTCAAGTGA
Organism: Helianthus tuberosus; assembly: GCA_030545235.1. Lineage (NCBI taxonomy): Eukaryota > Viridiplantae > Streptophyta > Magnoliopsida > Asterales > Asteraceae > Helianthus > Helianthus tuberosus. The sequence continues at coordinate 126,221,406 of CM060352.1, forward strand.
TTTCATCCTCTAATTCAACTCCCAATTTACATGTACATATGTGTTTGCGTTTGGGCCTTATTGTGTTAGCCGAGATTTAAAACGTTTGTCAAGGAGGTCGAAGCCGAAGGAAAGTTCTTTTGCAGTGGAAGAAGCATATTGTTGGGGTCGCACAGCCTAAGACATTCCCCTAGGTTGTATTGCTCTAACGGCAACTACAATAGTTGGTGGTTAATGTCAATCAAACTAGCAATATGGTAAACTCGACCATCCTGCCCCTGGCTATTCGTGTCTTAGGGGTGCGTGGTTGTGCCATGACCACATTGCCGGCAATGGTGTTGAGTGTGACTTTAGAAGATTTCTTTGTTTCCAGCCATGAGACGATTTATATAGCAAATAAGGTAATATTAATAGTAGTTGGTATTTGGTCCCATGAATGACAACAAATGTTACTACAAGGGTCACGCAAGCAAACAGCATTGTACGCGTCACACCACGTGTGTGTGTGTGGGGGGGGGGGGGGGGGGGGGGGATTTCGATGTAACTAGGTTGTATTTCTCTTATGGAAAACCTATTAGTAATAAGCTACATCAAACGCAACACTTTCGAGTATGCCTGTCCTCTAGCATGTATGTATGTATGTATGCCAATGGGTATTGTTTGTTGGCATGCTTGATCAGATGCTTTATTGTTGTTGTGACAATTGATGCTTGACTGCAGGGCCGGCCTATTGGGCTTTTCACCCTAGGGACGGGCCTAGGGCAACCAAAAATCAAAGGTCACAATTTTTAGTAAGTTATTATATATATAGTATGTGTGTGATGAGTGATGACCCAAAATAATTGCAAAAAACAACAGTTTTCTATTAAAAAAGGCCTAATTTAAAAGACCCAATTTTGAATTAAAAACTCCAACTAACACGCATAACATAACTGCATCCATCGACAATTGGTTATTCAGCCTAAAATTCCTTAATTAGAGCCGCTATTATCGTTCCCAAATTTCCATCATTTTTGCTGCCAGCGTAATCTAGGTTTATATTCTTAGATGAAGGTGGTTTGTTTGCCATTCAAAAAACAAATATTCTTAGATGAAGATGAAGGTTTTTTTTTTTTTTTTTTTTTTTTTGTGAATTTATACAAATTCAAATTTAAAGGGCGGCCTTCAAAAACGTTAGGACGGCCCTTCTTGACGGTCGTACACCTAGAGCTCCATTGTTGGCTTCGACTGTATGGTGCTCGGTGCTCTAGATATTTCGTGGTCCAAAGCTATAATTTATAAAATAAAAGCATTTGCAAAACAATACTTTCAAAAGGCTAGTCTTATCTTCCATCTTCAAAATTGTGCTCTAAAAAATACATATAAATAATGATTCATAAATAGAAACGTCATAATCAACTTATCTTCCAGAAAGCCCATACACAATACAAAATGCATATTACAATAACTCCTGAGTTGTCGCAAGGGCAACAAACATACATGACACATCACATGGCCACGTTTCATCATACTTTACAACTATCTCCATGCCCAATATACACCAAAGCCTTTGCATGCATACCACATGAATTCTGGGACCCATCTCCATATATGGAGAAACAAACACCCAATTCCAGGACATTCCAAAAAAACAAAAGAGGTGAACCCGAATATGAAAACTGATTTAACATACCCAACTATCAATTCGGTTTTGTTATCGTCAAATTCCATATGAAATGAGGAGTATTATAACCATAGTCGTACAATGATTAGATTATTATACCCTTTGTGGTGAAATTATCCCCTTGTCTGAAAAAGTTACCAAATGATAGGTGCCGATGGCTTCTTGAACTAGTGGCATCAGGTTAATCTTCACCAAAATGATTGGATTCAAGTCTCACACTTAAATGATTTTTGATAGTAAATTTAAAAAAAAAAAAAAAAGGTATGTATTAACCGTTAAAAAAAGGCATCATGTGATTATTTAAACTAGCAGTAGCCACCAAAAAGAGAAGCAATATAAGCAACCCAAATTTAAAACCTTACAATAATATGTGATTATTATTATTTGAAAACTAATAACATGCCATGTGATTATAATTCCCCTCTTCCTTTGGTTTAGTACCACTAATTCCACTGGTTAAGTATGGGTTCACATAATCACAAAACGCCAAGTACCCTTTTCCCTTCTCTTTGTGAAACGACTATTATACCCCTGACCGAAATATAAATTACAAAGTCACCAAATGAGAAGCTTACTACTATATGAAACATATGAAACTAACGACCCAACTTATCCAATGTATATAATATCGTACAATGTGGAAACAAATTACCTTTCATTCCCAGAAAGAAACTTTGATTTGTTCATGTAAAAAAGATTAAAACTACAACATTTTCAAGTAAACAAGGCGTACCGATTGATTACCCGATAAACCCATTACCACCATTGATGAACAAGAACTCCGCGTTGTCGCAACGATTTAAACAGATCCAAGCATTGCCCATAACTCTTCTGGTATTTCGGACTCCTCACACCCGGACAACATTTCTGCCACCGGTTGTAATGACATTCAAGAAACACTTCATCGATCAAACAGATCGCACCCGTTTCAATCAGTCTCGGGATCAAATCAAACTCAGTCCCTTCAACATCCATCTTCATCACAACAAAATCATTCTCTGTCACTGTGTTCTTCAACCAGTCAGCAAAATCAAACCCTTGTATCACATCAGTAGACCCCACAATCCCACCACCTGTTTTCGCAGCCTGGATCCGACCCATTCCCCGCCCCGTTTCCACATTTTCATCACCCGGAGTCTGATTAATCTCAAACACCAAGCTCTCATTTCTCACCCAAGCCGCATACGGCAACAACGTGACCCCCTTTTTCGACTTGTACTGATCATGAAAATGCTTGTCGGCCTCAATCGCGTAGATATCAAACGTCTTGTTCTGTTTCGGGTATTGTTTCTTGAACCAGCTCACAATGCTGGACCCGTAGCTACGAGCCCCGACATCAACATACACGTAGCGATTCTTAAAACCGATATCCGCCATCGAAGATAGATACTTCACGTTTTCGATGTTCCTCTTCAACGTAATCCACGGTTTCAACGGCTCGGTTTCAATCAACGGCTCGGCTTTCTTCAACAATTCCTGTTTATACCCCGGAACCGAACATGAACCAACCGAATTCTTCGAATTCGGATCGGTTTTCGACCTAATTTTCATATCGATTTCTTTCTTCATAACAATCTCATGAACACGAGGCAAATCCGAATCGAATCCATCAAACTCACGAGAACTTATAAACTTACAACAATTAAATAAACGAATGAAAGAATTGAAACTATATGTATCTGTAGAACCGGTGTGAACAACAATGTATCCTTCTGGTTTAAGCGTCCGGCCAATTTCCGACGCGAACGATGCCGTTTTATCCGATCTGTCCAAAACTCCGTTACCGGAAAATATAAAATCAAACGTATTATCTTCAAACGGTTGCCGGAACCCTAGACCGTTAACCACCAACGGTTTCATCGCTTTTTTGAATATTCCGACGGAATCTTCAACGCCAATTTCTCTCAGAGCGTAAACGTCTTCTCCGGCGGGAGTTTCGAGGCACAGAGATTTCGATTGCGTGTTCAGGAAGCCATCGACGATGAGATCCTGAAACACGGTGATGTAGAACATCACGCGTTTATGAAACTCCGGCGATGCCGCGGCGGTAGGATTGAGGATAACGGAGGAGCGGCCGGTATGGCCACCGCCAGCCGCGGCGGTGACTAGGTTATGGTTTCCGGTGGATGCGGTGGCGGAGAAGAAGCAGAAATCATCTCCGGCGACGCACGATTCGCCTCGGATTGTGATGACGTAAGCGAACCGGATGATGACGATGAGGAGAGAGAAGAGGAGGAAGCGAACGACGACGTTTCGGAAGACGCCGAATTTTCCGGCGACCAGTTCCATCGAAATTGTAAACAAATTGTAATCAAACTGTGAAGAGATTGTTAAAACAAATGAAAAGAATTGAATGAACGAATCAGATGAAACTTAGGGTTTGAGAAGGTGAATTAGTGGTCTAAGTGTGTGAATTGTGAAGAAAATGATGGAATTATTAGGGTTTGAGAAGGTGTTACCGGGAGCAGAAACGGGCGGAGGTGTGGTTAGCGCCGATGAAGGTGGAGTGATTGAGGTGAATAGCGATGAATTGATAGGGGAATTTGCAGGGGGGATTCATGGGGAAGGGTGGTGGTTCATGAGTGAGGAATTAGGGTTTGATTTGTTCTGTTCTGTGGGTTTAATGGAAGGATGGAGAAGATGAAGAAGAAGAAGAACACGGAAGAGGGTTTTTGATGAGAGAGAAAATGATGAGTGGGACCGTTAGAAACGGTGTCAACGCGCATTACTGCGATTATTAATGCAACAAGTTTTTTATTATTATTCTCAATTATTAAGCTATTTCTTTTTCTCAAACTAGTGTTGGTGGGAAAAATATTTACTAAAATAGTGTTCTTAAAAAAGTATTTACCGAACTAGTGTTTTTGGAAAATTTAATTGTTTCTCCCCCTAATGCAATAATGACTAAATAAAAAAAGTTTAAAAGTAAACTTATTTTTTTAAGATTCATAAAAAAATATATTTTTATGTTTATATTTTAATTAACGACAAAACTAATATTAAATTTAAGATAATGAATTTTTTTTTCTCAACTTTATGAATATCTATGGAAAGTGAATTCAGTATAACATTTGGATATCACACATATTTTGTAAAATATGTAGAACGATTATATTAAAATCACTCCATTTTCTTTAGTAAGAAAATAGATAAATAAATATATGCAAAATCTGTAGAACGGTGATATTAAAACATTCCATTTTTTAGTTAAAAATAAATAAATAAATGACGCAAAGCTTATGATATTATTATCCAACTTATGATATTATTATCCAACTAAAAGCTTATGGTATAAACCCCTAGTTACGACAATTTGAGAATGAAAGCTATTTTTTAGGCATAGTGATAATTGGTTTTACTTTTACTTTTTGTCGTTCATAAAGTTAGAGATATATATTTAATTGTCATAAATTATATATAATTTATTTTAATTTAATTATATATGAATTTTGTAGTTAAATAGGACATATGAAACAAATAGGAATAAATGCAAAAAAAAAAAAAAAACCTCAAAACCATTTTACCAGAAGTTAATAATATTTTTTTTTTATGAATTTAAAAAAACATTTACTTTTAAACTTTTCTAATTAGTCATTATTGCAATTTTTATTATTTAGTTATCATTACATTATTTCTTATCCAATGAGATAAGAGAGAGAAACAATTAACTTTTTCAAAAACACTAGTTTGGTAAATACTTTTTCAAGAACACTACATTGGTAAATATTTTTCTCACCAACACTACTTTGGGAAAAAACTCCTATTTCTTTCTTTTTTATGATTTGTGGGTTTCATTATAGAATGGATTTGTTAACTTTTGGGACACGTATATGTTTTTTAAATAGATTAATTATTAATAATAAGTTTGGTTCCTCTTGTATACCTCCGTATTTAAATATTATATAACCTTAGCCAATGTGTTCTTGCGTTCAAATCTGAGCAATGACAACTAATTTAGGATTATTAGGCTGTGAGGAGTGGGATGTTTTATGGGCGGCAGATGTCAGACAACGTTGGCTAATTCACACCGTGTCAGCATTAGTCACGACGTTACCCCTTTAGCGTGGCTTTGAGGGCGTGAGGCGGGGGGAGGGGATGCTGACTTGGCTGGCTAGTATTAGCTGGTGACATATGACCGTTGGGTTAGTCGTTTGGCATAGCCGTTGGCCAACGACTATTTAAAAAAAAATTATTTATAATCTATATATATATATATATATATATATATCAAACAATACTTATCATTTTTACTATCAAAAAATTCAAAAACCACTACCAACCTCCAAAAAAATATATACAATGGATTCTTCAATTTCAAGCGATTAACCTCCAAAAAATATATACAATGGATTCTTCAAGTTCAAGCGATTTGTATGATAGATTTGTTTTGTCATCCTCATCCGACAACGGAGGGGAAATATTATTATCAATAGTGGCGACCATCGTGAAAGCTATTGTTGAAGATTCAGAGGAAGGGACTTCTCAATCCCAACCCAAACGGAGGAAGTACATAGTTCATGAACGCAAAACCGCAAACGATTTGCTGGAAAGCGATTATTTATCACCCCAACCAACGTATGATGAAAAAATGTTTAGGCGTTGTTTTCGTGTAAAGATGAAGATGATTGATTGATTTTTTTTGTTGTAATGTATTTTTTATTGTAGTTATTTAAAATTACTTTATTAAATTCTAAGATTTAATATAAAAAAACAAAAAAGAAAATATGGTCCGCATGGCACCCCTACGCCGCTAACACACGCCCCTTCCACACCCTACTTTTTAGGGTGTGGACTGGTGGAGCCCACAAGTGTTACGTGTCGAGTAATGTCCCCAACCCAAACCCCCCACCCCATAGTCTTAGGGTGTAAGGGGTGCATGCCTAATGAGATTAAGCAAACTTTCCCTCCACCCAATCATATTGTGCCATGTATTTCCCCTATCATTCTTGCCTAATGCCCAAAAAACATAAGTGGTGCATGCCTAAATTGAGATTAGACAAACTAATTTAAAAAAAAAGGATGATTGGTTAACAAGAACTAGGCCCCATGTCACACCCCAAAAATGTCGCAACGGAAATACAAACGTGGCGGTGACGGAGGTTGATACCCATAAATATCTATAGTGGACGATGCATTGTTTATTTTGGACATATACTTATTAAAAGCATGACTTTAGAGTTTAAAGTTCGGATACAGTCCGTAGTTACAACTTAGTTGTCTTAATCCTTATGGATTCAATTATACACGGTCCCATTTAGTTTTAAAAGATATCCAAAATATTCTAAACACGACAAACATCACTACCAAAAGATATGCCAAAATCCCGAAGCCGAACTCATATACCTAAAGAACACGTAAAAATCAAGTGTCAACACAAAGGAAGGTGAGTTCACGTATAATTTTCGTAATGATTTGTTTAAGGAAAACTTCCTTATTTGACCCTTAATGGTCTGAAAACATTTACATATTTAAAAACATTTACATATGTTTAAAAATAAGACATTCATTTTAATAAAAATAATGTCATTGTAATATGATTTGGAATCGGCATGCACCGTATTTCATATAAAAATGTCATGGAAGAATTCATTGCAATCGGCATTTTACCCCATCCGTATGGAAACTTATACTCATTACTCAGTTTTAATATTAATTTTTTCGTTAAAACTTCGGTTTCGTAAGTTAGCTAGACATTACGAGCGATATACTAAGATTGAGGTTTTAATCAATACTAGACAATCCAAGAATTCAAATTCATCGTTGTGTACACCGGAGCGACGGTCACGACAGGGTGTCAACCCAATAGATCTATTAACGATTCCACGTGTGCATTACTTAATGATTAAATGCTAAAATCGGCGCCCGGTTTCTCCCGCATTTAGGAAAACCATGTGCATGCCTCAATACAACAATATATATAACCCACTGAATAACAATTTAATATTGGGTGTTGTACAAATCCTCAGCATTCCCCACGCAATGCAAGCCCTTATCGTCACTTACACGCTTGAGATGTTGACTGATTTGTCCCAACTTAGATTTAAAAATCTGTTTTTAAATCTTTACGATCGTTATACCCATAACGTCGTCAATTTAACCAGCTTCTCCCCGAAACCCGTATGATACTTTAAAACTCGTTTTTCTTCTTGAAAACAGTTTAAGTTATACATTTTCTTGAGTTCATAAAACATATTATGATACTCTAAAAATCGTATTCTCGATGAAAATACAATTTTATATAATTTAAAAGCATATTTTTACTTGAAAATGTATACTTTCTTTTAACGACTTGTTTTACTCTGAAAACACTATGTAAGATAGTAAAAATGACTTTTTTAGTTAATTCTCACTAAAATACATTTAATTGAAATCATGTTTTATATAAAAACATTTATTCATTCTTTTAAAAGACGTGTTCTTCACCCCGAAAACAGTTTATAAAACAGTAAAAAGTGGGTTATTCGTGACACTCACCTTTGGGTGCGTTTTTAAATATCGCAATCCCTCGAATCAAATCCACATATCCTAATTTAGATAGGAATAATTTATTAACTAATTGTTCTACAAACAATCAAGTTTCTCCTTTACTTAGGATTTTCACATATCTTTGAGGTTTTTAAGAAAAGTCTTTGTTTTTAATTATGTTGGCATTTGTATATATATGTATTTCCATATACATATACATATTAAGATTTTCGCGATTTGAATGATTTTATTGGTGACTCTTTATCATGTCTACTTATTCGCAATATATATCTACAACTTCAATAGTTACTTCGATAAACTTCTGTTTATCGCTTAAGTAAGAACAACCCGCACGCGTACAAACCCTATGTGGCAAATGTTGGAGGCGAGTTGGGATTGGCTTACTTTGATTTCTTGGAAACTATTTAGATGAATATCTAACCAATGAAATAAACAGGTGAAGTAGGTAGAATCTTAGTTGGAAAGCTAAGGCTCCCATTATTCATACCTAACCAACCACAAATCTTTCAACATTGATAGTTGAAGACTTGGATTGTTCAACACATTGTAGGTATCTTGGGACCTTTAGGGCATCAAGTTTTGGAGGTTATGAACCTCATAACTTCTGGAAATTTACCATAACATAAGTTCCACAATATGAGTTTAGTTGGGGACCAAGTATGGTGGAAGAATAATGTAAGAAATATGTAAACAAGAACAAGTGTAAAGAGTTTGTAAAAATAGAAAATGTATTCTTCTTTGTACATCAAATATGGAGTTGTACCACCTTGTACCACCTTGGTTGTCACACCCTGGCTTTGCGGAAGCGTGGTTAATTTTGGTGTGACTTCTTAATACCATAGCTTAATCATACCAAAGCTATATGAGTTAAAAACATGCAAGATCATCCATTAAGTTTTGAAAACAAAATACTGTACCATTGTTTTAACCAACAACCATAACCTTGTCCAACAGACATTTCAAACTGAAACATAACATAAACATGGTTTAAGGACTGTGTCTTGTCCAGGAAAGAGACACATCCCCTAAACCCCGGATGACCTTGGAAACTAGTGCAGCGGAAAACATGCCATACCGTGCCAGATCTCGTTAATTTCCTGAAATACATGTAAGTTGAAAAATCAACAATAATGTTGAGCGAGTTCATGTGCAAGTGAGTAAGTAAAAACACTTGTAAGTATAAAAGTTCCCTGGTATGTAGCAGTGTAAGAGGACTTGTGATCACCAATGGTTTGCAAGGCCATTAGCATGTTGTGAAATGCAAGTAGGAAGATTCAAACCTAGCGTATTTGGCGTTGGGGCACCAAGTCACCACCTGGTCCATTATGCGGGCTCAGGGGTTGGGCTCGCTACACCCAGATAGATCTACCGCTTAAGTCCCTCGGTGTTCTAACTACCCATTCACATGATCTAAAACCTCCTTACGTTAATCATACCATGTATAAAGTACTTGTAAACAAAGTAACATGTATTTCACCCCCGCAGTTAAGAAAACTGAAAACAGTTAGAGAAAAGGGGGACATGAACTCACAGTGGATGCGTAAACTCTATCAAGCGTCTCTGAAGCAGTAAGCTGTGCAACGACCTACAAGTGCTAATTCTATTAGACGGACGGCCGTGCTTTAGCTTTACAGTTTATGTTTGCGGGAAATAGTTAGACAACTATTTCGTGTTACATTTTGTATATGCTTGATAGTTATTCTTCTTCCCAAGGATGGGGGATACAATACATGTGTGTAAGTTACGTTTTATCAATCTTGTGGTAATGTAATTACCGGTGTAACTTATATGTTTGTGTAAGCGTTCGCAAAGTTTTGGAATCATTAACGCTTGTAAATATTATTTTCATTCTAAAATAATATTTATGTATTTCACAAAATAATCATAAACAGTGTTGTGACAAATATATTTATCACGTTAATCTTTGTGAAAATCCCACCTCCGAATGTTTAGTAAAATATAGTGCTGGCGAAATTTATGTTTCGAAAGTATGTCCAAAAATAGTTGTAACACTTGTTGTGTAAAAAGTCTAAGTGTTAGGTTTTTAGAAAATTTCGCCAGAGTTTCCTCTGTAACTGGAGGTGGCCACGCTTTCAAGCGTATCATTTTCTTTTAATAAATCAACTCAATCAACTTCTTTATTCAATCAAACAATTTCCGACACATCAAACTAGTCAACAAGTATGTATATTTGCATAATCGCATGAACTTGTAGTTTTTCCGAATCTATATTATAAATCCCATCTATATACGTAGATCTTTATATAAAGTAGCTTTAATCTTGTAAAAACCTCGTGTTTAGAGAAAACCGTCTTTACAACTTCTAGTAACGAGTGACAAATATACTTCTTTGTCGGATCTTTCCATTTCACGAGTGTCTACACACTTGTGGTTTATAAAATCATATTTATTAGTGCAAGATCCATCTTTTAGAAAAAACATGATTTCTTTAAAGTGTGGTCTTTCAAAAATACCACTTGCGGATACGTAGATCCGCTAGTTTTAAACACCATTTTACCGGTTAAATCACTTTTACACAAGTATAATATTTCACACAAGTTCATGTTTCTAAAATGTGGTAGTGTTTCACCTTTAACCCTTGTATCTATCAAAAACAAGCTTATGTGATGATACGTGATTTTACAAAGTCGGGTTAAACGAAGATTTGAGCTACCACATTATAGATCGGGTCACAATAAGCACAAATTTCAAGTCCTACGACTTTTACACAAGTTATATGCTATTAACCACCATTTTTGTGATTTTACTAGACTTTAAAGATCCAAAACGCGTGTTTACAATATTTAACCGACGAAAGTTCTTTTGACCACTTTAGATGAGTGTAAGAACAAGTTTTAAAGGTTATACCTCTAGCTCAAGGCTAGGGAAGAGTTGTGACGAAAACCGCGTGGATAAAAGCCAACGAGAGAGGTCCTTCGTGTTCCGCTTGCACCAAAGCTCCTTATACGCGATCCTTGAAGTGTGTATGTGCTTGGAATGATGGAAGCAAGAACCGAAATGATGATGGTGGTGTGGATGGGGTTCGGCCGAGAGCCAAAGGGAGCAAGAGAGAGAGTTGGAGTGTGTTATGTTGTGATGAAAGTGATTAGTGGTGTTTAAGTGTTATTTTATAGGCAAAAACTTAGTGCTATTATCCAATGGTTCATATGTAACCTAGATATTAAACAAGATTAGATCTAGCAAATCTCTAGTACAAGATGGTGTCCCCTAGGTAACCGAATCGGTCATGGGGGGGGGGGTCTTGGTTCGATTTAAACTAGGTGGTTAGGGTAAAGTTTATGTTAAACCAAGTTAAGTTAAGTATTAAACCTTGTTAGTAATATATCGCGTGTTATGACGGGTGTTAGGGTAATCAGGGGCCCTAACTGGCTCAGAAAAATATAAATAGTGAAAATACTAATATTTTCATGTTCCGGGTAAAGTCCGGGTGTCCGGTTGGATAGTAATCCGTTAAAGTCTTTTGTAACGCTTTAAAGTGTCGTTATTACATTTTTAGTGACACAATTTGTTTCCAACACTTTAGAAAGTGTCTAGTGATATTTTCTCATGTTCTGGCACTTTACTAGTCAGCTAGAAGCTGGTTTATTTATTAAAGTGCTGTGTTTGGTACTTATAGTACGTTTTAGGCACATCCGAATCAGTGTATCTTATTCCTAGAGACGCGGTACCATAACCCTTATATCCCTACACTCACTACCAGTGTAGTCAAAATATATGAGGCTCTTAACAGGCCTTAGAGGCAGTATTTGCCTGATGCTGGTTATATCAGCATGTTCACTGTGTATCCGTTTAGTGCTACTGTGCTTTTTGTGCATCAAGTTTGTCACTAGGGTTCAGTATGTAATTAATGTAGTGACATCAAATAAAGTATGATGCGAGTAAGTGCATGTATCAATATGCAGGTAGCAGTTTATCAGCTAGTTTCAATCAAGCACAGTAATCAAGTAGTAATTAATCATTAATTAAGTTGTACGGATACCTGGTTTAGGGCGGGTTGTCACATTGGTGAACATTGGGTAACAATCCTTGATGCCATCCAAGAAGTTTGAAGCAAGAATTTATGAAGAAGAGAAAGAAAAGTGAGTTGGAAGCTCACTTTTGGCATTGAAGAAGTTCTGCCCAAAAACTTGTATTATCAGATTCTTGAGTGAGTTTGAGGAGTGTGGAAAGTGAAAGGGTGTTAAGGGAGGCTTGTATTTTTTTTTTAACGGCAAATTTGGATCACTGACGGACCACTGGAGTATCATCGTGCCACCAGAGGAACCATCCGATCATATCCATCTCCACTAGGCATAATGCCACACCAATTCAGGAGAAAACCCAATAAATATGGGAAAACCCCCCTTGTGGGAATCGAACCCAGGACCTATTGGTCCCAAAGCCTTATCCCACCACCAAGATGCCACTAGGCTATAAAGCCATGGGCTTGTATTTAAAATGGTGAATTAGGGTTAGTGTTTAAATGAAGGTAGAAGGTGATTGGGGAAGAAAGGATGTGAGAAAAGGTGAAATCCGGTTGGGCAAAATAAGTTTCTACGGATTATGCCCCCTCACATCGCGCGACGGGGAAGGCATAAATGGGCGCGCGACGTGACGCTCCAATTTACCGATATGAGTCAATTTTGTTCAAGTTTGGCCCCTATACTTGTTTGGTTATGTTATTTTATGCAATAAACTTCCATTTTGGCATGTTTTCAAGTATAGGAAATGTATGTAAGTATGTGTTGAGTACCGTGCATGTAAGATTAACAATTTGAATGTATACTAAGTATCGATTTTGCCTATAAACACATATTTGACGATTGATTGCACATATATAAGTATGCTTTTAATACGATTGATATAAATATGAATTTTCATTATGATTGAAGTCTCGGATTACAAGACTGGAAATGAAATACAAATACAAACTTTCTAAAAATAGAAACATTAAAAATACGGAACGTTACATGACACTCCCAAGAAACCGACTTGAGTGCCGTAAATCTCCACCAAATTGTTAACTATAATTTTTTCCTTTTTTCATCTTTGTCTTCAACCACTACCGGTTCCGCCACCATCACAGCCCCGCTAGGGGTGCTCACCCTTCTTGGAAACGACTCTCAAACCCCCCAAGCTCCGATACTAATTGTTAGAAATCAGGCCCTTGATCAAACACAAAAACACGATATAAACGAACTTGTTTGACTCCTTTATTATTTATCAATCACAGCACACCATTTACAATGACCCTAACCATCTATTTATTCTAGTCATAACCCGACTCAAACTTATTAAATAAATAAATAGACTTCTAGATAAACCTTATTAGTTTAAACTAATAATGATCTCTAAATAAATTATAAAATATTTAGTAAATAATTCATCAGAATTATCTATAACCCGTCTTATCTATAAACCTTCCGTTCAAGATTAACGTCTTTATTTTCTTCGTCTTGCTACAGGATTAAAATAATATTGGGTGGAGTAAGTACATCGTATATACCAATGGGGTGGTGGTCCATTGGCAAATGCAAAACCTTTAAAAACACCTAGGTTGGGAAGGGGAAGGTCTTGGATTCTAGTCCCACAGACGACAAAAGATTAAAGAAATCAACGCTTAAAAAAAGTACAATGTATATTAAAAGCCAAAAATAAAGTATTATTGTGGGAAAACAGAAAAATTTTCTTCTCTTTGTGACGGGATTAAAATAATATTGGGTGGAGTAGTATAATGTAAATAAATTTAAAAGCCAAAATAAATCAATATTGGGGGAAACCAAAATTTTATTAAATCAAAGCATCAAAATATAAAAGTGAAAGTTAGGCAAAAGTAAAAGTGTACGATAAATACTTGAGATAAATAGTATATTTTCTTTTCTTTACAAATGGGTGTACCTATTGGCACACCCATCTCACTATATACACACCTAAAAAGGTGTTTTTTTGTCTTTATATGCACACCCTGCAGTGTCGAACTGTGGCCAAAACGCGGCGTTTGGTCCGGTTAATCAGAAAAAAACTGACAGGTCTGTTGACCGGACCAAAACGCCGAGCTTTGGCTGCGTTTTGGTCCTGTCAACCAGACAAAAGACTGACACCACAAAACGCTGCCAAAGCTCGGCGTTTTGGTCCGGTCAACAGACCCGTCAGTCTTTGTCTGGTTAACCGGACCAAAACACCGCGTTTTGGCCACAGTTCGACACTGCAGAGTGTGTATATAAGGACAAAAACCACCCTTTTAGGTGACTATTTACACACTTGGTGTGTAGATAGTTTGGCCCTTACAAATTGATATTAATAGTTTAGAAGAATGAATATATAGTTAGGTTTCTTTTCTTCAATAGAGACTCAAATTAAATCCTTACTTGTGTCACTTTTATGGATAAGGCAATATATAAACCTAGTCTCCTTTGTAGAGGTGTCAGGCTCTATTCTGAGTCCACCCGGATTTTCGTCTCATCATGTGTTACGCCAGAGAGTTTTGCTCTTGTAGTGGCACAACGACTGGCAAGTGGCAGCCGACGGTATGGTTTCCCGGGGGAACGCCCAAGCCAAACTCTGAAGCCAGCTGGACCTAGTTAAGACAATATAGTCTGACCGGAGTAGGACAACGGAACTCTCCAATTTAAAAAATACAGTACCCTAATACAAGAAAGTCGCCGTTAAAAAAAATGTCTTTTTAGGATGCCACCGAAAAAAAAACCTCAAGATTCTTCAATACCATCCAAATTAGGACCCACACATATAATTTATAAGTAGCATATTCTTATGTTACTTTAAATGGAATTTTTATTAAAGTTATTAGTGTATAGTAAAATTCGTCCTTTGATATGGGTTAGCTTATTTGATAAGACAAATGTTTTTGAGAGAGGAGGTCCCCGGTTCATGTTCAAATCTGAACAAATAGAGTAATTTAGAATATTTTGTGTAAAATGTAAAACTAAAAGTAAAATTTATCCGCTTTTGATTAAAAATATAAAATGAACCACTAACTATGGTTTTTAGAAATGAGAAACTAAATCGGTTGACTTGGATGGGTCAGTCACATATGTTGAGATCTACGCCTTTTGATAAGCCATATGTTGTGTTGCTATTGGTTAGATACATGCAACAACGTATGGGTTCGCTTGGGCTCCGACCTAGTTAGTTGCAGTGGCGAAGCTTGAAAATTTTCACCGGAGGGTCGGAAGTCACCGGACCTAAAAGTATATACCTAAATTTTTTTTATAAGACCAGGGGGTCGAAAACGTATATACCTAAAAAGTTGTATACGAAACGTACATACATAACACTATTTGGCGAAAAGTTCGGGAAATAATGTATGCATCAATTTAATTACATGTAGTTTGAGACGCGTTATTAAAATTAATTAAGACATACCATTATAAAGTTGGGTGCATTTTTACAATTAGTTTAGAGGTACCGTTATAATTGAATACCTTAGACCGGCGTTTATGAGTAATTGTGACTCAACATGTAAAAAAACAATTGTTTACTAAAATTCTTGAATTATATATATATTATAACTAAAAAGATTTAATTGATTGAACTAAATCCAAATTATAAAGTTTTAAAATATATAAAGACCCAAATACCACTTATAGTACACAGTGAATGTATACAAAACATTATCTTTTATTATAATATTGAGATCTTGTGAAGTAGCTTTATTTGAGGTACGTGTCCATGTGATTGTGTTTGTTGAAATACAAAATCATAATAATGAAGGGATTGGTTTTCAATCTCAAGGCAAGTTAGCATTTACGTAGTGTCCTCCTCCTACGCCTCTAAAAGAGGATCGTTATCTTTTTTATATGAATAAAGTTTGTTTTATTGCCCATTAAAATGATTTTAAGACTTTTGTAAGAAAGTACAACACTAGGTGTTAATGGTGAGTTATTGACGGTATAAGTCTCTCTTATTAGACCACCCGTAGTGGTTTAGAAAAATAATGCCCCCACCATGGGGCATTATCCGACACGTGTCATCCCAGTCAGCATGGGACGTTATTGCAAAAGTGGCGTAGTGGGAACAATGCCTGATAATGCCCCTTCCAATCATTAAACAAAAAAAAACAAACAAACTATTTTCTCATTGGTGGGTCAAACCCAGTCAAACATTCCTTCTTCCAATTTAGGCGTTTTAATTATAATGCCCAAACAATTTTTTTTTCAAAAATAATGCCCCATAATGCCATATGTAATGGGGGAGTGGGCGTTTTTTTGAAAATAATGCCCCCGTAATGCCCCACTACACATGGTCTTAGATGATTAAATTGCAAACCCAAGTTTGAAAACTGTAAAGGCTTCGAAATTGAGCCCAAATGAACGCTACTCGTATATATATTACTTGTTTTTAATAATTTAAAATCATTTCATAGAAAATAAACATTTGAGTTACAAATCAATGAGTCTATGTTAGTGACCAAGTCAATGAATTGTGACAGTTATACATATGGTTTTGTAACTCATAACTTACGTTGTTACGCGTACAGGAAATTAGTCTCGAAGTGTTAAGCATCACGTATACCGTGTTTAAGCTATGAGAAATGTTAATTTTGATCTAACATAGAAAGAGGTGGTTGCGTTGCTTGAAATTTCGACCAAATCATGCTTCATACAAGTTACAACACACACTTCACTGCTCTTATATATATATATATATATATATATATATATATATATATATTACTTTTTTTAATAATTTAAAATCATTTCATAGAAATAAACATTGAGTTACAAAGCAATGAGTAGTCTATGTTAGTGACCAAGTCAATGAATTGTGACGGTTATACCTATGGTTTTGTAACTCATTTAGTTTTCTTTAACTAATCTATTTAGATGGTAATTTATCCCTAATCCAAAAGAATTTAATAGATTTAAAGTGTGAATTCTTATAATTTTCATTATTCTTTTACAATCATAAAATAAAATTACATTGGGATTTCTTATAATAATTCATTATTCTTTTACAATCATAAAATAAAATTACATTTGGGATTTTGGGTTCTTAGGCTGGAGGGTGTGGGATGGAGCCCCTAGGGGCTTTATTAAGACACATCATCGCCACCTAGGATCCACGTCAGCCAGATGGCTTTATCACGCCCCCATTTAACTTGCATGATTGGGATGAAGCCCCCTATTAAACAAAAAAAAAAAAAAATATTGGCTGAAATGATGTGGGCCCCACCTGATATTGCCAAATGCACTTTCATATAAGACAACTTTTTGTCTTTCAAATCTTTCAAATCTGTGAACACATAGTTCAAACAAGGTATAGCTTGTAGGTTTCGGTTGATTGGCATTTTGATTATATGGATCAAGTGTAATCAGGTCAGTGGTAATCGGTAATCGCCGTTTTTAGCTTTTTTATCATTCGGATTGGAAGGTACTATGAGGATCTTGATTAGTGATATGTACCTTAATTAGCTAACTAGATATCCAACAAGCTAATATTATGGAGCTCAAGGGTTGGTTGGTGTTCATGTATATGTAAATCTTATAATTGAATTATGTGCAATGAAAAATCAAATTTTCTTCCGGCATTTGAATATTTTTCTGTGAATCCAATGTGTGTGTGTATATATATATATATATATATATTGCTTTAGGGGCTATAGTGTGTCTATTCTACTATGTTAGTCGGTTTAATTGAGCTACCAATGTATATGTAAAACAACAAATGTAGTCTACAAGGAAGTTTTTTCCGGCATTTTAATATTTTTCTGTATTTTTCTTCCAATGTATGTATTTGTATAGAATATCTCATTTCAAAGTAAATAATATAGTTTTGGTTGAAGTCCGCGTATTACGCGGGCATTAACCTAATCTATACATATAATAAAAGAAACCAATAAATGGACACGTGTCATTCATTGAAGATGTCTACATTTGTAATTTCCTGCATTTTCATATTTATCTTATATCAATTAATTAAATAATAAATAATCAATTAATATGAAATCTTATCTTACTTTGAATATCGGATATAATCATTCTATTTTTTCTAATAATATATTATCTTCAAATTTAAGTTATAAATTAAAGATATTTTTTAAATAATAGCACAAAATAATAATCTTAAACTTAAAAAACAATAATACGCTCATGTAAAAAATTTAAAGTACAAACAAAATATACAAAATAACTTATTAGACATTAGATCAAACTTTAAAAGAAACACTAATTAGGAAGAGAAGCTAATAATATAATTCTATTTTTGATTTTTCAAAATTGGGTTATAATCAATTCGAATTAAACTTAACCAAGTTTGTGATTTGATTCGAATTAAACCGAACCAAATTTATGATTTTTTAAACGAATCCAATGGCATATTATTTACTATACAAAATTACATTTATTTAACCCGTGTAATACATGGTATTTTTAAAGATATAATTTTTTTATTATTTAGTATATATTCGCCCCGCTTGCGGTATGCGCATATAATATATATGTGTGGACGCTCGGAGGGCAAAAGTGAAATTGCACTAATTTTAACGTTATTTTACTAAGTTCATAAAAATAGCGTTAAAAGCGGCGGACGATTAATAATGCATCATCATCATGTTGTGGCATTGATAACAGAAAGACAAAAGGGAACATGTACTAATCGGTCTTTGTCCCGATTGCTGAGTGTTATGTGCCTTATGTCCAAGGCTTGATGCAAAACTACTCTCGAGCCGGGGGTCTCACTGAAAGCAGCCTCTACACCTTACACTCCTCAGACCCTACCTTAGCTTTGCTATTGGTGGGATTTACTAAATATGATGATGATGATGATTTAGTACATATAATTAGATTTATTCAACCCGCATAATACACGAGGTTTATAAGGATATAAATTTTTTGTTATTTAGTTTATAAAATTACATTTATCCAACCCGTGTAATAAACAAGGTTACAAAATTACATTTATTTAACCCGTATAATACACAGTGTTTTTAAAGATGTAACTTTTTTTATTATTTAGTATATATAATTAGATTTATTCAACCCGTACAATACACGGGTTTTTATTATTTGGTATATAAAATTATATTTATTCAGTACAATACATGGGGTTCTTAGAGATATAATTTTTATATATAAAATTACATTTGTTCAACCCGTATAATAAACGAGTTTTTTAAAGAATAATTGTTTTAATTTAGTATATAAAATTACATTTATTCAACCCGTGTAGTACACAGGGTTCTAACCTAGTCTATACTATATAATAAAAGAAACCAATGTAGGGACACTTGTCATTAGACCATCCTTAATTGTAGATAATTATTATTTAATTTAAATTATTAAATATTAATTAAATTAATATAAATCTTATCAACTCTAAATTATTGGCATAAATATTTAACGAATAAAAACTAAAAAAACAATAAATAAACTAAATCTGATATTCGTTTAATTTAAGTGATGTTCACTTATTAATTATTAAAAAATAAAACATAATATAAGTAAACGAAAATTTGAAGGTGAAAGCATTATATGATATCCTTTATTATAAATTTAAGTGATGTTCACTTATTAATTATTAAAAAAATAAAACATAATATAAGTAAACGAAAATTTGAAGGTGAAAGCATTATATGATATCCTTTATTATAAATTATATTAAATTAGATTTATCATATTGTTCTAAACATTAAACCCACATATAGTATATTAGTTTTAGATTATACGGAGTGGGAGGGCATGAAGAGGGGTAATAAACGTCATGTGGCTATCACATAGTAAGGGAGCGTGGTTAAAAAAACACAGGGTGGTATTGGTGTGAAAGTGACATTTTTATTTAAAAAAACATCAATTAATTAAAACTAACTCAAACAACACTCACCCACGCTTACTCCGTATGATCTTACAAGCTCAAGTATGGTTAATTTAAGAATCCTAAGTTTATACAAATAATTATAGTATAACAAAAATAAGGCTAATGTTATCATACAAAGTATCCTAAAAATGAGAAGGGAACAAAAACACAATAAATCAGAAAATATAATACAATGTCGAGGTAAAAAGATACAACGATATAACATTTTTTTATTATTTGCTATACAAAATTAGATTTATTCAACCTATACAATACACAGAGTTTTTTAAAATATATTTTTTCTTATTATTCAGTATAGAAAATGACATTTCTTCCACCCGTGAATACACAGGGTATTTTTTAAATATAA
Organism: Helianthus tuberosus; assembly: GCA_030545235.1. Taxonomy (NCBI): domain Eukaryota; kingdom Viridiplantae; phylum Streptophyta; class Magnoliopsida; order Asterales; family Asteraceae; genus Helianthus; species Helianthus tuberosus. The sequence goes on from CM060352.1 coordinate 126,241,715, forward strand.
CTTTTTTATTGTTTGGTATACAAAATTACATTTATTCAAACTGCACAATAAACGATGTTCTTAAAGATATAACTTTTTTATTATTTAATATACAAAATTACATTACTTAACACATGTAATAAATGAGGTTTTTAAAAGTATATTGTTTTTTATTTAGTATATAAAATTACATTTATTCAACCCATGTAATACACGGGGTTCTAACCTAGTTAAACTTATAAATAAAAAAGAAGTACACGTGTATTGTTTTTAGCTTCTCTGTTCTTAATTGGTACCTATAGCTTTTGACACGTGTAAGTTTATATTTTCTTAGAATATAACACGTGGATCAATCCTTTGACCCTTTCTGAATGAAACCTTCCTTTTTCTTTGTTCCTTGCTTTCCTTATTCTCAGTTTAAACCCTAATGATTGCTTCAACTATCTACGACATACTCAAGGTTTGTTTACCAATCACGTTTCCCTATCGCACATCTTCCGCTGTTCTTGATTCAATCGCAAGAGGTAAGTCTCATCTTGGGTTTTTGTTGATGATTCTTATGATTTTGATCACCTTGGGACGCCGCCTAGGGTTTATTCATCTTGGGTTACATACGATTTTGTGTTTTTCTTTCATCGAAGTTGACTAACGCATCCGAGTTTATATATCATTATTTTGTAATCGATTGTGAGTTTTTCTTGATAATTTTCGTTCGTGATTCATTGATGTTCACGACCGTCGGTTTTATATATTTGAGGACTTTCTCAGATTATTGGAATGCATTACGGATTGGTAAACGATGTTGTCCAAAAAATCACAGGTCTTATTTATTTATTTATTTTTTACCTATGGAATCTGGTTTTAAATTGATTTGAGTTAAAACCGTCTCGGGTCATAAACTGGTTACGGAGGAAAATATTCAAATCCTATACAAATTGATTTGGGTTGGGTCGAAACCGGTTTTTCAAATCGGTTCACGTCCAAATCGGTTTCAGTAACGAGAGTAGGAATCACAAGCGTTTTGGGCTGGGTTGAAATCGGTTTCAAGTTAGTTGCATACTTCTTTTGATAGAGTTGTGTGGCGTTGATGGTGCCAAACAGCCAATGGTGCCTTTTTTATGTCTACAAATGATAAAACCATTAAATAGTGGAAGGTAATCAATGTAACATTCATATACTTCCAATATTTCTGGTAAAAGACTCATATGTAGATACTTTTCAACTTGTCCATTGATGCAAAAGGTTATATGATAAACATGTCCTCTACGACTATGTTTAATGGCGGTTTTTAGTGTTTAACGTATAATAGTTTTTAACATATTGGTGGATATGATACTAGTGGAGAGTTCAAATGAGAAGAATCACAAATTAAGAATAAAAAGAATAAAATGGTACAAAGGTAATTTAAACCAATCATTTAATTAGTCTAGCCTTTATTTTTGTTATTTAAATTAATAAACCCTAATCATTTAATGAGTCTATCCTATTAAATAGTTGTGCACCTTACACAATAAAAACATTCATGAACATGGTCCTACATATTCAACGTTTTCTACACCATAATAACAACGTTTCCTACACCAAGAAAACAATGTTTTGGTGTAGGGTACCAAATGTGTAGGTTCCCAACACTTTTAAATAATTTTACGACATATAATAATATATGTGTAGGACACTACACTTTAGATAATTTAGTCACTCCTTATAAAATTGGTGTAGGACCCAACACATTAATGATAGTAAAGGAGAAAATTATGGTGGTATTAATGAGATTGGAGTAACCCTTTATAATATTTAATAGTGTTATACATCAAATTGTCTATTCTACCCTTATTAATTAAAACATTAATTGAAAGTGGACAACAATAATATCTTGATTTACAACCATTGATCAAAAAAATATAGGGCCTAGATTAATTTAGTTTTTCTTCTTGCAAGAATATTCTTCTCAAATGAACCTTCCTATGATACTATTACAATAACTTTATTACAAGCATCTTTAAAAAAAAACAATTTAGGATGCGATTAGCATTAAACGACAGTTTGGGCGACTTACAACCTAATTGACCATTTTTGCCTCTTTAAATTTATATTTGACCTGCTTGATCTTTATGGATAACCCATAATGCCATAATCCAGATCGACCTATTCATGAGTGGTGTATATTTTACTTGCTAATCTTATTTAATTGGGTCGAAACTCACCTCCAGGTCTAATTTATAAGTCGGTAGCTTTGCTGCCCTTTTCACATTAAGTAAGTATTTCCAAATCTCATTTACATGAATCACATTAATGTGTTATATTCTTAAATTATATTGTATTTATATGTGTAACTATATGTATGTATCCACTTGGGCTAATATCATCAACAAGGAAAAGATTTAATGAACACTATGTCCCTATGTGGGGTTTTGTTGGTTTAATAGTCAATTTCACTAAATGACTCGGCCTAATGTCTTTTACCTAAAATAATATAGCCAAGCCATGGAGCTGATATGAATCAGAAACTTTTTAGAGGATTTTCAATAACAATAACAGTAAAGGAGGGTCTGAAATATTACTAAAGAATGGAACATCTCGGTCTTTTTTTTAGGGTGGAGGGTATAGTCAAACAACTTAGGGTGTTTGAGTGAAATCCTATCCAATAGTATTATGCCATGTCAACTCCCCATTCTACTCCTCATTTTACACTCAATCACTAGGTATAGTCAAACACCCCTCAATTAAAAAAAAAAAACATGATTGGTCCCTCCTCTCTCTCTTCTCTCCTCTCCTCTCAAACAAATCGGTGACTACACACCGAATTCCATACCCTCTCTCCAACTCAAACACCCAACTTAATCAAGTGGGGGTGGTCACCGATCGGTGACTCCACTCAAACACCCTTATACCCTCCACCCTTATGCTCTACTAGAGGCTAGCGGTCATGGACGACGTGGGAAGTTTATTGAGTTGCTTATGTTTACAAAATAATTACATCTTTTTTTACAATAGTGGGATGAGAATACAAATACTATCATTTGGTTAATAGAAGCATAAATTATATTTAGAGGTATGTAATTTAAGAATTAGTTTGATACCTTTAGATAAAAGGATTCGTTTTAAGTTTTAGAGAAAACAATTTTCATTATTAGTATGCTTTTCAATGACTGAATTAGTTTGACGCCTTCAGATAAAAAGGATTCGTTTCAAGTTCTAGAGACGACAATTTTCATTACCAGTATGCTTTTCAATGACCATTAATAAAGACAAAGGCCAACCGTTAGCTGGTTATTTCTAAGAGATCCAGTTTTTACACATCGACAGTTGTATGTGGCGTGGTTAAGAGTTAAAAGTAGAGACGAAGTTAAAGTATTAATATAAGATAAAAACTGGTAGTGTGACAAATAAAACAACAAATGATGTATACAAATAAATATTTAAAGAGTTATGAGTTACTTTTACCATTATAGTTTCATAAGTATTGATTTTAATTACAATTTTGTATGTTTTTATTGAACGCTCAATATAGTTTTATTAAAAGAATATTTATAAAATTTATTAGTTCAGCTCATGTATCACACAGGTAATTAACCTAGTAAATAAACAAAACAAAACAAAGTGGCTACTGGCTAGTAGAATGTGGATAGGCTTGATAATGAGGTGGTGTGGTTGCATCGGATTCTGCCGTGACCCTACCAAGCTAAACAAAATTCCAACTGTTGTATACGGTTACCGTTATAGGAAGCCTTGTCAGGTGGGCCCATACCTTTTCATTGCCAACTTTCACTTTTTTGCTTTCCAATAATCATCCGTTTTATGGTTAATTAATAAAAAACATTATTATTTCCAATTTTTTTTAAAAGTAAACAGGATTAGGTTTATAAAAATACTTGATCAGGTTGAGGATCAAACCGTCACATTCGAAACAAAAAAAAAATGTTTTTAAAGATTAGGTATCAAAATCTTATTGGTTACAAAAAATGTTTTTAGAGATTAGGTATCAAAATCTTATTGGTTAAACCATATGGTCATATGCTTTAGGAACAAATACAAATACTCTTAAAAATAAGAAATGTATAAAGGCTTATAAAAAAAAACCCACTACATCAAAAAAAAAAAAAAAAAAAACCTAAACACCCACCACCACCCAAAAACCTAAACCCCCACCCCCACCCACCAAAATAAAATTTTTTTTTTTGGGTGACGAAAAGTAGCAATTTATTTTTAAAAAAATATTATTTTTTTTAAAGATCTTTTAGCACACAGGGATGAGATTTAGCTTTATGGTTTAGTTTGGGTGTAAGGGGGGGGGGGGGGGGGGGGGGGTGTTTTAGGTTTCTTTTTTTTTTTTGGGTGGGGGTAGGTTTTTTTATTTTTAGGTTTTTGGGGTTTTTTTTGTTGAGGTATAGTTTTTTTTTTTTTTTTTTTTTTTTTTTTTTTTTTTTTTTGAGGCCGGGGATGAGTTTAGGTTTTAGGTTTTTGGACATTTGTTACTCTATAATGCCTTCTTACACTTCTTATTTTTAGGAGGCTTTGTAGAATACAGAGTGGTCATCTTCGCTTTTTTAGCATAAAACCTTGTAGATGTTGATAATGCCATTTGCGATATATAAGTTCGCGTGATATCTGTCACTTAAGTTATAGTTTCAGGTAATTATTTGTTCCATATAGTAGTTAAAGTTGGTCAATTTTAGAAAACGGTTAGCTCAATGCCTGGAAAATCTTGAAAACTTAGCATGTTCATAAAATAATAGTGTGTTGTATTTTGCTTTGAAATTTTGAGTTTGAACAATACTATTGGGCCGACCGACTTTAAGCCCAATATGAGATTAGATGTTTCGTAGTATACATTTTGGATCAATTGTGGTGTAAAACATTGTTTAGGATTTGAGCTGACGTAATGTGTATAGGGTCCAAATTAGTAGATATTATATTGGGCAACATTACCAAGTCCAATTCTTAGGCCTAGTGAGTTTTGGAGGACTACAAGATTTCTGGAGTTTGGCTAGTGTATATAATTTTATTTTCTTTACTAACAAAAGTCTGCCAGCCAGATTTCGTCCTCTTTCTACTAAAATAATAAAGTGGAAGGGATCTACATAGTTTTGGTATGCTTTACTTGAAAGTTGAAAGTGTTTATTAACTCCGAACTAACTAATCTTAAATATTCCCATGTCTGCACCTTAGACTGAGGGGAGTGGGGCGACTCCCCCTCACAAGTCGCCCCAGGTCGCCTGGAACACCGCCCCCCGTGGCGTCTTCGGGGGCGTCCCACTTCCGCCCGTCTCCAGCAAGTCGCCCAACTTTTTCAATTTTCAATTCATATATCCGTTGCCAACGGATAGTTTGGCCAAATTTTTTTTTTTTTTAAATAATCCAACCTTTATAAATAATACCACATATCAAACACATTTTTACCACAATCTTCTCTCAACTCATCAAAATTTATACCAATCTTCTATCAACTCATCAAAATGTATCCCCACAACATCCCTCCTTTCAACCAAAATACACAATCTTCCAATCCACAACCCGATATGGCGGACCCAAACGTTTTAAATAACCCCGCTTTTTACGCCTATTTCAATAATATGCACGTTGCTAGCCCTACACCGCAAGTATACTACAACAACACGACGATACCGCAACATATGGGGTTCACCACTTGGAACACACAACAACCCGGTGGTTTTCAAAACGTTGGAGGATCGAGACAACAAAATGGTATAAATTTTTTAGATATTTTTTTGTAAAGAATATGTTTTTTTTTTTAACTTTGTTTGTATTCCATCTAGTGGTTGATTTAGATGACGAAGAAGTTCCGGAGACCCAGTTCGATGTCGGTCAAAATGATGTTGAACCTCAAAAAAAGAAACGTTCACACAAGAGGAAAACACCGGGTGAAGAACGCTTGAAAACCAAACCGATACCATGGACTTCCAACGAGGAAATGAGCTTGTCCAAGGCTTGGCTAGAAATAACCGAAGACCCGAGATGTAGTAACTATCAAAAGGAAAAAAACATATTGGTCTTGTATTTACAACGTTTTCCTCAAGTTGGAAGATCAAGAAGATGGATACCGTGATCCCGATGGTATCGGCGCGAAGTGGCGTAAAATGCGTCATTTGATTCAAAGTTTCAACCAAATATACACTCGCCTAAGTAACTCGCGTGTGCGCCAAAGTGGTTCCGACGATGCGATGCTCCAAGCAAACACCCAAAATGAATTCCGAGTCGAACACAAGAAGGCGTTTCCTAATCTTGCTATTTGGCAATTTTTAAGAAGGAGTTCGAAATTTCACACAGTGAATTCCGATGCGATGCTCCAAGCAAACGCCCAAAATGCTCCAAGCAAACGCCCAAAATATAACCTTTGTTGATTGTATTTTTTTATTTTTGTTGATGTATTTTTTTTTAGTTGATGTATTTTTTATTTTATTGAAGTAATTTTTTTTATTGAAGTATTAGTTTTTATTTACTTTGATCAATACTTTTATAAAAAAATAGGACTTTTTTTTATATCTTTTACATAAAAAAAAGACAAAATAAATCAATCCACGTGTCGCAAGACGCCCCAACCAGCAAGGTTGCCCCACTCTCCCTTTTTTGGTCAAAATCCTCTAATATGACGTGGCGCCACGTGTCGTAAGACGCCCCATCAAAGGATGCTCCACTCCCCTTAGTCTTAAACCCTCACCTTTTTAATAGAAAGGAGGCGTCTTGCGGCCACACCGTGTCCAAGGTTTTTTAGGGATTTCTTTTTTTGTAAAACATTATTATATAATATGATAGAATATATTTAAATATAAATAACTAAGAAATGATTTATTCATTGAGTTTTTTTTATTTATTATTTTTTTTTTGGAATATATCTTCTATACATAAATCTGTCACCTATTTTACAATCAATATAGCTAAGGATTTCTTCAACATGAATTTTGAACAACGCAACAAAGCTTAAACTTGTAAATATTACAACATGGATTTGCCAAATAAGGAGAAAATAAACGTAAATTTGCCAAAGGCAACCCGGGGCGCAGCGTGAACATATTTCGGTATCGGCACCTAGTTTTCGTGAAACTCGGGATCGGAATTTTCGGGATCGGGATTTGCTCATCCCTGGCGTGAAGAGTTGAATATCACGCGTGGACTTGTGTGATACACCACCGCCACCATCGAACAAAACGCGTGGACTTTGTAACGAGTGGCCACCATGACGCGTGAAGAATTGAAGATGCCACACACCATGTTCGATGGAGATGAGTGTGTGGTGAGTGATGGGCACCCCCACTAAAATCCATCACTAGTGATGGAACCAAGTTTGATGACGTGGCGTTTGATGATTGGGTGTGGTGAGTGATGAAAAGTAGAGCACCCCTACCCTCTAATAAGGAGAAAATAAACATGGATCTCCCAAATAAGGAGAAAATAAACATGGATCTCCCAAATAAGGAGAAAATAAGCATTCATCAGTCCTGGACCCATATATCGGCTCGGTTTAAGGACCACCGTACCAAACCAATCATTTGTCCAGGCCATCATTACCCCCTTTTGAGACCGGCCCAACTCCCTGGACCATGTGTACAAGGATTATTTATAACAACACAAACCCTAAACCCTAAACTCTAAAACCAGGGAAACAAAAACACGACTAATTTGTTAACTGTCCTTTTCTCACACATTTTCAAACAACTTGTTTCATCGATACAAACTCGTTTCCTATCAATTAAAACTAACCATGTTTACTTGGCATAACTTCAAAAATCATAAACATCTTCACTATAGGCCTTATAATCATTTTCGTCATCATCGTCCTAAGCCTTCTTATTGTATCCATTATCATCATCTGAATCCTCATCATTAAACAAGTTGTCACCATAAGCATTTTTAACACTATCACTATATATGTCACTTTTAGAAGCCTTAACGGCCCGATTAGAAACATTAAGCATACATCGATACTTTTTGGGACTATCCCACCATGTAGGAGTAAGGATTATTTCTTTTTCCAGCCAATAAGGATCATACAGGACTTTAGCTCTACACTTTTGATAGAATTGAGCAAACACATACATTATGGTCCATATGCGAGGACGTTTTTTGCCCATTAGAAAGTTGAAAGTGTCTGCTATGAAGATCCTAACGTGGTATGCGCAATGATGTACAAGTACCGAAAACAACCAGTTAGATTAAACGGGTCACAGCATTGTCTAAACTCTAAAGTGTTGTTAAACGGGTCAACTTAGGTAGTAGTTTTTATTCCAACAGGTAAAATACAAAGAGTTTTATTATTTAACAGATGGTGTTGTGTCCCATAGTCTCATACATGTTAATTCCTTCAAATTTCTTTTTCTGTAAACATATTATCATTATGCATAAAACTACCTTATATATATAAATTTACATTTTGTAGCTCAATAAAACGATAGTTATTTTATTGAGCATTGTTTTGCTTAATAACTAGAGTATTAAAATTATAACATGTGTAAAATATATTAAATAACTATACAAAACATGTTAGTTTATATATAATGTTAAAATTTAATAATATAAAACTAGTATAAAAACTTTTTTAATAAAGTAAACAGGACACAACACCATCTATTAATGATCCAATACAACAAAAAAACTATTAAAGCGCCCAATTTGGGACATATGAAAATTACACTGTTATTCTATGTAACAAATCCTTTATAAGATTATGGAAAGGGATAAAGAAGTGTTGGCAGGTCAACCCAACCCGTTTGACCTGAACTTTAAAGGGATCTCCGCCGTAGTATTCTCGTTTCTCCATCTGTTGCCGTAGTACATCCTCTAGTGACTTTTCCTTTTTAAAACTGCTCATAGCTTTTTCAATAGATTTCCATGGGGAACCCTGTTAGGAAAAAAATAGTTAACTTGTGACCCAAGTCATCTCTGTTTCATATGACATATGGTGTATACATCATACTAATTTTGCTCGATTCTTTTATTAAAATATCGCTAAAACCTCAGTAAAGATTATACTATACAGAGCATAAATGATACTTTAGTGCAGCATTGCTTGGATTGGGTGTGCGCTTTTTAAGCGCCTTGTGTATAGACGACAGGCTCATCTTATGATTTTTTTTGTCGGGTAAATATGATATTATTCAAGTTCTAAGGGGTATATACATACAAGCACATGTCATGAAATAAAGAGTGAAATGTGAACAATTACCTCACTACCATTTTTCGAATCTCCTTTGCCACCAAACGAGCACACATGCATGCATATGCACGAATTTGTTGCATAACGTTACATTTCATCAACTCTATACATCTTCTTGATGAACCAATGTATGGTTTAAAAGCATTATGATTGATTATTTAACATGTTCACCGGAGCAATGCCCAATCCCAGGAGCGCGTTATATCGAAGTGGGGCCCACACAGAAGGCCGAACAACAGTGACTTGAAGGTAACTCATATCATAAACTTGCTTATTTATTATTAGGCCATGTGTAGTCATAACCCCCCTTTGTGGGCGTTATGCGACACGTGGCGCGCCACGTGTGCGGGTGGGCGTTATGGGGCGTTATGCATTTAAGCCCGTAGTCATAAAGCCCCCGCCTAATCATTACCTATTTAATAATTTTCAATTTTATTAATTAATATAAAAAAGATTGCTTGATTGTGATTGGTGGAAACTTTGAATGGGGGCATGCACATGGCGCTATGGATATCGCGCTGCCCCAAGTTTTTTGCCTCATAACCCCCCTGTAATGGTGTTGAGGGCTTTGTGGGGGCTTTATGAGGGGAGATGGCGCCCCACTACACATACCCTTATTATTTCCAACAAATGAGATTTTCTGTTAACATAAAGATATTCTGCAGCAATTTCTTTGTTCATATAAACCTGCAAATAATAATAATAATCAAAACAAATTTATAATTTCTCTTGGATGTAGGTTCAACTCTCACTTGGTGTAGAGTGAGGCACTGGTGGCCAATGATAAGAGACCCAGAAAATACCTGGGTTCGATCCTTGAGCCAAACGGGTTTTACTAGTAATTTCACCGTTGTGCCTACGGGCGGGTAGGTTACCCGGTTTTCCCCGGAATTTGTGGTGGACTCAGGTTACTCTTGGAGTACTCCATTTGGCCCTGTAGGTGCCCCGAAAGTGCTCAGGATTGATTATGTTGGCCGTTCCGAAAAAAAAAAAGTTTTTTTTTGTGAAACTAGCCTAATAGCAAATGATAAGAGTAGAAGAAGAAGAAGAAGAAGAAAATAATAGGGAGAAGGGATCTAAATTTCATTGATTGAGGTGTGATCTACAATGAGATACAATAACGGTATATATAGGAGTACAAAACTTGGAGAGAAAACTAATCCATTTTTGTCGTTGATAACCATAATAATAATATGTTTATAACACTCCCCCTTGGTTATCAACTTCATACGCTTGTAGATGCTGCTTCATTAAAAACCTTGCCAGGAAAACCCAGTGCGACAAAACCTCAGCTAAAGGAAAAAGAGTGCAACGCGTATTTTCGTCTCTGATTACTTCTGGATCAAGTATGTTGCCACGTTAAAAACTAATGTGTGTAAAATGCAACATATAAATTATATCAAATGAGGCATAAAACTAACCATTTTTTTAGTACTAATGTTGGAAAAAGTGTGCTTTTGTCTTCCTTTTAAATTTACAGGACCAAATGAGCTTAAACGAGCAAAAGGAACAAATAAACAGCAAAAACCAACATAAATACAAAGAGAAGGAATAAACGCGACATGCCCGACCACTCGACAACATCCCCAAGAGCAAAAACAAGAAACAGAAGGCTGCCACGGCCCGTGCCCACTGGACACGGGGGCGTGGTCAGATGTCTGCAGAAAGGACAAACCTGTGGAAGCTTCTACGCCCACCACGGGGGTGTGCCCAGCTCAGCACGGGGCGTGGTCAACGCTAAGATTCGCAGAATCTTGCAAAATCTTGGTAGTACATATACGCTTCTGCACACGGGGCCGTGCCCGCTGGACACGGGCCGTGTTGAGCCCTATGCTGACAAATGCAATTAATGAAGGAAGAGAAAAGGGATGGCCACCGGGGCGTGTCCGCTGGACACGGGGCCGTGGCCGGGCTTCTGTTCAAGCTATAAATAGGGGTGCTTGGTTCACTTCAAAGGCATCCCTTGGCAAACTACTACTCTCCCACTTTGCCACCACTATAAAACCCACATCCACCACCATCATCCATCATCCACCTTTAGAGTGTGTAGTAGTCTCGGGATCCAAGATTGATAGTTAGAGTTCTTGTAAATCAAAGGCCATGTTTGGCGAAGTCTCTTACATCACTTGGTGAAGACAAGTCTTTAATGTATTACTTTTGATTTTTAATCTTTTCGCACTTTTTATTTGGTTTTGTATTAATGACTTTAATAACTAGTTTCTTATGTTGAAGGTGAAACTTCTTTATCATTTGTCCGTGGTGTCTTGGCATTACTTTACTGTCTATATAAAGTAAAAGATTTACACCATTCATATCTCTACGGTCAATATAGAGATATGTTGGCTACCTGGTCGGGGGTTAAGGGAATGATTTGGTAAGGTTCTTGCCTTGTTCAGTGTATAGATCCTGCAAGGACCTGGGTCAAGCTTACTAGGACCTCCTTCAATACCCACTGGTATTGGATGGCGGGGGTGCGAATGGCTTGATCCCCTCATATGTAAACTACTATTAATACATTAAACCGGCTACTTGGGATTGTATCCCTGCTGACTCAAACCACTTAGCCGAGGGTAACGTCACCTTCAAAAGAGGGGCCTACCACTTTTCGCATTAATAACTTAATTAATTATCTTTTAATATTCCGACATTTTGGGATTATATCCTTGCTGACTCAAACCACTGGGTAGAGGGTAACGTCACCTTCAAAAGAGGGGCCTACTACTATAACTAAGATAATCTCTTAAAAAGTGCAAAAGTGCGGAAATCATCAAATGATACATTAAAGGTGAGTCGGATCCAAATGATTCATCTTGTCTATCTGTTTTTATTTTATTTTTATTTCTGCATTTTTAGCTTTTATTTTTCATGTTTAAATCTTTTCTCAAAACATTTTAGTTTGATTAGATGTTGAGGATAAACCGGTACTAAAAGCTCTTGTGTCCTTGGACGACCTCGGTATCTTACCAACGCTATACTACGCTCACGATGGGTGCACTTGCCCAAGTGTGTGTTTAGTGTTAGTAGAATATCGTGTTTTATATAAAACTTGACTAATGCGTAAAATGGGCTTAAAATATCAATAAAATCATAACACACCTAACGCACACCAAGTTTTTGGCGCCGTTGCCAGGGACACAAGGATTTTAAGAAAGCTTAAAATCGACGGCCTAATCATTTTTCAAAAACCTTTTTAAAACTACGCGCACATTTTTACATTTTTAGGAAAATTTTGCATTACAGTAGTTTGAACACGGGGCTGTGCTCACTGAACACGCCCCCGTGCTGCATAAAATTAATAAACTCCCAGATACAGAGTCTCAACACGGGGCCGTGTTCGCAGAACACGCCCCCGTGCTGAACTAAACCAGTTTCATTTTTCAAAACGCCAAGATACAGGATCTACCCACGGGCCGTGCTCATTGAACACGGGGCCTTGGTGAGCCTCTGTTTCCGTTTTTATTCATGTTTTCTGGTCCCGAGACTCTTTTGTGGTCTGCTGAGTGATTCTTATGGATCAATACTCAGGAGGTTTCAACTACCACTATGAAGAGGATGATTATGAAGAAGAGTATTGTACCATTTGTGGTAATCCTCATTCGGTACAATATTGTGACCTCTTTGAACCATTCACTTCGTACACATACCATGAGGAGCCCAGGTACGAACCAACCACTTCATACACAGACTATGAAGAGCCAAGGTATGAACCTTCTCCCTCATATTCATATCTTGAAGAACCAAGGTATGAGCCTTCATACTCATATTTTGAAGAACCAAGATATGAATCAACTCCTTCATATACTTACTATGAGGAACAATGGTGTGAACAACCCACCTCATATGGGTATTATGAAGAACCGAGTTACGACCCTTATCCATCATATACTTACAATGAGGAACAATGGTGTGAACCATCTACCTCATATGAGTATTATGAGGAGCCAAGGATCGAGCTTCCGAACTCAAGCTTTGAGGATCCTTATTCCGCTCACTTTGACGAACCACCAGCTATCCTCCCCGTAGCCGAAAGAATAATAGAACACCTCAAAACTATCGAACGCTACATTAAAAAATCCCGCGCAAGGGAAGAGGAATCCCGCGCAAGGGAAGAGGTAGTTTGTACTAAAGACGTAATAGTAGAAGAGGTAAAAATGGAAGAACAAGTAAGTAGATCTCGAGGACGAGCTCTAAACCAAGGTGGGAGGATATAACAACCCTCCAAAATATTCCGACGCCCCTAATATATATTAAAATATCCCAATATGTCCTAAAATACACCCCGTATGCGAAAACGGGCCCCGAATACCCTTAATTTTTCCAAAAATAAAATAAAACAAATTTTAATGGTCTCTCGCGGGGCGCGTAGCCTTTGGCTACCACCTACGCGGGGCGCGACAACTCAACCACCAGACCGCACCCGGTGCCGCCATGTGTCGGACTCGTGTTGAAGCTAGTGCGATGACTAGGCCAGGCTAGGGCCTACCCAGCCTACTACGTGGGCCGCGTAGCCCTTGGCCTCATCTTACGCGTGCCGCGAGGAACTCGAATTCAGGCCCTATATAAAGAGGGCATCGGCTGTTCAGTCCCAGTCGCTCACAAACTTTTCTCTCTCGAATTTCTTAAGTGTTGAAGTAATTTCCGGGTATAATACCCCCCTAATTAACGAAGTTCTGCCCCGTTGTAAGTATTATAACCCCGGTGACGTATTAGATACGCTGCCCGATTGATCCAGGGTTCCGTAACGACTGTCGTGGTTCTGCCCGACGTAGTCGTTGGAATGTCGTCTCGGGGAGGGTATTGCTAATGTAAATATTGGGTTATTATACTAACACATGTACATTTGTGTAATTAATAGATAACCACCAGGAAACCCTTAAAGGAAATCTAAGACAACAATGTGAGTAATCTCCTTTTTGTAAACTGTTTTTACAAAACCATAAATATTTTACAATGCGATTAAGCAGTGATTGAGTCTTTGTAGTTCTTCAATTACTGCCGGTATGTTGGGGTTTTGTATACAAAATGTGGAACACGTTACCATTGGACAACGAGATAGCCAATGTGTAATATGACCCACCAGTCAGGATTGACAATACTGAATGAGTAATTGTGTAGATGTAAACATTGTAATCGCTCTCAATATTGTGAAAATTGATAAAACTCTTCTTGATTAAACTGGGATTCACTCACCAGTATTTCCCACTGACAAAATGTTTTTAAACGCGTTTTCAGGTAACAAAATGTGAAAGCCAACTAGAAGCCAGCTGGACAACACTGAAGGCTTGGAAAAAGTGGCTATAAAAGTTACCTAAATAAAAGAAGATGTTTTATTCAATAAAAATAGGGATTTTCCCTATGAAAATATTTGTAATGAAAACTTGGGTTTTATCCCAATATGTTTAATATTATAAAAGCGTGGTATTTACTCTGATAAATATTTCCTAACTACGGTCCTGATGAAATTTCCGCTGCCAAAATGATAAACACCGATACCACCAAAACTGGTCTCGCGGCCGCCCGTTCCCGGGACAGATAAGGGACTGGGGTTGCGACAGAAGGTGGTATCAGAGCTAAGCCACTGATTCAGCCACATAATTGTTCTGCTGACACCAAGATATTATTCAAATTGTTAGGAAATTAATTACGAAAATACGTGCATATCTGTATTTTACTGTTGTGTGTTATTTGACTATCTGTTAGTTTACAGTATGAGCGATCAAGGACCCTCCGACGCTTATCGTCAGTTGTCCGGCTCATATAGGAGTGAAGGCACCTCTTCACAGCCTGCCCTCTCTGGGTATTCGGCTGACAATGAAGAAGGGATGTTTGTGTTTATGGCTCAGTCTGAAGAGCCATTCCCCCAGAAAAAGAGAGGATGGTTCAGTAGGGGAGCACACGAGCGTAGGAAAAGAATGAAAAAAGTTGCAACAGCAGCGAGTCCTAGCAGCCGCTAAGAGAGAGACAGATGCCCACACACATGATATGCTTAATAGGAGCTTAGCCAATTTTCATATCCTAGCAACTACAGCTGCCGACCCAAACCTGGAACCACGAGTAGCCCCTCAACCATTACCCTAGTTTCCCACGCAACCGATGGAGATAGAAAACAACCCAGAAAACCAAGTCCAAATGCATGATTTCAACCCAGAGGAGATACCTAGGGTACCAGCAACCAATCCCTTAGACCCAGACTATGATCCGTGGCTCGATGATCATAGGGATTATGTGCAACGCTACCACCTAACAGACGAACCCATGCCAAACCTATCAGCTTACCCAAGTCTGGACCCTCTAGATCCCTACTATGATAACGATGAATACATTAGGGAAATTTTAGAGAATCCATATCCTGAGGAAGAACCCATGCCACAGTACCCAGACCTAGTACCAACACCTGCACCCCCAATGAGTGCACAAAATGTGCAAGAGCTCCGAACTTTCGGAGAAGAGATTTTAGAAAGTAGCGAGATGATGAGACAGGTTGGAGAACGACTCGTCTGGAAATACGACGAGCGTAATATGGAGTTCTGGATGAACCCATATCAGTGAAGTAATGGTGGAGATAGTAATATTAATAATATAATATATGTGTATGAAATATATAAATATATGTGTGTGTGTGTGTGTAATAATAATAATATATGTTGTAGTATAGACCACTTCGTGGTTAGTGATGCATAGTAGTATTGTAATTTTAATTAGTTTGTATTAGAAGCATACTATATAAGAAAGAGTAAATCGCAATGCTCGACGTTTTTGACCAATATGTGTGTTATGTGATTGTTTGCCTTAAAATATTATATTGTGATATTAATAATTGGCAAATGTTTAAAATCCAGATGGATAACGAAGTGAACTAGGAAAACCAGAATAACGATAACCAGAGTAACAATAACCCGGATAACGAAAACCCGAACAACAACAATAATGGAAACCAAGTGGATAACAGTGCCATGCAACACATAGTGGCACAAGGGATAATAGATGCGATGCCATATATTATCAAAACGGTTAAGGAAGCAGAAAATAAAAGTAAACGTGATAGTAAGCGACCAACTGAACCTGAACACAGCGTAAACAATGGACCCATACTTCAAGTGCCCATTCCTAAAAGAAGAAGAACCATGTCTTATGGTTGTTCTTATAAAGAATTCTGGTCTTGTAAACCAATGGAATTCTCGGGCAATGAAGGGGCCGTTGCATCTTTACGCTGGATAGAAAAGACTGAGGCAGTCTTCAGAATAAGCAAATGCGCGGAAGAGGAGAAGATAATGTTTGCTTCCAATCTGTTTAAGAACTCAGCCTTAGAATGGTGGAACACTATCCTCCAGTCTAGGGGAAGTGATAAAACTTACAATATGGAATGGGAAGAATTTAAAAACATGGTAGAAAGAAAATTCTGCCCTCCCAATGAAAAGGAACAGATAGCAAACAAATTCCTAAACCTTAGGATGATTGGGGTAGATAGTAAGGGTTATACTACATTATTCTTTGAACATGCTCGAATAGTACCAACCCTTGCATCACCTGAACCAGTATTAATCTCCCGTTACATCTGGGGATTAATTGGGGAGATTAGACATGTAGTCAAGGCAGCTAGACCTCAAACCATAGAAGAAGCTGTAGAACTAGCAAATACCTTGACAGATGAATTAGTCCGTACACGAGAAGAGGATCAAAGGAGGAATCTAACCCAAAAGCTTACCCAAGAATTCCGTTCTGGAAATTTTAACCGTGGGAAAAATGTAGGTTCTACCTCTGCACCTTATTGCAAGTATTGCAAAAGGAAGCATTCTGGAACATGCTCCATATACTGTAACTTCTGCAAAATATCTGGACACAAGGAGGAAGACTGCAGGAAGAAGCCTAACAACAGGATATGCTACAACTGTGGAGAACAAGGTCATATCAAGCCAAACTGCCCAAAACTAGCTCCAGACACAAACACGAAGAATACTAAAAATGCTAGAGCATTTGTTCTGACTGCAGAAGAAGCAAATATGATCCCGGATATGATCGCCGGTACGTTTTTAGTTAATGATGTTTTTGCTAAAGTATTATTTGACTCTGGTGCGAACCAAAGTTTTATTAGTACTTCATTTTGCAAATTTCTCAAGCAACCATTAACTAAACTTCCACAAGAATGTCTAGTAGAGACAACAAATGGGGAAACCATTAAGATTTCTGAAATCTTGCAGGGAGCAAGAATAGAAATTCTAAATCAGAAATTTATTGCAAACCTTTATCCAATGAATCTGGCAGGATTTGATGTTGTATTAGGAATGGATTGGTTAATAGCCAATAAAGCCAGCATTCTATGTGATGAAAAGTCAATCCAAGTAAATTCACCAAGGGGTGAAAAGATCACAATTAAAGGAAATAAACCCACTAGATCCACGAAATTCATCTCTATAATGAAAACAACAAGTTATATAAGAAAAGGCTCATTAGTGTATTTGATTTCCATAATCACTTACACTAAAGGAAAAGAATTAAAGGATATTCCAGTAGTATCCAAGTTTTCAGATCTATTTCCAGAAGAATTACCAGGGCAACCTCCAGACAGAGAAGTTGAATTCAGAATCCACCTGCTACCAGGGACAGCACCAATTGCCAAAGCACCTTACCGTTTGGCACCCGCCGAAATGCAGGAACTGAAGAAACACTTTGATGAATTATTGGAAAAAGGATTTATACAGCCAAGCTCATCGCCATGGGGAGCACCGATCTTATTCGTTAAAAAGAAAGGCGGATCAATGCGTATGTGCATTGACTACCGTGAATTTTGTCACACCCCGAAATATTAGAGCATTGGCGTGACTGGACTGGTATCTTCATTGCGCAGCGGAAGCAAACAAGCTAAGACTTTTAGTATGTGAACACCCACTAAGTACTCGACTCCAGATGGTTCTCCTATTCCAACCGTGCCTTGTCTTAGAACTGTAACCTGAGAAAGAAACATGCGAAAAATCAACATAAAGTTGAGCGAGTTCATAGTTTGTTTGTAAAAGATTTGAAATAAATCTTTTGAATAACCGGTTTTTGTTGTATTGTTGAATGTTTAAATACTTGAATGTTTAAATGCTTGAATGTTTAAATACTTGAATGAAAACATAGTATGTAACTTGTAGAATGTATGAATGTTTGAATGCAACTCGTAAACCGTATCTGTAACTGAGTACTATGACTGTTTGAATGTATTTATAACATGTATCTGTAACTGATTACTATGACTGTTTGAATGTATTTATAACATGTATCTGTAACTGAGTACTATGACTGTTTGAATGTATTTATAACATGTATCTGTAACTGATTACTATGACTGTTTGAATGTATTTATAACATGTATCTGTAACTGAGTACTATGACTGTTTGAATGTATTTACAACATGTATCTGTAACTGAGTACTATGACTGTTTGAATGTATTTACAACATGTATCTGTAACTGAGTACTATGACTATTTGAATGTGTGAGATCGCTAGTGGTTTGCAAGGCCACTAACATGTGTCACGACATAGGAAGCCACCAAACCTAGGCATTTTTGTTGACTTTGACTGAGACACAAAAGCACTCATTGGTAGAAGTAGGCCAAGAGTGGGGTTGCCTGAAACCCATTAGATCTAACCTTTTGTTCCGCGGTCTGAATGTATACGTTGATTAATGGTGCTTATGGTACCCTATTCGAGACATGATCTTGAATGTTTCACTTGAATGTTTTTGTACTCCATCATACCATTACTCATGTATTTGTATTTTTCCCGTAGTCCAGAAAACTAGAATTCGTGTGTATGCACATTTCAAAAAATACGCTTGTTTGCAAAAACCGGTATAAAACATAAGCTTTTCGTAAACCATTTGTGTCCGTTAAAACTTGCTTGTAAAATGGTTTAGAAATATGTAATTCTTATATGCTTTGCAAAAAGTGCATGTCTTTCCACCCCGAAAACATTTAGAAAAAAGTAAAACCGTAAAAGGTGGGGTTATGAACTCACCTTAATATTCCTGTGCAAAGCTAGCTAATTACGACTTCGTGATGTCGTTTCCAAGACTTGACTTGCTAGCGTGCATTCTACAATATTCCTAAGACGGAATATCTAATAAGTTTCTAAATAACGCAGTAACTAACTACATGTAATCGAGCTCTACCGAATCGTTGACCGAACGATATGACGGTAAATTGTCAACTTAAAAGAAGCGAAGAAGTTATACTTGTTAGCTCGTTTTAAGAAGTCGTATGTTGATATAAAGGAATATTCGTATGAAAGTAATATATAATAAACTCGTATTATATATATTGCGTCTTGTGTATATTTGCCAAAAATATACGTATGTGCCGTCTAGGCTTATAAAATAAATATAACAGTTATATTTATTTTGTAAAAGAATCGTCGACTTGTATTGGAAAATAAATATATAACTATATTTACTTATAAAAGGATTCGAGTTCATTTGAAATAAATATAATAATAACTATATTTATTTTTGTTGTCGAAATAATTTCCGTATCGTTGTTCTCGTAAGTTGTAAGTCGTTGTCGAAGGAAACTTTATATTTGTATCTCGTATAAGTCGCTTTATAACAATAGTTGTCGTTTTACAAGAAAAGCACGTTTTTATAATAAAACTCGTTTTATTTTACGGGTTTTCTCGAAAAACGGGCAGAGTTTCCTCTGTTTTTGGACGGCCCGGACAACCAAGTTGTCGTTATTTTAACAAAATTCAATCAATTCAACACATATTATATAGTTTACGTGAAATATATCAAAACACTAAATATTTAAAACCAAGTCACTAAGTGTAAATTCGTTAGTCGGGTCAAGCTCGTTCACGTAAAAATTAAATCTATATTAAAACACAAATATTTAAACGCGTCATTAATTTACCAAGTCTTCGCGTTGAATCGTCGAGCCGCCGACTGAGTTGACCGGGTCAACCGAGTTGAACTCGGTTCGACCGAGTCGACCGAACCAAACCGTCTAATCTCTTTCATTACTTGAACCCGCTGAGCTGAACCCGAACCACAACAGATCTGACCCGTTGACCCGAGTTGACTGAGTTGACTCGGTGAGTTGACCGAGTCAACCGGATTGACCGATTAACCACTGTTCATCATCATCAAGCATCATCATCTTCACCAGAATGAAAGGAAATGAATCAGGCGAGACGACTTACCGGTAGACCCGTCGGATAACGGCAAGGACCGCCGGACAAACAATCGGACCGGTGGTCCGGGTCTCCATCTCGTTCTCTGCTGCTTGAATCCCCAAAACTGACTCGAACCCGAACCAAGTTGAACCCGAAACCGTATATCTTGCCGGATAAGGACATGGACCGCCGGTTAAATGAACCGACCGCCGGTCCGAGATTTCGACCCGTAGTTCCTTCTCTTCTCAGCCTCTTTCTCTCGTCTCTCCGCTTGTAGTCGCCGCACCACCACCGGTTCGTGGTGGTGGTGGCCATTTCTGAGTCGTAAATCAAGAAGAAAAGGGGTGGGGGTTGGTTGTTGTGTGCGATCGGAGAAGAAAGGAGAGCCGACAACCGGCTCCGGTCACCGGAACCGAGAGAGGAAAGGGGGTGTCGGCTGGGTTGGGTCTGATTGTGAGAAGGCAAGTAGTTGTAGGTTGTGAATCTTGATAAGGCTTTCAAAGAACTCCATTTATATCTTGCCTGTATATGTGTGTGTATAATCAGAGAGAGAAAGGGGAAGACAGGCAATTGTGTTTTTGTGGTTGTTTGTCTGAGATCAAAAGGGAAGGGGGGAGGGGTATGGGTTTTATAATATCTCATGTGGGTATTGACCGAAATTATTTCCTTATGTCCCCTGAATATAGATCCTTAGAGATTACATAAATATTTCTTGTGTTCCATCTTTTTGAGACATAAATTTCTTGGAAAGATTTATAGAGATATTGTAGAGATTTTGAGAATCTCTTGTAAATATTTTGTAAGATTTTATAAGTATTGCCTAGAGATCTTGTATGTTATGTGCGGGTTTAGGCTTGTGGGTTTTGGGCTTGGGCCCAGGGCCCACAAGCCCATCTCACGTATGAGTGGCCCGTAATTCCTACTAGACCTGATCTCGCGACCCATACTCCATAAGCATAAAAATATTCGTGTGACATCCATTTTTGTCGGTGTCGTCAGTATTTCGTACGGTTTCAGATCGTCATCGTTTACCGTTTAGCAGGCTCTCTGTAGACCGTCATGCGCGTACTGTAAAGTCGATCGGGCGTTCCTAGGCACTCCAAAGGCCTAATTAAATTAATTTGCGCTGTAATCACTATTTATTGTCGCGTAATTCGCCTGTTAATCACGTACTTAAGGGCGTAAATTACCGGTTGTCACATTCTCCCCCTGTTAATAAAATTTCGTCCTCGAAATTTAGACTACGTTAACTCCTTAGAGTTACATTATGCGTAGAAAATACGAATAGTACCAAAGTGAACGATCATAAAGTCGAATCAAGACTTATTCGAATGATGTGAATTCAAGGACGTATCACAAGATGCAAATGAATTCTAGAAATGATTGCATCCAATAAATGAATTTAGATTTCAACAAGCTCAAATGTAATAGTTTGCATGAAACGCTCGATCATGATCAGCCCAAGCTGCAAGTTCTACCGACGCCACAAGGTGTCGTAGTGAATGAAACAATTCAAACATAGCGGTGATCGAACAAGTATCACCTGTGTTTTGCAAATTAGCCAAAGCTACAAGTTCTACCGACGCCACAAGGTGTCGAAATCAACAAACGACTTAATGGAGTCGGAGACCAGACAAATCTACCACGACTCGGAACAATGAAACGCTTGTTAAAACGAATTCGAATATGATGCTTTCAATACATCATAGGGTGTCTTGAATTGAATATGTGTAATGAACAAGTTCAAACAATTGGATTTGACTTCGGCGCAAGCCGACAATAAATACATGTATCGATAAGAAAACTTTTGGCATGGTCACAACGAAAACCATGTATGTAACTTGAAAAGAAAGAGATTTCAAGAAAATGTGTTGACTCGATGACAAAGAAGCCAACAATTACAATAATGCAGGTAATTCGAATCGCAAATCAACAATTAGATTTAGCGAAACAATATTTGAGCTTCAATGAAACGCTTTATTCGAAACAAAACCACATGCGTAACAAACGATGCATGCGTAGCATATGAATTTTCAAGAAATGAAGCAAATGAATATTCGCTATACTGAAAGAAATGGTCGTGACACAATGACCATCAAGAGGAGTAGAGATACGAAAATCTACTCAGTAAATGTGTAAGTCGAAATTTCAATAAAAGAAATTTAAGGACTTTACCTGGGGTTGCATGTGATAACCGTTTGTTAGGTGACATTACCATAGAATGTCAAATATAGCGTACTCGTCGTTAACTGAAATAGGGGGAATACGGTGACTTGCGTCTTTTCCTTAGCATTACTCGTGTCGTTTGCAGGACCGCGCACCAACTGCCGCTTCCTGATCGATAGTCGCATGTGACGTACTTCAACCTCCGTTGACGTATAGCTTAAGTCTCACGTATACCTGTGCGCTAGCGT
Source organism: Helianthus tuberosus (assembly GCA_030545235.1). NCBI lineage: Eukaryota > Viridiplantae > Streptophyta > Magnoliopsida > Asterales > Asteraceae > Helianthus > Helianthus tuberosus. The sequence continues at coordinate 126,264,430 of CM060352.1, forward strand.
TTCGTTTCGCGTAGAATGTGATGTACTCCGACATCTGTTGACGTAAAATTTGAGTTCTATGTATTCTCGTGCACTAGCGTTTCGTTATGCGTAGGCTGCCTGCTCGGGAAGTTAAAACATCATAGACAATATGTATAATTGTGTGTGCCCGAATTAATATTTGTAGTTCCTACGTGATGACCTTTAATGAACTTCAACATAAGTTTCCGAAGGTCTTACATGCATGTTTCTTAAACTCTCAGAGTTTCGTGTACTGTATGCGACTGTTTTGTGTATCGTGGGTAAAACACCACTTTAGCGTATGTTTGAAAACAAAATCTTGACTGTTTGTTTTTCGGCAACGGTTGGAGACCATATTCGAGTACTATGCGTTCTGTATGTATTCAGGTTTTAATATTCTAAGTTCCCAGAGGAAAGTGAGGTTAGAGCCTAGGTATCTTTACAGAAAACCCTATTCGTTGTAACCTATAGCTCTGATACCAATCTGTCACACCCCGAAATATCAGAGCATTGGCGTGATTGGACTGGTATCTTCATTGCGCAGCGGAAGCAAACAAGCTAAGACTTTTAGTATGTGAACGCCCACTAAGTACTCGACTCCAGATGGTTCTCCTATTCCAACCGTGCCTTGTCTTAGAACTGTAACCTGAGAAAGAAACATGCGAAAAATCAACATAAAGTTGAGCGAGTTCATAGTTTGTTTGTAAAAGATTTGAAATAAATCTATTGAATAACTGGTTTTTGTTGTATTGTTGAATGTTTAAATACTTGAATGTTTAAATACTTTAATGAAAACATAGTATGTAACTTGTAGAATGTATGAAAGTTTGAATGCAACTCGTAAACCGTATCTGTAACTGAGTACTATGACTGTTTGAATGTATTTATAACATGTATCTGTAACTGATTACTATGACTGTTTGAATGTATTTATAACATGTATCTGTAACTGAGTACTATGACTGTTTGAATGTATTTATAACATGTATCTGTAACTGATTACTATGACTGTTTGAATGTATTTATAACATGTATCTGTAACTGAGTACTATGACTGTTTGAATGTATTTATAACATGTATCTGTAACTGAGTACTATGACTGTTTGAATGTGTGAGATCGCTAGTGGTTTGCAAGGCCACTAACATGTGTCACGACATAGGAAGCCACCAAACCTAGGCATTTTTGTCGACTTTGACTGAGACACAGAAGCACTCATTGGTAGAAGTAGGCCAAGAGTGGGGTTGCCTGAAACCCATTAGATCTAACCTTTTGTTCCGCGGTCTGAATGTATACGTTGATTAATGGTGCTTATGGTACCCTATTCGAGACATGATCTTGAATGTTTCACTTGAATGTTTTTGTACTCCATCATACCATTACTCATGTATTTGTATTTTTCCCGTAGTCCAGAAAACTAGAATTCGTGTGTATGCACATTTCGAAAAATACGCTTGTTTGCAAAAACCGGTATAAAACATAAGCTTTTTGTAAACCATTTGTGTCCGTTAAAACTTGCTTGTAAAATGGTTTAGAAATATGTAATTCTTGTATGCTTTGCAAAAAGTGCATGTCTTTCCACCCCGAAAACATTTAGAAAAAAGTAAAACCGTAAAAGGTGGGGTTATGAACTCACCTGAATATTCCTGTGCAAAGCTAGCTAATTACGACTTCGTGATGTCGTTTCCAAGACTTGACTTGCTAGCGTGCATTCTACAATATTCCTAACACGGAATATCTAATAAGTTTCTAAATAACGCAGTAACTAACTACGTGTAATCGAGCTCTACCGAATCGTTGACCGAATGATATGACGGTAAATTGTCAACTTAAAAGAAGCGAAGAAGTTATACTTGTTAGCTCGTTTTAAGAAGTCGTATGTTGATATAAAGGAATATTCGTATGAAAGTAATATATAATAAACTCGTATTATATATATTGCGTCTTGTGTATATTTGCCAAAAATATACGTATGTGCCGTCTAGGCGTATAAAATAAATATAACAGTTATATTTATTTTGTAAAAGAATCGTCGACTTGTATTGGAAAATAAATATATAACTATATTTATTTATAAAAGGATTCGAGTTCGTTTGAAATAAATATAATAATAACTATATTTATTTTTGTTGTCGAAATAATTTCCGTATCGTTGTTCTCGTAAGTTGTAAGTCGTTGTCGAAGGAAACTTTATATTTGTATCTCGTATAAGTCGCTTTATAACAATAGTTGTCGTTTTACAAGAAAAGCACGTTTTTATAATAAAACTCGTTTTATTTTACGGGTTATCTCGAAAAACGAGCAGAGTTTCCTCTGTTTTTGGACGGCCCGGACAACCAAGTTGTCGTTATTTTAACAAAATTGAATCAATTCAACACATATTATATAGTTTACGTGAAATATATTAAAACACTAAATATTTAAAACCAAGTCACTAAGTGTAAATTCGTTAGTCGGGTCAAGCTCGTTCACGTAAAAATTAAATCTATATTAAAACACAAATATTTAAACGCGTCATTAATTTACCAAGTCTTCGCGTTGAATCGTCGAGCCGCCGACTGAGTTGACCGGGTCAACCGAGTTGAACTCGGTTCGACCGAGTCGACCGAACCAAACCGTCTAATCTCTTTCATTACTTGAACCCGCTGAGCTGAACCCGAACCACAACAGATCTGACCCGTTGACCCGAGTTGACTGAGTTGACTCGGTGAGTTGACCGAGTCAACCGGATTGACCGATTAACCACTGTTCGTCATCATCAAGCATCATCATCTTCACCAGAATGAAAGGAAATGAATCAGGCGAGACGACTTACCGGTAGACCCGTCGGATAACGGCAAGGACCGCCGGACAAACAAACCGACCGGTGGTCCGGGTCTCCATCTCGTTCTCTGCTGCTTGAATCCCCAAAACTGACTCGAACCCGAAACCGGAGATCTTGCCGGATAAGGACATGGACCGCCGGTTAAACGAACCGACCGCCGGTCCGAGATTTCGACCCGTAGTTCCTTCTCTTCTCAGCCTCTTTCTCTCGTCTCTCCGCTTGTAGTCGCCGCACGACCACCGGTTCGTGGTGGTGGTGGCCGTTTCTGAGTCATAAATCAAGAAGAAAAGGGGTGGGGGTTGGTTGTTGAGTGCGATCGGAGAAGAAAGTAGAGCCGGCAACCGGCTCCGGTCACCGGAACCGAGAGAGGAAATGGGGTGTCGGCTGGGTTGGGTCTGATGGTGAGAAGGCAAGTAGTTGTAGGTTGTGAATCTTGATAAGGCTTTCAAAGAACTCCATTTGTATCTTGCCTGTATATGTGCGTGTATAATCAGAGAGAGAAAGGGGAAGACAGGCAATTGTGTTTGTGTGGTTGTTTGTCTGAGATCAAAAGGGAAGGGGGGGGGGGGTATGGGTTTTATAATATCTCATGTGGGTATTGACCGAAATTATTTCCTTATGTCCCCTGAATATAGATCCTTAGGGATTACATAAATATTTCTTGTGTTCCATCTTTTTGAGACAAAAATTTCTTGGAAAGATTTATAGAGATATTGTAGAGATTTTGAAAATCTCTTGTAAATATTTTGTAAGATTTTATAAGTATTTCCTAGAGATCTTGTATGTTATGTGCGGGTTTAGGCTTGTGGGTTTTGGGCTTGGGCCCAGGGCCCACAAGCCCATCTCACGTGTGAGTGGCCCGTAATTCCTACTAGACCTGATCTCGCGACCCATACTCCATAAGCATAAAAATATTCGTGTGACATCCATTTTTGTCGGTGTCGTCAGTATTTCGTACGGTTTCAGATCGTCATCGTTTACCGTTTAGCAGGCTCTCTGTAGACCGTCATGCGCGTACTGTAAAGTCGATTGGGCGTTCCTAGGCACTCCAAAGGCCTAATTAAATTAATTTGCGCTGTAATCACTATTTATTGTCGCGTAATTCGCCTGTTAATCACGTACTTAAGGGCGTAAATTACCGGTTGTCACAAATTTAACAAAGTCACGATTAAGAATCGTTATCCATTACCGAGAATCGATAATCTGTTTGATCAATTGCAAGGAGCACGATTTTTCTCAAAAAATCGATTTAAGATCAGGATATCATCAATTAAAGGTACAGGAAGAGGACATTCCTAAGACCGCTTTTAGAACAAGGTATGGCCATTATGAATTTACTGTCATGCCATTTGGTTTAACCAATGCCCCAGCTGTATTTATGGACATTATGAACCGAATATGTAAGCCATATTTGGATAAATTCATAATTGTCTTTATAGATGATATTCTTATTTACTCTAAGAGTAAAGAGGAACATGCAAAGCATTTGCATTCACTTCTAAGTTTATTGAGGAAAGAAAAGCTTTATGCTAAGTTTTCGAAGTGTGAGTTTTGGTTAGAACAAGTATAGTTTCTTGGACATTTAGTCAATCATGAAGGAATTCATGTGGATCCCACCAAGATCGACGCGATTACCAAGTGGAAAACCCCTAAGTCACCAACCGAGGTTAGAAGTTTCTTAGGATTGGCCGGTTATTATAGAATATTTATTCGAGATTTTTCTAGAATAACCATTCCCTTAACTAAGCAAACCTGTAAATCTGTTAAGTTTGAATGGGGACCAAAACAAGAAGAAGCCTTTACAATTCTTAAGCAAAGATTAACCCATGCACCTATACTAGCGTTACCAGAAGAAACTGAAGACTTTGTATTCTATTGTGACGCTTCTAAATTAGGCTATGGATGTGTGTTAATGCAACATCAAAAGGTTATAGCTGACACCTCTAGACAACTTAAGAATCATGAAGAGAATTATTCAACCCATGATCTAGAATTAGGAGCTATAATTTTTGCTCTTAAAATTTGGAGACATTACCTTTACGGTAGTAAGTTTACCATTTTCACCGACCTTAAGAGTTTAAGGTATGTTTTTGGGCAAAAGGAATTGAATATGAGACAAAGACGCTGGATGGAGATACTTAGTGATTATGATTGCAACATCCAGTATCATGCAGGAAAGGCAAACATAGCAGCCGATGCTTTAAGTCGAAAGTATCATGAAAAACCAAAAAGGGTACATTCTCTTAAATTAAATCTGCAAGTAGATTTAAATGAACAAATTAGAAAGGCACAAGAATCAGTAATCAAGGATGATACTGAAAAATTGAAAGGAATGATTAAAGAATTAGAACAAGGAACAGATGGAATGGAGATTCCATAAGAAAAGAATGTGGATACCTAAATTAGGAAACCTACACCACCGTATATTAGAAGAAGCCCATAAATCTATATATACGATGCATCCTGGAAGTGATAAGATGTATCAGGACTTAAGAAAGAATTTCTGGTGGATAGGAATGAAAAAGGATATAGCAGCATAAGTTGCATAATGTTTAACCTGTTCACAAGTCAAAGCTGAACATCAGAAACCCTCAGGTTTGTTGCAACAGTTAGAAATGCCAGTCTGGAAATGGGAATTGATAACAATGGATTTTGTTACTAAATTACCCAAAACAAGAAAAGGTAATGATACAATCTGGGTGATTGTAGACAGGCTAACTAAGTCAGCTCATTTCCTACCAATGAAAGAAAGTTTCAATATGTAACAATTAGCTAAATTATATGTAAATGAAATAGTATCATTACATGGAATTCCTCTATCAATTGTTTCTGACAGAGATAGTCGTTTTACCTCTCATTTTTGGACAAGTTTCCAAAAAGCCATGGGAACCAAGTTGAATCTAAGCACCGCTTATCATCCTCAAACGGACGGACAAAGCGAAAGGACAATTCAGACAATGGAGGACATGCTTAGAGCTTGTGTAATTGATTTCAGAGGTAATTGGGACGATCACTTACCGTTAATAGAATTTTCTTATAATAACAGTTATCACACAAGTATCAATGCTGCACCATTCGAAGCACTTAATGGACGAAAGTGCCGAACACCAGTCTGTTGGGCAGAAATTGGAGAAAAGCAACTATCTGGACCTGAAATAGTACAAGAAACAACAGACAAGATCATTCAAGTCAAGGAACGACTGAAAGTAGCACGTGATCGACAAAAGAGTTATGCAGATAATAGACGAAAATCATTGGAATTTCAGGTAGGAGATAAAGTGTTATTGAAAGTCTCTCCTTGGAAAGGAGTGGTAAGATTCATCAAAAGCGGATAGCTAAGTCCCAGGTATGTTGGACTTTTTGAGATTATTAGAAGAATAGGACCTATAGCCTATCAACTACAACTGCCAGAGGAAATGGCAGGAATACATGATGTATTTCATGTACGCAATCTCAAGAAATGCTTAGCTGATCAATCACTTGTAATACCTCTAAAGGATATAGAGGTAAATGAACAATTAAATTTTGTAGAGAGGCCTCTACAGATTGAAGACAGGAAGGTTAAGAACCTCAAGCACAAGAGATTAGTTCTGGTCAAAGTGAAATGGGACTCCAAAAGAGGACCAGAGTATACATGGGAGCTTGAATCCGAAATGCAAAGGAAATATCCACACTTGTTCCAGTAGATCTCGAGGACGAGCTCTAAACCAAGGTGGGGAGGATATAACAACCCTCCAAAATATTCTGACGCCCCTAATATATATTAAAATATCCCAATATGTCCTAAAATACATCCCGTATGCGAAAACGGGCTCCAAATACCTTTAATTTTTGCAAAAATAAAATAAAACAAATTTTAATTGTCTCTCGCGGGGCGCGACAACTCAACCACCAGACCGCACCTGGTGCCGCCACGTGTCGGACTCGTGTTGAAGCTAGTGCGATGACTGGGCCAGGCTAGGGCCTACCCAGCCTACTACACGGGCCGCGTAGCCCTTGGCCTCATCTTACGCGGGCCGTAAGAAACTCGAATTCAGGCCCTATATATAGAGGGCATCGGTTGTTCAGTCCCAGTCGCTCACAAACTTTTCTCTCTCGAATTTCTTAAGTGTTGAAGTAATTTCCGGGTATAATACCCCCCTAATTAACGAAGTTCTGCCCCGTTGTAAGTATTATAACCCCGGTTACGTATTAGATACGCTGCCCGATTGATCCAGGGTTCCGTAACGGCTGTCGTGGTTCTGCTCGACGTAGTCGTTGGAATGTCATCTCGGGGAGGGTATTGCTAATGTAAATATTGGGTTATTATACTAACACATGTACATTTGTGTAATTAATAGATAACCATCAGGAAACCCTTAAAGGAAATCTAAGACAGCAATGTGAGTAATCTCCTTTTTGTAAACTGTTTTTACAAAACCTTAAATAGTTTACAATGCGATTAAGCAGTGATTGAGTCTTTGTAGTTCTTCAATTACTGCCGGTATGTTGGGGTTTTGTATACAAAATGTGGAACACGTTACCATTGGACAACGAGATAGCCAATGTGTAATATGACCCACCAGTCAGGATTGACAATACTGAATGAGTAATTGTGTAGATGTAAACATTGTAATCGCTCTCAATACTGTGAAAATTGATAAAACTCTTCTTGATTAAACTGGGATTCACTCACCAGTATTTCCCACTGACAAAATGTTTTTAAACGCGTTTCAGGTAACAAAATGTGAAAGCCAACTAGAAGCCAGCTGGACAGCACTGAAGGCTTGGAAAAAGTGGCTATAAAAGTTACCTAAATAAAAGAAGATGTTTTATTCAATAAAATAGGGATTTTCCCTATGAAAATATTTGTAATGAAAACTTAGGTTTTATCCCAATATGTTTAATATTATAAAAGCGTGGTATTTACTCTGATAAATATTTCCTAACTACGGTCCTGATGAAATTTCCGCTGCCAAAATGATAAACACCGATACCACCAAAACTGGTCTCGCGGCTGCCCTTTTCACGGGACAGATATGGGACAGGGGTTGTGACAGAGTAGTTGAAGATGTGTTAGTACAAACAAATCAAACGGTAGTCCCAACCGACTTTGTCATCCTAGATGACGCTCCACTTGTGTTGGGACGACCTTTTGGGAAAACCCATCAAGCCTTGATCAATCGGAAGCAAAACAACCTACCCATTCAATTAGGGGCCTATAAAAGGTATGTCGATCTTGAACAATTAATGAAATATTCAATTTGCAATGACGACCCCCTAATTGAAGATGAGTCAGAACCACCCGATAAGGTGGGTCTAGCCAAGGACCCTTAGAAACGTGACGCACCACGGAGGCATTCCGCGGAACTATCCTTAGTTTTAGATTAGTTTAACTTTTATGTTTTCTAGTTTAGTTTACTTTTTAGGAATAAATCACACTCGAAAAGGTGGATATTGCCAAAGGGATGTTAAAACCGCACCCCATACATGAAAACAGAGCCTTCCGTCAACTTTTCCATCATTTCAGCATGTCCAGCACGGGGCCGTGGCCACCCAACACGCCCCCGTGCCTAGGCTCTGCAGAAAAAGTCCCAGTTCAGGTAATTGGCCATGGGTCGTGCTTGCTGAACACGCCCCGTGGCCAGCCTTCTGTTTAAATTTGATACTGGCAGTCTGACCACGGGGCCGTGCTCAGCTCACCACACCCCGTGTTTAGCTACCTAGTAACATAAAATCTTGTTTTTAACCCACTTTTACACATTTTAATCAACGAAAAACTTATTTTTGGACACATTGAGGACAATGTGTAATTTAAGTGTGGGGGGGGGGGGGATGCTAAAACCTTGAATTTTGCAAGTCCTAATAACAAGCCTTACACAAAACTCTATTGGAACCGCTAATCACCCCAATTTTTTTTTCAAAAATTTTCATTTTTTTTACTTGTCTTGGTTTAATTTGGGAACAACAAGTTCTAAAAAGGTTATATTTTTACAAATTTACAACCGATAGCGTCGTGATAAAAAGAACCAACATAAGAAAATTATGAAAAGGCTTGACAAATCTAATTAAAATTTGATTATATATACTTGACCACATTATAAACCCATTCCCACAATAAGTGAGTTTTGAGCCTTTATTGAGCATACAAGCATACATCTTTAAACTAAATGCGCATTTTTCGTTTCTTGTGTGAATAGCCGCTTGATTCTTACGACTCTAGAACTTGCCACGACGATACATTCCCGGTCCTTACCAACTTAAACCCAAGTAAGTAAATGATGGAGGCATTAGGACTAACCCATTTTCCTTTCAACACCATTATTTTTCACTTTCTTTATCACCTACCCAAAACCCCCTTAGTTAACCCCTTTGAGCCTAAACCTTTTCATTTCTAAACCCACAAAACAAACACCATTTACCCACCAAAACCTTTTTCTTTTCAAACCTTTTATTTTAGTAAAAAGCTCGGTTTTCTTGTGACGTTTCTTTATCAAAAAAAAAAAAAAAAAAATTGAAAGTCTAGCAATAAACAAACAAGTTCCTCAAAGCAACTTTGTTTGAAGAAGCGTAGTTTGAATAAAAGTCACAAAATCAAAAAAATTTACGACGACCGACACTTTTTACGCTTTTAGCCCTTTTTACTAACCACTAACCAAAACCACCTACCCTTAGCCCAAGCCTAACCCTTTCCCAAGTCCTCTTGATATTTACGAAGGTTTATAGTTAAAAAGGAGGAGGATTGATTGCTTGGCAAGCATATGGTAGAAGTAAGTTCCATGCTGGTCTCGAGTGTTTCACAAAAATACATCTTCGGCCGAGTGTTGAGTGGTCTCCCGTGAGGTATGTAAACTTGTAAATAAATGGAATTTTAAAGAGGCATGTTATGCCTAAATAAGTAATTTCTCTTATGAAACGTTCTAAATAAATCATAACGGATAGGATTGTAAATAGAATAAAAATAAAACCCAATAAAGATCTTGGATTCCCGACACTCAGTACAAGCCCAAAACTTCTCTCCTACCTATTCCATTTGGGTGTGTAAGCCACATAATAAAGAGTTTTGCTTGAGGACAAGTAAATATTCAAGTGTGGGGATATTTGATGTGTGTAAAATGCAACATATAAATTACATCAAATGAGGCATAAAACTAACAATTTTTTTAGTACTAATGTTGGAAAAACTGTGCTTTTGTCTTCCTTTTGAATTTACAGGACTAAATGAGCTTAAACGAGAAAAAGGAACAAATAAACAGCAAAAAGCAACATAAATACAAAGAAAAGGAATAAACGTGACATGCCGGACCACTCGACAGCATCCCCAAGAGCAAAAACAAGAAACAGAAGGCTGACCACGGCCCGTGCCCACTGGACACGGGGGCGTGGTCAGATGTCTGCAGAAAGGACAAAGCTGTGGAAGCTTCTACGCCCACCATGAGGGCATGCCCAGCTCATCACGGGGCGTGGTCAACGCTAAGATTCGCAAAATCTTGCAAAATCTTGGTAGTACAGATACGCTTCTGCACACGGGGCCGTGCCCGCTGGACACAGGCCGTGTTGAGCCCTATGCTGGCAAATGCAATTAATGAATGAAAAGAAAAGGTATGGCCACGGGGGTGTGTCCGCTGGACACGGGGCCGTGACCGGGCTTCTGTTCAAGCTATAAATAGGGGTGCTTGGTTCACTTCAAAGGCATCCCTTGGCAAACCACTACTCTCCGACTTTGCCACCACTCCACCACCACTACAACACCCACATCCACCACCATCATCCATCATCCACCTTTAGAGTGTGTAGTAGTCTCGGGATCCAAGATTGATGTCGCAACCCCCATCCCCTATTTATCCGGGAACGGGCGGCCGCGGCTAGTTTCAGTTGTATCGGTGTTTATCAGTTTGGCAGCGGAAATTTCATCATGACCGTAGTTAGGAAATATTTTATCACAGTAAAATACCACATTTTTATAATATTAAACACGTGGGAAATTCCCAAGTTTCCAGTACACACATTTTTATAGGGATAAACCCTATTTTATTTAAATAAAAACATTTTTTTATTTAGGTAACTTTTTATATAGTCACTTTTCCAAACCTTCAGTGCTGTCCAGCTGGCTTCTATTTGGCTTTCACATTTTGTTACCTGAAACGCGTTTAAAAACATTTTGTCAGTGGGAAATACTGGTGAGTGAATCCCAGTTTAATCAAGACAGGTAAAAACCATTTATAGCATTGAGGGCGGTCGCGCAATTACATTTGTTTATTTTCTACTTTAATTACCACCCACGGTACTGTCAACCCGACTTGTGGTCATGTTACTACTCATAGTGTAGTAACAAATTTTGTATACAAAACCCCAACATAACGATGATAATTGTAGAATACAAATACTCAATCACTATTTAATATAATGTAAAATATTTGAGGTTTTGTAAAAACAATTTGCAAAAAGGAGGATTACTCACATTGCTAACTTAGGGTTTTCCTTTGTGATTTCCTGGTGATTATATATTAATTACACAATGCACACGCGTTAGTATAATTACCCAATATTTACATTAGTAATACCCTCCCCGAGACAGAACTCCAACGACTACGTCGGGCAGAGCCTCGACAGCCATTACGGAATCCTAAATCAATCGGGCAGCGTATCTAATACGTAACCGGGGGTTATGATACTTACAACGAGGCAGAACTTCGTTATTTAGGGGTATTATGCTCAAATATTATGCCTATACTTCAGAATTTAGAGAGAGATTTCGAGTGTGAGCGATCGGAAATGAACTGCCGATGCTCCTAATTTATAGGAGCTGATTTGGGGTTTCTCGCGGCCCGCGTAGGAAACAGCAAAGGGCTTCGCGGCCCGCGACGTAGGCTGGGTAGGCCCTAGCCTGGCCCAGTCACTGATCTAGCTTCGACACGCGGTTGACACGTGGCAGAACCGGGATGCGCCCTGGTGACTAGCTGTCGCGCCCCGCGTAGCCTGAAGGCAAAGCCTTCGCGGCCCGCGAGCGCTACACATAATTTTTTTTTTTATTTTTTTTAATTATATTTAATTCCTTTTTCCTTTTCCTGAAAACATACCTTAAACTCTTATGATCGGTGAAAATGGTAAACTTACTACCATAAAGGTAATGTCTCCAAATTTTTAGGGCAAAAATTATGGCTCCTAATTCCAAATCATGGGTAGAATAATTATCTTCATGATTCTTAAGTTGTCTAGATGCATATGCTATATCCTTTTGAAGTTGCATCAGCACACATCCATAACCTAACTTAGAAGCGTCACAATAGACTACAAAATCTTCAATCCCTTCCGGTAACGCTAGTATGGGTGCATTGGTTAATCTTTGCTTAAGAATTCTATAGGATTCTTTTTGTTTTGGTCCCCATTCAAACTTAACAGATTTACAGGTTAGCTTAGTTTAGGGAATGGCTATCCTAGAAAAATCTCGAATAAATCTTCTATAATAACCGGCCAATCCTAGGAAACTTCGAACCTCGGTTGGTGATTCAGAGGTTTTCCATTTGCCTCAATCTTTGTGGGATCCACATGAATTCCTTCATGATTAACTAAATGCCCAAGAAACTGTACTCCCTCTAACCAAAATTCACATTTTGAAAACTTGGCATAAAGCTTTTATTTTCTCAATAAACTTAGAAGTGCATGCAGATGCGCTGCATGTTCCTCTTTACTCTTAGAGTAAATGAGAATATCATCTATAAAGACAATTATGAATTTATCCAAATATGCCTTACATATTCGGTTCATCATGTCCATAAATGCGGCTGGGGCATTGGTTAAACCAAATGGCATGACAGTAAATTCATAATGGGCATACCTTGTTCTGAAAGCGGTTTTAGGAATGTCCTCTTCCTGTACCTGTAATTGATGATAACCTGAGCGTAAATCGATTTTAGAGAAAAATTGAGCTGCTTGCAATTGATCAAACAAATCATCGATTCTCGGTAATGGGTACCAATTCTTAATCGTGACTTTATTTAATTCACGATAATCAATGCACATTCGTATTGACCCGTCTTTCTTTTTGACAAATAATATTGGTGCTCCCCCATGGTGATGAACTTGGTTGAATGAATCCTTTCTCTAATAGTTCGTCCAGTTGTTTCTTTAACTCTTGCATTTCTGCTGGTGCCAAACGATAGGGTGCTTTGGCAATTGGTGCTGTTCCTGGTAGCAGATGAATTCTGAATTCAACTTCTCTGTCTGGCGGTAGTCCTGGTAATTCTTCTGGAAACACATCTGAGAACTGAGATACTACAGCGATGTCTTTCAATTCTTTTCCTTTAGTGTTAGTGATTATGGAAATCAAATACACTAATGATCCTTTTCTTACATAAATGGCCGTTTTCATCACAGAGATGAATTTTGTGGATCTAGATGGTTTATCTCCTTTAATTATGATCTTTTCACCCTTTACTTTGGTGAATTACTTGGATTGACTTTTGATCACATAGAATACTGGCTTTATTGGCTATTAACCAATCCATTCCTAATACAACATCAAATCCTGCCAGATTCATTGGGTAAAGGTTTGCAATATAACTTTGATTTAAAAATTATATTCTTGCTCCCTGCAAGATTTCAGCGATCCTAATGGTTTCCCCATTTGCGGTTTCTACTAGACATTCTTGTGGGAGTTTTGTTAATGGTTGATTGAGAAGTTTGCAAAATGAAGTATTAATAAAACTTTGGTTCGAACCAGAGTCAAATAATACTTTAGCAAAAACATCATTAACTAAAAACGTACCGGCAATCACGTCTGGAATCATCTTGGCTTCTTCCGCGGTTAGAACAAATGCTCTAGCATTTTTGGTAGTCTTGTTATTCTTGGCTGGAGCTAGTTTTGAACAGTGTGGCTTGATGTGCCCTTTTTCTCCACAGTTGAAGCACACTCCATTACTAGGTTTCTTCCTAAAATCTTCTTCCTTGTGTCCTGGTATCTTGCAGAAATTGCAATAAGTGGAGCATCTTCCTGAATGCTTCTTCTTGCAGGTTTTACAGTACGGTGCAGAGGTAGAACCTATGTTTTTCCCACGGTTGGAATTTCCATAACGAAATTCTTGGGTAAGCCTTTGAGCTAGGTTCCTCCTCTGGTGTTTGCTAGTTCTATAGCTTCTTCAATGGTTTGCTATTTCTATAGCTTCTTCTATGGTTTGGGGTCTAGCTGCCTTGACTACATGCCTAATCTCACTGATTAATCCCTAGATGTATCGGGAGATTAATAATGGTTCTGGTGATGCAAGGGTTGGCACTATTCTAGCATATTCAAAGAATGTAGTAGTGTAACCCTTACTATCTACTCTAGTCATTCTAAGGTTTAAGAACTTATTTGCTATCTGTTCTTTTTCATTGGGAGGACATAATTTTCTTTCAACCATATTCTTAAACTCTTCCTATTCCATATTATAAACTCTGTCACTTCCCCTAGATTGGAGGATAGTGTTCCACTATTCTAAAGCTGAGTTTTTAATCAGATTGGAAGCAAACATTATCTTATCCTCTTCCGCGCACTTGCTTATTTTTAAGACTGCCTCAGTCTTTTCTATCCAGTGTAGAATTGCAATGGGTCCTTCATTGCCCGAGAATTCTATTGGTTTGCAGGACCAGAATTCTTTGTAAGAACAACCATAAGACATGGTTCTTCTTCTTTTGGGAATGGGCACTTGAAGTATTGGTCCATTGTTTACGTTGTGTTCTGGTTCAGTTGGTCGTTTACTGCCATTATTACTTTTATTATCCGCTTCCTTAACCGTTTTGATAATATATGGCATCGCGTCTATAATTCCTCGTGCCACTATGTGTTGGATGGCACTGTTATCTACTTGGTTTCCATCATTATCATTATTCTGGTTTCCTTGATTCCCTTCTTAGTCCATTTGGATTTTAAACATTTACCACATATTAATATCACAAGATAATATTTAATACAAGCAATCACATAACAAGCATATTGATCAAAATCGTCGAACATTGCGACCTTTACTCTATTTTATATTATGCATCTATATCTATTACAAATACAACTGGAATTGAAAATACAATACTAGTATGCATCCGTAGCTATTGTCTAGATATATATATATATATATATATATATATATATAGGACAAAGATCCGTTAGGAACCACCCCTTATCGCGAGAACCAATGTGAACACAACCAAAAATGCCTAAAAATAGCTAAAAAACACACACATTTTTTTTTAATATTTTTTATGCTAAAATCGCTACTTTTAGTAGCAAAAATTTTTTTTTTTTTAAAAAAAATTTTGTTTTAAAAAAAAAAATTTTTTCTTTTGCTACTAAAAGTAGCGATTTAAACATAAAAAATATTAAAAAAAAATTTAAGATTTTTTTTTAGATTTTTTTAGGTTTTTTGGGGGTTTAGTTTTTAGCATTTTAGCTTGGGGGGGGGGGGGGGTGGGGCGGGGGTTAGGGGTTTTTTTAGGTTTTTTGGGGGTTTTAGTTTTTAGCATTTAGCTTGGGGTGGGGGGGGGTTTAGGTTTTTTTTTTTTTTGGGGGGGGGGGGGGGTGGGGGTTAAGTTTTTTTTAGGTTTTTTAGCTATTTTAGGTTGTGTTCACATTGGTTCTCGCGGTTCTCGCAATAAAGGTGGTTCTCGCATGAACCTTACCCTATATATATATATATATATATATATATATATATATATATATATATATATATATATATATTATTACTACTACTGATAGGGGTTCATCCAAAAGTCCATGTTACGCTCGTCATATTTCCAGACGAGTCGTTCCCCTATTTGTCTCATCCTTTCACTTCCTTTTAAAATCTCCTCACCAAAGGTTCGGAGTTCTTGCACATTCTCAGTGCTCATGGGTGGTGCAAGTGCTGGTATTGGGTCAGGAAACTGGGGCATGGGTTCTTCGTGTGGGTAAGGGTTCTCTAGGATTTCCCTGATGTATTGGTCATTATCAAAATATGGGTCCAGGTTTGGGTAAGCTGCTAGGTTTGGCATGGGTTCATCCGGTATTGGGTAGCGTTGTTCATAATCCCTATGGTCGTCAAACCATGGGTCATAGTCTGGGAGATGGGGTGCTGGCACTCTAGGTATTTCGGCTGGGTTAAAATCAGGCATTGGTATTTGGTCTACAGGGTTTGGCTCCAATTCCATAGGTTGGATGGGAAATAGTGGTAACGGCTGGGGTGCTATGAGTTGTTCTAGATTCGGGTCTGCAGCTGTAGTTGCTAAGATATGAAAATTTGCTAGACTCATATTGAGCATATCCTGAGTGTGAGCATTTGTTTCTCTATTCGCGGCTGCTAAAGCACGATGCTGCTGAAGTTTTCTCATCCTTTTTCTACGTTCATGAGCTCCTCTGCTGAACCATCCTCTCTTCTTAGGAGGGAATGGCTCTTCAGATTGTGCCTTGAACACGAAAATCCTGTCTTTAGTGTCAGCCGAATACCCTGAGAGGGTAGGCTGTGAAGAGGTGCCTTCGTCCCTAGTGAGCTGGACAACTGACGGTAAGCGTCTGAAGGTCCTTGGTGTCAGCAGAACACTTCTGTGGCTGAAATCAGTGGCTGTAGCTCTGATACCACCTTTTGTCGCAACCCCCGTCCCCTATTTACCCGGGAACGGGCGGCCGCGGCCAGTTTCAGTGGTATCGGTGTTTATCAGTTTGGCAGCGAAAATTTCATCAGGACCGTAGTTAGGAAATATTTTATCAGAGTAAAATACCACACTTTTATAATATTAAACACGTGAGAAATTCCCAAGTTTCCAGTACACACATTTTTATAGGGATAAAACCCTATTTTATTTAAATAAAAACATTTCTTTAATTAGGTAACTTTTTATATATCCATTTTTCCAAGCATTCAGTGCTGTCCAGCTGGCTTCTATTTGGCTTTCACATTTTGTTACCTGAAACGCCTTTAAAAACATTTTGTCAGTGGAAAATACTGGTGAGTGAATCCCAGTTTAATCAAGACAGGTAAAAACCATTTACAGCATTGAGGGCGGTCGCGCAATTACATTTGTTTTTTCTACTTTAATTACCACCCACGGTACTGTCAACCCGACTTGTGGTCATGTTACTACTCACAGTGTAGTAACAAATTTTGTATACAAAACCCCAACATACCGACGATAATTGTAGAATACAAATACTCAATCACTGTTTAATATAATGTAAAATATTTGAGGTTTTGTAAAAACAATTTGCAAAAAGAAGGATTACTCACATTGCTAACTTAGGGTTTTCCTTTGTGATTTCCTGGGGATTATCTATTAAATACACAATGCACACGCGTTAGTATAATAACCCAATATTTACATTAGTAATACCCTCCCCGAGACAGAACTCCAACGACTACGTCGGGCAGAGCCTCGACAGCCGTTACGGAATCCTAAATCAATCGGGCAGCTTATCTAATACGTAACCGGGGGTTATGATACTTACAACGAGGCAGAACTTCATTATTTAGGGGTATTATGCCCGAATATTATGCCTATACTTCAGAATTTAGAGAGAGATTTCGAGTGTGAGCGATCGGAAATGAACTGCCGATGCTCCCAATTTATAGGAGCTGAGTTGGGGTTTCTCGCGGCTCGCGTAAGAAACAACAAAGGGCTTCGCGGCCCGCGACGTAGGCTGGGTAGGCCCTAGCCTGGCCCAGTCACTGATCTAGCTTCGACACGCGGTTGACACGTGGCAGCATCGGGATGCGCCCTGGTGACTAGCTGTCGCGCCCCGCGTAGCCTGAAGGCAAAGCCTTCGCGGCCCGCGAGCGCTACCCAGAATTTGTTTTTATTTTATTTTTTAATTATATAAGGTATTCTGGGCTCGGTTTTCGTATACGGGGTTCATTTTAAGACGTATAAGGGCATTCTAAATATATTAGGGGTGTCGGAAATATTTTAGGAGGGTTGTTATAATTGATAGTAAGAGTTCTTGTCAATCAAAGGCCATGTTTGGCTAAGTCTCTTACATCACTTGGTGAAGACAAGTCTTTAATGTATTACGTTTGATTTTTAATCTTTTGGCACTTTTTATTTGGTTTTGTATTAATGACTTTAATAACTAGTTTCTTATGTTGAAGGTGAAACTTCTTTATCGTTTGTCCGTGGTGTCTTGGCATTACTTTACTTTACTGTCTATATATAAGGTAAAAGATTTGCACCAGTCATATCTCTATGGTCTATATAGAGATATGTTGGCTACCTGGTCGGGGGTTAAGGGAATGGTTTGGTAAGGTTCTTGCCTTGTTTAGTGTATAGATCCTACAAGGACCTGGGTCAAGCTTACTAGGACCTCCTTCAATACCCACTGGTATTGGATGGCGGGGGTGGGAATGACTTGATCCCCTCATATGTAAACTACTATTAATACATTAAACCGGCTACTTGGGATTGTATCTCTGTTGACTCAAACCACTTAGCCGAGGGTAACGTCACCTTCAAAAGAGGGGCCTACCACTTTTCGCATTAATAACTTAATTAATTATCTTTCAATATTCCGACCATTTGGGATTGTATCCTTCCTGACTCAAACCACTGGGTTGAGGGTAACGTCACCTTCAAAAGAGGGGCCTACTCTATAACTAAGATAATCTCTTAAAAAGTGTAAAAGTGCGGAAATCATCAAAGGATACATTAAAGGCGAGTCGGATCCAAGTGATTCATCTGGTCTATCGGTTTTTATTTTATTTTTATTTCTGCATTTTTAGCTTTTATTTTTCATGTTTAAATCTTTTCTCAAAAAATTTTAGTTTGATTAGACGTTGAGGATAAACCGGTACTAAAAGCTCTTGTGTCCTTGGACGACCTCGGTATCTTACCAATGTTATACTACGCTCACGATGGGTGCACTTGCCCAAGTGTGTGTTTAGTGTTAGTAGAATATCGTGTTTTATAAATTTAAAACTTGACTAATGCGTAAAATGGGCTTAAAATATCAATAAAATCATCACACACCTAACGCACACCAAAAACCTTACTAAGAAAACCCAGTGGGACAAAACTTAGTCAAGGGAAAAAGAGTACAACTTGAATAATTCTCCCCCTCATTTTAACATGTGTCATTTAAGTGACGTGTGTCCATCTTCTTTCAAAGTTGATCAAAGCTTTTGTAGCCAATGATTTGTCACTCGATCCCTTAATGTGCAATCCTTTATGTTGAGCAATGTTGTATAATCTTCTAACGAAACTTTAGGTGCCCCTTTTCAAAAAACATCATATGTCCATGACTGTGCTTTGTTACATTCCCTGCATCTATATGACTAACCAAACTTGTTTTGATGGGTTAGGAAAATATAAACAAATATCGTTCATACCTGGAATATTTGTTTAAGTCATTCCAATGTCTCCTAGCTCGACACATGCTATATCATGACAATAAGTTCAAGTGGAAGATATTATAATCATGCATATCTAGCAAAACATATTAATGCACATATGCATAACTATGGTACTTCTAGACTGAAAATCTCTACTTTGGTACGAGATGATAATAGTCATTCTTATAACAAGTGACTGAACAATCTTTAACATACTTTAAGGTTGAGCTTTGTCCATACTAAAATGTCCTAGCATCTTCTAGATGTAGTTTGATCGATGGATAAAAATACGATCACCATTCAAAATCCCCCCCCCCCTCTAAAACTTGACAGTTTCTCTCGATGGTGCCTAGACATCATCACTATAAACTGCGATTATAGTGAACTTTAGGAGAGGACTTTTGGTAAAGATGGATAATACTATCAAACTCATATTGCTCTTTATCAGAATATCTCATAAATTGTACAACACCCAACCTGACTATTTTATCCATACTATCTTTTTAAGTTTATAAAAATATATTCATGAGGTTTTGAAACCAATGCTTCAGGCATTTACCATCTAACACATACTTCTTTTCACTTTGAACAACGTATGTGCATATACTTTTTTAGGAGTTCTGTTACATAAACCTCCTTATTGATTTCTATATTATATGCAAGGATGTCTTGAACACTTGCTTCATTTGTAAAATCCATATTGTACCATGCTCGTACACTGTACATTGTAATGCTATAATCACAAGGTACAAGTTTTCTATGTATGTTTATTGGTGCACAACAATTACATCCATAAGATGTTTCAGTTAACCTTCTATGCACTCAATTGCTTTAGGATACTCATCAGAGTTCCACTAATTTTTTCAATTCGATAGTATATACATGAATTTGACAATTTAAATCCATCAAGGACTTTCATGTAAACTTTCAGTATTAAAATGATACATGACATTGCTAATACGCATGTGAATTCTCTCTTTATATTACTAAACTAATAAGATATTGGAAAGTCAATGCATCCACCACTGGAGAATGTGTTTCCTCACCATTAATCATGGGTTATTGCAAATATTTTATGCCACCAATTTTGTCTTATATCGCTTAATTTGATTTCAATTCTTGATTCACATAAAAGACCTATTTGTATCTAATATGTTTTACAACTTCAGTTATACGGACTGTTGGTCCGAAAACTTTCCATTTTAATAGAGAATTCAACTCTGCCTCATTTGCGTCTTTCCATTTTGGCCAATCATTTCTCATAGGCAGATCTTAAATTTTGATCCTCATCATTTCAAGTTCTATATTATATATAAAAGTATGACGACGTCGATTTTGTTTCGATTCCATATATTTCATAGACATGATACAATATAATGAGATCTCTTTATTTTCAGGTACCTGAGGTTTTTCTAGAACCATCATGTCTAATGTCTCTTCAGGAGACCCTATTAATATAACCCGGACTTCACCATCTTAATTACTTGCTCCAACTTTCGAGGAATTTTATTATTGGAATTGATTAGTCTACCACGCATTAGACGTGGAATAGTCCCATCACAAATATGTGGTTGTCCTTCTGGGACACTCATCTTAATTGGAGCATTAGTAGTTGGCATATGTGATATAAATCATCTCTTTAAGGTCAGTGAATGTGTCTGATAATAGATTCGCTAAACTTTGTAAATGAGTTATTATCTGAACTTCTGGTTCACACTTTTAGTTTTTGAGGATCAATGATAATTCATACCAACTCATTTCTTTTCCAACTGCTTTTATCTCCCCCTGATGCTGGGAATGTTAATCTATTGATATGGATATCAAATAATTGAGCCGTAATTAAATATCTCGTCAATGGATCTATTCATTATCATATATTCCCAACCACTTTTTAAGGTCTCATCTTTGTGCATCGTGGTGAATCAATTTCAATATATGTCGCACAACCAAAATCTTTGATGGGACATCTTTGTTTCATGACCAAAAACCAACGATACGAGGATAAAGTATTATGACTTGTTGGCTTGATGTGAATTAATGTTGCATGCAAAATAACATGTCCATAACATATGAACTTCTACTCTCATGATCATAGGTTTTGCAACCAATCATAGACGTTTAGCGATCGTTTCAACAAAACATGTATTCCAATGATGATCAATAACTTGGGAATCCAATTCATTATTACAACCGAAATAAATATGTCAATCTGGAATAATATGCTTGTGATCACATTAGCTAAGACATAATCGCACAAACTTTAGGTTGTGGATTTGATAACCATTTAGACGATGCATCGATTTAAAACACTAAATGGTATCATATTGGGATATGCATATCCTTTAATCACTTCCAGAATATTTAGGGATTCTTAGGGGCTTTTTGGTAGCCTCTAAATGACCATTCAGATGTTACCTCTTAATGATTTAAAACCTCAGAATGAATAAGAGGTAACCTCAAGTCTGAATGGTTAAGAGGTAACCTCTGAATGGTAAATCATCACATGTCACATTCTTCTACCTTCTCATTGGTAAAATTCTTAATGGTTCCATTAAGAGGTAACCTCTTAATGAGCATTCAGAGGCTACCAAACAGCCCCGTACCCTACTTTGGTTGCTGAATCATTAATTTTCCTTGAGAGCAAAGATGACAAATTTAATTGTCAGCAAGAATCTTTTGATGCTTCGTTAAGTTTCACAACATCATCGACTCGGTGTGGTCTAACCGGTCATGACAACTAATTAAATAATCATGATACATAAACTTCTGGTTTACGATCATATGTATATTAGTTACATTATGCGAGAGAACAACGCAATATTATTGCAAACTATCATGTTATGTAACTTTTATCCTTTTCACATTTTATTCTCATATAATTAATCACTCCAATAATTTGTCACTTCTAGTGATCTATCTCATTATGATCATTATTACAGTTCCGATAGTCGGTCTCGTTATTACCTTGGCTATCATAACATTCTGATGGTAAAGCTCATTATTAACATGATCGTCATTACAAATTTCTCAATTATGTCCATGATCACGACATTTTCAATGATCGTTATATAATCGCATTTACTTCAGGAATGGAATAACCAGAACAAGCTTCATAGCTTTTCATTATTTACTTGGTCACACGAGTATAAAATCATTTCAAACTTTTTCATAACTCTCATAATGATATTGCTACTTCGAGAGCATTTGTCTCAAGTGTGACAAACATTTTTTTCTTTGTAAATAATCTTCACTTTGCTTAACACAAATTGAGAAGTAATTAAATGCGCGAGTCATATAAGATTTATCAGCCTAACATCTTACGACCTTTTATATCATTTCGGTTTAACTAAACACGAACAAAAAACCCATGAACTCTAAAACTTGAATCATAACGTTCATTTTGCAACACGGTAGTCAGATCAAAGATTGTACTCTAATTATAAAATTAATCCGACTCGTTATACTAAATAAATATTTTACAAAAACAAATATTTAAAATCCAATTAATATTTTTAACTTTCGTGAACCTAAATTCTCGTAGAGAAGTGATTTAAGATTGTGGTAACAATCTTCACGAAAGTCTGTTTTAAGATTGTAGGAACTAGGTTCACTTTTAAATAATATATATATATATATATATATAATAACGAAACTCTCGTTATTTGTGGGAATTCTACTACAAAAAAACTAAATAAAAGAATATAAAATATAACTAAATTGTACCAATCTTGATTCAAAGCCAAAGTCTTTGAAAACTTCAACCGCACCTTTTAGATCCAAATTCCGCTGCAAGACAAGCAAAATCGTTGATGGTTTTGGTTGAGGATCGTATTTGACACATGACCTTTAAAACAGATTCCGCGCCTTCTCTCAGACGGTTTTGTCTCCCAGTGTACAACAACCAGAACAGTATGTGTAATGTCGGAGATGACTCTCATGCCCGAGATAGAATCGGGTAAAATGGTGTTCTTAAAGTAGAAAAATTTTAAGTTGTGTAAAACACTTTTGAGAATGCTCTTCTCTAATTTTCCATGGAACAAAGATGATTTTATTGTGTATTTTTCTTCTTCTCTTCAAATGAATAAACCATATAATGAGATACTCATTCAACCCTCTTAATGTTTATCATAAACAAGATCATTAATCTTGTAATTAACAAGATAATTAATCTTGTAATAAAAAAAGGTTTAAACTCTAACTTAATGGATATTAAGCGGTAGTAAAAATAAAACTGCCATTCAACTTATGGCACTAGTGGAAACCATCTAACATTAACTCTCTAGTAAGTAGACTGGTTTGACCGGTCGAGCGCGCATACAGGCGCGCCTTAGTTGAACCTGCACTACGCTTCCGTGGAGACACATCTTCTTGCGGCACACGATAATTGGAAGTCGCTACGCATACTAGGACGACAGCTGGTCATGCGCCTTCCAGGCCCACACGCCATCTGTACTTCCGTCTTAACCGTGCGCCTAAGGAGCTTGCGCCATGCTAGCCACCCGCCATGTATCTGACCACGCGCTCATGGACAAAAATACAAAGGCTGTGTGTGAAGTTCAAAGTGCACCACATTGGGCCCATAGCCTACGCCCCACGCGCACATGTGCGAGTGCGATGTTAGGTGCTACACACCCTTTAGGATCCCCACTATTGTTTTCCTTTAAGGAAACAATTTACAAGGAGTGCTCCTCCTTATATACCCTGTAGCAACGTAGCAATGGAAGTAATTGCACAGTTTATATTACTTTTCATACACACAGTAAGTAAACTGTATTTCGTTTGAATGAGGTTTTATATACACAACAACTTATTTTGCTTTATATTTTGTCTTTTTACGTAATGAATGAATTGTAGCATGTAAAATTAACTTGGATATTTAGATTATTGATGAGCAAATCGTATCAAATCCTGTAATCAAACCGGTATCGTATCGGTACCAAATTTACTATACCAAATCATTTTTGGTATCAATTTGGTACCCACCTTTTGGCGTTTTCAGAATCGTTACTTTCGGTTCAACACCGGTCTAGCACCATACCTATATTTATTGATTTTTACCTTCAAATACCATACCGTATTGTACTGAGTATTTTCGGTGCCGGTACCTAATTTCGATGATTTTCCGGATCGGTACTTTCGGTGCCGTTACAGGTACCGAGCTCATCCATATTTTAACGTGTTAGCACCGTAATAACTGAACTGAAAACAACCGAATTTCCAACGTGTAGGACGTGTGGGGTCCTATTATTATATATTAGGTTATTTAAAATCGTTTTTTTAGGACGGATTGACTATCCTTTTCACGACATTTTTATTTATGTTTTGATATTCGGTATCCGCTTGCCGTTACTGACACACGTTTTGCAGTCATTGGGTCCCCGTCGCAACGCGCGGGCGGAAATTTAACTAGTATAAATTTAAACTACAAAATCTAAAAAATAAAAAAAGAGTTAAATGTCATTTTAGTTCATGTGGTTTGGACCATTTTTTTCACTTTAGTCCAAATGTTTCATTTTTGGCCTATGGGTTCAAAAAAGTTTCACCGTTACCATTTTAATCCACTAGGTTAATTTCATCTATTTTTCTGTTAACAAGAAGGGCAATTCAGTCATTTTATATGTCATTCTGCTGACTAGAAGGTAATCCGTCTATATAAAATGACCGAATTGCCCTTCTCGTTCACAGAAAAAATGAATGAATTTAACCCAGTGAACTAAAATGGCAACAGTGAAACCTTTTTGCACCCATAGGCGAAAAATAAAACATTTAGACTAAACTAGCAAAATGGGCTAAACCTCATTGACTAAAATGACATTTAACTCTATAAAAAATATACAAGTCATACGTTTTCGTGAACCGAGTAATACCAACATCCACTTCTGGTTTCCTTGCATTACATGCATATCAATGATTAATTTGAGATTTTAAAATTGTTTTAAAAGGTTGTATTGCTTCTCTTGCTACATTTTGTAACATTCTCCTAAAAGTAGTAAGTCGTAGAAACGGTATCAAAAGGATTTCGATTAAACTCATTTTAGTGGCATTTTAACCGTCTTGTTGAACTCTAGGATCTTAGATTTTAGGTTTTGGCTTTTGAATTTTTAAATTGAAGATTCTAGAATTTTTGTTTAGATCATTGTGTCTTTTTATCTGGTATTATTATTTTTTTTAATTTTCGCCAATTTTTTCGATATATTGTGTCTTTTTTTCATCGGCATTGTGTTATATTTTGCGATCCACTGTGTTATATATCGCAATCCATTGTATCTGTGTGCCATTCCTAGATTTAGAAAACTTTGTAGGATACCTTTACCCATAATATATGTTATTAAAATATACAAACTACAGATGTTAGAATCACTAAATGTTATAAATTTGTTGGTTTTTTTCATGTCCGACATCTATGGGTAATCAAATTTCTAAGGCTAGATGGTATGGGGTTCGTCCCCACCCCCGTTGAGCTCCGACGACGCCGACAACCCATCCCGTCCCCACCCCCGTCGAGCTCCGTCCCGTCCTCAACGTCTTGTGCTGGACGTTGGCGACGATCCTAAATTGGTGGGCCCCCTTCACTTTTTAAGTTTGTAGGAAGATGAAAGAAAGAGAGAATATCTGGTTTTAGAGAGAGAGAGGGTGAATTTGGAGAAGATGAGTGAGAGGGAGAGAGAAGATGCCTTTGAAAGATGAATTTGGATCTGAGGTAAATTTGAGGGGAAAAGGCCAAAATGGGTGGTAAAGTTAATTAATATTTTAAATTTTTTTTTAATTTTACTTTTTTGGTTTTGGTTTTTTTTTTAAATAAAAAATAAAAAATAATACAATTGTTGTTTTTAATGAAAATATTTTGTTAGTTTATTTGTTAAATGTTGAAAAAAAAAGTAGAAGATTAAAAAAATAAAAAACATAAAAGTGGTGGGGTAGGATCATCTAGGACCATCCTCCATACCCTCTAGTTTTGTGGGATGGACCATCCTTGGGAAGACTATGACGTGGCGCCTACGTGGCAGATTATCCTCCCTTGGAGGACCATCACCATATCCTCTAGCCTAAAACAACTGTTTTGTATGTTTTTTCAGAAAGAAAATAATACCATGTTGGACTTGGATATGTCGACACGTGATGAGTCAATAATTACAAATTATGCTTTCTATGTTTAGAAATGTTTATATCAATTAGAGAAAAATGCAATTTGCGTCCCTGTGGTATGTGTGAAACATCAACCTGAGCCCCTAAATTCATTTTTTGGTTTTTTGAGCCCCTGAGCTTATAAATTCATAACAGTTTGAGTCCCTCCGTCACACTTCTGTCTGTTTGACTATTTGACAATTGTGAAATGTCCTTTATACCCTTAACCCTTAATGATAAACACATATGAATGATCAGAACGATCACACTTCTAAAAAAGATCTCAAAATCTCTTCTCCCAACTCCCAACACCGATCATCATCTTCATCTTCATCTTCATCTTCATCATCTTCATCTTCATTGAATCTCCACCGATCATCATCTTCATCTTCATCATCTTCATCTTCATTGAATCTCCACCGATCATAATCTTCATCTTCATCTCTTCATCTTCATTGAATCTCCTCACCGACCATTTGTTGTTATAACAATCCAAGGTAAAATCACATACCTAAAACATGATCGACACTATGGTTTACCCTCTGTTCTTGTTAGATGCTTGTGTAACCCTCTGTAACTTGATGTTTAATGATGTCTGATGATATCTCATTTTCACCACTCATGTTTTTACACTTCTTATCTGTATATGTTTTTGATATGCTAGAATGTAACAGGTTTTGTGTGAAAATATTGTTTGATTCTTGTGGGTTTTTGTCTCGGGTATCAAAACTGAGGTTTGGGCTTTAGTTATTATGAAGGTTTGTTTCAGGTTTTGTGTGAAAATATTGTTTGATTCTTGTGGGTTT
Organism: Helianthus tuberosus; assembly: GCA_030545235.1. Lineage (NCBI taxonomy): Eukaryota > Viridiplantae > Streptophyta > Magnoliopsida > Asterales > Asteraceae > Helianthus > Helianthus tuberosus. Next base: position 126,291,491 of record CM060352.1, read on the forward strand.
TTGTCTCGGGTTTCAAAACAGAGGTTTTGTTTGATTCTTGTGGGTTTTTGTCTCGGGTATCAAAACAGAGGTTTGGGTTTTGGTTATTATGAAGGTTTGTTTGTGATGTTTTTGGTTTTCTCTGTTTATTAAGACTGGGTTTTTGGTTTTTGGCGTTAATCTAAGATTGTTTTTGTTTTATAGTTTGTTTGAAATGATTAAAATATACAATCGATTAAAACAGGGTTTGGTTTCTTAAGTCTCTGCTGTTCATGTTGAAATCTGGGTTTCTTAAGTCTCTGCTGTTCATGTTGAAATCTGGGAATGGTTGTTTTTATTGTACAGAATGGCTGCGGATGTAAAGATACGCAAAACACCAACTACGAAGGCGAGAATACTTGACAACCTCCTGTGTTGGGATTGAACCCTATCAGAGGAACATATAATTAAAGCCAAAACTGGATCAGAGCAGTGGATCCAGAATAAGCAGATGTTGTGTATACAAGCCTCTCCCCTTGAAAGTGGTTTCAACATCTGCTGACCTCCTATCTACTGATCGGTACAACCGCTGACCTACAACTGCTGATCAAGTCAAAGACTGATGAAGACTAAAGCCCTGCTGTTCAATCTAATGCCTTAAGTCAAGCACTGCTGGGTTATATCAAGTGCTGCTGGGTTCACATCAGTGGAAGGATTCAGCAGTAGTTTAGTTTGTCTTTATGTAATGAATTGTAATAACAGTTGTTAGCATAGCAGTACTTGTAAAGATCAGAGGTTAAAGGTTGTTAGGTTGTTAGATGTCACTTTCATGGTGACGTCAGCTTAGATGCTTTAGTGGTTTGATTTGCCTATAAATGGAACAGTACCCTGTACTGTTACGATTGATTGACTGAGTGAGTTCTTCTCCTCCAATCCTTTCATCTTGAGCAATCAACCAGTGAGCATCATGCTGAGGGGGAGCTTTAGTATGTAAGCATGTCTGTAATCATTTCTGTATTGTAATCATTCGACTCAATGATAAGGATGTGTTTACTAAAAACTATTTCTCTTTGATTGTGTTTACAAAGTTTGTTTTCAATTCCGCTGCTTTAGATCTCTGTTTAATATTATTTTATTGTTCAAATATTACAAACAAACACAATCATGAGGGCCTCTGATTCTAACAATTGGTATCAGAGCCTGGACAGTCAAATTCGATCTAAAAATCAATTTGATATAACAGTTCAGCTCAAAATTCATTGATGCTAAGGTTGATCGTTTTTAGTTGAAAAACAGAGTAACGAGTGATCACGTTTAAAGTTGTTATTAAAAAAACTCTGTAAAACAACCAAGATGTCATAAGACACACAAACTTCACATAACAAGTGATGTCATGCATAAACCACCTATAGTTTTCAGATCTGAAAATGTGTCTGATACTTATGGTATAATTATTTTACCTACAAAATTGATTTCAGTTGTTGTTATGAAGTTCGTGCTGTTTCCATCATGTTTGCTGCTAAGGTGTGTACCTCAGGTCAACAAAAACCTATGTTCGGTTAAATAACATTAGTGTTTTTGTTAACATAAAAAGAGGGAAATTAAAACTTTAGTTATTAGATCTTGTGTGTTGAAAAACATGTTGAGAATCCTCAAAAGGACCAAATCAACTTTGTTAAAAATCCATTAAGAAAATCAGGTGTTAAAGTAGTCCAAATCATATGTAATGTGAGATTTGATATAAGCATGTACAAATATAACCAGATCTCTCAAAACATTACTGCAAAATGATTCTGGAATAAGTATTCCTTCAATAAAAAAAAACCCCTCCCAGTGAGTATTTCAGTACTTATGAATGGGAAGGGTAAAAAGGGAAGAAGAATAATCACAAAAACCCAAAGGTGTGTTTATCTCAAAACTTTTGAAGTCAAAAGAAAAGAGTATAAATATAAAAACACTTAAGAGTCCAAAATTGGGTTAACAATGGTTATCAAGCAACTGTGTGCATTCATTGGTTCAGGGATGTTCAGGTAACAATAGTATCTCCAGTAAATAAACTTACAAGAGGACTAGACAAGTTTTTCATAATCATCACATGGTAACAAAGTTTATAACAGAACTTTCAAAAACACATGTGAACATGTCTCCTCATTTTTGCAATCAATTAAACAAGAAAATGGTCTCAAACAGTGGTTATTACAATGTATTTCAAACCACTGACTATTTTCATAAAATTTGAGAGTTATGTGATTATGAGTTTAATTGGAAAATATACCAGATCCTTTTTGATGCTGTTTTCAGAAAAACCTTTAATTATTTTTCTTGAAAAGGTTTTTCTCAAATAAAGCAGGATATATTATTCTTTATTTTTCCTTAAGAGTGATATATTTTGTACTTTTACTTGTTTTTGATAGCAAAAGTTTCAAACTCCTGTCAGGATGAAGAACCATCATTTTTTTGGTGATACTATCCTTGAAAATGGATCAAAAGGAAATGGTACAAGTGTTAAGGTCATGTCAAACTCAAGTTTGTTTTTAACAAAGGTCAAAGATTGATTGCTAATAGACCTTAAAATACTTGGGTACTCATGTTCTAATTCAAATATTATGACACAAAATGAGTAGTCTTAGTAAAGAGGTTTCCATCATATGGGGTACTAAACCACTGTCAGTAATCTATGAAAGCTTCAAAACTTGTAATTGACATGTGGCAAAACCTTGAATGCAAATTCCCATAAAAGCTGCTGACATGTTAAACTTGAACAATTTGCATCTAAAATGTATTTTGTTGAAAATAGCAATCTTACAAATATTTCATAATCACCATCAACAGATGTTGAACATGATATTGTGGTTTCACAAGACAAAATCATTCCTTTCATCATAGCAGCTGATGTTCAAAACATTTGTCAAAAGTTTACCCACTGTTGCACTAACCGTTGCTGACATAATAGCCTTCAGGTTACCCTATCATTGCATTATCCCTAACCACTGTTGATAAAACTCCATCAAAAAATGGATAAATATCAATATTGTGTGATATCATCTTCATCCATTCATCTACATTCCTTTTCAAACAGCTGTTGGATCATTAAAGTCACCAACAGTTGTTAGCTCAGATGATTCACATCTGCAGCCTCAATTTTGTAATAAGTCTTTTTGGTTCAAACATCTGCTTTGGTAAATGCTGTCCACTGCTGAAAGTCAATCCATGTTCTCTCATTTTCATGGTAATCACTGTTGTTTAAAATCAGTGTTTTATCCACTGATGAAGCTATCCACTGATAGTCAAAATCACCCACTGTCTTCACTTTGACCGTTGCAACCACTGATATTTGCTTAATCAGTGGTTCCCTAAACAACTGTCCTTCATTTTTCATCTTTTCATCAGAGGTTGGCACGTGGTCAGTTCTTAGCCATCAGATATTTGTAACCGCTGCCACATCAGCATTCACCTTTTCCCTAAATAAAACCCTGATCAAAACCCCCAAACAGGGTTTTACACTGTCGAATTGAATTCCAAAATTCTTCTCTCAAAGCAGTTTCCAATCTTCCATCTCAAATCATTCTTCGTTCTTCTTCATGAAAATGACAAAATCAAAATCAAAATCATCCTCATCTTCCAAAAAGATCGCTCAAAAGGCCGCTGAACCCATTGAAATACCATACAAAGCACCTCACAACTACTTGGGTCTACTCACAAAACCCACCACCACCAAAACCTTCGATTCCATCATTGACACTCTTGCAGCTTCAAAGTACAAAACTTTGTTGACTGCTGATGCTCCTATTTACGAACAAACCCAGAGAGAATTCTGAAAAAATGCCACACTTGAGTATCAAGGTGAAACAGTTATAGCCATTAATTCTTCCATAAAGGGCAAAGAGATTCAAATCACTCCACAATCTATCTCGGAAGTCTTTGAACGCAATGATCAGCAAGGTAAAACCTCTTTTCCCAAAAATGAGTTAAAAACTGATTTCCTTGAAAGGGGGTATGCAGAACAAATTAAAAAGGATACCTTACAAAAAGGTAATTTTCCACCTGCAACAAGGTTTTTGTTCCATACCCTGCTTATGTGTGTTTCAAACAAAACCACTTCTTTTAATGAGATACCATTAAAGATTCAAAACCTGGGATATGCTATTCTTCAAGATGAAAATTTCAATTACTCCCAGGAAATCTATAATGATTTGGTTAAAAATGTTGATAAAAAACCATTCTTACTTTTTCCAAGATTTCTAAGCTATTATTTTGAAAAGAAATTTGGTAAGGATGATGCTTCTGCAACAAAACAAGGTGCATCTTTTCAAATAAACAGCTTAACTGCTGAAACTTTTACAAGAATGTCAACACCTTGCAAAACACAAGCAGAGGTGCCTGAGCAGACTTTAGCAGCTACCACTGCTCCTCAGGAATCTGCTGCTGAGCCCACTGCTCAAGGTGATCAAAGCAGCAAGACAACTGCTTTGAAACCCACACCTAAAATTACCAAAAAGCCAAAGCAAAAGAAAACTCAAAAACCCCCCAAACCTATCAAAAATGCAACTCTGGAGGATGATATACCAGAGCAACTGCCAGTGACAGCACAAAAGTCACAAGAAACCACTGCTGCTACTTCCTCACAGCAGTTGGTACAAATATCTCAACCCATGGCTGAAACTCCTCCTGCTTCTTCTAAAAAAGAACAGGTTGTACAAATAGGGACACCACAATATGATGCTCTGGAATCACTTGCTTCCATCATCCACAGCCCAATGCCCGGGGCCAATTCTCTTTCTACACCCACCCTCACTTCCACAATTCCCCCACCAACTAAATTATTGTTGGATGCTATTGATCTGAACCAGGCACAAACCAATCCTTCTCACTCACCTATCAATGAGAACATACTTCAACACACGACTGTGTCTGATGTATCAATTATAGCTAACCCAGCAACAAGACCTGAGGAGGCTACACCCCTTGAGTTACAAGTAACTCTTGGTGGTAATCCAAGTGAAGCAGCCACTACAAGTGCTGAACCCACTGGTTTGCATTTGGACAGTGGTTACAACAATAAGACTTCCTTGGAGGCAATTCCTTCTATAGCACCTCTGATAACCACTAGTGAGTTTGTTTTGACCACTGGTACCATCAAAAGGTTATCAAGTGTTGAGGGAAGCAGTCCCCAGTACCAAGAAAAAGGGGCATCAGTGGATGATTATTGGAATACATTCCCTAAGTCAACCACTGTTCAAACCACTGTTAGTGGGAAATCAGATGATCCCATTAAGTTGGGTGATGGTTTAAAGTACCAAGAATTGACGGATAGAATTGACAAACTGGATACCTCTGTTGCAGAAATCAAAGAAATACTGCAACAGTTGTTGAAAGTTCAAAAGGGGCAACCCACTGCTGTTCCAGCTCAAGCACCTGCTCCACCACAAGCACCTGCTGCAAATGAGTTATGGAATCTATTTCAACCCCTGCTCCAACAATGAAAACAAATGGCTGATCAGCAGCATGCAATACATGTTCAAGAGCTGAGAAACATGATGGAGTCAAGGTTTAGAAATACCCATGCAGACATCAAGGCTATAAAGGCCCACATCCTAAACACCACTGGCACTGCTCCTCCCACTGTTATCTTCATTGATAAACTTCCTCCAGATAATGCCAAAAAGGGGGAGAAAATCAAACAGTGGAAGAAGAAGGGAATTGATGATGGTCTCTATATTGAACCAGAAAAGGAGAATATGACTAAAAACATTCCCTTGCCAGATGGCAGTAAAAATATTGATGTTACCACAAATGCACTTGCTGAAGCAAAAGCAAGTGTAAAAAGGGACAGAGAGGCAAAGGATATGTCCAGGTGGAATGAGGAGAAAAGAGCTTATATGGAGCTGAATGCGCAGGGTTGTTCTGAGCCAAAGGATGTTCAAAATCCTGAGCCAAAAAGAAAGAATCCCACTAGAAAAGTGAGGGAACCCAAATCCACACCATCCAGACTCACAAAGCATACTTCCAAACCACTTTCCAAAAGCCCCCAACATCAATCTTCCACTCAAACAGCTGTTGTAACTCCTGCTGTATCAACAACTGCTGGTACTTCAGTAGTTTCAACATCTGCTATCACTTCAACACACACCACTTCAACACACACCACAACCACTGCCTTATCACCACCACCAAAAATCATCTCACCACCAAAACCACCATCACCACAAAAAACAACCTCACCACCATCACCTCCTGCCAAAAAGCAGAAGACAACAGATGTTACCACATCTGTTGTAATGACAACAGTGGTTGAAACACCAGTTATTTCAACAACTGTTAGTCAGCCACCTTCTACCTCTCAAATCACCACCACTGATCCACCCAAAACATCATCAGCCTCTCCTACAATAAAAAGGATAGGATTTTCATACCTGATGATGACTCTCCATCACCTCCACCAACATCTTCACAATCTCTTGCACTTATTCCAAACCCTGTCCCTCTTTCATCAGCTCAAGTACAACAACCAATCCCTATCATCACTCTTGCAGGTTTCCAATATCGTCTTGAACTCATTGCAGTCAGAGAAGAGATCAAATCTTTCTACTATGAGGATGATCTTGCTAAAAGGAAGTTGCCATCAGTTGAAGGATATCCTAGGCCTAACAACATTGAAGAGTACTTGAAAGTTAAGGCTCAACAGGCAGAGGATATTTCCAAAAGAAACTCCCAAGGAAAAACTGAAAAAGAAATTCAAAGGCATTACCAGTTTCTATTTACTCAAGTCAGATCTTTAGAGCAATTTGCAAAAAAAGTTTGTCAACAAATATCAGAAAGAGCAGATGAAACTCTGAGAAAAGACTACATTGAAAGCATTATGGCTTCTAAGAAGTATAAGGGAGAAAAGCATTTAGAGCAATTCAAGTAGTAGGTTAAAAAAGAAGCAGCCTGGATTCAAGAAATGATAAAAAATAAGGTCAAACACACTCCTCCTGATTGGTTAAAATACAAAAAAGAATGTGCCTGAAAAGACATTGGAGCTGAAGAGAATGAAAGAGGAATTAGTTGCTGCTGATTATGGGTCTAAAAATCAAGTGTCAAGATGGAGAGAAGACAAAGTCAGGACCACCTACAAAAGGTTGGAGGAATTAAGGAAGAAAGACCCTAAAGTTCCACAAAAACCTGACTACCCTGAAGCAGAGGTTTCAACAAGACCACCAAAGCTGCAAATCAGGAGATCCACTACTCCAACTGGTGCTGCCATCTACAAAAGAAGACAACAGCAACAGTTGGATGCTGAAAAAGTGGAAGAACTAATGGCAGGAGATAACCTTGTAAAAGAGGGTATTAAGAAGATGATAGCTGAAACTCTTGGCCTAAATCAACCTGCAAGCACTGCTCAAACAGTCATCATAAGGCCTGCATCACCAAACTCCTCATCTAATAAAAATCTCCCAAGAAACCCACCAGACTCAAAAGTACTAAAGTGGAAAACTGACAAACAGACCCATGTACTGACAGTGATCAAGTCTAGTGGAGAAGTGAAGAAAATAACAAGGGAACAAGCACTTGGCCTAAGTCTTGAAGATTTGCAGGATCTCCTTGATCTTCCACTGTGTAGGGATGAAGATGACACAGATGCCTTAGCCTTTGAGTTACAACTCAAAGGGCAAATAAGGGAACTGTTGATGAGGCAATAAAGATCTACCAATAATGAAGGGTTTTGGCATTATCTGTTCCAGGGGGAGATTGTTGGGATTGAACCCTATCAGATGAATAAATAATTAAAGCCAAAACTGGATCAGAGCAGTGGATCCAGAATAAGCAGATGTTGTGTATACAAGCCTCTCCCCTTGAAAGTGGTTTCAACATCTGCTGACCTCCTATCTACTGATCGGTACAACCGCTGACCTACAACTGCTGATCAAGTCAAAGACTGATGAAGACTAAAGCCCTACTGTTCAATCTACTGCCTTGAGTCAAGCACTGCTGGGTTATATCAAGTGCTGCTGGGTTCACATCAGTGGAAGGATTCAGCAGTAGTTTAGTCTGTCTTTATGTAATGAATTGTAATAACAGTTGTTAGCATAGCAGTACTTGTATAGATCAGAGGTTAAAGGTTGTTAGGTTGTTAGATGTCACTTTCATGGTGACGTCAGCTTAGATGCTTCATTGGTTTGATTTGCCTATAAATGGAACAGTACCCTGTACTGTTACGATTGATTGACTGAGTGAGTTCTTCTCCTCCAATCCTTTCATCTTGAGCAATCAACCAGTGAGCATCATGCTGAGGGGGAGCTTTAGTATGTAAGCATGTCTGTAATCATTCGACTCAATGATAAGGATGTGTTTACTAAAAACTATTTCTCTTTGATTGTGTTTACAAAGTTTGTTTTCAATTCCGCTGCATTAGATCTCTGTTTAATATTCTTTTATTGTTCAAATATTACAAACAAACACAATCATGAGGGCCTCCGATTCTAACATCCTGGAAGATGGTGCGGTGCACATAAGGAAGTGATTGATCAGAACGATCAATTGCATATGAATGAATATAACCCCAGTGGCAGATATGTAATTAGCGAGCTCTGGAATTTCAAGGAAAATCGAAGAGCTACACTAAAGGGGGTTATCAGCTACATTCCGAAGTGCACCAGTCAGTAAAGATCCACAATTTCTTTCTTGGTATGATGTTTTGTCTCTGTATTGTATGTTACGGTCTTTTGTTATCGAGTCTGTAAGTTCCGTCAAGTCTACCAAGTTGGATATCCTTCTATCTTTCTTGGTATGACGTTTTGTCTCTGTATTGTATGTTTAACATAATGCAAGTGTGCATTTATGTTGTGTTTAATTGTAATCATGCTTAACTGTTTAACTTAGTGATATGTTCTATCCATGTTTGATGCTTAACTGTTTAACTTAGGGCTTAATACAGAATTTTGGGGTTTTTACAATTTACTATTTTTGGATAATTGAATAAACAATATTTTAAGACAAATTCTAAACATTTAATAAACATTACATTAATAATTCTCCCCCACAGAACAAAAAAGGCACTGAAGGGAAAGAAATCCAAAAAGACGGTCTTACCCCTGGCTCTAACAGTCAAACAGACGGAAGTGTGATGGAGGGACTCAAAGTGTTTCACACATACCACAGGGTTGCAAGTTGCATTTAGGGGCTTAAAAAACCAAAAAATGAATTTAGGGGCTCATGTTGATGTTTCACACATACCACAGGGTCGCAAGTTGCATTTTTCTCTATCAATTATTTGTTGCAAAATTATCAAATTTGGTCATTGGTCTCTATTATATGCATGATTAGTTGTCATTAAAAATAATTAAAAAGTTATATCTTTATAAACCCCGTATATTGTACATGTTAAATAAATGTAATTTTATATATCTATATCTATACATATAATAAAAGAAACCAAATCAGGGACACATGTCAATCATTGAGGCCATGTAAACTTCTATTTTCCAGCCTAAATTCCTTTGGTTTTATAGTTATTTAAAAAAAAGTTAATCCAAAAATCTTAAAATCATTAATTTACGTTAATCTTAAAATCTTTCTTTAAAAAGTTAATCCTAAAATCATTAATTTACAAATTAGTAACAGCTTTTCAAATTTTCAATTACTTACTTATCAATACATTTAATGAAAATAATTTCATAAATTGAAAAGTTACATAATTAATTTCCATACTAATTAGCTTATTATAGATGCCGAGAAAGTTCAAAATATACGGAACATGATCTTGAAATTGAAATTGCATACAAACGTTGAGGATTATAATTGATATTTGTTTATACCTAAGTCATAATTAACCATAGTAATTACTGTGACAACCCGAGTTTTGCAAGGTCTCTATTCGACTTAACTTAGTACTTATTGGCAAGTGTGTCTTTATATTTATTTGATGTGCAATATAACGTGTTGTTTATATGTTCTTGGTGTGCATTAGGTGGGTGCATGTTAATAATATGCTTAGTATTAATATTATGTTTATATATTTAATAACAATGAAATGGAGCTTTGGCGGAAATCACCCCCACCCGAAATCACCCTAGCCGAAAACGCACTCCCCCCTGCGAAATCACTCTTGGCGAAAACAATAGGTGTTTTCGTCAAGAGCAGGCCGGCGAAAACAAGGATGGGCTTTGGCCCAGTGACGAACTGTTTTAGCTTTGTTTATAACTTTTACGCGAGAACAATATTCGGCAAAAACCCTAACCACCTCTCACATTCTCTCTCGCTACCCTTTGAACCTGACGGCAAACTTGTGTTCCCCGGATCCTCAAGATCAATCAAGTTATTATCTCGCTCGGCGCGGTTAGTGTTAATCTTTAACTGACTGTTTGATTTAGATCAATTGTATGAACGATTTGTTTATTATCATAACTGTGATTGTTTTATGAACGTAAGACTGGATGATCGTTATATATATATATATATTATCTACAAACTGTCATGTATATTGGATGATATGATCAACCGTGTGTGCCTGTTAATGAATGATCTGCTGATTGATTTATGATCTTGGTCTCACAATGATTTGGTAGTTTATATGTTTACATATCAATGATTTGATTAAATGATTTCGTCGATGACTGATTATGCAACTATAAGTGATGATTAGGGTTACTGTTATTGCGTAACTGATGTGTTGTTGGTGGGGATGTAACCGACGAAATCATGAGCAGCAGACGAAATCACGAGGACCAGGCGAAAACACCCAGTGTTTTCATCCAACATTAAACCCGACGAAATCACTCGGGATTTCGTCGCCTGAGTGATTTCGCCAATAAGTGTTTTTGCCATACAAGTGATTTCGTCCTGTGTCTGTCACACCAGTTCTGTTAGTTTAACTCTGTCAAGTTGTTAATGCTGTTAAGTTTATTAACTCCTGTTAAGTCCATAACTTTGGTTAGTCTATTAACTGAGTTAAGTTATTAACTCTATTAACTTTATTAACTATGTTAAGTAGGTAACTCTACTAGTTTGTTAACTCTGTTAGTTAACTAACACTATTAGTTTATTATTCCTGTTATGTGTGTTAATCCTGTGAAGCTCGTTATCTTTGTTAAATATATTAATTTTGTTAAGCCTGTTAACCCCATCAAGCATGTTAATTGATTAACCACGTTAGAATTTACTAAGAACTCAGTTATATGGAGTATGATTGTATGAACATGAACTAACTGTTATGTGTTATTTGATGATGATTGCATAATCACACTATGTGACATAAATTGCATGTGAATCATTACGAACTGGAACTGATTAAATATATGTACATACTTTAGGACTTGACTGATTACTTGTGAGCACATAGTTTAGCATACCGAGCAAACCAAGGTGAGTTCACACTCCTAAGGCATGGGATTCCCGGTGGGTTGGGAATGGGATTGAATAACTACGACAGAACTTGTACATATACCACTACTAGACTACTTATCACCGTCCTCGGATTGGGAAGGACGCCAGCGCTAAATCTACGTACTCGCTACGTACCACTGTCCTCGGATTGGGAAGGGCACTTACGTAAAACCTACGTAATCTCATACTTATCACTGTCCTCGGATTGGGAAGGGCACTTACGTAAAACCTACGTAATCTCATACTTGTCACTGTCCTCAGATTGGGAAGGACACATATAGATACAACTAGTCTAGTAACATACAACATGGGAAGCCCCCACTAAATATCGTACAGGTTTGGGAAACAAGGATATTTGGTAACATATGATCCTGAAACAAACTTACGATTTCTGCACTGGGAGGCGCGATCGTTGTGGGACATGGACAGTGTGTGCCGTGTTAAAACATTACATCATTTTGAATTTAATACTTATGTTGGGTTTTCACATTTATGCTTCCGCTAAACACTTAACTATGTTTTGTTTTGAACACCTTTCGTATTGTTGGATTGAATTTTTATTTATTACTTACAATGTTCAATATGATTGGTGGCTTGATCCTGGTCAGTCACGCCTCCAAGCGGTGATACTCCGTATGTGGATTTTGGGGGTGTGACCGATTGGTATCAGAGCCATTGGTTATAGTGAACTTGGTTTTGATAAGGGAAAATGTTTTTATTAAAACCAGACTATAACCTGTACAGTGCTCAACGATCCACAACGACGCTTCACTCCACGTGCACGGCTCAACACTATAGGTGATATGGTTTATGTTATATTGCCTACTTGCTAGTTACATAGAACTTTGATTATGGTATGCTTAGATGAACGTAACAACTATTGTTTGAAAACCCATGTGTGCTTACTCTCTTCTGTCATCGCACTTTCGCGAACCTTTCTCACTCATGTTTCCTTTGATATGAAGATCATGAGTGGACGCGTTAACCTAACTCAAGCCCAGTTGGCGGCTTTGATCACTGAACAAGTTACTGCAGCGCCTGCAGCCGCTCAAGCAGGAGGTATACCCTGCAGTCGCAACTCACTCTAGGATCTTTAGATCCTACCCTCATAAACCAACTCTTGTGTTTAACCTTGTCCTGTTCTTATACACAACAGGTCAGAACGCTCAGCCACCTGTATGCACGTTCAAGACTTTTATGGACTGTCGTCCTAGTACTTTCAGTGGCACTGAAGGGGCCGTTGGACTCCTCCACTGGTTCGAGAAGCTCGAATCGGTCTTCGAGATGTGTGAATGCCCTGAGGCTCGTAGGGTGAAGTATGCCACTGGTACTCTCGAAGGCGTTGCGTTGACTTGGTGGAACGCGCAAGTTCAAATGTTAGGGCTGTCAGCTGCAAACGCCACCCCATGGAACGACTTCAAGGAACTGATCAAGCGAGAATACTTTAATCGTGATGACATCCACAAGATGGAAGTGGAGTTCTTTAACCTGAAGATGACGAGGTCAGAGATAGAGGTGTATACGAAGCGATCCAATGAACTGGCAGTGTTATGTCCAACTATGGTGGATCCTCCCATCAAGCGTATCGAGCTGTACCTCAAAGGCTTAGTACGAGAGATTCAAAGCCATGTGACTGCTGCTAACCTTGCTACCATCCAGGATGTTACTCGTCTTGCTCATCGTCTCACAGACCAGGCAGTGGAACAGAACAAGCTGCCTAAGCGTATAGGTGCTACTGCTACTACTACTTCCGCTATTCCTAGTGACAACAAACGAAAATGGGATGGAGCCTCCAGCAAGGGTTCGACTACAGTTCAGTCCCAGGCGCAGCAGCGAAAGATTGATGACTACCAGAGTCCTGGTCAGCAATCTTCTGGTAGTCAAGGGCAGGGTGGATATCGAGGAAACCACCCAAAGTGCAACAAATGCAACAGGCACCACAGTGGTCAGTGCAACAAGGGACGTTGTCAGAGGTGTCTCAAGATGGGTCATGAAGCCAAGGATTGCAGGAGCTCACGGCCTGCAAATCAGAATCGTCAGCAGCAACAGCAAGCAACGCTGAATCAGCAACAACAACAGGGCAACAGGGGATGCTATCAGTGTGGCGCTGAAGGTCACTTCAAGAGACACTACCCGCAGTTAAATCAGAATCAGAATCAGAACAATAACCAAGGGAACGGAAATAACAATGGGGGTAACAACGGGGGAAACAATGGAGACAATGGCGCCTGGGGCCGTGTGTTCGTGATTGGTCAGGGTGATGCTAGGAATGATCCCAACGTCGTGATGGGTAAGTTTCTACTGGATGACTTTTATGTTAATGTTTTATTTGATTCGGGTGCCGATACCAGTTATGTGTCCCTAAAAGTTAGTCAAATGCTTAAACGTACCCCAACACTTTTGAACACCAAGCACATGGTAGAGCTAGCAAACGGTAAAAGTCTTGAAGCCACACACATAGTTAGGGGTTGTAATCTCATCTTAGCTGGTCAAACCTTCTCTATCGACCTCATTCCTATTGTTTTGGGTAGTTTCGACATTGTTGTTGGCATGGATTGGTTATCGCAACATCGAGCAGAGATCCTTTGCAAGGAGAAGATCGTCCGCATTCCTCGTTCTGGTGAAGAACCTCTCATGATTCAAGGTGACAAAAGTGGTGCTGTTGTGGGCATCATTTCCTTCCTCAAGGCCCAGAAGTGTTTGCGAAAGGGCCGCACTGCTATTTTAGCACTTGTTACTGACGCATCAATGAAAGAGAAGAAAATTGAGGATATTCCAGTTGTACGCGACTTTCCTCAGGTGTTTCCTGAAGATTTACCTGGGCTACGGCCTCATCGCCAGGCCGAATTCCAAATCGAGCTAGCTCCTGGAGCAGCGCCCATAGCTCGAGCACCTTATCGCTTAGCTCCAACCGAACTGGAAGAACTGTCCAAACAATTGCAAGAACTCTTGGATAAGGGTTTCATTCATCCTAGCTCTTCGCCCTGGGGAGCTCCGGTGTTATTTGTAAAGAAGAAAGACGGTACCTTCCGTATGTGCATAGATTACCGCGAACTTAACAATGTGACCATATAGAATCGTTATCCTCTCCCGCGCGTTGATGACTTATTCGACCAGCTGCAAGGGTTGAGCTACTACTCCAAGATTGATCTGAGATCGGGTTACCATCAACTGAGAGTCCGAGACGAGGATATCTCTAAAACAGCATTCAGAACTCGCTACGACCACTACGAATTTCTGGTCATGCCATTCGGGTTAACAAACGCACCCGCGGTTTTCATGGATCTTATGAACAGGGTGTGCAAACCCTACCTGGATAAGTTCGTTATAGTATTTATTGATGACATTCTGATCTACTCTAAGAGTCAGGAGGAACACGAGCACCATCAACGGCTCATTTTGGAACTCCTCCGAACAGAACAGTTGTACGCTAAGTTTTCGAAATGCGACTTTTGGCTTCGTGAAGTCCACTTTCTAGGCCACGTGGTAAACAAGGATGGGATACACGTTGATCCATCCAAGGTCGACTCGATTAAGAACTGGCCTGCACCCCGTACACCAACAGAAATCCGCCAATTCTTGGGTTTAGCAGGCTACTATAGAAGGTTCATCAAGGACTTCTCCAAGATTGCACAACCCCTCACCTCACTAACTCAGAAAGGCGTTATCTATCGTTGGGGTAATACACAGGAATCAGCATTTCAGCACTTAAAGGATAGACTTTGTAGCGCACCTATTCTTTCATTGCCAGAGGGCACAGACGATTTTGTGGTTTATTGCGACGCGTCAATTCAGGGTCTTGGTTGTGTGTTGATGCAACGTGACAAGGTCATAGCTTACGCATCACGCCAACTTAAAGTTCATGAAAGAAACTACACTACACACGACCTGGAGCTGGGAGCTGTTGTTTTCGCGCTCAAGATATGGAGACATTACCTGTACGGTACCAAGTGCACCATCTACACCGATCACAGGAGTCTCGAGCATATCTTCAAGCAAAAGGAGTTGAACATGCGAAAACGTCGATGGGTCGAGCTATTGAATGATTACGAATGCGCGATCAAGTACCATCCAGGCAAAGCCAATGTTGTGGCCGACGCCCTCAGTAGAAAAGATACTACACCTAAACGCGTGCGTGCATTACAACTTACCATCCAGTCTAGTCTTCCTACACAGATACGAGATGCTCAGGCAGAAGCATTGAAACCAGAAAACGTCAGGGCTGAAGCCCTACGCGGCTCAAGGCAACGGTTAGAACAAAAGGAAGACGGCGCCTACTATGTAACAGGACACATCTGGGTCCCACTCTATGGCAATTTACGAGAACTTGTAATGGATGAAGCACATAAGTCTCGTTACTCGGTACATCCTGGTTCGAATAAGATGTACCATGATTTAAAGACTACATACTGGTGGCCTAGCATGAAAGCTCACATAGCAACTTACGTTAGCAAGTGTTTGTGCGAGAGTCAAGACTGAATATCAGAAACCATCGGGCCTACTCCAACAACCAGAGATACCACAATGGAAATGGGAGCAAATTTCCATGGATTTTATTACTGGTCTGCCTAGATCTCAACGTGGAAATGATACTATTTGGGTGATCGTGGATCGACTCACAAAGTCTGCACACTTCTTGGCTATCAAGGAAACGGATAAGTTCTCCACCTTAGCAGATGTTTACCTTAAGGAAGTTGTCTCGAGGCACGGGGTGCCAACCTCTATTATCTCTGATCGTGATGCACGTTTTACTTCAGAACTGTGGCAAGCGATGCAAAAATCTTTTGGCTCACGTTTAGACATGAGCACAGCTTATCACCTGCAAACGGATGGGCAGTCTGAACGCACCATCCAAACCCTTGAAGACATGCTTAGGGCATGTGTGATTGATTTTGGCAACGGCTGGGAAAAACATCTTCCGTTAGTGGAGTTTTCGTATAACAACAGTTACCACACCAGCATCCAAGCCGCTCCGTTAGAGGCACTGTATGGGCGTAAGTGCCGATCACCTCTTTGTTGGGCAGAAGTTGGCGACAGCCAAATCACAGGCCCAGAACTCGTAGTTGATACTACAGAAAGGATTGCACAGATACGACAACGCATGGCGGCAGCTCGTGATCGCCAGAAAGGCTACGCTGATAAGCGCAGGAAACCACTCGAGTTCCAGGTTAGGGATCGAGTGCTACTCAAAGTCTCACCTTGGAAAGGTGTTGTTCGCTTTGGCAAACGAGGCAAACTCAATCCGCGTTATGTCGGACCTTTCGAAATTATCGAGAAAATTGGCAAAGTGGCTTACAAACTAAACCTACCCGCAGAACTCAGTGCAGTTCACAACGTTTTTCACGTGTCGAATCTAAAGAAGTGCCTATCAGATGAGACCCTCATAGTTCCTTTGAAGGAGCTCACGATCGACGATCAGTTGCGATTCGTCGAGGAACCAGTTGAAATCACAGACCGGGACGTTAAGGTTCTCAAGCACACCAGAATACCTCTTGTTCGAGTTCGTTGGAACTCCCGTCGTGGTCCAGAGTTCACCTGGGAACGAGAAGACCAAATAAAACTCAAGTATCCCCAGTTGTTCGGAAACAGCGCAACCACCACTGAGGCTGAAGCTACTGCGGAATTTCGAGACGAAATTCCAAACCAACGAGGGGATGATGTGACGCCCCAGGAAAACCAGGAAACAACACAACACAACTAACCTCCTCAGTAACCGCGTGCTAAATTTCGGGACGAAATTTCTTTCAAGTTGGGGATAATGTGACAACCCGAGTTTTGCAAGGTCTCTATTCGACTTAACTTAGTACTTATTGGCAAGTGTGTCTTTATATTTATTTGATGTGCAATATAACGTGTTGTTTATATGTTCTTGGTGTGCATTAGGTAGGTGGATGTTAATAATATGCTTAGTATTAATATTATGTTTATATATTTAATAACAACGAAATGGAGCTGTGGCCGAAATCACCCTAGCCGAAAACCCACTCCCCCCTGCGAAATCACTCTTGGCGAAAACAATAGGTGTTTTCGTCAAGAGCAGACCGGCGAAAACAAGGATGGGCTTTGGCCCAGTGACGAACTGTTTTAGCGTTGTTTATAACTTTTACGCGAGAACAATATTCGGCAAAAACCCTAACCACCTCTCACATTCTCTCTCGCTACCCTTTGAACCTGACGGCAAACTTGTGTTCCCCGGATCCTCAAGATCAATCAAGTTATTGTCTCGCTCGGCGCGGTTAGTGTTAATCTTTAACTGACTGTTTGATTTAGATCAATTGTATGAACGATTTGTTTATTATCATAACTGTGATTGTTTTATGAACGTAAGACTGGATGATCGTTATATATATATATATATTATCTACAAACTGTCATGTATATTGGATGATATGATCAACCGTGTGTGCCTGTTAATGAATGATCTGCTGATTGATTTATGATCTTGGTCTCACAATGATTTGGTAGTTTATATGTTTACATATCAATGATTTGATTAAATGATTTCGTCGATGACTGATTATGCAACTATAAGTGATGATTAGGGTTACTGTTATTGCGTAACTGATGTGTTGTTGGTGGGGATGTAACCGACGAAATCATGAGCAGCAGACGAAATCACGAGGACCAGGCGAAAACACCCAGTGTTTTCATCCAACATTAAACCCGACGAAATCACTCGGGATTTCGTCGCCTGAGTGATTTCGCCAATAAGTGTTTTCGCCATACAAGTGATTTCGTCCAGTGTCTGTCACACCAGTTCTGTTAGTTTAACTCTGTCAAGTTGTTAATGCTGTTAAGTTTATTAACTCCTGTTAAGTCCATAACTTTGGTTAGTCTATTAACTGAGTTAAGTTATTAACTCTATTAACTTTATTAACTCTGTTAAGTAGGTAACTCTACTAGTTTGTTAACTCTGTTAGTTAACTAACACTATTAGTTTATTATTCCTGTTATGTGTGTTAATCCTGTGAAGCTCGTTATCTTTGTTAAATATATTAATTTTGTTAAGCCTGTTAACCCCATCAAGCATGTTAATTGATTAACCACGTTAGAATTTACTAAGAACTCAGTTATATGGAGTATGATTGTATGAACATGAACTAATTGTTAGGTGTTACTTGATGATGATTGCATAATCACACTATGTGACATAAATTGCATGTGAATCATTACGAACTGGAACTGATTAAATATATGTACATACTTTAGGACTTGACTGATTACTTGTGAGCACATAGTTTAGCATACCGAGCAAACCAAGGTGAGTTCACACTCCTAAGGCATGGGATTCCCGGTGGGTTGGGAATGGGATTGAATAACTACGACAGAACTTGTACATATACCACTACTAGACTACTTATCACCGTCCTCGGATTGGGAAGGACGCCAGCGCAAAATCTACGTACTCGCTACGTACCACTGTCCTCGGATTGGGAAGGGCACTTACGTAAAACCTACGTAATCTCATACTTATCACTGTCCTCGGATTGGGAAGGGCACTTACGTAAAACCTACGTAATCTCATACTTGTCACTGTCCTTGGATTGGGTCGGACACATATAGATACAACTAGTCTAGTAACATACAACATGGGAAGCCCCAACTAAATATCGTACAGGTTTGGGAAACAAGGATATTGGGTAACATATGATCCTGAAACAAACTTACGATTTCTGAAACGAACTCAATAACTGAACAATCAACTGTGAACTCGCTCAACTTTGTTGTTGACTCGTTGTTACATGCCTTGCAGGTCGATAGGTACTCATGGAGCTTGCACTGGGAGGCGCGATCGTTGTGGGACATGGACAGTGTGTGCCGTGTTAAAACATTACATCATTTTGAATTTAATACTTATGTTGGGTTTTCACATTTATGCTTCCGCTAAACACTTAACTATGTTTTGTTTTGAACACCTTTCGTATTGTTGGATTGAATTTTTATTTATTACTTACAATGTTCAATATGATTGGTGGCTTGATCCTGGTCAGTCACGCCTCCAAGCGGTGATACTCCGTATGTGGATTTTGGGGGTGTGACAATTACTATAAGACATCTTATATATTTATATAGCTTCATCGTATCAGAATTTAAATATCGTTTCGGAAACAATACCAAATTTTTAAATCAAAGTTCATATCAAATATTTGTTAATTTTTATCTGAATTACAATTAGTACTAGTATGCACAATATATTAGTTAAATAGAATATAATCAATAAAGCTTAGTAAATACGATCACATTAAACATTTATGTATACTAATGGATAAATCCTAAGCCTATAAGAGAACAATTAAACTAACCCCATTAATAAAGCTTAGTAAATATGATCACATTAAACGTTTATGTATACTAATGATAAATCCTAAGCCTATAAGAGAACAATTAAACTAACCCCATAAATATTAATTCAAAACTTAAATATTCCTCTTGGTATCCTCAATCTTCAGCTTTAAATCTTTATATTTTTTTAATATTTAATTAAAATTAACCCAACATTTATTTTCGTATGCATACTGAGGTGAAAGATGAATATAATTTTTTATTATTTAATATATGAAATTATATTTGTTTTGTATATAAAATTAAATTTATTCAATTTAAAGATATCACTTTTTTATTATTTGGTATATGAAATTGCATTTATTCAATCCGTGTAATACGGTTTTTTAGTATATAGTTATTTATTATTATTTGGTATATAAAATTACATGTATTTTACCTGTACAATACACGAGATTCTTAAATATATATATTTTTATTATTTAATATATAAAATCATTTATACAACCGTGGAATAAACGAGGTTTTTAAAAATAAATTTATTTTATTATTTAGTATATATAAAGTTATATTCATTAAACCCGTATAATACACGGGGTTCTAACCTAGTCAAATAATAAAAGAAGTTATATATTTAAAAACCGTGTGTATTACACAAATTAAATAAATGTAATTTTGTATACTAAATACTAAAAACGTAGTATCTTTAAAAAACCCGTGTATAATCGGGTTGAATAAATCTACCAAATAATAAAAAAATTACATCCTTACAAACCTCGTATATTACACGTGTTGAATAGATCTAAAAAGAGTTATATCTTTAAAAACCATGTGTATTACACAGATTAAATAAATATAATTTTGTATACTAAATACTAGAAACATCATATCTTTAAAAAACCCGTGTATAGTCGGGTTGAAAAATCTCAAATAATAAAAAAATATATCCTTAAAAAACCTCGTATATTACACGTGTTGAATAAATCTAATTTTACATAGCAAAAAATAAAAAAAGTTATATCTTTAAAAACTTCGTGTAATACACGAAGTTTAATAAATGTAACTTTATATGATAAATAATAAAAAAATATATTTTTAAAAACCTCGCGTTTTACACGAGTTGAATAAATATAATTTTGTATACCAAATAATAAAAAAAATTATATTTTTAATAAATCAGGATAACATAACATTTAATATTAATTTATTATTTATATATTTAATATAAGATAAGTAGGAAAGCGAGGTATTTGTTTTAAAAATATATTAAATTTACAATTTACATTTAACGAGTTCACGTTAACCCGCGCGTTGCAGCGGGATGTTGATTATGAATGTGTTAAGGATCAATATTTTAAGTTTATATTCAAAATTATATAATGAGTATCGATACTGGTTAACGTCGAAACGGTTTTAAATAAAAGTTATATCGAGACATATATTATATAAACACATCAAAACGGCATCTTCGGAATTTTTATAAAAGTCTTTAGTATCACCATGTGAGAGATGAAAAATTATAACAAATTCCCAAATTGACTCTCTGTAGTCTTCCGTAACCGACTCAACCAATTTACTTACTAATTCTACAAACCCTAACCCATATTTACTCACATGTTTGATAAACAAAAGGTTTCCAGCAATCGAGATTTGATATTTTTCTTATTTCTCGCCACAGTTTTTCTCGTTGCCACTTTTTTTTTTTTTACCACGGAGTTTTGATTTCTAGTTTTCTGATCTACCGATTTAAAATGAAGATGTTCTTGGTTTCGGTTTTGTTGTAGAAAAGTAATATATTAATTATTATTATTATTATTATTATTATTATTATTATTATTATTATTATTATGATGATGATGATGATGATGATGATGATGATGATGATGGTGGTGGTGGTTGTGATTCTCTAATTCAATGATGTTGCAGGTTTGCGTATGAAAACACGAAGCGAGTTTACAATTTGGTATTTTTTTTTGAAGGCAACTTTCATTAACAACACGGAACCGGCAAAATCTTCAAGACGGAGATAAGCCGCCGAAAACGACTTACATCAAATAAAAACAAAAATTACACCAACCTTTCCAATCTATCGAACCTCTCTTACTTCTACTCTTAAACCATAAATACCCCAAGGACTTAACATCCGAAACTATCTTAACCACTTTCGTGTCTAAATTAGAAAAAAAACTTTATCGTTTCTAGCCTTCCAAACGCGCCAGCAAGTCAATATCAGAATTCCGTAGACCAGTTCTTTCTTTGAATCAGAGATTGCCGTGAAGTCTGCAACACTTAACACATCCTTGGCTGAGAAAAGAAACAACGGGGCAATCTTGCACCAAGAAGCGATACCAAGCCAAACACCTGTAATGAACCTGCACGCTGAGAATAAATGATCCGTAGTCTCCTCGACTTCGCCACACAAAATACACAACCCATTCCCCACATTGATATTTCTTTTGCGAAGAGCGCTAAGAGTCGGAATCCTATCCAAAAAGACCCGCCACATAAACATGTTACATTTACTAGGAATCCATTTGCTCCATTTAAACACCTCTAGAACTTGATTTTGCATATCATCTTGAATCCACCTTCGAGCCTCTTTAACAGGGAACAACGAATCTGCAGCAAAGACCCAAGACCACTTATCATTTTCCTCAACAAGATAAGTATCCGCAATCTTTCTGTGCAAGTTGATAAGCTGATTTCTCTCCTCCATAGAACTAGGATATGACCTCCAACTCCATCTAACCATCCACCTTTG
Source organism: Helianthus tuberosus (assembly GCA_030545235.1). Lineage (NCBI taxonomy): Eukaryota > Viridiplantae > Streptophyta > Magnoliopsida > Asterales > Asteraceae > Helianthus > Helianthus tuberosus. The sequence goes on from CM060352.1 coordinate 126,313,857, forward strand.
ACCGACCAGCTCAAGCCTGTCTTCGACTAAGCAAAATTTGTCTCGCTCAAGTCTAAAAAGATCCGGGAACAACGTCTTCAAGGTACCGTCTTCAAACCAAGGGTCTAACCAAAAGCGCACCGATTTTCCATTACCAATTCTACCAATAATCGTTTCAATAAAGTTCTTACCATGGGCCTTAAAACGAGTACCGAAATTAACAATCTTGCACCATGTACCTGGAAACCTTTTATTAAACGGAATCGGTTCCCACCTTCTAGCCGAACCATGAATTTGGTATTTGATAAATGGAAATAACCATGTTCTTAAGCGTCACTTCTTTTTTCTTTTTTTGAAACGGTACGTTCATTATGCAAGGATGTATCCTAAGATTGAACCCTAACTTACTAATTGTATAAGAGTATATATAATAAAAAAAAGGGTAACCTTTCATCAATAACCATCTAATGGACACGACTTTTAAACAAAACAGACGTAACCTTTCCATCAATAACATTTTCTAATAGACGTGACTTTTAAACAAAAGAGACGTAACCTTTTCTAATGGACGTGACTTTTAAACAAAAGAGACGTAACCCAAGTTACTTTTTGTAGGGTTATTAATCTAAGTTAAGTAGGAAAGAGAGGTATTTGTTTTAAAAATATATTAAATTTATAATTTAGATTTGAGGATAATATTTTATTAAAGTATGATAAGACTTAATATTAATTTATTCTTTATTTAGTTAATATAAGATAAGGGATAGGATCAAATACAAAGGATAAAATAAATAAGAAGGGTAAGAAGGTTTCTAGTCCATTGATCTTAGAATTGTTGTGTATTGTGTTTTTAGTTTATTATGTATTGTGTTTTTAGTTTGTTTTCTATTGTGTTTTAACTGCTCTCCATTGTGTATTTTATCTGCTGTCATTAATTGTGTCTTTTATATGTTGTCATCAATTGTGTTTTTATTTAGTCTGATATTTATTGTGTTATATGTTATCGGCATTGTGTTATACGTTATGGTCATTGTGTTTAATATGTTTTCTATTGTGTTTTAATAATTTGTTCAATTTTTTTATTATCTTGTGTATTGTGTTTTTAGTTTGTTTTGTATTGTATTGTGTTTTTAGTTTGTTTTCTATTGTGTTTTAACTGCTCTCCATTGTGTCTTTTATCGGCTGTCATTAATTGTGTCTTTTATCTGTTGTCATCAATTGTGTTTTTATTTAGTCTGATATTTATTGTGTTATATGTTATCGCCATTGTATTATACGTTATGGTCATTGTGTTTTAGTATATTGTCCATTGTGTCTTTATATGTTGTCATTGATTGTGTTTTTGATCTACTTTACATTGTGTTTTACATCATGTCCATTGTGTAATATGTAACTGGGTTTTTGATTTTTTTTTTTGAAAAATATAACAATATGGTACTCATATTAAAGATAAAAAAAACGCTCGATTTTATGGTATAATTTTTTTTATAAACAAATAATGTATAAAAAAGTTACGGACGTTTAAAAATTTGGGGGGGGGGGGGGGAATAGCATGTGACTTGCATGTGCATATTCTTTTTCCTCTTGTAGACAAAATTACCCTTTCCATTTAATTTCTCCAAGGACACTTGTCACTCTTGATGGCTTCTTACCATTCTTATTTTTAAATTCTTTGCATTATAACTCAACCCAAAACATAAATATAGATTTGAGGATACCTTCAATGAATGACACATCTTCAAAAGTTGGTTTCTTTTATTATAATGAGTAAACTGCCATTTTGGTCCCTGTGGTTTGGGCACTTTTGTCATTTTAGTCCAAATCTCAAACTTTTTACATCTGGGTCCATGTGGTTTGCATTTTGTTGCCATTTTGGTCCAAAACTCAATTCAGGTCAGATTTAAAAAAAAATCCCCTGCTATTTTGTCCTTTTCTGAAGGGCATTTTGGTCATTTTGCCTGCCCCAACCACCTTATACTTTATAAATCCCTCGCTCTCTCTTCTCTCTCTCTATACAGCTCAGACCTGTCTCTCTCTCTTCTCTCTCTACCGCCATAAACAACAAAAGTCTATTCTTCACTCAATCAGGAAAAAATCCACCACTCTTCTAAACCATCAACTTCTCAATCACCAATTTCTCACAAAAAAAAAATCAACAAATTCAACGATGAATCAGGCTTCGATTGCTCTTTATCTGCTTCAGTTTTCTCCACAAAGAATCAGGTTTCGATTGCTCTTCATCTGCTTCAATCTTGCCGATCTTCACCTCTATCTACAACTCAGTCTTCACCGATCTTCAACCATCCACCACAACCACCGGTGCCTCCAATCTTGCCGATCTTCACCTCCACCTTCACACTTAGCAAATCGGAGAGAGAGAGAGAGAGAGAGAGAGAGAGAGAGGGAGTTAGGGAGAGAGGGAGTTAGTGAGAGAGAGAGAGAGACGATGATGATGATCTTGACGTTTTTCCGACCGCCACTTTCTCCGCCAACCGCCGCCGCCCCACCTGCCACCACTATCGGAACACCACTGTTCTCTACGAAGTTCTAAGTACTTGACCCCTAAACCCTCTGTTTCTCTATCTCGATCGACTTCTCACCGGAGAAACTAAACTCTCTGTTTCTCTCGCTCGATCGACTTCCGGTTGTGTGCAGGATCTAATCCGGGGAGAACAGTTGCAATAATATTGGGAGGGGCTGCAGGTGTTGGGTTTATAATTGTGATCTTGTTGATTGCTAGATTTTGTTGATTTGGTGAATGTGTGCTGGATTTAAACAAATGCGATTTTTGTGGGTTAGGGTTTTCTTTGGGGGAAGATGATCTGTAAAAATGAAGGAAGATGATGAGTGTTAAATAAGGGTATTTAAAGGAAATTTAAAAAATGACCAAAATGCCCCTGCACTAAAGGACAAAATAATCAGTTTTCAACAGTCAAAATAGAGGGTTTTTGGATTTTGGACTAAAATGGCAACAAAATGCAAACCACAGGGACCTAGATGTAAAAAGTTTGATATTTGAACTAAAATGGAAAAAGTGCCCAAACCACAGGGACGAAAATGGCAGTTTACTCTATTATAATAGATAGATTAGTTGTCATTAAAAATAATTAAGAAATTGACAAACAATTGAAATAAAGAATGATAAGGAAACATGTTTGCCATTTCGTTGATTTGAAGCAAGAAACAATTTGCTCCACTAATAATTCAATGAACCGTCTACTTGAAATAAAGAATGACATGGAAACTTGTTTGGCATATATCGTTGATGTGGTCATTGATAAGAGATTTGATAAAAATAAAAGGGTGTGACTAAATACACTTCCACTTTTTACTTTTCATACCTCCTTTTTAAAAAAAACCAATTTAAAACTTTTCAAATTCCACCCCTCTAAAAATCCATTCCCACAACTTTTACACTATCAATTCACAATCAACACTCTATGTTCTTCTAAATTTACAAAACCTAAATCTGCAACTTAATTGCTACTGTGCAAGTTAGCAACGGCAGAATTGTTGTTAAAAAGTCGCCATTGTGCCGATACGATCAGGAAAAGTCGCCATTGTGCCAATACTAACAGTAATATTATAAGCCTTTTGCTTAAAAATTGAATTATTAATACTCATCAATCTTTAATTTGAAAAGTAGACAGTTTGACCTCACAAGTCAAAGTAAGCATGTGGTTAAGGGCTTACGCATTTCTGCTTCAGCCAACCAGGATCCGAGCTTTGATAGTCCGATTTTGAGTTCTTCGTCTGTTATGGATTCGAGTATATTTTCTTGACAAAATTAACGCCAACTGATATCCAAAATTTAAGTTATGCAAAGTGGATAAGTTAGGGATGTTTGCTAATGCAATTTTTGAATAAACTGAAAATATATATATACGGTTTGAAAAAATAAGGATGTTCTCTAAGCCATTTTTAAAAAAAATTGAAAATACAAGAGTTGATTGTATTTATATACAAACTTCAAGGAGGGAGTGCAACCAGTAAAATTAAAAAAAGAGGGAGTGCATTTAGCAACACCCAAATAAAATTATGTAGTTATGTTACACTTCTATGTCATACATACGTTTTAATATAATATAAATACTAGAATTACCATGGGATTCATTAGTTATATATCATGTTAGATGAAAGACAAATGTTTCTCACACGGCCACGAGCCTGTGTGTAAAACCGAGAAAAAAATAACTAAGTCGATCTCTAACTCGCACATTGCGACAGACCTATCAAACGGGGAAAAATAGACGCGCTGCGACAGACATGTTAAACAGGAAAAAAATAGATGAAAAAACATTGAACCCCACACGCATGTTGCGGCGTGTTAATTCGGAAATTTAGAACGACACGTTAAACAGAGAACTTATGACAGATGAAAAGTATATAAGGGACCAAAGTTGAAAGTAAAAAAATGTTGAGATTAAATTGCAAAAGATGAAAAGCTTTGGGTTGAAAGTAAAAAAAAAATTAAAGGGGTTAATTCACAAAAGATGAAAACTTTTGAATTTTTTTTTTGATTCAAATTAGTCATTTCATTCCAATAATTTGAGCAATTTACATAATAGCAGGTAGACGAGCAACAAACTGCGCCGCCATCCCTTTCTGAATAGAAAACCCTAATATACTAAAAAAAAAGCCTCGCCCCTGAGAGGTCGAAAAGTTGCTGTGGACCACACGCTGAACTCTAGACAAGAACTGAACTGCCTCTGGCGCCAAGGAGCCGAACGTGTCAAACGTCAAGGGGACAAAGGCATGATGATTATCCTCACAAGCTTTCGCGTGCTTTTCCACCTTCTTTGACTCTGCTTTCAGTACCGCTTGCCCCGCCACAAACCCATTTTCCCGGAACCCGGCTAGGGGGGATACACCTGTGAGATCAACATAAGCATGTTTCCCGCCCTCCCAACCAAAAACTAGCACGTCAGCCGGGTGTAGGGTGGATCTCCCATCCGACGGATCTGTAAGGAAATTAACCGGTGCCTCTTTCTTTGCCGAGATCCCTGCACGTCTGAGAATATCCATTAACACGTCTCGAATAAAGTCATGGCGATACTTAAACCCCGGCAACTCTCTACAGTGTAACTCATGCTCCCCGTATTTAGCCAGGCATGCTTTACGGCAGACTGGGCAAGTTTCATCATTCGGGAACATGGGGATCATCAAACGGTACTTAAGGATTGACCTGTACTCCACCGCTGACATACTTTGACCCAAACCTTCAATAGAAATAACAGTTAAGAAATCCTGAGCGTGAGGCCTCTGTAGGCATTCAATGATAGCTTTCTGGTGGGGGGACAAATGGAAATCTTCTCCCAAACTTTGTGCGATTCGACAACAAAGGGCATTCGCCAAAGTTTTTTGAGGCATTTTGGGGGTGGTGTCCTTATTAGAGAAACCGTCGATATCAAAGTCAGGTAGAGATTCATGCAAGCGTTCCAAGGCGCTGGCATAATCCGAATCAGTGTTAGCAACCCCACTGTTATGTAAGATGTGGTCCTGCAACTCTTAAGATTGAGACCTGGAAGCCACAAAGGCATAGGCAGCCACATCCCGGGCCGAGAGAAGGCCCAACCCACAGCACGTCTTTGACAATTTGCCTCCTACTGCACGAGCGGTCGCTCGGGACTTCGATCGCCGCCTCCGACGTGTAGAGCGGTATTAGATGTGGACGGTTCAGACGCTGATAGAGTTACAGGCGGCTGCGGAATTGGCGGAGCTTCCATTGCCACAGTCACCACCACCAGGGGATCACGACTAGCCTATGTTAGTTTAGTTTTTTATTTTGTATTAGACATTTAGTTGTGCTTTTGTTTTTTTGTATGTATAAACTGATTATATATGTGTATATATATTGTTGATCTTTTTTTATACGATATTTCTTTTGAATGTTTGTAATCTTTTCGAATGTTTCTTTCACAACATATTGTATGATATTTTAATTAAACATGTTTGTGTAATTTAATAAAAATTGAAGTTTTATAAATTGTTAAAATGATAAATAATATAATATAGAACCAATCTAACAATAAAACCGGCTAAAATTTATAAAACAATAACATAATAAGTCAAATCTACAACTTTTCAAACAAAAATGTACAACTTTTAAATATGTATTAAAAACAAACTAAAATCTACAACTTAAAAAAACACACACACAAAAAAAAAAAAACAACATTTTGTTACCTCTCTTTGGTTAAATAAGTTTTAGTTGTGTATGATTTAGTGTCAAAATTACACCAAAAAAACAACCCAAACAAAACATCACATGCCCATGCGCTGCTCTTTGGCCTAAGAGCAGCATATAGGTCCCGCCCACAAACAAAGACTGACGAGTGTCAGTTGCTGGTCGTTGACCTGGTACCTATGCGCTACTCTTAGGCCAAAGTGCAGCGCATGAGGTGTAAAAATAGACTAAATGGGTGTGGGAATGGACCGGGCCATATTTTTTTATCATCATTAGTATTATACAATGTGCAACCATGTGTTCACTAACACAACTCATTATGTACCACTTACCCATGATGAGTTCTAGTATTTATGCAAATACCAATCGAAGTAGAACATACTTAAGTTGTTTTATTAATACAAATCATAGGTAAGAATTCAAAGTTGCATCGTTAGGAGTAGGCTCACGTATAAGAAGCCCTGTCCATATTTTCCACTTGCTTGTTAACCATTTTCTACTAGGTATTTTGGAATTTTAGGTAGTGTTCGTGTTATAAAATGGAATAGAATCTGGATGAAACTGGAACGTAGATTCTACTTCTTATGTTGTTTGTTTCAACCACAAGAAGGAATTTGAATTGAACAATAGCATAAGGAACTAAATCTACATTTCAATTCCATTCAAATTCCCTTTCATTTTGTGAAACGAACCCATCTAAATTCCAAATCAAATTTCAATTCCTATGCAAATTCTAATTCCAATCCCATTACATTTCACGAAATAAACGCTTGAAGGGTGCTTTTTTTATATATATATATATATTCTGTTTGAGGGGTTTAGGTTTTTTGTTTTACAAAATGTTTAGTTAGTATAAACAAATGATTAGGGTCATCGTATTTAATGTCTTTATGTGCATTGGTTTATAATATAAAGAGTGTAGCAAATACGTTTAATCTTGTGTGTTGGTGTTTCTATTCTAATCAAATGGGGCCATCACCCCTATCACTGCGATAGAATCACCGAAACAGTTGAGGGTAGAGTCTCAATTTTGCTTTATACAACCACGTTCCAATTTGCCCCTTGTACTTCCCAGCTTTAGCCCAGCTTCCTTCAGCCCAACATTAAGTAATTAAGTCCAAGTCCAAATATTCAATCCCAAGTCTCAAACAAAGAAACCAGACCAAGTTAGTAATATAAATTTAAACTACAAAATCTAAAATATAAAAAATATACCAGTCATACGTTTTCATGAATCGAGTATTACCAACATCCACTTCTGGTTTCCTTACATTACATGCATATCAATGATTAATTTGAGATTGTAAAATTGTTTTAAAAGGTTGTATTGCTTCTCTTGCTACATTTTGTAAACCTTGTTACAGATCTAAAAAATAGTCTTCTAAAAGTAGAAGGTCGTAGAAATCGTATCAAACGGATTCTGATTAAATTCATTTTAGTGGTGTTTTAACCGTCTTGTTGAACTCTAGGATCTTAGATTTTAGGTTTTGGCTTTTGATTTTTTAGATTGAAGATTTTAGAATTTTTGTTTAGATCATTGTGTCTTTTATCTGGTATTATGTTTTTTTTTTTAAATTTTCGCCATCTTTTGCGATATATTGTGTTTTTTTCCTCGGCATTGTGTTATATTTTGTGATCCACTGTGTTATATATCGCAATCCATTGTATCTTTGTATCATTCATAGATTTAGAAAACTTTGCAAGATAACTTTAGCTATGATATATATTATTAGAATATACAAACTACAGATGTTAGAATCACTAAATGTTATTATATATTTGTTGGTTTTTTTCATGTCCGACATCTATGAGTAATCAAATTTCTAAAACAACTGTTTTGAATGTTTTTTCAGAAAGAAAATAATACCATGTTGGACTTGGATATGTCTGACACGTGATGAGTCAATAATTACAAATTAAGCTTTCTGTGTTTAGAAATGTTTATATCAATTATTTGTTGCAAAAATTATCAAATTTGGTAGTTGGTCTCTATTATATGCACGATTAGTTGTCATTAAAAATAATTAAGAAATTGACAAACAATTGAAATAAAGAATGATAAGGAAACATGTTTGCCATTTCGTTGATTTGAAGCAAGAAACAATTTGCTCCACTAATAATTCAATGAATTGTCTACTTGAAATAAAGGATGACATGGAAACTTGTTTGGCATATATCGTTGATGTGGTCATTGATAAGAGATTTGATAAAAATAAAAGAGTTAACTGCCATTTTCGTCCCTGTGGTTTGGTCACTTTGGCCATTTCAGTCCATTTTTAAAAAATGCGCCATTTTCCTTCCCGACGTTCTGGAAAGGTGCCATTTCAGTCCAAAAATCATAACCCAGTTAAGTCGGTTTGTAAATAAGGACTGATTGTGTAAATTTGTTAATAAAAGGACCATTTAAGTAAAATGTATAAATATTTATATAATTATAAAATCTATATTATACAAAATATACACACATTCAGTAACCTGTAACCACACCATCACCGCCACTCTCTCTCTTTCTACTCTCTCTCTCTCTAAACCACCACCACCACCATCACCTTCACCTCCACCGCCGCCGCCACACCAGACCCCACCCACATCCCCTTCCAACACCACCACCATCCACCAAAACCAAACCTGTTCTATCTCTACACTCTCCACCACCTGCATCACCAGTTCCAACCACAGCCACTGCCACCACCACCACTCCGATCTGCCACCAACATCTCATACCACCATCTCCACCTCGTTCACCACTAACACACCACCACCACCACCACACCTGCCGCCTCCCTTTCTCTCCCTACTCTATATAAAAACACCACCACCACTAGCCCTGGCCGCCATCAACATCTCAGGCCACCGTCACCGCCTCGTTCACCACCGTCACCATCCAATCCATAACCACCGTCCCACCACATTACCCTTTGTCTCTCTACTCTCTCTCTCTCTCTAACTCTAGTAACAACAACATCTCAGACAACCATCACCAATTCACCACCCTCATTCACCACAGTCAACATCCCATCCATAACCACCATCGCCATCACCAAAACAGCCAAACAAACCTAACACCTAAAACATTTCATTTCACACAGACATTTCATCAAACACCTTACCTGCATACTCACCACCGCCGCCGGAACCGGAGCTCCGGTGGTCACCACCGCCGCCGCCGGAACCACCACCATCAACGTCATCATCTGTTATCATCATCATCGATCATCATCGACCTTCATCATCATCATCGCGATCTTCATCATCATCATCAGACCTTCATCATCAGACCATCATCATCAGACCTTCATCATCAGACCTTCATCATCGACCTTCATCATCGACCTTCATCATCATCATCGCGATCTTCATCATCATCATCAGACCTTCATCACCACTGCCGCCGCCTGCAACTCACCGGAAAAACGGCACCCCCACCGTCGCCGGTTCTCTCTCCCGCCTCCTTCTCTCTCTCTCTCGTCGTTATCTCTCTTTCTCTCTCCGACTTTCTCCCTCTCTCGTCTGATCTGTGAGATGTGGATGGGTGTGTGGTTAGTTTGGTTCGTGGGGGTGTGGGGTGTCGGAAAGATGGCCGGATTTACTCCGGTCACCGGAGTAGAGAGGTAAAGGTGATGGTGGTGGTGATTGCAGAGCATAGAGAGAGAGAGAGAGAGTAGAGAGAGAGTGTGTGTGTGAACTGAATCAGAGTGTGTGTATACATTATATATATATATATATTATATTTTAAAATTATATTAATATTTATACATTTTACTTAAATGGTCCTTTATGTTACAAATTTACACAATCAGTCCTTATTTACAAACCGACTTAACTGGGTTATGATTTTTGGACTGAAATGGCACCTTTCCAGAACGTCAGGGAGGAAAATGACGCATTTTTGAAAAATGGACTGAAATGGCCAAAGTGACCAAACCACAGGGACGAAAATGGCAGTTAACTCAAAATAAAATTATGTAGTTATGTTATACTTCTATGTCATACATACGTTTTAATATAATATAAATATGGGTTATTGGATTTTATCACCCCCAATTATCGGCCGCTGTCACCTCCAACTAACACCTTGACACTCCACATCTCCAACTTGACTTTTAGTTTGTGCTGGCACCACATCGTTAACCAAACACTAACTCAGTTAGTTTTTTTATCCTATATGACTTTTTTATCTGATGTGGCAAAGTGACGTGGCTTTTTTTAATCTAATTTAAAAAAATAATCAAATTTTATAACAGCTCCCTCTCTCTCTCGAACAAACAGAAATGTATCCACTCGAACAAAACTTCAATTAAATGGAACAAGACCCATTTGAAACAATGTATTCATCTTCTTCGATGAGAACCCATGATTATAATGAGGAAAATAAGGTGAATTCATCAAAATTTATGTTAGCATGTTGGGAGGTTGCAGGTGCATCTGGTCTCCTCGTTCTTTCGGCTGTCAGAACCGTTGTTCTTCCGATCTCGCCGGCCCCTTCGACAAGGTTTACCACGACCGCTGGAACTCTTTTTCTTCCGAACCCCTTGTTCACTCTTCAGATAACCAAACCCACCATCGTCTTCATCCATGTTAGAGAGAGAGAAGCTGAGGATTTGAGGGTCTGCCCGTCGTTAACCCTCCACGACCATCATCAACCACCACCATCCACCACCGCCCCACCTGCCACAAAACAGATCCCTCACTCTCCACCCCCTCTGTCTCTACACCTCTCTATCTCCCCCCTTCTCTCCACCTGTAACAACCCGACTTCCCGGAAAGTCGAGTCATTACTTGTATCAGTCATTTCTTGCTAAATTATTGTTTAATTAACTTGTACTCTCGAGATTCCGATTATCGCCATGGGTTAACAAATTTTAAACTATGTTTTACAACGGATTCACAACGTTTATTCAAAACGCAGTTATCGCATTTAATGCAGTTTACAACGCTTACTATTTAAACACATTTTATCACATATTACATCGCATGTTTAAAACTAAACGCTATCGCATCTAATCTCATCGCAAACTCGAAACGCATATTTACTTTTGTGCCTTTTACTTGTATGTGTGATTACTTGTTTAATGTTATGTGGTTATCTCATCTCAACGCTTACTCGCAACTGGCTTAAACGCAACGCAACGCTTAACACACGAAACGAAAGTCGGAAACCAACGAAACGCAACTCGGCTGGTCGAATGACCACCCGATCGAATGGACATCCGACCGGATGACCATCCGATCGGATGGCCATTCGATCGACTGGCCATCCGACCCACTCTTGCACCGCCTTTCTCCCCTTCTCAAACTATAAATACCCACCTGTCACATCACTGTTCACTGATGTGACAGCGCTATCCGACTAACTCGCTCCCAGCTCGTTCTCAAGCATTTTCTCTCGATTCAAGGCTATTTCGTAAGTATTTCTCCCTAAATCTTGTGCCTCCGTCATCACTACACACTATCTCATCATCTTCTCCATCAAAATCACTGAATTTCACCTAGAAATCACCTGATTTGGACTCCTTGAAGGTGACGTCATCACGGTTTCTTATGAAAACTGTTGTGTGACCTCATCTCATCAAGATTGATTCAGATCTAAAGGATTCCTACACATTTTAACACAAATCTCCACGAGATCTAAACATTTTCATACTTTTCTCCAACATTCTTCACCTTCTACTCGAAACCGATGGAATCTAGACTCATTCAGGCTCTCTACTCATTCTCTAGTTGAGGGCCGGGCTGAAAACGGATTTCCACCGGAGAGACGACCGATTCACGGGTTGAACATGAAATCTCATCAAGGACAGTTAGTCTAATCGAATGGGGTGATTCCCATCTGATCGGCTGAGCTAGATTTAGTGTGGATTCCCGTTGGTTGACACGTCATCACGCCGTCTCCGTCAAAACTTTTTAGCTTAGAAGATTTTGCAAAATTTCCAAACGACAGATCACCCAATCGAATAGCCATCCGATCGGATGGGAATCACCGATCGAATGACTATTCGACCAGGTGACTTGTTCTTTATAACTTTCAACACTTGAACGATTTGATCAAAACTTTAAAGAATATCAAACTCATTGACGAATAGCCATCCGATCGAATGGCCATCCATCCGGATGACCATCCGACCGGATGAATTGAGTTATACTACAACGAAAACTTCAAAAGTTTCAAAAACGATTTGCAAACACACTTACTCAATCGAATGACCAACCGTTCGAATGGTCATCCACCCGGATGACCATCCGTCCGAATGATAATCCGATCGACTCACCATTCGACACTCATCTCATTCGACATGCTGTTTTACGCAACGTTCAATGCTTATGCTACTGTTCTATACTCAGGCTAACTCTAAGCGCTCCCTTCAATCCAATACAGTTCGTGTTTAGCACTACCAACGCACTGTGAGTATACTCGAACCCCTTTTCTTTTAACACACTTTTGGGGTGTTACGTACGTTCGCTATAACAACATACACCAACACACAACGCAAACACTTTTAACGCTAACCGCTCCCGCATGTTATACGTAAACTTGGATGCTTGTTACTATGCTTAGACAGTGTTACACGGTACCGCCTCTAGCAACGATAGTACTATAGTTTGGACTCAGCACCTGTCGTGGACAGGGGTTGCTAGGGATCACATCTCTTTACTTCACGTGTCCGCTGGACATGTGTCGCGCATACTCTACAACGCAGTCTGGTGGTTAAGTGTGAACATAGTTTGATAGTTACTTGCTTCCCCGTTACGTGACACATGCTGGTTATGCGTAAACGCTTTCGCTATACTATATACTATGGAAACTTGTGTACTCACCTTTACACTCTGTGTATTGACTTTATTTTAACGTATGTGACAGGTTGATAGGATGCTATGTCTGCTGTGACGAATCAAGTAGGAGGTCTAGAAATAAACTAAATAAATCTGAGTTGTCGGAGCAGTTTACTTGTTTTTGAGACTATTATCTGTAATGACCGTTTATGCTTTATATTGTCACTTAATAGTTGTAAGACCCTAACACGTTTTTGACAAAAAGTCGCAGCGGAAGTTTATGCCATAAAATTTCTTTCCTTATAAATACCTTGGCTTACTTAAAATTTCATTTTAATATAACTCTTTTGTAGAAAGTCATCAATCGACTCATTTACAATTAAATACATAACATAGGTTTACTACATTACATACTCCAACGTTCCCGTACAATCTGTCTTGTGACTCGGTACCCGATCTCTATTCCTTGATGATCCTCGTGTCTCGTACTACCTGCTCTCACCACATAAAATTCATAACATTAGTATGCATTATAAACATACAAGATTTATTCACATTTACTTTTCGTTCCGTTAACTCTTTACATCCCAGTTTTCCATCTGATCATACAATCCGTGATGAGACTTCTATGCTATTCCTGTGTTACACTTCATTCACCAGGCACGCTATTATTATCGTTAGTACTCAATTTCATTGAATGCATGCGTACATACTTTCAAACATACTTATACATATGCCTACGATCACACATAACTACTTACATACATACGTACCTACATACATACGTACGTGCCTACGTACGTGCATACCTACCTACATACATACATACATACATGCCTACATACATACATACCTATTACATACCTTCACACAAACCAACATACGTGCATACATTCGTACATACTCACTTGCATACATATACATACACATACTACCTACATACACACCTACATACATACACACATTCATATCTTCACGCATGCCTACGTACGTGCATACGCTCATATATACCTAATTGCGTAAATTCAAACATACATTCATTCACACATACAACTTATATTTATACATACATACATACATACATACATACATACATACATACATACATACATACATACATACATACATACATACATACATACATACATACATACATACATACATACATACATACATACATACATACATACCTTCATATGTATCGACATTTCCTAAAACAAGGAATAAATTAGTCATTCTTAGCTTATAAGCGTTTAAAAAACTTTCTAAACGGATTCGCAGTGCATAATAAAACAAAATACAAATTTTTCATAAATCTGGAGCCCGTGGCGTCGCGCGACGGCAACTTGCCTTCTCCGTCGCGTCGCGCCACCACCCAAAATGATCAGAATGCTTGCAGCTGTTGCTGCATATTCCCAGTATAACTCAGTTTTACGGAAACGAGCAAAACTTTCTCGTTTTCTATCCGTTTTACCCGATTCTTTTTCCTACGTGAGCGTAATTTAATTCTCCATCACATGGAGTTAACATCCGACATCCGGATTAACAAAATTCTAGACTTTTAAGCTATCGACTTATCACCTTTTTACAAAGTTTTGACCCGTTCATGCATTTATCAAAATTATCTGTTTATTTGACCTCAATTTCTCATGAACCTTATAATTTCAACGTTGTCTATTGTAAAAGATTAAATTCATGGATGTCTTGCATCCTCTTAACCCAATTTCTCTCAAAAGCTTATTTTGACCCGTTATGGGTAATTGCGCATTAAATGATCTAGGACATACAAAACCATACTCTCCGCTTTCATACTTGACCAAAACATTACTCTAATCAAATAGCTTGTTTCCAAATGACTTTTAAGGTCGTTTGCCCGATATACCTATCAAGGGCGATTTTGTCAACTTTGCTCCATCCTTTACAACAAAGAACTTCATTGCGTATTTAACCAAACTTACGACATAACTACAACTGTATTCACACGTACCTGGCTCGGATCAAAGCTAAGACCCGTTTTAATACGTCGTCCACTAAGATGCTAGTTAATAGCAACGCAATTCCTTTCGCTATTCTCCCTGTGAATTCTTAATGCTTGACAATACAATCATTAGTCGACATCGTCAAATGGTGATAGCTTCACCATTTGAGCCGTTAAGTCTAAATGTCCATTTCGTCCTTGTGTGATTGTAATTATTCCTTATCCCTTCTATGTAACTTATTCTTTCGTTGACTCGTAATCAAAATTACCATAATATCCATTTACCCCATTTTCTCCTGCAACCATAGTTCTTATCATGGACACATGTTCCGACCCGTATCAATACTTATCGTAACATCGTACTTCATTTATAAACTTACCATATTCATAATATATACAAGGACTAAGTATTCTACAAGGAGGGTGAAAGCTTAACTTACCTAACATCCGAATATGCTTCCCGTGCGCTTTAGTCTCGTTTGACCCGCTTCTTTCCCAAGCTTCCATGTCGCTTATCAAGCATCAACTATCATATATCATTCTCAAGATAGTTAGCTTGTTCATCATTCATCACACGGATCTTATTTCGGAAATTACCATTCAAACTCGAAACATACTAATCTATCAAATCCTAGCCGAAATCCTTTAAACATTTACACACGTATGTGATTTCAAACATCATTAACAATAACATATCATCATATTATACAAAACCCACTTCATAACTACATTGTTAATCACTTACTAGTGATCTAAGCTCAATTATCTCTAATTTCATCATACCCTTGGTGTGTGTACAACCTTCTAAACATAAGGTACAACTAATTCATGCACAATCTCCTAATTTCATACATAATTCATCAAATCCTCATACTAATTAACATATATCATTCACACATAAACATTCAAATATATTATCATCATATTTCTTTCAATTTTTCTAACAAGACTCCATATTACTCACATAATACATCAATATTCAACAAGAATTAGACATGGATGATGATTCAACTCATCATTCTCACCATAACTAATGGGTTTCACCTCTAAGCATCAAATTAACCTAAAAAATGCATAAACCATTTTCTATATGATGATTCTAACATATCCTCATGCTCAATTTCATACCAATTCACGATTTACAACATAACCCACTTCGTGGATACTCACCAATCTAGAATTTAAGACATACCTTAAGATCCCCTCGTGTAGGTGATCACAAATTCGTGTTCGGTTTTGAATTTGAGCTTCGTTTATCCTTCCAATTTGATGGATTAGATGAAGTTAGGGTTTTGGCTTCATGAGAGCTCCTGCTCTCTCTAGAACACACGATCATGTGTGTTTGTGTGTGAAATTTTTATTTATTAATTCAACTTTCAATTTAACCCACTTTAGCCCCTCAAGTTGTCACTAATTATAAATGGGCACAACTTTCATTCCTTTAATTGTTTTTACCATTTTGTTAACTTGGTTAAATAACCTAGTCATTCATTTCTTGATGTACCACACGAGAACATTTAACAATTATAAACATTCGAATTTTGGGGCGTTACAAGTCTACCCCCCTTAAATGAGGTTTCTTCCCCGAAACCTTTCTCATTTCCATTAAACACTTATTATCCTTTCCCCTTGCTCCATCATCACAACCACTAGCCCACCTCAGTGACAGTCTTCTATTCTCAAGAACCCGTCCCGGAGTTTTTATTAGTGTCGCTTCCATTAATAAAGCTAGCTTCTAACATACTTCATAGCTAATGGTTCATTTATCCTTCTAATACTCGTATATCATGTGTAATATATCATTTTTTTCTTGAAACAATTCCCACATCCCATTAGTAACATTCTTTTTTATTTATTTCCACATTCATCTTATTTTCATCGACCATACGATCTAATTTCGTAATTTATACATACACATCTAAGTTTAATTTTCGATAAATACATCATAATACTAAGTAACCATCCCTTCTCAATTCATGACTATTTATATAATTAACTTCTTTCTAACAAGTCCATACTTTTCATACTTTACTTTTACATAACATTCTTATTTCCTTGGTCCGTTTGTAGTGGGTCAATATACATACTTCTTCGCACTTATTATCGTACTTACATTCGTATGATCCGTCATAACAGATCTACTATTTCCTAGTCACATATACACGCTTAACTCCAAAGTTAACATCATTCTACGTTTCCTATAGTTATTTGTACTGTACATACTCTCACGTTACGTTCAAATCATCCCATTCCTTTTACATTACCATTACTCTCATATCATGCATTACTTATTCTACTTACGTAAATGTGCGATTCCAGTTCATCTTACGAGTGTTTAATCAATACCCGACATTTCCGTTCAAAACTTTTGAGATTTACTTTTTAATGACAAATTTTTTTTTCTCCTTATGTTGACTGTTGAAAGTCAAACATCACGTACCACACCCTACCATACCTATTCAACATGAGTTAAATATGTTACTAACCTCGTTTTCATTTCGCAACTCAACGATCCGTAAACCAGGTCAATCTGCTTCTTCACGAGTACTAACCGTACCAGGCCAGCTTTCATTCATCCTTGTAATGGGCTTCCACTCATGCACATTCTTTCACCAATTCGATTGGTTCGATCACATTCATAATTCTACCAATAACATCTAAAAAATCGGTGGTTAGCACCTTTCATTCAAACATTATTTACATCATTACCGTATTCTTGCCAAAACTTACTCTCCCCATTCATACTTAGACTATTGTCCGAGTCGTAGCCCGTCATTCATTACGAATCCTGAGAGTCGACTACTAACACATCTAACACATAACATGTTTAAAGCTTCTTTCTTTCGTTAAAATTTAGGTTTGCGTGCCAAACATTATGCTCACCTATAAGTATAAACTTAACAAATCAAATCATTAAATATATCGGGTTTGAATGGCGATTACCATTTGGCCCGCATGTCTCGTTCGTTTCTTTATCCCTTATTGCCTACAAACATATTTGCTTATATATATATATATATATATACCTTTATTCACACATATTTATATAAGTTTAAGACATAACTTGAATAATTTTCGCTTTTAAAGAATATTTACTTGCTTAGTCTGTAATTACTTACATATTCAAATCTTTTCATTCTTATCATTCATTATGTTTCAAACCCATCGCGCGGTTTATAATATCTCATTCATACTTTTATTCTTTCTTTGTTTCGAATCCGTCTCGCGGATTCTAACATATCATTCATGCTTTCATTCCTTTCATGCTTCGAATTCGTCTCGCGGATTCTAACATATCATTCATGCTTTCATTCCTTTCATGTGTTGAATCCGTCTCGCAGATTCAGACATATCATTTATACATCTCATTTCCTTGAATCCGTTTTACGGATTCAAACATTCCATTCATGCCTTTCATTCCTTGAATCCGTCTCGCGGATTCTAACATTGCATTCACATCTTTCATTCTTTGAATCCGTCTCACGGATTCAAACATTTCATTCATATATTGTTGATCCGTACTTTCTTACGGATTCAACATTCTTCATTCTTATCACTCATACTTTTCACTCTTACGTAGTACTCTCAATTTCCCGAGAGTCATACTACCCATTTCACCCGCACGCCCATCTGCTACCCAGTTCTACCGGACATACCCGCGATAATTACCACGGTCTCACGAACGTCATATGCTTCTTGCGTACTGGCCAGGTGCACAATCCACATACTAGTTTCGTGCCTTCGTGTAATTATCGCCTTATGTCCGAGAAATGGGTTTCAGTTTCGTGCAAATCTCTAAAATTTCCCAAAGACCATATCATTGTCTTTCGTTTAATAATTGCCCTCCCAAGGAGATTTCTTCCTTTTTCTTTTAACATTGGTACCCATACATATTAATAGTGTGTACCTGTGGTTCATTAGTCTATTTGCATCCATGCCAGCCTTAGTATTCATCCTATTCTGTATCCACGGACCATCCTCTTCAAACACTTATGCTTACCTTGCACATACAAAATCGTTAGTTTCTTTATTCACATGCATAAGCGCATACTTACATTCGCTTCTACCCTTGGATCTTGATCGAGTCTTAGTGTGACGCCTCGTATTTCCGTAATTTCATGTTTTTTTATAAAATTCGTGTTCGATTTCTATTTTTAGAACCGTAGTCGAAACCTGAACGAAAAACGGATAAAAAAAATGACAAGCGACGCGTGTTACGCGTTTTTCACGCAACCGACGTCAAACGTGACAACAATGACTACCTATACTATTTTACATATTTTTAAATCTAAAATTTTAGCTTTCGACGTTTCGCGGAGCTCGGGTTTTGAAAACGAGTCTCGTAGGAGGTTACGGGCCACTTAAACACGGAGATTGATGTGGGCCTTGGGCTCAAGCCCAAAGCCCACTAACTAAACTTACCCTAAGTGTTTAAAGTCTAGTGAAAACCCTAAACCCCTCACCCTATCAGCCGACACCACAAGTATACCCTCCCTTCCACTTCTTTTTTTTTCTCTGCTTTTCATCTCAAAACAACCACCATACCACTCCTCCAATGTCTTCATATCGATCGATACATGCATCCATAAACTTTTAAGCAAAAATTTCAGTTTCTTCTTCTTTTAAACTTACCGCCCAAAAACGGAAACGAGTAACAGCAACAACTTTTGAAATTGGAATCATAAGTGTTATATAGCTAGACAATTGATTCCTAAACATCCTATTCTCAAAAACACTTTTCGAATCATTGGAGTCGCCGGAGCTTGCGCCGGAAGACTAACCGGAGTTCACCGGAGCCGCCCAAGGTTCGCGACGGTATCACGTCATCGCCACCGTCTTGTTCGAACCCCTTCACATTCACCGGAGCTTTACCGGGGTTCGAAGATCACGTCGGAACTCAGAACTCTCGTCAAAACCAACCGGAGTTTACGTCGGGACCATAATTTTTTTTAGAAATGGTGTATTTTGAATAGATTTTTAGGATAATGGGGAAGTCAAACAAAAAGAAAGGTTTTTGGTGTATCCGCTGTTGCTAATAGCGGATTAGGAAGGAAAAGTAGCCCGTTCTGCAGCCATGCTCAGGAGGTGTCAGCTTTCTCAGGAGGTTTTTACTAATCCTCTATTCTCAATAGAGGATTAGGAGGAAATCCTTAACCATGGTTCCAAACTCACCCGAGACCAAACTTAACCCGGTTAAAAACCTAAACCCAGTTACAAAACTTAACCCAGTTAACTTTTTTCAAACCAAAGTTATACTTCTACCTAACAACCTTGGATTCCTCCTCTATTATTAATGAGATTCTGGCAGATCACATGCAACCTTCACATGCAACCTGAGTAGTCTGCCTTCTTCTGGCCATGAACATGCATCATTCACATCCATTGCAGAACATCACATGCATATGTTGAATGGTTTTAATTGAGTGCTTTAACTTTACAGCTTTTGCAGGTTGTTTGATGGTTGCTAGATGATGTTGGTGGGTTTGATGTTGAACATGGTTATGGAGGGTTGAATATGATACAGGGGTTCTCATGTTGAACATGGTTATGGAGGTTAGAACTGGAGGATGAAGATGGATGAATATGACGATGATTAGAATAAAATGATAAACAATAATAAGATTAAAAGCGTGTAAAATGGACTAATCGATTACATAAACTGAATTAAAGCGGTACAATCTAACTAATTATTTAATGCCTATGTGGATAGCGGATGAGACAGCCACCGGTGCCACAACCAACTGGTTTTGGATATCTTTGTGGTTGTACACGTCTTGGTTCTGGTTCTTCCGGTTCATTATCATTTGGTGGACTGGAGCCTTTGGGTTGACTCAGATGTAGGTCCAAGCTTATTGGAACCGGACTTATATGCTGGTAACGCGGCTGTTGTACACTAAGACCGGTATATTCGTAATTCTGGAAGGGTCCCGACTGGTCTGAGTACATCACAGGAATCATATTACTATCAGGAGTGTTGTCAAACAATGAGGATACCCAATTGTTTTGTTGGTTGTTGTTAACATTCGACTGGGTACCTAATTGAATGCTTGATGATCCATGTCCAACATTTTCAAATGAAGGTCTATAACCGGCTTCCCAATCCAGTGTTGCCCTCCAACATGTGAGGTACCCTCCCCGTAGTTGGGTGTTGCCCCTCCAAAATTCGAGGTACCCTCCCCATAGTTGGTTGTAGCCTCTCCAAAATGTTGGGTACCCTCCCCCTCCTGATCATCATGTACGAGGTTTACCCGAGTTCTTTGTCGGCCAAGACGCCCCCGACCACCACGCCTTGCTCGCTGGGGGATAGTGTTATCCGGTTCATTAGTCTGTATGTACGAAGGCTGACCCATATGATTAAGTGATCCAATTAGTTGAGAAGCCATGCCTTGGACCCCTCCAAAATTTTCGTAGTAATGATCAGGGCCCATGTTTCGCATTCTGATTGCTTCCTGACCAATGAAGCCTAATCCATCCACCTGCAAAACCAAAATAATTAAAAGCTATATGCATTACTAATTTATTATTTTTAATTCTACATTTTTAATTAAACTTACCAAGTATCTTGCAGTTCCACCGTGATCATCGAAACCAGTATGGACAACACCTGGGACGTGCCTCGGGTCTTTTATATATAATACAATATGCTCATGGAACCAATCATTGTAAGTAGGGTGTGCCGTAGGCTTGTATTTTCGTTTCTATTGTTCCAGTTTTCCACATATGCTGCATGATGAACAGACCAGTCTGTTTCCAACCTCCCTTTCCGTATTGTTTTACGGAGTTTGTGAAGCACTTTACGTGAAAAGGGGAATGGGGCGGGGACCTCCTGAAGAAATCCAAACTGCCTTACCACGAACATATCGGAAACAAGCGTGGCAGTACCTGCGAGGAATTGATAAAACAAAATGGACACTCTTGTATGACCGTGGGAATCGACGATGGGGTAACCTCACCACGAACATATCGGAAAGCATGAACAATGTGTTACGTGGTGCCAGGATGCTCCCAATAAAGGCATTAATTGAATATACCTTTAAGAGAGAAGTTGACCAATACGCCATACACTACAGAACCGCCTATTATTGCTCAACGGACTTTCCTCACCGCATGTGGGAGATCTTCCATGATCGTGAAATTAGGGCTCGACAACACAGGGTATACCCATATTCAGCACACCATCAAAGGTTCATGGTGGAGACACGCCTACAAACATCGGACGAATCTGGCCATAGTCCTTATACGGTAGAATTCCAGAAAAAAACCTGCTCCTGTGGTAAGTGGCAAATTTACCGGTTCCCGTGTAGCCATGCAATTGCAGTTTGCCACCACTTACGTGAAAGTCCAAGAAAAACTGCAGATGCAAGGTTTTATACAGAAACATACTGTGCACAATACAGCAACCAGTATTTTCCAGTGCCCCATATGGAAGATTGGATATACGCCGGTTGGCAAATTCATGGGGACCCATCAAAGATAACTATTGTAAGGGTAAGACGGCGTGCGAGGAGGATGCATAACGAGATGGACGCCAGCTATGCTGAGGAAAGGACGGGTCATAGGTGTTCTGGTTTTAAAAGAACGGGTCACAGGATCAACGCTTGTCCAAACCGACAACATTAATTGTTGTGGGGTTTTTATTATGTATTTGAGTTTCTCTTTGTTTCATTTCATGTTTTTAATATTAGTAGTGATTTTCGTTGTATCTTGTTTCATGTTTCACGTTTTTCATCTTATTATTATTTATCATTTTATTTTATTATTGTTAATGATAATATTCTAATCATAATTAGTTAGGGTTTGAAACATTAAAATAAATTAATTAGAGTTAGGGTTTCAACAATATAATATTATTTAACAAAATATTTTTTTATAAATTAAAACATCGTCATCTTCATCCTCCACTTAAACCCTCCATGACCATGTTCAACATCAGAACCCCCTCCTCCACTTAAACCCTCCATAACCATGTTCAACATGAGAACCCCCTGTATCATATTCAACCCTCCATAACCATGTTCAACATCAAACCCACCAACATCATCTAGCAACCATCAAACAACCTGCAAAAGCTGTAAAGTTAAAGCACTCAATTAAAACCATTCAACATATGCATGTGATGTTCTGCAATGGATGTGAATGTGAATGGTGCATGTTCATGGCCAGAAGAAGGCAGACTACTCAGGTTGCATGTGATGTGCCAGAATCTCTTTAATAATAGAGGAGGAATCCAAGGTTGTTAGCTGGAAGTATAACTTAAAAACTTAACTAGGTTAAGTTTTGTAACTGGGTTTAGGTTTTTAAGTGGGTTATGTTTGGTCTCGGGTGAGGCTGGAACCATGGTTAAGTGTTTCCTCCTAATCCTCTATTCTCAATAGAGGATTAGAAAAACATCTGACACCTACCTGACACCTACCTGAGCAAGGCTGCAACACAATTTACTTCCCTTCCTAATCCGTTATTAGCAACAGTGGATACACCAAAAACCTTTTTTTTTGTTTGACTTCCCCATTATCCTAAAAATCTTTTCAAAATACACCATTTCTAAAAAAAATTCGTCGGGACCAAGCCGTCATCGTTTCGGTATAATTATCTTGTTCTTTTTTTTGTTTCGTTTAAAACTCTAGTTGACACACAATTGTTTTATACTCTATACAAGGTCCAATCCACAAAAAAATTTATTATGAGTTTCGTGATTAACAGTCTGCTCATGTTCTCTTTCAACTAATTAAGATGATGACACTAGAGTCCTTGTTTTAAAAACAATAATAGTCATAAGCTATCACCAAAAAAGAAAGAAACTAATTTAGAGAAGTGTTGTGGGGAGGTCACGTGTTCGAGACTCAACCCCATGCTTTTCTTTGTTAATTACAAACTTTTTTTTATATATAATTATTTATGTATATAAATCAGTAATATGTAAAACAAATTATATATTTATTTATTTATAAATCAGTATTATTTATATATTAAAAACATATTATATTATTATTCAGATATGTTTACAATTAAAACAGATTATACATTGTTATGCCTATACATTTTTGCCCAAAAAAAATCAATTTATATATTTATACATTAAGATATATAAACCAATTTATACAATGGTTACATTTATATACATAGATATATCAGACTTTATAATTCTATATTAATGGTCAATTCATACATTAATACAATCTACACCATTGGAATAAAAACGTTAAACTATTATAAAATACCCAATAAATGATGTCAGTATCTTATAAAATAATCTTATTTATACATGTAACGGTATATGGTCGGGAAAACCCCTAACCTTATAAGTGGTGACGATCTCCGATCTCACCCAGGTCCATCGGATTTAGGATATTGTGGTGACACGAGTCGTACAGAACGTATAAATATAAAATAAGGATAACTTTATTTATTAAATTTCCTACTTTATTGAGTGCATTCCAAACTCTTGTTTTAGGATAACCCGCATTGTTCCAAGTTCTCAAATCCTTATTCGTTTACTTCGTGCGTTATTTCAAGAAATCTTCATACGCAATCAATGTGAGCATACTCGACCCTTTTTACGCTTTAAAGCATTTTTTGGGTGCAACATGTATCAACTAACAAAATCCACTTTATACAATCAAACATATTCGACCACACAATCCATCGAACACGCTAATTGTTATGCTTAGGTTGTTTATGCATGTTAGTTTCAACTTGTATATCCATGTTATTTGTTACGCTTAGGTTGTTCATGTATGCTAGATTCAACTTGAATGCAAATTGTCACGTTGGATTGAGATAGACTTTTATACTTATACTTATATTCAAACTTGTATGCTCGCCAGTACTTTTTGTATTGATCTATGCTTTTAATACATGTTGCAGGATTCTGATGCAAGGAATCTAGTAGGATTGCCTAGAAACGCATTTAAACTTTAATACTTGTTGTATCGTATTTTATTTTCAAACATGTTGTATTTTGTTTCCAAACCTTGTATTAAACCGTTATTAATTAAATGAAATTTTAGTTCTTTTATGCTTGTCGTTATTCAAATTTGTTATATTCTAGTTCAAGCAATGTAAAAAAAAGAAATTATTAAATACTTGACACAAATAGCGTTATGAAGTCTCTTGCAATCTAGTTTCGTCTCACTCCGATGTTTCCGCCATCGGTTGGGGTGTGACACTTAGATTGTACGGGCTCCTTATCACAAGAGCACACATGTTTGAGTTCAAGTACTTACCTTCTGGTGCTTTATTCTCTCAAACCAACGCTCTGATACCAACTTGTAAGACCCTAACACGTTTTTGACAAAAAGTCGCAGCGGAAGTTTATGCCATAAAATTTCTTTCCTTCTAAATACCTTGGCTTACTTAAAATTTCATTTTAACATAACTCTTTTGTAGAAAGTCATCAATCGACTCATTTACAATTAAAAACATAACATAGGTTTACTACATTACATACTCCAACGTTCCCGTACAATCTGTCTTGTGACTTGGTACCCGATCTCTATTCCTTGATGATCCTCGTGTCTCGTACTACCTGCTCTCACCACATAAAATTCATAACATTAGTATGCATTATAAACATACAAGATTTATTCACATTTACTTTTCGTTCCGTTAACTCTTTACATCCCAGCTTTCCATCTGATCATACAATCCGTGATGAGACTTCTATGCTATTCCTGTGTTACACTTCATTCACCAGGCACGCTATTATTATCATTAGTACTCAATTTCATTGAATGCATGCGTACATACTTTCAAACATACTTATACATATGCCTACGATCACACATAACTACTTACATACATACGTACATGCCTACATACGTGCATACCACATACATATATACATGCATACATACATACATAACTATTACATGCCTTCACACAAACCTACATACGTGCATACATTCGTACATACTCACTTGCATACATATACATACACATACTACCTACATACACACCTACATACATACCCACATTCATATCTTCACGCATGCCTACATACGTGCATACGCTCATATATACCTACTTGCATAAATTCAAACATACATTCATTCACACATACATACATACATACATACATACATACATACATACATACATACATACATACATACATACATACATACATACATACATACATACATACATACATACATATGTATCTACATTTCCTAAAACAAGGAATAAATTAGTCATTCTTAGCTTATAAGCGTTTAACAAAATTCTAGACTTTTAAGCTATCGACTTATCACCTTTTTACAAAGTTTTGACCCGTTCATGCATTTATCAAAATTATCTGTTTATTTGACCTCAATTTCTCATGAACCTTATAATTTCAACGTTGTCTATCGTAAAAGATTAAATTCATGGATGTCTTGCATCCTCTTAACCCAATTTCTCTCAAAAGCTTATTTTGACCCGTTATGGGTAATTGCGCATTAAATGATCTAGCACATACAAAACCATACTCTCCGCTTTCATACTTGACCAAAACATTACTCTAATCAAATAGCTTGTTTCCAAATGACTTTTAAGGTCGTTTGCCTGATATACCTATCAAGGGCGTTTTTGTCAACTTTGCTCCATCCTTTACAACAAAGAACTTCATTGCGTATTTAACCAAACTTACGACATAACTACAACTGTATTCACACGTACCTGGCTCGGATCAAAGCTAAGACCCGTTTTAATACGTCGTCCACTAAGATGCTAGTTAATAGCAACGCAATTACTTTCGCTATTCTCCCTGTGAATTCCTAATGCTTGACAATACAATCATTAGTCGACATCGTCAAATGGTGATAGCTTCACCATTTGACCCGTTAAGTCTAAATGTCCATTTCGTCCTTGTGTGATTGTAATTATTCCTTATCCCTTCTATGTATCTTATTCTTTCGTTGACTCGTAATCAAAATTACCATAATATCCCTTTACCCCATTTTCTCCTTCAACCATAGTTCTTATCATGGACACATGTTCCGACCTGTATCAATACTTATCGGAACATCGTACTTCATTTATAAACTTACCATATTCATAATCTATACAAGGAATAAGTATTCTACAAGGAGGGTGAAAGCTTAACTTACCTAACATCCGAATATGCTTCCCGTGCGCATTAGTCCCGTTTGACCCGCTTCTTTCCCAAGCTTCCATGTCGCTTATCAAGCATCAACTATCATATATCATTCTCAAGATAGTTAGCTTGTTCATCATTCATCACACGGATCTTATTTCGGAAATTACCATTCAAACTTGAAACATACTAATCTATCAAATCCTAGCCGAAATCCTTTAAACATTTACACACGTATGTGATTTCAAACATCATTAACAATAACATATCATCATATTATACAAAACCCACTTCATAACTACATTGTTAATCACTTACTAGTGATCTAAGCTCAATTATCTCTAATTTCATCATACCCTTGGTGTGTGTACAACCTTCTAAACATAAGGTACAACTAATTCATGCACAATCTCCTAATTTCATACATAATTCATCAAATCCTCATACTAATTAACATATATTATTCACACATAAACATTCAAACATATTATCATCATATTTCTTTCAATTTTTCTAACAAGACTCCATATTACTCACATAATACATCAATATTCAACAAGAATTAGACATGGATGATGATTCAACTCATCATTCCCACCATAACTAATGGGTTTCACCTCTAAGCATCAAATTAACCTAAATAATGCATAACCCATGTTCTATATGATGATTCTAACATATCCTCATGCTCAATTTCATACCAATTCACGATTTACAACATAACCCACTTCGTGGATACTCACCAATCTAGAATTTAAGACATACCTTATGATCCCCTCGTGTAGGCGATCACAAATTCGTGTTCGGTTCTGAATTTGAGCTTCGTTTATCCTTCCAATTTGATGGATTAGATGAAGTTAGGGTTTTGGCTTCATGAGAGCTCCTGCTCTCTCTAGAACACACGATCGTGTGTATTTGTGTGTGAAATTTTTATTTATTAATTCAACTTTCAATTTAACCCACTTTAGCCCCTCAAGTTGTCACTAATTATAAATGGGCACAACTTTCATTCCTTTAATTGTTTTTACCATTTTGTTAACTTGGTTAAATAACATAGTCATTCATTTCTTGATGTACCATACAAGAACATTTAACAATTATAAACATTCAAATTTTGGGGCGTTACAATAGTTGTTAAGGATTCTCTTGAACAATCTGTTTCGCTCAGTGCACGCCCCGATGTTTCCGCCATCGGTTGGGGTGTGATACCACCAACAGGACCTCCACCTCATGACTTCTGCAACTCGCCGGACACTCATCGGAAAAACTCAAACTCCGGCCCCCTTCACTTGCCTTGTCGGTAATTTCTTGATGCTTCTAATTTGTTTTCATGTCCTACATTAAATCCCTATGATAATTCTAGTAGTGTTTGTCTCATTCGAACTAATTTTGCAAATGTTTGGGCTAGGGTTCGTCGTTCGTCTTATTTATGCGGTGGTGGTGGTGCTGTGGTCGAGGGGTGTTTGTGGTGATGATGGTCGTGGTGGTAGGGTTTGTGGTGACGGTGGTCGTGGGGTGTTTGTGACGCCAGAGATGTGGTTGACGAAGATGCAAAGGAGACAATCCCCCAATTTTATATACACATATAGTGCCACGTAATCAAGATTCGCCATATCATCCTGTCAACGTAATCAAGATTGTGACATGTAGGATCAGAAACTAACTCTGTTAGTAATGAGTTAACAGAGTGGTGCCAACACAAACTAAAAGTCAAGTTGGAGGTGCTGGGTGTCAAAGTGTTAGTTGGGGGTGGCAACTGCCAAAGGCCGATAGTTGGGGGTGATAAAATCCAATAACCCTATAAATATATGTAGTTATGATTTACTCATCTGTCATATATCATGCATATGCTAAAACTATCCTGTAAAGTCTCCTAAATTTAGAAAAGATACTAACACATAATAAATCGCAAAATATAACACAATTATACCCTTATACAATTAACAACTTGAGTTATTTCTCATTTATTTACAAGTCACACCCTTTAATTCATTCATTATACTTCACATAAGTAAAAAGTAAATGGTATAATAACAAAAGTCACACCCTTTCAGATTCAAAGTTAATCTATATCCTATTAAATCATAGGGTTACATCCTTATCCAAACATTCAACCCACCGCTTCAAAATAAATAAACTTGCAACTTTTAACGTTCTAAATAAAATCTTCACATCCTAAACAAATCGTCACGTCACACCCAATTGACAAAACAACATATATCCTTTTGCCTTTCTTCAAACTGACAAACCCAACGTTTCGGAAACCCGTTGTCCTATTCCATTCATCAATCGCAAACAATCCATCCATCTTTATTTCCTTGACAAACGGCATCGAAGACTGCATAACCGTCGGAATCTTCACCCCTGCCGTCATCATTCCTAATAATTTAATCGATTCATACCTTTGTGAACTTGAATTCCTTATTCGTCAATCATCTGCCACTTAACCGTTAATTAACGATCATCTGCCACTTAACGATATGTTTATGTAGCGTTTTAATTGATAATTTGATTTGTCATATGTCACACCCCGACCGTGTAAAACAACAAACCGCGGCGGAAACGTCGGGGAGTGCTGTGGCAGAATTATTGTTTCAAAAACACATGATAATTAAAGTTTAGTTTTACATGCTTAAATTATTACATTGTCTTAGTTCAAACGAAACACATAACATAAAAGATGATAACTTTCTTGATTTTAGATTGCTAAGGCCCAAGTTTCCCTAAGTGAAGCTTGCTCACTTCAAACATTCGCTCCTGAAACATATGTGAAAGTAAATACGTCAGCATAAAAATGCCTGTAAGTAACATAGGTTTAGTGTTGAAGATTCATGACTTTGAGGTAGCGTTTGGTATGAAGGAATAGAAGGTGGAATGGAATGGATCATTCTGATTGAATGAAAAGAAACATGTTTGGTTATCATGTGGTAATGGAATGAAGCATTACAATGGAATGTAACTCCTTCCAAATATAACATTTTTCATTCCTTGGTAAGGGGGTGTTTTTATTTCATTCCTTCAAGGAATGGAAAGAAATATATTATTATTATTATTATTATTATTATTATTATCATTATTATTATTATTATTATTACATTTAAATTATTAATTCTTTACTATTAATAAATTATTATTATTATTGAGGCAATTATATTTTTGTCATTTTAATACAGTTGTGTTTCGTTACTTCGTCTTTTTTTATTTATCAAATTGTACAAAGTAATTTTTCATTTTATTCACATATGAGTAACCAAACATCACAATGGAATGGAATGGTTCATTTCATTCCGTTGTCCATTCCATTACTTCGTTCATTCCATTCCATCGTTCATTCCATTACCCCATACCAAACATACCCTGAATGTTAAAAGAAATGTTTAACGAAAAGTAGTCATGAACCTTATAAAATATTTTATTTTATAAAATCATATGAAAATCAAATGATATAAAAGAATGATGTATGGTTAAGTAAATAACCAAATGAAAATAATATGTATAAAATATGTCATGTCTTGTCTTGTCTTTGTTGTAGTGGTTCAGATAACGCCACGATATGCAATACAATAAAAGCACTTATATATAGGAAGTACCAGCGGCGTATCCACCATGCTTTTATCATATTACACACGTCTCGTTACTTAAATCACTTATTATTAACCATGAAATAATGTCTTGTATAAATGTCAATGTCCAATGTCAAATGTCAAATGTCCAGTATAAACCATGTCTTGTATGGCGAATAAATAGTATTTACTCAAGCCAAATGCATAATGTCATGTATAAACAAATGTCTTGTGTAATCAAATGTCATGTACAAAACAAGTCTTTGAATAAACAAAAGTTTAAAACAAAAGTTATGTTTTGAAAAACCATTGCTTTTATCGAAATGAACATTTATGTGGTTTGTTTATAGTATACACTCAAGCCTTGAGACTGTCGGATAAACCCTTATCAGGATCAAGGTTTATAAAAAAAAATGTATTCGGATTCTGTCATTCCCTTAACGAAAAACCTAGAAAGCGGGAACGTGATTTGTCAAGTCCTATAGCGCTATTACATACTACCGAGCGGCGTGAACAATGTTAATGAATGTACTACTTTGTTAAACATACCAAATGTCCTTTTCAATGTAAGCATGTCATGAAAATGTCTTTGTAAAACCATGTAATATGCATACTAAGTCAATATGCCAAGTAAAATGTCTTTGAAACCAAATGTTAGGTATACTAAGTCAATATAGCATAAAAAAATGTCTTTGAATTTATGTATTATATGTAATATGTAATAAAACATGTATAATGTCATGAAAACGAAAAGTAAAGTTATGCACATATGCTTCACCCCAAAATATTTGAAAACGTAAAATAGGGGAACTATGTACTCACCTTTGGGTGCGTTTTTATGTGTTAACACAATTCCTTAAATTGTTTATTCGTCTTAAATTAAGTAAGAACGATTTAATAATAAAAAACCCACAAAAATACATAAGTTTCTCCGACACTTAGAATTTTCACATAACATTGAGATTTTCTCGAAAAGTTATTATTTTTGATTATATTGGTGTATTTATATATATATGAGTTCATATATATTTTAAAAACTTTGTGAGTTGAACGATTTTATTGGTGACCCTCATCATGTTATAAGCAATATATCTACGATTTGCGTGTCGTAATATATATACTCAAATGTAACATGCTAAAAATAGCGTAATACACATAATCTTGTCAAATATTAACATGTCATCATATACATATTATAAAACACATACCACATCGTAACCCATAAAATTTACCCATGAACAACCCATTCTAGTGTACATTGAAAAACGCATATTTTAGCGATTCGGTAACGTTTTTGGGCGTCGGAAGTCACGTATGACTAACCCAACACCAAGTAAACTTAATATAAGTTAAAATACTTATTTTTATATCAAAAATATCAGTTTGGTTACTGATCTAAAACAGTTTTATAAAAATCCTCCGAAAAGCCGATTTTTAACCGTTTTACCGCATAGTTTTGCATCAAACGTTACCCTAACCATCCCAAATCGAAATGACTTGATATTTTAACATAACCCATGTTATTTACTGAATAAAATAGTGGTTATACTCATGATAGTGCAGGTCTCACATAAAGCACATAAATCATGCAAATTTCACATATTTTACCACTTTCTAAGCTATATGTACAACATGCAAAGCTATCAAACCTATGACAAAGTCTCATGCCATTATAACATACCAAATAATGTTATTTTTAGTGTTTATAATCTGTCTAAAACATTTTTGTCATACAATCATTTTTATCATTTCTTGAGCTTTAAATCAACATGTATTCTTATGTACAAGTGTCTAAAGCATACTATCATATCATCATCATTTCATATGTATTCAAATGCATCAAACATGTGATTTATTCATGTTTATTTGCTGATTTAATTGGACATTCATCATATCATGCATAAATCATCAAATACTTGCATTTTAACTATCATTCAAGAACAAGCAACAACTTAAAAATTCTCAAATATGTCTAATAAATTTTTGGCCATTTATATGTCAAAATACTAACATTATTTCAAATTTATAACTCATGATTCAAACACTCCTTTATATCTCTAACATATTTGCACATAATCTTGTTTATGCAAGCAAACATCTTAAACAGGTATTTATCAAAGATTAAGCTCAAATCTCATACACATACATACACACACACACACATATATATATATATATATATATATATATATATACGGTTTTATACACACATATATATCACAATTTTTATTTTGTATCAAGACCCATTTCTTTTTAGTTTTCAAGTTTGTGAAAAATTCCAAGATTCAAGAGAAACTTCTAATCATCAAGAACAACCAAGAATCAAGTGTATGATTTAAACATAAACTTTATACCTTCAAGATTCAAGTAAGTTTTTGGATGGGATTTTGATGATATGGAGCTTGAAATCACTTGAAAGCACCTTGGAAACTCCTTTGGATCTTCACACCAACTTGAATCTAGCTTGGAATAGAGCTTGATCTTCAAGAACAAAGTTGGAAAAATGAAAATGGTGATGGTGATGAGGGTTACGGTTTTAGAGAGAGAGAGAGAGTGAGGGAGATGGAGTGTAAGGGAGTGGAGTGAAGTATGGTGGTGTATTTATAGGACAAGATCTCAAATGAATCTCCATAAGATCACATAATATCTTATTGAATCCAAGAAATATCAAATATGATATTGCAAGATCTAGTATGGATTTTGATGGGGGCCACCCCATTGTAACCGTAAATATGAAAGGGGGGGGGGGTAAAGTGTAAGTTTGATGGTAAAAATAGATAAAAATAGGTATTTAACTGGATACCGGGTATTTTATCTAGCGTTTAAATCCTGGTTTATGGCGTTATAAATTATTTTTATTATTCTATAAAAATAAACTCGCCAAATTATTACTAAAATAAATATCAGTTGCCGAGAATGGCTGCGTTGTCCACGTTTCGCAGTATAAGCACTGTGTTGCGCAGTAACACGCGGTACGCGCTTAAACTTGAAAAATAACGTTTTTAAGCGTTTTAATTTATTTTTCAACACGAACATGATTAAAAATAAAATTTTAATCATAACAGAATATTTTTAGGATTTAAATATTATCCGGGCGGTCACCAATGTTCGTTTCGCAGTTTTGTTGCAAATAGTTCTAAAGTTCGAATAAACATGTTTTTGCCATACCGAATCCTTCGAAACTTATTTCTAAGTTATGTAAAGGGTATTTAGGGTATGTTTGGCTTATGTCACAGTTCTGGAGTGTACGTCGCGTTAAACTGATTATGTTTACGTAACGGTTTATGATTTCACTTCCAGAACATGTTTGAGAGTTCGGAATTGAACAATGATTGAAAACGTGTTGCTGTAGTGATAACTATAAAGCTTCGAAAGGAGCCATGTTGATGCTGGAGTGATAACTATTGTTGTAGGAGAATTCGATCAACGGAAGATGTGAATCCCAACTACCACCAAAATAGATCACACAAGCTCTAAGCATATCCTCCAATGTCTGGATTGTTCTTTCAGATTGTCCATCCGTTTGAGGATGATAAGCTGTGCTCAAATTGAGTTGGGTTCCCATAGCAGATTGCATGGTTCTCCAAAAGTAGGATGAGAATCGAGCATCTCGGTCTGATATGATGTTCAAAGGAACACCATGTCGGGATACAATCTCATCTACATAGATCTTGGCAAGCTTGTCAGTAGATAAATCCTCACAGATTGGCAAGAAGTGAGCAGATTTTGTCAAACGATCAACTACTACCCAAATGGCATCATGACCTCTATTAGTGCGCGGTAGTTTGGTAATGAGATCCATGGAAATGTTTTCCCATTTCCAAACCAGTATCTCTGGTTGTTCCAATAATCCAGAGGGATGCTGATGTTCTGCCTTAACCTTCAGACAAGTAAGGCATTTTGATACGTATAAGGCAATGTCTTTCTTCATTCCCGGCCACCAATACTCGGTTCGAAGATCCTTATACATTTTGTCTACACCAGGATGGATTGAATAACGAGACTTATGAGCTTCATCCATCAACAAGGTGCGGAGATTGTCTATACTTGGGACCCACAAACGGTCCATGAAATAGAATATCCCAAAGTCTCTCAATTCAAGCTCAGGTTTAATGTGACACGGTAATTCTTTACCCATAAAGCCTTGTGTAACACAAGTATGTTGAGCTTGAAAGATGCGGGTTTGAATATCAGATCGAACTCGAACACAATGAAGCTTGACTCTTTGTTTTCGACTTAACGCATCGGCTACGACATTCGCCTTACCAGGATGGTAGCGAATCTCGCAGTCGTAGTCGTTTAGAAGTTCTACCCAACGTCGTTGCCTCATGTTTAGTTCTTTCTGATTGAAGATGTGTTGGAGACTTTTGTGGTCAGTGAAAACCACACATTTTGTTCCATAAAGGTAGTGTCTCCAAATCTTGAGAGCAAAAACCACAGCGCCTAACTCAAGATCATGAGTCGTGTAGTTTTTCTCATGGATTTTCAATTGTCTTGATGCGTAGGCTATGACTTTTTTCCTTTGCATGAGAACGCAACCAAGGACTAGATTCGATGCGTCACAATATACGACAAAGTCGTCGTTTCCCTCAGGTAAAGACAACACAGGAGCGTCGCAGAGTTTATGTTTCAAAGTCTGAAAAGCTTCTTCTTGTTTGGGTCCCCACTCAAAAGGTTTATTCTTTTGAGTTAAGGCTGTGAGAGGAACCGCAATCTTGGAGAAGTTTGCAATAAAGCGGCGGTAATAACCCGTGAGACCCAGAAATGAACGAACCTCGGTAGGAGTAGTTGGTGTATTCCAATCTTTAATCACACTGATTTTGGCGGGATCTACATGTATACCTTGTTCGTTAACAATATGTCCCAAAAATTGAACTTCCTTAAGCCAAAATTCACACTTGGAGAATTTAGCGAAAAGTTGTTCCTTCTTTAGGAGTTCCATTGTTAGACGGAGATGTTGTTCATGGTCAGCTCGTGTCTTGGAATAGATCAAGATGTCATCAATGAAGACGATGATGAACTTATCTAAATAAGGCTTACAAACCCTATTCATTAAGTCCATGAAGACGACAGGAGCATTCGTTAAACCGAAAGGCATAACAGTAAACTCATAGTGGCTGTATCGTGTGCGGAAAACAGTCTTGGGAATATCTTCTTCGGATACGCGAAGCTGATGATACCCAGAACGTAGATCAATCTTCGAAAAGCAGGTAGCACCCTGAAGCTGATCAAAGAGATCATCAATGCGAGGTAGGGGATATCGATTTTTGATGCTGAGTTTGTTAAGCTCACGGTAATCGATACACATTCGGAAAGATCCATCCTTCTTCTTTACAAATAGGACAGGCGCACCCCAAGGGGAAAAACTTGGACGAATAAATCCTTTGTCTGATAACTCCTGCGGCTGCTTCGACAACTCTTGCATCTCAGACGGTGCAAGACGGTATGGAGATTTGGCAATCGGGTTAGCACCAGGTACAAGGTCAATACGGAACTCGATTTGACGTGCTGGGGGTAAACCAGGTAAGTCTTCAGGAAAAACCTCAGGATAATTCCGAACAACGGGGATGTCTTGTACAGTTTTACCCTTGTCTTTCTCCTCTACGACACGTGCCAAGAAAGCCACATAATTCTTTCGTAGATATCTATGAGCTTGGGTGCTAGATATTAGTTTAAGGCTACTAGCGGGTTTTTCTCCACGAACTTCTAAGACTTCACCAGACGAAAGAGGTACACGAACAATCTTGTCAAAACAAACCACTTCTGCACGATATTTGGTCAACCAATCCATCCCTACTATAACGTCGAAACTCCCAAGTTGCATTGGCGTGAGGTCAATGGGAAAGAGATGATCGTTGAGGTTCAACTGGCAATTTCGAATGACGGAATCGAGTACAAAGGATTCACCAATGGCTAACTCTAAGGTCAAGGGTTTTCCTAGTTTTGTTCTAGGCTTTGCAAGCAATGGTTCAAAGGCTAGGGATACAAAATTCTTGTCGGCACCCGAATAAAAAAGAATAGAAGCAAGTTGGTTGTTAACATAGAACATACCGTTCACCACCTCATTGTCGGCACGCGCTTCATTGGCATTGATGTTGTATGCTCGTACTTGAGCCGGGTTCGCATTAGCCAACTTCGGGCACTTGTTCCTGTAGTGAGTCAAATCTCCACAATTGTAGCAAGACCCAGGCTGAAAAGGAGGTCGTGCAGGTTTTGCTGGCTGTTGGGCAGGGTTTTGTGCCGCTTGATTCGGAGCAGGAGGAGAGTGACATGTGTTAGCCAAATGGCCATATCTTCCACAGTTATTGCAAAGACGACACTGAAGATGTGGTTGATGATGACAATTGCACTTGTTACAAAGAGGTGCAGTACCAACATACTGTTTCTTGGCAGGTGGTTGTGCTGGCTGGGTAAGAGCAGCTTGATTGGTCTGTGCAACAACGGCAAAGTTCTTGGAAGCCTGACGCTTCCTAGATTTCTTCGAGGTTTCAGCTTTCTTTCCCTTCATTTTCTCTGTCTTGTCAGATGGTTTCTTGTCACCCTTGCGGTGGAGTTTACCCTTCTTGACTTGAGACTCAGTCAAGGTTGCAGCTAGCTCAATAGCTTGTCTCACCGTGGTAGGGTTGCTGCCGGTGACAATATCCTGAACGGGATCAGGAAGACCATCTATGTACTTCTCAATCGCCTTGTCCGAAGGCGTGACCATGGTGGGACACAGTAGGCTCAGTTCTTCGTATCGGTCTTTGTAGGCACGGTGCTCTCCACTATCTTGCTTGAGATCGTGGAATTCGTTTTCCAGTGCCCTCTGTTCATGACGAGGACAAAACTCCTTCATCATAAGTGCGCGAAGCTCTTCCCATGTTTGAGCCATTGCCACATCAGCACCCCTGTCTCTCATCACACCATTCCACCATGTAAGCGCCCTTTTCTGAAACACACTTGACACGAACTCAACCTTTCGCTCATTCGGGCATCGAACGTGACGAAACGTACTCTCGAGACTCTCGAACCACTGTAGGAGCCCAGTTGCTCCTTCTGACCCAGAAAACTGAAGCGGTTTAGCCAAATTGAAAGTCTTAAAGTTGCACGGAACAGGTGCGTTGTTATTGTTGTTTGCTTGGTTTAACTGGGTAACTAGGTTCGGGAGTACAACGGCAATTTGCTGAATGATCAAGGCTGCCATTGCGGCGTCTTGAGTTTGATCACGTCGAGGAGGTATCTCAAAGAAAAGGAACACAAGTAAATGTGTGAGATTGACATAAGACAATCAAAAGGAGTATTGAAAAACATCAACAACACAAGGGAAGGTGGTTATTCGTCCATTACTTAAAACAAACAAACAACACAGTGACTAATCAAAGTAAATAGGTCTACATAATGCATAATGAAGACATGTTTTAGCCTATAAGTGGACACTCACCCTAAGAGTTCCCAGGTAAGAGTGACTGGTCCGATTATGTGGATTTGTACGAACACTCTAGCCTTAGACAGAAAACTCAGGGTACAGGCACCCACCCTTTCGGATTGCACGTGTTCACATTGTTAAGACCCAAAATTTGACGAGATTTGAAAAATTTAAAGGCATGAAGCCTAAAAACAAATCATCTAAGGATAGATGATTGATATTCAAATGGAATTGAGATTTGTGTACTTGTTTTGGTAATCACCTAAGGATAGGTGATGGTATTGTTTTAAGATCTAAACACAAGGTAACTTGTGTTAGAGTCCTAGAAAGGTTATAGTCTAGGTCAAAATTTTACTAATACCTTAATTCCCTATAACCATGAGCTTTGATACCAACTCTTCTGTCACACCCCGACCGTGTAAAACAACAAACCGCGGTGGAAACGTCGGGGAGTGCTGTGGCAGAATTATTGTTTCAAAAACACATGATAATTAAAGTTTAGTTTTACATGCTTAAATTATTACATTGTCTTAGTTCAAACGAAACACATAACATAAAAAATGATAACTTTCTTGATTTTAGATTGCTAAGGCCCAAGTTGCCCTAAGTGAAGCTTGCTCACTTCAAACATTCGCTCCTGAAACATATGTGAAAGTAAATACGTCAGCATAAAAATGCCTGTGAGTAACATAGGTTTAGTGTTGAAGATTCATGACTTTGAATGTTAAAAGAAATGTTTAACGAAAAGTAGTCATGAACCTTATAAAATATTTTCTTTTATAAAATCATATGAAAATCAAATGATATAAAAGAATGATGTATGGTTAAGTAAATAACCAAATGAAAATAATATGTATAAAATATGTCATGTCTTGTCTTGTCTTTGTTGTAGTGGTTCAGATAACGCCACGATATGCAATACAATAAAAGCACTTATATATAGGAAGTACCAGCGGCGTATCCACCATGCTTTTATCATATTACACACGTCTCGTTACTTAAATCACTTATTATTAACCATGAAATAATGTCTTGTATAAATGTCAATGTCCAATGTCAAATGTCAAAT
This sequence comes from Helianthus tuberosus, assembly GCA_030545235.1. Lineage (NCBI taxonomy): Eukaryota > Viridiplantae > Streptophyta > Magnoliopsida > Asterales > Asteraceae > Helianthus > Helianthus tuberosus. Next base: position 126,352,882 of record CM060352.1, read on the forward strand.
GTCTAGTATAAACCATGTCTTGTATGGCGAATAAATAGTATTTACTCAAGCCAAATGCATAATGTCATGTATAAACAAATGTCTTGTGTAATCAAATGTCATGTACAAAACAAAGTCTTTGAATAAACAAAAGTTTAAAACAAAAGTTATGTTTTGAAAAACCATTGCTTTTATCGAAATGAACATTTATGTGGTTTGTTTATAGTATACACTCAAGCCTTGAGACTGTCGGATAAACCCTTATCAGGATCAAGGTTTATAAAAAAAAATGTATTCGGATTCTGTCATTCCCCTAACGAAATACCTAGAAAGCGGGAACGGGATTTGTCAAGTCCTATAGCGCTATTACATACTACCGAGCGGCGTGATCAATGTTAATGAATGTACTACTTTGTTAAACATACCAAATGTCTTTTTCGATGTAAGCATGTCATGAAAATGTCTTTGTAAAACCATGTAATAGGCATACTAAGTCAATATGCCAAGTAAAATGTCTTTGAAACAAAATGTTAGATATACTAAGTCAATATACCATAAAAAATGTCTTTGAATTTATGTATTATATGTAATATGTAATAAAAATGTATAATGTCATGAAAACGAAAAGTAAAGTTATGCACATATGCTTCACCCCAAAACATTTGAAAACGTAAAATAGGGGAACTATGTACTCACCTTTGGGTGCGTTTTTATGTGTTAACACAATTCCTCAAATTGTTTATTCGTCTTAAATTAAGTAAGAACGATTTAATAATAAAAAACCCACAAAAATACATAAGTTTCTCCGACACTTAGAATTTTCACATAACCTTGAGATTTTCTCGAAAAGTTATTATTTTTTATTATATTGCTGTATTTATATATATATATATATTATATATATATATATATATGAGTTCATATATATTTTAAAAACTTTGCGACTTGAACGATTTTATTGGTGACCCTCATCATGTTATAAGCAATATATCTACGATTTGCGCGTCGTAATATATATACTCAAATGTAACATGCTAACAATAGCGTAATACACATAATCTTGTCAAATATTAACATGTCATCATACACATATTATAAAACACATAACACATCGTAACCCATAAAATTTACCCATGAACAACCCATTCTAGTGTACATTGAAAAACGCGTATTTTAGCGATTCGGTAACGTTTTTGGGCGTCGGAAGTCACGTATGACTAACCCAACACCAAGTAAACTTAATATAAGTTAAAATACTTATTTTTATATCAAAAATATCAGTTTGGTTACTGATCTAAAACAGTTTTATAAAAATCCTCCGAAAAGCCGATTTTTAACCGTTTTACCGCATAGTTTTGCATCAAACGTTACCCTAACCATCCCAAATTGAAATGACTTGATATTTTAACATAAACCATGTTATTTACTGAATAAAATAGTGGTTATACTCATGATAGTGCAGGTCTCACATAAAGCACATAAATCATGCAAATTTCACATATTTTACCACTTTCTAAGCTATATGTACAACATGCAAAGCTATCAAACCTATGACAAAGTCTCATGCCATTATAACATACCAAATAATGTTATTTTTAGTGTTTATAATCTGTTCTAAAACATTTTTGTCATACAATCATTTTTTATCATTTCTTGAGCTTTAAATCAACATGTATTGTTATGTACAAGTGTCTAAAGCATACTATCATATCATCATCATTTCATATGTATTCAAATGCATCAAACATGTGATTTATTCATGTTTATTTGCTGATTTAATTGGACATTCATCATATCATGCATAAATCATCAAATACTTGCATTTTAACTATCATTCAAGAACAAGCAACAACTTAAAAATTCTCAAATATGTCTAATAAATTTTTGGCCATTTATATGTCAAAATACTAACATTATTTCAAATTTATAACTCATGATTCAAACACTCCTTTATATCTCTAACATATTTGCACATAATCTTGTTTTTGCAAGCAAACATCTTAAACAAGTATTTATCAAAGATCAAGCTCAAATCTCATACACATACATACATATATATATATATATATACGGTTTTATACACACATATATATCACCATTTTTATTTTGTATCAAGACCCATTTCTTTTTAGATTTCAAGTTTGTGAAAAATTCCAAGATTCAAGAGAAACTTCTAATCATCAAGAACAACCAAGAATCAAGTGTATGATTTAAACATAAACTTTATACCTTCAAGATTCAAGTAAGTTTTTGGATGGGATTTTGATGATATGGAGCTTGAAATCACTTGAAAGCACATTGGAAACTCATTTGGATCTTCACACCAACTTGAATCTAGCTTGGAATGGAGCTTGATCTTCAAGAACAAAGTTGGAAAAATGAAAATGGTGATGGTGATGAGGGTTACGGTTTTAGAGAGAGAGAGAGAGAGAGAGAGAGAGAGTGAGGGAGATGGAGTGTAAGGGAGTGGAGTTAAGTATGGTGGTGTATTTATAGGACAAGATCTCAAATGAATCTCCATAAGATCATATAATATCTTATTGAATCCAAGAAATATCAAATATGATATTGCAAGATATAGTATGGATTTTGATGGGGGCCACCCCATTGTAACGTAAATATGAAGGGGGGGGGGGTAAAGTATAAGTTTGATGGTAAAAATAGATAAAAATAGGTATTTAACTGGATATTGGGTCTTTTATCTACCGTTTAAATCCCGGTTTATGGTGTTCTAAATTATTTTTATTATTCTAAAAAAATAAACTCGCCAAATTATTACTGAAATAAATATCAGTTGCCGAGACTGGCTGCGTTGTCCGCGTTTCGCAGTATAAGCACTGTGTTGCGCAGTAACACGCGGTACGCGCTTAAACTTGAAAAATAACGTTTTTAAGCGTTTTAATTTATTTTTCAACACGAACATGATTAAAAATAAAATTTTAATCATAACAGAATATTTTTAGGATTTAAATATTATCCGGCGGTCACCAACGTTCGTTTCGCAGTTTTGTTGCAAATAGTTCTAAAGTTCGAATATACATGTTTTTGCCATACCGAATCCTTCGAAACTTATTTCTAAGTTATGTAAAGGGTATTTAGGGTATGTTTGGCTTATATCACTGTTCCGGAGTGTACGTCGCATTAAACTGATTATGTTTACGTAACGGTTTATGATTTCACTTCCAGAACAGGTTTGAGAGTTCGGAATTGAACAATGATTGAAAACGTGCTAATGTCACAAATAATTAAACAAATATTGAAATTAAAACACCATATTTTATTAAATACAAATTTTTTCGGAAGAGTACAAGGATAAAAATACGCAGATGTCACATCATACCTTTGTAAATGGCATTCCTTCACAAATCGATTAAAAATCTATCACTTAATATTCATTTAACGTTTTATTTATGTATAGTTTTTCGTTGATATTTTGATATAATTTGTGTACTTGTCACTTGCATTCCTTGACGAAATGTGCCATTTAAATTTTGTTCAAGATCAACTCAATCATATGCGTTTTCTATAATTGTCGTTATTATCCTTCTTGAATTGAGATTAGGGTAACATTTCAATTTAGACGCTTAAATTATATGCCGTTATGTTCAATCGTGGTCTCGATTCCGATATGCATTAATTTTTCATACCAAACATAAAGGTCTGCACAAACAGTGATCCCGATACTAATCACGTAAAAGTTATTTGTTTTTTGAAAGTTGAGTAAGAATTCGTGGAGCTTTTAAGATTGAATTGAATAAACTTAAACTTTAAAAAACACTTGTTTTTTTTGCAAATTGTGGTTCAACAAAAAGTTTTTAATTCAAAATTTAAAAGAACCAATGTTCGGACGGTACATGTTTTTCATCAGAAAGATTTTGAAATTATTTTTCTTTTTTTGATTCTGTATACAGAGAGTGATTTTGTCTTAAAGTTTTTGTAACATATAATCTTTAACAAGGCAACTTGAACATGTTTTCGTGTTTGAATCGAAAATCAAGAGAAATAGTAAATCATCAATCAAAAGGACTTGATTGTTTAGAATCTACATCAAACCGATCAACCCTTGCTCCTTGATCAAAATCTATCAAGTTTGATCAACACTATTGTTGTTTTCGGAATAAAGTTTTTTGTTTTAGAGTAAATTACAAGTTTTGTCCTTTATGTTTGTCCCAAATTTCAGGCGCTGTCCTTTACCTTTAAAATTGATGAGTTTTGTCCTTAACGTTTCAAAATCCTGCACGTATGTCCTTTAGGGCAAACCTAATTAGAAATTTCTGTTAAGTTATATCATGTGCATTGCACACGAGGGTAGAACAGTCATTTCCCCTCCCACTTGTATTTCCCCCTTTTAAAACCCTAATAACACCCCCTGTTCATCTTCAACCCCAATTCATCTTCATATCATTCATCTTTATCAACTCATCACCCACACATTCACAAGCCTCCGGCAGCCGCTCCAGCTCCAGCCGTCCACCACTCCAATCTCTCAGGTGTTAATTTGTCAATGTTAATCTTCAATCTAAGCTTTTTTTTTTTTTTTTTATAACTTTTTGCTTGTTGTCATGTAATCTAATACTTATTTTGTTTAACGGTGCAAGCAACAAAGAAAGAGTTGGTTTGTGCAATGGATGATGTATATGGAGCAATTGTAGACGCTGTGCCATTACACAAGAATCTTCACTTTAATTTTTAGGTCAAAATCGGACCAAACATGATTCGTTTTCGATGGAGTTTCAACTTCCCGATTTTCGACCACTGATTGCTGTAAGTATGCTCAAGTTGCTGCATGAATAACTGAACTTGGTATACAATCATGCATTAGTGTTTATATATTGATTGCTTTCGGATTATGATACATAAATTGTGTTACAAAGTGAATAATGTATACTAGTTTCCGTTTAATTGTTTTTTGCTACTTTGTTTGTGTAAATTGAAGCGAACTTCGTTTCAGAAATTCGCAAAGACAAGAGAAGCTGGAGAGTTTCTTAGTGGTGCTTTGGCTGGGGCTATGACTAAAGCTTTTCTTGCTCCTCTAGAAACCATAAGGTTCCTGAAATTCACAAATTTATAGTTATATGGATATTTCGATACAGATAAAGGATCTCCGAAAGGACTTGATTTTGTCCCATGTTTGCTTTGACTTTAAATATTTAAAGCTAATTTACACAGGACTCGAATGGTGGTTGGTGTTGGGTCAAAAGCGATATCCGGTAGTGATGATGATGAGTTGATGAAGATGAATGATATGAAGATGAATTGGGGTTGAAGATGAACAGGGGGTGTTATTAGGGTTTTAAAAGGGGGAAACACAAGTGGGGAGGGGAAATGACTATTCTACCCTCGCGTGCAATGCACATGACATAACTTAACAGAAAATTCTAACTGGGTTTGCCCTAAAGGACATAACGTGCAGAATTTTGAAACGTTAAGGACAAAACTCATCAATTTTAAAGGTAAAGGACAACGCCTGAAATTTGGGACAAACATAAAGGACAAAACTTGTAATTTACTCTTTGTTTTATATTGATTATGTTAGGCTTGTTTTGTACTCTTCTTGTTATTAATTACATATAATTCCTTGTTTTGTATACTTCTTGTAGATAGATGACGCCGAAGCTACAGCTAAAAAAATTAACAAAAGTATATCACCAAAGAATCCATAAACTAACAGAAAAACCAGTGTTAACATATCACGAATAAGAGAACTAACTTAAGTACTATACAATATATCACGAGACGACTGATAAACTAACGGTAAACGAGTATCCTATTGTAAATCGATACTCCCGCCGCATCGTGCGGGTAAATGGCTAGTATATATATATATATATTTATAATTTTTTATATCATTCGATATTTATTTTGGGGTGTTACAGATCTTGATCCGGAACATGAAATTGACATTCCCAATTCATCAATTCAATGATTCCCCTTATTATTGTGATCACAAAGCTTTTTCTCGTAAAACCTGAAGGCATCCCATGTACAAGAGATGAAATCCGAGTTTTACACTCTAGAATGGAGACGAAGATGAAGAAATTGTAATTTTTTATGATGAAGAACCACGATGAAGATGGAGTAGAACATTGGAGATGGAGGCCGGAGATATGACAACTGTTTTTGTTTAACCTAAAACCCTTTTATTAAGTTACACATTTAATCCTCAATATTTTTGTTGTGCTTGTTTAATATGTTTATATAATTTTTTTTATGTTGTAACTAGAGGTTATTTATAGTTTAACTCGTACACCGTACCACATCATATGGTACATGGTAAGACTATTGGGTGTGGAGGGGCTTGAGTTGGGGGTATTGCCCGACACATGGTGAGTGTGGGATCCACAAGGTAATATTAAAAGATAAGGGGTGTGGCGTGGCGTGGGTAGCCATGTAGATTTTTTTTTACAATTTTAAATTTCATTTAATTAAAATAACACACTAATTAAAATAGAAGAGAAGATAACATATAATATTTTTAAAAACTACAAATAAAATAAAAAAAATACATAAAAAAAAGCTACATAAAATTAAAAAAAAATTAAAAACTTCATGATTTCTCCATGTTATATTTTTTCATGATTTCTTCTTTCATTTCCAACGTCATTGCCAATTGTGGGCCTGTAAAGTGATCGACGGGCATTGCGAGAAATTTCATATCTTCGTGTTTTTCTTTTAGAGATATCTTTTTATCGTACGACGCTTGGATATTTTTCCTCATCTAGATCCTTTGTTGTTAGAGGAAATTAAATGTATCAATTTTCGTCCCAAGATCTTTCAACTGGTCGGTGTACAACCCTTTACCCGAGGCAGAACTCGGGGCCGAACCCGGCTAGTTCACGACGCGGTGAGTATACTAAACCGTGTATACACGGTTTCCTAAATACGATGTGATTCCGGCCAGATCGAGACAAGGTGAGTATACTAAACCGTGTGGCGGTTGTTGTGGATGACCGCGTCCGTGTGTAAGGGGTATTTGGGTCGGGTTTGGTGGCGGGCTAGGTTTCAGGTTTTTTTGGTATCAAAAGGGGTTGTTTGGGTCGTAGCTTTGGTTAAAAAAATTTGTAGGATGTTGTGGATTGATTTTATAAAAAATAAAGAAATATGGTAGATGAAGTAGAGAAGTGGTAAAAAATGTTAAAAATTGGTGGGTATTTATATTGGTCTAATATGTATTTTTTTTAATTGAGTATCTACACTGTGATTTCAGCGATGTAGCCATTGACGAAGGATTAGTCGATCTAAGACTGAGTATCTACACTGTGATTTCAGCGATGTAGCCATTGACGATGAAACCCAAATCACCATTGAGGATCAATTGGTCCCGCAGGTAACTAGATTTAAGTATCTGGGGTCGTTTGTACAAAGAGATGGTGACATAGATAGTGATGTAACCCATCGCATACAGGCTGGCTGGTGTAGATGGAGGGCAGCCAGTGGGGTATTGTGCGATAGGAGGTTCCCAACTAAACTAAAGGGGAAATTTTACAGGGTAGCAGTTAGGCCAGCTATGCTTTATGGAACAGACTGTTGGGCTATCAAGAAGACACAAGCGCGCAAGATGGAGGTAGCAGAGATGAGGATGTTGAGGTGGATGTGTGGACATACGAGGTTAGATCGGATAAGAAATGAGGTTTTTAGGGAAAGACTAGGAGTGGCTAGTATAGCGGAGAAGATTAAGGAGGGGAGATTGAGATGGTTTGGGCATGTGAAGCGGAGGGAAGCGACGGCACCGGTTAGAGTAGTAGAAACTCTTACTGTGGAGGGGAGGAGAGGAAGAGGCAGACCCAAACTGACATGGGATGAGCAGATTAGGCATGATTTACTAGAGTTGCATCTTTCTGAGGACATGGTCCACGATAGGACTTCGTGGAGGCGTAGGATTAGGGTTAAGGATTTCTAGATGATATTGCAGTAAGGTCTTAGGTGTTTTTCAGGGACGTAGGCTTTTCTTTTTCTTTAAGGGACTTTTCCGGTGATTGCCTTCTTGTGTTTATGCCCTAATGATGTTGTATGCTATTATACATGATTTCCATTGTGTTAACGCCCAAATGATGTTGTATGCCATTATACATGATTCACATTATATTGTGCCACTCTTATCATTTTCTTGGTATGGGCGACTTCTTACTTCTGTATTCTTTCTATATCCTTTGACTTGGTGTGTTGGTTTCCTGTTCGTTTTCGAGCCGAGGGTCTCTCTGGAAGCAGCCTCTCTATCCCTATGGATAGAGGCAAGGTCTGTCTACATCCCACCCTCCCCAGACCCTATAAATAGCTCTGCTATTTGTGGGATTTACTGGGTATGGTTGTTGTTGTTGTTGTTGTATGTATTTTTTTTAATTAAACTAGCCATTTGGCAACGGCTTGCCCCAACGACTATATTGGACCAGCAACCAAAGCCAACCATGTCACCTTCCCCCCGACACCAGCGGGGCAATGCCATGGCCAACGCTAGTCCGGTGTGGTTTAGCCAGCGTTGTTTGGCAACTGCCGCCCCACACCCCACTGTCTAACGGAGTGATTTGAAATGAGCCTACCAACCCTTGTACTGAATTTTAGAAACCTGGCGAATTGCGTTCCTCTTCAACATGATTGTACCAGAACGTTCACGAATCATGTGACTATGACAGGGGAAATTACCTCTATATTTTTGTTGTTCTTATTCTTTTTTGTTAACTTCTTCAAGGCTCCAGGCTTTATGTAGTAATGGGTAATCTCAATACTGGATTGCATCAAAAGAGAAGTACTTGAGCCACCTACTCTCTAATATTAAATATTTGTTTTTTTTATATAATTCTTACCAATACAGTGTAGAGTTAGTTCTAATATTAAGAGCATGACGCTTAGCTCCGTAACCATTATGGTTGGTCCAAATTGACGGACCGGACCTCAACCCCCGTTTGCAGCATTGTAGATGCCAATTAACTATTAAGTCTGCAGGAGCGGTTCGTGTTTTCAACCTCATTCTGATGAGGTGGTGGGGTCCCTTTTATCTCACATACAAATATTAAATATATAATTTTAATATTTTTAATGGTGGTTTATGGAGTTAGTGTCATGAAAAAATGAGGGTTTTTTGGGAAAGGTTTGAAATCCAACGTGCCATGTATGCCAAGGTGAAGGTTTGTAGAACTTAACTTTGTGAATGCTCTAAGGTTATAACAATATACAAGATATTTGGCTTCTATTCCTGGGTGTGAGAAAGAAAACCTTCGTATATGGAGAAAAATATCTTTGGTTGAGTCTAAAGGATTCTTAATCGTTTGGTCGCATAGTAAAGCTTGATTAAAGTCATTAACGTGGAGTCTTTTTATGTGAGTGAGTTTACAAAACTCATCTAGTGATAATATATAAAGTTAATTAAGAAATAAGATTTTAAAAGTAAATATTTACAACCAAAAGAAATACCTAATTAAATCTACACATTGAACATTATCACCATAATATTATTACTCACAAAGTCCCCTTTCGACGAGCCATTAGCTTACTTCATAATTTTTAAGCTCGGTAAAGAATTTCCAGTCAAGTCGAACCGCGGTGCTGATTCAATTACCTCCCTTAATTTTAAAACACAAATACAGAATTTGTTAGTTTCCCAAACTAGGTTGCTCCATTCATAGTTGAAAACAGATTATTAACTTACCCATATTCAAAAGTTATACGTAATTCTAAAAAAAAATTGTACTCAATTCTGCAAAATATCATTTCGTGTCAAATTGCTCATAGAGTTCACACCCTAAGATGATGATGATGATGATGATGATTATTATTATTATTATTATTATTATTATTATTATTATTATTATTATTATTTTTATTTTTTGTAGTTTTACTCAATTCATTGTATTTGTATTTCATATTTTATGAGGTTGGGACTTTTTTAGTACACAACAAATTTGGGAGTGAAGCCTAATATAATTTAATTTTTCAGGAAAATAAAAAAAGAACATTTATCTGTGTCAGTCAACCTGATACAATGCCAAAACACATTATAGAACATCTTGTGTGGCATGTGATAGCCTGGAGATATCATTCAGTCCCGATTAAAAGACAAAATTATATATAGTTATGTTATCCTTAAAAGACAATTATATATAGTTATGTTATCCTAAAGCATGTGCTACAAGCCTACAACCTCCACAACTCCTGGTTTTTTTATTTTTTTATTTTTTTTATAAGAGACAATTTTGAATTATTGATAAACTTTTATAGTATTTTCAGCATTTTGTTTAAAAATATTAAAATTATTTAACAAATATCATATATTATTTGCAAATTAATCAGCTTTTTAACTACTAACAAAGTATAATAAAACTAAAGTGATTGTAAAATAAATAAATAATTTAGTTAGTGTATATTTATATATCGTATATTAAAGATGAAGGAGACTTTGTAGTGAGTTATGCTTGGTTCTCACCTACAAGATACTTGGAGCCAATTAGGATAGACAAAAGGAAAATTTCATGTAGTTAACTTGGAGTCTTTTGTAGGAGGCATGTTACAAAAGTAATCTATTGATAATATATAAAAATAAATAAACACTTTTTGGTTAGAATCCTAAAGCATAACAATCTGATAACATACAATTTTTTTATACAATTTCTAAAAGGCAATTATAACAAGCATTCAAGAGAAAAAACTATACGAATTACACCTAATAAGAACTTTAGAAAAATTGAGGGGGGGCTTAAAAATTGGAGTCCAAACCACATCTTATTATTATTGTATAAATTTCTTTTTGATTAAAATGAAATTTTGTAATTACAGAATTACCACTACCTAACACTAGACATCAAAGATTATCAACCATGAATTTATTACTCATTAAGGATCGTTGTGGCCGAACACATGGCCACGTAATTTGAAAAGCTTTTTAGCTGGTGATCTGGACAAATTTTGTCCATTCAAATACGGATATATGCTAGCACCACGACATTCTTCAAACGTACCAACACACCAAAAGTAACACTAATCTATCTTTATGCCCCAAGTATGAACCCCTACGCCCTTCATCAATCTCTACTAGATACCACCACCATCACCGCTGCCACCACCGCCAAAGTTCACGCGCTAACATGGCCGCCAAAAGCGCATCCTAACACTTTACACAACGTTCCCGACATCATTTTTCGTGTGATATTGATCACACTCTTTGCAACAGTTGCAATATGGGCAAACCATGAAGCGTCAAAGGGGTTCGCGATCGAGATAGTTAACGAAGCGGGCAAATACTCATTGCCAGGAAAGCGCTTTTCGCTCTTTTACGAATCAAATGATCAAGCGACACGAATACTTCTCAACACAAGTAGTTTTGTAGAAAACCTACTTTACCCTAATGATCAAGATCAGTTGCAACACACAAAGAAACAAATCGATAGTGTAACTCTTGCACTTGCCCGAGTAAACTTCTCTACGCTCGTATCCGTCTATTCGCCAAAACCGCATGAATATACAATCATGTTGAGTCCATCACTAATGGAAACTTCACACAACAATGAAGCCTTTGTGTTGGCTGTCCTACAAGGGATGGCTAGGGTTTGGCTTTGGGACGGCAAAGGGGCTGCTCCGCAGGCCGTTTTAAACGGCCTCGTGGAGTATATAACCACCTTAGCTGGCTTCCATGTCTCAGACACGGAAGTCTGGAACTCTGGCGACGATGAATTGTGTTGGAAACATGAGGACCCAAGAAAGGTGGCAGGGTTTTTAAGATATCATGACCGAAGACAACAACTAGGTGACGGTGGTGGCCACGGTGGTGATAACGGTGGTGGGGAGGTGGTCCGGCGGTTGAACAAAGGGATGAGAAACGGTTGGCATGATTGGATGATGGATGATGCATTAGGCATGGCAGGCCATCATGCATGTGCATCTTACGGCATATTAACTAGGCATCACCATCCATCCAGCTCAATTTGAATTCTTTTTTTGGGCCTTTAATTTAGTAAATTTGGGTGTAGAAATTAATATGATGGGATCTTTTTGATCATTGAATTATTGTAGTTTCTTCATTCTTGCTCCATTATTGTTTAAGGGCCCATTGGTTAACTTTGTTTAATTACAGGTGAAGCTTAATTATTTATTCATTGAGAAAATTGTCTTCGTTATCAAACATGTACTCGAGTATGTCATCTTGATTTAATGCTTAATAATTCAAGAAAAGGTATTATCATATGATAAAGTTCGGGTTAATAATTCAAATTCTCCTAAGTTATTTTTATTTCCTTGGTACTTTTAATAATATAAAAGTTATAACTACCAAGAAATCATGGAAATAGAATTAAAACATTTACATAACATTTCTTATATATAAAATTTATTTAAAATGTTTTTAAAGGTTGATTTACATTTGAATAAACTAGAGAAATACAATGTTTTTAAAGGTTGATTTACATTTGAATAAACTAGAGAAATTTGAATAAATTTTAAGTCGCATAAATATAAAGGGGACTAAATGAAATATAAAATTTAAATATAAATCCAACTACTATTACTTCATAGCCTAATCTGAACTAACATGATGTGAATGAATGACAACTAATTTAATTACTAAAGTTATGTCAACATTGATGTATACAGTTTTATTTGTTTTTTTTAACGGTGAATTTCCATCACTGATGGACACTGGAGTTCCATCGTGTCACCAGCGGAATCACCTGATTATATCCATTTCTACTAGACAATAATGCATATACATCAATTTAGAAGGAAACCCAATAAATCCGGAAAAACCCCGTTGTGGGAATCGAAACCAGGACCTAATGGTCCCTAAGTCGTATCTCACCACAAGATACAACTAGACTATAATGCCATGGGTTAAAAAATTGGACAATTTCTCAATTTGTGTGTGTCATCCTTGGCATACAGTTTTATTTAATTTTGATTACTTGAAACAACGAAAATAAATACCTGTATCGATGCCGATGTTATTTGGTTGAAAATATACTAGTACAACACTGTATATAATAACCAAATAAAGATAGGGAGCAATTATAATGTTATCTAAACAACTTGATTCAAACTGGTGTCATTTACGAGATTACTATGTCTTCTCATAGTATATTGGGTTGCAAGAACGAACAGGCTAAAACGTTGACGCTTGTGATTGAATGAACAAACTACTCATGTCATTATTAACAAAGGAGCGGTGCCCAGCTGTTGTCAACGATGTCATTAGTAGCATTTGTGACATTGCAGCACTTTATCAAAGTGCTACATTGCGCGCATTAGCGGTGCACAAATCGGGTTGTAACCCTAAACTGATTTGGGTTGAAACCAATTCGAGTTGAGAGTGAACTTTAACAAACCAGGTTGTGCACCGCGACAGGTTCAAACTATTTTAGGATTATGGGAAATCGAACCCTTCATAACTAAGTAGGCTTAGTTTGGACCAGGTCGCATTTAAACACGGTTGGAGGATTTCTTAATCATCATTTTCAATCGAGGGTTGTCGAATGACGAATCCTTTTGAATAACAAACTTTTTCATTTGATCATGAACAGTATTTTTATCGAAATTCCAATTATATCTATCGTGTGCCATTGATGTTTGACCTTTAGCCGGAGTACTTTTGAACGACTTGCAATATTTGATCCTGAACAATATTTTTTGTCAAAATTCCAATTATATCTGTTGGTGTGCCTTGTTGTTTGTAAAATATTCACGACGGCAGCTTCCTTAAGAAACCGATATTGACAGATGATTGCTCACTTTCGGTTGCCATAGTGTTTTGAGAGCTAATTTTCGTTTACGAGAACGTTTTTTTCTTTTTTGAGTGTTGTGATTTAACTAACACCTCCAATACATATTGATACTAACTTGTGCGGGCAAAAAGGTCTGAAAATACATTTGAAATGGTCAAATAGTTGTTATGTAACGCTAGTTTTTCATTCTGGATGGGGTTGTGCTATCAATTCAAACCGACGGGTAAAACCAAGTTCTGGTGATGGGTTACAAACCAGCGGGCTGAAACCGGAGCTTGCGGTTTCATGTTCTGATGGGGGTTCTTTTCACCCTTCGGTTGAATGCTAAGTCCTTTAGACCTGAACCGAAACTTGCAGGTTGAAACGGGCCCTAACTAGGTTGGGGTCCCCTCTAATGTTATTATATGAACAATATACAGAAGTGCACATCCTTATAAACTACTCCAAGTTTTGTCCTCTCACCTATGTGGGACATGTTCCATGTATTTTCCTCCAAATTTTGCACAACTTTGGTTGTTTTAACCAGACAACTTTAGGCATCGATATTTCATCTATTTTAATACCATTTTAGAGATAGTTTGTTTCGCCGAGAAGCTCTCACAAAGTAAAGAACAAACACATATATAATCATTTATATAACACATAGATAAGTACAATTCTTTCGTTCCAAAGTTAGTGACAAACCATTTTTCACTATTTTTTCCAATAGTTCCATGTTGGTAATTTTTTTCCTTCAAGGTTTTTACCAACAATTTATCATTGTTTGTTTAAATTTACATTTACGCATAAATTTACGTGAATTTTGTTTATTTAAATTTACATTTACGCATAAATTTATGTGAATATGCACGTAATAGTTTACCACATAACAATTTATAAGAGATTATTGATGTGCGTGTGTTAGTAGTAATTTTTAGGTGATACTTTGAACACATTATCAAGGGTTTAGATTTATAAAAAAATGATTTTACTTTCACGTAACAGACACAACATGCAAGTGTACTTATCGTGATGTAATAAAGTTTAGGTAAGAACCAAGTATGAACTCAAAGGATACAACTTTCAGTACTAAACTTTTCTTTTGTTACCAAATAGTTTAATTATTTGCAATTGTTTAGTATTTAACATAAAAAGTAAATGTGAGTAAGAGCAAATTGATGGAGACATCAACTTTGAATGAATTAATGTAAAGTTATTAGCTTGGTGGTGTGGTAAACCAAATTACAATACTCGATTCCTAGTAAAGGTTGTCGTCGGTTTATTATTATATTAATTGTTGTTATTTTGGATGGGCTCCTGGTCATGTTACCGCAATCCTCAGCATTTTAGAAAGCTTGTTGATTAAGCCATCGCAAGGTCTGGATTATGGACATCTAACTCTTCTATTACTTTCACTATATTGTCAGTGCGCGACTCTCTAGTTGTGATCCATTAAAGGGCCATCAGAGGTATAAGTGATTGGAAACAATGTTGCAAATATAAAGAAGCAGTCACCCTGGTTGGGGTCACGCTACTTTGCTGGAACACTTGTTCTTGCTAATAGAGGTGACGGATCTTTATTTAACTGGTGTCATTATAATAATGGTGTATAAAGACGTATATATTTCAATGTTAGTTAACCAACTATTGGTCCGCACCAAAGCCTAGCATAAGGACCGTGTATATAAACCATTGAGGGTCTAGTGAAGTTTGATATTAAGTGATATTTGTAAGATGTGGGGTTTTCAATACCATAAATGGATTAACCACTAATTTAATGGGATCTACTCATCAATTTATGGGTTTTCACACACCATGAGTGAATTGATGAGCTTCATGCCACAAAATAATCAAGAGTACACTCACAAGATCTAAAACCAAAGTAGAAGTAATTGTCCCATCAACAAAGAAAATGGGTCGAAAGAATTATCAAAAACATAAATACACCACTTTGGTAAAAATTAAACACTTAATCTATACCAAGTTTCATCTTCACCCACGAATTACAAGAAGTGTAGCAAAGAATGGCCATATAAGCTTGTGCACAAACAATGATCATGAATTGGATCATGATGAATAAGTGTAAAGTATAAGACTTCTTGTATAAAAATGAAAAGGGTTTATCTCTCTCTCTCTCGCACTATATATACACATATATATACATATATATATATATATATTTATTTATATCTCTCTCTCTCTCTCTCTTTCTATCTCTTGTGACTATTACAAGTGTGTTTTGGAGATATCCCAAGCTCTAAGGGTAGATAAGGAAGCATTCTAGATGAGAGAGTGTGTGGGAGTGACAAGGGGTAAGATGGGATAGAATAGGATGGCTGGAATGCGATGCAAAGGCTATAAGTTATAGGTTGTTGTCTGCCCTTGAGCACGGGCGTGCATCGTTCTTGTACTTATGCACGATCATGTCTGTCATTTTGCACGTCCTTGGTCGTTATTGGCACTAGCGTGCTTGTATTTGTGCATAATTGCGCCAGGAGACATGTCCCGACAAGGTCTTTAGTCTTGTTAGGTTTGTCTAACCTTAAAGCTTTCGAAATTTGTCTTGATGTTATATGGTTGTGCCTGTGCATGTGCATGGTCGTGCCTTAACTTCTTGTTGACTTGTTGGGTGGAGCACTGATGTGCTTAGATTGTACCAAACAAATTGACACATAACACAGTTGAGTTTTAAGGATAAACACACTAATACTAACTGCACACACTCTAGGCAAGCGTACCTATCAGTAAATATAGTATAGCCTAAGTAATTACCTAAGTATCAATCCGTGGACACTAAAATCTACTAGTACTGAACCTATTACTTAATATGCTTACTATAGAAAATCAATACTTAAGATCTAACAACCTGAATTACTAAGAATTACTACCAAGAATTGAGATTGTATAACCATCCTAGACACAAATTAACCACAATTGCTTAGATTGATGACGGATACTGCTAACCACTCCAAGACCTAACTTTCCTATGGTGTATGAAGTGCTAAAATAGATTAGAATCAACTAGGGTTACTGTCACACCCCCAAAATCCACCTGCGGAGTACTACCGCTTGGAGGAGTGACTGACCAGGATCCAGCCACCAATCATATTGAACAAGCATATAAGTAGTTAAAAAATCCAACCAATACAATTGGTGTTCAAACAAAACACAGTTTAAGTTGCAAGCGGAATCATAAGTCTTAAAACCAAAACATAAGTTTAATTGTTTCAAAGTTTAACATGGCACACAGCCGTCCATGTCCCACAACGACTCTCTTCCATGCAAGCTCCTGCTAAGTACCTATTGACCTGCAAAGCATGTAGTAACGAGTCAACAACAAGTTGAGTGAGTTCACGGTTGGGTGTTTGTTTTAAGTTGTTTCGAAAACAGTTTCCTTTATCTGGCATCCTGCCGTGGGGGTTACCCCATAGTTAAAAACGTGACTTGTTTATTCCCGGTTACTCTGGCAATCCAGCCGTGGGGGCTACCCCGTGTTAGTTATCTGGCATTTCGGCCGTGGGGGCTACCCCATGTATATACTAGACTCGTTACCATATCGACTGCTGACTGTAGTCATGTTTATGTGCCCTGAAACTGTCAATGTCTATCATCATTGACGTGCCCCAGATCCATTAGTTCACGCCCGTCCTCTGCGGCACGGTGTGAGGTTTGTCAGACCTAAATAGCGCTATCTAACTAATGACCCGCTCGCCATTGGCCCGGCGATTAAGTCGATATAAAAAGGAGGGACTTCGTGATAGAGTTTTGGTCTAGTACGAGTTATCTGTCCATGAGGACGAGGAATTACATTCCTGAACCAATGCTGTCCTACCCAAGGAGGACGAGGAACCCACGTTCCTTAACCCCATTCCCAACCCAGGGAATCCCATGCTTTGTAGAGGGTGTGAACTCACCTTAGTTCGCTCGGCAGATACACAGAAAGTCAAGTCTAGATGCTAGTGGTCAATCACGCCCTAACATAGTTGTATCGTACAAGTCAGGTTCGTATTCAGGTTGTGCACGTATGTTTCTACACATATGCTAGCACATTGCATGCAAGTATTATTCATGGAAGTCCAACAACATTCACGTTCAATCAGTAACGTATAAGGTCCATGCATTAGGCCCAAATATTCAGGCCCGTAACTGTGCAAGTCCATACATGATCAAGCGGTCTCGAGTTGAGAGTGTGCCGTCTCTAGTCGAGACTGTGCGGTCTCGAGTTGTAGTCTACAAGTTCTCGAGTCGCGACCGAAGAGGTCTCGGGTCATGCATGTATTGGTCTCGAGTCGCAACTGGACTCGCAAGTATGCTCTCGAGTCATGATGTTTGGGTGCTGATCAAGTGTGGTCTCGAGTCGAGACTATAGGTTCTCGACTCGTAACCTGAGTCGCAAACGGCAGTCTCGAGTTATCATGTGGTGGTCTCGAATTGTTATGGGGTGTTCTCGAGTCGAGACCAAGGGTCTCGACAGACACACCTGCTGATCGCTGGTACATGTACTAAACCAATAGAATTTCATGTTCATGAGATAATGTACTATCCAATAACATTGCACTAACATGTCTCCTTGTCTAACCTTAACCGAAAACGGATCAAACAACAAGTTTTCAAATATTCAACACATTCATATCATATTCAACAAGTTCTTCATTTATTCATCATGTTCATCAAATATTCATAACACAACAACCCTTATTCAAACACATTTTTGCATTTTTCGGACAAGAGTTATAATTCCTAAACTAGATAACAAGCTCATCTTGCAAACAAAACATTTGTTCTATAATCTCATACATAGAGTCGGATGATCATGAATAACCTTAAGCTTATCATTCTTTTGTTGTTTAAACTATTTGTTCAAATGTCACTCTACAAAAGTCATGTTTTCCTAAGCATGCATCATTTAATCCAACAAGAACTCATTAAATCAAACAAACACCTTTGTCATGTTCAAACAATAGTTACGGTGCCTATTATCACATATTCCACACTTTAATCATGTATAAAACTTATCAAGCAAACCTATTATCAAATAATCTTCATCACACCTCATCATCATCAACCGAAACATAAACACACAATGTGAAACACTTACCGGTTCAAGTATGGGGTTCAAAGGTGTGTATGAAGCTTCCAAATGGGTGTGTGTGTGAGCCGATCCAAGAGCTCCTTATGGTTGTCGGTTGAATCCGAGAATGAAGGAGAAGAATGTTGTGGTTTAGGGTTTTTGTGAGGGAGAATGGAGAGTGTGTGTGTAGAGGAGTATGTGTGTTGTTTGTCCAAAAATGACAAGTGTGGCTATCACTAAGGATTATATACTTGCTCCACAATGGTGCACCCTAATGGGTTTTCGGATGGATCAAATGGCCCGAATGGCCCAAATAGTTACACTACTCGAGACCGAGCGGTCTCGAGTTGGGTTCTTGTGTTTCGGGTAACATACATATACGCACACAATTAAACACAACACATAAGCACATGAAAGATTCACTTATCATTAATCACACAAGTTGACTAGTCACACGTTTAAGCATGTTACACTAAGATACACGAAAGGTTCTAAATTTCGAGTTGTCACATCATCCCCAAGTTGAAAGAAATTTCGTCCCGAAATTTGGTAAGCACTCACTGAGGAAGCTAGTTAAGTTGTATGGTTTTCCTGGTTTTCCTGGGGTGTCACATCCACCCCCCGTTGATCTGGAATTTCGTCCCGAAATTCCGTAGCTTCAATCTCTGTAGTGGTTGTACTGTTTGCGAACAGTTGGGGATACTTTTGTTTCATCTGATCTTCGCGCTCCCAGGTGAACTCTGGGCCGCGACGTGAGTTCCAATGAACTCGAACGAGAGGTATTCTAGTGCTCTTGAGGACCTTAACATCCCGGTCCGTGATTTCGACTGGTTCCTCGACGAATCGTAACTGCTCGTCGATAGTGAGTTCCTTCAGAGGAACTATGTGGGTCTCATCTGACAGACACTTCTTCAGATTCGACATGTGGAAAACGTTGTGAACTGCACCGAGTTCTGCTGGTAAGTTCAGTCTGTAGGCCACCCTGCCTATTTTCTCGATGATTTCGAAAGGTCCAACGTAGCGTGGGTTAAGTTTGCCTCGTTTACCAAAACGAACCACACCCCTCCAGGGTGAAACTTTGAGTAGTTCCCGCTCCCCAACCTGGAGCTCTAGTGGTTTCCTGCCCTTATCGGCGTAGACTTTCTGACGGTCACGAGCTGCCGCCATGCGTTTTCGTATTTGAGCAATTCGTTCAGTTGTGTCTACCACATGTTCTGGACCAGTGATCTGACTATCCCCCACCTCTGCCCAGCAAAGAGGTGACCGGCATTTACGTCCGTACAATGCCTCAAATGGAGCAGCTTTAATGCTGGTGTGGTAGCTGTTATTATACGAGAATTCAACAAGTGGCAAATGCTTTTCCCAGCTGTTTCCAAAGTCGATTACACATGCACGAAGCATGTCTTCTAAGGTTTGAATAGTGCGCTCGGACTGCCCGTCCGTCTGAGGGTGATACGCTGTGCTCATGTCTAATCGTGAGCCAAAGGATTTGTGCATTGCTTGCCACAGCTCTGAAGTAAAACGTGCATCTCGATCTGAGATAATGGAGGTGGGCACCCCGTGCCTCGAAACAACTTCTTTGAGGTATATTTCTGCAAGAGTGGAGAACTTATCCGTTTCCTTGATCGCCAAGAAGTGTGCGGACTTTGTGAGTCGATCCACGATCACCCAAATAGTATCGTTTCCGCGCTGAGATCTAGGTAGGCCAGTAACGAAATCCATGGAAATTTGCTCCCATTTCCATTGTGGTATCTCTGGTTGTTGGAGTAGGCCTGATGGTTTCTGGTATTCCGACTTGACTCTCGCACAGGTCAAACACTTGTTGACGTAGGTTGCTATGTGGGCCTTCATGCTAGGCCACCAATACGTGGTTTTGATATCGTGGTACATTTTATCCGAACCAGGATGTACCGAGTAGCGAGACTTGTGTGCTTCATCCATCACAAGCTCTCGTAAGTTGCCATAGAGTGGGACCCAAATGCGCCCCGTTACGTAGTAAGCACCGTCTTCCTTCTGTTCTAAGCGTTGCCTTGATCCGCGTAGGGCTTCAGCCCTGACGTTTTCTGGTTTCAGTGCTTCTATCTGAGCAGCCCGTATTTGAGAAGGAAGACTAGAATGGATCGTGAGTTGCAAAGCTCGTACGCGCTTAGGCGCATTGTCCTTTCGACTGAGGGCTCCAGCCACAACATTGGCCTTGCCCGGGTGATACCGGATTGAGCACTCGTAGTCATTCAGCAGCTCGACCCATCGTCGTTGTCGCATATTCAGTTCCTTCTGCTTGAAGATATGTTCGAGGCTCCTGTGGTCGGTGTAGATGGCGCACTTGGTACCGTACAGGTAATGTCGCCATAACTTAAGTGCGAAAACAACAGCTCCCAGCTCTAAATCGTGTGTAGTGTAGTTTCTTTCATGAACCTTGAGTTGGCGTGAGGCGTAGGCTATAACTTTATCTCGTTGCATCAATACACAGCCAAGACCCTGAATTGATGCGTCACAGTAGACCACGAAGTCGTCTGTGCCCTCTGGCAATGAAAGGATAGGTGCACTGCAAAGTCTATCCTTTAAGTGCTGAAATGCTAACTCTTGTGCATTTCCCCAGCGATAAACAACGCCTTTCTGTGTTAGCGAGGTGAGAGGCTGTGCGATCTTAGAAAAATCCTTAATGAACCTCCTGTAGTAACCTGCCAATCCCAAGAATTGGCGAATTTCCTTTGGTGTACGAGGTGCAGGCCAGTTCTTAATCGAGTCTACCTTGGATGGATCAACGTGAATCCCATCCTTGTTTACCACGTGGCCTAGGAAATGGACTTCTCGAAGCCAGAAGTCGCATTTCGAGAACTTTGCGTAAAGCTGTTCGGTTCGAAGGAGTTCCAGAATAAGTCGTAGATGCTGCTCGTGTTCCTCCTGACTCTTAGAATAGATCAGGATGTCGTCGATGAAGACTATAACGAACTTGTCCAGATAAGGCTTGCACACTCGATTCATCAAGTCCATGAAAACCGCAGGTGCGTTTGTCAGCCCAAAAGGCATGACCAAAAACTCATAGTGCCCATAACGCGTTCTAAAAGCCGTTTTGGAGACGTCCTCTTCCCGGACTCTCAGCTGGTGATAACCCGATCTCAAATCAATCTTTGAATAGTAGCTCGACCCTTGCAGCTGGTCGAACAAGTCGTCAATACGCGGTAGAGGATAACGATTCTTCACCGTCACCTTGTTGAGTTCCCGGTAGTCGATGCACATTCTGAAGGTACCGTCCTTCTTCTTCACAAATAATATTGGAGCTCCCCAGGGTGATGAGCTTGGACGAATAAAACCCTTATTCAAGAGTTCTTGTAGTTGCGTAGAGAGTTCTTCCAATTCTGATGGAGCTAAACGATAAGGTGCATGAGCTATAGGCGCAACTCCAGGAGCTAGTTCAATCTGAAACTCGACTTGGCGATGAGGTGGAAGACCAGGTAATTCCTCAGGAAATACCTCGGGATAGTCGCGCACAACTGAAAAATCTTCTATCTTCTTCACTTTCTCCGAGGTGTCAGTAACGAGAGCCAAAATGGCAGTGTGGCCCTTTCGCAAGCACTTCTGGGCCTTAAGGAGAGAGATGACGTTCTCAACAGCACTCCTCTTGTCGCCACGAATCATGAGAGGTTCACTACCGGAACCTGGAATACGGACAACCTTCTCGTTGCAAAGAATCTCAGCTCGGTGTTGGGATAACCAATCCATCCCAATGACAACGTCGAAACTACCCAAGACAATAGGAATGAGGTCGATAGAGAAGGTCTGGTCATCGAGAATAAGTTCACAACCCTTGACTACGTGTGTGGCCTCTAAACTCTTACCGTTTGCTAGCTCTACAGTGTGTTTGTTGTTCAAGGGTGTTGGGATACGCTTAAGCATTCGACTAACTTCTAGTGACACGTAGCTAGTATCGGCGCCCGAATCAAATAATACTGAAACATAAAATTCGTCGAGAAGGAACTTACCCGCCACGACATTGGGGTCATTCCTTGCTTCACCTTGGCCAATCACGAACGCCCGCCCCCTGGCGCCATTGTTGTTGTTGTTCCCATTGTTACCATTCCCCTGATTGTTGTTATTGTTGTTGTTGTTGTTCTGGTTCCTGTTTAGTTGGGGACAATCTCTCTTGAAGTGGCCCTCAGCTCCACACTGAAAGCACCCTTTGTTATCACCCTGCTGCGGCTGTTGGCGCTGGTTCTGTTGAGCTTGCTGACGATTCTGATTGGCGGGGTATAAGCTCCTGCAATCCTTTGCAGCGTGACCAGGCTTGTTGCACCGATGACAGTTGCCCCTGGTGCATGGCCCGCTGTGGTGCAGGCTGCAACGATTGCATTTGGGGTGATTCCCTTTGTACCCACCATGACTTTGACCACCAGATGATTGCTGGCTAGGACTCTTGTAGTCATCAGTCTTTCTCTGCTGAGACTGGGACTGGACAGAAGTCGACCCCTTACTTGAAGTTCCATCCCATTTCCGTTTGTTGTCACTAGAGGTACCAGAAGTAGCTGCAGCACCTATGCGCTTTGGTAACTTGTTCTGCTCCACCGCCTGATCAGTGAGACGGTGAGCCAACTGAACAACTTGCTGGATGGTGGCGAGGTTCGCTGAAGTCACATGACTTTGGATTTCTGGCACCAAGCCCTTGAGAAAGAGTTCAATACGCTTAAATGGAGGGTCCACCATAGTAGGACACAGTAAGGCAAGCTCGTTCGACCTCTTGGTATACGCCTCAATTTCTGACCCCGTCATCTTGAGGTTGAAGAACTTGACTTCCAGCTTATGGATGTCATCACAGCTGCAGTATTCCTCCTTGATCATCTCCTTAAAAGTTTCCCATGGGGTGGCGTTGGCAGCAACCAACCCTAGCATTTG
Organism: Helianthus tuberosus; assembly: GCA_030545235.1. NCBI lineage: Eukaryota > Viridiplantae > Streptophyta > Magnoliopsida > Asterales > Asteraceae > Helianthus > Helianthus tuberosus. The sequence goes on from CM060352.1 coordinate 126,376,501, forward strand.
AACCTGAGCGTTCCACCATCTGAGGGCTAAACCCTTGAGAGTACCGGTAGCATACTTCACCCTGCGCGCCTCAGGGCATTCACACATTTCGAACACAGATTCTAGTTTCTCAAACCAGTGGAGGAGGCCTACGGCTCCTTCAGTGCCGCTAAAAGTAGTTGGTCGGCAGTCCATGAAAGTTTTAAAAGTGCACACGGGTGGCTGAGCATGCTGACCTATCGTGGGTGAAAGAAAAGACAGAGTTTAACACAAAGGTGGGTTCACGAGAGTAGGATTCTAAAGATCCTAGAAAGAGTTCAGACTGCAGGATATACCTCCTGCGTGTGCAGCTGCAAGTGCTGCGGCAACTCGTTCGTTAATCAGATCCGTCAACTGGGCTTGTGTCAGGTTAACACGTCCAGACATGATCTTCATATTAAGAGGAACGTGAGTGAGAGGGGTTCGCGAAAATGCGATAACAGAAGTGAGTAAACGTACACGTGTTCAAGCAACAGTAGTCATACTAACCAAGCATACCATAAGCAATGTACTATGTAACTAACAAGTAGGCAATATATACACAGATCATATCACTTAGAACGTCGAGCCTTGCATGTGGAGTGAAGCGTCGTTGTGGACCATTGAGCACTGTACAGGTTATAGTCTGATTTTAATAAAACCTTTCCCTTATTAAAACCAAGTTCACTATAACCAATGGCTCTGATACCAATCTGTCACACCCCCAAAATCCACCTGCGGAGTACTACCGCTTGGAGGAGTGACTGACCAGGATCCAGCCACCAATCATATTGAACAAGCATATAAGTAGTTAAAAAATCCAACCAATACAATTGGTGTTCAAACAAAACACAGTTTAAGTTGCAAGCGGAATCATAAGTCTTAAAACCAAAACATAAGTTTAATTGTTTCAAAGTTTAACATGGCACACAGCCGTCCATGTCCCACAACGACTCTCTTCCATGCAAGCTCCTGCTAAGTACCTATTGACCTGCAAAGCATGTAGTAACGAGTCAACAACAAGTTGAGTGAGTTCACGGTTGGGTGTTTGTTTTAAGTTGTTTCGAAAACAGTTTCCTTTATCTGGCATCTTGCCGTGGGGGTTACCCCATAGTTAAAAACGTGACTTGTTTATTCCCGGTTACTCTGGCAATCCAGCCGTGGGGGCTACCCCGTGTTAGTTATCTGGCATTTCGGCCGTGGGGGCTACCCCATGTATATACTAGACTCGTTACCATATCGACTGCTGACTGTAGTCATGTTTATGTGCCCTGAAACTGTCAATGTCTATCATCATTGACGTGCCCCAGATCCATTAGTTCACGCCCGTCCTCTGTGGCACGGTGTGAGGTTTGTCAGACCTAAATAGCGCTATCTAACTAATGACCCGCTCGCCATTGGCCCGGCGATTAAGTCGATATAAAAAGGAGGGACTTCATGATAGAGTTTTGGTCTAGTACGAGTTATCTGTCCATGAGGACGAGGAATTACATTCCTGAACCAATGCTGTCCTACCCAAGGAGGACGAGGAACCCACGTTCCTTAACCCCATTCCCAACCCAGGGAATCCCATGCTTTGTAGAGGGTGTGAACTCACCTTAGTTTGCTCGGCAGATACACAGAAAGTCAAGTCTAGATGCAAGTGGTCAATCACGCCCTAACATAGTTGTACCGTACAAGTCAGGTTCGTATTCAGGTTGTGCACGCATGTTTCTACACGTATGCTAGCACATTGCATGCAAGTATTATTCATGGCAGTCCAACAACATTCACGTTCAATCAGTAACGTATAAGGTCCATGCATTAGGCCCAAATATTCAGGCCCGTAACTGTGCAAGTCCATACATGATCAAGCGGTCTCGAGTCGAGACTGTGCGGTCTCTAGTCGAGACTGTGCGGTCTCGAGTTGTAGTCTACAAGTTCTCGAGTGGCGACCGAAGAGGTCTCGGGTCATGCATGTATTGGTCTCGAGTCGCAACTGGACTCGCAAGTATGCTCTCGAGTCATGATGTTTGGGTGCTGATCAAGTGTGGTCTCGAGTCGAGACTATAGGTTCTCGACTCATAACCTGAGTCGCAAACGGCAGTCTCGAGTTATCATGTGGTGGTCTCGAATTGTTATGGGGTGTTCTCGAGTCGAGACCAAGGGTCTCGACAGACACACCTGCTGATCGCTGGTACATGTACTAAACCAATAGAATTTCATGTTCATGAGATAATGTACTATCCAATAACATTGCACTAACATGTCTCCTTGTCTAACCTTAACCGAAAACGGATCAAACAACAAGTTTTCAAATATTCAACACATTCATATCATATTCAACAAGTTCTTCATTTATTCATCATGTTCATCAAATATTCATAACACAACAACCCTTATTCAAACACATTTTTGCATTTTTCGGACAAGAGTTATAATTCCTAAACTAGATAACAAGCTCATCTTGCAAACAAAACATTTGTTCTATAATCTCATACATAGAGTCGGATGATCATGAATAACCTTAAGCTTATCATTCTTTTGTTGTTTAAACTATTTGTTCAAATGTCACTCTACAAAAGTCATGTTTTCCTAAGCATGCATCATTTAATCCAACAAGAACTCATTAAATCAAACAAACACCTTTGTCATGTTCAAACAATAGTTACGGTGCCTATTATCACATATTCCACACTTTAATCATGTATAAAACTTATCAAGCAAACCTATTATCAAATAATCTTCATCACACCTCATCATCATCATCAACCGAAACATAAACACACAATGTGAAACACTTACCGGTTCAAGTATGGGGTTCAAAGGTGTGTATGAAGCTTCCAAATGGGTGTGTGTGTGAGCCGATCCAAGAGCTCCTTATGGTTGTCGGTTGAATCCGAGAATGAAGGAGAAGAATGTTATGGTTTAGGGTTTTTGTGAGGGAGAATGGAGAGTGTGTGTGTAGAGGAGTATGTGTGTTGTTTGTCCAAAAATGACAAGTGTGGCTATCACTAAGGATTATATACTTGCTCCACAATGGTGCACCCTAATGGGTTTTCGGATGGATCAAATGGCCCGAATGGCCCAAATAGTTACACTACTCGAGACCGAGCGGTCTCGAGTTGGGTTCTTGTGTTTCGGGTAACATACATATACGCACAAAATTAAACACAACACATAAACACATGAAAGATTCACTTATCATTAATCACAAAAGTTGACTAGTCACACGTTTAAGCATGTTACACTAAGATACACGAAAGGTTCTAAATTTCGAGTTGTCACAGTTACTCTTATCAAACTAGGGTTAATGCTACAGACACGCCTTGAGACCTAATTCAATAAAGCGGGTGATAATATGAATTCATATGGTTTAAGGTTTCAAGCCAAGTGCTCAAGGCAATTAATGAACTGAGTGAATTACAACTACCAAGGTGAGGCATTTAGCAAACCCTGATTAGTATCTAGATCCTTTTAATCAAATCTTTCCCATAAGCAGCATATATATCAAACCAGTTATGATGATTACTTATCTATTACTGATTAAAGTGGCTAATGGATGTCAATATGCCCTAGAGTAGTAAATATTGAATCAAACATGCATAACCTCATAGAAAGACCAATATCACCACACAGCTAACATCATAACCGATTTCAACATACAAACATATGCATCATATTAATCTGACCATACTTTACTACTAAAATCATACAAGCATGAAATCAGTCATCAGTCATAAATAAAGCATTGTATCATCTCACCTGGACAGTTATAACTAAGTTTAGAAAAACATGATAAACAAATTCAACATCAAAATCAAATTCATCATCCTTGAAAAAAGTTCAAAGACAAAAAAAAATTGTAATGAATAAGCCATGGAACCAGTCTAACGCTTCCCCGTACCTTCAATCTTCAGTCTCGTCCTCCTTTCTCTTTCGGTTTTGCTTTTCCTCTTCTTCACAACCCTTTTTCGTAAGTTCTTTGAAATCCATCCTCTCCTAGGGTTTCCAATCGTATCCTTCTTATATTACGGACCAAACCGTAGCATTGACTTGTTTACATGTCGTAAACATGGACTAGGCCCACGACTTGTAACTAACTAAAATCAACTCTCGCCCACTTTTCAATGCACATCCTATAATGTGGTCACTTGGTGGTGCATACGATTCGTAACCCATGGGTTGAGTACGGGTCGTAAACATGTTATTCTTCGTATTCGTCTTCTGCTTTTCACCTGTTGTTCCAATTATACCCTTTTATGTCCAAAACATTCTCTTTTCTGTATCTACCTGCAAATCTCAACAAAACGTTAATTCATTCCTTTTCTTATCTGATTTACTACAATTGCCCCTTAGAAATGGGTAATTTAACATTAGAATATTACGTATCCTACGACTATATCAAATATCCCAAAACTTAAGCATTGATTGTCCTTAAGTAATACATCAAATTTTAAAAGCAATCATGACAATCAACACAACCATCAAATTTCAAGAACATGTTATTTCTTACCCAGTCCTTAAAATCTGCTCCCAAGACTTACAAAGGCAAGCGGTTGACATCCTAGACAAGTCAATCAAGTGTTACATTTAAAAGTACAAAAAACTTACCCAAACTCATATTGTCCACCTTATAGAACAACTACACATTTCATACCTCTCACAATTCTCACTCTTTTCTGCAAAATTTTGAAAAACTACCATATAATGTGCTACATAAACTACTAAACTCACCACCTAGATATAACTATCATTATCATAGGCTTGTACAGAAATCAACTGCATACTTCCATAAATAACACGAACAGATCATAAGGACTTTTTAAGACTTTTGGCTTAAGGGTAAAAAGGTAGTAAATGAACAAATGAAATGGGTTAACAAAAAGGTTTAAACAATTGTCACACCCGCTCGTAGCGGAAGCGCAAGGTGTGATCTGATCGGTTCTCATTGCATAACAATATAAGTGAACGTACTAAATGAATAAAAACAAGCTTCAATGCCATTGTCATAATTGTTTCAAAAGAACGCAACATAAGTTAAATGTATTGGTTACAAACCATCAAATGAAAATAAGTTGTCATCGTTTTATACATCAAAATGTAAGTCTTAAAATGTCAAGGCTTTGACCACTATATCACCGCAAAGACGCGATATATAATGGGCAAACCCTTCAAATGGTGGCATGGAGTCTTGATACTTGCTTTCCTTGACTGAAATGTCTGCATGGTCCACTAATTCCCTGAAATACATGTTAAGTTTGAAAACATCAACAAAAGTTGGCTAGTTCATGCAGTTTAGTTGTATGATATGTATCTGTAAAATGTGAGTTGTATAAAATGTATCTGTAAAATGTGAGTTGTATAAAATGTATCCATAAAATGTGAGTTGTATAAAATGTATCTGTATGTAATGATGTAGTATGTAAAGCGTAAATGAAATCGCTGATCATTAATGTTTCGCGAGGACATTAATATGTGTGACGAATTAGGAAGCAATCCAAACCTAGACGATTTCGTGTCGACTACTATCGACTGGGACACAAACGCACTCTTCTGTATGGGTCCACTACCAAGAGTGGGGCTCACCAATACCCATTAGATCTAACCCTCTGTACCTAGGTCCAAACTGGATTAATGGTGCTTAGATGTATGACCCTAATCGCACATGATCTAAGGTGTTTCATTCCATGACCTAACATACAATTGAACATGTATATTCCCCGATAGTTTTAAAGTCATAAAGCATTTAAAATGAGTAGGGGACATGAACTCACAGTATTGCGTCCGTGAATGCTAAGTGTTTGTGATCTTACTCGTGGTCGTCTTGAACAATGTTGCGACCTACAAATGTTCTTATATTTGTTAGACACTTCGGTCTTTGTAAATGACTTGAGTACAAGCCTTGTGTCTTAAATATGTGTAAGACTTGTATTTCTTTATTGTTCGTTGAACTTTGTATTAGATGAATGAATTGTTAAACGGTTATATATATATTTCACCAAATATATATATATGTAATCTTGTATCTTGTGAGTTCGTCCGTCTTCCGATTTGACCATAATTTGTATCCGATTATTCGGATCGTCCGTAACTCGTTTTTAAGGCGTATCTATATGAAATCTTGTAAGACTTTGATTATTATGTATCATATGTTCATTATCACCATTGTAATCAAGATCCTATCTTTGATATATAACTAATACATCAAGTAACAAATAGCACTTAAGTTGTTAAATTAATCAAATATATATTTTCTCAAAATATATATTTATAACTAACTTTGTTTTTATAAAAACCATTCTTTAAATCTTTTTTTTATCTTGTAAAGGTTTAGCCAAAAATGATGGTTTTGTTAACATATAATTTATAAGGAAATTTGGCCATATAACCTTTGTATTTTCACCTTTACCATGTTTAATCAAACATATCATTTTCTTTTCAATTCAACATCAATTTACTCATAACTTTCATAAACAATACACATGAGATTTATAACATAACCTCATCAAGATGATCCTAAAATCATGTAGGATTTTTGGCATGATGCTTTCATATGTTCATTAGTTCAAAAACCAAGCTTACTTCTAGTTTTAACAACTTTTATAAAAATCTCATGTTATATGTTACTTTATTTATTTTTTTATAATATTGTAAAAGTCTTGTTTTTAAATAAAAACCTTAAATAATTTAACTACACCATAAATTATGATCATCCATTTATCTTTTAAGTTTAACAAAAACCCTTTAACATATTCATGTATACTTGTTAGATCATATTTTTAAAACATTATCTAACAAGTTATTCATATCATAATCATCATAACAAGATCAAATATGCAAATAACAAGTCTTAGATCACACCATAAACAAACATATATACATCATGATTTTTAGCTTCTTTGTATCTTCATATGTTTATGTATGATTATTTAGTTATTACTAGTTATAATAACAATCATAAACATAAATAAGTAATAAAAAAATAGTTTTAGAAGCTTACTTCTAGCACTAGGCTAGGGATGATCTAGAGGATGATTAAGAACTAAGAAGATGAAGATCTTGATGATTGAAGGTTCTTGAGTGGATGAAAAAGTGTCCTTTTACTTGTAAGTGCTTTAGATCTTCTTATGTTCCATGGAAATCCATCTTGATCCTCAAGGAGGTGATAAAATAAAAAGGGTTTTTGAAGGTGTTCTTGATGAAAAGATGAAGATGATGAGAGAGTTTGTGTTTGTAATAAAAGGTATAAAGTGATGATAAAATGGTTAGTAACTTAATGTGTAAGTGTTCTAATAATTTACCCATTTCATCCACTTGTAACTTAACCAAAAATATATAGATATTTAGCAAGTAATTAAGGGGTGTGGGACCCCTTATTTACGGCCCACATATGGGGGGGGGGGTTGCCTTATGTTGTTTTCAAGTGTTAGTAATTTTCAAGGGTTCAAAATGTAATGAATTGGTTAAGTGTTTAAGGGTTTAAGTTTTTGCACTTTTTCAAGATGATTCATGATATAAATTGATCATATACTAGCTTTATTTGGTCAAAAATATTATTCACTAGTTTGCCAAATATGTCAAATTATAGTTCGGATAGTCGTTCGTCGCTCGTTCCGCAAGAATATAGTCGAAAGGTTCGATTATATAAGTTGTAGGGAAAATTCAGTTATGTGTGTAATTGATATTCCCTATGTATTTTCATATGAAATTTGTGTTTAAACAACACTTTTGCACCTTGTAATAAAAACACTAATGCTGAATTTTGTGAAAAATTATTGAAACGGTAACTTTTAGCGCTTTTCAGGCAGTTTTTAGTGCTACCGGACATTGGTAATATATTAAACCAAACCCCTGTATTCCCATATAGGGTTTAATGTATATTTGATGTTGGACTTTCGTCTGAGTCCTAAAGATGTCATTTAGATGGTTTATGCGGATCCTGAGTTTTCGTCAGCACGCTAGTTTACTAGGTACTACTCTAGTTGTTTCGATGCATTGTTTACACTGTTTCAAATGTGACCAATAAAAATGAATCATGTGCATCATAAATGAATACTCCATGAGTATTCTAAGATGTATATCATGTAATCATGCAGTTCGAATATTTAAAACACATATTTGTATAATGTAAATCATTGCTTTAAATGTACGTAAATTACCCGAAAGTGGCAGTTGTCACATTCTCCCCCTGTTATTGAGAATTTCGTCCTGAAATTCAAGCTTATTTATTCTTTGTAGGAGTCTTCTTAAACATATGAGGATATTTGGCTTTAATTTGGTCTTTGCGTTCCCAAGTATACTCGGGTCCGTGTCGAGAGTTCCAACGAACTTTTACTAGCTTGATACGACTTCTCCGTGTTTTCTGGACCTTCCAGTCCATGACCTCTACCGGTTCTTCGGTGAATTGGAGTTTGTCGTCAATGTGAATTTCATCCGCCGGAATGATAACGGTTTCTTGTGTTGGACTCTTTTTAAGATTCGACACATGAAACGTGTCGTGCACACTGCTAAGTTCATCTGGTAACTTCAACTTGTAGGCCACAGTGCCAATCTTTTCTAAGATTTCAAATGGTCCAATGTAACGTAGGTTAAGCTTTCCACGCTTACCGAACCTCGCTACGCCTTTCCAAGGCGAGACTTTCAACAAGACTTTGTCTCCGACCTCGAAAGATTATGGTTTTCGTCTTTTATCTGCGTAGCTCTTTTGTCGATCGCGAGCCGCCTTGATACGGTCTCGGATCTGAAAATTTTTATCCGTAGTCTCTTGGACTAGTTCCAGACCAATTAATTGACTATCGCCTGTTTCCGCCCAACATAGCGGAGAGCGACACTTTCGACCATAAAGAGCTTCAAACGGTGTAGCTTGTATACTAGTATGATAGTTGTTATTATAGGAAAATTCAACCAAGGTAAATGAGTATCCCAATTGCCACCTAAATCCATAACACATGCACGAAGCATATCTTTGAGTGTTTGGATATTCCGTTCGCTCTGGCCGTCAGTTTGTGGATGAAAGGCCATACTTAGATTCAAGCGAGATCCAAAGGCCTGTTGAAATGATTTCCAAATTCTTGAAACAAAAACGACCGTCTCGGTCCGAAATGATTGAAATAGGCACTCCATGACGAGCCATTATTTCTTTGAGATAGAGTTCCGCTAGTTTCTCGGTACTATCCTTCTCCCGAATAGGTATGAAGTGTGCGGACTTTGTCAATCTATCGACGATTACCCATATCATGTCATGGCCTCTTGAGGTCCTGGGTAACTTCGTAATGAAGTCCATCGATATTTGTTCCCACTTCCAAACGGGAATCTCGGGTTGTTGTAACAAGCCCGAGGGTTTCTGATATTCAGCCTTGACCTTCGCGCAGGTCAAGAATTTTCCAACATAAGTCGCGATATCACATTTGAGGTTAGGCCATCAATAATACTCTTTCAAGTCTTGGTACATTTTATCCGATCCAGGATGGATCGAGCACTTGGACCTATGAGTTTCCTCAAAAATAACATCTCGAAGGCCTCCAAAGAGTGGAACCCAAATTCGACCCATAATGTATAAAGTTCCATATTCTTTCGGCACTAATTGTTTTTCCATGCCTCGAAGTGTTTCTGCTAGAATATGCTCTTCCTTGAGCGCTTCTTGTTGTGCATTATGAATTCGTGCGGTAAGATCTGTGTGAATCGTCATTTCTAGTGATCACACTCTTAGTGTTTTAACTCGTTCCTTGCGGCTCAAGGCGTCTGCTACAACGTTCGCCTTGCCCGGATGGTACTTGATTTCACAATCATAATCGTTCAATAATTCAACCCAACGTCGCTGATGCATATTTAATTCTTTTTGGTTGAATATGTGTTGTAGACTTTTATGATTAGTGAAAATAGTGCACTGTGTATGTGACAACTCGTACTTCAGAACCTATATTTGTGCTAAGTGTAGCATGTTTGAACACTATGTGATTATGTGACATTTGATGATTAATGAAATGTTATGTTTGATATGTGTTTATTGTGTAACGAATGAATGTATATAATACGATAATATTATACGAGCCCGAACGCACAACACAACCCGATCGCACAAGCTTATTCGGGCTACACTCTTTGCATCCGAACCAAGGGCAGCCCAAGGTTGGGTTCGGCCCACTCCTCTTATACGCATACATTGATCCTTTAGGGAGTTTTGTTCCTCATAACTTGCAAACACAAGGAAACACACACAAACCCTAATACCTCTCCCCCTCTCTCTCTCTCGAACCCGACGGTAACAACACCTCCACCTCTCGAAGCTCTCTCGATTCGGATTATTCTTATTTGAAGCTTGATAACCGGTTAGTGTTTTATGATGCTTGTTATTAGATAATATTATGGTTTCCATGATTTTTATGTGATAGTTAGGGTTCTTGGTATGAATAATGAATGGTTCTTGATGTGGTAATATTCATATGATTCGGGTTACATGTTATTGATCTAGAACCGTGTAGATGTTAATCGGGCATTATGTTCCTGTTTTCGGATTGTTGTATTGCATCTTAATGATTAATCAAACAGTTTGGTTCAATAAAGATTAAGTTGGATTGTTATGTTTAGATGAATTGTTAGGGTTCATATGAAAGTGGAGATAAAAACCTTGTTTTGATCGATATATGGTTTGATTAAGAACTGTTGATTGTGTTAATTGATTTTATGCAAATATGGAAACTGTTAAATGATATAACTAAATAGCCTAAGTTTCGGATATTAAAACCAATCGCACAAGCTTGTCGGTCGCACAAGATCAGATCATACAAGATCTGATCTGATCGCACAAGAAGTCCAGTCGCACAAGAAGTTCAGTCGCACAAGAAGTCCAGTCGCACAAGAAGTCCAGTCGCACAAGAAGTCTGTAGTTGCACAAGATAAATGGACCGCACAAGATGTTGTTATGTTTATTTGATTGGGCCGTTTACATGCTGGACTTCTTTTATTATATTGGGCCGGGCTTATGATTCGATCGCACAACATGCTGTGGATCGCACAAGGTTGTGCTGATCGCACAACATGTTGGGCCAAGTTATGTTTGGACTTCATATGCTAAACAGTTATCGTTTAACATGTTCTTTGGATATGCCATGATCGTTACGTGTTCTTGATTTGCTAAATCTGTGTAAACATACGTGCTTTACTTGAACCTAGACCTGACTTGTATGGTAACCATGTTAGGACGTGGTTGACCACTTATAGCTCAAGTAACCTTTTCGTGTATCTGCCGAGCTAACCTAAGGTGAGTTCACACTTTCTACAAAGCATGGGATTCCCAGGCGTTGGGAATGAGTTAAGGAATATGGATTCCTCATCCTTCTTGGGTAGGACAGTACGGGTTCAGGAATATAATTCCTCGTCCTCATGGACAGTTAAATTTCACTAGACCAAAACTCTATCATGAAGTCCCTCCTTTTTATATCGACTTAATCGCCGGGCCAATGGCAAGCGGGTCATTAGTTAGATAGCGCTATTTAGGTCTGACAAGCCTCACACCGTGCCGCAGAGGACGGGCGTGAACTAATGGATCTGGGCACGTCAATGATGATAGACATTGACAGCTAAGGGCACATAAACATGACTAAAGTCAGTGGTCGATATGGTAACGAGTCTAGTAGTATATACATGGGGTAGCCCCCACGACCGAAGAGGCAGATAATTAAACATGGGGTAGCCCCCACGGCTGTAAGGCCAGAGTAAATGGGATAAACAAATCACGTTTTCAACTATGGGGTAACCCCCACGGCAGGGATGCCAGCTAAAGGAAACTGTTTTTGAAACAACTTAAAACAAACACCCAACTGTGAACTCGCTCAACTTTGTTGTTGACTCGTTACTACATGCTTTGCAGGTCAATAGGTTTAGCAGGAGCTTGCATGAGGAAGAGTCGTTGTGGAGCATGGATGTTGAGTGTTCATGATGAACTTAAACATTATTAACTTATGCTTTGGTTTTTGACATTATGCTTCCGCTTGCAACTTAAACTATGTTTTGATTTGGACACCAATTATATTGTGTTGGGTTTTATGTTTACTTACGTGCTTGTTCAATATGATTGGTGGCTTGATCCTGGTCAGTCACGCCTCCAAGCGGTGATACTCCGCATGTGGATTTTGGGGGTGTGACAGATTGGTATCAGAGCCATTGGTTATAGTGAACATGGTTTTAATAAGGGGGAAAAGGTTTTTGTTAAAACCAGACTATAACCTGTACAGTGCTCAACGATCCACAACGACGCTTCGCTCCACGTGCAAGACTTGACATTCTAGGTGATATGGTTTATGTTTTATTGCCTACTTGCTAGATTACATAGAACTTTGCTTATGGTATGCTTAGATAAGATTAGCAACGATAGTTTGAAAACACATGTGTGCTTACTCTCTTCTGTCATCGCACTTTCACGAACCCCTCTCACACACGTTTTCCTTTGATATGAAGATCATGAGTGGACACGTTAACATGACTCAAGCCCAGTTGACGACTCTGATTAACCAACAAGTTGCTGCGACACTTGCAGCCGCACAAGCAGGAGGTATACCCTGCAGTTTAAACTCATTCTAGGATCTTTAGGTCCTACTCTCGTGAACCAACCTTTGTGTTAAACTTTGTCCTTTCTTACTCTCACGGCAGGTCAACCTGCACAGCCTCCCGTGTGCACTTTCAGGACCTTTATGGATTGTCGACCTAGTACCTTTAGTGGTACCGAAGGAGCTGTAGGTCTCCTCCACTGGTTCGAGAAGCTCGAGTCAGTCTTCAAAATGTGTGAATGCCCTGAGGCTCGCAGGGTGAAGTATGCTACTGGTACTCTCGAGGGTATAGCGCTCACGTGGTGGAACGCACTACGTGAAAAAGGGGCTACGGCCACACTTTTGGCAAAACCGCCCTGCCACACATTTATAAAAATGTGTGGCTAAAGGTTATTCATAACATTTTAAAACACTTTTAGCCACGCATTTTATTATTAATGTGACCATTTATACCAGTTCAGAACATTTAACCACACTTTTATAAAATAATGTGACATTTATTAGCCACAAATCGAAATGTGTGGCCAAATGTGATCTATGGCCACATATTTTTGTTTCATGTGACGAAAAAACATGTATTTGATACCTTTAGCCACACTTTAAGAAAAAAATTATGACATATATTTGCTACACTAGAAAAGTATGGCTAAATGTTATCTACGGTCACATTCTATATTTTCCTGTGACCAATAATATATGTATTCAAAACCTTTAGCCACACTTTAAGAAAAAAACTGTAACATTTATTAGTCACACTAAAAAAGTGTGGTCAAATTTGATCTACGGTTACTATATTTGTTTTGCATGACTAAACATAAAACTATTCCAAACCTTTAGCCACACATTAATATAAAACATCCACATTAGAAAAGTGTGACTAAATGTGTTCTACGACCACATTATATGTTTAATAATGTGACTAAAATCTAATACATATGGCCACATATATTATTTTATGTAACCAAATGTTAGACAATAGTCACACTTAAAATTACAAAATTTAATGTGGTTTTACATTAACATTCGTCACACAACCATCATTTTGTTTATTTTGTGTGACGAAATGTCATTAAAAAAATGTGTGACCAAATGTTAAAGTTACTACATCTTTAAAAATTTCCCCCAAAATATTTAATTCCAAAACTTAAATTCTACCTAAAATATTTCATCCTAAAACTTTCCCCCCAAATTATTTCATTTTAAAACTTAAACTTTCCCTCATAATATTTCATCTAAAACTTAAACTTCCCCCCTAAAATTTAAACTTCCTCCCAAAATATTTGATTCAAAACTTTTCTCTCAAATAATATTCTTATTTAAAAAAAAATACATTATTTAATATTAAAAACAAAAAAAAAAATCTTACTAGATATTTAATATTTTTAATCCATGTTTGTTTTCTTCTAAATGATATATTAATGTATGCATATTAATAATGGTACCTGATTTCTCGTAGTTAATTGTTTTCAGTACTGGTACTTTCAGTTTGATACAGTACCGGTAGTTTACCGAATTTTACTTTCATATAGTGTTGCGTTACGAGTATTGTATAGTACCATACTCAACATTTTTTGTACCAGTACCTGTACCCATATGTGATGATTTCCGGTTTCGGCATTTTTGATACTGGCATGTTCGGTACCAGTACCGGTACCGAACTCATCCCTAATCATATATATGTTAATAGACCATATTGGGCTTTACTGGGTCACACTGGCTAATAGTGGCCATAGATATGTTAATGAACCATATTGGGCCTTAATGGATCACAATGGACAATAGTAGATCACATATGTCTTAATGGACCATATTGGGCATATATGAAGCACAGTGGACAATAGTGGATCGTATATGTTTTAATGGACCTTATTGGGCTTTGATATGTCACATTGGCCAATAGTGAATCATATATGTCTTAATAAACCATATTGGGCCTTAATGGTTAAGGTCAATAGTAGATCAAAATTTCTTAATGGACTATATTGGGCCTTAATGGATCACAATTGCCAATAGTCGATAATACATGTGTTAATGGACAATATGGGCCTTAATGGAGCACGATGGCTAATTGTGGATCATTTATGTCTTAATGGAGTACATTGGGCCTAAATGGATTACAATGGCCAATATTGGATTTTACATGTCTTAAAGGACCATATTGGGCCTTATTGGTTCAAAATGTCCAATAACAAATAGATCACATATGCCTTAATGGACCTTATTAAGCCTTATTAGATCACAATAACCAATAATCACATATGTCTTAAATGGACCATATTGAGTCTTAATGTATTATAATGGAAAATAGTAGATCACATATATTTTAATGGACCATATTGGGTCTTAATATATTATAATGGTAATAATAGATCACATATGTCTTAATGGACCATATTGGATCACAATGCCCACTAAATATCACAAATGTCTTATAGACCATATTGGGCTTTATTGGATCACAATTGTCAATAGTAGATCACATATGTCTTAATGGATAACACTGGGCCCTAATGTATTTTAATAGCCAATGGTAGATCTCATAGGTCTTAATTGACCACATTGGGCCCTAATGTATCTCAATAGCCAATAGTATATCACATAGGTCTTAGTGGACTACATTGGCCCCTAATGTATCTCAATAGCCAATAGTAGATCACATAGGGCTTAATGGACCATATTAGGTCTTATTAGATCATTATACCCAATTGTAGATGATATTGGATATTGGGCCTTAATGGATCAAAATGCCCAATAGTAAATCCCTCAGTATTGCAAAGAACCAAAAGAGTAAATCGAAAAAAAGAAAAGAAATGAGATACCCTGATAAGTATATAACCAACGTATTCGGTTTATTACAATATCGTTTGTAATTTATTAAGTTTTATATAAGTAGATGATGAAGAATCCACCGAACGAATACATCCTCTGTTTATGTTTGTTCGTTTAGCTTAAAGAACAAAATTTCTTGTTTATATTCGTTCATTTAGCAAACGAACGAAAATAAACGGACTTTCTGCCGAACGTTTCACGAATTATACGCTGAACGTTCGGTTCGTTTATGGACCTATATATAAGTATTAGTTAAACAATATATTTGCACAATGTGTTATAAAAAAAATAAAATTAACTTTTTTCTAAATCACATTTCCCTCGTTGGAATTTCCCAAATATTTCAAACAACCTTCCCTCCATTCCAAAATTCGCCTCTCATTGTCAGTTTTAATCAAGGTTTTCTAAACCGGACCGGGGGTCTTCGCGTAGGGTCTGGCCGATCAACTTTTTTATTTTTTTAATTAAATAATGGAATATATCAAGAAAACCTAATCTAAAAAACTCATACAACACGCCTCCACCTTCACTCTGTACTCACTGTATACGCATCCATCATCGATCATCATATGATCGAAAATTTGTATACGCTGCATCTTTCCATCATCGATCATCATCCTTTCATCCTTCCATTAACTCTCTGTTAAATCACTCGGTAAGTATGCATTCTCTCGATTCCTCTTGATTGTTTTGTTTAGTATGTTTGATAGTTAGTTGCAGGATTTGTGTTTGAATTGCGACAAATTTGATTTGAATAGTTACAAAGCCTGAGCTTTCTCGATTCACTCTCTGTTAAATCACTCGGTACAATGGAAGTGAATTCGCTCTTCTAGGGCAGATTTGATAGTATGTTTGGTAGTTAGTTGCAGGATTTGTGTTTGATTTTACTTGATTTCGATATGTTTGTTTGAATTATGAAAATTTGTGCTGTTTATTGTGTAAATTAAAGAAGTTAGGGTTTGTATGTTAACTGTTTGGACAAGATGAAGCAGGTGAATGATTCTACGACTACGTTGTGGTCATGGTGTCTAACTGGCCTATTGGTGATGATGACCGCAGCCGGACCAGTAAGATCACTGCCCAGTGATAGAAATAGCACACTGTTTGTGGTTTACTGTAGTCAATACAAAGGAATGAACGAAGAATATTTGTCAAGAAACATTAACACCACCCTTTCAAGCCTCCACCATAAGCTAACCGTCAACCGTTATACAACTGCACGCACGTTGCTTAACGGGGACTCCGTTTGGGTCTTGCTTCTTGTAGGGGCTATGTCTTCAATGCTGATTGTCTGGCTTGTTTCGACTATGCTGCTGTTCAGTTAAGAACCTGTGGGTTTGCCAATGGTGGCTATATTTTTTACGATGACTGTGATATCAGGTGCATATGATTTTTAGAATTTTTTCTTAATCTTGCTAGCTATTTCAGCTTCTGTTTTTGCTTGCCAGTTTTGTTAACACATAATGTTTAAAATCTAATTTTGATGCTGATTGAAATTGGTTAAACATAGGTATGAGAACTATAACTTCTATACTGAGGTTAAAGTTCGGACTGGCGGGCTTAGATGTAACAACGTATCATCATCAACCCAGCAAGCAGAGTTCAGAAAAACAGCAAATGGGTTGTTATCTGACCTTAGAATCGTGGTCCCAAGAACATCCAACTTCTATACAGCCTCTATGAGGAGAATAGCTGGTGGTAATGCTACTGTGTATGCCATTGGTTAATGCAATCTAAACGTAAGTCAAAGTGGTTGTGTAGAATGCATGGAATCCATATATACTGCTCTAGGTGGTTGTCTTCCTAGTTCTTCGGGGCGGTCAATGGACAGAGGATGTTTTATGAAGTATTCTACGACTCCTTTTTTCAGACAAGACCAGATAACTAATATCACTCCTCTCCTTCGTGACGGTGAGACCTAAAACTTTTCTACATATTTTGTTTTTGGATATTAATGGATTTTGAATGTTTTGCATACTTATGCTTTACATACAATTCAAGCAAGAAAGCCGTAATTGGCGGAGTTGTTGGAGGGGTATATGCTTTCTCTTGGTAGTTCTAGCATTTTTCATATGGAGAGTCCGATCAAAAAACTCAACTAATGGACAACTAGGTAAACACGATATGCTTGAATTTCTATATGTAACTGTTTTATATTTTTAACATACGCCACCAGATAACATATTTACAACTTCCTGACAGGTTTCTGTTTTTCGGTGGTTAGATAAGTCAACTGGATCAACCGTGTTGCTGCAAGGTCCAGCAAGATATGGCTATGATGATTTAAGAAGAGCTACATATGATTTTAGTGATCAGAACAAACTTGGAGTAGGGGGTGTTTGGTGAAGTATATAAGGTGCTATTACTAATGCTGAAATTATATATTACTAAGTAAAAAAACTGTAGCCAATGAGCTATAGCTCAATTAGCATTGGAGGGGAAAGGAAGATTTGGGTTTGAGGCCATAGGTGGCAAGTTCGAATCCAATCCCAAATGGGTTTTACCCAGTGCTGTCAGTTGGGGGCATATGGGGTCGCCTTTGCATTGGGTTACCTCGGGTAGCCAGGCTTTTTTATTTGTTGGCTATTAAAAAAAGTAAAAAATTGTAGGTGATGCAAACCAGACATTACAGGTATCCTGAGGTTTTACTAGGATCCAAATACTCAACCCCTGTTGATATGTGGTCTTTTGCATGCATATGCTTTGAGCTTGCAACTGGTGATGTTCTCTTTGATCCTCGTAGTGGTGACAATTATGACAGAGATGAGGTAAAATTCCCAACAATTGTAGTCTTATTTCTTTTTGTTCTGTTCATGCAAGTTAAGGTAATTGGTATTTGGTTTTACTTAACAAGATCACGTGGTCCTAATGATGGAACTTCTTGGAATGATGCCCAAAAGGTTAGTAATAATTTAATTTTATATATGAATATTTGATAACATCCGTGTTTAGTTATAACTTGACAACTATATTGATCTTCTGCAGATAGCTTTAGGTGGACACCACTCATTGAATTCTTTAACAAACATGGTGATTTTAGGTGATTGCAGTTTTGGTCTCTGCATAAAGTGCTTAAGGAGAAATATAGTGAACAAGATAGCTTTAGGTGGGCGCTACTCTCGTGACTTACCAGCTTAATGAACAGATTCACAGCAACAAGGTGGCCACCATGGATGCAAATTTGCAGCACTATCAAGTCCAAAAGTAGTCATCATCATGTCTTTGCAATTTTTGTAGATAGGCTTTGACTAGAAGTTGGTCTTTAATTATTGTATTTAAATTGAAAACGTAGGATTTTGGGTTATTATTGTTAATATTATTTAGTTTTTAGATTTTCTCATATTTACATCAATTTTTATTTTATATAAAAATGAAAATAGAATAGGTAATTACACGAAAATGGCTACATAGAACAACAATAAATATGCGTGACAAAAAGTTAGACAATAGCCACACTTAAAGTATAAAAGTTTGTGTGGCTACGAATAACCATTAGCCACACCGTAGTCACTTTGTTTCTCATTTGTGTGACGGAATGATGTCAAATGTCATGTAAAAAAAGTTAAGTGTGACCAAAGATTAGACAATAGCCACATTTAAAATTACAAAATTCCGTATGGCTATAAATAGCCATTAGCTACACAATAGTCACTTTATTTTTTATTTGAGTGACGAAATGATACATCATGGATATATGTGTGGCCAAAGGTTAGAAAATAGTGACCCTTACAATTACAAAAATGTTTTGTGTGTCTAGTAAAGGTTTTTCGCCACACTTACAATAAATTCAGGTGACTATATAATAGAACCGGCCATACTTACCGTAAATTCATGTAGTTGTTGCTACCCTTTAGCCACACTTAATGGACATAATGCTTGATTACAACAACCCTTTTTGTCACACTTTTTTTTAATTAATGTGGCTAAAACAAACTTTTTAGTAAATTTGTGTGTCTATATAATAGAAACAGTCACACTTAAAGTAAAATCATGTGGCAGTTGCTACCTTTTAGCCACTCATATGCTTGATTCCAACAAGAAATTTTAGTACCCTTTAGCCACTCTTTTAAGTTGCTACAGCCACTAAACGTGAATGTGGCCGTATGATACCTACGATGACTCGACCTTTGGTCACACTTGAGTTGGAAAAAAAAAGTGTGGCGAAAGGCATATGGCCACACTTTTTTCGTGTGGCTGTAGGCCTTTTTTGACATAGTGACGCTCAAGTCCAAATGCTGGGGTTGGTTGCTGCTAATGCCACCCCATGGAACAATTTTAAGGAACTGATTAAGGAAGAGTACTGCAATTGTGATGACATTCACAAACTGGAGGTAGAGTTCTTCAACTTAAATATGACGGGGTCAGAGATTGAAGCGTACACAAAAAGATCGAATGAGCTAGCCATCTTGTGTCCTACTATGGTGGACCCTCCCATTAAGCGTATCGAACTATATCTTAAGGGTTTAGTGCCAGAGATTCAAAGTCATGTGACTTCAGCTAACCTCGCCACCATCCAGCAAGTTGTTCAATTGGCTCATCGTCTCACTGATCAGGCGGTGGAGCAGAACAGGTTACCAAAGCGCATTAGTGCTACAGCTACTTCTGATACTCCCAGCGACAACAAGCGTAAATGGGATGGAACTTCAGGCAAAGGTTCAACTTCTGTTCAGTCTCAGTCTCAGTAGAGAAGGACTGACGACTACAAGAGCCCTAGTCAGCAATCAACTGGTAACCAAAGTCAAGGTGGGTATAGGGGAATTCACCCCAAATGCAATCGCTGTAATCTACACCACAGCGGGCCATGCACCAGGAGTAACTGTCATCGGTGCAACAAGCCAGGCCATGCCGCAAAGGATTGCAAAAGTTTATACCCCGCAAACCAGAATCGTCAGCAACAACAAGCCCCACAAAATCAACGCCAGCAGCAGCAGCAAGGCATCAACAAAGGGTGCTTTCAGTGTGGAGCTGAAGGCCACTTCAAGAGAGATTGTCCCCAACTGAACAGGAACCAGAACAACAACAACAATAACAACAACCAGGGGAATGGAAACAACGGGGGTAATAATGGAAATTGTGCAAGGGGTCGTGTGTTCGTTATTGGCCAGGGTGAAGCGAGGAATGATCCCAATGTTGTGACGGGTAAGTTCCTACTGGACGACTTTTATGTTACTGTCTTATTTGATTCGGGTGCCGATACTAGCTACGTGTCCTTAAAAGTTAGCCAAATGCTTAAGCGTACCCCAACATTTTTGAACACCAAGCACACTGTAGAACTAGCTAATGGTAAGAGTTTAGAGGCCACACACGTAGTCAAGGGTTGCAATCTTGTCCTTGCTAATCAGACCTTCTCTATCGACCTCATTCCTATCGTTCTGGGTAGTTTCGACGTTGTCATTGGGATGCACTAGTTATCCCAACACCAAGCAGAGATTCTTTGCAACGAAAAGATTGTCCGTATTCCTCATTCAGGTGATGAACCTCTCATGATTTGTGGCGATAAGAGTGGTGCTGTGGTGAGCATCATCTCTTTCCTTAAGGCCCAGAAGTGTTTACGAAAGGGCCACACTGCCATTTTGGCTCTCGTTACTGACACCTCAAAGAAAGAGAAGAAGATTGAATATTTTCCAATCGTACGTGACTATCCTGAGGTATTTCCTGAGGAACTACCTGGTCTTCCGCCTCATCGCTAGGTCGAGTTTCAAATCGAGCTAGCTCCTGGAGCAGTGCCCATAGCTCGAGCGCCCTATCGTCTAGCTCCATCAGAATTGGAAGAACTATCTACGCAGTTACAAGAACTCTTGGACAAGGGTTTCATTCACCCTAGCTCTTCACCCTGGGGAGCTCCAGTGCTATTTGTGAAGAAGAAAGACGGTACCTTCAGAATGTGTATAGATTACCGTGAACTCAACAAAGTGACCGTGAAGAATCGCTATCCTCTTCCACGCATTGATGACCTATTCGACCAGCTGCAAGGGTCGAGCTTTTACTCGAAGATTGATCTGAGATCGGGATATCACCAGCTGAGAGTCCGAGAAGAGGACGTCTCCAAAACAGCCTATAGAACTCGGTATGGACACTACGAGTTTTTGGTCATGCCTTTTGGGCTGACAAACGCACCTGCGGTTTTCATGGACCTTATGAATCGAGTGTGCAAGCTTTACCTGGATAAGTTCGTTATTGTTTTCATCGACGACATCCTGATCTATTCGAAGAGTCAGGAGGAGCACGAGAAGCATTTACGACTCATTTTGGAACTCCTTCGAGCAGAACAGCTGTACGCCAAGTTCTCGAAATGCGACTTCTGGCTTCGCGAAGTCCATTTCCTAGGCCACGTAGTGAACAAGGATGGGATTTATGTTGATCCATCTAAGGTAGACTCGATTAAGAACTGGCCTGCACCTCGCACACCAACGGAAATTCGCCAATTCTTGGGTTTGGTAGGTTACTACAGGAGGTTCATTAAGGATTTTTCAAAGATTACACAACCTCTCACTTCACTAACGCAGAAGGGCGTTACTTATCGATGGGGTAATGCACAAGAATCAGCATTTCAGCACCTAAAGGATAGACTTTGCAGTGCACCTATTCTTTCATTGCCAGAGGGCACAGACGACTTTGTGGTTTACTGCGACGCATCAATTCAGGGTCTTGGTTGTGTATTGATGCAACGGGATAAAGTTATTGCGTACGCCTCATGCCAACTTAAAGTTCATGAAAGGAACTACACTACGCATGATTTAGAGCTGGGAGCCGTTGTTTTTGCACTTAAGATATGGAGACATTACCTGTACGGTACCAAGTGCGCCATATACACCGATCATAGGAGTCTCGAGCATATCTTCAAACAGAAGGAGTTGAACATGCGACAACGTCGATGGGTCGAGCTACTGAATGATTATGAATGCTCGATCAGATACCATCCGGGCAAAGCCAATGTTGTGGCCAATGCCCTCAGTCGAAAGGATACTACGCCTAAACGCGTACGAGCTTTACAACTCACTATCCAATCTAGTCTTCCTGCACAGATACGAGTTGCTCAGGTAGAAGCATTGAAACCAGAAAACATCAGGGCTGAAGCCCTACGCGGCTCAAGGCAACGGCTAGAACAAAAGGAAGACGGCGCCTACTACGTAACAGGACGCATTTGGGTCCCACTCTATGGCAACCTACGAGAGCTTGTAATGGATGAAGCACACAAGTCTCGTTACTCAGTACATCCTGGTTCGGATAAGATGTACCACGACTTGAAAACTACGTATTGGTGGCCTAGCATGAAAGCCCACATAGCAACCTATGTTAGTAAATGTTTGACTTGTGCGAGAGTCAAAGTCGAATACCAGAAACCCTCAGGCCTACTTCAACAACCAGAGATACCACAATGGAAATGGGAGCAAATTTCCATGGATTTCGTTACTGGCTTGCCTAGATCTCAACGCCGAAATGATATTATTTGGGTGATCGTGGATCGACTCACAAAGTCTGCACACTTCTTGGCTATCAAAGAAACTGACAAGTTCTCTACTTTAGCAGACGTTTACTTGAAGGAAGTTGTCACGAGGCACGGGGTGCCCACCTCTATTATCTCTGATCGTGATGCACGTTTTACTTCTGAACTATGGCAAGAAATGCACAAGTCCTTTGGCTCACGTTTAGATATGAGCACAGCTTATCACCCGCAAACGGATGGGCAGTCTGAACGCACCATCCAGACTCTTGAAGACATGCTTAGGGCATGTGTGATTGACTTTGGCAACGGTTGGGAAAAACATCTGCCACTAGTGGAATTCTCGTATAATAACAGTTACCACACCAGCATTCGGGCCGCTCCATTTGAGGCATTGTACGGGCGTAAATGCCGATCACCTCTTTGTTGGGCAGAGGTGGGGGATAGTCAGATCAC
Organism: Helianthus tuberosus; assembly: GCA_030545235.1. Classification (NCBI taxonomy): domain Eukaryota; kingdom Viridiplantae; phylum Streptophyta; class Magnoliopsida; order Asterales; family Asteraceae; genus Helianthus; species Helianthus tuberosus. The sequence continues at coordinate 126,399,754 of CM060352.1, forward strand.
TGGCCTAGAACTTGTGGTAGACACAACAGAACGGATTGCTCAAATATGACAACGAATGGCGGCAGCTCGTGACCGTCAGAAAAGCTACGCTGATAAGGGCAGGAAACCACTCGAGTTCCAGGTTGGGGATCCAGTGCTACCCAAAGTCTCACCCTGGAAGGGTGTTGTTCGTTTTGGCAAACGAGGCAAACTTAACCCACGATATGTTGGACCTTTCGAAATCATAGAGAAAATAGGCAAAGTGGCCTACAAACTGAAACTACCAACAGAACTCAGTGGAGTTCACAACGTTTTCCACGTGTCGAATCTGAAGAAGTGTCTGTCAGATGAGACCCTCATAGTTCCTTTGAAGGAGCTCACTATCGACGAGCAGTTGCGATTCGTCGAAGAACCAGCAGAGATTACTGACTGAGATGTGAAAATTCTCAAACGCATACCTCTCGTTCGAGTTCGTTGGAACTCCCGTCGTGGCCCAGAGTTCACCTGGGAACGCGAAGACCAAATGAAACAAAAGTATCCCCAATTGTTCGCAAATAGTACAACCACTACTGAGGCTGAAGCTACTGCGGAATTTCCAGATCAACGGGGGGAGGATGTGACACCCCGGGAAAACCAGGAAAACCATGCAACTTAACTAGCTTCCTCAGTAAGTACGTACCAAATTTCGGGACGAAATTTCTTTCAACTTGGGGATAATGTGACAACTCGTACTTCAGAACCTATATTTGTGCTAAGTGTAGCATGTTTGAACACTATGTGATTATGTGAACTTTGATGATTAATGAAATGTTATGTTTGATATGTGTTTATTGTGTAACGAATGAATGTATATAATACGATAATATTATACGAGCCCAAACGCACAACACAACCCGATCGCACAAGCTTATTCGAGCTACACTCTTTGCATCCGAACCAAGGGCAGCCCAAGGTTGGGTTCGGCCCACTCCTCTTATACGCATACATTGATCCTTTAGGGAGTTTTGTTCCTCATAACCTGCAAACACAAGGAAACACACACAAAGCCTAATACCTCTCCCCCTCTCTCTCTCGAACCCGACGGTAACAACACCTCCACCTCTCGAAGCTCTCTCGATTCGGATTATTCTTATTTGAAGCTTGATAACCGGTTAGTGTTTTATGATGCTTGTTATTAGATAATATTATGGTTGCCATGATTTTTATGTGATAGTTAGGGTTCTTGGTATGAATAATGAATGGTTCTTAACGTGGTAATATTCATATGATTCGGGTTACATGTTATTCATCTAGAACCGTGTAGATGTTAATCGGGCATTAAGTTCCTGTTTTCGGATTGTTGTATAGGGAATATTGCATCTTAATGATTAATCAAACAGTTTGGTTCAATAAAGATTAAGTTGGATTGTTATGTTTAGATGAATTGTTAGGGTTCATATGAAAGTGGAGATAAAAACCTTGTTTTGATCAATATATGGTTTGATTAAGAACTGTTGATTGTGTTAATTGATTTTATGCAAATTTGGAAACTGTTAAATGATATAACTAAATAGCCTAAGTTTCGGATATTAAAACCAATTGCACAAGCTTGTCGGTCGCACAAGATCAGATCATACAAGATCTGATCTGATCGCACAAGAAGTCCAGTCGCACAAGAAGTTCAGTCGCACAAGAAGTCCAGTCGCACAAGAAGTCTGTAGTCGCACAAGATAAATGGACCGCACAAGATGTTGTTATGTTTATTTGATTGGGTCGTTTACATGCTGGACTGCTTTTATTATATTAGGCCGGGCTTATGATTCGATCGCACAACATGCTGTGGATCGCACAAGGTTGTGCTGATCGCACAACATGTTGGGCCAAGTTATGTTTGGACTTCATATGCTAAACTGTTATCGTTTAACATGTTCTTTGGATATGCCATGATCGTTACGTGTTCTTGATTTGCTAAATCTATGTAAACATACGTGCTTTACTTGAACCTAGACCTGACTTGAATGGTAACCATGTTTGGACGTGGTTGACCACTTATAGCTCAAGTAACCATTTCGTGTATCTGCCGAGCTAACCTAAGGTGAGTTCACACTTTCTACAAAGCATGGGATTCCCAGGGGTTGGGAATGGGTTAAGGAATATGGATTCCTCGTCCTTCTTAGGTAGGACAGTACGGGTTCAGGAATATAATTCCTCTTCCTCATGGACAGTTAAATTTCACTAGACCAAAACTCTATCACGAAGTCTCTCCTTTTTATATCGACTTAATCTCCGGGCCAATGGCGAGCGGGTCATTAGTTAGATAGCGCTATTTAGGTCTGACAAGCCTCGCACCGTGCCGCAGAGGACGGGCGTGAACTAATGGATCTGGGCACGTCAATGATGATAGACATTGACAGCTAAGGGCACATAAACATGACTAAAGTCAGTGGTCGATATGGTAACGAGTCTAGTAGTATATACATGGGGTAGCCCCCATGGCCGAAGAGCCAGATAATTAAACATGGGGTAGCCCCCACGGCTGTAAGGCCAGAGTAAATGGGATAAACAAATCACGTTTTCAACTATGGGGTAACCCCCACGGCAGGGATGCCAGCTAAAGGAAACTGTTTTTGAAACAACTTAAAACAAACACCCAACTGTGAACTCGCTCAACTTTGTTGTTGACTCGTTACTACATGCTTTGCAGGTCAATAGGTTTAGCAGGAGCTTGCATGGGGAAGAGTCGTTGTGGAGCATGGACATTGAGTGTTCATGATGAACTTAAACATTATTAACTTATGCTTTGGTTTTTGACATTATGCTTCCGCTTGCAACTTAAACTATGTTTTGATTTGGACACCAATTATATTGTGTTGGGTTTTATGTTTACTTACGTGCTTGTTCAATATGATTGGTGGCTTGATCCTGGTCAGTCACGACTCCAAGCGGTGATACTCCGCATGTGGATTTTGGGGGTGTGACAGTGTACCATATAAGTAATGCCGCCAAATTTTCAAAGCAAATACCACCGCGCCTAACTCTAGGTCGTGAGTGGTATAGTTTTTCTCATGAACTTTCAGTTGGCGAGACGCGTACGCGATAACCTTTTCACGTTGCATGAGTACACAACCCAAACCTTGATGCGAAGCATCACAGTATACCACAAAGTCATCGGTATCGTCGGGTAATGATAAGATTGGTGCAATGCACAACTTGTCTTTAAGAAGTTGAATTGCTGCTTCTTGTTTCTCTCCCCAATCGAATTTCCTGTCTTTCTGTGTACGAGAAGTTAGCGGTTGAGCAATCTTTGAAAAATTCTCAATAAATCTCCGATAATATCCCGCTAAGCCCAAAAATTGTCGCACTTCAGTAGGAGTCTTGGGCGTTTCCCAATTCTTAATCGATTCAATCTTCGACGGGTCTACTTGAATGCCCTTCTCGTTTACTACATGCCCGAGAAATTGTACTTCCCGACTCCAAAATTCGCACTTAGAAAATTTCCCGTATAATTTCTCCGTCTTTAACAACTCCAAAATGGTTCTCAAATGTTGCTCATGTTCATCAGTCGATCGAGAGTATATCAAAATGTCGTTAATAAACATTATGACGAATTTTTCGAGATACGGCTTACACACACGATTCATTAAATCCATGAAGACCGCTGGTGCATTCGTTAAACCAAAAGGCATAACGAGAAACTCGTAATGACCATAACGAGTCCGAAAATCCATTTTCGGTATGCTTTCTTCTTGAATCCGTAATTGATGATACCCCGATCGTAAGTCTATCTTTGAGTAGAAACTCGAACCTTTCATAAACCATTTGAGTTAGTTGGAAATTCATTTGTAACATGGTTTAGAAATGTGAATTTTCATTCATCGAAATGTTGTGCATTTTTGCAAATCTTGCATGTCTTTTCACCCCCAAAACCTTTATAAAGATGTATAATGGTAAAGAGTGGGGGTTATGAACTCACAACATCCTTATTCGGTCAACTACAAGGTTCAGAAGGTGCTAATCGACATGAAGATTTGGCTACGGGTGCGGATCCCGGTACCAAGTCGATGTGAAACTCGACTTGTTCATATGGTGGTAGTCCTGACAAGTCTTCAGGAAAGACTTCAAGAAATTCTTTTACCACAGGAATATCTGTCAGCTGCGGCCCAACGGCCTTCTTGTTGACAACTTGTGCTAGGAAGACAGTACAACCTTTTCGTAAGCACTTCTATACCTTCATGCAATTGATGATCCGCAATGATGTGTTGCGCTTCTTGTCACACCCCCAAAATCCACACGCGGAGTACCACCGCTTGGAGGCGTGACATGACCAGGATCAAGCCACCAATCATATTGAACAATGTAAATAGTAAGTGTAACTCAACCAAACAATATGAAAGGTGTTTCAAAAACCAAAGTATAGTATCAATGTTTAGCGGAAGCATAAATGTAAAAACCCAACATAAGTATTAAGTTCACAAAGTGTAAATGTTTATCATGGAATTCAACAGTCCATGTGCCCACAACGATCGCGCCTCCCGTGCAAGCTCCATGAGTACCTATGGTCCTACAAGGCATGTAACAGAAAGTCAACAACTAGTTGAGCGAGTTCACAGTAAGTAAGTTCGTTGCATAACTATGCGTTACTAACTAAGCTGTTGAATATGTTCAACTGGTGGGGGCTTCCTATGTTGTATGCACTAATAGTGGGGGCTTCCCATGTTTGTATTTACTAGACTAGTTATACCATAAGTGTTCTTCTTAACCCGAGAACAGGAGTACGTACGGGGTTTACGTAGGTTTTACGTAAGTGCCCTTCTTAACCCGAGGACAGTGGTACGCGTGAGGTTTACGTAGGTTTTACGTAAAGTGTCCCTCGAAACCTGAGGACAGTAGCAAGCATAAGTATACGTAGGTTTTACGTAAGTGTCCCTCGAACCCTGAGGACAGTAGTAAGCACAAGTATACGTAGGTTTTACGTAAGTGTCCCTCGAACCCTGAGGACGATGGTAAGTAGTCTAGTGTTTTACGTAGGTTTTACGTAAGTCTATCATATCTATCAATACCATTCCATCAATACCATTCCCAACCCACAGGGAATCCCATGCCTTGGTAAGAGTGTGAACTCACCTTGGTTTGCTCGGTATGCTTAACTATGTACTCGCAAGTAATCAATAACGTCCTATAGCATGCACGTATACTCAATCAGTTGATGTGCGTAAAGTTTCATGTACAAAATATGTCACGAAGTGTGTTTAAGCAATCATCGTCATGTAACACATAACAGTTATTTCACGTTCATACGATCATGCATCATATAACTGAGTTAATGGTTTAACATAGACAATAAGTTTAACAGGATTAATAAGCTAACCAGAGTTAATAACTTAACTGGGTTTATCTTCATAACATGCATAGCAGAATTAACACACTTAACATGGTTAACACTTAACACAGTTAACATACTTAACTTAACAAAGTTCACTGTACAAGAAATCAACGAAATCACTAGGTGGCCGAAATCCAAGGTTGGGCCGAAAACGCCTTTGGCCGAAATCACCTAAGGCGATTTCGTTGATGTGGGGATTTCGTTGGGTTGGGGATTTCGTTGAGGTGTGTCATCATAATCATTAACAGTCACAAGTTTACAGAAACCCTAATTGTCATCTGATCGTTACATCTTGCACCAAACTAAACAGTCATCAATCCATTACAACAATCAATCATTAGACACAACATAATCGATCATATCATCATCATATTACGAGGATCCCTATCATACCAAACAAATCGAAATCATATGCTCATCATCATTACTTTTATAATTTCTCACATCAATGGCCGACAATGTTAAATGTTCTCATGTTGTGATTGGACCAAAATATGTAATCATATGAATTATCAAATCACTAACCAACATCATCATTTAAATCGGCAGTTCACAATTCCCAACCATTGTCCACCGATTTGTCCCACCATCTCGATTTCAATGAACATCCCATGTTACTTTCCTTTATTCTAACAATTAACACAATCCTCAATGTCTAGCATGCACCCTAACTTATAATATACCACATGTTTTCTGACAAATCCCTTTATGTTATTGAATTCGGTCCACTAGCAAGCATTCAAAAATAGCATCCCTTCATTTAATAACTTAATTCACTTTACATAATGCCTTTGACTATTATGACAATATATTCAGGAGGTGCACATGAATTTATAAGATAGAAACTACAAGTTCATATGCTACAGACAATACTATCGACACATATGATTACCAAACTTCCTTTTATTAAATAACAAGATCATCAAGACATCATAATTATATCAATACTAACCGAGATTTTGACTTGATTCAGACGATTGAATGGGATGTTGCGTCCGTGGGGGGTGTATCCTTGCCGTCGCCAGTTTGTAGAAGAATAGGGTTTGATGTGATGATAATATTAGATGTAACAAGGGTTACGTATGATAATATTGGAGTGCGCAAGTGGGCCGGTCACATAATTGTTAAATAACACACAAGTGAGCCAAATAGAATAATCATCTACACTCGTATGTCGCTACTGATGCATATTGCTACATGTGGGCCGAATAGAAGATAAGTCAAACAGCCTATATGCTTTGGTTAGTGTGGGCCGGATCAGGTCACATGTTATATCACCAAACATTTGGATACAACAATCACAATACGTTATAACATATCACAAACGTGTACGGTTACAAGGCAAACTAGTCTTATAAGCAAACAACTAAACAGTTAACGTGCAATTAATGCGAAGATGGAAATCTTGGAAACTCGAGTTGTCACACTTCTCTCCATGGATAATAAGTGTATCTTCGTTCGGTAGTGGTAACCGAATGATCTTCTCATGACAGAAGACTTCGGCTCGATTATTGGATAGCCAATCCATGCCAACCACTACGTCGAAAATACCCAACTCAATGGGTAAAAGATCGATATGAAATTTCTACTCCTGACTCAGCTAGTTTTGTTGGTGCACTACGTCTGTCGACTACGTCTTACATCGAGTCTAATAGTGTATAGGTTAGACAATGGCACGAAATCCAAGAAACATGTGTTAGACTAGGTTTAGCTTATGTGTCATAGTCTAGGTTTCGCTTATATGGCAAGTGTGAGGTTCGCTCATATGTCATGTACATAAGAGCGAAACCTGCTCACCTATATATAGGTCATTTGAGCGAAATCACACACATAGTTGTAGGTGTTGTCTTCCGGTAAGCCACGAAGTGCTGCCGAAGTGTTGTCAGAGCTTGTAAACGCATTCGTGATCAATACAACAACAGTTTAAAGTGAATCTAGCTGAAATCGCACCAAAGCATTAGTTTCCGCCTCTTGTTTTGGATAGGAATTCTTCTGATCGACTCAAACAGGGCCGGATACAATCCTACAAGTGGTATCAGAGCTCAGAAGGAAGAGTTCTTGCCATTTCAGCTGCATATTCTGATTTTCTACACCTTCTTTGTCATTTTTGAAAAATTTTCATGGTAAAACCAGCTCAAATTCACACACAGCACTCGGAATCATGCATTAATAAACCCTTGAAAATTTCGAAGCTAAAATCAACCTAGAACTTAGGATTTTCAAGGTTTCGCTTATACGGACTCGTGAAAATGATGATGTCATCAGCTATTTTCGCTCATTGGATCACTTAGTTTCGCTTGTCTGTACAAGTTGGTACCGCTTATTGTGATATTAGGGTTTCGCTTTAGTGACCAATTAAAGTTTCGCTTTTCTGAACACTTTGGAGGTTTCGCTCTTTTGGCACTTCAGTAGTTTCGCTTTTTGTGACTATCAAGACTGGTTTCGCTTATAGTGACAACTAGTGGTTTCGCTTATAGTGACAACTAAGGTTTCGCTTTTGTGAAACTTGATATTTGGGATTTCGCTCCAAGTAACAGTTTTGCCTAAGCTTGGAAATTTGTGAATTTGTGAACTTTGAACTATGGACAACGAATTTTATAATGCCTTTGCTAGCCTGATCACAATCACTCAAAATGCTTTACTTGAAAACGAAACCGGAACGTCTCAGAAACCGCCTAAACTTATGGATATTGATGATTACAACGCATGGTCCGAAAGGTTTGGGAATTGGGTTGAAGCTTATCATTTGGATGCGTGGGAACACACTGAGGAACCTTATGTTAGACCCACAACAAATGGTGTGCAGTTAACCATTCGAGAAATGAGTACGGAAGATGAAAAGAAATATCGAGATGAGAAACTGATGGTGAGTCTGCTTCAGCAAGCGATAAAAGAAGACATTTTGATACTGCTTCAACATGATGGAACTGCTTATTCAATCTGGACAGAATTGGAAGCAAAATTTGTTGGAAGTGATGATATGCTTAAAAACAAAATGTCGCTCATGAAGAAAGAATTCGATTTATTCCGTGGTTTGAAATCTGAAAACACCAAGCAAATAATTGATAGATATTGTAACTTGGTGAGAAATATGACAAAACTTGGTATTAAAAAGGATACTGATGAATTGATTGAAAAACTTGCAGATGCACTACCTCATGAAACTTGGGGAACATTTCTGATGATGCTGAGATCCAACAGAAAAGATTATAAAAATATGACATTGGGAGACTTCATCAAACACCTGGAAGCTCAAGAGATGGAGCAGAGAAAGATTGCCAGGATGAAGAACTACGATGGAGAACAAGATATCAGCTTGTATTACAAAGGTGGTGTCAACGAAAGATTCTTCTGAAAAGAAATCATCCCAGGGATCAAGCAGTACTAGATTTTCATCATTTGATCCAAACATTTCTGCAACTAAGAATGGAAGAAAACTTCAGTGTAATATTGTTCTAAGTCTTGAAAATGATCAAGATTATACTGAAGAGGTTGCTAAAAATAAAATGTCTTTGTTGGGAATGATTTTAGAATCATATAGTAGTTTTGTGGCCGGAAAGATCGGTAATCCAATGCTCATGAAAGAGGATTACGATCAAATCGATGCTGAGGAAATGGAATTGATGGATATTAAATGGTGCATGGCCAGCGTATTGAGAAGAGCCGAAAAGTTTAAACAAATTACAGGCCGAGATGATTTTCGTGATGCAAATGTTTCAACTTTAGGCTTTGATAAATCTAAAGTTACACATTTTCGTTGCAGGGAAAAGGGGCATTTCAAGAGGGAGTGCAAAAATCGTGAAGCTAGTGGAGCTCAAAATCCTTTTGGAAACAACGATTATCACAAAAAGGCGATTTATCATCAAGTCACACCACCAGTACCACATCAGGCACAAACTGCTCACGGAAGAGATGTGATTGAAGGTTCAAAAAGAGCGTGTCTAGTTAATCAGGGCAAGTATGATAATTTTACCTGGGATAAATATCTTCCAACAAACAGCAAAGTGTGTTTGGCAGAACAAGATGATGAAAAGTTGGCTGAAGGTTTCTGTTGGAACTATTTTTGCTCAGATCAAGAACTTATGGCCAAAGAGATGTCCAAAGACACTTCATATGCTAAAGCTTTCATTGCAAATGCCTACGATTTGAAATGTGCTGAAAAGTGCAGAAAAGTAATGGAAGCTGCTGAAGCAAGACGGAGAAAGCTTGAAGAAGAGGAAGAAGAGGAAGATAGATTAAAAGCTAAGGCAGAAGCTGAGAAAAAGAGAAGAGCTGAATTTTTACGATCAAACAGAACAGTCAAAGAGGTTCCTGAATTTGAAGTCAAAGTTGATGCAGAACCTGTTAAAGTTCTTGAAAAGTGCATGAACTGTGATTCTTTAATCAAGCAGAACAATGAGTTGCTGCATAATATAAACAGATTGAAAGAATCTTATGATACAATGAACAGAGAAATCAACAAGTATACTGATTCAAACGGTGAACAAGTTGTGGCAATGAATACACTAAAGAGAGCTTACCTGAGACAACTTGATGATGTCAACTTTCACATAAAGAAATGTGCTGATCTGGAATTGAAGTTGGCAACACAAAAGATAGAAACTGAAAGAGTCAACAAGTTATTAGAAAGTTACTCATGTTCTACTTTTATTGTTGACAGGATTTATCCGGTTGTGGAGAATTTGAAGACTTTTGAATAAGTAAAGACTTCAAAAGAAGAGAAATCTGTGACAAAAGATGAAGATAAAGTGAAGATTTCTGGTAAGAAACCAAGTGTGGTCTACAATAGATGTCCGCCCCCGGTCGAAAATGGATTTTTACCTCGAAATCCAAATTCCGAAAGAGTCGAAAAGGCAATAAACTTACAATGGGAGTCTGGGCCGTTGGATAACTTGCTAGAAAATATTGATGTCATATACACGTCATTCGACACTAATCATGAGTCAAAGTTGATAAAAAGTGTGGTCGATCAGGTGTTAGATAAAGATGACATAGAGGAGTCAAAACCGGAGTCCAAATCCAAGTCAAAGTCTGAGTCCGATACGTCAAAGTCAACATTCAAAAAGGACAAACGGGTTTATGATAAAGAGTTTTTGATATCAAAATCTAATTTGAATGATGAATCATTCAAAGTGGCATATACTTTGAAAGATTCTGACAAATTATATTCTGATGAAGCTTTTCCAATAAGAAGTGTCAGATTTGAAATGATTCAAAAGGTTTTCAAAATTACAGAAATTAATATTTCTGAAATAAAAGATTTAAATCTTATCGGAAAACCTAAACAATACACTTCAAGAGATCAACAAAGACTAAACAAGAAAAAGGGTTACAGTTTTGGTTCTGGTATTCATAAAAAACCAAACCATAATTGTAATTTCAAAAAGAAAGGATTAGGATTTAATCAACCGAAAAATCATAAAAATGAAAAATTTTCTAAACCAAAAACTGTGTTTGTTTCAGGAAAATCTTTAGATGATGAGAAAGAGCAAGCATTCAGAAAGCAGACAAATCAAGAATTCCTTGCAAAGAAGCAAGAAGACATGAAGAAGAGTATTGCTCAGAAGAAGATAGAGACGAGAACCTGTTTTCAGTGCAAAACCGCTGGTCATATTGCTAGAAATTGTCCAAAAACATTCAAACCAAAACAGGAAGTCTCTGGTAAAATGAAAGAAAAAGTTGTTGAGAAAACTGAATTAACAACCAGAAAATTTACAGGCTTTGAAAATTCAACCTTTGAAATTGGTGAATGTTCAAAGAATGTGGTTAAAAGAAAAGAAAATGTAATAAATCAAAAATGGGTTGTTAAGGGTTCAGGAAACAGTTCTGGTGATGAATCTGATTTCACAAAATCAGAGGAGCCAAAAGTTGTTAAAGAAAAGGTTGAGAAATCAGTTCCAAAAGTGGATGATGTGAATTTTCCACCTCTGCGGGCTGAAAATTTTAAAAAGAAAGTTGGGAAAGTTGAAATTTCAAATCAATTTTATTCTGATAAGAAAAAATTTGATGTTGATAAGGCTTTCAACGGAACTGTGAAACACATTTTTGGAAAAATGGTCGATGGTAAGGCCAAAGGAGTGAAAGAATTTTATGCTTCCAAAAGAAATGTTCACAGGTCGGTTGAAAGTAAAAATGAAGAAGAGGTTGTTACACCCAAGGAAGGTCAGGCTTGGGTGGATATATTTTTCAAACAGTAAAAACCTGACTTGCCGGAGCTCCCAAGTTGGTAATCGCGGAGCATGAATCGGCATCATTCTTATGTTGTTTATTTAAAAATTGAAAATTTTGGCAATTCATACTGCAGGACTAGCCGGAACTCCCAGGTTGGTAAGTGTGGAGTAGGAATCGGCACTTTGAGAATTCAACCAACAGATGATGATTGGTTGAAAAGGCTTGATTGGATTGATCTTACAAGTGGTAAATCAGGGACATTAAATTGTATCTGATTTCCTACAAGTGGTTGAAAAACAATGTGATGAACCAATCCCCTAACCTATAAAAGGTTAAAATCAATCAACAAAATTTATTTTTCGGAAAAACCATTTGATTAAAACAAACTTAAGTGTTTTGAGATCATAATGGGAAAATAGTTTGTTGTGAGGGGGAGTTCTGATTGTTTATGCCAAGTGGATGGCGAATTGAAGTGATTCAATATCAGTTGTCATGTTACTTGTACAGTTTGTTTTCAAATTTCCTAAAATGTGTTTGCATTTTAGGGGGGGTAAGAAATTTTAGAAAATCCAAAAACATTTGAAAATTTGAAAAAGCCAAAAACATGATAAAATGAAAAATGAGTTTTGTTGCATAAAAGAGGAAATGATAGTACATCAGTGGACTGTCACAGCATGCTAAAGAATTGGTAAGATAAAAAGTGATAAATGGTCTCACTGATGATGTGCCAGTAGGTTTTTGCACATTTAGTAGATTGTGACGAGATATAAACCTAAATTTCAAACTTGCTTATATCGTGGGGAAACATCTCTCGGATATATGGATAACCCCCGAAATCTTGTTTGAAAGATTCCTTTTTCTGATATACTAGGTTTTTATACTCAGTGATGTCTGGGGTATTATTCCGGGACTTCTGCTGAATGGAAGTTCTGACCTAGTCCTCGAATAATACTTTCCGCAATGCTTGAAACATAGCATCACCCTCAGCATATATGATAAGAAAATAAAATTGCTTAGCAATGCTGTTGTAAAAAAGATCCTCTAAAGGGGACACACCCAAAAGTTGAGTCATGATCTCTCTGCTGAACGGTAGTTCTGACCTGAGCTCTCATGATTCTTCATAATTTATTAACCCCTACAGATATCATTTGTGTCATAATTACCTGTAAGACTGAATATTGGGATCTGGATACGGGAGTATATTCTGAGGTGGGACACGCGATTGAGTTTAAGTGCTTAAGACATTAATATCATATCTCGGATCAGTTGAACTTTGTGTGAAAATTTAAGTGGACCAGTATACTAACAATCTAAGTGAATCGTTTAAAACTTAAAATGAAATGAAGCTTAACGGTGTTGGTGATTGGTCTCAAAAACTGATATGATCCTCTTGCACGAACTCATAAAAACATTGTTTGTATATATTTCATTTCTGCATTTTCTTGATTCTACAAGTGGTGTTAGTTATTTTATTTCAGAAAATCCAAAAAGATTTTAGTTTGTTTTAGCATAAATTTTGAAAAATCCAAAAAGATTTTTGACAACTGGTGTTGGAGAGCTGATTTACAAAATTCCGAGTGCTAAACATGATGAACAAATGGTTTTTTGAGAAATGTTGAAATGAAATGAGAAAAGTTTTTGCAGTAAAAACGTTATTTTTGCAAGTGGTAAATTAGATTTGAAAATATTATCCACAAATGGTTATCAGAAAATATATTTTTGGGTAGAGTTTTTGCAGGTTGGCCAGGTTTCGATCCAGAGCAGGATGAAAGCCAGGTTATGATTTTGAGAATTCCAGACTATGATCCCAGCAGATTGAGAGGGGGAGTCTGAAGACACCATGATATTCAATATGCGAGAGAGAGGAGTTTGTTGATGATAAAGATAGAGATTGAGGATTCTTGCAATGACAAATACTTCAGAGGAAGATCGAAGACTGATAAAGATTGTAGGTTGACAATTGAAGACTCGACACTGAAGACTCCGTCAACATCCGAGGGGGAGTTTGTTGGTGCACTACGTCTGTCGACTACGTCTTACATCGAGTCTAAAAGTGTATAGGTTAGACAATGGCATAAAATCCAAGAAACATGTGTTAGACTAGGTTTAGCTTATGTGTCATAGTCTAGGTTTCGCTTATATGGCAAGTGTGAGGTTCGCTCATATGTCATGTACATAAGAGCGAAACCTGCTCACCTATATATAGGTCATTTGAGCGAAATCACACACATAGTTGTAGGCGTTGTCTTCCGGTAAGCCACGAAGTGATGCCGAAGTGTTGTCAGAGCTTGTAAACGCATTCGTGATCAATACAACAACAGTTTAAAGTGAATCTAGCTGAAATCGCACCAAATCATTAGTTTCCGCCTCTTGTTTTGGATAGGAATTCTTCTGATCGACTCAAACAGGGCCGAATACGATCCTACAAGTTTACCATTTTCCAATTCTATAGAATGAGGAGACGTCTAGCTTACTTGACTCTAGGCCAAGTACATTTTGAATTCTATGTAGTAAGGACTTCCCTGTATAGATGTAGAGGACAACCCAATCCCTATGTTTAGATGTAGGATAACCCAATCCCTATTTGTAGCTAGGACAATTCCGTCATTAGCCATGAAACTCATTTCACATACATGAATTTGGTTTATAGAAAACGTGTCGGTGACTCTTAATGATTTGACAAGAGTCAGCTAATTCCCCATTAGCTAAGTTGATATAGCAATGTGTGTCTAACTAACATGAATCTAGTTCTAGTATATGTATAACACCTAAAGACACTAGTTAAGCTCGGTGCTGGTATCAAAAGAATTGATACATAATGATTGTAGAGTACAATGTACTCATGATATCATTGGGATTTTGTGGAATATTCATAGTTCTAACCATACACACACTTATACACTAGCTTGATTCATTCTTAAGTATTACCGTCTTACTAGTCTTTGTTTTGCGCCCGATCTCAGCACACTGTTACTCTTGGTACTTTTGCAAGTGTTCTCCTGATGAACGTCTCACTTGTCGCATTAAGGATTTCAGCAAGTTACCTGCATACCTCCTGGTGTCAAAATCATCTATGGTCGCAAATGCCTTTGTTTTTCTCGTCGCGAGAGTTTCCTTCCATTTGTTACTCGTTCTTGAACCTTTCCTAAGATGTGAGAACTTTCGCCTCCCATAGAATCCTTGGTGAAACTAACTACGAGAGTTATTGTTTAAGTGTTCAAGGTAGGGTGAGAAGATGTGACCATACTTTGAATTTCAGGGGCTAAACTTAAATTGTAACGCTCAATGCGTTTGAATTCGGGCGTTACCAAGTATGGAACAACCCCTGATAAACCGTGAAAGCATCGAATGTAACCAACAACATTGGCTCTAGTCGTGATCGAGTTCTTTTATAAAATCATATGAAAATCAGATGATATAAAAGAATGATGTATGGTTAAATAAATAACCAAATGAAATGTAGTGCATAAAATATATCATACCTTAAAATAGAAAATCCTGTCTTTGGTAAAAGATGTCATGTATTGTCTTTGTCAAAATGGTTCAGATATGCCACGATATGCAATATAATATAAGCACTTATGTATAGGAAGTACCAGCAGCGTATCCACCATGCTTTTATCATATTATACACGTCTCATCACTTATCAATAACTACCAAAAATGTGTTGTGTAAACCAACGTCAAATGTCATGTATAGCAATGTCTTACGTAACAATATCATGTATAACCCATGTCTTGTGTAAAAGCATTTATTTCTTTTGGCGCCATGATCTTATTAATACACACTACTAAAAGAATTTAGAAGTATATTTGGATAAATACAGTCTATCATGCGCCCAAGAATGAAAAATGCAATCGGTCATGGAAACCTCAAGACCTCATTGTTCATACATGTTTGAATGAATGATATTGTGGATAACCAAAACCAAAAGGTGTAATGCCTCTTGCGTGTATTGGTCATATGTCTAAATGGAAAAAGAAAAATAATTCGTTGAGGAGGGGAAACCAACCAGTGGTCTTCGTCCATATTGTGACAACTGGCATTAAACCGGTAATTTCCGTACACTTTAATTATTGCTTAATGACTGCAACTATGTGCTTAATTGTCAGAAATGTCTGAACATATACTAAACAAGTGAATTCATGCACGTTGTATACTACAAAATATTGCTTTATGCATAAACGAGAGCGTTGCGTCAAAAATAATAGTAAACTCACCGGTAAGACACACTGTGTCAACAGAACTGTAGAAAGCAGTCAGACAATAAAATTGGAACCTAGGTGTAGGTCCGACAACAAGAATGCATTAAAACCCAAGAGTACATACAAGGGTTTAATATATATGCAATACGAAAGCAAAAATAAGCACTAAAAAGCACCCGAAACGCACTTTAAGTGCAGAATTTATATAATTCAGCAATAAATCAGCATTTAAACATATGAATATTATGCAGAAATGTCGTTTTATTATCCAGAATATTTCCCTAAGTGTTGGGAATTGAAAAAGTACAAGAAAGGTACTTAAAAGACACTAAAAAGTGCAATTTAGCACTTTAACGAATCAGTATGTAACCGAACAACCGGATATTACCCGGAACACCAAAATAATGCTAGAAGCATTGTTTTTATTTTCCTAAGCTAGTTAGGGTGCCCGAACACCCTAACACACTACACATTATATAATATACCATAAGGCACTAACTAGACCTTTGATTTCCAACTAATCACTAACTTGTAGTTAGAAATGTTTCACTTAACCCCCCCCCCCCCACATGTTGGACGGTTGGGAACATAATCCCACATGGGATTTAAGTTGCATATTTTATTAGAACTTGCCATGTCCTTTTGAAACATAATACCCAAGGGTTAGAGCCTTGAAATGGATATAAGTAAACACCACAAGATCATGACCATCACAACTTCACACATTACACACACAACTTTCTTCTCCCTCTCTCCCTTGGCTACGGCTTCAAGCCACCACCACACCATCACCATTTCCAATCATCATTCAAGCATTCCAAGGTGATATTGAGGTGTAAGAAGGTCACTAACGAAGCTCGGTGCAAGCGGATCTTGAAGGACCTTCACCATTTGCTTTTATCCACCTCATTTGCACTCTTGAACTTCCCTAGCCTTGAGCTAGTAGTAAGTGTTCTAAAACATCCTCTTGTTCTTGTTCATGATGGTTAATAGATGATTTAATGGCTAAAAATCATGAACACTAAAGATCACCAACTAAAAGTCTTGTAAAATGATGAACTTGATGGATAAAAGGAAAGTGATGGTGTAAATCTTGTGAAACTTGTCTAGTTATGATTATTTGATGTTGTTGTTAGTAAAAGCAAGATGGATCATCATCTAGACATACTAGTCCATGTTAGAAAGCATGAACTAGTAGGATGTAAAAGTTAGAAAGTTAAAAGATGATGGATCCATCCATTCATAAGACATGAACTTGAGTAAAAGTAATTTTCTTGTAAAATAAGACTCTAAACATGTAGATCTAAAGATCTACAAGTGGTTTTTCGGAAGAACCAAGTAAAATGTACAAGTCTTGTTTTAAACCCGAACCTTACATAAACTAAAAGCATTTTAGTAAGTAAACAAGTGTGTAAACACTTGTGTCACAAGAAAAATTTAACAAGAAATATGTTTGGTAAATCATGACTAGAAGTTGTGAAACTTCAAGATCTTTAAAAATAAAGTTTTTAAGAAATTAAACTTATTTTTAAAGATAACAAGACTTACTAAATGTGCTAGTAAGTTACTACACATTTTTGTAAATATTCAAGTTCATGAAATGGAGAAATTAGTGATTATTGTTGATGATTATTGTTGATAATTGTTGTTGATGATTGTTGACGATTTAAAAGTAAATAAACACATGTTTTGAAAACATGGGAAACCTCCATTTTTAGGGGAAACTCTGTCAAAATTTTTATAAATTTTGACACTTAGAAAAATATAAGTTTTTGAGAAACTTATCCCCTAAAAATATACCTAAAAACATTACCAAGGTTTCCCTAATTTTTGGTGATAAGAAATGGCGATTTCTTCAAGAATAAAAATGGATATTAAGTATGTATATTTTTGAGAAAAATATATATATTATTTGATCACCAACTTGTGTGCTAAGTGTATATAGTATGTGTTATACGTGCTAGTGTATTAAGACTTAAAAATACACTAAATACTCAAGAGGAGTATAAACATAAAAATACACATACAACATACAAGATACATAATTCGGGTGCAAAGTGCAAAATACAAAAGCTTATATTTATTTTTGAGAAAATAATATAAGTAAGACATTTAGTTAAAAATATAAAATATTTTAACACAAGAAAATATACACAAAAGAGAGTGACTGTACTTGTGCGACGCAAGTCCAGTGACTAACGTTAAGAAAACGCGTATAGGTTACGACGTTAATTAAGCAAATCCGGTGAAGTTTACGACGCACAGGAACGCAAAGTTGTGAGTTCATAACCCCACATTTTTACACTTTTATAAATGTTTTCGGGGTGGAAAGACATGCACTTTTTGCAAAGCATACAAGAATTATATATTTCTAAACAATGTTACAAAGAACACAAATGGTTTACGAAAAGCTTATGATTTATACCGGTTTTCCAAACAAGCGTATTTTTCTAAAAATACAAATACAAGAGTTTAAAAATACATGAGTTATGGTATGAAAATATAAAAATATAAGATACGCACTTGGTGAGGACGAGAACCAAGTAGGATGCGTTATAAGAAATGATAACAAGAAACGCACTTGGTGAGGACGAGAACCAAGTAGGATGCGTTATAAGAAATGATAACAAGAAACGCACTTGGTGAGGACGAGAACCAAGTAGGATGCGTTATGAGAAATGATAACAAGAAACGCACTTGGTGAGGACGAGAACCAAGTAGGATGCGTTATGAGAAATACTGTCACGAATAGGGTACCGAAGCACCATTAATCAACAATATACCTAGACCGCAGAACAAAAGGTTAGATCTAACGGGTGCCGGGCAGCCACACTCTCGGTGAGGGCGAGAATCGAGTAGTGCTTTTGTGTCTCAGAATATACCAATTAAATGCCTAAGGTTTGGTGACTTCCTATGTCGTGTCACATGTTAATGGCTTTGCAACCCATTAACAATCCTGATACTTACAGGAATACTTTATTTACATAAAAGTCATACCATACTAAAAATTGATGAATACTTGAGTACGTGGGGTACTCAAGAAAAGATTGAATTATACTTGAAGTACGTGGGGTACTCAAGAAAATGGGAATTATACTTGAGTACGTGGGGTACTCAAGAAGAAATTGAATTATACATAGTACGTGGTGTACACATGAAACTGGATTTATATATGAAAACTTGATTTATTCACAAACTATGTTTTCATACAAAGTATACAAACGTGAAATACAAAACTGCATGAATTCACACCAACATTATGTTGACGTTTTTCCAAAACTCACATGTATTTCAGGTAACTAGGATGGATGTGCGCGCGGTCTCGCTTATGCTTGTGGATGTCGCTTAAGTTTATCTTTAAATAAAGTTGTAAACTTTTTAAGACAATGTTTTTTGCGACTTAGCGATGTAAACGCTAAACTTATGTTTTCAAATTATGGTATTTGATGTTTTTTTGAGCATATAGCATGTTTACCTTTCGTATGCAATGAGAACCTTTCATGATCACACCTCGTGCTTCCGCCGCAGAAAGGGGTGTGACACATATAATATGTATTCCCTACTCTATGGACCTCGGTCGTCCCAAGTAAAGAAATTTCTTTGTTGTACTTGCCCATGTGACGAGTATGGTGATAGTGCTTGAGCTTCACGAGCTCTAACAAGATCATTAGAATCTCCAAAGATGTTGAATAGAATGCAATGAGGGAGTTGCAGCATGGCTCATGCCATACCATCCCTTGGGAAAAGACAAATGTCAAGCGACAGAATTTATTGTATCTATATCCAATAAATATGATAAGGTGGAATATGATAAGGTAAGGTAAGGTAAAGTAGGGTAAAGTGTCATAGACACCATGGAAATAGCCCATGTACAAAAATTTTAGAATGTTGAGGAAAATACTTCATGAGTGGCTAACAAATTTTGTTTGTTTAGATGACTAGTCTCAACTGAATCGTGATGTAGATCAAATGTTAGGTGTGAACAAATACGTGTCGTCTTCCTGTATTGTATTGTATTGTATTGTATTGTATTGTATTGTATTGTATTGTATTGTATTGTATTGTATTGTATTGTATTGTATTGTATTGTATTGTATTGTATTGTATTGTATTGTATTGTATTGTATTGTATTGTATTGTATTGTATTGTATTGTATTGTATTGTATTGTATTGTATTGTATTGTATTGTATTGTATTGTAGGGTGTTATAGTAACCATCTCGGTTAGTGTTCTACTGGATAGAAACTTGAATACTTAAGAATTTTGAATGGATAGTGATCATTAGCTTGACCCGCAGAGTCCACCAGAATTTCCATGCACTACAAGTTGTTATTACGTGGGCCCCCGTAATAATAAATTGTCTTGCATGGTCACCCTAGCATTCTCTCGTTCAGAGCAGGTGATCAGTCAGAGAGAGGACACTATTGTCTATATACCTTCAATATAGAAGGAAACTTCGTGATAGTTCACGTGTCAACGTCCGTTGTCATTAATCACGGAATGGCACGGCGTTAGATGAAATAAAAATAGAGAGAATTTGTAAAAATAACATCTGAAGGGACGCCTTCAAGATGAGTACTTGATCTTCCTTGTCTGGATAAGAGTGTCTTCAATCATGATTTGTATGAGTCACAGGGACCTCGTCCCACTAATGGAGTTGTTGTCCAAGGCTGCCACCTCCGCCTCATTGTCACCACTGAAGTTAGGCATCTCAGCATCCGCGAGAAAGCAACCATCTTCCACGGGATCAATACTTTATGGTCTCACTTAGGAACCACGTTAGTCATAAGCTCCGCAATAGACATGAGGTCGATATTCTCATGGAAGATGTATTGTATATAATATGTCATGTTTGAAAATAGAGTATCATATCTTGTGTAAATGATGTCGTGTCTTAACCATGTTATGTGTGTCAAGGATGACAATGGAATTCGAAGTCGAAGGCATTTTGTTTTTGCCAAATATTTCATGCAACTTATATATGAATAACCTATATATATAATCATGTAAAACCCTATCAATCAAGGATTTCTATCTTGTATAAGCTGAACTTGTAAACTATTTATAATGTGTAAACTGATAATGTAATGTGTTGTAGGCACATAGTCTGTTAATGTAATGCGTCTATTTCTCATAGACTTCACCCATGGAAATGTCCTCGCTTGATTTATGTGAAGTGAATTTTTGTTGTAGTGGACCTTGAAAAATGTTTATGTAATGAAAACCTTTTGACCTGTCCAATTTTATTTATAATCTGTTCAACATGAACAAGAGGTTTTCGTGAGAGGTCCCTAGTGATTGTAGACTTAGACTCGAGAAAGAATCCTGGTTCACTACAATCGATGCTCTGATACCAATCTGTCACACCCGCTCGTAGCGGAAGCGCGAGGTGTGATCTGATCGGTTCTCATTGCATAACAATATAAGTGAACATACTAAATGAATAAAAACAAGCTCCAATGCCATTGTCATAATTGTTTCAAAAGAACGCAACATAAGTTAAATGTATTGGTTACAAACCATCAAATGAAAATAAGTTGTCATCGTTTTATACATCAAAATGTAAGTCTTAAAATGTCAAGGCTTTGACCACTATATCACCGCAAAGAGGCGGTATATAACGGGCAAACCCTTCAAATGGTGGCATGGAGTCTTGATACTGGCTTTCCTTGACTGAAATGTCTGCATGGTCCACTAATTCCCTGAAATACGTGTTAAGTTTGAAAACATCAACAAAAGTTGGCGAGTTCATGCAGTTTAGTTGTATGATATGTATCTGTAAAATGTGATTTGTATAAAATGTATCTGTAAAATGTGAGTTGTATAAAATGTATCTGTAAAATGTGAGTTGTATAAAATGTATCCATAAAATGTGAGTTGTATAAAATGTATCTGTATGTAATGATGTAGTATGTAAAGCGTCAATGAAATCGTTGATCATTAATGTTTCGCGAGGACATTAATATGTGTGACGACTTAGGAAGCAATCCAAACCTAGACGATTTCATGTCGACTACTATCGACTGGGACACAAACGCACTCTTCTGTATGGGTCCACGACCAAGAGTGGGGCTCGCCAATACCCATTAGATCTAACCCTCTGTACCTAGGTCCAAACTGGATTAATGGTGCTTAGTGTATGACCCTAATCGCACATGATCTAAGGTGTTTCATTCCATGAATTAACATACAATTGAACATGTATTTTCCCCGATAGTTTTAAAGTCATAAAGCATTTAAAATGAGTAGGGGACATGAACTCACAGTATTGCGTCCGTGAATGCTAAGTGTTTGTGATCTTACGCGTGGTCGTCTTGAACAATGTTGCGACCTACAAATGTTCTTATATTTGTTAGACACTTCGGTCTTTGTAAATAACTTGAGTACAAGCCTTGTGTCTTAAATATGTGTAAGACTTGTATGTCTTTATTGTTCGTTGAACTTTGTATTAGATGAATGAATTGTTAAACGGTTATATATATATTTCACCAAATATATATATATATATATATATATGTAATCTTGTATCTTGTGAGTTGTATCATCGGGTCTTGTCTTCTTGATTTCGTGTCTTGTATAAGTAAATTGTATAACTGTAATTTTTACCAATTATATGTCATTGGGCTTAGCCCAAGAATTCATGTTATTGGGCCTAAATAGTATTGGGCCTAAATAGTGTTGGGCCTAAATTGTATTGGGCCTAAATAGTGTTGGGCCTAATGTTATTGGGCCTTGGCCCATATGTTTGGTATTGGGCTTAGCCCACGAGTTTTTGATATTGGGCTTAGCCCATGCATTTATGTTAAGCCCATTATGAAGATAAGCCCATTAAGAAGTGTAAGCCCATTTGTATAAAATAGCCCATTAAGAAGTGTAAGCCCATTTGTATAAAATACCCCATTTGAAAGTATAAGTCTTTCATTTTTATAAAAATCACTAAGTATACTTTTTAGTTAATAAAAACATAATAGTTTTTATAAGTTTAAAAATGTACGAATTTTGTTAATGGTAACGTAATTTTGGTGTCCGCGTCGAAAGATCGCCTAAACGTCGTAGTGAGTCCTCGAATTGGCGATATGTTCATAGGTTCGTCCGTCGTCCGATTTGACCATAATTTGTATCCGATTATTCGGATCGTCCGTAACTCGTTTTTAAGGCGTATCTATATGAAATCTTGTAAGACTTTGATTATTATGTATCATGTGTTCATTATCACCATTGTAATCAAGTTCCTATCTTTGATATATATAACTAACACATCAAGTAACAAATAGCACTTAAGTTGTTAAATTAATCAAATATATATTTTCTCAAAATATATATATTTATAACTAACTTTGTTTTTATAAAAACCATTCTTTAAATCTTTTTTTTTTATCTTGTAAAGGTTTAGCCAAAAATGATGGTTTTGTTAACATATAATTTATAAGGAAATTTGGCCATATAACCTTTGTATTTTCAACTTTACCATGTTTAATCAAACATATCATTTTCTTTTCGATTCAACATCAATTTACTCATAACTTTCATAAACAATACACATGAGATTTATAACATAACCTCATCAAGATGATCCTAAAATCATGTAGGATTTTTGGCATGATCCTTTCATCTGTTCATTAGTTCAAAAACCAAGTTTACTTCTAGTTTTAACAACTTTTATAAAAATCTCATGTTGTATGTTACTTTATTTATTTTTTTATAATCTTGTAAAAGTCTTGTTTTTAAATAAAAACCTTAAATAATTTAACTACATCATAAATTATGATCATCCATTTATCTTTTAAGTTTAACAAAAACCCTTTAACATATTCATGTATACTTGTTAGATCATATTTTTAAAACATTATCTAACAAGTTATTCATATCATAATCATCATAACAAGATCAAATATGCAAATAACAAGTCTTAGATCACAACATAAACAAACATATATACATCATGATTTTTAGCTTCTTTGTATCTTCATATATGTATGATTATTTAGTTATTACTAGTTATAATAACAATCATAAACATAAATAAGTAATAAAAAAATAGTTTTAGAAGCTTACTTCTAGCACTAGGCTAGGGATGATCTAGAGGATGATTAAGAACTAAGAAGATGAAGATCTTGATGATTGAAGGTTCTTGAGTAGATGAAAAAGTGTCCTTTTACTTGTAAGTGCTTTAGATCTTCTTATGTTCCATGGAAATCCATCTTGATCCTCAAGGAGGTGATAAAATAAAAAGAGTTTTTGAAGGTGTTCTTGATGAAAAGATGAAGATGATGAAAGAGTTTGTGTTTGTAATAAAAGGTATAAAGTGATGATAAAATGGTTAGTAACTTAATGTGTAAGTGTTCTAATAATTTACCCATTTCATCCACTTGTAACTTAACCAAAAATATCTAGATATTTAGCAAGTAATTAAGGGGTGTGGGACCTCTTATTTACGACCCACATATGGGGGGGGGGGGGTGCCTTATGTTGTTTTCAAGTGTTAGTAATTTTCAAGGGTTCAAAATGTAATGAATTGGTTAAGTGTTTAAGGGTTTAAGTTTTTGCACTTTTTCAAGATGATTCATGACATAAATTGATCATATACTAGTTTTATTTGGTCAAAAATATTATTCACTAGTTTGCCAAATATGTCAAATTATAGTTCGGATAGTCGTTCGTCGCTCGTTCCGCAAGAATATAGTCGAAAGGTTCCATTATATAAGTTGTAGGGAAAATTCAGTTATGTGTGTAATTGATATTCCCTATGTATTTTCATATGAAATTTGTATTTAAACAACACTTTTGCACCTTGTAATAAAAACACTAATGCTGAATTTTGCGGAAAATTATTGAAACGGTAACTTTTAGCGCTTTTCGGGCAGTTTTTAGTGCTACCGACCATTGGTAATATATTAAACCAAACCCTTGTATTCCCATATAGGGTTTAATGTATATTTGATGTTGGACTTTCGTCTGAGTCCTAAAGATGTCATTTAGATGGTTTATGCGGATCCTGAGTTTTCGTCAGCACGCTAGTTTACTAGGTACTACTCTAGTTGTTTCGATGCATTGTTTACACTGTTTCAAATGTGACCAATAAAAATGAATCATGTGCATCATAAATGAATACTCCATGAGTATTCTAAGATGTATATCATGTAATCATGCAGTTCGAATATTCAAAACACATATTTGTATAATGTAAATCATTGCTTTAAATGTACGTAAATTACCCGAAATTGGCAGTTGTCACAACAATGGTCAAAAAGTTAACAGAAGTTTCAAAATTTTCCAAACTTAATCATTTCAAGGTGACAATTCCTAATCCCCTCACTTAAGATGTATGTTGCCCTCAATGTACAAAACAAAAGCAAAATGTAAATCATTGCTTTAAATGTACGTAAATTACCCGAAATTGGCAGTTGTCACAACAATGGTCAAAAAGTTAACAGAAGTTTCAAAATTTTCCAAACTTAATCATTTCAAGGTGACAATTCCTAATCCCCTCACTTAAGATGTATGTTGCCCTCAATGTACAAAACAAAAGCAAAAGGTAAAAGGAATTGGAAACCTCTCTGTTATCGTGAAACGAAAAACGGAAATTTGAAAATTTTGCACTATCTTGCACATTCCGCTTCTTGGATTTCTCAACCAACCTAAACCTACTAACAAAACTCAAAAGATATCTTTATATACAAACAAGATTGCTGAAATTAGGGTTATCAAAAGAACAATTTATTCATCATACTCAACAATTCAAAGACAATCATTCGAACAAAACAAACTAAACAAAACACAAAAACTAAGGTCCATGCCAACAAAACAAAACACTTAAGAACTCAAATTACCAATCGTCACTTAGTATAGTTATAGCCTTCTCTTGGGTCTTCCTCTTCCTGGTCAGAACTTCGAACATACTTTAGATCTTCTTCTGGGTCTTCCCCTTCATCTTCTTATTCTTTCACTAAAATAGCATCAAACGTCAATAACTTCTCTCATTTTGCTAAAAGCTCCAACATGCATAGGGCTGGCTTATCGTGTATACCTGTACACGATAATACACGAACACGATAATTGTCACACCTCGATATTTCCACATATTACCGGTGGGGAGTATCGTGACGTAGTTGATATCATCATAGTCAATTATACAGAGTTTATGGCACAGCGGAAGTCTTGGAGGAAAATTACTAATACAAACCGAAAGTAAAGTACAAATAAAATATAATACAGACGGTTGTAAGAGGATCCACAGGTAGATCTAAAATATAATACAAAACATTGTTCAACAGACTTTAAGCATTAAGAACTTGCAAGATTCTTTAACTAATGCTCAGAAGCTTCTAGCCAATTTCGAGTAGTACCTGCCACTTAGTCTTTTTGAAAAATACGTCGGTTTACACTGGTAAATACAATGAACTGACTCTTTTTAAAAAATATTTATGAAAATTGATTTAAATACACAAGGCACAAATGTTCTTTTATAACTTGGGATAATTATATAAAATAATCTTGTATACAGATTTACATGTTTGTCGTACGTTCAGGGCCCGGGATAGAAGCCGAGACAAGATTAATAGACACACCACTAATATAAAACCACAAGGAGTTATCATCATGTGTGGGTATATCGTTTTACATACGCAACTGTCAGGTGTACGCCTACACCCCGTGCTTAAGTCGTGGCCATTTTCAAATGAAATGAGCCGAGGATATCCAGGACACGGTCATATTAACCCCCAAATGTTTATATATCAAACAAAATAGATTGAAACGGGTTATGTTAATGAATTAACCACTAATCGATTAAATATTTCATACCCGACCAAGCGGTAATAATTTACCGTATCCCAAGCCCGTATAAGGGAAAATAAGTTAAAAGTATTTACCTGAGCTTAAAATGCCAAATTTTTGTATACTCAGCCGTATATTCTACTCAAACAAGTGTAGATAGCTTTTACCGGGCTCCTAATCTGGAACGAAGGTTTAAATTACCTATTAGATTCCTAACGGGTCTTATTTAAGCTGTAAACTTAGACCGGTTAGTTTTAAGGAAAGATTTACGGTACGAAACGCAAGGTTAAGCGATGACCGGATTGGAATGTAATTTTAGACCCGACAAGTATGGAGACTTGTATAAAATGGGTAAACTAAATACATTCTGGATTTTGAAGTAAAATGATAAGGTTTGACCCGTTTCGGCTAATTTATGCAAACTAGTTACATAAATCGTACCGAACGCGTATATGCATAACGGGTAACCGGATGAGTCATGTACAAGTTCCATAAGTTATTATTCTTTAAATATGTTATGATATCAGTAGGATATCATCAATTATGCCCAAAAAGATTTTTAAACCAATTTAAGTCCCGTAAGGGTATTTTGGTCATTTTTAAAGTTTATAAAAGAGGTTTAATAGTAAACTGAGGTTCTGGTCTAAAACATTCTGTAAAAATATTTATTTTTATGATGCTAAATCAGTAAGATATCATACATGTGTGTGGTTTACCATTTATGGCCAAACTATGCACCATAGGGGCATTTTGGTCATTTCACATATGTTTTAAGGACAAATTTGGAAGTCTGAGTTCATGACTTGTACTTACTGTAAAAATATTAAAATTCATTTATAAACTCTGTAGGTAACAAGTCATAGGTGTTAAATATGGTTTTAAACCATACTATGCACCTAATTATCGTAAAAGTCGATAATTGACGATATTTGAGATGTTTATGAAATTCTGAGATTTTGGTCAGTCTTGAATGTTTAAAATATTTTGTTTTTCATATAAATTCAGTAGGAAAAGGTTTGGCATGTTAAGAATATGTTAATCTCATTTTATTAACAAAAATGATATTATCGTCATTTATCGAATTATACAAGACCTCAATGATATGGTCAGTTTATAATCTGACCCAATATTCCAAGAATCCCTAAAAATAATATCAAAATAGTAGGTAATGATTTTGGTGCCAAAATTTGGGTTTAAACATGTTTTATGATAAAAAAACGTAGTTTAATAAATAAAAAGTTTCATTTTACGATATTTTGCATAACTTTAGTTTGAGACCAGAAACTGATGTCAAATTTATTTGACATGCTTATATATCAGTAACAAGGATATTTGTATACTCATATATCCAAAAATCTCGTTTTTACATTATAAGGACATAATAGTCAAATTTAAGCAAATAACGGAAACATGCAAATGAATTCTGATTTCTAAAGGACCATGTAGTATAACCTCAGAGGGTTATACTAACATATAATATGGTCAGAAAGGAACCCTAAGGCATAAAGATACTAAGCTAATTTGGGGCAGAACTGAAAGTCAAAGCAAAATTCAACTTTTGCGACTTTCGGTTGCGAACCGAGCCTAAACTCAGAATTGTCGGGTTGAACATGTCTAAACATGTTTTTATAATATTTACCAAGTTATTAGAGTGATAAAACGTATTTTATAGCTTCTACATTATCAATTATGAATTCTTTTATAAAAACTGACTCGTTTGACTTTTCTGTTCATTACTTTGACCTGGCAATTGACTAAGTAAATGTGATAATTAGGAGGTGCCCTTTTGAGGGATTATCACCTACTTAATTACCAACACATAGCCACATTCGTTTAGAACCATGGCTGGACCGTTAATGATTAAATTAAAAGTCAAAGAAGAATTATGGTATCTTTGACTTTCGGTCCTTATTCTAATAAAACCTGAACTACAGGAGCCAAGAACACTTACAAGGGTCCTTAGCACGAAAGTTTGAGCTTAGAGAGGTTCCTTTAAGACTAGGATGCTCTAGAGAATGCTCCAAAAGCTTGAGCAAGTGAGAGAGTGACATAAGATTGAAATGAACAAGAAATGTGGATGCCCCAATGCTTTATTTATAGTGTTTGAGAGCACCTCCAGATCATCCCAGCTGTTTATTGTTGTTCTCTGATGAGTACATGTGTCCAAAGTGGTTTTTAGATTCCATTAGAGTCCATAGAATTCGAGTTAAGAGGCCAGGAGCAAGGATTGGAGCTGAAACCATGCAAGACCTGCACCTGTGCATGTATTCTGTCAACATAAGGCCGTCGCATCACGCGACGGAAAACCAGGCTCGAGGTCGCGCAGCGCGACCCTTTAGGGGACCAGCAATTCAAGTTTCCGTCTTGGCAGAAATGACCCCTGAACCTTTTTAAGCATTATATCTTTCATTTTAAGCACTTTTAACCCTTAAAGTTAGTATATGAATGATCTTTAGGACATAATCAAACACCGTTAGGTCCGGTTTCGTTAAACGATCACCGAAAGACACTAGTTTCACCTTGTTGACGCTTTTAACCCTCTATTTAGAAAAGTTTGCATATTTAATACAAAATGATATCGAAACCTCGTGAATTTATCGTCACTTATTCTTGAAAGTATAATTATATAGTACAAAGCCTCGGGATCGTTAAAAGGTCACTCAGAGGTAAAAATTAACATGTTGACACGTTTAATCCCTTTTTCTTGTAAACTTTCAATTTCTTTTGCAAACGACTTCATACGTTCCATAATTTATTCGTTTAAGAATACCAACATCGTGAAAGGTTTATGAAAAGCATAGTTTTCATATGTTGACACTTTTGGCCCTTCTACATACATCTTTTCTTTGTTTGTTAACTTTAGTCCCTCATAAACAATTCATTACACGTTTAGGGTTTATGACACGTGTCATTATTATATTGGACATGGTTTTGCGAGGTGTTACATCCTCACCTCCTTAAAAGAAATCTCGACCTCGAGATTTACTAAAACAAATAAGGGTATTTCTGACGCATCATGGATTCAACTTCCCACGTATATTCTGGGCCTCTACGGGCATCCCATTTTATTTTTACAATTGGCACATTCTTTCTTCGAAGCTTTTTAACCTGTCGATCCTCGATCGACAAAGGTTTTTCAACAAACTTCAAGCTTTCATCAATCTGCACGTCCTTATGAGACATTGCTAGCGACTCATCGGCTAGACATTTCTTTAAATTGCAGATGTGGAACACGTTGTGAATTCCACTAAGCTCTTCAGGTAGATTCAGCTTATAAGCCATGCTCCCCACACATTCGATGATCTCGAATGGTCCAATATATCTTGGGCTCAGCTTGCCCTTTTTTCCAAAATGCATCACTCCTTTCCAGGGTGACACTTTAAGTAATACTTTATCACCTACCTCGAATTTTAGAGGTTTGCGCCTCTTATTTGCGTAGCTCTTCTGTCTATCCCTGGCAGCTTTTAGACGATCACGGATCTGAACAATCTTATCCTTCGTCTCAAGGACTATCTCAGGTCCTATAGTTGGGTTTCTCCAATTTCCGCCCAACAAACTGGCATTCTACATTTCCTTCCATATAAGTCCTCAAAAGGCGCGGCTTGGATGCTCGAATGATAACTGTTCTTATATGAAAACTCGATCAAAGGAAGATGGTCATCCCAACTTCCACCCAAATCAATAACATAAGCCCGGAGCATGTCTTCCAATGCTTGAATCGTACCCTCACTTTGCCCATCCGTCTAAAGATGATAAGCAGTACTAAAATTCAAACGAGTGCCTAGAGATTGTTGAAATCTTTTCCAAAAAAGAGATGTGTATCTAGTATCCCTATCAGATATAATAGATATTGGCACTCCGTGGAGAGAAACAATCTCATCCACATAAATCTGGGCTAGTTTATTGGAGCTGTGCGTCTCCTTGATGGGTATAAAATGAGCTGACTTTGTCAGTCTGTCGACTATAACCCATATTGTATCATTCCCATGTTTCGTCCTTGGTAACTTAGTAATAAAATCCGTAGTTACCATTTCCCACTTCCAAGTGGGAAGTTCAGGCTGTTGCAGTAAACCTGACGGCTTTTGATGCTCGGCTTTAACCTATGCGCACATCAGACATTTAGCCACATAAGTGGCTATGGATTTCTTCAAACCCATCCACCAGTAATTTTCCTTCAGATCCTGGTACATTTTATCACTGCCCGGATGTACCGAATATTTAGAATTATGAGCTTCTCGGAGGATTTCATCTCTAAGTCCTCCACGAATTAGAACCCAGATTCGACAATTTAATCTAAGGATTCCATCGTTCCCTGGTGACAACTGATCAACAGTTGTACCTAATCTTTCTGCTGGAAAGTTTTCTTCCAAAACGGCTTCTTTCTGAGCTGACAACAACTTTTTGTTTAAACTATTCTTTAGTTCAATGCTTTTAGCATTGATCCTAATAGGTTTGACCCTTTCTTTCCTGCTTAGTGCGTCAGTGACAACATTCGCTTTGCCCGATTGATAACGAATTTCACAATCATAATCGTTCAATGTTTCCATCCAACAACGTTGCCTCATATTGAGATCTTTCTGGTTAAATAAGTATTGAAGGCTTTTATGATCTGAATAGATTACACACTTGGTTCCATATAGGTAATGCCTCCATAATTTTAGTGCAAATACAACGACACCCAACTCCAAATCATGGGTGGTGTAGTTCTTTTTGTGCACTTTTAGTTGACGTGATGCATAGGCAATCACCTTGCCTTTCTGCATAAGCACACAACCCATACCAGTGTGCGATGCGTCGCAATAAACAACAAACTCTTCTATCCCTCCTGGCAATGTCAACACAGGAGCGTTGCTTAATTTTTGTTTAAGAATCTCGAAAGATTCTTGTTGTTTGGGACCCCAATCAAACTTTACATTCTTGCGAGTTAACAAAGTTAAAGGTGCAGCAATTCTTGAGAAATTTTTGATAAAACGCCTGTAGTAACCTGCCAAACCTAAGAAGCTGCGAATTTCTGTGGGCGTCTTAGGTGCTTGCCAATTCCTAATCACTTCTATCTTAGCGGGATCCACCTGGATACCACGCTCACTTACCACATGTCCAAGAAATTGGACTTCTCGAAGCCAAAATTCACATTTAGAGAACTTTGCGTAGAGCTTCTCTTGTTGCAAAAGTTTAAGGATGCATCGGAGATGTTTTTCATGATCAGCTTGGCTCTTTGAATAAATAAGTATGTCATCAATGAAGACAATGACAAACTTGTCTAGATACGGCTTGTAGACATGATTCATGAGATCCATGAATGCTGCAGGTGCATTAGTGAGCCCAAAAGGCATCACTAAGAACTCGTAATGGCCATATCTTGTTCTAAACGCGGTCTTGTATACATCTTCGGTTCTGACCTTCAACTGATGATACCCTGACCTCAAATCGATCTTTGAAAAGAAACTTTCCCCTTGTAGTTGATCGAACAGATCGTCGATCCTGGGTAATGGATATCGGTTCTTGATTGTAACTTTGTTCAGCTCACGATAATCAATGCATAGACGCATTGAGCCATCTTTCTTCTTTACAAATAGAATAGGCGCTCCCCAAAGAGACTAGCTTGGTTGAACAAAACCCTTTTCCAATAAATCATCCAACTGGGTCCTTAATTCTTTCATTTCGGTCGGTGCCAAACAATAAGGAGCTCGGGCGACTGGTGCTGCTCCAGGTATAATATCAATTCTGAATTCCACTTGTCTGTCAGGAGGTAACCCAGGTAGTTCTTCAGGAAAAACGTCTAAGTATTCAGAAATAACAGGGATATCTTCTATGCTGGGCTTTGACACTTCCACTGTTACCTGTGCCATGTAAATGGCACAACCTTTATTTAAACATTTTGATGCCTTAAGCATAGATACTTTTTCAGGCAATCCATACTGCGTAGGGCTGTAAACGAACCAAACGAACATGAACAACGCCTTGTTCATGTTCGTTCGTTAAGGAAATAAATGTGTTCATGAACAGTTCATGAACACTTAACGAACGAGATTTATGTTCGTGTTCGTTCATTAAGGAAATGAGCATGTTCGCGAACGGTTCACGAACACAACCGAACACAAATAACTTTGGTGAACACGATGAAAGATAAAGGTAGATGGCTCAGAGAGTAGCACTGGAACTTGAATCCCTTATTGTGGAATGGAGGTCGACCGTGTTCGCCGATGTAAATAACTAGAAATGAAAGGGAAATGGTGCATAAACAAGGTGAAAAAGTGTTTCCTAGTTTAATAGTTAGGGTAATAAAATAAATTAAAGTTTAATAATAAAAAAATTATAGACAAAATATATGAAAGTACAAAAATATTTAATTAAAACACAAACATACGAACATAAACAAATGCAAATGAATGAATGTTCACGAACACCTTACCGAACGTTCACGAACACAATCGAACGAACGAGACCTCTGTTCATGTTCGTTCATTTAACTAATCGAATCCTTGAATAGTAAGTGATTCACCATAAGGGGTCTTGATAACAACTTGCTTCTTATCACAGGCAATTTGAGCTTGGTTAAGAGATAACCAATCCATGCCAATAACTATATCGAATCCTGCCAATTTCATTAGTAATAAAGACAATGGAAAGGAGTGATTCCTAATGGATATAAAACATCCATTTAAAATTGTTGAAGCAGTTTCTAAGGTACCATCGGCCAATTCTACCTTATATTTTATATCTAGAGTTTTAACAGGCAGATTTAACAGTTTACAAAATTTATTGTCTAGAAAGGACTTATCTGCGCCAGAATCAAATAAAACTCTAGCATAAACATCATTTATGAGGAAAGTACCTGTTATAACATTATCTTCTGCACTGCCTCTTTGGCATTCATCTGGAAAACTCGAGCATTGGTCTTCTTGGCCTCTTCAGGCTTCTTTGGGTTTTTCGGGCAGTTGGTCCTTATGTGCCCCTTCTCATTGCAACCATAACAGGTTGCATTCTTCATATTCTTACACTCCAAAGTTTTATGATCCTTAGACTTGCAGATCCCGCAAGGTTTAGGTTACGAGTCAAGTCTGCGTTTCCCAAAGTGGTGTTTCTTGCAAGTCTTGCACAGAGGTTTCTCACCTGACTGGTGGGAGTTCATCTTAAACCCAAAATTCTTCTTATGCTCAGAATTACCTTTCTTTTTCTTGTCAAAGTGATGTGAGCTCTCATCTTCCCTCTTTCTCTTTCCCTCATCAGAAGTCTTAACAGACTTTTT
The DNA here is from genome assembly GCA_030545235.1 of Helianthus tuberosus. Lineage (NCBI taxonomy): Eukaryota > Viridiplantae > Streptophyta > Magnoliopsida > Asterales > Asteraceae > Helianthus > Helianthus tuberosus. Next base: position 126,433,498 of record CM060352.1, read on the forward strand.
CTTAATTGCATCGAGCGTGAGGGATAAGGACAAATTCACAACGGACCTATAAGTGGTAGGCCTGGAAGCTTTAACGTTTCCTTTAATTTCTTGGGCCAGGCCTCCAATGAAGTGCGCTATGCGCTTAGGTTCAGGCGTAACCAGATAAAGGACAAGTCTAGACATGGTGTTGAAACTCGTAACATAAGCTTGGCAATCCAAATTCTTCATGACCAGAGTCAAGAAGTCAGTTTCAATTTTCTCTACCTCATGCTGAGGACATAAGTTTTCTTTCATTAGTGCCACGAATTCCGCCCACGACAAGTTATAGAGTGGGATTTTCCCCATGGCTTAAATTAACGATCTCCACCAAGCCAAAGCCTCTCCTTTAAACGACTGCGATACGAACTTCACAATATCCTGTTTAGTACATCCGCTGATATCCACAATGGTACCCATTTCATCAAGCCACGTCATACAGTTTATGGCACCCTATTCGCTTGTAAAATCCCTTGGCTTGCAAGAGACGAAGTATTTGTAAGAGAAAGTCTTTGAGCGTGGCTCCTGATTAAATAAACCGAGAGTGTTTTGATGTAGATGATGAAGATCTGATGAACTTGTGCTTGACGGTTATAAACGGTTATGAACTGTGTGTTTCTTACGTGATTGACAGGATTTACCCTACAGTAGAAGGCATGGAAGCGTTTGAAGAGAAGAAATCTGAAATAAAGAATACTGGTAAGAAACATAGTACCAATTATACAAAGTGTCCACCTCCGCTTGAAGAAGGATATTCTCCACGAAATCCTAATTCAGAAAGAGTCAAAATGGCAACCAATTTAAAGTGGGAATCTGAACCTTCAGATGGATTGGCAGACAACATTGACATCACATTCACATCGTCTGACACCGATCATGAGTCTGAGTTAATAAAGAAAGTGGTCGATCAGGTGTTAGATAAAGAAGAAACCGAGGAGTCAAAGTCAACGTCAAAGTCTGACACTTCAAGTCCAACAGTTGAAAAGTGCAAAAGGGTTTACAATAATGATTTTCTGATATCAAAAAATAATTTGAATGACAAAACATTCAAAGTAGCATATACTTTGAATGACTCCGACAAATTATATTCTGATGAAGAATTTCCAATAAGAAGTGTACAAACTGAACATATTAAAAAGGTTTTCAAATTAACAGAAATTAATATTTCTGAAATAAAAGATAAAAATCTTTATGAAAAACCTAAACAATACACTTCAAGAGTTCAACAAAGGTTAAACAAGGAAAAAGGTTTTGGTCCAAATCACCATAAGAAACCAAATCACAAAAATAATTTCAAAAACAAAGGATTAGGTTTTATTCCAAAAGAAAATGAAAATTATGTTAAAGATTTTAAATCGATAGTTGTTTTTGTATCAGGAACATCTTCTGAAGAAGAAAAAGAGATTTTGTTCAGAAAGCAGACGAACAAAGAATTGCTTGCTAAGAAGCAAGAGGGAATGAAGAATGATGTTGCTCAGAAGAAGGAAATGAGAACCTGTTATCAATGTAAAAAAGTTGGGCACATTGCATGGAACTGTCCAAAAGCAACCCAAACAAAACAGGGAGTCTCTGAAAACTTGAAAGAAAAGTTGGTTGATAATGAACCACCAACCGAACAATTTAAAGTGTTCAAAAATTCAAAATTTGAGGTTGGTGAGAGTTCAACACGTTTCTACAAAAGAAGAGTGAATCTGAACAACCACAAGTGGGTTGTTAAGAAATCAGAGGCACTTTCTGGCGATAAGTTTGTTTCTTCGGAAGCAAAGGAGCCATTTTTTGGCGATGAATCTGACTCGTCAAAGTCAGAGGAGCCACAAGTAGAGCTAAAAAGAGAAAATTCAGTTCCGCCAATGGATGACGCAAACTTTCCACCATTGCGGACTGAAAATTTAAAACAGAAAGTTGGAAAAGTGGAGATTTCGAACCAATTCTATTCTGAAAAGAAAGAATTTGATGTCGAAAAAGTGTTTAATGGCAAAGTGAAACATATCTTTGGTAAGATGGTTGATGGAAGGGCAAAAGGGGTAAAAGAATTTTATGAATCAAAGAGGAGAACTTACACACCAAGTGAAAATAACTCGGATGCACCCAAAGCTGGTCAGGCTTGGGTGTCTGTATTCTTTGATTAAAAAAATCCTGACTTGCCGGAGCTCCCAAGTTGGTAATCATGGAGTATGAATCGGCATCATTCTTGAAAAATGTTTTTGTGAAAAAATCTATAAGTGATAGTTTTTACAAATGGTTGAAAGAACAAAGTGATGAATGAATCCCCATGATGTGTGAAATCAACAAAACTAATTTTCCGAAAAAAAAACATTTTGATTAAAACAAACTTAAGTGTTTTGAAATCATAATGGGAAAATAGTTTGTTGTCAGGGGGAGTTCTGATTGTTTATGCCAAATGGATGGCGAATTGAAGCAATTCACATCAGTTTGTCATTTTATTTTTACAGTTTATTGCTTTTACTTTCAAATTTTCCTGGAAAATCAAAAATTGAAACATATTTTTTATTTTAGGGGGAGTAAAAAATTTAGAAATTTTGAAAATTTGAAAAATCCAAAAACATGATAAAATCTAAAAACCACAAAAACATCGAAAAATCAAAATGAGTTTTGTTGTGAAAAATAGGAAATGATAGTACATCAGTAGACAATCACAGTACGCTAAAGAATTGGAAAGTTAAAATGTGATAAACGCTCTCACTGATGATATGCCAGTAGGTTTTTACACGCTTAGTAGATTGTTTTCGAGATATAAACTTACATATCAAATGCTTACTTATCTCGTGGAAAACATCTCTCAGATATATACATAACCCCTGAAATCTTGTTTGAAGGGCTTTCTATTTCTGACATACTAGGTCTTTGTTCGTGATGATATCTGGGGTATTATACCTGGACTTCAGATTTTGCGGGAGCAATAGCCTAGTCCTCGTATATTACTCTGCACTGCTTTAATCATAAAGCTCACACTCAGCATAAAAAATGATGAAACATTGAAAAATGCTAATCATGTGCTATTGAAAAGAAAATCCCCAAGGGGGACCCACCTAAAGTCGAGCCATCATCTCTCTGATTGAACGAAAGTTCTAGCCTGAGCTCTCATGGCCTCGCATTACCCGTTTATAGATATCATTAGTGTACATTCACCTGTAAGACTGAATATAAAAGTCTGGATACGGGAGTATATTCTGAGGTGGTACACGCGAATAAGTTTAAGTCCTTAAAACACTAAATTCGTATCTCAAAACAGTTGAACTTTGTGTGAAAATTTAAGTGGATGAGTATACTGACAATCTAAGTGAATCGTTTAGATCTTAAAGTGTTTAAAGCTCAACGGTGCTAGTGATTTGTCATAATCTGATATGATCCTCTTACACAAACTCACAAAAAGATGTCTGTATATAGTTTATTTCCCAAAATCCAAAAAGATTTTCAGTGTGTTTTAGCATAAAATTTTGAAAAATAAAAAAAGATCTTATTTCATCTTATTTTCGATAACTGATGTTGAAAAGCTGATTTTCAAAATTCCGAGTGCTAAACATGATGGACAACAGGGTTGGGAGAATTTGTTTGAAATGAGAAATGATTTTTAAATGATTAAATGGTTCATTAATTTGAAACCAAATTTGAATGTTACGAATACAAGTGGTTAAGCAGAGATCATAAATGAGAGATCATATTGTTTTGAGAATGTTTCAAGTAATTTCTAAAATTGTTATAAATAAAAAACCTTATGTTTTGGGTAGAGTATGTGCAGGTAAAAACCTTTGAAAAAGCTAGGTTTCGACTCCTGAGGACTTTTCCGCATAAGCATATGCAGATTAGAGCCAGGATTCTGATCCAAGCCTGCAGATAGGGAATTCCAGACTGCGATCCCAGCTTATTGAAAGGGGGAGTCTGAAGACGTAAGAGCCAAATTCAGATCTTGAAATAGCGTTTGAGATAGAAGCTGCTAATGCTGAAGAGATTAATGAATCAAGAGATACGATCAAGAGAATTAGAAAGATCGAAGTGTCAGGTTGAGATTCTGGAAGAGTAAGAGAAAGAGTGAAGGATGCTTACAGAGAAAGATACTTTGGAAAGAGCGAGAAGATTGATCAAGACTGAAGACTCAATACACAAAAGACTCGTCATCATCCAAGGGGGAGTTTGTTAGTGCATATGTCTATTGACTTCGTCTTGTATCGAGTCATGTAATAGAATAGATAGACCAGGACACGTTGTACGAGAGAATCAGGAAACAGGTCTGAACCAGCAAGTTCACACGAACTGACAGGTTCATGCGACCTGGCCAGTTCGTGCGAACTGACCAGTTCGTGCGACCTGGACCAAAAAGCGTGGACTGGTTCGTGCGACCTGGGATTCCTATAAATATGAGGTCTTGGGTCTTCATTTGTAACTTTTGTATTCTAGTAGCGAAGCTCTGCTAAAGTGTCGTCAGCTCATGTAAACGGTTTCAAATCAATACAATCGACAGTTAAAGTGATTCTTAGTGCAAATCAAGCTGATATAACATCAATACGTCTGATTCCGCCTTTCGTATTGATCGATAATTCTTCTGAACGTCTCGTTTGATCGATTCCTCGATCCTACACAATTTTCTTAGACGACTGGCTTTTCTGATTCGAAGAATGGTGCGAATCGTCCTTCTTTGATTCATTTGTTTTAGAAGGGGGCTTACTATGAGCCACTGACTGTGTCTTGGTGCGAATATCACTTGGTTCTTTGAGCATTCTGCCAGTGTCTTTAGTGACAGCATTGTCTAACAATGCTTGTAGATCTGCACCCGTTACGTTCATTCTGGTGTTATCATTTCTTTCCCTTGGATGACTATTAACTTCTTCTGATTCAGCCATTGTGGTGCTTGATTGCTATTAAAACAATTGACAACAATTTATTCAGAAGTCTATTATGGAATCATCATTTTTGATGATTCATTAACCATGGTAAATATAGACCATATTGGTTAATTTGTTAGTCGGATTTATTTAAATTTTCCATTATAATTATACCTAGATATAAAGCATTAAGGATATTACAGTGGCACAAAAGGCCTTGTCACAAGGAAAATTTTGAATTTATAAGCCATGATCTTATAGGATCGAGGCATTAATGTTTGAACATAGTTCATTACCTTTCTTGATAGGGAGTCATAGACTACAACTGTCGTTTGTGTTATTGGACAACAAATATAGCCCGTAGGCACTTCATCACTAATGGATGTTTATAATGTGATCATCGCATTGATGATATAAGCCATCATTTTCTAGATCATTGGGCTAAATAAGGAATTGGAATAATCCAATATAAGGATGACTAGTGTGATTTTCTCGAATCACATTTGTCAAGAGTGCTAACATGTTCTTAGATGTTAACAAGGATTTATTATCTTAAAAAGGCTTTACCATTATGGCCATGTCTAAAATGGCATATAGGCTAGGTTATACCTTTAATATTTTCTTTTGAGATTTTAATGGCAGATCAATTACAAATTGAAATGATATTTTGATTTGTGATATAATGCATATGTATATGTTTAATGCCAAATGTAATTTCAAAAAGGAAACTTCTCATAATAAATCCTAAGAATTACAATAGTTGCCCTAAACGGGTCTTTAAACAATTAAGCTTGTCCTCGCAGGGACTAAATAAGAAAGCAAGTCCACGCAGGGACTAAATACTTAAATAAAAATGTCCACGCAGGGACTTAATTGAAATTTAAATTACAAAACAATAAATAAGGTCTCTAATGACCCCTCTTCTTTTTCCCCTTGATAAGGTTTGCCAATCCCATTAGAAAACTGCGGTGACTTCTATTTCCTTCTTCCACCCTTTGTTCCACCTCATGCAACATTTGGAGAATTTTTTGTTGCTGTGGTTGATGGAGTGGAGGTTGCGGTGGCTATTACTGCTGAGGTTGTGGAGGTGGCGGGTATTGATACCCATATGAAGGGTACCCAGTTGGGTACGCGGGTGGAAAAGGAGAGGGGTAAAGAGCATTAAAGTTTGCTGCCTCTAATTATGGGTCGACAGCAGGTGCATGGTACTGATAACCCGAGTAAGCTTGCTGCTCAAACGGGTTATACCCAGCTGCATCTGGGTAAGCGGGGATCGGGTTTTCTTAACCCATGGGTGGTTGTGCAGGTGCGACTGGTGCAGAGTCGACTTCAGAAACGGCGTTTGAAGGCCCGCCCAATTATGGGTCTTCATGGATAGGAGGGTAGTTGCTGGAGTGTTGGGGGGTGCTGAAATGAAAACCCCCACGCACGGACATCCGTGCACTTCTTCCTCGCCTCGATGGTTCTGGAGGCGGTGGCTGCTTTGGCACTGGTGGTGGCGGTGGCGTGACCGCCTGAAAGTGTGGGTCCTCAGAAGGGACCTGTTGTTGTGGAGGTGAGTTGTGGTGAGGGGGAGTAAACTCCCACATATATGTGATCCACCTTTCGGCCCATATATCAGGGCCTCTGTATGGCAAACCATGAAAAGAAGATCCGCTGGAAATCTCGATGGGATGCGTAGGTGTCCCAGATGGTGGCATATCGGGATCCGAATCGTCGTCCAGATCCATGTCCTGGTATTCAGGATAGTGGTCAGCGGGCCCCAGTGGGTTAGGACCCACTGGTTCTTCAACTTGGTTCATTGGGTTGAACCTGCTCTGGAAGTAGGGTGTGGGGTTCTGAAAGGAGTGGTGAGAGTCGGAACGCTGCAAAGGTATGAATGAGTGGTGTGAGCCATGGGGCTCGTCTTCCTGGTGCGGCCCGAATGAGTTATGGTATTAAGGTAAGGAGCTAAGCGAGACAGAGCGCCTCGCAGGTTTGAGATAGGTCCTCCAGTCTTCATGCTGGCTGGAGTCGAGGGATGCTGAGGGTGTGCGCCGGTGCGACGGCCCTGCTTCATGATCATTTCTACCCCTCATCGGGGCTTTACCTCGTCCACTTCTGCCTCTAACTCTTGGCGGCATGATTGAATGTAGTCCTGTCAAAACAAAAAACAAACAAAATATAAACCAAATAAGATTAGGATTAATCCTAGGTCGTTTGCTTAGACTCGGAAGTCAAGGAATGTGCTACTGTGTCATTGAGATTAAACACAAAAGGCTAGTGTTTAATTCACTCAATGTTGGCTCTGATACCAACCTGTCACACCCTGATATTTCCACATATTACCGGGGGGGAGTATCGTGACATAGTTGATATCATCATAGTCAATTATACACAGTTTATGGCACAACGGAAGTCTTGGAGGAAAATTACTAATACAAACCGAAAGTAAAGTACAAATAAAATATAATACAGACAGTTGTAAGAGGATCCACAGGCGGTTCTAAAATATAATACAAAACGTTGTTCAATAGACTTTAAGCATTAAGAACTTGCAAGATTCTTTAACTAATGATCAGAAGCTTTCAGCCAATTTCGAGTAGTACCAGCCACTTAGTCTTTTTGAAAAATACACCAGTTTACACTAGTAAATACAATTAACCGACTCTTTTTAAAAATATTTATGAAAATTGATTTAAATGCACAAGGCACAAATGTTCTTTTATAACTTGGGATAATTATATAAAATAATCCTGTATACAGATTTTCATGTTTGTCGTACGTTCAGGGCCTGGGATAGAAGCCGAGACAAGATTAATAGACACACCACTAATATAAAACCACAAGGAGTTATCCTCACGTGTGGGTATATCATTTTACATATGCAACTGTCAGGCGTATGCCTACACCCCGTGCTTAAGTCGTGTCCATTTTCAAATGAAATGAGCCGATGATATCCAGGACACGGTCATATTAACCCCAAATGTTTATATATCAAATAAAACAGATTAAAACGGGTTATGTCAATGAATTAACCACTAATTGATTAAATATTCCATACCCAACCAAGCGGTAATAATTTACCGTATCCCAAGCCCGTATAAGGGAAAATAAGTTAAAAGTATTTACCTGAGCTTAAAATGCAAAATTTTTGTATACCCAGCCATATATTCTACTCAAACAACTGTAGATAGCTTTTACCAGGCTCCTAATCTGGAACGAAGGTTTTAATTACCTATTAGATTTCTAACGGGTCTTATTTAAGTTGTAAACTTAGACCGGTTAGTTTTAAAGAAAGATTTACGGTACGAAACGCAAGGTTAAGCGATGACCGGATTGGAATGTAATTTTAGACCTGACAAGTATGGAGACTTGTATAAAATTGGTAAACTAAATACATTATGGATTTTGAAGTAAAATGATAAGGTTTGACCCGTTTCGGCTAATTTATGCAAACTAGTAAGATAAACTGTACCGAACTCTTATATGCATAACAGGTAACCAGATGAGGCATGTACAAGTTCCATAAGTTATTATGCTTTAAATATGTTATGATATCAGTAGGATATCATCAATTATGCCCAAAAAGATTTTTAAACCAATTTAAGTCCTGTAAGGGTATTTTGGTCATTTTTAAAGTTTATAAAAGATGTTTAATAGTAAACTGAGGTTCTGGTCTAAAACATTCTATAAAAATATTTATTTTTATGATAAATCAGTAAGATATCATACATGTGTGTGGTTTACATTTTTGGCCAAACTATGCACCGTAGGGACATTTTGGTCATTTCACATATGTTTTTAAGGACAAATTTGGAAGTCTGAGTTCATGACTTGTACTTACTGTAAAAATATTAAAATTCATTTATAAACTTAGTAGGTAACAAGTCTTAGGTGTTAAATATGGTTTCAAACCATACTATGCACCTAATTATCGTAAAAGTCGATAATTGACGATATTTGAGATGTTTATGAAATTATGAGATTTTGGTCAGTCTTGAATTTTTAAAATATTTTATTTTTCATATAAATTCAGTAGGAAATGATTTGGCATGTTAATCATATGTTAATCTCATTTTATTAACAAAAAGGGTATTATCGTCATTTATCGAATTATACAAGAACTCAATGATATGGTCAGTTTATAATCTGACCCAATATTCCAAAAATCCCTAAAAATAATATCAAAACAGTAGGTAATGAGTTTGGGACCAAAATTTGGGTTTAAACATGATTTATGCTAAAAAGTGTAGTTTAATAAATAAAAAAGTTTCATTTTACGATATCTTGCATAACTTAAGTCTGAGACTAGATATTGATGTCAAATATATTTGACATGCTTATATATCAGTAAAAAGGATATTTGTATACTCATATATCCAAAAATCTCGTTTTTACATTATAAGGGCGTAATAGTTGTTGGTGCACAATGTCTATCGCCTACGTCATCAGTCTAAGTCGTGTCGTTTAATGTAATAGGGGTTAAAAATGTTAGTTTTATATGTATTGGGCCAGTTCGCACGAAGTGGCTTATGTTAGGCCAGGTCGCACGAACTGGAGTTAGCCAGTTCGTGCGAAGTGATCGTGTTAACCCGTGCGAACTGGTTAGCCTATAAATAGGCCTGTTGTGTTTTTCATTTGTAACATCTGGAGATTTGGTGTACCGAACTGCTGTCCATTTCTCTCTGTACGAACAAGTCTAATATCAATGGAAAACGTGTTTAAAGTGTATTTCTGCTCTTCTACTCCTATTCTAACACTGATTCACGGTTACTAGTCTGTTTCCGCCTTTCTAGACACCTAGATTTGACTCAGATTGACTCGTATTGATCGAATCTCGATCCTACAAGTGGTATCAGAGCTCAGGATGAGTCAAATCAGTTGATATCAGTGTTTTGAATGGTTTAGAACTTTATACTTCTACACTTTCTTGGATTTTTGGACGAATTCACGGACAAAATGGACTGAATTTTGGATATAACATGTAAAACACCATTTTAAACAATCCTACAAAGTTACAGACCTTAATTCGAACTAAAACTGATCCAAAATTTTCAAAAATGTCAGTTCGTGTGAATTTTGTGTCAGATCGCTTGAAATTTTTGTCCAGCTCGCACGAGTTGGACCAAACCATTTGAAATTTTCACTACGTATGACAAGTTCGCACGAGTTTAGCATCCAGATCATGTGAGTTCATCAGCTCGCACGAACTGAAGTTTTCTTTAACAAAATTTGTCATTTCGTACGAGTTGGATATTCCAGTTTGTTTGAAACTGTCAGGTCGTTTGAAACAAGTCCAGTTCGTTTGAGTCATTCAGTTCATGTGAAAGTCCAGATCGTGTGGAAGTCAGTTCGCTTGAAAGTGAAATTTTTCAAAACTTAAAAATTTTTTCGAAACATTTTTCAAAGTATAAAATGGACATCAAGAGTTTTACAATGCGTTTTTCGAAGGAGGTATTCAAACACCAGCAAGTATAGCCCAGAATGTGAACTTGGAGAATGAGCTCGGAACCATGCAAAAACCACCGAAACTGCTCAACATTGAAGATTATTCGGGGTGGCAAGATAGATTTCGCACGTGGGTTCAGGCGAATCACCTTGAATGTTGGTTGAAAGTTGAAACAAAATATGTAGTTCCTGTGAATGATGCTGGTATTCCGAAAACACTTAATTCGTTAACTCCAGCTGAAGCAGAAAGTTTTAAAGCCGAGAAGAAGATGGTCAGTATATTGCAACAGGCAATTAAGGAAGACATTTTGGTATTCCTACAGCATCAGAATGACGCGCAATCTATTTGGAACTCTCTTAAACTGAAATTTCTTGGAAGTGCTGCAATGATCAAAAGTAAAAAGGCATTACTGAAAAAGGAATTCGATATTTTTACTGCTATAAGTGGAGAATCAACGAAAGAATTGATTGAGAGGTACTGTCACTTGGTAGTGGAGATGAAGCGTTTGGGTATAGATAAAACAGACGAAGAGTTGGTTGATAATTTGGTTAATGCACTACCACAAGAAGTGTGGGGTACGTTCTTAATGGTCTTGAAGAACAACTTGGAATACATTGGTTTCAATTTGAGTACGTTTATCGAGAGAATTGAAGCTCAAGAGCTTGAAATGCGGAAGATGAGTAAAATGAAATCTGCAAATGTACAGCAAGATGTTCAGCTTTACTACAAAGGAAGCTCATCTGCCGCATCTACTCCGAGTCCAAAGATTCAAATGGCATTCAGTGCAGATTCTTCATCAGGAGTAACTCAAAGCACTCCTAACAACAACTTCTCATCGTTTCCAAATTACGAACCAAATCCTAAGGTTCAAAGTTTTCAAGAGCAAGCTTCGCCTCAAAATTCGTCAGGTTCGAACAATCAGAATTATAGTCATGGGATACTGTGCAACATTGCTGTTAACATAAAAACGGTCAAGATTTTACTGGGACAGCCGCGAAGCAGCATATAGCACTTTTAGCTTCCGTACTTGAGTCTTACGAGAGTCTAGTAGCTGGACGAATTGGTAACCCAGACATGACAAAAGAAGATTACGATCAAATTGATCCAGAGGAACTAGAACTCATCGACATAAAATGGGGTATGGCGAGCATTGTGAGAAGAGCTCAGAGGTTCATGGAAATTACCGGACGAAGTAGTCTTGCAGGTCCTGATCCAAAACTTGGATTCGACAAATCAAAGGTGACTTGCTTCAAGTGTAAAGAGAAAGGGCACTTCAAGCGTGAATGCCCGAACAGAGAAGTTAACAACTACCAGAATCCATTTGCTAACGACTATTACCGAGAGGCCATTTTTCATAAAAACAGTCAAACACCATTCAATCCAAGACCTCAAATCGAGAACAGTCCATCCAAAATAGAAAAAAGCTCTTTTGGTGAATCAAGATGATGAAAAGATTCCAGAAGGCTTCAGTTGGGATAAGTACATTCCAGGAGGGGGTCTTGCAATGATGGCTGAAATTACTGAAGAGCCGGATGTTTCTGAAGTTGAAGAAGTTAGTGAAGTAATGACTGAAGAAAGTTATGCTGAACTAGAAGAGGCAGCAGCAGCGGTCTATTATTATCAGTCTGAACAGGAGGTTATTGCTAATAGATTTAATTCTATAATGCCTTCTAATGTGTTTGATTCTTTTGCAGGTTTCTTTGGAGAACCGACTACGGGTTTTTGCCCACAGTACGAAGTCGAAAAAACTCCGGTTCAAGAAATCATTGATGTTTCAAAGGAAATGAATGAAGAGACTTTGAAAGAAATAGCAGACAAAGCTCTTATGGTCAAGCTGCAAGTGGTAGAACAAACTAAAACACCTTCTAATAACAATGAGACCAAAGATGCAACTCAAGAGTCAGTGTCAGTTGAAAAGGAGTCAAATGAGAAGTCCGAGTCCGATGGCAAATCAGAAAATGTGAAGTCCGAATCCGGAGAGAAATATGAGTCTGAGTCCGGAGACTTTGGTAAATCAGAAAGTAAAAATGACAAACAAGAAAAGGTTTTTGAAAAAGTTGTTCCAATTCCTGAAACGCCATGCAAAAACTGTTTAAAACCATGCATGGATTTTCTTGAAAAAGACAAACAGTTTCAAGAGTTGAAAAAGTTTCATGACAAATTAAAATTTGATTTTAATGATGTTAAAGAAGCTTATGACACTTTTTCACGATTAATCAAAGCAATTCACACCGAGAATAAAGAAAATGATAAAGTTGTTAATTTTCTCAAAGCTACGGTCATGAATAAGCAAATATCGATAAACGTGTATCTGGACACAATCGCATCTCTAAAGAAGGAACTTGAACTAATGAGCATTGAGACAGAAAGAGTCGACAAAAAGTTGATCAGTTATCTTTCATCGTCATATGTGATTGATCAGATCGTTCCTCAACAAGCTGATTTCAAAAATGTTCCACTCCCAATGTGGAATCATTATACTCAGAAATGTCCAGACGGGGTGGAGGAAACATTGAATCTCAAATTGAGAACAGTAGAGAATGAGTTACCGGAAAACATAGATGTTACATTCTATCCATCTGACACCGACAACGAGTCACAACTGGTCAAAACAGTTGTAGACCAAGTGTTGGATGAAGAGAGTGGTAACACTGATTTCAAAACGGTCAAAACTCATTTTGAGAATTCCAGTTCTGATTCTGAAGATGACGGAAACTTTCTTGATAAGTTCATACCAAAATCAGATAAAGTTTTGGATGACGATTCGATCATTGTGGTTTACACGATGACCGGAACTGACAAACTATATACTGATTTTGAGTATCCGATTCAGAATGCGAATCTGGAAAATGTTGAAAAAGGTTTCAAACTTGTGGAAATTGATATCTCGGAAGTCAACAACAATTCATTTCTTTCAAAACTGAAAAAATCTTTTGTTAAACAACTGACAAACAACCCAGGAAAGAAGAATGAATGGGTGGGTAACAATGGTAACAAGAAACATGGTAATAATTTAAAAAAGAAAGGTGTTGGTTTTGAGAAGAAAATGGCTAAGAAAGAAGTTAAGACAAAAGAAAATTTGAGTGATGTGTTTATTGCTGGTAATAACACAGAAGTTGAAAAGGATTATATCTTTAGTCAAAAAGCAATTGACGATTTTATTGCAGCCAAAAAGATAAGAGATGAGACCAACATATCCACTTTTGTTGAATATGACAAAAGAATCTGTTATCGCCGCAATGAAATTGGTCACATGGCCAAACAATGTGTCAAAAAGATAATAAAACCAGTTTTCCAGAAACCAAAACCAAAAGTTTCAAAGGATGTAAAGGGAAAATCACCTATGGTATCCCCCGTGCGTATTCTGAAACACGGTGAATCATTGAAGTCCGAAGACAAACCAAAATCAACTTTTGAAATTGGTGAATCTTCAAAATCTCAAAAGACTTCAAAGGTTTATCCTAAAACAAAGACTTCCCAAAGTCAATCATCGGTGGAGAAACATAAACAATCTTTTGAGGAGAAGAAAATGGAAGAGGTTTTAAAATATGAACCAAAATTCTTTGCAACCACTGTTGAGAAAAGTGAATTTGAGTTAGACAAGTTGATTGAAGAATTCCCACCTATCAAAGAGGGAACTCTAAAATAAAAACCAGAACCTGATGTTCCAAATGTTGTTTTTAACATTCCAAAAGTTGATAAAGTAGCTCATGATATTGTCTTTGGTACTATACCAAATATTGTAAAATCTTGGGTACCGTTGTTTAAGTAAGTGTCTTTTGATGTATGCAGGGGCTTCCAAGGTCTATAATTTCTAAATCGATAATGGATAGCGGCGCCTCAAGGCACATGATAGGGATGTTAGCACTGCTTTACGATGTCAAATCAATCAATGGAGGTTATGTCGGGTTTGCTGGAACTCAAGGTGGTAGAATTGTTGGAGAAGGAATACTTACAAACGGTGTCGTATCTTTTGAAAAAGTGAATTACATTGCTGAGTTGGAAAACAATCTGTTGAGTATATCTCAGATTTGTGACAAGTCGTTCACTATTCATTTCACAAAAGATGAATGTCTAATTCTGAAACCAGGGTTTAAGATACCAGAAGAAATGGTGTTGATGCGTGCTCCTCGTGAACACGATCTCTATATACTAGACATGAGCACCGCAACAACGACAGATAAGAAGGCACAATGTTTTGTGAGTAAGACGAAGGCAACGGAAAAAGAATCCATCATGTGGCATCGTAAAATGGGGCATATTCATGTCAGAAAGATGAACTTTTTAGTTCATAATGATCTTGTAGAAGGTGTCAATTTGAAAAGTTTCCATCTTAACGATGATTGTGTTGAATGTAAGAAAGGTAAGCAGACAAAGAAGTCGCATCCGAAAAAGCTTTTGAACTCCATCAGATTACCGCTCGAAAGACTCCATATGGATCTTTTCAGACCAGTAAATGTGAAAAGCATAAGTGGAGATCTATATTGTTTAGTTGTTACAGATGACTTTACAAGATTTTCCTGGGTGAATTTTCTAGAGAGAAAAGATCAAACGTTTGATTTCTTGATGACGCTATTCAGGAAGATGGAGAATCTTTACATACTGCCGATCAGACGCATTCGAAGCGACAATGGCACCGAATTCAAAAACAACCGTATGCTTGAATTCTGCAACGATAAAGGAATTCTTCATGAATTCAGCGCACCGTATACTCCACAACAAAATGGTGTTGCAGAAAGAAAGAATCGTACGTTGATCGAAATAGCTCGTACCATGCTAGCAGATTCGAAGCTACCGGTATATTTTTGGAGTGAAGCGGTCGCTACGGCATGTTACACACTCAATCGGGTTCTTACGGTGAAGAAGTACAAGAAAACTTGTTTTGAATTGCTACATCGTTACAAACCGAATTTGAAATTTTTAAAACCATTTGGATCACTATGCACATTCATTGATCCAGACGGTAAATTTGGTGCAAAAGTTAATGAAGGTTTTTTTGTAGGTTATGCTAGTCCGTTGAAGAGAGTATTTGTTCCGTGTTTGGGGAAGATCATACAAGTTCAACACGTTGACTGTCAAAGGTTTACTGCTCCGGAACAACTTCCCGGAAACAGGCTGCTATTTGATTACGATAATCTCTGGGAGTCATTCCATTTGCCGACAGAGCCGAGTGAAGAGGAATTAGCATTCTTATACCAACAACAGCAGTCTCTTTCACAAGAACAAATACCGAGACCGTTGGTAGATTCCTCGCCCACCGTGGGTTCAAATGATCATGAGGCTGGTCCTAGTGGAACTGCACACGAAACCCCAGATGAAACAGCTCCAATATTTGATCAATCTGACGACTCAGAATAGGAAACCGATCCGATTTTTGACGAGGAACCAAATATTGCGTCTTCAAATGCTGATGATCACACGGGTGATCAGAATATAACAAATTTGCAATCGAAAGTGAGCGTACCTGTTACAGTCATGCCAAGAACATTGTCTTACCATCCGTCAGAACAAATCATTGGTGACCTTCAAAGCGGTGTCAAAACCAGCGATCAAATAAACAAAGGGCTTACATGTTTTTACTCATCTGTTGCTCCTTTACAATTAGACTTCTCATTAAAATGTTTTATCTCGTAGGTAGAGCCGAAAACATACAAAAAAGCATTGACCGAGGAAAGTTGGGTGAATGCAATGCAAGAGGAGTTACTACAGTTTGAAAAGCTTGGAGTGTGGAGGTTGGTTGAACTCCCGGAAGATCAGAAGTTGATAAAGACCAAGTGGGTCTTCAAATGTAAAAGAGATGATAGAGGGGTGATTGTAAGAAATAAAGCACGTTTGGTAGTCCAAGGTTTTAGTCAGCAAGAAGGGATTGACTTTACTGAAGTATATGCGCCCGTTGCTCGACTTGAGGCAATTAGAATCTTCTTGGCATTCGCGTCATGGAAAGGATTCAAGGTCTACCAACTAGATGTTAAATCTGCATTCCTTTACGGAAAGATTAAAGAAGAAGTGTACGTCGGACAACCACCGGGTTTTACCGATCCAGTGCACAAGAACAAGGTATATCTTCTCGATAAGGCGTTATACGGATTACACCAGGCCCCGAGAGCCTGGTACGAGACGCTTTCCCAGCATCTGCTGACCAACGGGTTCACCAGAGGGACTGTCGATAGTACCCTATTCACAAAAGAGGTTGCAGGACATCTACTCATCGTGCAGATATACGTGGATGATATAATTTTCGGATCGACGAACAATGATTTGTGCAAAGAGTTTGAGAAGGTTATGAAAAATAAGTTTGAAATGAGTTCAATGGGGGAGATGAAGTTCTTCCTAGGGCTACAAGTTGAGCAACTGCCCGATGGAATCTTCATACACCAGACAAAATATGTGAATGATATGTTGGACAAATTCAATATGTCCGAATCATCTCCTACATCAACCCCCTGGCTTTGAATCATGGTTTCTGTCCAGATGAAAGTGGTGAGAGAGTGGATGAAACGCAATATCGGTCTATCATAGGATCGTTAATGTATCTTACAGCGTCACAACCGGACATCATGTATCCAACTTGCCTCTGCGCCCGGTATCAGTCAAGTCCGAGACAATCACACATGGTGATAGTGAAGTGAATCTTACGGTATTTCAAAGGTTGCCCAAGCATCGGCTTGTGGTATCCTCGATTCGGTGACTTTCCTCTTACTGGTTATGCTGACTCTGACTTCGGGTGCTGTAAGTTAAATGCAAAGTCCACAACTGCTGGTTGTCAGTTCTTCGGAACTCGGCTAGTCACCTGGCAGTGTAAGAAACAAACCACAGTCGCTCTCTCAACCTGTGAGGCTGAATACGTTTCGGCTTCCAGCTGTTGCTCTTAGATCCTCTGGATCCAACAGCAAATGAGGGACTATGGTTTGCAATTCTTAGACACACCAATTTTCATGGACAATGAGGCAGCCATTAATATCACTAAAAATCCGGTGCAACACTCTAAAACAAAATATATTGAGATTCGACATCATTTTATTCGTGATTGCTACGAGAAAAAATTGATTCGAATTGATCATATTCACACCGATGACCAGAGAGCTGATTTTTGCACAAAACCTTTTGATAAAACAAGATTTAATTATCTTTTGAAATTGAACGGGTTAAAGAATTTGTTTTCTGGGAGGGTGGTAGAGTGTGTGGCCGAGGAGGACG
Source organism: Helianthus tuberosus (assembly GCA_030545235.1). Classification (NCBI taxonomy): domain Eukaryota; kingdom Viridiplantae; phylum Streptophyta; class Magnoliopsida; order Asterales; family Asteraceae; genus Helianthus; species Helianthus tuberosus. The sequence goes on from CM060352.1 coordinate 126,450,985, forward strand.
ACGATCAGAAGTGATCTGCGTCTTGTTGTCATGTTTTCTTTACTGCTTTTGATAAAACCAAAAACACAAAAATATGTTTTTGATTTTAGGGGGATAAAGTTTATAGAAAATACAAAAAATGATAAAATTTCAAAAATGCAAAAACATTGAAAAGGCAAAAATGAGTTTTGTGGTGGAAAAGAGGAAATGATAGTACATCAGTGGACTATCACAACATGCTAAAGAATTGAAAAGTCAAAATGTTTTTAAACGAGTCTCACTAATGATGTGCCAGTAGGCTTTGCATAATTAGTAGATTGAATTCGAGATATAATCCTAAACAAATAACTGCTTATTTCGTGGGGAACATCTCTCGGATATATGGGTAACCCCCGAAATCTTGTTCGAAAGACTCTATTTCTGACATACTAGGTCTTTGTACGTGACGATATCTGGGGTATTATACCAGGACTTCTGATTTTGCGGGAGCAATAGCCTAGTCCTCGTATAATACTCTGCACTGCTTTATTCTTAAAGCTCACCCTCAGCATAAAAAATGATGAAACATTGAAAAATGCTAATCATGTGCTGTAGAAAAAGAAGATCCCCAAAGGGGACCCACCTAAAGTCGAGCCATCATCTCTCTGATTTTGCGGAAGCAATAGCCTGAGCTCTCATGGCCTCGCATTTTACCCCTTACAGATATCATTAGTGTGCACTCACCTGTAAGACTGAATATAGAAGTCTGGATACGGGAGTATATTCTGAGGTGGGACAATCGAATAAGTTCAGTTCTTAAAACATCTAATCTCGTATCTTGAACCAATTGAAAGTTGTGTAGAAGTTTAAGTGGACAACAATACTGACAATCAGAAGTGAATTTGTTTAAGACTTAAAGTTAAATCAAGATCAACGGTGTTAGTGATATGTCTCATAAACTGATATGATCCTCTTACACAAACTCACAAAAAGTTGTATGTAAATATGTTTGTATAGTTTCCAGTTTCTTAAAATCCAAAAGATTTCCTGTTTGTTTAGCAAAATGTTGTAAAATCCAAAAAGATTTGATATTTCATCTTATTTTCGACAACAGACGTTGGGATCTGATGATCAAAATCTCACAGTGCTAAACATGTTCAATCATTTTGAGAAAAATGTTGGAAATTGCTCAAAATGTTCAAAGTTCATCAATTTGAACTTAATCTGTTTCAAAATGTCAGCGAGATCATAAATTGGTCAGCCAAGGTCATTAACTTGGACTTGGCAGGCTAAACAGTTGACCAAGGTAATTAATTTGGACTTGGTAAACTGAGTGTGTTGGTAAATAGATAAAAAAAATAAAAGTTAAAAAGATAAAAATTCAAAAATTCAAAAACTTGAAAAAAAAATGAATTTCACACGAAGTGATCATTTCGTACGAACTGGCCAAACAGTTTCATTCAAGGCCAGTTCGCACGAACTCCTCACACCGCCTCAATGTTCATTTCGCACGAACTGGATCCTCTATTTAAGGGGGAGTCCAGATCGCGTTAAACCATCTGTTTCACCACTCCGCACCAAACACACCCTTCAAAGGCGACTTCGAGCGATCTGAGAGATTCGAGTGTTTTTAGTGATTTCAAGCCGAAATCTTGTATTTCTGTTGTTCGGAATCCTTGTTTAAGTTGGTTTACATAACTTAGAACATGGGAAAGGTAGTGATTCATTTTAATTTGAACCAGATCTCTTGAATTCGCATGAACTCGGAAGAACAGGACTTTGAACCTAGATCTAGGGTGATTTAATGGACTAAAATGTATAAAAATCATATCACTGTACTCGGAATTCATTGTAGAACAGATCTATGGCTTCAATTTCATCATAAAAACAAGATTTGAACATCTGCAAAAATCACTGTTCATAAAGGTTATTCAAACGAAGTGACGATCCACTCCATACGAGATGGCCAAATTGTGTGAAGGATCCAGATCGTACGAGATGGCCAGTCCGTGTGAAATCCAAATCGTTTGAGATTTCCCACATCGTTTGAAATGGTCCACTCTGTTTGAATTGACCAGTTCGTATGACCATTAGTTCGTTTGAAAATGTCTAAACACTTTGATCAGACCGCATGAACTGATTACTTCATATGAACCAGTTCGTGTGAAGAGTGTTTGTTTTGATATTAGTGCAAAAATTGTTTAACTTGTGTTTATGTTTTGTGTTTCAGGCTTCGAATGTGGAATTTGATCTGTCGCACAACATTTGCTGTGTTTATGATGAGACGTTATCAAAAATGGTTGTATTCAAGGAGATTTTGCCGTTTATGAAGCGTTTACCGATTCAAAAGGCGTTAACGGATCAACATAAAGTTTTCAAATATCATATTGCTCATTTCTGGAAGAATGATGTTTACGATGACGTGAATGATGTGATTAATTCAGTTGTGAACATAAATGATGAAGATAAAGAGATCATTATCACTGAACAGCTTGTAAGAGAAGTGTTAGAGTTTTCGGATGATGAGAATTCACCAACAGGGTTTCCTGAAAGAATGGTTAAGGGTTGTACGCTAAGAATGGGATATAGTGGTCCATTGAATAATGCAAATTACTTGAAAGCTTGTTTCACGAAGCCGTACAAATTCTTCATTCATTCAGTGATTCATGCACTTAGTCACAGAAAGGGTGGTTATGATGTCATGAAAGATTATCAGATGTGTATGGTTATGGCATTGGTGTTGAACAAGAAGTATTACTTTTCAAGAATTATTTTTCACTACATGAAAGATAATATTATTTCTAAGAGTCGGAGTTGGATGTATCCGAGGTTCGTGCAAATGATGCTGGATCATGCTTATCCTAATCTGGTAAAAGATGAAGAAATTGATCTCAAGGTGTTAAATCACATGGATAATGAAATGTTGATCAGATTATCCAAGTATCACAAAAATTGGCCAGAACCGAAGAATAAAACAGAGTTTTTTGGGTTTATCAAAGATGAAAAATATGTGGATCCAGATCCTGTGAATCATTTGAAGTGGTGGAATGACGCAGAGATGAAAGAAAAGAGTGCAGCTGATGAATTAGCGAAGTTAGAAGAATTCTCTGAAACTCGAAATGAGTGGTTTACAAAGGTAAAAGAAGAAAAGAAGAAAAGAAGTGGAAAGAGAACTCCAAAAGTTCAAACAGAAGAAGGATCATCTTCTCAACCTCAAAAGAAGCGTAAGAAAAAAGCGGTTGAAACAATGTTAGTTGGTGAACCAGAAGAAGATGAACCGGAAGCTGATGCTGAAAAAGAACAAAATCCATTATCTCCTGAAACAGAGAAATTGTTGAAAAATATTGATGATTCTTTAGAAGCTGAGAAAGCAGCTGGTGAGAAGGCAGTTGACGATGAATATAAGAGTTCGTCTGGTTCAGAAAGTGATGTTGATGTTGACGTTGATCGTTGGGCCAAAGAAAATTTTGATCCAAGAGAGAGAGAGCAACAAAAGAAAAGAAAGAGGAGTTCGGAAGATGATGATGAAACTTATGCTCCACCTGAGAATGTTGTATCACCATCATCATCTGGAGGCAGAAAGAAGTTAACTTCAAGGAAACGTGTTATAACTCCTGCAGCTCGAAGGTTAAAATTCAAGCTGAAGATGAAACCTATCCAAGAACCACTACAACCACCATCATCACCACTACAACAACCACCATCACCACCACCACAACAATCATCACCACCACATCAACCATCACCACAACATTTACAACCACCACAATCACCACCACCACCACATCATACTTTATCACCTATTCATGAACAACAAATTATTTCACCACACATTCAACAAACACCACCAATCCAACAACCACCAGTTCAAACAACTCCTGGACCGTTGAGCTTTAAAGATTTTCCACATGTTCCAGAGAATATAGCTCTTGAAGAGCTTGGTGATTTTAGCTTCGTAAATGCTGATCTTGTGAGAAAGCTGCAACATAAGGTGAATGAAGTGTCAAGCGAGAAAAAGAAGTTGGAAGATCGTGTTAAATCTGTTGAATATGAAAATTCGTCTTTGCTGAAGAAGATTGAAACTGATCAAGTCGAAATTGATATTCTGAAAGTTCGGGTAGCAGTATTGGAAGAAGAGAAGGCTCGTAGGGATGAGCAAAATGAATATTTCAAGTTGAAAAACAAAGAGTTGGAAGCCAATAATGCTAGAAAAGAACATGAAGCAAATATGATGAAGAAAGTGTTGGAAAATTTGATCGGAAAGCCAATAGAACAAAAGTTTGAAGAGATTGAACTTGAAGAAGTTAGAGCAAAGCGTAAAGCTGATCTAGAAGCTGAGATGAAGAATAAAGGCAAAAGTGTACTTGAAGGTGAAGCTCAAGTGACTGAAAGAGCAATTGTTCTACCTGAGCCTTGTCCAATTTCTTCAGTATCTGGTTTGATTAAGCAGGAAGATGATGAAGAAGACGAAGATGAAGAAGATGATGATGATATTCTGAAAGATGATGCAGATGATGTATATTCTGTACATAGTGATGATGATGATGATGGGAATGATGGTGATGATCAAGGTAATTTGGGCATAAAGGTAACTGAAGCGTTACATGAAGAGAACATTGACGATTATCTTCAAGATGATGCTAATGAAGAGCCAGAGAATGCAAGTGGTGAGGGGGTGCATGATGATGATAAGAATGTTGATGAAAATGATGATCATGTTACAAGGTTGATTCTACGTCTTGAACACTATTTTGGTCAAAAATTACCGAAGCAATTAAGTGATCAAATTAGTTAAGTGAGGTAGTGTGCTAGAAACAAGTGTCGAAAATATGTTAATCCAGTTGTTTGTAAAAACAGTTTCAGGATACGGCTCAGGATATAGAGCTGTATCTGTGATCAAACAATGAGCAAAAAAGTAAAGGTTGACACGTGATGTACGAGGAAAGCTCTTGATCAATCTAGATCGCCGGCATAAAACCTCGGGAGCTGACAATCACAGGTGCCTTGTTCTTCTATTACTTCAAATATCAGGATACAGTGCAGGATGCGATGCGGATCAACTAGGTGTTACAAGGTAATTCGAATACAAGTGTTTGTGTATAGTGTTTGCTGGAAGCTAGAGAGCTAAAGTGTGCGAAAGAGTGTGTGTGTAAAGTTGTGTGCCTTAATATGATCCGCCCCATCTATTTATAGTAAAAGAAATGTAACAAACTACCCTATTAAACCGGGATCCGGCGGATATTCCCCACTTGAACGTTGTAGACCTGGTCTTTCGGGTTCAACGTCTCTCAAATAACTAGTTTGCCCGAGTCTTAAGGAGAAGAAGTCCATCTGACCGTTAATGACCTACAGCTTCTTACCTGCACGTGAATTATTTAGTTAACACCAGGATATCGCCCAGGACGTTACCAATATCCCGATCCAGTATCCTGATCACAAGCAAACAGTCAAAAGCAAGATATTAGTCAGGATATATACGTTCAGAAAATGACCCATAACAATTGTCCCCAAATATATCTGTTGGTATACCAATCCAACGGATATATTTTAAAAATTCTATCTCGTAAATCAAGGCAATTAAATCGAGACGACGGTCAAGATTACACCATAACTTCCAACGCGCTTTTAACTCGATGGAGATCCACAATGCTCCTATATCTTCTCTCTTCTTGTTTGAAAAGCAGATATCTCCAACGGAGTCTCCAGGTAATTCCCTACTTCTTATTCATTTCCTGTCAATCTCTTTTCCTTTACTTGCAATGGCTACCAGAACTTATTCTCAAACCGGCGAATCATCCGAGACCTTCATTCAGCAGAATCTTCTTAAAAATCCCGAGAAGGAGGTATGTGCTTTTGATAACGCAGACATTGCGGCTTTGAGAGCTTCCGGTGCTTTCCCCGATGGCACGGTCTTTAGAGCATTTGATCGGTCAATTCGGTCGGACGTTTCTTCTGCTGATTGGGTCTGCTTCCCGGCATACCCTTTCTCGCTAGGTCTTCGGTACCCTTTTCCCGAATTTATGATGCAATTATTCCGGACTACCAGTATTTCCTTTGCCCAAACCATGCCCATGGTCTGGAGGGTATTAATCGTACTCAACCAAATCAAAAACCTTCACTGTCCCGACCTTTGTATCAAAGATATGCCAATCGCCTACCGCCTCCGGTCCCATGGTTCTAGCCGGTTTTTGCTCTTTTTAACTTCCAACAAACCCCTTATTCTTAAAGCTACCAAAAACGAAGACGGATGGCAGCGCAAGTTCTTCTTCGTCAAACGGGACTCCATTGATGAGGGTGCTAGCCTTCCGGTGGAGTGGTTAACCACCGGTAGGATCATGAATGCCCCCACATACCTCTAGACTTTTATCGTTTGCTAATATCCTCTTATTCGATTCTTTTGCAGTGAATTTTAAGGAAGTAGCTCCCCCTACCGCGGAATCAGAAAAAAGAATCAAAACAGTTTACCAATTACCTGCAAGTGACAGGAGTTTTACCACACATATCTCGAGTTCCAGTCAATACTCATCATCCGAAATGTCTGGTAAGGATTACTTTTGAAATAATTATTTAGCACAATATGATATAATGAAGGGTATTAAAGATGTAAGACTTTTCCCTTTATGCAGCACCAGCCAAGATCCCTGAAGTCTTTGACCTCGACGAGCTGGACAGTTATTCCGATCAGGTCCAGATCAAGAAGGAACCTAGTCCCAAGGCCACAGCCTCATCCAAGCCCAGCAATTCTAAGGCCATCGTCATTCCCAAACCTTCGCCAGCTACCAAACCCCGGAGTTCAAGCTCTCGTAAAAGGAAAGATCCCGATTCCCCTGTTATCTCTGATACATTCCCCTATGAGAATCACGGGTTCATCGAAGCAAGTGGATTTATGACTTCTTTTCTCAACCAGGTTAGTATCCTTGAGCCTTATCCTGCAGCTTATATCACTTATAAGTATTTATTAAAACCAATACCTGTCCCTTTATTTTTGCAGGGTCTTGAACGTCCGGTTCATCTATATCAAGAATCCTGTGGGCTCAACAAGATGCTTGAATCCAAGTTAAAGAAAGCCGAGGTTACCATCTCCGATCAGGGCATGATTGCAGCCGCCAAATCTTGGCACTACGAGGAGATGTTCAAGGCTATAACCCAAGAACACCTGACCGCTCTCAACAAAGCTGCTCTCCAGGCCCAAGCCGATCTTGATGCTGCCCATACTCAACATGAACAGGATATGGTCAGCTACCGGGAAAGCCTTAAAAGTTTCGTCGTCACTTCCCTCCTCCAGGCCAGGCTAAAGATGGCCCATGAAGCCAAAGCACTGGGCTTCAAATGCCCTTCTTGGGACGTCAATGCCTGGGAAACAAAGCTAAGGAGCCTTGGCGGCACTTCTACTAAACCTGCAGCTGAAGGATCTTCAAAAGTAGTTGAAAAATCAACTGGTGCTGAGAGGGATGCTGAGGCTGATCCCGAGACGGATGCTGCTGAAAATACCATGAACGAAGAAGGCGCTGCCTCCTAAAACTTTTTTTCTTTAAATTTAAGAGTTATGCTTATGTTTGAACAATTTTACTTCTTGTCCGATGAACAATTTCTATTTCTGTATTAAAACAACTTGATAGCCGAAGGTGGATGGGTCCTAGGTTTTAGTATGAAACCTCCGGTTATCAACTGATATTGCTTATTTCAAATAATTTCATCTTTCAATTGGCTTGCTATTGCTCTCATATCCTGATCAATATACTCAGCGATATATTGTGGAAATTTTTATTGAATAGAATTTCTAAAAATTCAATCAATTTTAGATAAAAGATAGTCCATTTTCTAAAACCTGTTTTGATAATATTTGTTTGATCAGAGTTTTTAATTTCAATCCAAGTATCATTTCCTAAATATCCCGAAACGTATCCCAAAAGCACATTTCGAAGACATATCCTAAAGATATATCCTTAATCAGAATTAAACAATTCATGTAAGGTTCACAAAGGAAAGATCATACCAGGAATTGAGTGTAGCCCTAGTATTAAACTCCAACCCCTTTTGTGACTTCTCCTTCTAAGATGTCCCCAGTTCGAGACACTTAGCCCAACTTTGATCTTTTGTGCTTCATACAATTACTTTAGATGGAATGTCCCCTGTGCATGAAGTCCTCAAACACTTAGAAATTTTTTGAACACTAGTTTCAATTGTATAGACAATTCTTATGTTACAGGGGTAAATCCCAAAATATACTGGAGATAAATCCTTAGTATCCTAGGGAAAATCCCAAATTTTCATGCGCTACAGGCGGGAGTGTATTAACTCCAAGACTTAGAAAGGTGAAAACCTTTAAACCTTAGAGAGTATGAAAATACCCTTTCATGAGAGAGGGTGATCAATCCTCATATACCTTTAGGATTCAAGATATAGCAAACAGTAACGAAATTGTCACCACTTTTACATGAACTGGTCCTGCCACCTTGAACTATTCCCGAATAACTTGCGCTCCAGGCGGGGTGTTTAAACCCAATTCGGAAGAAAGGTGAATACCTTTAAACCTGTGAAGGGATCAGGATCCCTTAGACGTGAGAGAGGGGGCCAATCCTCTAATCTTTTGAAGTATCCTGAATGTGTATCCTGGTGCTACATCCCGAAGCATATACTGCAAAACAATCGTAAGCTAAGGTGGGTGTTACCCTGGCTAACACCCCTCCGATGCTTAAGTCAGTAATGGGTTCAAAAGAATAAAAAATATCAAAATTTAATAAAAGAGATAGAATCCATACCATCCTGAGTTAGAATTTAAATTCCATACTCACTTGAAATAGAGTTTTAGATGTATAGCATTCCAGGATCTCGGTAACATATCTCCCTCCATATTCTTGAGTCGGTATGCTCCTTTTCCTGATTCTGATTTAACCTCATAGGGTCCTTCCCATTTTGGAGCTAACTTTCCATCAGCAGGATTAGTAGTATTCTGAAAAGCCTTTCTCAATACCCAATCTCCCACTTGAAATCTTCTAGTCCTTATATTCTTGTTATATGCTTTAGATATCCTCTGTTGATATGCTGTCATCCTTAGCCTTGCAGCGTCTCTTGTTTCATCAATAGTATCCAGTTCCTGGCATAGGACTTCAGGATTCTGCTCAGGATCCCTGAGGTCGGATCTAGTTGTAGGTATCACTATTTCTGTCGGGATCACCACTTCTACTCCAAACACCAAGGAAAACGGGGTTTGGCCAGTTGCACCTTTCACTGTCGTCCTATCAGCCCACAAAACAAAGGGTAATTCTTCTGCCCATCTTCCTTTCTTAGCCCCTAGTCTCTTTTTCAAGTTGTTGACAATTCTCTTGTTTGAGGATTCTGCCTGTCCATTTGCTTGAGGATGTACCGGAGTAGACGTGATCATTTTGATTCCCCAACTCTTGCAAAAGTCAGTAGTCCTTTTACTTATGAATTGAGATCCATTGTCAGAAATTATCTCAGCTGGTACTCCAAACCTAGTCAGGATATTCCTTTTTATGAAGGATACCACTTCTTGATCTCTAACCTGAACAAATGCTTCTGCTTCAACCCACTTGGAGAAATAATCCGTCATTGCCAACATGAAAACATTTCCTCCTGGAGCCTTTGGAAGCTTTCCCACTATATCCATACCCCATTTCATAAACGGCCAAGGGGAAACGATGGGATACAGTGGTTCAGCAGGCTGATGTAATATATTACTATGTCTTTGACATGCGTCACATCTTCGAGCATATTCTGCAGCATCTTTTCTCATCGTCGGCCAATAATATCCTGTCCTTAATACTTTTGAGAATAACGACCTGCCCCCAGTATGGTTACCACAATCCCCTTCGTGTATATCCTGGAGCACTTCTTTGGTTTCGGGGTCCTCCAAGCACCTCAGATATGGTCCTGCAAGGGATTTCTTATACAAAACATTATTTATAATAGTAAATCGTGATACCTTCATTCTAAAGGCCTTAGGATTCTCATTCTTTGGGATGTGTCCTTCCTTGAGATATCTCATGATTGGAGCCGTCCAGGACTTAGGATCCTCCTCGGGATACTCATCATCAGGATCCTGAATACTTATTACTTCCTTATCCTGAGGATTCGTCGCAGGATATAAAATATGTAATATTGGTATTCGGGTTCCTTCCGGTATCCTGACCGATGATCCCAGATTTGCTAGGGCATCAGCTTCAGCATTTTCCTCTCTTGGTACCTGTTCAAGTGTAAAAACATCGAAATATCCTACTAATTTTTTGAGAATATCGAGATACTCGATTAACTTCTCACCTTTAACTGTATAGGATCCGTTAAAATGATTAGTAATTAACAAGGAATCAACATATACTTGCAAATTCTTAATATTCATGTTTCTACCCAATTCTAATCCTGCGATCAAAGCCTCATATTCCGCTTCATTATTAGTGGCAGGAAATTCACATCTAATAGCCTGGGGTAATATGTCCCCCTGTGGAGATTTTAGTAGTATACCTAGGCCTACACCTCTTACATTAGATGCACCATCAGTATATAATGTCCAGCATTCTAAGTTTTCTCCTAACTGCTGTACTTCTAAGTCTACTTCATTTTGAATGTCACTACTGAAATCAGCCACAAAGCCAGCTAAAGCCTGAGACTTTATGGCATTTCTAGGCTCATAAACTAAGTTATAAGCACTTAATTGCACTGACCATTTAGCCATTCTACCCGACAACTCAGGTTTCCTAAGCACATTCTTAACAGGATAATTAGTTCTAACATGAATCCTATGCGTCTCAAAATAATGTCTAAGTTTCGTTGATGCCATCACTAGGGCTAATATCAATTTTTCTAGATGAGAATATCTAGTTTCAGCATCTAATAAACTTTTACTAACGTAATAGACAGGATACTGCTGACCTTCGTGATCCTTGACCAAAACAGCACTTACTGCATTCCCTGATACTGCAAGATACAGGGATAATGGTTCGCCATCCTCAGGCTTCATAAATAAGGGTGCGGTTGAAAGATACTGCTTCAAATCCTGTAAGGCTGCTTCATGTTTCTCTCCCCATTCGAATTTCTTATTCTTCTTGAGGATATCGTAAAATTCCTTGCACTTCTCCGAGGATCTTGAAATAAATCTGTTCAACGCTGCTACTCGGCATGTTAACCGTTGAACATCCTTCATATTTGAAGGTGATTTTATATCCAGGATAGCTTTAATCTGCTTCGGGCTTGCCTCTATCCCCCTTTTTGTCACCATATATCCTAGAAACTTTCCTGCCCCCACTCCGAAATGACACTTAGCAGGATTCAGTTTCATGTTATATTGATCCAGGATATCAAATGCTCCCTTAATATCCTGGAGATGATCCTCAGCCTTTTTAGATTTCACCACCATATCATCAATATATACCTCCATGGTGTCCCCCAGCTTGTCTTTAAACATCATGTTTACCAACCTCTGGTATGTTGCACCTGCATTTTTCAAACCAAAGGGCATAGCAGTATAACAATAAATACCTGTGGGTGTCATGAAAGCAGTATCCTCCTGATCGGAGGGTTCCATTTGGATTTGCTGAAATCCTGAAGAGGCATCCATGAAGGTTAACATTTCGTGGCCGGCGGTAGCATCTACCATTGAATCAATATGAGGTAGAGGAAACGGGTCTTTTGGACAGGCTTTGTTTAAGTCTGTGTAGTCTACACAAACTCTCCATTTCCCATTTTTCTTTTGTACCACGACTACATTCGCAAGCCATCTAGGAAACTTCACTTCTCTAATCATCTTGCTTCTTAGTAGTCTTTCAACTTCCTCTTGGATGATCGCATTTCGCTCCGGAGCAAATTTCCTTCTCTTTTGTTGGACCGGCTTGAATGACCTGTCAATACCAAGCTTATGTGTTATAATATCTTTGGAAATACCTGTCATATCCTCGTGCTTCCATGTGAATGTTGACATCCTGCATTTCAAAAAATCAGTCAATTGATTTTCAATATCCTGAGGGATATTGGTTCCCACGAGCACCAAGATATCCGGATTATCCTGATCCAGGATAACATTCTTTACATCCTGCTCCGAAGCCTCCATGATATCCTGGGCCCGCATCTTTAATTGCTATGCTGCATTAGGCTTGGTTGAGGATTTCATTGAGGATGAGTAGCATTCCTTCGCCTCCTGCTGATCACTATCAACCTTGACAACCCCCCAAGGGGTAGGGATCTTGATGCACTGATGATAAGTTGACGGCACAGCCTTCATGTCATGGATCCATGGCCTGCCTAGTATGATGTTATAGCAGGATAGGGAGTCCATCACACATAAACGTTGTATCGAGTTGACCCCTTCAACATATACTGGTAACTTTATCTCCCCTACGGTATTCCTAGCTTCTCCACTGAAGCCAACGAGCACGGTGGACTTTGAAGTAATGTCCATCAGAGATACGTTCATCCTCTTCAATGTTTCCAGCTGAATTATGTTGACAGAGCTGCCATTATCCACTAATATCCTGCGTACAAAATGGTTAGCAACATATAAGGTTATTACGAGGGCATCGTGGTGAGGATCCTGGAAAGTATCCCTGTCATCACTGTCGAAAGTGATCACTTTATTAGTTGTAAGGGTAGTCATCCTGGCTGGTTTGTCTCCCCTTTCAGTCTTCGCCTCCTTTGCATGTGTCTTGGCCGCAGAATACGAAGTCCCACAAATGTCGGATCCTCCTGAAATAAAGTTATTTTTTTGGCATCTGCTGGGGGTGATGCTGCTCGTTCAGGATCCTTCTCAGGATCCTGCCCTTTATTCTTCTTTCTTCCCAGTAGATCCTTCAGATATCCCTTGCTCAACAGGTAGCTTATTTCTTTCCTTAGAGCAATGCAATCCTCAGTTACATGTCTGAAATCTTCATGGAAGGCACACCATTTGGATTTGTCCTTCCAATCAGCCTTTTGTTGATTCTTTCGAGGCCACCTAGCTTTGTCTCCTAAACCCTGCATAACATACATTAACTCAGGTATATTAACAGAAAAGCAATATTCCGATAATTCAGGATATTCTTCAGGATCCTTGTCTTCAACAGCATTCACTTTCTTGTTGTCATTTATGCCATATGGCTTGGAGCGATATGGTTTATACGAGGATTCTGATTTCCTGTTTGTTGATTCATAGGTCGAGGTAGAATTCATTCTCTCTTGCATCTTTTTGTCATCTTCCAAGCGAATATATCTCAAGGCCCTGTTACGAGCTTCGTCGAGATTCCTGCAGGTATTCATTACAAGATCCTGATAAAACTGAGAATCCTTTTGTAACCCCATCTTAAAATCCTGCACAGCTATTGCAACATCAAGATGTGGGATATCCAAGGATTCCTGACTAAATTAGTTCACATAATCCCTCAAGGATTCCTGAGGTCCTTGAGTTATCCTGTAAAGATCACTGGTTAGTTTCTCAAAACTCCGACTGCAAGAAAACTGACTATTAAATAAATTGACCAAATGAGCAAATGAAGTAATTGAGTGAGGAGGAACATTTAACAGCTATTTTAAGGCTGATCCTGTCAGGGTAGATCCGGAGGATTAGGGTTAATCTCCATTCTTTCCCTATACTGGGCAATATGCTCTTCAGGATCCGTAGTCCATCATACAGTTTCATGTTGGAGGTTTGAAATTTCTTTGGGATTTCAGCATCACAGATCGGATATGCAAAGCGGGATATCCTGTGGCTGTCTTGGGACACTTCCGGAATTGGCTGGACCACTCCAGGTACACTGGATATCATGTCCTTCAATTTCTGAAGCTCCCTAGTAAATGTTGACGTCATACCTGCATCTTGCAAAGACCCATTATTGTTAGTAGCTAGAACATTATTATTTGACATGTTACCGGTCTGAGGATTCTGGCCATGTCCTGAAGCATATCCTGAGCTCCTCACAGTTGACATCCTGACCGAGGAGGGTATCTAAGGAGTATGATTCTGAGAATGACTTGGTACGATATTCCCCCGGTTATCTTCAGTGTAAACTGCAGAACTGAAGTTCAAAGCTCTAGGCTGCAAAGGAGTGACAGTTTCTTCAGCAGGTCTACTTGGGCCGGATTTCAAGAGTTGTATCTCTCTTATCAGCATCCGATTAGTTTCCTACTGCTGCCTCATCTGTTCCTGTACACTACCAAACAAATTCAAAATTTGTTGGTGCACTTGTGTCTGTACTTTGTCTGTATTTTGTAATGATATAAAACGATGTCTTTTGTAGTCGTGTTACGTCTTAGATGTGTTTATGTGTGTGCTTAATGTAAGTTTGACCAGTCAACCATCCTCCTGGTTTGACTTGGTCAAACAGTTAGAAAAAGGTTTGTAAGTTGTGTGGGTCGAAGGTTGAGTCATCGAAGGATTGTTTATATCCTTCGATGAGCTCGAAAGATAACCTTCGATGGATATAGATGGACCTCGAAGGATGCCAATCCTTCGAGGTATATGTGGATCCTTCGATAGGCTGTATCTCGATAGATGATCTTTCGATCAGTCTAATTGATCCTTCGACCAGACGACCTGTGTTGATTATATATACTGATGTAATGTGTTCACTTCATGGTGTGAGTGAACTTAGTCTTGTAGAGAGCGTATTTTCAGTTTGGTCAAGGGCTGTAACCGTGTCCACTGAAATACAAGAGAAAACTTTGATATCTTGTGTGTCTACCTTTCTCTTTGTAGCTTGTGTTCTCATTATAAACTACCGGTTTGCATTCTAGCTTGGATTCCGCACTTTCTAGTGTGTTAAACTTAACAAGGATAAGGTTTAACCTCAACCTCCGAGGGACCTACAAGTGGTATCAGAGCCGTGGCTCTTTTCCTTGTTAAAAACCGAGTTTATACAAGACTTTGGAGTGTTTGGACAAAAACTCACACGGGTTAACATCTGTTTTTAGTGTTTTTCTCACAGTTCTTGACGTAAAAACGTGTTCTAAACTAACCGGGTGTGTTAAAGAACGGGTTGGGTAACTTAAAAACTTGTTTTTAAGAAGTTTGGTAATTTCCGGCCAAATTCCGGCTTACTCCGGTGACCGGTTTCTGGATAAGAACCTTCTTTTTAGGCAATATTTTATTAGTCAAATCTGGGTTGGCAGAAAGTATGGTCTGAACATACCTTCTGCCGAAAGTTTTTACCAACCAATCACCTTTTCACCAACCTGTCAACTTTTGTCAACTGTGTCAGCTGTGTCAGTGCAGATCGAAGGATATCCTTCGAAGTCGAAAGATCATCTTTCGATCAAAGGAGGTTCGATAGATAATCATCTTTCGAACATCCTTCGAAGTCTGTGACTTATCTTTCGATCCAAGGAATCTTTTCGAAGGATATATCTGTCGATCTACAGGTCTTATTCGAAAGACAAGGATCCTTCGATTGGAGAGTCTTTCGAAATCATTGTTCGAAACTCAACAGTGATCTTTCGAACACTGTTGATCCTTCGTACAAGTTCTGATCTTTCGATCCTAATCTGTTTAAGCTTAACAAGTTTGTGTTTTTCAGGTCTTTCGATCAAAGATCCTTCGGCTGTTTGTTATCCTTCGAGATTTTAACATAGTTTGTGAAAAATTAATTTTTAAAAGGGGAAAACTTGTTTTTCAAATTTTAAATATATTTTTCACTTAATATATTAATTGTCTTTATAAAATGGGAACAAACGGTCAGTGGGATCCAACTGCGTGGACTCAAACAACTTTGACTCCACAATCATCAGCTACGCAATCATCAGCTACGCAATCTCAGTCAGATTTCAACAAAAATGCATGGATGCAGGCTATTGCCCCACCTCAAGCTGCAATGATAACTGCAAATCAATGGGCATTGGTCACAAATCAAAGCAGCAGCATTCAAGCTATGATGCAGAACGACAGTGAAACTGGTACAAGCACAAAACCACCAAAGCTGAATCACATCAATGATTGGGGATGGTGGAAAGAAAGGCTGAGAACTTATGTTCAGGGGCAAGGTCAAGATCTATGGATGTGCTTCTTTACTCCATTTGAAAATGAATTGGAAGTTGCAGGATCTAATCCACAAACTTACAGCACTATGTCTGAGGAGGATAAGAAGAAATTTGAGTTAGAGAAGAAAGCATTCATGATTCTCACACAAGCTCTTCACAGAGACATTTACCACCAGTTTGTTTACTGCACGACTACAAAAATCTTGTGGGATATGCTCACGTTACGATGTGAAGGAAATGCTCAATCTAGAAAGATCAAGCAAGAATTGTTGAAGAAAGAGTTTGAAGGATTCACGTGTATGGAGAATGAGACTTTGGCAGAGTTATCTACAAGGTTCCATCATTTGTTGAGCGAGATGTTTGCTTTTAGAGTCACTGCCACTCCACAAGAAATGGTGAAGAGATTCGCTGATAGCTTACCAGCAAAGTGGAGCAGTTATCTTGAAATTCTCAAAGAAAATGGTGTTCTAGACACAATCACCGTTTATGAGTTAATTCAGAAATTGGAGAACAAGGATGTAGAAGAAAAGCTTAAGGCAAAAAGAACATTAACTCCTCAAAATCCAGAGATGTACTTTGGGATTGCAGGAGGTATCAGTGGAGAAAAACCAGCCTCCCAACATGCGAAGCTTCAAACAGCCTTCATCTCAAACACCGGGCCTTCCACAACAAATCAGTTTGATCCTTCAGCATACACGATGTTTTCAAGACCAGACTCTTCTTCTCTACGACAGGATGTGCAACCGACAGCTCAGCAATTCACACCACCGCCTTTCTTAGACCCAAGCAGAGCTCAGCAGCAACAACCGCAACAGCAAGGGTTTTATGGAAGCTCTTCAAACTTTCAAGCCACTTCCAATCCGAACACAGTCAGATTAGACACTTCCAGCTTTTCCAAAGTCAGTGTCGAAGTAGCCAAGGAGCATATGGAGATGTTGAACACCTTGGTTAGTGCTTATTGTGGATTGGTTGCAGGTCAGATTGGGAATATCAATCTAACCAATGAAAAGATTATCAGCAAGTGGATAGGGAAGAGTTTGAAATGATGGATATCAAATGGGCTCTTGCTAGTGCAATTAGAAGAGCAAAGGAGTTTATGGAAAGGACGGGAAGAACCAACTTGAATAGCAACAACAACACCAAGTATGGTTTTGATAAGAATGCTGTCACTTGCTTCAATTGTGGTGAAAAGGGTCACTTCAAGCGGGAGTGTCAGAAGCCTCCTAAGCAAGGAAATCAGAATCCCTTCAGGAATCAAGGACAGCCACAACAGCAACAGAACAACAATGACAGATCAATAGTGCCGGTTGGAGGAAATGCATCTGGATCCACAAACACAAATCCCCACAGAGGATTGGTTGTTCAAGCTGATGAAATCTGCAATTGGAACCTTCAGCTTGGAGAAGGAGGAAATGGTAGAACAGCATGTTATGCTAAAGTGATTGAGAAGGTCGTAGAACCCGTGTCTGCTGGTGAATCTTCAGAAGATGAAGATAGTTCAGGTTATAGTGGGAGCATGGATGGGGAATCACTTGATGCTGGTGATTTATCAAGTGATGCTTTAGATTTGGAAGTTGATGAGCTTTTGGCTGAAGCTGAAGCATTATGCAAGAGGAGATCTATTCTTTGCCAAAAATATGCTGGAACTTCCGAGAAGCTTGCTCAGTTCTTCTCTGAAGATGGATCTTTTTCTTTCCATTCAGCCTTTATGGCTAATGTCGACAGTTCATCAAGTCAGGTATGTGTCGATGAACCCACTGTAGTTAGTTGTGAAAATTGTGATAGCTTAAATGTTAAATATGTTGAAAAGGAAAGTCAGTTTGAAATCACATACAAACACAATCAAGAATTGATTGTAGATCTTTCTAAAGCAACTGAAGCTAACTTGTTTTTAACAAGAAATGAAAAGGAATTTAAAGCAACAATTGCGTCATTAAAACATGATGTTTCAGAATTACAAAAGGCTGTTTTGCGAAAACAACATGCTAACAATAATCTTATTGACACAATTGAAAAGCAAATGGTAGAGTTGGCAACAGCTCGATGTGAATGTGAAACAATTAAGCAGAAACTGGAAAGCTATTCCAATTCCCGCTTTGTATTGGATCACATCATTGACGTTCAAGAGAGAAAGAAAAAGGGGGATAAACCATGTATTGGATTCAGATCATGTCCTCCCCCAATGAATCACAATTACTCCAAATTGCCTGATGACGAGGATATGCCCCGTTTTGAACCTACTGTGCCACTCGGTCTAGATGACTTTGCAGCAGGCCTCGGGTTCACAACTGGTACATCATCCTCGGGTCAATCAGAATCTGAGAATGTGACAGATTCATCGTGTGTTAAGGAACAGAGTCCTCCCATTGTTGAGGATGCTGATTCTTCGGATGATGAATCTGAAGAGATTGTGAAACAACAGTCTAACTCGGTTACAACAGATATTCCATTTGAGAATCACATCCTGTGTGATCCACCAGTGAAACCGAGTAAGACTGAAACATCAAAAGAAATGGAGTCCCTTGTATCTAGCCGTGAAGAGAATAACTTGTTGTACACGCTCAAAGGAGATAGCAAAATCTACTCTAACAAAGATTTTCCACTTAAAAATGTAAATCAAGATTTAATTGAGCAAATTTTTGAAGGATGCACTGATAAGTTTTTGGGGAACAAAAGTGGCAAAGTTACCGTCACTCAATGTGATCCAATTCCGTGTGAACAAATTAGAAAACAATACGGAAACCAAAAACTACCAATTGAGCGAAAACAACAAGTCAACTCCGGAAAGGGTAAGGTACAGGGAAAGAAGGCTCAGAACAAGAATGTTCAAGCACCTAAAGTTCAGCAGCCTAAGACTGAACAACCAAAGGTTCAACAACCTAAAGTTGAACAGTCTAAGGCTACTCAACCTAAGGCTGCACAACCTAAAATTCAACAATCAAGGGTTGAGCAACCTAAGGTTCAACAACAAAAGGTGCAAAACAAAAGAGCTCCTGTTAAGAAGCGAGGACCGAAAATGAACTTTGTTGGATCCACGGGTTCAGACAAACTTGAAACATTTCAGGATAAATCTAACCTTGAGTTTATACAACAGTTTAGAATTTTAAAACGAAATGATCAGAATAATTACACCCAACACACCAACGGATGTGATTTAGGCCCAAGCACGTCTAGATCACAAAGTTCATTGTTTGGTTATCCGTCTGGTCATCAGCATGTTTCTCCGAAGTTTGTAGAGCGGAGAACATGTTTTGAATGTGGGACAGTTGGGCATATTGTAAGATATTGCCCACACGTGCAAAAGCTGAAGTCAACAACGAGTGCTCCCCAAGAAATCGATTACCGAAAACGATCAGTTTCCCCTAAACAAGACCCACGTGTCTTGAAAGAAAGGGAAAAGAAGTTAAAGCAAAAGAATCAAAAGGTAATTGAAAAGGCATTAAAATCAGAGGTCAAAGAAGAAAAACCTGTACAAGCAAAATCTGAAACTGTAAAACCAGTAAATGCTAAAACAATAAATTCAAATACTGGTAAAGGACAAACAGCTTGGAAGCCAAAGCAGGTAATTCAATCAGGGGGAGCACCACAGGTTCTTTTTCCTAATCATCAAGTGATTGAAATCACTTTCCTTGATGATCAAGGACGACCCAAGTCCACAAAGGCTTGGGTCCCCCTCTCAAACTGATAAGTTAATTGCATGTGCAGGCGGCTCCAGGAGGAACTATTAATAGTCTTTGGATTGTTGATAGTGGGGCTTCCAGGCACATGACGGGCGACTACCGTCTTCTTTTCGATGTGCGTAGTATAAGAGGAGGATATGTTGCGTTTGCTGGAGACAAAGGAGGGTATATCACCGGCGAGGGAATGATCTCAAATGGAGTTGTGAGTTTCGACAAAATCAATTATGTGCAACAGTTGGATCACAATCTCCTAAGTGTTTCTCAGATCTGCGACAAGAAGTTCACCGTGCATTTTGATGATGCCGGTTGTTATGTGCTGAAGCCAGGATTCAAGATTCCCGAAGAATGGATTCTCTTATCAGCACCAAGAGTTAATGATTTGTATGTCCTCGATATGAGTCAAGCAATAACCAAGTCCAAACAAGTTACTTGCTTTATTTCAAAAGCCACTGAAAAGGAGACGTTTCTTGGCACAGACGGATGGGTCATATTCACCTCAGAAAAATGAATCACCTTGTCAAAAACAATCTGGTGAGAGGTGTCAATGTGAAGAATTTTCAACTTCAAGATGTCTGTGTGCCGTGTCAGAAAGGGAAGCAGATCAAGAAATCACATCCATTGAAGAAGGTTAACACTGTAAACATGCCACTCGAACGTCTGCATATGGACCTTTTCGGCCCAGTCAAACATAAGAGTGTGCACGGGGAATTTTTCTGCTTGGTAGTCACTGATGACTATTCAAGATTTTCATGGTTTGATTTCATGGTCCACAAGAGCGAGACTCCAGAAATTCTAAAGAATTTGATCACCTTGTTGGAAAATCTTTATAATCTAAAGGTGAGGCGAATTCGAAGCGACAACGGAACCGAGTTCAAAAAAAGGGTTATGGATGAATTTTGCACTGCAAAAGGAATCCTTCATGAATATAGCTCTCGGTACACGCCACAACAAAACGGAGTCGCTGAAAGAAAGAACAGAACCTTAATTGAGACTGCAAGAACCATGTTGGTTGAGTCTCAGCTTCCAGTTCGATTCTGGACTGAAGCTGTTGCCTCGGCTTGCTACACGTTAAACAGGGTTCTCACAGTGAAAAGACATGGCAAAACGTGCTTCGAACTTCTACACAAGAACACTCCTGACTTAGAATATCTAGAACCTTTTGGTGCACCATGTACCATGATTGAGCCTGACGGGAAGTTTGGTGCCAAAGCTATCGAAGGTTACTTCCTTGGGTATGCTACTCCTAATCTGCGAGTATGGAACCTGACTACCAAGAGGATTGAAGAGTGGGGTGAAGTAAGAGTTCAAAGATATTCTAATCCTCCGAAGCCTTCTGGAGATCCATGGATGTTCGATTATGATGGTCTTTTCAACTCATTCAATCTGCCGACATTTGATGATGACAATGCAATTGCTCAAATGTTGTCTGAAAGCGAGAATGCGACTGGCTCTCAGTTAGCTCGCCCAATCATTGTTGACTCACAAGCATCTTCTTCTGTCAACAATCTCGCTTCAAATGAGGTGTTTAATGATGCTGTCGACTACAATTTGTCATCGGAAGATGAGGAGTATGTTGATGCAAATGATGGTGAAGCACGGGGTCCGGTTCAAGGTACTTCAGAAGCAACGGATCCAGTGTCTGCACCAATTGTCCAAGAAGAAAATGCATCATCTTCTACAACTCAACAGCTTCAGAATGATATCGGGAATTTAAATATCAATAACTTGAGGACCAATGTTGAAGTTCCTCTAGTTCCTGAAACCCGAATTCATAACATTCATCCTCAGCAGAATATTATAGGTGATGTTCTCAGTGGTGTAAGGACAAGGAATCAAATCAGAAATAACGAAAATGCTGGCTTGTATGCTGAGATACGAGAATCGGGACAACAAAATGATTGGTCTTTCGCCTGCTATGTTAGCCAAGAAGAGCCTAGATCTTGGAAGGAGGCATTGAAAGATGATTCCTAGGTGGAAGCCATGCAAGAAGAACTTCAGCAGTTCGAGAAGTTGGGCGTATGGAAATTGGTTGATAGGCCCGACAACTACAAGAAGATCGGAACTCGTTGGGTATTTAAGTGCAAGAAGGACGACCGTGGGATTGTTGTCCGAAACAAAGCAAGGTTAGTTGTTCAAGGCTTCAGTCAGATAGAAGGTATTGACTACAATGAAGTGTATGCTCCTGTTGCACGTCTGGAGGCTATTAGAATCTTTATAGCCTACGCATCTTTCAAGAAATTCAAGGTGTACCAGATGGATGTTAAGAGTGCATTTCTACACGGAGTAGTCGAAGAGGAAGTATATGTCGAGCAACCACCGGGGTTTGAAGATCCATTACATCCTGACAGAGTTTTACTACTTAACAAAGCGTTATATGGTCTTCATCAAGCACCTCGAGCCTGGTATGAGACACTGTCTACCTACCTACTGAACAACGGGTTTAGACGGGGTTTGATCGACTGTACCCTCTTCATCAAAGAAAAAGGTGAAGATCTTCTGTTGGTACAGGTATATGTCGATGACATTATCTTTGGTTCTACCGATGATAATTTATGCAAGGAATTTGAGAAAGTGATGCAAGATCGATTCGAGATGAGTGCGATGGGTGAAATGACGTTCTTCTTGGGTTTGCAAGTTAATCAGTCCGAATCTGGAATTTTTATCCATCAAACCAAGTACGTCGGAGACATCTTGAGCCGGTTCCAGATGTCCGATTCGAAGCCAAATTCTACTCCTCTTCCGCAGAATCACGGGATTACTCCGGATGAAAAAGGGGAAGCTGTGGATTCTTCACTCTATCGTGCTATGATTGGATCTTTAATGTATCTCACTGCATCAAGACCCGACATTATGTATCCAACGTGCCTTCTCGCCAGATACCAAGCAAATCCGAAGATCTCTCACTATGCTGCTGTCAAAAGGATTTTTCGTTATCTGAAGGGTTGCCCTGACACCGGGTTATGGTACCCTAAGGATGATAACTTCGATCTCAAGGCTTACAGTGATTCTGATTTCGGCGGCTGCAAGAAAGATGGAAAATCAACTACAGCAGGATGTCAGTTCTTAGGCAATCGCCTAGTCACTTGGCAGTGCAAGAAGCAGACATGTGTTGTTAGACCCTAAAGTGTGAGACTGACGCATCAAATTAACACAACGAGCTATGGTTATGAACTGGGTCTTACTTGGTTAGTTTATATTAGGTTGTGGACCTTTATAGGTCACTTGGGCTAAGCTTTAGGCCATGTGGGCCCAGCAGGCCCAAGGGGAGCCCATGTAGGAGATGGGCTTGTCTATGTATATAAACAAGTTTTCAACTTGTTTTTAGGTGGGAACCTCTAGGGACCTCCATTGATATAGAAATTCTAGAGAGCTAGAGAGAGAGGCGATCTTGGTGTCAACTTGTACCAGACGTTTTGCTTATTCAAGTAATAGAACGTGTGCAAGTTTGAAAGTGATTCGGTATTGTGTTCTTCGTATTTTCATATTTTTTTGATTTATTCTTGAATCACATCAAGTTTGGATTCCGCACAAACTTGGTGTTGTTTGATATCATTGAAAGATCCGGTTACACGGGACTTACAAGTGGTATCAGAGCCTTAAGAACCTGTTTCTAGGCTCGGTGTGATATCAAAGATTCAAGTTTTTCGTAATTTTTGGTTCGGTGTTCTTCGTGTTCTTCGTAGTGTTCATCGAAATTCTATAAAAAATTAGTGGATTTTGGTGTTTTTGATTTTTCTAAAGTTGTTAAGATTTGAATTTTTTTCGA
Source organism: Helianthus tuberosus (assembly GCA_030545235.1). Classification (NCBI taxonomy): domain Eukaryota; kingdom Viridiplantae; phylum Streptophyta; class Magnoliopsida; order Asterales; family Asteraceae; genus Helianthus; species Helianthus tuberosus. Next base: position 126,474,346 of record CM060352.1, read on the forward strand.
TAAGTTTGAAAAACGATTTAATCAATCCCAACTTTTTCGAAAAAATCTGGTTGATTAGTTTGCTTAAAATTATTTGTTTCCTTTTTAAAAAATTGGAAATTCAAAATTGTTTACAATTTCCTTGACGTGTAAAGGAGCTTTCAACGGTTTCGAGTCATCATCTTCTGAGTCGCAACCAGAGCTCCAATTCGTCTTAGTTCTCAAGTCAACAATCACGGTTTCGAGTTACCACATTAGAGTCGCAACAGAGATTTCGAGTCCACCTCATACCTTCTCCGACTCGCAACCACAGTTACGAGTCCACACGTTCATCATATTCATCATCGTTCCGACTCTCATCAGATTTCGAGTCGCAACCGCAATCATCTTTGTTTCGAATCCTTCATCACTGGTTTCGACTCATCTCTTGATCACGGTTTCGGCTCATCCTGTTTGGTTTCGACTCGCAATCATCATTAGTTTCGGCTCATCCTGCTCTGGTTTCGACTCGCAACCATCTCATTTCCGAATCGCAACCTTGATTTCGAGTCGCAATCTTCATTTCGACTCACGGTTTCGAGTTACAACCATCATCATCACAGTCATTTCATCACAAGTCGCAACCAAGGTCTCGAGTCAATCATCCTTTCGATTTCAAGTCCACTGTTTTCGTGTCCGATTTCGAGTCATCACTCATCATCATCGCCTCTTCTCCGTAGATTGTTCAACCATCTCGAACAGCGACTCCAGTGACCACGTGCAACTCTCCATCTCAGACGATTCGACCAACTCCGACCATCCACCATTATCATCGGAACACTGATCACCGAGAACCTGCAACTTCATCTCCGGTCACCAACTCCGTCGACAACAGTCCTCCACTGTTACCACCATAACTGTCCACCATTAACTCATCATCTCCGTTCAACTCCGATCACCGTACCTCCGATCATCATCATCACCGTCTGTCATATCTTCCGGCAACCACATTCTCAAAACCATCCCACCTTCTCCGACGATCTCCGACCACCACCTTCATCTCCATCATTTCGAGTCATCCTCGTTCTTCATCACCGCACCGTCACCGTCATCATAAATCATTGTTGGGGTCTGAAATTAAATTAGGGTTACGGGGTGTTTGTTTTGAACGAGGAAGACAGTTGGTTATTATAATAATAATATTAATCAGTAAATAATCATTAGGTTTCATAATATTAATAATAATATTAAAATCATTTAGCAATCATTACCTAATCATAATAATAATAATAATAGTTTTGTTATATTATTTAATTAATTAATTAAAAAAAAAGGTTTATTTTATAAATTAAAAAAAAAAAAAAGTTTTGTTTGTGATAAGGTTTGACAGGTTTTGAGGTGCGGTTCAGAAAGCGCGTTCATTCGCGTGCAAAGGGTTTGAGTTAGCGATTACACGGGTTCTCATTTGGTTTGTGTTTTGAGGAGAAGAACAAAAGTATTAACCACTCGTTGAAATTATGGCATTTGTGTTTCACAAACCTGCGGCTCAAGAAATTACTCGTGAAGAGATACTTTCTGTCTTTTGCACTCCTGAATGTAGAGAAAGGGTTGAGGCATATCATTTACACAACGCTGAGCTAATACAAGATTATCAAGACATAAAAAATAAAAATTTTACTTTATCAAAGAATGAAAAGCTTTATAAAGATAAAATTGAAGCTCAGCGAAAAGACATCATCAAACTTAAGGATGATGTAAGTGTAAAAACAGCCCATTTCTTAGAGGCACAGGAGAAGGTATGCATTTTAACTAAGGAACTGGAAGATATTAGAGACAGATATCAAATTAATGAACTTAATATCAAGAAATTTGATTCTTCCAGCAAACTAGTTAAAAACCTGTGCGATCAACAACTTGCGTACAAAGAAAATAAAGGGCGTGGTTTGGGTTTTAATCAGGCTCCTCCTCCTTACAATGACAATTATACTTATTTACCCATGACTGAGGAGGAGATGATGAATGAGAGTAGAATGACTTATGGTCCCAAAAACAATAAGTCATCATTAAATGACAGACAAATTGAGAAAAAGAAGTCTGCTCAAATAAATTTTGTTTCTAAAGGTTCTATTGATCCTAACTTTTCGTCTTCATGTGCAGATAAAGTATCTGAAGTAAAATGTGCAGATGTTCTTGGGAGTGAACCAGTTGTTCATACAAATATTTCTGAACCTTATTTTGAACCTTATTCTGAACCAACTGAATCTGACCTTGCTTTTAGTCGTTCTTTGTTTGCGTCGTTTTCTGCTTATGTTTCGTCTTTTGAGCCTGATGTTTTGAGAAAAACTGATGATGTTTGTGTTGAATCTTTGAACAATAATTGTGGTGATGATTGTGTTTCAGTTGTTGACAGTGTTACAGGTGAGGTTCCTCGGGACACATTCAGTGAAACCACTGAAACTTCTTCTCAAGAAAATCAAGAGTATCCTGATTCTTCTTCTGAATCTGTCTCAGTGGGTGTCCCTAATGTTGAATCTAGTGGGACCCCATTGGAAACCGTGGCTGAAAGCAAATCTCAAAAGGATTCACATGATACATATGTTGAAGAAACATGTGTTGATGAAACTTCTGCATCTTCAGAAATTAAAACTGGATCTGATTTTGTAAAAGAAGAGGTGGTCACAATAAATGAACAGTCACAAGAAAATGTTTCTGAAAAGGAAATTAAAATAGAAACTGAATCGTCTTTTCAAAATGATCCTGATAAAATTATAAAAGACGAAAAACATCATCCATCTGAATCTCATGCTTGTGCTAGTTCTGGTCAGCAGGTACAGAAAAACTCAGAAAAGGCACATGGAACACAGACAACGCAAGCTCGATCATCTAGACCCACCAGATCAGCTAATGCTGCTAGCTATCAGAATCTCCATACTTTGAAACGACAGACATGTTTCAAGTGTGGAATTCCTGGACACATTGCTAGAAATTGTGTTCATCATCCAAAAGTGCAACAAAATGCCAACACTCACTTGTGTGCTGATGTTTGTGAGCCGGTTCACAACACGCAAAAGGAGCCAAAACGAGCAGATCAAAATCGAGGGTATAAGAAGTCTGCTCATCAAGGACAAGGCAGCAATAATCCTCATAAGGCTCGTGACAAGGTGAATGAAAGATCCAATCAGGGAGAAAAGACGAAGAATGGTGCTCATAGCAACAAGAGTTCTGTAAACAGCAAATATAAGCACCCAAATTCGTCTTCGTCTGAAAGTCATGTGCAGGCGCATCCAACACGAAGAGGATCGGTTTGTCCTTCAGGACCTGCTAGAGCAAATCAAGCTGCTAAAAATGTCTTTCCGATGAAAAGACAAACTTGCTACAACTGTGGCATTGCGGGTCATATTGCTAGAAACTGCACACGGCGTCCCTATGTACCCTACTATATGCAAGATCAGAGGGTTACACCTAAGGAAAACTACCATTCTAAGCCAATGAAGGTATCTTCACCTAAGGCAATGAAGAATGTGAATCCCAAGGTTAAACCTTCTGATGGGGATTGGAACGCTGCTAAAAACAAACGCAAGGCTGTTCAGGAACAAAAATGTGTTTCTAAAACTAATAAACCTGAAACAGCTAAAGTTGCTCAATCGAAGGCAACAAACGCGTTTGCTAGACCAAAACAGATTTGGAAACCCAAATCCAAAGCAGCAATGTCTCCAATCCTTGAAACTAAAGGGGACTTATGTTTAAAGGAAGTGTCTTATTTTGATGCTTCAGGAAATCCCAGGACCACGATGGCCTGGGTACCAATGTCTTACTAATCTCCTTATTTTTCAGGAACAACCAAGGAGGAGCTGTTGACAATCTCTGGAATGTTGATAGCGGTTGTTCCAGAGATAAAAACGGGTAACATTTCACTGTTGCAAAAAGTTCAAATTTTTTTTACAGATGATATGTTTCCTTTGGAGGAGATAACAGAAGTAAGATAATGATCAGCAAAAGGTACCGTTTAAATTCAGTACTTTGATTTGAATATTGATTAGTCTTCAATCTGATGACAGAACGGTTAAAAAAATATATTTTCTTTTCTCTTTCTTAGTTCATTATTTTGTATATATAGTGTCCTTTCTCTAGTATATGGTAAATTTGCGCAAAAATACAAGATTTATGCACAAATTTAGGGGGGGGGGGGAGGAACATATAGATAGATATAGAGTTTAGGGGGAGAAAACTCAGAAAATACAAAAAGAGTTTGCTGTAAATATGTATTGTTTTAGGGGGAGAAAATGAGAAAAATACAAAAACATTTGAAAAATGAAAAAGCCAAAAAGAAAGATTGCATGATATGGGAAGTGAAATAAATGTTCGTGTTAAAGGGTTTGACTAACACATGTAAGGTGCCATAGCTGAAAAGACTAGGATCTACTGCGATGTGTCGATAGGCTTGATGCTCAACATGATAAAAGATGCTAAGTGATATAAACATAACGAACTATGTATCATGTGGGTAACATACCAACGGCGTATGATTTTATGGTCTTAAATCTTGCGTTGATAGATAGCCAACATCTGAGGTTTTGGGTCTTTATATTGTTGAATCTTCTGGGGATATCTTGGCTGTTCTTCTGTTCAGAACTAAAATTGTACATGACCCCAGGAAAGAAAGTCACTTGGAATTAGCTCATTTCTATTTGAATGTCTGTATGTTGTCCCGATACACACAATTTTGATCTGATTCTGAAATCTTTTCTGAAAAAGTCGTGTACCTCCTCTGCTGCATCCAGATACATGCTGACCTGGAGGTGCTAGGCAACGACAGCTTCTGCTGCATCCAGATACATGCTGACCTAGCTGTACGTTGTCGCACTATAGATCTAATACACCCGAAAGAGGCCCTCAAGTGCCCAAAAGAAACCCAAGAAACCTATATCAAACTGAGAAAAACTCATTTGATTTGTATATTATATCATCTCTGCAAAAGATCTATTCTATTCTCTTCTCAACCTACTCCCAGTTAAGATTTCAGAAATCTGGATTGGACTTGTGAAATATGTGGTAGGGAAGATACTTGCATGATAGAGTGTGCTGTTTATATTTCCAGGATTTGATTAGTATTTATTTGGGTGTTCATTATTAAGAAATCAAAACATGATAAAATAGATTATATGCAGACCTGGACACAGTCAGGATATCTTAAAGGATGACATCAGTATACTCACCTGCTACGATGAATCGTTGTGCTTACCTTGATCGCGGGGGTATGCCTTGGAATGGGACACACGGGTATAATAGTATAATATTACCTAAAGTATATCACGAAGTTGAAAAATTGAAAGTTGAGCGTTAAAGTTTAAGTGGACAAACATATTGGCAATCGCATAGACCAGTTTGATTAGGCTCGTACTGAAAAGTGTTCCTTAGTCTGCCTGAGAACGAATTTTGATCCCATTGCAATTGTAATTGTATATTATGGTAGTTGTTTATACTTTGAGTTTTTATTTGTTTTTTAGTTCTTAAAAATTAAAAAATACAAAAATAGTGTCTTGCTTTTCTATAAAACCAAAAATCCAAAAATAGAGTGTTTATTTGTTTTCTTAAAATTAAAAAAAAAATGTAACCGTTCTTGAAGATTTGACTGATCATCAAAAGTTAAAAGAATTTAAATTGTGAAATTGGATGCACCTAGTGTTCATGTGGTACGTTCCTCTGTTGCATAAGAAATGTTTGCTTATGAGTTTGTAAGCATGTGCAGAACTTGATTTCAATCAAGAACAGGGGTTGATGAAGACTGAGATGCTGTTAGTTGCTGAAAAAGCATGAAGCAGCACCACAATAAGATGTACCTGAGTCAGAAGAACCGGTTACGACACGCCGTCTGACAATGAAAGTGCATTTGAAGAAGTACCGTGAACCTGCTTGAAAGACAAAGATTGAAGAAGAAAAGAGCTGCTGAGAATCCTCCTCTCACATTCTTTTTAACAAAGACTTTCAAGAAGATGCTGATTGAGATCCTGATATGAAGCTAACCACAAGAGCTGAAGAAAGAGACTCAGTGCTGAGAGTTCAGAAGTCAAGAACTTCCACAACATCTGCAGCATAGTGACAACCATAGACTTCGTTGAGGACGTTGCTAAATTCATGTTATGAAGACAATTTGATGGCATCAGTCTAGGGGGAGATTGTTAGGCCCTAAAGTGTGAGACTGACGCATCAAATTAACACAACGAGCTATGGTTATGAACTGGGTCTTACTGGGTTAGTTTATATTAGGTTGTGGACCTTTATAGGTCACTTGGGCCAAGCTTTAGGCCATGTGGGCCAAGCAGGCCCAAGGGGAGCCCATGTAGGAGATGGGCTTGTCTATGTATATAAACAAGTTTTCAACTTGTTTTTAGGTGGGAACCTCTAGGGACCTCCATTGATATAGAAATTCTAGAGAGCTAGAGAGAGAGGCGATCTTGGTGTCAACTTGTACCAGACGTTTTGCTTATTCAAGTAATAGAACGTGTGCAAGTTTGAAAGTGATTCGGTATTGTGTTCTTCGTATTTTCATATTTTTTGATTTATTCTTGAATCACATCAAGTTTGGATTCCGCACAAACTTGGTGTTGTTTGATATCATTGAAAGATCCGGTTACACGGGACTTACATGTGTGGCTACGTCTACATGTGAAGCGGAATACATTGCTGCGTCTAGTTGCTGCTCCCAGGTTCTATGGATCCAACAACAGATGCGGGACTACGGTTTTGAATTCCTAACTACTCCTTTTTATGTTGATAATGAAGCTGCTTTACAGATCACTAGAAATCCTGTACAGCACTCAAAAACGAAGCACATCGATATTAAATATCACTTCATACGTGATTGCTTTGAAAAGAGACTTATCGATGTGGTTCACATTCATACCGATCACCAACGTGCCGACCTTTTTACCAAAGCATTTGATAAATCAAGATTCGATTATTTACTTTTGGTAAACGGCATAAAGGTGAAGCAAGAGTAACCGACTTCGGAAAATCGTTTTTGTAAATATTAAAAAAAAAAATGTGTCTTTTACTTTCCTTGTTTTTTAAATTTTAGGGGGAGAAAGCTTCAAAGAAAATTCAAAAACATTGAAAAACCGCAAAAATACAAAAATATGTCTTTATTTTTTTTACTTTCTGCATTTAAGGGGGAGAAAATTCAGAAAAACACAAAAACAATAGAAAAACAAAAATGAGCTTCTTGGCAAGATAAGAGAAAATGATATTACATCAGAGGTCGGTCGAAACATGTTTCTGAAAATCAAAAGAAAAGAAAAAAGATAAGTAGCTCTACTAATGATGTACCGGTAGACTCACGATCATTTTAAAGTGTGCAGGGGATATAAACATAACGAACTGAAAACCGCGTGGGAACCGCTCATTGGCATATGGTCTTGGTACCGAAATTTCGTTTGATAGATTGCCGAGGTTCTGAGATATTTGGGGTTTATGATGTTTATCATCTGGGTATCATGGTTGTATCTTTTACCGAAAAATAACGGGGACGCAAGTCTAGATCTTCCATGATACCATACATACGTGTACATATTGCATTCGACCTCAATAAGTGATAAACAATCACATGTCCAAACAAATAAGTGATAAAATATCACATTTATCCGGGAGTCAAGTTCGTCTCTCTGCTGTACGAAAGTACTGACCTGTTCACGGACTTGCTCCTGTGCCCTCATGCATATGAAAATCAAGTTCCTCATCAATAAGTGATTCTATCACATAGGGCTTGTTTTCAAATCAAATAAGTGACTTGTTCACAATTTATATACGTTAAAAACGGATGATAAATGGTATACTCCCCAGTAAGATGAACTCTCGTGCATACCTTGATACGGGAATGTGTCGTGAGTGGATGAACACCGGTCGGTAAGTATAAATCATACCTTAATGTATCTCAATGCATTATGATTACACTTGATCGTTGAGTTTAAGTGGATAACAATATCGGTAATTGTGGTAGAATACTTATCCTCTTATGTAAAAGAATATTAAAAGGAAATGTGTTTTGACAAAAGATCGCAAACTGATATGATTCTCTTCGCCAGAAACTTGCAAAAATATTGTTGTGTTTGTACATATTTATTTACTGCTTAACTTTAGTGATTAACTTTTATTGTCTTTTTAAACAGTTTTTGTCGTTTGGTGCATATCAGCACGACATTAGCGGTGATGTCGTTTGATAACATTCAAAGGATTCTAAAATTGTTGTCTTTTATTTTATCAAAATCCAAAAAGATTTTCAATTTAATCTTATTTTTTTGATTAACCGATGTTGGTACTCGATCAGATATCTGACAAGCCGAAATACTTCATAAAACTGACCTTTGCAGAACTTCATAACGGACAATTTTTCAAAACGGTCATTTCTGAAAGCTTTTAAGAATTTGAAGGGCTTAATTTAAAAATTCCCAAAAATCCAAAGTGTTGGTGGAAATCTGATCCTTCGAGGAAGCAATGGCCCTCGAAAGATCAGAAGGTCAATGAAAGTCAATGAAAGTCAATCATCTCAGTCGAAAGATGAATTGGTCAACAGACCTTTATGAAAGATGGATAAGGTCGAAAGATATCCTTCGAGGATTCCCACAAATATCCTACAAATATCTGGTATCTTTCGATCCAGATAGGGATCCTTCGACCCAAAGCTGATCTTTCGAAACACCTTTTCATCTTTCGAAAGGTCATCTATCCTTCGAGACGGTTCGACTTTCGAGGTCAGAGTATAAAAGGGTGTCTTCTTCTTCACTTCATCATAACTGATCAATTTCACTATTTCAAAAACCTCCATTCCTACCGAAACTCTGCCAAAATTGTATCAAAAAGTTAGATTATCAGGATTTCATCTACAATCTCGGTAGGATAACCCTAATACACGGTTCAAACAACAACATAAACATTTCATCTGATCATGTGTGTTTTGTTTTGTAATGTGAATATGTTTGTTGTATGTTTTTGATGTTTATAATGTTAATCTTGACTGTTGTTTTGTGTTTCAGAGTCCTTGTCTTGATTTTTGATGGTCTGAAAGTGTTTTGTGTGTTCTTGAGTGAATCGGTTCATGTGTGTGGTTGTATCCGGGTTGGGGTTTTGTGTCCGGGGTTGGGTTTGATATTGTTTTGTCTGTTTTAAGTGTCTTGTTAGTAATGTTTTAAATGGTTTGATGTTTGATGTACCTAAATGGTTTGAAACCACTTACAACACACACTTAAAACAGTTAAACATGACCACCGGAAAATATTCCGAAGAACAGTGTTGCCGGAAATCAACACGAAGGATGTTGATTCTCAACCTCGAAAGATGTGTTGCAAAATATCTTTCGAATTGAGACTCGAAAGATGTTAAGTTTCTCGAAGGATTCATCCTTCGATTGATCAGATCTTTCGAATGATCAAGATATCTTTCAAATTCTTGATTCTTCGAAAGATGATCCTTCGATATGGATTTTCATCCTACGAGGAAAGTAACATCTTTCGAACAGTCTGTCATCCTTCGAGCCATGTTTCAATCCTTCGATGGCTAAATGGCATCCTTCGAGGATTCAACACTTAGAATTTTTCCAAGAAATTGAAATTTTTCCTAAGTGTGGAATTCTTGTTGACTGTTGACTGTTTCTCATTACGTGTCCATGTTTTCATGAACAGAAATGGCACCGAAAGAAAAGAAGGAACGGGCAAAACCAACCAAGAAAGAAAAATCGGAAGTTGAATCTATGTCGGAGCCACGACACAACATGGCCGCGTATTTGCAACCGGAAGACAAAATCAGTCCGGAATTCACGGGAATAATGGAGTATCTTCATCGCACTCGTATCAACTATGCAATCACTACACAGCACACTGCTTATCAGTCTCATATCAAGGATTTCTGGAGTTCTGCTGTGGTTGAGACAGTGAATAATCAAGAAGTGATTAGAGGATTCGTCGCTGAGAAACCCGTGATGATTACAGAAAACACTATCAGAGCACGTCTGCAACTAGGAGATCAACCAGAAGATTCCACTTCTATTGATTTACAATGTCAGCGGGGCTTGCTGATGAGGTTACGGTACAGCGATAACGTTCTTGCAAATCAGATCAACAAAAAGTTTATGCCGCTTCGGTACAAGCTCTTATTGCATATCCTTATTCACTGCCTGAGCAACAAACGATCTGGATATGATCTGTCGCCGATTGATTTAACGGGATTGTTTACGGCTTTGATTCTGAACAAGCCTTTCAACATATCACGCTATATTTTCGACAATCTGAAAGAAAATGCTCGAAGGCCACTCCCGTCAGCAACTCAACGAACATCTACCAAGTTTTGGCTATATCCTAGATTCCTGCAGATGATGATTGATGAACAGATTCCTGATCTTCCTAAAGCTGAAGCAGATGTTCTACCTGTCAATCCGATGAATGAGCGTACACTGCTGATTTTCAAATCCATGTCCAACTATAAGGAATCGGATCCAATTAGAAAGCTTATTGGTCATCTCGATGTTCCGGCCTACGAGGCACCGCAGAACAACAAATGGCGTCGAGATGCGAGTGATTCTGATGATGAAGAGCCAAGGTTAATCGCTTTGGCTACCACGCAGCTCGGGGTTAAGCATGGTATTAAAGCATCGAGCAGGAAGTCTGCTGGCAGTTCAAGTGTTGCAGCACATGTTGAAGTCGATGTGAATGTTGCTGCAGAAGAAGTTCAGGGAGTGTTTGTCGATCCTGATGCTCGTGTTAGTGCAGGTGGAGCTGGCGGTGCTGCAAGTCGATCAGGTGATGTTGCGGCTGACAAAGGTAAAAGTAAGGTGGACGAGCCAAGGAGGTTGGCAGATGAAAGCAGTTCGTCTTCTGATGCTGAAGGAGGTGCTGGTAATGATGATTCATCTTCTGAGGATGATAATCCTCCTCCTCCAGGGATGCGTAAGGCTTATGATCAGCGAGGGAATTTTCGTGGTTTTGAACGTATTGAGAAACCGGTGAATGTCGCAGAATCTGATAAAGATGATGATTATATTCCTGCTGCTCCTGGATTACTCAGAAGGAAGAGGAGAGCAAGAAGAGAGGGTACTCGTACTTCAAAGAAATCAAGGGGCGGATCAAGGTCAACAGGTGAAACTGCTGGTGATGTCACTGTATCTGATCCGATCCAACTTTCAACGCCTCCTGAGCATCAGCTGCCTCCTATCAGTGAACAATTAACTACATCAGAGATGCAAATGCTGGAGCTGATTTCATCTCCACAGACGTCTTCTGGGGCATGCACGGCGCCTGTTGATCAACAGCCGCCTGCAACCCCCGTCTCAGGTACACATCCACGTCCTCCTCTTGTTATTCCTGGTCCAACAGGTACTTCTGGTCCATCTGGCCAGACTGGTTTCTCAGGTCCTGAGCCCTCACGGCCTACTCTAGCAGAAACATTATCTGTGTTGTCTGATGCTGAGAAAATTCAATTCCTGATTGAACAAGTTAGTGAACTGGGTACCTTAGTCGGTCGGAATACAAGAAAGATTGAAGAATACCGTATACAACGAACACATGATGCTGAGGCACACAATAAGCTGGTCTCACTTGTTAGTGCTCAGAATGTCAAGATAAGAGAACAAGCTCAAGAGATAGAAAGATTGAAAGAAGCTAACAAGGCTCGGGATAGAGAGGTTGAGATTATGAAGGGGCATAGTACTGTGCTAGAACGTGAGGCAACAACGTTAAAACAGAAGCATGAAGAGCTGTCCGATCGCTATAAGAATCGTGATGATAGATTAATGGAAGCCTTCAAGCCGGTTCAAGCGAACTTTAAGAGATTTGATCACAAAGTTGTTACACTTTGGAATGAAAGATGCAAAGCTTTGGGCATCCTTCCTTCAAGGCGTGGCGATGATAAGGATGATGATGCAGCAAATCCTGATCAACCAGCTGCCACAGGTTCAGGTGCAACTGCATCTGGTGCTGCAGGTGGGTCTGGTACATCTCAAGATGCTCCTTCTGCTCCTCCAACATCTACTGGTCCGTCTGAGCCGACTGAGACATTGGAAGCTTCAGCAGTTTTTGAACATATTAGTCTTGAACCAGAAGCGTTCACTTATCTCCCTGAATCCTCAATTGCTCAACAGTATCATCCAATCACGGGTGAACTATTAGAAGAGGGAGAACATGTTACTGAGATGTCTGATGAATGTGTGTTAGCTCTGACAGCAATGGATGAAGTTGATGTGTCGACGATCGATGCCACTCCGTTGGTTCCGGACGAAACCGATTTCTCCACGATTGAAGAAATCTTCATCGGTTCGGATCCGGAACGTCCCGTTTATGTTAGTCAAGACAATGTGGAGCTTAATTCGCTTGATGATAATCTTGAGGAAGCAAAGACAGCAGAATCTTCTAATCCTTCTTCAGATTCTCCATCAGTTCAAGAAAACCGTGAAAAGACTGTGAATGAATGGCGAGCGGATTTCCTAGCCAGGAATCCTCCTCCGCTCCCTCCGTTGGATCAGGCCAACTACATGGTTCTGGAAAGAAATCCAGCTAGGGGTCGTATTATCAGCTGGATGTTCATCAAGGATCTTCATTGCATGGTTGTGAAGCGGGAATGCGGACTTCAGTATTTCAGGTCTCTTCTCAGCATTCTTTCACTTCCTTATTATGATGTTGCGGTTTTGGCTCAGATGGAGGTTATTAATCGAGTCAAAGACAAGATGGTGGATTAGTTTGCGAAGAAGATCAGACTGGAACGAAGAAAAGGTTGGAAGGACCCTCTATACAAGCCGCGGTTTCCTCGATACGAGCCAATCAGGTTCTCACTTGATCCAGAGACAAATACTGCGCGTTATCGACTGGTTTATGATCCTCCAAAGTTGATGAAAAAGATACCTTTGTTGAAAATGAAGACAGACTTTCTGGGAAACTTTCGTTGCTGGGTTTACGATGCAGATACTGGAGAAGCCGTGATCTTATTCCGAGACAGTCAGGAGAACTTTCGAATGATAGATCCGATGTGGATTTCTAACATGTCCAGGTCGGATATTATTGTTCTTAAGGATCACGAGATCAATTACTTGGTTAGAGATCGTGAACAAGCAATGAAGTTTCAGAAGATGGCACGGTATTGCTTCAACCTACTGGTGAATGCGGGAAGTGCATGGTCTACGCATCACTTAACGGTTGAAAGGACGTCAGAGACTTGAAGACACAAAGATCGAGACAAAGCTACAGCCAAGGGGGAGTTTGTTGGTGCACTTGTGTCTGTACTTTGTCTGTATTTTGTAATGATATAAAACGATGTCTTTTGTAGTCGTGTTACGTCTTAGATGTGTTTATGTGTGTGCTTAATGTAAGTTTGACCAGTCAACCATCCTCCTGGTTTGACTTGGTCAAACAGTTAGAAAAAGGTTTGTAAGTTGTGTGGGTCGAAGGTTGAGTCATCGAAGGATTGTTTATATCCTTCGATGAGCTCGAAAGATAACCTTCGATGGATATAGATGGACCTCGAAGGATGCCAATCCTTCGAGGTATATGTGGATCCTTCGATAGGCTGTATCTCGATAGATGATCTTTCGATCAGTCTAATTGATCCTTCGACCAGACGACCTGTGTTGATTATATATACTGATGTAATGTGTTCACTTCATGGTGTGAGTGAACTTAGTCTTGTAGAGAGCGTATTTTCAGTTTGGTCAAGGGCTGTAACCGTGTCCACTGAAATACAAGAGAAAACTTTGATATCTTGTGTGTCTACCTTTCTCTTTGTAGCTTGTGTTCTCATTATAAACTACCGGTTTGCATTCTAGCTTGGATTCCGCACTTGCTAGTGTGTTAAACTTAACAAGGATAAGGTTTAACCTCAACCTCCGAGGGACCTACAAAATTTCATCATTAGAAGCCAAAACAGGACCAGATCCCTGGGTACTGGGAGCGGGAATAACATCCCGAGCCACATGACTTTCAGTTCCATGTGAAGAAGCTTGCATTCTTGGAGGAGGAGGTGGAAGCACCGAACCAATTGTTGCAGAGGTTGTAGCAGACATGGTGGAAGAGCTCATGTTTGATCTCGAGGCCATTGAAAACGATGTAGCAAGAAATTTTGACAATAGAAAACCGAGTAATGATTTTACTAAAGTTTTTAGCAAAAATAGCACCACTTGCCCCACGGTGGGCGCCAAATTGTTTTGGTCAAAAATTACCGATGCAATTAAGTGATCAAATTAGTTAAGTGAGGTAGTGTGCTAGAAACAAGTGTCGAAAATATGTTAATCCAGTTGTTTGTAAAAACAGTTTCAGGATACGGCTCAGGATATAGAGTTGTATCTGTGATCAAACAATGAGCAAAAAAGTAAAGGTTGACACGTGATGTACGAGGAAAGCCCTTGATCAATCTAGATCGCCGGCATAAAACCTCAGGAGCTGACAATCGCAGCTGCCTTGTTCTTCTATTACTTCAAATATCAGGATACAGTGCAGGATGCGATGCGGATCAACTAGGTGTTACAAGGTAATTCGAATACAAGTGTTTGTGTATAGTGTTTGCTGGAAGCTAGAGAGCTAAAGTGTGCGAAAAAGTGTGTGTGTAAAGTTGCGTGCCTTAATCTGATCCGCCCCATCTATTTATAGTAAAAGAAATGTAACAAACTACCCTATTAAACCGGGATCCGGCGGATATTCCCCACTTGAACGTTGTAGACCTGGTCTTTCGGGTTCAACGTCTCTCAAATAACTAGTTTGCCCGAGTCTTAAGGAGAAGAAGTCCATCTGACCGTTAATGACCTACAGCTTCTTACCTGCACGTGGATTATTTAGTTAACACCAGGATATCGCCCAGGACGTTACCAATATCCCGATCCAGTATCCTGATCACAAGCAAACAGTCAAAAGCAAGATATTAGTCAGGATATATACGTTCAGAAAATGACCCATAACAAGCACGATGTAGAGGAAGGTGAAATCTTGCACACTTATAATAGAGCTGAGATCATCAAGATGACGCATATTGAAGATAATGAATTTAACTTCGATTTTGAAGAAGAATTGAACAAGTTTGATATCCATCAGCAGCCTGAATATCAGTATAAGTATGTTGAAGATGCTGATAACTATGACAAAGTGGAAGTAGAAGATTGGAGTGATGAAGATCAGTCTGAGAACGTTAACGTTGATACTTCCAGCTTTTCGACGCTTGCTGAATTCTTCAGTAAAGCAAATGAAGATGAGTTAAGAAGAAAAGTTGCAGAAAGTGTAAAGAATAAAAGTTTTCATGAAATGTCGAAAGCAGAACGTCACAAAGAAAAAAAGAAGTGGTTCAGACAAGATACTAAAAGAAAGTTCAAAAGACCACTGAAGTATTACAAAAGAGACAGAGAAGTTTCTCTTGGTGATATAATAAGTTGGGGTTATTTGCCACAAGTAAATGCTTATGCAATCAGAAGAGAATTTAGCGTTCAGTATTTCAAGTACATTCAGGATATAATGTCTCTGCCTTGGTGGGATGTTGAAGAATTGCCTAAAGTCAGAACGTTATCTTATCCTGTCAGGGTTCACAATATGCCTACATGGGGCTTAATGAAGTTTGAAGCTTTCAGAGACTTTAAACACTGGAAGCCACATCAACCTAAGAAAGTCAAAAGGGTAGATCCAGTTACAGGTGTTGAAGAAACAATTCTGCAGATAAAGAAACCCAGAGTCATAAAGAACATTCCATTGCCTAAGATGGAACAAAACTTTCATGAAGGGTTGGTTTGCTGGGTGTATAGTTGTTTGACTACTGAAGCTGTGATTGTTTACAAAGTCGGGAATGAAAGCAGATACATTCATCTGTACGATCCAATGTGGATTGTGAATTGTTCTGTGAAGGATATCGAATGTTTGTTTGTGAACAAGATTGGGTATAAAGCTGAAGATAAAGATCAAGCTTTGCAGTTTCAGAAAGTTGCTACAATATGTTTTCAGAAAGGTATAAATTCTGAACATATGTGGTTATCAAAGTGGAGAAATATTGAAAAGGAAGAATTTCTGAAAGCTGAGAAGGAGAGAAAAGAACGTGAGGAGAAAGATAGAATTGCTAGATTCACATGTGTACAAAGACTTGCCGAGGAAGAGAAGAGAGCAGCGATAGAGAAGGAAAAGCTCAGGAAGACGTTATTGAAGAAGCTAAAGCGTCATGAGGAGAAGTTCAAGTCTTTGTGAAAGATAGTTTTGAAGACAGGCTGACTGAAGACTGTGGCAATATCCAAGGGGGACTTTGTTGGTGCACAATGTCTATCGCCTACGTCATCAGTCTAAGTCGTGTCGTTTAATGTAATAGGGGTTAAAAATGTAAGTTTTATATGTATTGGGACAGTTCGCACGAAGTGGCTTATGTTTGGCCAGGTCGCACGGACTGGAGTTAGCCAGTTCGTGCTAAGTGATCATGTTAACCCGTGCAAACTGGTTGGCCTATAAATAGGTCTGTTGTGTTTTTCATTTGTAACTTCTGGAGATTTGGTGTACCGAATTGCTGTCCATTTCACTCTGTACGGACAAGTCTAATATCAATGGAAAACGTGTTTAAAGTGTATTTCTGCTCTTCTACTCCTATTCTAACACTGATTCACGGTTACTAGTCTGTTTCCGCCTTTCTAGACACCTAGATTTGACTCTGAATGACTCGTATTGATCGAATCTCGATCCTACAATAGTCAAATTTAAGCAAATAACGGAAACATGCAAATGAACTCTGATTTCTAAAGGACCATGTAGTATAACCTCAGAGGGTTATACTAACATATAATATGGTCACAAAGGAACCCTAAGGCATAAAGATACTAAGCTAATTCGGGTCAGAAATAAAAGTCAAAGCAAAAGTCAACTTTTGCGACTTTCGGTTACGAACCGAGCCTAACCTCAGAATTGTCGGGTTAAACATCTCTAAACATGTTCTTATAATATTTACCAAGTTATTAGCGTGATAAAACATATTTTATAGCTTCTACATTATCAGTTATGAATTCTTTTATAAAAACTGACTCGTTTGACTTTTCTGTGAGAGAGTGAAATAAGATTGAAATGAACAAGAAATGTGGCTACCCCAATGATCTATTTATAGTGTTTGAGAGCACCTCCAGATCATCCCAGCTGTTTATTGTTGTTCTCTGACGAGAACATGTGTCCAAAGTGGTTTTTAGATACCATTAGAGTCCATAGAATTCGAGTTAAGAGACCAGGAGCAAGGATTGGAGCTAAAACCATGCAAGACCTGCATCTGTGCATGTATTCTGTCGACATCAGGCCATCGCGTTGCGCGATGGCAAACCAGGCTCGAGGTCGCGCAGCGCGACCCTATAGGGGACCAGCAATTCAAGTTTCAGTCTTGGCAGAAATGACACGTGAACCTTTTTAAGCATTATATCTTTCATTTTAAGCGCTTTTAACCTTAAAGTTAGTATATGGATGATCTTTAGGATATAATCAAACACCGTTAGGTCCGGTTTCATTAAACGATCACCGAAAGACACTAGTTTCACCTTGTTGATGCTTTTAACCCTCTATTTAGAAAAGTTAGCATATTTAATACAAAACGATATCGAAACCTCGTGAATCTATCGTCACTTATTCTTGAAAGTATAATTATACATTACAAAGCCTCGGGATCGTTAAAAGGTCACTCAGAGGTAAAAATTAACATGTTGACACGTTTAATCCCTTTGTCTTGTAAACTTTCAATTTCTTTTGCAAACGACTTCATACGTTCCATAATTTATTCGTTTAAGAATACCAACATCATGAAAGGTTTATGAAAAGCATAGTTTTCATATGTTGACACTTTTGGCCCTTCTACATATATCTTTTCTTTGTTTGTCAACTTTAGTCCCTCATAAACAATTCATTACACGTTTAGGGTTTATGACACGTGTCATTATTATATTGGACATGGTTTTGCGAGGTGTGACAATAATACATGATACACAAAATCCCATACAGGAAAATAACACGATAAGGTTTCGTGTCCAATTTTCCATACACGAACACTACATATTTTTTAACTGGTATACATGATAATTACCAGTTAATACGTGTTTACGAATGTTTCAATAATTACATATTTAGGAACCTGTTTAGTGAAACAAAAGTTGGCAAAAGTTTACAATATGCTTAAATAATGCATAAACGCATAATCCGTAACTTGTTTGAAACAAAATCCATAAATGACAAATCACAAAAGGTTTAAATAATTCATAACATCCGTTCGAAACAATGTAAAGTTCATTGGAATGAGAACGAGAAGGGTTAGGGAAACTAGAAAGATAAGTGATAAAGTCAGGTTAAATCACATGGTCACACTAAATTATATTTTTTATTATATTAAAATTGTTAACATGTATTAACATGTAAACAGGTATTTTACCTGTTTAGACACGAAAATTAACATGTATTTTCGTGTCTACCTGTTTAGTACCTGTTACCTGTTAAGGCCATACACGATACATGTTAACTTCGTGTAGGTACGTGTCGTGTATTCTTGTACGTGTCTGAAATTGTCGGCCCTAAACATGCATTAGAGGTTACTAGGCGATTCTGGCTTCTTGGATGGCTCTCCCACTTCACAGATTGAAGTGGCCTTCATATAAATAGGCGAATTTTGATAAGGCTTAGAAAACCTATCATGAGGTGGAGTAACAGCCTTCATAGGAAAAACAGTGGTGGTGTAGGTGGGTGAGGCTTATAAGGGGAATACACATACCCCATTGGCACAAAAGTCTGCTCGGGAGCCTTAGGCTTTGGTGGCTCGATAGGTTCTAGTGGTGGTATGCCAAACAACATCTCCTGAATGTCTCTCCTCAAATCTTTGAGATTTTTCTCAACATCTGTTATCATCCTTATCACATGAATATGATAATCACACATTTGTCTTTGTTTATTTCTCGGTTCATTCCTCATCTGAGTGAGATCATGACCATACACCTAAACCTTTGGATTAGTAGGGTATAGCTTAGCAAAGTTTTTCCTCGGGCTTCCTCTACCACGTTTATGTGGTACCTCACAGAGTCCCCGAACATTCTCCTTTAAACAGTCAACACTATAGAACCATCTGTTGAGAAGCTATTTACGAGCTGTAAACCAGTCTGGGGTTACGGTTCATATGCAACAGTTAATTTTCATAACAAAACTGCTTACATAAGAAAATAAAGTCAATTACCACATAGTTGACAGGCTTACAAGCTATAGACCATAAGATGGTCACGAGTCGTATGTGTTCAGTTTGTGATTTTTCGATTAAAAGTTTTCTGTTTTTGCTAAAAAAATGTATTTATGACGTAAAAACATTTTTGGAAACTTAAAGATCACAATTGACAAGAGGAAAGATCATATAACGCACGAATAGAATAAGAGTATACCTTTACCTCTTCAATACTCGCCATTAATTTGTTGAATGTCTGAACTCTCTCAATCACAGGTTATAGACTTTCAATTTATAGATTCTGGTAATCTTAAGGTGGTTTAGAAATTTATGGGCCATAAACTAGTGTTTAGCACACGAGTCGCGAACTGACTCAATTTTCGAGGTGGAGTCCACTTAACAAGTTACCATCATAAGAATATGCTTACGGGCCGCAAGCCCTGAAGAATAGCAGCTTTCAGTTTTGATGATTAGATTACAAATTCTCAAAATGTAATGAATATTGGACCCTCGTGTGGCCTCCCGGAAGTGCTAAGTTTACGCGTCTTCAGCCGGACGTAAACCTACGATCCAATCTAAGGATTTAGGATGGATGTCAAATTTCCCATTCTCGTTTAAGTTAATGGGCCCTTCAATATAGCCTTTCAGTCTATGCCCATTCACTTTGAACGTTTCTCCACTTCATTTATTAGATCGATCGCTCCTTATAGATATGCTTCTTTGAGATTGGACGGTCCAGTCCATCTCGACTTCAGTTTACTAGGAAAAAGGCATAGCCTTGAATTGAAAAGAAGCACACGATCCCCACACTTGAACTTTTTATTACCTATCAAGTTACAATCATGAATCCTCTTTGTACAATCTTTGTAGATAAGCGAGTTGTTGTACGCTTGATTCTTGAGTTCTTTCAACTCAATAATTATTTTATCATCTCCAACCCTCAAAGTAAGTTTCCCTTCGACAACATCGATCAAAGCAGTATCCGTACCTAGAAATGGTCATCCCAATATTAAAGGAACATGATCATCCTCGTCCATGTCTAAGATGACGAAATTAACTGGGAAAACAAAGTTGTCGACCTTAACTAGCATATTTTCAACAAACCCATGTGGATACTTGATCAAATGGTCAAATAATTGAATACTCATCTGAGTAAGAGTAGGTTCCCCTAGGCCAAGCTTAGCAAAAACTGAGTAAGATCAGGTTTATGCTTGCTCCAAGATCAGCTAAAGCATTGCTGACTGATAGATCCCCGATTAAACATGGGATAGTGAAACTACCTGGATCTACTACCTTAGGAGGTAAGTTGTTCTGCAGGACTGCTAAACATTCTTCATTTAAGGTTATGGTAGATAGATCCTCTAATCTCCATTTATTAGGCAATAATTCCTTGAAGAATTCGGCGTATTTGGGCATTTGAGTCAACGCTTCCTTGAAAGGAAGATTGATATGCAACTTTGTGAACGTCGCCAGGAACTTACCATATTGTTGCTTAAATTTATCTTCAACTGTCGCTTGCGAAGTGGAAGGTCTGGTTTTAGCTCGTGTACATTCTCTTTCTTTCTTAGCTCGCTTAGTTGCCGAATTGTAACAGCTCCTGTATTGGTAGAGCTTGGAGTGTCCTCCTCATCTCTTTCTTGAATAGCTTCTGCAGTAAGAAGGATGTCCTTAGTGACATTACCACTTCGAAGTGTAATAGGTTTAACTTAAGCCTTCCCCCTATCTAAATCTCTCGATCCTAACTGCGTCAGGACATTCTCTATATTTTTAAACAATAGTTCTATGTCCTGCCAGCTCATGATCTTTGCTTGTTCATCATTTCCCCATTCTCTTGCATATATTCCATAGACATGTCTTGTACACTTGGCTATCGCTCCCTAGGCTAGAATCTTTATTTTAAGAATAACATGCTGAGAATGAATTCAGGTTGTCTCTCCAACTACCCTAGGCTTCTTTTTAACAAAATTGAAAGGGTATCTGAATTGCTCACCTACAAAGTCAACTTCCTCTTCCTATGTAGCAATATGACAGTTCTTGGTTGAATACGATCCTCCACATGTATTACGCATTTCTTGTGTTGTCACAAACTTCTCAATTTGGGCACTTAGTGCTTCAACTTGGGCTGCAAGCTTACAATTTAACTCCGCACTGCTAACATTAGCCTTCCTTGAAGATCCAGAATCTCTCCTAGATGGGTAGTCATTCTTTGAGATCTTTTCAATGAGAGCATGAGCAGCAATAGGAGTTAAGTCAGAATAGACACCTCTCGCTAGTGTATCAAGGTTTTGCTTAGATGGAGTACAAAGACCATTATAGAAAGTATTCATGACCATCCATGACTCCATACCATGATGAAGGCAATTCCTTTGAAGCTCCTTGAACCTATCCCAGGTGTCTGAGAAACTTTCATCATCTTCTTGCTCAAATTCATATATTTTGCTACGCAAGCGATTAGTTTTCAAGGGAGAAAAGAATTTATGCACACATTTTTCAGCCATTTCTTTCCAAGTGGTGAAAGAACCAGGGGCTAAAGAATGAAGCCATGAGCGAGATTTCGTGACCGGTGAGAATGGAAAGATACGGAGTCTCACTGCATCATCTGAAACATCTTCAATTTTGAAGGTTTCACAAAGTTCAAGAAATTTTTTTATGTGGTCATTTGGATCCACATTTGCAATTCCGTGGTACTGAAATGAGTGTTGAATCATAATGATGATCTGAGTAGGAATCGTGAACTTATTCGCTCCAACTCTTGTTTTAGTGATGTTGTTCCTAATCGCATTTGTAGAGGGACGTACATAATCGAAATAGTTCGTTCTGCAACCATTCCAAAGTGAAGTCCAACGCAATAACAACTACTAAGGCACAAAAAAAAAAACAGAAAACAAACAAACAAAACTAAAACTAAACTAAACTAATGGTTAAACTACAACTAATAAGATAGATATGCAATAGTGATGTGCTCCGGCAACGACGCCAAAAACTTAACGTGCTTACATAGTAACAAATAAATTGACACAAAACACAACCAAGTTTTAAGGATAAACACAATAATACTAACCACACACGTTCTTGGCAAGCACACCTATCAATATATAGTATAGCCAAGGTAAGTACCCAAGTATAAATTTGTGGACACTAAAATCTACTAGTACTAAACGTATTACTTAATTTGCAATCCATGAACTACAGAATATCAATACTTAAGATCTAACAACCTGAATTATTAAGAAATACAACCAAGAGTTGAGAATATAACCATCCTAGACTTGAATCAATGACAATTGCTTAGATTGATGACAGACGATCCTGCTAAACCACTCCAAGACCTAACTTTCCTATGGCGTATGAAATGCTAAAATAGGTTAGAGCCGATTATGGTTAATATTATCAAACTAGGGTTAAGGCTATAGACACACCTTTGTTGATACATATTGTGTGGATACGGCTCGGCTCGGTTCGACTCGGCTACGAAGTGAAGGCCGTAGTCAAGATATCCTCCTATCTTGACTCGGTATGTTATTTACTTTGTAACGTACGATGTAAATGCTACTGTGTGTGTGCGATATGCGTATTGTTATGGTTATGTGTTTAAACTGTTTGTTGTTTGGACCATTGAAGAAGCCCAACAACACGAAGCCCAAGCCCAGGCCCATCATGCGATGAAGTCCAAGCCCAACACATGTGACGAAATCACATGTGACGAAATGGCTGTGTATGACGAAATCCCATATGTGACGAAATCACTGGATTTCGTCGTGATGATGGATGTTCGCCGAGGAACTTCGTCGACAACAGGATTTCGTCATTTCCTTTAGTATATAAACACAGCAAACAGATATAACATAGTGTGCAAGTCTGAATAGATTTGAGAGAGCACACTGTAAACACACACACAGACTGAGAGTTTATAAGAACATCTTGTAAACATTGCTTTGTAACCGTTTTCTAGATTAATACATTGGAGTGTTAATCGCTGAATCGTTGTGTTTGTGTTCGTAACTTGGTTTAACTTACCCGTTTGGATTCCGCACTCTCGTGTTCGTCGGAAAACAGGAATAGAGGTTGACTCGATCCTCCGGGTGGACCTACAATTGGTATCAGAGCATTGGCTCGATTCCTTGTTAAAACCAAGTTGTTTTCTTGTGATTTTAAGGATTTTCAATTGTTTATCTTGTGTTTTGAGTGTAAGGATCATACTTTTTCTGGAAAAACTGTTGTTAAAATCTTGAAAATCTCTTTGTTTTGCTATTAGTTTTTACAAAACCTTGTTATATTTCATGTATCCATGCTAAAATTTGGTTTTGAGTAAACTTTTGTGCAAAAATTGTTGTTCGGAAACTTTTCGGACCGGAAAACTCATCGGCTTCACCAGGATATTCATCATGTTCATCGTTTTATTAAAATTGTTCTCCAAATAAATATGTGTTTGATCTTTGTTTGGTAAATAGGTGAAGTGTTATTGATTATAAAAATATTGTTTGAATTTTGTGTACAATTGGAATGATGGGTTGGTAACTGTTACGGTGAGGGGTGCTTGACTATTGTGTCACCAACTATTTCAGAAGATAAGATTTTGTTTTGAAAAATACCTTGCAAGCTGTCTGGTTACATTTGTCAATGAAATCCCAGCTGACGAAATCACCCATCTTCGTCAAACATATCATGGACGAAAACCCCATCTTCGTCAACATCTGTCTTCGACGAACACTCAGACTTCGTCAAAAGAAGTCCTCGACGAACTCTTCATTGTCCATCGACGAAAACCCCATCTTCGTGAACATCTGTCTTCGACGAACACTCAGACTTCGTCACACACATCATTGACGAACTCCTTTAGTCTTAGTCGCATTCACTTGATATTTCTAACAGAAGACTTGAAACTCATATTTAACTGTTTGATTTGAGTGATTTAAGCAGGTATTCATCATTATATATTCAAAATGAATCCGGATTGGTGGGGTACTCCGTCTAATATGGAAAGTAAGTATAGAAGCACGGGATTATCTCCATCATGGGCCGAACCTCCTGCAGCATCGTCGTCACCTCAAATTTCGTCAAGTCAATGGGCGTTTGTTTCAAATCAAAATCAAAGTATTCAAAGCATACTTTTAAGCGAAAATGAAACAGGAAGCAATAATCGTCCACCGAAGCTAATGCACATGAATGAATATCCGGGATGGGAAGACAGATTTCATACGTATATTCTTTGGCAAAACACGGAGTTATGGTTACGATTCATTACAGACTTCGATCAAGCACTTGATGTTGCCGCTTCAACTGCCGCGTCATCTGCAGATATTTCTCCAGATGATAAGAAGATTTATGATTTAGAAAAGAACGCTTTTCTATTCTAACTCAAGCGTTAAACAAAGACATCTATCATCAGTTTGTAAGCTTCAAGACAATAAAGCGGTTATGGGATGCATTGAAGACGAGAGGTGAAGGAAACGAAGCGTCACGCAAATTACGACATGACTTACTCAAGAAAGAGTTTGACGGTTTCACATGTATGGAAAGAGAATCTTTGAGAGATTTGACAAGTCGATTTTATCACTTGTTGACTGAGTTGAATCATTATGGGGTAGTAACAACTCCTGCAGAGGTTGTCACAAAGTTGGCCGATGCGCTGCCATTTCAATGGAAGGGTTTCTTGGAAATTTTGAAGTACAATGGCACATTGGCTACAACCTCAATCAATGATTTCGTTCAGATGTTGGAGAATAAAGATCAGGAAGAAACTCTAAAGGCGAAAAAGGTTCCAGTTGTTGGTGCATACGTCTGTCGACTTCGTCTTGTATCGAGTCTTGTATTAAGAATGTTAGATCTGGGCACATAGTTCGAGAAACTAGGGTTTATGTATAAGTGTGTAATTTCGCTTGAAATAGCCACTGGCCTTTTCAAACGAAATTAGATATTGTAATTTCACTTGAAATGGCCTGTGACACTTTCAAGCGAAATCATCACCATTATATATACCCCTCATGCGAAATCATTTGTAACTTTTGTAATTCCGGTACCGAAGTGCTGCCGATGTGTCTACTGATCTGTAAACTTGTTATAATCAATATACAAGACATTTAGACGTGAATCAAGCTGTTTTTCAAGTCAATTCATCTGTTTCCGCCTCTTGAATTGATAAGAACTCTTCTGATTGACTCGTTTGAATTAGATATTGTAATTTCGCTTGAAATGGCCTGTGACACTTTCAATCAAGCTGTTTTTCAAGTCAATTCATCTGTTTCCGCCTCTTGAATTGATAAAAACTCTTCTGATTGACTCGTTTGGGTCACAAAATGATCCTACAAGTGGTGTCAGAGCTCAGGAGGAAGAGTTATTGCCAAAACAGCCATAAATTCTGATTTCTACACCTTCTTTTCAAAATTGAACAAGTTTTTACGGTCAAAATGACTTGAATTTCACATATTGTGTGCGAAACTGTGTTTTAACGAATCCTTGATAGAATTGGATCTTAATTCGACCTAAAACTGATAAAATTTGTAATTCCGCTTGAAAATCAGATCGAAAAAAATGATGTCAGCAGCATTTCACACGGAATTAGCAATTGATTCCGCTTGAAATTACTATTTCGCTTGAAAAGTACATCTAATTCCGCTCGAAATTGTTAATTTCGCTTCAGAGTGTAATTCCGTTTGAGACGTTTCACATGGAATTAGATAATTTCATTCCAAATTGATATTCCGTTTGAAAGTGTGCTATTTCACACGAAATCAGTTATTTCGTGTGAAAAGTAATTCCGGTTGAAAGTGTTATTTAGTATCAAAAGGGGATTCCGCTTCAAAATGGATTTCGTTTGAGAGTTAATTCCGTTTGAAAAGTGCTATTTCGTTTGAAAGTGTCAGTTTTGTAAAAAAGTTTATCGAATCATGGAAGAAGAATTCTATAACGCGTTTGCTACATCCCCGACTACTCCAACTACCATTGCTCAGAACATGAACTTGGAAAATGAAACTGGAACTTTACAAAAACCCCCGAAGCTAATGGGAATTGAGGAATATTATGGTTGGAAAGACCGTTTTGAAAACTGGGTTCAAGCTAACCATTTGAGATCTTGGGAGTGTGTTGAGAAAAAGTATGTGCTACCTCGTACTGATTTGGGAGTTGAGAAAAAGATTTATGAATTTACGGACAAAGAACGAGACATGTACAAAGAAGAAAAAATGATGATCAGTTTACCCCAGCAAGCTATTAAAGAAGACATTTTCATATTGCTTCAACATGATAAGACTTCACGTTCAATTTGGGAAGCTCTTAGAATTAAATTTGAGGGAAGTGAAAAAATGATCAAGAGTAAAAAGGCATTGTTAAAGAAAGAATTTGATTTATTCACAAGTTTACCAGGAGAAGATACAAAGAAACTGATTGAAAGATATTGTCACTTAGTACGTTCAATGTCATTGTTAGACATCAACAAAGATCGTGAAGAATGGGTCGACAAACTAGCTGATGCTTTACCTCATAAAGAATGGGGTACATTTTTGATGATATTAAAGAATACTGGAGAATATGATGGATTGACAATTTCTCAGTTTATTGAAAAGATTAAAGGACACAATCTTGAGC
The DNA here is from genome assembly GCA_030545235.1 of Helianthus tuberosus. Classification (NCBI taxonomy): domain Eukaryota; kingdom Viridiplantae; phylum Streptophyta; class Magnoliopsida; order Asterales; family Asteraceae; genus Helianthus; species Helianthus tuberosus. The sequence goes on from CM060352.1 coordinate 126,501,046, forward strand.
AACAAAAGATTGCAAGAATGAACAATCCGAGTGCACAACAAGATGTTAAAATGTATTACAAAGGGAGTGTTCAGAATGTCGAAGCAAGTCCGAAAATCCAAACTGCTTTCAGTGCAGAAAACTCTTCCGGATCAATTAATCAAAGTTCAAACAACAGTGGGGGATTTTCATCATACCCGAGTGTTAATCCAAAAACTTCAAGCTCTAATCATCAATCTGTAAGCTCAAATAGCAACAATGGTCATGTCTTAAACTGCAACATTGCATTACATCTTCAGAATTGTCAAAATTTTTCTGAAGAGGTTGTTAAAAGTCATATGGGGTTGCTTGTGACAGTATTGGAAAAATATGAAGGGTTGGTTGCAGGAAGGATCGGAAATCCTATGTTGATGAAAGAGGATTACGACCAGATTGATGCTCAGGAAATGGAGCTGATGGATATTAAATGGTGTCTAGCTAGTGTTTTGAGAAGAGCTGGAAAATTTAAGATGATTACAGGGAGAAATGATTTTCTGGATGCAAATGTATCTACTTTGGGTTTTGATAAATCTAAAGTTACTTGTTTTCGATGCAGGGAGAAAGGTCATTTCAAGAGAGAATGTAAAAATCGAGAAGCAAGTGGAGCACAAAATCCGTTTGGAAAAGATGATTACTATCGGAAAGCCATATATCAACAAGTTGCTCATCAACCGCATCAACAAAAAGAACCACAAACAGCACATGCTAAAATGATCGAAGATGCAAATAAAAAAGCTTATTACGGTATTATTGATCAAGATGATGAGAAAGTGGCTGCAGGTTTTAGTTGGGACAAATATATTCCATCTGATTCAAAAACTGTAGCGTTAATTGCTCAAATAGTTCAAAAACCAGATTTGATGACGGAATGGATGAAAGCTTTTGCCAGTGATGAGAAAAGTCAAGATGAAGAGTTTGTTTCTTCAGATGAAAGTTCAGAACAGACTCAAGTGTTTGATCAATCATTAACTGATGACAGTGATGATGAGGAAGAAACACATATTAATATTGCAAAAACTCATTTATCTCCTTAAAGTTTTCAATTTTATTTTGCAGATAAAGTAGAGAAGCTAAAGGAGAAACGAGCAGCAAAGAATAAGAAACAAGTAAAAAGCGAGAGTGTTGCACAGGAAGAGAAGTCTGAACAGAGTGAAGAAGCTGAATCTGCTGTAAAAGTTGTTGAAGTTGAGAAAGTGGTTGAAGTTGAAAAGATAGTTGAAGTTGAAAAGATTGTTGAAGTTACAAAACCATGTAAAAAATGTTTGGAATCTTGCAAGCAGTGTGCAGAAAAAGATGAGAAGATGAATGAGTTTGAGAAAATGAAAGAGAATTTATTGTTTAATCTCAATTATGTGAAAGAATCATATGATGTGCTGAACAGAACGGTGACGGGTCTACAAAAGACAAATTCGGAAAGAGAAGATGCATTGACAATGATGAATGGTGTGATGATGACAAAACAGAAAGCGATCAATCATTACATTGAAGAATGTGCCAAGATGAAGTAGGAGTTGGAAACAGAAAAGATAGAAAATGAAAGAATTAGAAGATTGTTGCAAAGTTATTCTAGTTCTGATTATTTGATTGATCGAATTTGTCCATCTGTTGCAGGTTTTGAAGCATTTCAAGACAAGAAGTCTGAAGAAAAGGATACTGGTAAGAAACAAAGTGCAAATTATAACAAGTGTCCGCCTCCGATCTGGGAAGGTTATTCTCCCAGAAAACCAAATGAGGAGCAAGTCAAAAAGGCTGTCAATATAGAGTTAAAATCTGAAACAACTGACGAGTTACCAGAAAATATTGACGTCACATTCACATCGTCTGACACTGATCATGAGTCTGAGTTAATAAAAAAGGTGGTCGATCAGGTGTTGGATAAAGATGAGGAGTCGGAGTCAAAGTCTGAGTCAGGGAGTTCAAGTTCATCATCAGTTGAAAGTTCAAAGTCGTCGGTTAAAAGGGTTTGCAATAAAGAATACCTGTTATCAAAATCTAATTTGAATGACGAACCAATCAAAGTGGCATATACTTTGAATGATTTAGACAAATTATATTCTGATGAGGAATTTCCAATAAGAAGTGTTCAAACTGAAAAGATCAAAAAGGTTTTCAAACTAATAGAAATTAATATTTCTGAAATAAATGATGTAAATCTTAATGAAAAACCTAAAAAGTACACTTCAAGAGTTCAACAACATTTAAACAAGAAAAATGGTTATAGTTCTGGTTCTGGTTTTCAAAAGAAACCAAACCATAACGGTAATTTCAAAAAGAAAGGTCTTGGATTTATTCCACCTGAAAATCATAAAAATGAGAAAATTTCTAAAACAAAAACTGTATTTGTTTCAGGAGGAAGTGCTGAGGAAGAACAGAAAAAACCATTCTGGAGACAGTCAAACCAAGAGTTTCTTGCTGAAATGAAGAAAAATGGAATTCAACTGAGAAGGGAGACAAGAACCTATTTCAAATGCAATGAAGTTGGTCACATTGCATGGAATCGTCCAAAAGCTACTAACACAAAACAGGGAGTCTCAGAAAAACTCAAAGAAATAATTGTTGATAAAACTGAACCACCAACTAAAAAATTCAAAGTGTTTAAAAACTCAACATATGAAGTTGGTGAATGTTCAAAGAAAAGATTTTACAAAAGAAGAGTTAATCTTAACAACCAAATGTGGGTTGTTAAGAAATCTGAGGTGAAATCTGGCGACGAATCTGATTCCACAAAATCAGAGGAGCCACAAGTTCAGGTAAAAGTTGAGAAATCAGTTCCTCCAATGGATGATGAGAACTTTCCACCGTTGAGGACTGAAAATTTCAAACAAAAGATTAGTAAAGTTGAGATTTCAAATCAATTCTATTCTGAGAAGAAAGAATTTGATGTTGAGAAAGCATTCAATGGGAATGTTAAAAAGATTTTTGGGAAAATGGTTGAGGGAAAAGTCAAAGGGGTTAAAGAGTTTTATGAAACTAAGAAGGCTACTTATAACCCAAGTGAAGTTGAGGAGGAAACATCCAAGTTTGGTGAAGCCTGGATGTCTGTTTTTCATATGTGATAAGTATGACTTGCCGGAGCTTCCAGGTTGGTAAGTGTGAAGCAGGTATCGGCATCTTTCTTGAGAAATTCACGAAAATGATTTCGACTTACAAGTGGTAAATCAGGGACATTAAGTTGTACTTGATTTTCTACAAGTGGTGTTTGTTGATTAAACTTAAAATTGTTAAATTTTTCAAGTGGTTAAAGAAGAGAACAATGTGATGAGATCTCTTAACCTACATGTGATAAAATCATCAAAACTTATTTTCCGGAAAAACCATTTGATTAAAACAAACTTAAGTGTTTTGAAATCTTAATGTGAAAATAGTTTGTTGTGGGGGGGAGTTCTGATTGTTTATGCCTAGTGGATGGCGAATTGAAGTACTTCGATATCAGTTGTCACTTTATCTTGTACAGTTTGTTTTCAAATTTTCCTTTAAATGATTTTGAATTTTAGGGGGAGTAAGAATTTTCAGAAAATCCAAAAACATTTGAAAATTTGAAAAATACAAAAACATGATAAAAGTAAAAATGAGTTTTGTTGTAAAAAGAGGAAATGATAGTACATCAGTGGACTATCACAACATGCTAAAGAATTGGAAAGAAAAATGTGATAAGCGGTCTCACTGATGATGTGTCAGTAGGTTTTTACACATTTAGTAGATTGTGACGAGATATAAACCTAAATTTCAAACTTACTTATATCGTGGGGAACATCTCTCGGATATATGGGTAACCCCCGAAATCTTGTTTGAAAGGTCCCTCTTTCTGAGATACTAGGTCTTTATACTCAGTGATATCTGGGGTATTATCCCGGGACTTCTGATTTTGCGGAAGCAATGGCCTAGTCCCCGGAGAATACTTTACGCTTGCTTGAAATATAGCCCACCCTCAGTACAAAAAATGATGAAACATTACAAAATGCAAATCATGTGCTGTTGAAGAAAAGATTCTCTAAAGGGAACACACCAAAAGTCGAAGCCGTCATCTCTCTGATTTTGCGGAAGAAATAGCCTGAGCTCTCACGGCCCTCGCATTTAACCCTTTACAGATATCATCTAGGTATACTCACCTGCAAGACTGAATATTGGGATCTGGATACGAGAGTATATTCTGAGGTGGGACACGCGAATAAGTTTAAGTCTCTAAAACATTAATCTCATATCTCAAAACAGTTGAACTTTGTGTGAGAATTTAAGTGGATCAGTATACTGACAATCTACGTGAATCGTTTAGAACTTAAAATGTTTAAAGCTTAACGGTGTTGGTGATTTGTCTCATAAACTGATATGATCCTCTTGCACAAACTCACAAAAATATTGTCTGTAAATATTTCTTTACTTCATTTCTTAATTTCTAAAATCCAAAAAGATTTTCAGTGTGTTTTAGCATAAAATTTTGAAAATTCAAAAAGATTTTCGACAACTGATGTTGCAAAGCTAATTTTCAAAATTCCGAGTGCTAAACATGATGAACAACAGGGTTGAAAATTTTGTTTAAAATGAAGAAGATTGATTGAAATGAAAAATTTGAACATTCTGTATACAAATGGTTCATCAGAGGTTAAAATTGTAAAACTATTTTTTAGTTGATGTCTCTTGAAAAAGTTTAAATTTGTCAAATTGTTAATTTGTAAAATTTACTTTGAGGTAGAGAATGTGCAGGTTATGGCTATGAGAGAGCCAGGTTGCAATTCTAGAACCTGCGAAAGCCAGACTACGATCCCGAGTATTCTTTAAGGGAGAGTCTGTTGAAGCAGAGCTTAAGGAATCAAGAGATCTGATTAAGAGAAGATATAACCAGGTTGAGATCCTGAAAATGAAGAGAAGATTGAGGATGCTTACATTGTTAGATACTTAGAAAAGAATCTCAAAGACTGATAAAGACTGAAGACTGTGAAGACTCGACACTTAAGACTCGTCAACATTCGAGGGGGAGTCTGTTGGTGCATACGTCTGTCGACTTCGTCTTGTATCGTGTCTTGTATTAAGAATGTTATATCAGGGCACGTAGTTCGAGAAACTAGGGTTTATGTATAAGTGTGTAATTTCGCTTAAAATAGCCACTGGCCATTTCAAACGAAATTAGATATCGTAATTTCGTTTGAAATGGCCTGTGACACTTTCAAGAGAAATCATCACCATTATATATACCCCTCATGTGAAATCATTTGTAAGTTTTGTAATTCCGGTACCGAAGTGCTGCCGACGTGTCTACTGATCTGTAAACTTGTTATAATCAATATACAAGACATTTAGAAGTGAATCAAGCTGTTTTTCAAGTCAATTCATCTGTTTCCGCCTCTTGAATTGATAAGAACTCTTCTGATTGACTCGTTTGGGTCACAAAACGATCCTACACCAGTACAACAAAATCCTGATATGTATTATGGAGCTTCTAGCACTTCTGCAAGACCTGCTCAACATGCTCCACTCCAAACGGCGTTTGTCACAAACACAGATTTGTATGGCAATCCGATACAAGTTCCTGTTAAGCCAGCTCAAACCACAGACTTGTATGGAAATCCACTACAACCAGCTCCACAACAGCCAAGCCAACGATCTATCGTAGCAACTGATATGTTCGGAAATCCATTACCTGTTCGATCTACCAGAGCAATAGATCTGTATGGAAATCCACTTCCAGCTTCCTCAAGACCAACGGTTGTTCAACCAACCACAGATTTGTACGGCAATCCACTACTTGTGCAACAGCAAGCCTGTTATGGTAGCACGTCATCAGCTGGTCAGCCATCTAATACAGTACGACTAGACACATCAAGTTTGTCCAAAGTTAGCGTTGAAGTAGCTAAGGATCACATGGAGATATTGAACACTTTGGTGAGCGCGTATTGTGGGTTGATAGCAGGGCAGATTGGAAACATCAGTCTAACTCAAGAATATTATCAGCAAATCGATAAAGAAGAGATGGATATGATGGACATCAAGTGGGCCTTTGCCAGTGCTGTTAGGCGGGCAAAAGACTTCATGGAACGGACGGGTAGAACCAGCTTGGAAAGCAAGAAAGACACCAAGTATGGGTTTGATAAGCAGTTTGTTAAGTGCTTTAACTGTGGTGAACGTGGTCATTTCAAGCGTGAATGCACAAAGCCAGCTCAGCATGGGAACCAGAATCCTTTCAGAGGTCAAGGCAACCAGGCGAATCAGAATCAAACCAGGAACAATGAGCGCACCTTGGTCCCTGCAAACAATCAAGCAGGACCATCAAACAACAACAATCAAGCTCTTGTGGTGCAAATAGATGAAGGCTACGACTGGTCAATGCAATTAGTCATTGGTGATCAGGGAGGAGCAGCTTGTTTTGCTGAAACTGCTAAGGATTTGAATCACGCCAGTGGTGGAGAATCTTCCGCCAGTGGTGGTGAATCTTCAGATGAAGAGAGTTCTGGTTATTCAAGGAGTTCAGATGAGGAAACCTCAACGTCAGGCGATGACCATTTATCTAGTGGGAGAATCGATCAAGATATCGATGAATTGTTAGGAGAAGCTGCAGTAGGGAATGATAGAAGATCTATTCTAGTGGATCAAGCTGATTATTCTTCGTCTTCTCTTCATTCAGCCTTTATGGCTAATGGCGGCAGTTCATCAAGCCAGGTATGTGTCGATGAACCAACTATCGTTAATTGTGATAATTGTGCTAGCTTAAGTGATAAATGTACTGATTTAGATGCTAATATGTCTGAGTTGCAAAGCAAACATGATGCTTTAAATGCTGAATTGTCTGACTTGCAAAACAAACATGTTTCTTTAAATGCTAAGATCTCTGATTTGCAAAGCAAACATGAGGCTTTGAAAAGCAAATATGATGTGACATTTATCCACAACCAAAAGTTGATTGTGGATCTTGCCAAATGCACAGAAGCCAACATGTTTTATACAAACCATGAAAACGAGTATAAAACAATGATTGAAAATTTAAGAGAAAACAAATCCGAGCTAACGAAAATGGTTTCAAGAAAACAACAACCATTAACTGTTACATCAATAGGCTCGAGATAATGCAAAAAGAGATGGCTTATGTAAAATCTGAAAGTGAGGCGATCAATCTTGAGCTAAATAGTTATTTGAACTCTAGCTATGTGTTGGATCACATCATTGATGTTCAGAAGGAGAAAAGGGATGTCACGTGCATTAGATATAAAAAATGTCCACCTCCTGTGAAACACAATTATGATGCCATGCCTGATGATGAAGATAGAACTTACTTTGAGCCATCTGTTTCTTTAAACATTGAGGAGTTTACAACGGGACTTGGATACAAACCGGAAGTATCATCAGATTCGGATGTGTCAGCAGATACATTTGTAACTGCAGAACAGAATCAGGATGCTCAGGTCATTATTGAGGATGCTGATTCTTCATATGATGAATCTAATGATACTGACTCAGCACAGTCAGATGCGGTAATTAAAGAAGAGGACATACCTCTCGAGAATCATATTCTATGTGATCCTCCCGCAAAACCTACTACGACTGTTCTGACCGAGTCCACGTCTACTTCCTCACAAGAGTCTGAGAGTGTGAATTTGATGTACACTCTTGTTGGTGATGATAAAATCTATTCTGACAAAGATTTTCCTATTAAGAATGTTAATCAATCTTTAATTAGTAAAATTTTTGAAGATTCAACAAGTAAGTTCTTGGGAAAAACAGGATCACACGTTGTGGTAACACAGTGTCCTCCGGTTCCAAGAGCTGAAATTCGCAAACAAAATGGCAATCAAAGATTACCAACTGAAAAAGTTCAGCAAAATCGCACCAAACCAAAAGGTAAATCACCGACTCAAGGTCAAAAGAAAGAGACCCAGAAAAAGGACAAGAAGGTGAACTTTGTGAAATCAAGGGGAACGGATAAAATTGACACATTTGAAAACAAATCTAACTTAGATTTTGTTAATCAAGCAAAAATTTTGAAAAGAAATGAACAAAACAGTTCAAAACCAAGTACCTCGGGATCACAAAGTTCATCATCGACAAGACAATGACATGATACTTCGGGGTTTGTAGAACGAAGATCTTGTTTTTCATGTGGCACATTTGGACATATTATTCGCAATTGTCCATATCTTCATAAACAAAAAGCCAAAGTTGATGATCCCCGTGACCGAAATGACCGAAAGCAATCTGTCTCATCAAAACCAGATCCCCATCTTGTAAAAGAAAGGGAAAAGAAACAGAAACACCAACAGGTCAAGAAAATTGAAAAGGCGATTAAAACCGATGTGGTTAACAAAACATCTCTTTCTGTCAAACCAGAAAATTCAAAAACTTCAGACAATCATGAAGTTAAGATTTTAAAGAATAAAACTGGTAAAACAAAACAGACCTGGAAACCAAAAACGGTTACTGAACCAGGGGGAACATCATAATTTCCACAACATCGAGAAGTTCAAGTAACTTACGTTGATGAAAATGGAAGACCCAAGACCACAAAGGCTTGGGTCACCATCTCCAACTAATCATGTGAGTACATGTGTAGGGTGTTCTAGGAGGAACTTTCAGCAGTCATTGGATTGTTGATAATGGGGCATCCAGGAACATGACCGGTGACATGAAGCTTCTCTACGACGTTAAATCTATTAGAGGAGGTTATGTTGCCTTTGCTGGAGATAAGGGTGGTTATATAACAGGAGAAGGAATGGTATCTAACGGGGTTGTAAGTTTTGACAAGATCAACTTTGTACAACAGCTTGATCACAATCTTCTCAGCGTTTCACAAATCTGTGATAAACAGTTTTCAGTACACTTTGATGCAAATGGATGTTATGTGCTGAAACCCGGCTTCAAGATCCCAAAAGAATGGATTCTCTTATCTGCTCCAAGGATAAATGATTTGTATGTCCTTGATATGAGCCAAGCAATAACAACGACTGCACAAGCAACTTGTTTTATTACCAAAGCCACAGAAAAAGACTTAATCTCTTGGCACATACGTATGGGTCACATTCACTTATGGAAAATGAATCATTTGGTGTCGAATGAATTAGTGAATGGTGTTCTTCTTAAAAATGTCCATCTTCAAGACGTCTGTGTTTCATGCCAAAAAGGAAAGCAAACTAAGAAGCGACATCTGACAAAGAAGATCAACACGGTGGCAGTTCCTCTTGAATGTTTGCACATGGATTTGTTCGGTCCTATCAAGCACAAAAGTATCAGGAATGATCAATACTGCCTCGTGATAACTGATGATTATTCAAGATTTTCTTGGGTGGCGTTTATGGCTCACAAGAGTGAAACTTTCGGTATTATCAAAAACTTGATCATTCAGATTGAGAATTTGTATAAGTTGAAGGTTAGACGGATACGCAGCGACAATGGTACAGAATTTATGAATCATGCCATGGCGGAGTTTTGCACATCAAAATGTATTCTTCAGGAATTTAGTGCGGCTTATACTCCTCAACAGAACGGCGTCGCTGAACGTAAGAACCGTACATTGATCGAGACTGCTAGGACTATGTTGGTAGAGTCGCAGTTGCCCATTCCATTCTGGAGTGAAGTTGTGGCCTCCGCATGTTACACGATGAATCGAGTCCTTACAGTCAAAAGACACAACAAGACCTACTTTGAGCTTCTTCACAAACGGAAACCAGATTTGTCATATCTTGAACCGTTTGGAGCTCCTTGCACAATGATCGATCCTAATGGAAAGTTTGGGGCAAAAGCTATTGAAGGTCACTTTCTTGGTTATGCCACCCTGAACTTAAGAGTCTGGAATCTAGAGACTAAAAGGGTTGAGGAATGGTCTGAGGTCAGAGTACAAAGGTACACATTGCCAGTCAAAAATCCAGGTCAACCATGGATGTTTGAGTACGATGATTTTTCAATTCGATCAATATTCAAGAAGTCGAAGAAAGTGCCGCGGCAAGGATGTTTTTCGAGAGTGACAACGCAACAGAATCACCATTGGTTCGTCCAATTATTGTCAATCAAGAACCATCTTCAGTGAACAATAATGCTCTCGACAATGAGGATTTTCATGATGCAACCGAACTGAACGAATCTTCAGAGGATGAAGAATTTCTCGATGCAGATCAAGAAGCTCCAACAACAGCTGTACAAGGTACGTCGGAAGCTACAACTCCAGTTGATAACCCCTAAACAGCTGAAGCTACTGCGTCATCCTCTTCGCCAGTTCCGGGTATTGAATTGGTTGTTGATCTCAACTTCAACAATCTGGGTATTAATGTTCCTGTCCTAGATAATCCAGAAACTAGAATACATAATACCCATCCTCAACAAAACATCATCGGAAATGTACAAAGTGGTATACAAACAAGAAACATGTTGCGAAACAACAACAACGCAGGCCTGTATGCGGCGATTCGAGAATCTGACCAACAGAATGATTGGTCTTTCGCGTGTTATGTCTCACAGGAAGAGCCAAGAACTTGGAAAGACGCTGTGAAAGATAACTCTTGGGTTGAAGCAATGCAGGAAGAACTGCAACAATTCCAGAAACTTGGTGTCTGGAAGCTCGTAGAGAAACCTGCTGATTATAAGAAGATTGGTACCCGTTGGGTATATAAATGCAAAAAGGACGACCGTGGAATCGTTATTCGAAACAAAGCCAGATTGGTCGTTCAAGGTTTTCGTCAAATTGAAGGAATAGACTACAACGAAGTGTATGCACCTGTCGCATGTCTAGAAGCAATTCGGATCTTTCTAGCCTATGCATCCTTCAAAGGATTCAAGGTTTATCAGATGGACGTCAAAAGTGCATTCTTACATGGTCTAGTGGAAGAAGAGGTGTATGTTGAACAGCCTCTAGGTTTTGAAGATCCTATCTATCCCGATCGGGTTTTGTTGCTGAACAAAGCTCTCTATGGTCTACATCAAGCACCACGAGCTTGGTACGCAACCTTATCTAATTATCTGCTGGAGAATGGATTTCGCAGAGGTCTTATCGATTGCACTCTCTTCATAAAAGAACAAGATGGAGATCTTCTACTGGTACAGGTATATGTGGATGATATTATATTTGGTTCTACTAACAATGTTATGTGTAGGGATTTCGAGCGTGTAATGCAGGATAAATTCGAGATGAGCGCTATGGGGGAGATGACTTTCTTTTTGGGCCTGCAAGTGCAACAAACGAAGTCTGGGATTTTCATCTATCAGACTAAGTATGTGAGTGACATCCTGAACCGATTTCAAATGTCCGACACAATGCCCATTGGTACCCCACTGCAGCAAAATCACGGAATTCATCCAGACTTGAAGGGTGAAGTTGTTAGCTCCTCATATTATCGCGCGATGATTGGATCCCTTATGTACCTCACAGCATCAAGACCAGATATAATGTACCCAACATGCCTGCTTGCCAGATATCAAGTTAACCCGAAGGCCTCACATCTTGCAGCTGTAAAAAGGATTTTTCGTTATTTGAAGGGTTGCCCTGACACCGGTCTATGGTACCCTAAGGATAATAACTTTGACTTGATCGCTTTCAGTGATTCTGATTTTGGTGGATGCAAAATCGACGGCAAATCCACAACGGCTGGATGCCAGTTTTTAGGAAATCGCCTCGTAACATGGCAGTGCAAGAAGCAGACTTGTGTCGCTACATTAACTTGTGAAGCTGAATACATTGCTACCTCAAGTTGTTGCTCCCAAGTCCTGTGGATACAACAGCAAATGCGTGATTACGGTTTTGAATTCCTAACTACTCCTATTTTAGTCGATAATTCTGCTGCCTTATCTATCACTTGAAATCATGTGCAGCATTCAAAGACCAAACACATCGAAATTAAGTATCACTTCATACGTGATTGCTTTGATGAAAGGCTTATCGATGTTGTTAAGGTCCATACCGATGACCAACGTGCCGACCTTTTTTCCAAAGCATTTGATAAATCAAGATTTGACTTTTTATTATTGGTAAACGGCATTAAGGTCAAGCAAGAGTAATCCGCATCGGAAAATCATTTTTGTAAATATCTTTTTGTTTTTTTAAAATTATTTTAAGTTTGTTGATTTTAGGGGGAGTAATTCCAGAATTTGAAAATTCAAAAACATCGAAAAATTTCAAAACTCAAAAACAATAGAAAAACAAAAATGAGTTTCCTGGCGAGCAAAAGAGAAAATGACAGTACATCAGTGGTCTGTCCAAACCTTTTTAAACTGAAATGCAAAATGAAAAATGTTAAGCAGCCCTATATAAGATGTATCGGTAGGCTCACAATCATCTTAAACTGTGCAGGGCGATATAAATCTTAATTGACTGAACACCAGGTGGGAACCGCACATTGGCATATGGTCGTAGTACCGAAATTTCGTTTGAGAGATTGCTAAGGTTCTGAGATATGTGGTCTTTATGCTGTTTATCATCTGGGTATCATGGTTGTATCTTTTACCAAAACAAATGGAGACGAAGTCTAGATCTTCCATGATACCATACATACGTGTACATACTGCATACGACCTCAATAAGTGATCAACAATCACATGTCCAAACAAAATAAGTTATAATATATCACAGATTCTTTGCGGGAGTCAAGTTCGTCTCTTTGCTATACGTGAGTACTGACCTGTTCACGAACTTGCTCATGTGCCCTCATGCATCTGAAAATCAAGTTCCTCATCAATAAGTGATTCTATCACATAGGGCTTGTTTTCATTCAAAATAAGTGAGTATTTCACATTTTCATATACGGTCAAACAGATGATAAATGGTATACTCACCAGTAAGATGAATTCTCGTGCATACCTTGATACGGGAATGTGCCGTGATGCGGATGAACACCGGTCGGTAAGTATAAATCATACCTTAACGTATTCCCGTGCCATGATTACATCTGATAAGTTGAGCTTATGTGGATAACAATACCGATAATCGTTATAGGATGTTTATCAAATGTTAACAAAAAGAACTACAAGATTGTTTTGGCATGACCGTACACTGATATGATTCTCTTACCCTCGAAACTCGCAAAAAGAATGTTTGTATATATTTACTTTTCTTAGTTTCTGCAACTCTGTATATATTTATTTACTGCTTTCAGTCTTTAAGTTTGAAATATTCAAAATGCCAAAAAGATTTTAGGTGTGTATGTTTTAATATAAACTTTATAAAAGTCAAAAAGATTTTATTTCTGCTTTAGTTTTGATTAACCGATGTTGGAACTCAAGTCTTCGTTGCCTGAAATCTGATGAAAACCAAAACGAATGAATCTTCATAAACGGTCAGAGTTTGCAAGTTTTTGAAAGTTAATAATCAAAATTGAAAAATCTTTTATCTTTTCAAACAAATTGTCGGACGGTAGTTGATAGAAATATGGTCACGTGTGTGTCATTTGTTTAATGATAACTATATTCCAAGCGTTTGTTCTCATTACGCGTTTAGCTTTCTTGCATGTGCAGATGCTGAAGGCGAAGAGAACATGTTCGATGATAAGCTTCTGAATGAAGACACGACGTTAAGGAACTCAAATGATAACGATGTTCGAGTTGCCGCTGGCCAATCATCAACACCACAAGGATCTCAAGTATTGAATATCAAAAGATTCACGAGCATAACTTAAGGGGGAGTTTGTTAATGCACTTCGTGTTTGTTGAAAAGGGAAGTTTGTTGATACACTTTCTATGTGTAACACGTGAAGACTTTGAAGATCCTTTCCGAGAAAAAGAACCATCAAGAGATGGAGAACGAGATTACGAACCTCGCGAGCAGCATCCAAGGGGGAGTTTGTTGATACATATTGTGTGGATACGGCTCGGCTCGGTTCGACTCGGCTACGAAGTGAAGGCCTTAGTCAAGATATCCTCCTATCTTGACTCGGTATGTTATTTACTTTGTAATGTACGATGTAAATGCTACTGCGTGTGTGCGGTATGCTTATTGTTATGGTTCTGTGTTTAAACTGTTTGTTGTTTGGACCATTGAAGAAGCCCAACAACATGAAGCCCAAGCCAAGGCCCAACATGTGACGAAATGGCTGTGTATGACGAAATCCCATATGTGACGAAATCACTAGATTTCGTCGTGATGATGGATGTTCACCGAGGAACTTCGTCGACAACAGGATTTCGTCATTTCCTTTAGTATATAAACACAGCAAACAGACATAACATAGTGTGCAAGTCTGAATAGATTTGAGAGAGCACACTGTAAACACACACACACTGAGAGTTTATATGAACATCTTGTAAACATTGCTTTGTAACCGTTTTCTAGATTAATACATTGGAGTGTTAATCGGTGAAGTTGTATTTGTGTTCGTAACTTGGTTTAACTTACCCGTTTGGATTCCGCACTCTCGGGTTCGTCGGAAAACAGGAATAGAGGTTGACTCGATCCTCCGGGTGGACCTACAACCTTTAGACCTATTTCAATAAAGTTGGTGATACTATGAATTCTTATGATTTAAGGTTTCTAGCCTAGTGCTTAAGACGGTTAACGAACTGAGCGAATTACAACTACCAAGGTGAGGCCTTTAGAAAACCCTAATTAGTTTCTAGATCCTTTTAGTCAAATCCTTCCCATAAGCAGCACATATGTCAAACTAGTTATGATGATTAGTTATCTATTACTGATTAGAGTGTCAAGCCCTAGGCTAATGGACATCAATATACCCAAGATATAGTAAATATTCAATCAAACATGCATAACCTCATAGAAAGACCAATATCACCACACAACTAACATTGTAACAAATTTCAACATACACACATATGCATCATTAGAATCCGACCATACTTCACTAATAAAATCATACAAGCATGAAATCAGTCATCAATCATAAACAAAACATCGTATTATCTCATCTGTATAGTTATAACTAAGTTTAACCAAACATGATAAACAAATTCATCATCATTACAGAAAGTTCGAAGAAAAAAAACTGTAAAGAATAACCCGTGGAACTAGTCTAATGCTTCCCTGCGCCTTCAATCTCAGTCTCGTCCTATTTTTCTTCCCGTTTTGCTTCTTCTCTTCTTCATAACCCTTTGTTGCAAGTTCTTCAAATTCCAGCCTCTCCTCGGGGTTTCCAATCGTATCCTTGTTATATTATAGACCAAACCCTAGCTTTGACTTGTTTATGGGCAATAAACATGGACTAGGCCCATGGCTTGTAACTAACTAACTGAAATCAACTCTGGCCTACTTTTCAATGTAGATCCTGTAATTTGGTAACTTGGCGACGCATACGAGTAGTTACCCATGGGTCGGATACGGGTCGTAAACATGTTATTCTTCGTATCCATCTTCTATTTTTCACATGTTGTTCCAGTTATATCCTTTTTGTCCAAAACATTCACTTTTTTGTATCTACTTGTAAATCTCAATAAAACGTTAATTCATACCTATTCTTATCAGATTTGCTACAATTGCCCCTTAGAAATGGGTAATTTAACATTAGAATATTACGTATCCTACGACTACATCAAGCACGGGCATGCTAGGGGTTGAGCATGGGCGTGCTTCTTGATTTCTTCTGATTTTTCTTCAAGGTTGGAATCATGGTCGTGCACATATGAAGCATGGCCATGCTTGGTCTTTTGATTTCCGGATTTTGCTTCATTTTTTGGTCTTTTTTACTTATTTTTATTTGGAACGTCTAGAAACCTGCATATATCAAATATTAATGATTTAAGTAGTGTTTCCAATGATAATGCCCCAATAGTACTATAAAATGGGGTTAAGACCAATGGGTATGGGGTCAGTTAAAGGCCCGTCCCCCCCTTCAAGCCACGTCCCACACCGCCCCCTTGGGCCGTCCTCGGCACTTCCGTCGGATATGTGACGCCGGAGACGGGGCAAGTGGTGGCCCCCCATGGCAGCTTCTCTCTCATCCTTTATATATATATATATATATATATATATATATATATATTAATATATTATTAGTGGTGGGGTAGTCTTGGCTAGGCCCCACACCCTTGGGTAGTCCCCAAAGAGACTATCCTCCTCCCGTGATTACGTGGCGCCTACATGACGGGTAGTCCTTTGGAGACTATCCTCCCCCATACCCAATGGTCTAAGTATGCATGATAAATATGTATAACTGATGACACATCAATTTGTACCAAATCATTTATGTCACATTAATAATTAGGACCTGCTATGACTCATTCAAATCATTTATGTCACATTAATATGTTCATATCAAGCATAACTGGACTTTTTAACTTATAAGAATAAAAAACCTCATATTTTTTACCAAGTGATGCAAATGATCGGTACTCTACGAGGACAGTGAACCGGCCATCACAAAAATGGGTCACATTAATCGAATTTAATTGATAATTATCAAATTGTTAATTAAAGAGTTAAATTTTAACCATTGATAAATAGTTATTTGAGTTAAACCAAATTAACTATAATTGTATTTAACTCTAGTCTCAGTTTAGTTATGGATTATTTTCTCATGGTTATCTTCTTCATTTACATTACTCATACATACACTAACAATTGGTCCTAACTTAATTTAGGAGTGTACAAATTGGTCTTTTTAATTTCTTTTTTCATAATTTAGTAATAAAAATCTATAATCAGATTTTTATCCATAGTGTTTATATTTTATTACATTGTTGGTCCAATATTATTGAAACAGACTTATGATGTTTATATTTTATTGCATTGTTTCCAAAATTATTGAAACATACTTAAGACAATAAGTACGAAACATAAATTTCTCATTTTAATATGGAAGTATATTATTCCAAATATATTTCACCAAAGTTTTAGAGTTTTAGAGCACTATGATGATCTGTCATTTTCTTTTAAATAGTTCATCATTTTATAGTTTTCGAGATGGACATTGCATTAATTTTGATACTTGTAAATTTTCTCTTGTAAGTTGTAGCATTTATTTGTATTCTTTTCAAAATTATTCTATCACGTGTTAAACATCCCCTATTTTATTTGTCTATATCATATATTAATTAATGTGGTTTTAATACTTACATTCATTTTCACACGCATACAATTAGGAATGCCTATACCAACCTCGAGTAGAATATCTTCGTCATTGTAGAGCATAAGTGGTCTAAATTATATTTTCATAGTTGATATAGTTAGAAACATCAAATGGTCAAACGGGGAATGGTTGTTGTACTATATATGGTGACTGTTTTATGTATTTTCATAATTTGATGTTTTGATTTCGTTACATGTTTATTTGTTTTTGTTAGTTGGAATCATATCATGCAAATATGGTGGCTACTGGACCTCCCTGGTGTTGTAAACCACAGGATTGACAAACCATAATCAAACAAACTGGAATCATAGTGTTTATTATTATGGTAATTAAAAAATTAATGTATTAGGCTAAAGGGTGTTGGGGTTCTGGTTGGATATGATTGGTCACGTAGGAACATGAATGCAAGGCTATACCACCCCCTTCCCTAATCCACCATGGTTTGCAAGGATTAAACCATGGCAACTATGGTCCTCCTTTCCATTTTTCAAGTAATCATTTCCTTTTTCTTTAGACAAAGATAAATTTAAATAAATAAGGGGATAGTGGTTTGGGTCATGACCACACCCTTAGTAGTGATTTTGGATTAAAAGTAGGTGACATGACACTGATATGGAGGGTCATAGTGGTCATGAGGGTCATAACCACACCCTATAAACTTAGTCACTATACACATACGAATCTAAAGCTATAGCTAAATGATGTGACCTAATATGAGAGTTTACATGTAACATGTGAACCTAAATGACTTCCATTGACATGCATGAGTCATAGGTTTGTATGCAAATAAGATCTACACCAACTTTTTTTTTTTTAAAGACCAATAAAATTTTTTATTCCATATCATCTGGGCAACCAATTGCCGGATGTTGCCCTCAAACAAAAGGTATACGTAAAGCGCTTATTTATCGTCATTATTACTGATTACTGATGCCATTGATCTGGCCAGAATTATTAATCGTCATTATTAGTGTTATGCTAGGTAGGATTATCTTTCAAAACAGGATCATTCACTTCTTTTGATTCTACAAAAACATATATGATTTTTGTATTTATTTTGTTCGACTTTTAAAATAATGTATGTTTCAATTTCTTGAGATTATTTGCAGGTGGTTTAATTTTGTTTCATTTTTTCGTTTTACAGAAAATGCTGTTGCCGTGTGGACTTCCACAAGAAAGAGAAGAGGATTAAAGGGCAGTTTATTCTACATATGTGGAGGTTTAGGCTGTGTTTATGAGTGCATTATTGACTAAATGTGACATAGTATCTTTATGGTATACTGATATTGATGTCTTATGTACTGTTTCACCATGCACTAATGTTTTCGTTCAAAACATGTTTTTTTCAGTATATTTTTTATTGTTATGATAACTTTGGTATTTGATGTTTCAAGTGGGATGTTTTATATAATTGTGAAAATTTGATAATATGTAAAATTTAAAATTGACATTATATGCAGGTCAAAATAGGAAATGGATAAAAATAATTTTTTAAAAAATAAATAAAAAATTGCGACCGCAAAAACGGTCGCAATTTTTCAAAAGGCAAGCAGTTACAAAACGGTCGCAGTTTGTAGAAGGCATGCGGTCGGAAAACGATCGCAGTTTGTAGAAGGCATGCGGTCGGAATTCGGTCGCATCAAGACCGTCGCAACCGAAGTCCCACAAAACCAGGAACAGTCGCAATATTTGCGACCATTATTAAAGTCGCAAAACCCGGGTCGCAAAAGATAGCAACAGTCGCAACTTAGTCGGAATAGAGCAATTGCGACGGGTGTTTTTCCGATTGTAGTTCCGGTCGGAAAACGGTCGCAACAGGGCAATTGCGATTGGTTTGCGACCAAAATTGCGGTCGGAAAAACCTAGTTTTCTAGTAGTGCAACTGTTAGCCAGATGAATCACCAAAGTCATACAAACGATTTTAACTATCTACACCAACTAATTTGGTAAAAATGTATGAATCAAGAGGACTTGGTAAGGATGGTGAAATTTGTTGAATGGTGGTGAAGTAAGGTAAAGTGTATTGAGGTAGGGTAAAACTATTTTAGGACACTAAGTGATGGCCTTGATGAAGTAGTTGGAAGAATACTAGTAACTCTTTATTGGTTAGGTCAGATCGTCAACACCATTCTGCAGCTTTTTGACTAATTATCCTCCACGGGTAACATTCTAAGCATCCTTTCTTCTTGAAACGTCCGGTTAGTGTTTGCCTAACAGCATGCAATAGGATTAGTTGTTTATCTACTCTTGATGCAATGGCATCAAAAACTTTAATATGACAAAAACTTTTGATGTATTGGAGTCAAAAACATTATATTTTTTTTATTATTATTTTAAACATTTTATTTCTTCTATCTTTTTACAAGATGAGAAACCTAAGGTAATAACTGGTGCTTAATGATGATAGAAACTTTGATGTCTCTATCGACCTTTGTAAGTTAAGTTAAGATTCTTGAAGCAGTTGGCCAAATACTTTGATGTTCCAAAACTAACGATTTCCCAAACTATCTTTAAGTTGGTCATTCCTTCGTGTTACTAGGAAAGCAAGATATAGATGGTAATGGTGTGATAGAAATGAAAGGTTAAGTATCAAAAGGGTTGTCTATAGTATAATTTTTGGTAAGTAAAAAAAAAAAAAGAAATGGTATTTAAAACGTAAAATGGGTGATAGTCCTAGGTGCCTCATTCATTTGCATATGATTACCTCGTTCATGGTCTTTGAAATGCGTAAGTCATACAAGTTCTAACTGTGTGATGCAGTAGCTATAATTACTCTAATTTCAAACGAATAAACAAGTGAATAAGTATGTAAGATATAATGCCTAATAAGGCTCAAAGTACTCATTTGAAAATAGATGGAATGGGGTAAAATGTGAAATTTATGCATAATACCCTTTAGTCCACTTGCTATTATTTTCATTATCTCACATAAAATTTTAAATTTATGAAAAAAGTGTGAAATTTATGCATAATACCCCTTTAGTCCACTTACCATTATTTTCATTATCTCATATGAAATTTTAAAATTTTGAAAAATGGTGATAAAAATGCAGAGTTTGATGAGATAACAAAGCTAGTGTTCTGAATTTATTTTCCACCCCACTCTTGAAATGTGCATTTTCCTCAATGTACTAATGCATGAAATGATATGAAATATGCAGGTGAAAGGGTAAAGAAACTAGTACTCCATCGGTCAGGTTAGCGTGCAAAATGTGGTTCGATCCCCTCAACCGCCTAAAATATAACAACAGACCACCGTTTATCGAGAGAGAAACACTTGGCACAACTAGATAGATTATTAGTAAACTAAAACTGAAAATAAAAAAATAAAAAAACTATTCAGTCCTAGTATTGAGAAGGCATACATGGTAGCGGATATAATCAACAGTAAGTGTGGAAATCAAACAAGCGGTCCATAAATAAGTTCTGCGGCATGCTCCAACTTCTCAATTTATTCAAATTTGGCTACCTCCCTTGTAAAGTCACGTTTATTTACAGGTCTTTGAGTGCACCCCAAACGTGTTATTCATACTTCCATTGGATGGGGATGGGGATGGGGATGGGGATGGTTTTAAATCTCCACAAACTTTTGCTCCCCCCTCTTTTGATGTAGTTCCTTCTCCTAGTCTACTCTAGCCGATGATCCTAGTAGCTGTCAATCCACTTTGTGTCATTAAGCTTCCACCCTGCTTGACTCTCACATGTGGGAGATACTTAAGTCCTTTAGCCTTGTTTAACTGATAGTCAAGATGAGTGTCACTGGAATTTGCTATGTCGAATGGGTCATTAGACAAATATTCCTTGCCTCCGAAGGTATAGTTTATTTCTTCATTACCAATACAATGTTTTTTCAGAACCCCTTCGGTTATGTCAATCATTTCTCTTTTTGTGGTTAGGAATGGACATACAAAGATCAAGGGAACATTTTTGTCACCCCCCATATTTAGGATCACAAAGTCATTTGGGAAAACAAATTAACCTATTTTTACTAATGGGTTTTCAATAATCCTGTCAGGTTGTTTACCGATCCATCAGCTAATTTGATCGAAGCATGGAGTGATATGGTGTTCCAAGATTTAGTTTCTCAAAGATGTGACTTTGCATTAGATTGATGCTTGCTTAGAGATCGGTTAAAGTATATGTAATTTACATTTGACCAATTGAGCTTTCTCGAGAAAATTATCCAAGTTTAATCATTCTTTGGGGAATGCTACGCTTAATGATTGCGGAAAATTCCCTTGTTGTTCCCTGGATTTCTTATTCGAGGTTTCTTTTATTGCTTAGAAAATCCTATAGGAACTTTGCATACTTAGGAATTTGCTGAACAACTTCTAAGAGCGGTAGATTCACATGAATTTGGTAGAGGAACTTGGTGAACTTTTAGTATTACTCGTCCATCTTTTGTTTCATTACCCGTCCAGGGTAAGGTAGACCATTATCTTGATTTCCACTTGGGGCATTGTTTCCGTTAGGAGTGACTGGTTGAGTTACCTTCTATTTTGTTGAAGACTCTATTTCTTGCACTGGTGTGGGGATGATTCCTTGCATCCTCTATTGGTATGTGGCTCGTGGATATGGATGAGTTTCGACGGCTGATGGGTAAGGAGGATCGGGTAGACTTTGTTGTTTTCTAGGGCGATGGAACTAACGTTTTCATTCGGGTGGTTTTGGTGTTACTTGGGAGACTTCCTTGTTGTCTTTCAGTAAAAAAAACTGCAACTTTTCCCATCTAGTTTTCAATTGTCCTGGGCCAAGCTTTTTAATGTTCAAGAACTGCCTCATAGATACGGAATCACTCTTCATATTGCTTGTAGTGTGATTCAGAGTCAGCCAAAAATTTTGCAAATATTTCCTTGAAGTTGTAACCATGAAACTACTAGTTTTCAATTGTCCTGGGCCAAGCTTGTTTTGTTGTTGGTACCATGAAACTACTATTGATATCTTGGCTGAAAATTCTGTTGAGGTTGTCTCTGTTGTTGTTCCCAAATGTGGGAGGCTAGGAATTGTTTCCAGGCTCCCTCCAACTCCCTCCAACTGAAGTGTGTGTGATTCTGCCATCCAGGGTTATACGCGTTGATGTATGGGTTGTTTTGTTGGCAGTTAGTGTTATTGAAGTCAACTTGTTTGGCTTCTAACGTGTGTCGGTGTGAGTGTATTTTTAGGTATATTTTTAGCTCTTTTTACTCGCCGATTCAAGTTTTAAATTTATAAAACACGATATTCTACTATCACTCTACACACACGCTAGGGTAAGTGCACCCATCGCGGACGTAGTATAGTGATGGCAAGATACCGAGGTCGTCTAAGAACACAAGAGCTTTTAATACCAGCTTATTGTCAACGTCTAATCGAACCAAAATTTGAGAAAAGATTTTTACACTAATATAAAGATAAATTAAAAACAGAAAATAAAATAAAAACAAAAACAGATAGTCAAGAAAGAATCACTTGGGTCCGACTTATCTTTCATGTACTCTTTTGATGATTACCGCACTTTGGGCATTTTAAGAGATTATCTTAGTTATAGTAGTAGGCCCCTCTTGTGAAGGCGACGTTACCCTCAACCTAATGGTTTGAGTCAGCAAGGATACAATCCCACAAGGTCAGATTGTTGAAAGATAATTTAGTAAGTTATTAATGCAAAAAGTGGTGGGCCCCCTTCAAAGCTACGGTCACCTTCAACCCGTTGGTCTGAGTCAGTAGGGATACAGTTCTCGCGGGGTTGGTTTAAAGTTTTAATAGTAGTTTATAGATAAGGGATTCAAGCATTTTGCACCTCTCCCGTGGTGGGTAATGTCCGCTCCGACTCGTGAGGTGTTACTGGGCTTGAACCAGGTTCTCGTAGGATCTATACACTGAACGAGACATAAAATTTACCCAACCAACCTTCTAACCCCTTTCGAGGCAATTAACGCGCTTTATATAGATCGTAAAGACACGAATATGTGAATCAATGACATATGAAGAATGATTAGATAAATTTGCCTTCAATATAAAAAAACTAGTTATTAAAGTCATTAATACATACCCAATTAAAAAGTTGCCAATGATTGGAAATCATAAAAGAAAATACATAAAAGATATGTCTTCACCAAGTAATGTAAAAGTTTAGCCAAGCATGGCCTTTGTTTGACAAAGACTCTTACTATCAATCTTGGATCCTGAGACTACTACACACACTCTAAAAGATGGAAAATGGATGATGGTGTTGTAGTGGTGGTGGAGTGGTGGCATGTGAGAGAGAAATGGTTTGCCAAGGGATGGATTGGAATGAAACCAAGCACCCCTATTTATAGCTGAAACCAGAACCTTAACACGACCCCGTGTTGGTCATTCTGTCTCTTCTTCATTAACAGCAGTGTCAGGTCTTGTATTAACACGGCCCTGTGTGTCAATGGCACGGCCTTGTGCCCATTGTACTTGCTGTACTATTCAAGATTCTGCGAATCTGGGAGTTGACCACGGCCCCGTGTCCATTTGACACGGCCCTGTGTTGACAGTCTGCTTCTGTGTGTCTTTTTCTTCATGGAATCTTGACTTGGCACGACCACGTCCTAAGGTGGCATGACCCGTGCTAAGGGTGGCACAGTCCCGTGTCAGGGTGACACAGCCCCATGTCAGGGTGGCATAGCCCCATGTCAGCCTTCTGACTTGTTATTCTTGGCCTTGGGGTGAAGCTCGGAGGGTCGGTATGAAGTGTCAACTTCTCTTCTTTTGTATTTATGTTGGTTTTTCCGTTAATTTGATCCTTTTGTGCGTTTAAGATCTTTTGACCCTGTAAATTAAAAAGAAACAAAGAAATATGCTTTTTCTAACAATAGTACTAAAAAGGGTTGTTTTTATACCTTATTTGATACAATTTATATGTTGCATTTTACTCATATCAAATACCCCACACTTGAATCTTTGTTTGTCCTCAAGCAAAACCCTTTAATGTTGCTTACACACCCAAACGGAATTGGTAGAGACGACGTGTTCGGGTCTTGTTTGTAGAGCGTCGGGAATCCAAGTTCTTTATTTTTGTTTTTATATTATTTACAATCCTATTCGACATGATTTATTTTGAACCTTTTTTTAAGAAAAATAAATATTTTTTTGGCATAACACGTCTTTATAAAATTCATTTAGCTATATACTAATTCACACACCTCACAAGTGATCACTCAACACTCGGCCGAAGATGTATAGGTGAAACGCTTGATACCGGTATGGAACTTACTCCTACCATATGATTGACAAGTAATCAAACATCTTCCTTTTTAACATAATCTTTGTAAATATCAAGATGTCGGTTTTGGTTAAGGGTAGGATAGTTTTATTGAAAAGTGGCTAAAACGTAAAATGTCGGTTTTCTTTTGAAAATGTTTTCTTTTGTGACTTAGTTATAAACTACATATTTATAATCAATAATTTCTGCTTATTTATTTCAAGTAGCTAGAGTCTTTTTTTATATATACAACTAAGTCACCTCTTTTGTTTTTCAAAAGAATCGCATTTTACTAAAAACAAGGGGTGTGAAAATAAAAATTTGTTTTGGGGTGATGGGTGGTTTGTGCAAAATATTATTTTGCGGGTTTTGAAACAAAAGGTTTAGGCTCAAAGGGGTTTAACTAGGGGAATATTTTTTTTTTGTTTTTGTTTATGGTGGGAAGATAAAGAGAAAATAAAGTTGAAGAAGAAAAAGAGGGTTTAAAATCCTAATGCCTCCATCTTTACTTACTTGGATTCATCGGTAAGGATCGGGAATTTATTGTCTTGTCAACTTCTAGATTCGTAAGAACCATACGTCTATTCACACAAGAAACGAAATATAAACATTTAGTAAATATATATGATTAAATGCTCGGTAAAGGCTCAAAACTCACATTTTTGTGGGAAAATGGGTATAAGTGTGAAATTATATATACAATCAAATTTTACAAAGAATTTTCATGCCATTTTTATAAATTTTCCTTGTATGGGTCTTTTTATCACGGCGCTATCAGTTGTAACCTTTATAAAAACTTGAAAATTTTGAATCTTGGTTTCTAACTTAAACTATAAACAAGACAAAACAAAGAAAATTTTTGAAAAAGATTTGGGGTGTTTTAGCGGTTCCAAGTAGAGTTTTGTGTAAGGCTTGATTTAGGACAAACAAATTCGAGTTATTGAGTTTGCCCCCCACACATAAATTACACATTGTCCTCAATGTGTCCAAAAATAAGTTAAATTGATTAAATGTGTAAGATGTGTGTTAAAAATAACATTTTTTTTGGAAACAGACACTTGTCATGACCCCATGCTTAGGAGCCACGACCCCGTGTTAAAAGTGTCAGTACCAAATTTTTCCGGAAATCAAACACGGGAGCATGCCCATGGGGCACGACCCCATGTCAAGGTTCCAGAGTGAAAAATTTTACAGCAGACTTGGGGCACGGGGGCATGCTTACCTGACATGGCCCTGTGCTGCACTTACAGAATTGAAGATTTTTAGTCGAGAGCCGTTTGTTTTTATGAATAAGGTGCTGGGTCAACGTCCTTTGGCCTTCTCACCATCCTTCTGAGTGTATTTTATTCCCACTAAAAGAAAAACTCAAAAATAAAAGCTTAAAAGCTATACTAAGATTAAAACTACTTTATTATTAGATAGTCCATGGAATGCCTCTATGGTGCGCCACGTTTATAAGGGTCCTTGGCTAGACCCATTTTATCAGGTGGTTCTGGCTCATCTTCAATTAGGGGTTCGTCATCATGAATTGGATATTTCATTGATTGGTCAAGATCGACGTACCTTTTGTCGGCCCCTAATTGAAGTGGTAGGTTGTTTTGCTTCCGTTAGGTCAAGGTTTGATAGGATTTTAGAAATGGTTGTCCCAACACGAGGGGGTATCATCTAGGATGACAAAGTCGGTTAGGATTACCGCTTGGCATGTTTGAATTAAGACATCTTCAACCATTCCCGTGGTATTAATCATTTTTCGGTTTGAGAGAAGAATAGGAATTTTAAGAGGAGAAAAATCACTAGTACCCAATTTTTCGAAAATATAGTTTGGCATTATGTTAACGCAAAGATCTTTATCAATTAGCACGTTACTAACAAAGATTTTTTGAAAAAAACATGGTACCGGTTTTATGTTTATTTCATGGTATTCATCTTTTATTAGCGAAGTTTGATCATTTGTTAACGTGACGCTTACTAATTCTTCGATTTTAGTAGAAGTATTTAACTCTTTTAAAAACTTAGCATGCGAAGAAACCAAACAATGATTTTCAATAGAAGGTTGTAAAACGTGAATTTCTGAAAAAAGTTTGATCTAGTTTAGAATTGTTAGTTTTAGGCTTACCTTCTTCTTGAGTTGGTTCATACGTGAGTTTTCCATTTTGTTCTTCTATTTTTACCTCTTCGATTATTACCTCTTTAGTAAAAATAGCCTTTTTTTGTCACGAGATCTCTTAAGTAAGGTGCTGTTTGTTTTTTCAGATGCAAAATGTCTGTAGTCTGCGGACCACATCTGCAGGCATCTGCAAGAGAAGATGTGGACCAAATGTCTGCAGTCTGCAAGAAGAAGATGGTTTGTTTTTTCCTTCAAAAACAACTTCACACACACAAACACACAACACACACACCAGTTCTCTCTGCTCTCTCTCTCTCTACAAACTCTCTCTCTCTACAACCACCACCACCACCGCACCACCTCCGCCACCACCACCGCACCACCTCCGCCATCACACCACCGCCTCTCTCTCTCTCTCACCGATCTCTCTCTCTCTCTCTCACAGATCTCTCTCTCTCTCACAGATCTCTCTCTCTCTCTCTCACCGATCTCTCTCTCTCACAGATCTCTCTCTCTCTGACGATGGTTTGGTGGTGGTGGGTTTTGATGATGGTGGTGGTGGGTTTTGATGATGGTGGTGGTGGAGGTGGTGGCTGAGATGTAGGAGGTGGTGGCGGAGATGTGGTGGCTGAGATGTAGGAGGTGGTGGCGGAGATGTGCGGGTGGAGGTGGTGGTGGAGATGTGGTGGTGGAGGTGGTGGCGGGAATGTGGGGGTGGAGATGGTGGTGGAGATGTGGTGGTGGAGGTGGTGGCGGGGATGCAGAGAGTGGCGGAGGTGGTGTTGGAGAAGGTGGCAGAGGTGATGTTGGAGGAGGTGATGTATCAGAAGATGTTTTGTGAAGATGTGTGAAGCAAATGTTCTTAGCTTTTTTTTGAAGAAGAAAGAAGCTATTTGTAGATCTGTTTAAAAAAAAACAAACAGTCTTCAACATCTTATGTCTGCCCGCCTGCAGACATAAGCAATTTGCAGATGTTTGAAGCAAAAACAAACAGAACCTAAGAGTTCTAGATTTTTGAGACCTTGTATGAGTTTTTCGGCTTCGGGAGCGATTGTTGGTGGTGTGTCGTAAGTTTCAAACGGATTGGCATCCCAATCAAAGTCTGACTTTGGGAGCTCAAACCTTGGTTCTTCATAAGTGGTGTATGAAGAACTTGGTGTGGTGTATAAGGTTGATGGTTTAAAAAGGTAACAATGTTGTACCGAATGGGATTCTTCGCAAATGGTACAATAAGGTTCCTCATAATCACCTCAATATAGTAGGTGTAGTCTTCTGAGTAGTAATCCATTGTATTGGAAGATACCCAGAAGAATAGCGAGCCTCGGGATAAAAAAACAGAATTTAAAAATTTAACAGAAGATTGATCACGCCCCGTGCTGAACTGGCACAGCCCCGTGGGAAGTTCTGTATCTGGGAGTTTGAAGATTTTTTAAGAAAAAGTTGCAGCACGGGGGCGTGTACCAGCAGCACGGCCCCGTGTTAAACCTACTGTAAACAGAAAAAAGTTTTAAAAATGGGCGTGCAGTTTGGAAAAAAATGTTAGAATTTGATTAGGCCTCTCATTTTAAGCTTTCTTAAAATCCTTGTGCCCCCGGCAACGACCCCAAAAACTTGACGTGTGTCGGTGTGTGAGTGTATTTTTAGGTATATTATTATCTCTTTTTACCCGCCGATTTCAAGTTTTAAATTTATAAGACACGATATTCTACTATCAGTCTACACACACGCTAGGGCAAGTGCACCCATCGCGGACGTAGTAGAGTGATGGCAAGATACCGAGGTCGTCCATGGGCAGAGATTTTAATACCGGCTTATCGTCAACGTCTAATCAAACCAAACTTTGAGAAAAGATTTTTAAACTAATATAAAGATAAATTAAAAACATAAAATAAAATAAAAATAAAAACAGATAGACAAGAAACAATCACTTGGATCCGACTTATCTTTCATGTACCCTTTTGATGATTCCCGTACTTTGGGCAGTTTAAGAGATTATCTTAGTTATAGTAGTAGGCCCCTCTTGTGAAGGTGACGTTACCCTCAACCTAATGGTTTGAGTCAGCAAGGATACAATCCTACTAGGTTGGATTATTGAAAGATAATTAAGTAAGTTATTAATGCAAAAAGTGGTGGGTCGCCTTCCAGGCAGGGGTCACCCTCTACCGTTGGTCTGAGTCAGCAGGGATACAGTCCTCGCGGGGTTGGTTTAAAGTTTAATAGTAGTTTATAGATAAGGGATTCAAGCTTTTTGCACCTCTCCCATGGTGGGTAATGCCCGCTTCGACTCGTGAGGTGTTACTAGGCTTGAACCAGGTTCTTGCAAGATCAATACACTGAATTAACGTGCTTTAACCCCCTTCCAGGAAATTAACGTGCTTTATATAGACCATAAAGACAAGAATATGTGAATCAACGACATATGAAGAATTATTAGATAAATTTGCCTTCAATATAAAAAATTAGTTATTAAAGTTATTAATACATACCTAATTAAAAAGTTGCCAAAGATTGGAAATCATAAAAGAAAATATATAAAAGATATGTCTTCACCAAGTGATGTAAGAGTTCAGCCAAATATGGCCTTTGTTTGACAAAGACTCTTACTATCAATCTTGGATCCCGAGACTACTACACACACTCTAAAAGATGGAAAATGGATGATGGTGGTGGATGATGGTGTTGTAGTGGTGGTGGAGTGGTGGCAAGTGAGAGAGAAGTGGTTTGCCAAGGGATGGATTGGAATGAAACCAAGCACCCCTATTTATAACTGAAAATAGAACCTCAACACGGCCCTGTGCCCACCTGACACGACCCCGTGTTGGTCATTCTCTCTCATCTTCATTAACAACAGTGTCAGGTCTTGTACTAATACGGCTCTGTGTGTCAAGAGCACGGCCTTGTGCCCATTATACTTGCTTGTACTTGTTGTACTATCTAAGATTCTGCGAATCTGGGAGTTGACCACAGCCCCGTGTCCATTTGACATGGCCCCGTGTTGACAGTCTGCTTCTAAATGTCTTTTTCTTCATGGAATCTTAACTGGGCACGACCCCGTGCTAAGGTGCCACGACCCTTTGCTAAGGGTGGCACAGCCCCGTGTCAAGGTGACACAGCCCCATGTCAGCCTTCTGACTTGTTATTCTTGGCCTTGGGGTGAAGCTCGGAGGGCCAGTATGAAGTATCAACTTCTCTTCTTTTGTATTTATGTTGGTTTTTGCCGTTGATTTGTTCCTTTTGTGCGTTTAAGCTCTTTTGACCCTGTAAATTAAAAAGAAATAAAGAAACATGATTTTTCCAACATTAGTACTAAAAAATGATTGTTTTTATACCTTATTTGATACAATTTATATGTTGCATTTTACTCATATCAGCTTCCATGGTTGGATTTTTGTTTCCACCTAGTGGTGAAATGTGAAAGTATACGGTGACGGTGTTACTTGTGCCTTGTTTATTTGGTTGAGGCAATTTGATGGGTGAGTGAAGTAACAACATCAACCTGGTATATGCCTTACCTCGTCCCTCTATAGGCTCTTGGTTTGTGCCGTTGGTAATTGTTCATGGTGGTTTCTTCAGTGAGATCATAGTCTTGTGGCCTTTTGTTTCTAAAGATTCCTCCTGCAGTGGCATCCAAAGTTTGACGAATTTGGTTAGTTAACCCATCGTAAAAAGATGAAACTTGAAGCCAAACTTCAAGTCAATGAAGTCAATGACGAAAACATTTTTGAAGTATGTATTTGAAACATTCATATGCCTCATATAGTGATTCACCATCTTCTAGGGAGAAAGTGGTGATATTGTTTCTCAATTTAGCAGTCTTGGCGGGTGGGAAGTATTTCGAGATGAACTTTTAAGCGAGATCATTTCACATGGTTATATATCTCGTATGTTGAGAGTTTAACCATGCCTTTGCACGATCCTTTAGTAAGAAAGATAACATGTGAAGTCTTATGGCATCGGTTGAGACGTCATGCAATTTGAAAGTGTCACAAATATCAGGAAATTTGCGATATGTGAATGAGGATCTTCTGTGGGTAGACCATGAAAAGTGCATGATGACTGGATCATGTAGAAAACATGGAACTTGATTTCCATGTGGTCGAAATTGATGGCATGTCTAGTAATACTAGATCCAAGGTGTCAAGTGATGGTTTTGCAAATTTAGAGATGGTGTTGTCGATATTGTTGAGTGCCATTTTTTATTTGAGCCTTTTCTCTTAATCTATTGTGAAAAATGGTTTCATTGTGTTAGAACCAGAACGTTAGATCTTACTCTCTTTGGTAAGAAAGAAAATATAAATGGGAAAAATAAGATACAAGCTAGGTTAGTAACTACAAAAATATTTCTTAAAATTGTCGTTTCCAAGAAAACAACACTAAAAACATTGATGTGTTTGTGTTTGCAATGATTTTTAGGTGATACTACGAATACTTTATCATGGTTTTAAATTTGTAAGAAATGATTTTACTTAGACTAAGCACATACAACAGGAAAGTATTGTTACTGTGATATAGTAAAGTTTAGGCAAGAACCAAGTATGGAACTCAAAGGACACGACCTTCACTATTCAGCTTTTCTTTTGTTAGCAACTAGTTTAGTTAATTGTTTTTTGTTTCATTTGTAAGACAATAAAATAAAAGACAGAAAGTAAGTGGATAAGAACAAATTGATGGAGAATATCACATCACACTAGATATTAATTGGGATGAAATCCACTTGGGATGAATTAATGCTACATTATTAGCTCGGTGGTGTGGTAAACCAAATTAAAATACATGGTTCCTAATTAAGGTTGCTGGCGCATTTTTATTAAGTTAACAAAATATGTTAATTGATGTTGTTTTGGAATGACTCCTTCTTAGGTTACCACAACCCTCAACCTATTGGAAATCTTATTGATTATGTCACCACAAGGTCTGGATTATAGACATCTAACTAATTTTTTTACAACGTTATCACCTTGCAATTTCTCTAGTCGTGATCTTGTTACGGGTCCATCAGAGACAAAATTGCTTGGTAACATTGTTGCTGATATGACGATGCAATCGCCCTAGTTGGGGTCATGCTACTTCGTTGGAACATTTTTTCTTGCTAATAGAGGTGATTGATCTTTATCTAACAGGTGGAGTTATAATAATAGAATACATACAAAGACGTATATACTTTAACGTGAGTTTCCCAACTCTAGGCTCGTGCCAAAGCCTACCATAAAGACCAGGCACGCGATGTCAGGCGACCAAGTTTTGTCTCAATTCTGAAGCCTAGTATATTGACCGTGCACGCTGCAGTGAAATTTGATAAACAAGGGCTATTCGCAAGATGTGTGTTTTTCAACAACACAAATGGATTAACAGGGGTTATATTGATTGTACACACTCCAATGAAATTCTTAGGATCCCCTCACCAATTTAGGGTTTTCACACACCATGAGTGAATTGATGAACTTCAGACCGCTAAATTATCAAGTACACTGACAAGATCAAATACAAAAACAGAAGAACAATGTCCCATCAACGAAGAAAAACGGTAGAAAGAAATATAAAAAAAATAAACACACCACTTTTCTCAAAATTAAACATCTAATTCATACCAAGTTTCATCTTCACTCAAGCATACAAATAAGTTTAGCCAAGAATAGTCATACAAGCTTGTCCAGAAACAATGTTAATGGAATGGATCATGATGAATAAGTGTAAAATACAAGACTTCTTATATAAAATAACAATATAATATATGTTTTGGCATTATGGACGTTCAACCACCTGGTGCCGCATATGCGCGTACGCTTAACTTATATAGCATAATATATATAAGTTAGCCGAATCAAGTCAAAACTTTTCAAAATCAATTCTAATCGGAATGTTCGATTATTTGACCCATATTATACAAGTCCGTGTACTCGGAAGGGTATAAACCACATTCTATCCGGTCTTCGCCTAATCTAGCGAACTGTGCGTGTTTATTTATATAACATCCCGAGTCTTTTGGTCAATAAAATCCAAAATGTCCCGAATAAACCCGTAATCAAAACCCTAAGTGCGCATAAAACTTAGCAGTTAAGAAAACTTGACGGTTGATGAACCAACCCGCACAAAAGTACCCTTATTAGACTCACAATTAAAAACCGAACCAATTGGGATCAAGACCTGAGCATACGCGATAAGTATAAGCACGAAAATCGAGAAAAATGCGTGATTAGACGAAAAAGGCAGCCAGGGACACGTGTCACGACGTCGCGTCGCGCCACATGTCAGGTCTATGCTGGACACGTGGCAGCCTAGGCCAGGTGGACCCCTCTGGCGACACGCGGGAGAGACCCTGTCTCCTCCCGCGACGCTCCTTGGAATCCCAGGTGGGCTATATAAAGGCCAGTCTGGGACAGAAGCGTTTGCACCTTTTCGATCTAAAATCGATCCTTCTTTCTCTCTCGTTCTATCATTCTAATGCCAGAACCCCTAAACCCTAATCCTTGCTACGTAAAAGTGTACGAAACCCTGATCACTGGTACGATACATGTCCGATCGATATGAAACCAATCAATGGATGCCAAAGTGCTGCCTGAATAAGGCTATACTTTGTTAACTACGTTGTGGTTTTGATCTCGTGATTGTCGTTCAAGTTTGATTCGGTTTTTACACTTATGCGTATTGTACTCTGTTAAATTAGATGTTTAGTTATCAAGAGGCTTATAACCAGGACTATAGACTTACAAGATGCTTAAATTTTTAAACAGTTCATCATTTTATAATTTTCAAGATCGACATTGCATTAATTTTGGTAGTTGTAAATTTTCTCATGTAACAGTTGTAGCATTTATTTCTTTCTTTTTCAATATTATTTTATCACATGTCAAATGCCCCCTATTTTATTTGTCTTATATCAAATATTAATTCATGCAGTTTTCAAACGTACATTCATTTTTTTCACACATACCATTAGGCAAGCCCATACCAACCTCGAGTATAATATCTTCTTCATTGAAGTGCACAAGTGGTCCAAATTATATTTTCATACTCGTTACAGTTAGAAACATCAAATGATCAAATGGGAAATGGTTGTTGTAATATGTAGTGACTTGTGATAATTTCATTGTTTAATTTTTATAATTTGATGTTTTGATTTCGTTACATGTTTTATCGTTTTTGTTAATTTGAATCATATCATACAAATTTGGTGGCTGCTAAACCTCCTTGGTGACGTAAAATGTAGGATTGGCAAACCATAACTCAAACAAACTAGAATCATAGGGTATATTAGAATATGGGATGAGGAGGGGCTTGGGTTGAGGGTATTGTTCAACACGTGGCAGATGTGGGTTTCACCAATTCACACCAGAAACGTGAGGTGTGAAAGGGGTCTCGCTAGGCGGCGTTAGGATGTCATGTGGCACCTAATTTTTTTTATATTAATAATAGAATTTAGTAAATAAATTTAAAAACACATTTTATTTATATTAAATAACTACAATAAAAAAATATATTACATCACTAAAAAAATCAATCATCTACATACGACACCGCTGATAATAATAATAATTACGCCTCGTTGTCGATGACAAAACACATTTATCATACGAATCGCTTGAACTTGAAGAATCCATTTTATATATATTTTTTTTTGGAGTTTGATAGTTGTTTTTGAATTTTTGAATGGTAAAAATGAGTAAGAAATGTTTGGTTTGTATAGATAATAATTAAAAGATTTTTTTTAAATAGCCGTTGGCCAACGGCTAGCTCAACGGTCATCAAATACTAGCCAATTAAGGCCAGCCATGTCACCCCAGCCCTCCCCCCACCCCACCCCACGCCAGGCTCAATCCCTACTATAGCGAGGCAATGCCATGGTCAGCGCTAGCCGGGTGTGGTCTAGCCAACGTTAAATGCGTCCCAACCCACGCCCACACCCCGTAGTGTTATTATATGAATTAACACCGTTATATATTAATTTACTAGTTACTATACACACGAGAATCTAAAAATATAAATAAATGATGTGAACTAATATGACAGTTTACATGAATGACTTCCGCTCACATGCCAATATAAAAGAACTTAACTGAATTTTATCGTATATTTACATATGAATTTAGACATCACAAAATATTTTGTTGATTTTGACCTTGATAAGTTTTGATTTGCTAGGTGAATTGGTTTTGTTGTGGATACGTAGGAACGAGGAAGAAAACAAATATATTTTTGCCAAAATATCATTTAGTGTTAAATGTTTATTCATTTATAGACTTTGGATTAAAATCAAGTGTAAATTAACTCTGGGGTTATAGCTCAGTGGTTATGGAAATGAAGGAAGACTCCTTACCGAAAGGTCTCGAGTTCGATTCCTGATCCACCCGGGTTTTACCGGCTTTGCATTGTCGTGCCCTCGGGCGGGTGCAGGGTCGGGTTTTCCCCGGAACTGGTGGCATGGTGGACTAGGGGCTCCGTGCGTGCAGGTTGGGCTGCCGCGGGCTACCTTTCGGCCAATGGGTGCCGCGTACAGAGTACCCGGCGATTCTTATGTTGGACGTTCAAAAAAAAATCAAGTGTAAATTATTAATCTTTATTAATTACACACTTATCATTCTTTGCATTTAGCTATTACTATGAATTTCCTATTTTCACTGATCGTCAGTTAAAATTTCTCTTAATTTATGTCCTTACTACTTAAGAATGAAATGTCTGATTTTAATAACTATTTTCTCTTCTTTTCCTTTCTTTATATTTTAAATCTTTTAATACCTTTTGGTATATAAATATTTCCGAAGTTTTATTAACTAATTAATCAGTATATTTATTTTACAAGTAATACAATTTAGCTACATTTAATGTTATTCAAAGCCAGGGGTCTTCGTGCGAAAAAACCAATATATCTCTTTGAATTAAGAAAATGTTTGTTATTATCACACCCCACTTTATTAGTCGTTTTCGCAATAAGTGAAATTATAACGAGTATGTTAACTTATATCAGTTTGTTTAGTTTTCTCGTTATTTATTTATTATTATTATTATTATTATTATTATTATTATTATTATTATTATTATTATTATTATTATTATTATTATTATTCAAGGAAATTAGTCAACATTTTAATGGTGTAACCGTGATGATCTTTATGTAACTCATGAGAGAGAGAGAGAGATTCATTTTAACAAACCCCACCAACACTATAGTGTAGATTTAGATGGTTAAAATTACAAGGTAACCAATATAAGGGTGGATAGAGTGCTCTTCAAATGGGGAGTGATAAATACTTTTACTACCCAATAATCTGATCCCATGTCAACTACCCCATTCACTTCCCATTTTGTACTTAATCACTAGTGGTGCTCAAACACATGGAGAGTGGTAAACAATTTAAAAAAATGTGTGATTGGTTGAAATGGGTTAAGATCCACTATTAACCCCCTCTCTCTCCTCTCTATCTTCTCTTCCCACATCGGTGACTACTCACCGCCTACACCCCTCCCTGCTCACCGTTCCAACACCGGCATCCCCTTCCAGTGCGGCAACCCAACACCCCGCAATTACTCCCTGATAGCACTTCGACCACCCTAAGCCATTTGGGTCGCAAAAGGTTTTGTAAAGCAATTGGAAATGGAATTTTAATGAGATCTTTCAAATTTTTAGAACGTGTTTGATATAAACCTACAATTTGGGTTGCAGGGCCTGTCCTGAGAATTCAGGTCCCTTATTCGCGCCCGAATAAACGTGCCCCTTAGGCTTTAACGAAATATGTAATGTAAATTCTTCTTTTTAAACAATGATTTAAGTAATATCAATAATTGAAAATTAGGGCCAAATAATCATACGACATACCTAAAGTGAGCTCTTAACCGCTCCACAGAGCCTTGCGAGTTGGAGCTGCGTGATGGTTTACTGATGGGTTTGAAGGACAATGGCATGGTGGTGACTGGCGAACAATTGCGGTGAGTGGTGATTGAAGAACGACGATCAGAATTCATAAGATCGACCTTGCCTTGCGTCATTTGATGTGTTGCCACTCAATGAGCCAATATTATCTTATTTATTTATCTATTTACTTAAAGAAAATGGGTATTGGGCTAAACCTATTGGGCTAAGTTATAAAATTGGGGATTGGTTTTTTAAATGGACCTAACATATAACTTGATATTTTTATACTACGCGGTATGGGGCGTTTTCCCCCTGCCACCTCAGCCATTTTCATTCAATAGCTCCCCCTACCACCAGCGTTATTGGGGGGGGGGGGGGTATTCTTCCCCTGCCAGTCCAGTAGCATGCGATGACGAGCATGTCTGGTGGGCCCTTATTCTCCTAGCCGTTGAGCAACGACTCTTTTTATTTAAACAAAGGAAGTCAATGGCCCTTTAAAAAAAGAGGAGTTTTTAATTTGAAAATACCACTTCAACCCATGTTTTTACCACACAACAAACCACTTCCACCCATCAGTTTTACATAAAAACCATCTTTCATAACCCATTATCTTCGTCATGTTTCCATTCAATAACGACCTAAACGTGTTTTCTCCGAATAATCCACGTTACACAACAACTCAACAACACCCATGGACCATCAACACCAACACCAGCGAAGCCGAATACTAACCCCTACCGACCGAGAATTCAATAACGACCTAAACGTGTTTTCTCCGAATAATCCACGTTACACAACAACTCAACAACACCCGTGGACCATCAACACCAACACCAGCGAAGCCGAATACTAACCCCTACCGACCGAGAATTCACAAGATGGGACATCCAATCACCACAACCTCAACAAAAACCGTAACTCATTTTAATGATGGGTCTTTACATTAATGCTCTCGCATTTGGCTAATATGTGTCACAACCGTCGTCTCATATTTCTCTTATTTATCCTATGTTCCCACCCGATACCCAAGAAAGCCAACCCGTTCCCGAAATCCAATCTGGTGCCCGCGAAACGTCATCCTCGTGGAGACATCATAGAAAGCAACCGGAAGAGCCATGAGCTCCTAAGTGTCATGAAAAGTGGACGATGAAAGAGCAGTTAGCCTTGGCATGAGCGTGGGTCCACTTACCCGAAGACCCCATTATTGGTAATATTTTTTTAGATTCCTTAGTTGCTTACTTAATAGTATTTTACATGTTTAAAAATCTATAGTTTTAATGTTATATTTTTTAGAAAACTTTATTTTAATATACAATTTTTTAAATGATTAGTATATATATATATATATATATATATATATATATATAGGATTAGGTTCAAGAGTGAACACTAGTGTAGTTTGCGAACTTAGTGAACTAATCTTGGCCATACATGTGTGTAGATCAATGACTAGGCTTTGATGATGAAATACACAAGTGTATTTTATGATTTGATGATGAAATCCTAGCCATTCATGTGTGTAAATCAATGGCCAAGATTTGTTCACTCAGTTCGCAAATACACTGATGTTCACTCTAGAACCCCACCCTATATATATATATAGAGTAAATTACAAAAATCGGCCTTTATGTATGTCACTTATTGTAAATTGTGTCATTTGTCTTCAATAATTACAGAAAATGTACTCGTTGTTTGCAAACCCTTGCAAGTTATGTCCTTTAGCCCTAACTCAGTTAATTTTTGTGGTTAAATCTGACCAAATGGACCCCACATGACAGTATTTTTATGGTTAAATCTGAACAAATGGACCGCATATGAGAGTAAAATGACCAAAATACCCTCATGTGGCGTCTATTTAGTTAGATTTAACTACAAAAAATTTGCTGCGTTAGGGCTAAAGGACATAACTTGCAAGGGTTTGCAAACATCGAGTACGTTTTCTGTAATTATTGAAGATAAATGACACAGTTTGCAATAAGCGACATACATAAATGTTGATTTTTGTAATTTACTCATATTTATATTTTGAAAGTGTTAAAAATGTTTAAAATATAATTTTTTAAAGTGTGAAATATTTTTACAATATATAAATTTTCAAAGTGTTTAAAATATCTAATTTTTAAAAGTGTAAAAAAACATATAATTGTTATAAATGTTAACAAAGGCAATGATCAAGAGGCACCAGGTTTAATGAAATGCATCCGCAAAAAGTTTTTTGCCACTATGAATCACGAAACGTATCGTACAAACGATTTATTCTCAGGCAAGTGGTCATAAATGAGGCTGAAATGCAGCAATTTCAATGATATTGTGAACCGCCATATAAATAATAAACACAGACCGAGCGGTACAAGCGTCATAGACGTCATGGCGCCGCCCTCCATGAGTTTAGAGCAACAGGCATTTACCATGGTAAAACCTTGGGATGTGCTTAAAAATTCTCCAAAGTCGTATCTTGTGCCACTAGTTGAACCTGGCCAAACATCAAAGCATTCCAAGACCACTTCAGGATCGCCTGAACCACGCTCGTCCGCGGGTGGATCTGATGTTCATTCTTACTTAAACCTAAACGACTTCAAAAATGAGCTAGACTTTGAGGAACCATAAAAATTGTAACGCCCAACAAATAGAGACAAAAGCAATGCAGCGGCTGCAAGAGCAAGCAAAGGCAAATCGACTACTACAACAACAATAAATACCGACGATAGATAGGGTGGCTACTTCAAATTAGACAAGAAACTTGCTTGAATTTTCTCGCTAAAGGAACAAGAGATCCAATTGCAAGCAAGTAGGTAAAGGGCGGCCGACATGAAGTTATTCCAAAAACTAATTCCCTCTCATTTATCCGAGGAGGATCGTATGATCATGTAAATGGAGAAACAAGCCATTCGAGCCAAATATCTAAACAAGTAGAAGTTCATTATGTATTAAAATTATGTCTTTTTTAAGATGTTATGTCTTTTTTTTAATTCGAATTTTAAAAAGACATAAAACAATATCTCGTTTTTCCAGAAAAAATTACGGCCTGAAACAATATCTCGTTTTTTTCGGTTAAAATTACTGCCTGAAACAATCATTCGCCGGAATGAACGTTGTTGGCTCGTTTTTCCTGCGGGTGACAGGAAGTGGTGGACTAGCGTGGACAGGGGTGATAGGAGGTGGTCGGGAAACTAATGATTACGTCGGCGACCACAATTGCCCTTTGTATTCAGATTTAGTTCATGTGATTTGAGAACAGAAAAAGAGGGACAAAAGGGGAGTGATGGTTGATGGTGCGGCAGCGGTGGTGGCACACACATGAGAGAGTGATGGACACTGTGGTGTTCAATCAATGATGGTGGTGTTCGATCGAAGACGGTGCGGCGTGTGTTATGTTTTCCTTATTGGTTTTTAAATATAAAGGACATTTGGACTTCACACTCAACACCAAAAACTAACTGTATCCATGTCAGGGACTATTTGAGAAAGGAGTATGCAAAAGGTTGGGGCTATAGGTTTAATTTTAAAAAGGTGGGGACTATACGTGAAATTTCATCAAAGCACATGGACTATTTGGGAACTTTTCTCATATATATATATATATATAGTTTTATTTCTTTAAAATGTGCATCCAGAAAATACGTGCCCTGGTCGGTGGTCCTCCCCGCCCACCCCATGGCCACCC
Source organism: Helianthus tuberosus (assembly GCA_030545235.1). Classification (NCBI taxonomy): domain Eukaryota; kingdom Viridiplantae; phylum Streptophyta; class Magnoliopsida; order Asterales; family Asteraceae; genus Helianthus; species Helianthus tuberosus. The sequence goes on from CM060352.1 coordinate 126,540,868, forward strand.
ATGTTTGGTCATTGACTAGACAGTTCCTTTCAAACCTGTTCGGGTTCCCGAACCACCTTTTTTCCGCACCTCTACACCTATCATTAAGCATGGCAATAACTTGGACTATACCAACCTCGACCAAATTTAGGCTACGGGGTGTGGGGCGTTGGTTGGTACGGGGGGTTGCCAAGCAACGCTGGCTAAACCACACCGGGCCAACGTTGGCCACGGCGTTGCCCCACTGGCGTGGGTTTGAAGCCTCGCGTGGGGCGGGGGGAGAGGTGATGTGGTTGGCTTGGATTGGCTGGTGAGAGATTGTAACGCCTCGCTTTTGTAACTTTCCTTAATTAGAAAGCTTGACTTGTATTTCTATTTTCGGGAAGCTGGTTTCTCATGTAATTGTATTTCTTTTCGAACCATTGTAAACTAGAGGCATTGATTATAATGCAATTGGTTATTTTATGAGAATTATACATGTTTATTCATGCTTATTAATACATCTAACTAATACACATTTGTTACATATTCAAGATTTTTCGTAAACACGTGTTAAATGTACAAACAACTACCTTTCACACGCGAATACATACGCTTATTATGTGCAAATGCTTGGTCCTTCATTCACAATACTTAAAACTAGGGCTGTAAACGAACCGAACGAACACGAACAACACCTTGTTCGTGTTCGTTTGTTAAGAAATATATGTGTTTGCGAACCGTTCACGAACACTTATCAAACGAGATTTTATGTTCGTGTTCGTTTGTTAAGGAAATGAAATTGTTCGTGTTCGTTTGTGTTTGTTTGTTAATTTTAGGCAACGAATAAAAACGAACATTGACGAACACAAATGAGCACAAACTAATGTCCAGGAACACAAATTGAAACAAACGAACACAAACAATCGTTCATAAACAGAATATATAATACACGGACACTTATTAGATATTTAATTTGTCAGAATTTTGAAGTATTTAAATAGACATAAAAACTAAAAACACTAATGAACTATCGAACACAAAAAAACACGTTACCGAACGTTCATGAACATAAACGAACGAACACGACATCTGTTCATGTTTGTTCATTTAACTAAACGAACGAAATTTCTTGTTTGTGTTCGTTTGTTTAATAAACGAACGAACACAAACGAACTTCCTACTGAACTGTTCGCCGAACGTTTGGTTCGTTTACAGCCCTACTTAAAACTATGTTCATATACTTGGTTTATACTTAAAATATGTTTATTATAGATAATATACCATAAATCATATCTAATACTAAACATCAGGGGCCATTTGTGTCAAAAATGAAAAATGGAATTCGGAGGACATGGGCCGCGGCGCGCGCGCTCTGCCTCTCTTCTTTCCGCGACCCACAGCGCAAGGTGATCCACAGCCAGCTTGATGCAGGTTGCGCATTGGTGCATTTTTGGTCTTTATCTCCCAATTAACCATCTTAATTACACTCCAAAACACTAACCCTAATCCCTCACTATATATAGACCCTTTCCCACACTCATTTTCACTTTTTAATATCTCAAACACTCCCAAATACTCTCAAGAATCCTCAAAGTGAGTTCCAGCTCACTTCCTCATCCATTTTCTTCTTATTTCTTCTTCCACTTCACTTCGAATAACCTCTAGGAATGTTTTCACAAGATTACCATGGTAATCTAAGGTGAAACCTCACCATATTTGAGGTGCAAAGTGAGTTATATTTTCTGTTTTGTACATTCTTCTTATAACTTCATTTTCTTTGATAAAATTTGGTGGAATCTTGTACCCACCAAGCTCACAACTTATCCTATAGTTGTGAGTTTGTGTTGAGGTGATTTCCACCAAGTTATGAGTTCAAAAACTCTATATTTTCAGTTTATACATATCATAATCCAAGTGTTGAAAGCAAGCATGATTCATCATGTTTCATATGATGAACTTGTGACTTGTGAAGTGTGAACCATGGGAGCTTGGGCTTTTCAATCTAGTTCCACTCCTTCACTTGCGAACTTGTGTATAAACACTCAAGTGACTTCCTAGTATCAAAGTAACATAGCTCGCCTAGCCTACAACACTTAGGATTACCTTTCCATGTCGTGTTGGTTCACCCGGATTAGGATTTACTTGGTCACTTGAACATGCATTAGTTAGTTTTAATTCTTGTTATTCATGACCCTCCGAATCACCTTGTGATGATTTGTGTAGTGGTGAATCATACAATGAGGTTAAACCTCCATGCTTGACTACATGATAATCTATGATATCTATGATGGACTTAGTTTAAGGATAATATTATAACTATATATATATATATATATATATATATATATACTAGTCGTTTACCCGCGCGATGCGGCGGGAAACATATCACTTAGATTGATGAGTTTAGGGCTATATACGGGGCGGCTCGGTTTTGAGCCATAACCAAAACCAAATTCGCGATGCAACGGAAAACACAACACTTGTTAGTAATTCTAAGGGTGTTCATGAGAAGGTTCAGTTCAGTCGGGTCATAACTAAAATCTAAATTTTCGGTTAAGGTACTTCAAAACCGGTCATGGGGATTTAAAGAGTTTTGAAAGGATGTAAACAAACCGAACTGCGTCAAGCCAACAAAAGCACAACCATAAAACGTTTTAAATCCCCGTGACCGGTTTTGAAGTACCTTAACCGAAAACTTAGATTTTAGTTATGATCCAACTGAACTGAACATTCTCATACACACCCTTAGAATTACTAACAAGTGTTGTGTTTTCTGTTGCATCGCGAAATTGGTTTTGGTTATGGCTCGAAACCGAACCGCCCCGTACATAGCCCTAAACTCACCAACCTAACTGATATGTTTCCCGCTGTATCGCGCGGGTAAACGGCTGGTATAGTATAAATATAGATTTCATAAAATTTGAATTTTATATTTTTAAATTGTCATTGTTCCATGAAATAGCCACAATTTAAACGATAATGCTTTGTTAAATAATAGTTGGTTATTTAAAATTTACGATATATACTTCCATTTTAAATTTACAAGTTACATATTTTATTATAAGGCCGTATAATAATTATAAACATTTTATCACGATAATTTTGTACTATATATAGTATTATCAGTTTTTAAATTATAAATAAAAAAAATTGATTGTTGGATTTTACTTAAAATTTTCTGAATGGACATCCAAAATTTATTCAAAGTCTTTTAAACTACATAACTTTAACAAAATTGTTTAAATTTTACCTGAGACTGTTAAAAAAAATTAAAATTTTACTTTAAAAACACAAAACACTTATTTAAAAATATAATTTTAAAAATGCAAAAACTATATCAAACACCCAACCACATCTCAAACAAACCATTTCCTTTATCATTCCTCAAATCCTCAAATTCAGCAAAGACCCAATTGTCAATGCACAATAGATAACAACATGATCAAACAATCTCAAACATTACAGGAACAAAAACAAATCGACAGCGAGTCAATCACTTTCAAGTTGTGAGTTCCCATAATGGCCGATACAATGTCACCATCCGCAGCCTTTAACGCCTTGACCGCCTTTGGTCTTGAGACCCCGGCTTGAGTCATGACCATCTCGATGTCCTTGGGCTCACCCCGGTCTCGTCTACATCCTCATCATCCTGAGCCACGGATGTTGGCTCAGGCGTCGATATCACGTTGCTAAGGTTAGGTGTTTTGAATTGCTCTGCTGCCTGACTCTGCAACTGTGAGTTCAGATCCTCTATTTTTGCTTCGCCGAATATTACGTATGTGTCTGAAGCAGGGGACTTGAAAACATCTGGCTTTGAGATCACAAATAGCATCTGCAAAATGATGAAACTAATGATTATAAATGGCAAAATGAATTTCTTGAAGGTAGATTATAAACGAGCCAAGCTCGAGCCGGAGAAACTACCAACAAGCCGAGCTCGAGCTTTGGAAACAAAGCTCGAACCGACCTAAGCTCGAGCTCTCATTAAGTTTATCAAACTCGAGCTCGGTTCGTTTGCACCGATACTTTAAGGTAACTTTACCTTGCAAGAAATGTAGTGAATAAGATTACAAAAGCTATTTTTTTAAAGTTTTTAAGTTAACCAATTTGACCCTGTTGGAGGCAAATACATACAATATTTAACCCATTTTTAGGCAAATGAGTTGCAGTTGCCACCTCTACAGAAAACAATAACGCTTTCCGTCTTTTCGGTTACTAATTTCTGAATTTAAGTATTTTCTTATCAATGACCCTTGCAAAATAATGGCATGATTAACTGTAGTTCACAACTTTATGGTTATTGCCCACTGACTCTTTCTATATTTTTTAATTAGAAGATTGTATTATTAATAGATATTTCTAAGTGATTAATTATTTGGTTCGGTTACAATTTGGGGTTATATTGAACTTACATTCTTGCTCTTTTTAACGGTAACACGACTGACTCCAAGAATGGGCTTCATTCCAAGCTTTAACATAGCCTTTCGACTCTTTTTCTCACTTTTGCTTTGCTTAGACCTACCACTTGCATCTCTGTGGCCTGTTGACATAATTATGCAATTAGTTTTTTTTACCACAAGAATAATATGTAGATGCTGATTCGATTGAAAAAGATAACTACACTTGGTTTGTAACATGATCATGATACAGAATGCAAGCAATGATCAACACGATAAAGCTGTTCTGTTGTATGTTTCTATTATATTCTTTCTCGAGTTAAAAATAATACAAAAAAGGAACTTCTCAGTACAAATGCAATTATCTCTTATACTTGGAGTAAAGAATGCGTTGTGAAACAAAACGAGCCAAAAGTAAGCTTGAAGTGAGCACCATTGGTGGCAACTGGGTAAGTTAAATTAAGTTATTTGCAAAAATATTACAATTTATTAGAAAATGCAAAAAAATAATAAAATAAAAAAACACCCACATCATTTGAATGCACTGAAACTACTTGGGTTTCCATAAAGCTTTTTTGGTTGTGCATAAGATCTAGTATGCAGCTTTTGGTTATACATAAAGCTTTTTTGGTTATACATAAAGCTTTTTCGGTCCCAATCCCGTTTAGGACAAACCTAAGCCCACGTATCGTGTTAAGTTTGATACGTGTGAGAAATTTACACCCCTAAGCATACACTTGAAAAATGTAACAAGAAAAATACTCATAAATTTTCAGAAATTAAAACATGACAGTAAAATGACGAAAAATCATCACATACCAGCTCACAGCTGCACGAATTTGCAGTCAAGTCCCATACACAAATATTGCCATTTTTGTTAGCCATGCCGCTACGCTGGTCGCGGCTGCGCTCGCCACGCCGCTGCGACTGCGCTTGCTGCGCTCGCTCACTCACTGCGCCGAAGCTCCTGTTCACGTTTCAAAGCTTCCGCAGCTTCTTTTTATTCTTTTTTCCTTATTTCAGCCTGAAAGAAGAACATTAGTGTTGTCAACTTCACTCAACACTTAAAATACAAAAATATTACCATTTCTTTATCGATTCTCTTCCAAAAGACCAGCATGTCCCTTGCCAGTTTCCTTGTGCGAATTGAAGCTCCCCTCGTCAACTTAAGCGATCTACTCACCTTCATCTTTACCTGGAACAAAGCGGAACTTCTTAAGCATGTAAACAAGAAAAAAAATTAAAACATCATAACAGCACTTATGCACCGACATCACGTTGACAGTTTTCTACAAATCTCTTGGCATCTGTTAACTGCTATCTATGGAAGCTGATTTCCCTATGATGTTTTGGTATGTCTTGGACTCTTGTCTGACCATGTTCACCCAATATATACCGATTTTTCCCATCTCTTCTTTCTCAATAACAAACAGAGCGTTATTCACTTTCCGCTTCTTGGGCAAACTACGCTCAATAATCTGGAATTCAAACAGTTCAAGGAGCGTGCATGTAAGTGACAACAGCCAACAAAATCCTAAAGTACTAAATAAGAAAAAAGGGCAACTTTGATCAGCTTACTTATAAATGAATTGATTTGGTTATGTTTTATCTCACAACTGTATAGAAAAACTGTTTTTTCGCCTAAAAGTGCTTCAGCCTTTCAGGAAAACCAAATCTGACCCGTTTGGTCATTTACACACGTAAAAATAAGTCAGTTTAAAGATGTTAATACAAACCTCATATGTGTCACCTTTCTCCAACACCTTCACATAGTGAACTTGCAGAGTTCCACTATCTGACATAAATAGAAACCTAAAGGAGGACGATGGTAAGGCTGAATTTGAATTTTCTTGAACCAAGCCGCAGTGTTCTCTCTTTCACCAATTCATTCTCCTAGTGTGTCATCTTTCTGCAATAATGTTTGTTGTTTCATGATTTTCCAAGTCTGTAAAGTTGGATCTTGAATGTGGCAGATTTCTGTCTCGACCTTCAGCCCCCTATCTTCATCTACACCATAAAACACCATTAAGAAATTAAACATACTAAAAAGTTAAAAATCATTGGTAGATCTGAGATTAAGAAATTAAACAAACTAAAAAGTACTCAAATTGGGTTTACACAAACAGCTACCATCACCAGCTTTGGTAGCAAGAGAAATTGGGCCAACAAAGATCAATATAAACCCCACAAACAACAAGTAAAGTATAGATCTTTTTAACAGCCATATATTGAACAAGATTCAAACAAAAAAAAACCGTTAAAAAGCCATCAGGAATGAGTTCATTTGAAGCAAATCTTGAATATGCAAACCAAAGGCTAAGCATACAGATTATCTTTTTCAACCTGCAACAAGATTTAACAAAAAAAAACATTTAAAAACCCATATAAAATCAATTGATTTAGAGCAAATCTTAAATATTCAAACTAAATGTTAAGTATATAGTATACCGAATTCAACCTACAGCAAGATTTAGCAAAAGACCCCTAAAAATCCATATAAAATCAGTTAATCAGTTAACTTGAATCAAATCTTGAATATTCATACCTTAGGGTTGTCGAGTGGTTGGAATCGCCTTGGTCTTCTTGAATCGCCTGAAGTGTTTCGTTAGAAATTCGATCAGTACTGAGCAAAATCAGTAAAAAGAAAACATACCTGGATCTTTGTTTTTCACCTTGAATGTTGCTAGAATCTTAGCATCTGCTAAGACAACCGTCGTCACCTTGAACCACCGTAGGATAAACCCTAAATCAACCCCTTTCTCCGTCATCGTTCCGCTTCAGACCAACACCACCATCACCATCTTCATCGATCTGTTGAAACTTCATAGATCTGGTGAAATCCTCACAGATCTGTTCATGAGTCGCCGAGAGAGAGAGAGAGAGAGAAGGTTGATGAAGTTTTGTGAGATGTGTGAGTTGTGAGAGGAAAGGGAATGGGCCAGATGTAAGATCCTTGAGTAGCAGCTTGAATCGTTGAGGAAAACCCTAGATCCAGATCTGGAATCGCCAGAGAGAGAGAGAGAGGGGAGCAGGGAAAAGCGGGTGATTTTGAAATCTTTTGAAATGGTGAAACCTAAAGTATCCCGTGTTTTTTTTAGTAGAGGGGTATAAGTGTAAAGTGAAGTTTTCTGGTGCTTAAAAGACTTGTACATCATGCTTTAAGGGTGTTTTAAGGAAATTTTAATGACCTTAAGAAGTCCTTTGGATATATATATATATATAGTATAGATATACATAAGAACATGGCTGAATTTATTATGGTAATCGGGTAATGATTATTCGTCATAAACTTTGGCTATTATATCTAAGAATCTAAGACTCTCGTTATTGATTCTAATGGGCAAAATAGGACCCATGAAATCACACTTAACTTAGTGTCAAAAACGAGTACTCAGACTGGATAATACTTTTATGAATACATACTTTTTGATACTTTAAATTCAAATCCGGATCTTACGTTTAAATTCTATTACTTACACACCTTCGTTTCCCCCATGTAGGGTAACTTTGGTGTTCCATCCTCTAACTAACAAAACTCTTCACGGAATTTCAAAGGAAGCTTTGCAAAACCGTGAGTACACTTGACCCTTTTACGCTTTAACGCACTTTTTGGGTGTAACATGTTTTACTTATCAAAATACACAATTCACACAAACGTTTTCAATCACTCAATCCACCAAACATGCTATTTGATATGCTTAAGTTGTTATGCTAGAATACATTCATGCACTCTATTTGTCATAACTTAGCTAGCCCACCTTAACGAATATAGCGCTATAGGAGTAGCACGCTGCCCGTCGGGGTATTGTTAAGATAATATACATAATGGTCTCGTTCACTTTGTGGCGAGGGATGCACTTTATTCTTGTTGACACTCGGGTTTGACCTTTAGTTATGCATACTAGTTCAACCTTGTATATAAATTTCCATGTTGGATTTGAGATAAACTTTTATACTTATGCTATGTAATTAAACTTGTGTACTCACCAATGCTTTTTGTGTTGAACTATACTTTTAAACATGTTGCAGGTTGATGATGATCATGATGAATCTAGTAGGGACGACTTAGAAACACATTGAAATACTAGATTTGATTACTTTATTTTGTTGAGCTTGTCGTATTTGTCTCTATTGTAATTTGAATTTCCTATGTTGTACTTGACAATTTTTGTTATGAAATGAAATCGGTTTTGAATTAATTATTGTCACAAATAGTGTTATGTGTGATGAGCAATCTATTTCGTCTCACTCCGATGTTTCCGCCATTTGTTGGGGTGTGACAGATTGGTATCAGAGCTATAACTATAGGGAATTAGGTAGAATTGCCATGATTCGACCTAGTCTATAGTAGGTGCCATACTTGACTATTCTTGATACTTGTTTAACTTGTTAATTCTTCCTATTTGCTTCTATCTCTTCTTTTTGTCTTAATAATACAATATGTCTTTCCTAAGACATTTACATAATACACGTTGAAGACTTGAAGACCTTCGTATTATACAAACGAGACGAATTCACCAAAATAGGCGTGAAACCCACAATTTGGTGAATGACTCTCAATCCGCTATTCTAAATTTTGCACGAAATTACGCTATTAAGTTAGGTGTGAAATCCACATCTTGATGGTAAATTTCCAATTCAAACTCTAGTGGACCCTCGTCAAAGTGTCGAAATTAACTTTCTTGACCCGACAAGTACCAACCACACTTACGGTACGAAATCGTCAAGTTAGGGGTGAAACCCGCATCTTGTCGACTAGTCCCACTCCTTGATTCTCAATCGGTTAGGGACGTGTAGTAACTGGAAGGGTAAAATACCGTTAATCGCTTCTCGATGAGAGTATGTTACCTATCGGCCAAAACACGTTTCCCTAATTGAAAGGACTTTCGATTCACTTTGGAATAGTCAAATTTTCTAAACCCCAAACAATCCAATGTTTTATTGAGCCTCTCTTTTATGTTATCTCAATTTCTATGTGATTTTAATATTTGTTACCTCGTTCATTTCAAAACCGATGCACTATTCGAACGTCTATCGCAATCAAGAACAATAATAATTCTCGTGAACAAACTAAATTTATACTCTTTTACGCATTCATATGTGTTTATACTTTGTGAATACTTGTTAAACTCATGCAATTTATGTGAATCATAGGTGTTACATGAATACTTACATGCTTATACATGCAAAACGTTATTTTAAATAATGATCAAGTCTCATCCTTTACTTCTCTTTCGAACCACTAGATGTCTTCCCCAAACTCATCCAAGAAGTCCAAGAGTCGCGATCGGGTTCGAAGAAAGGATCCAACGACGACGACTCGATATCCAAGAAGGAACTTGTGGGATTAATCGTTGAGCAGATGGCAGAGCAAATGGCCAAAGTTATTCCCAGTATTGTGAGCAAAATCCAATCCATTACTGAAACCCCTCATGCCTCCGTCGATTCCAAGGTGGAAACACCTAAGATGACGTTTCTGTTCAAACAATTCATGGCCTGCAAACCCCTAGAATTCACTGGCAAAGAGGGCGCTATTGCCTTACTTCAATGGTTCGACGCTGATGTGTGTAAAATGCAACATGTAAATTACATCAAATGAGGCATAAAACTAACCATTTTTTAGTACTAATGTTGGAAAAAGTGTGCTTTTGTCTTCCTTTTGTATTTTCAGGGTTAAATGAGCGTAAATGAACAAAAGAAGCAAAAATACAGCTAAATCTAACACAAATACAAGAAAAGGAACAAACGTGGCATGCCCGACCCCTCGACAGCATCTTCCCAAGCAAAAACAAAACATCAGAAGGCTGAACACGCCCCGTGCCCAGTGGACACGGGGGCGTGCTCATGTGTCTTCAGAAAAGACAAAGGTATAGAAGCTTCTATTTCCCAACACGGGGGCGTGCCCAGCTCCACACGGCCGTGGTCAACGCTAAGATTCGCAGAATCCAAGCAAATCTTGATAGTACAGATACGCTTCTGCACACGGGGCCATGCCCAGCGGACACGGGGGCGTGGTCAACTAATACAGACAAACTGCATTGAATGAAGAAAGAGAAAGTGGATGGACACGGGTCCGTGCTCAATGGACACGGGGCCGTGTCCGGGCTTCTGTGCAGGCTATAAATAGGGGTGCTTGGTTCACTTCAAAGGCATCCCTTGACAAACCACCTCTCTCCCACTTCACCCACACTCCACCACCATCACAACACCCACATCCACCACCATCATCCATCATCCATCATATAGTGTGTGTAGTAGTCTCGGGATCCAAGATTAATAGTAAGAGTTCTTGACAATCAAAGGCCATGTTTGCCTAAGTCTCTTACATCACATGGTGAAGACAAGCATTTAGTGTAATACTTTTGTTTTTTAATCTTTTCGCACTTTTTATTTGGTTTTGTATTAATGACATTAATAACTAGTTTCTTATGTTGAAGGTGAAACTTCCTTATCATTTGTCCGTGGTGTCTTGGCGTTATTTTACTGTCTATATAAAATAAAAGATTTACACCATTCATATCTCCACAGTCTATATGGAGATATGTTGGCTACCTGGTCGGGGGTTAAGGGAATGGTTTGGTAAGGTTCTTGCCTTGTTCAGTGTATAGATCCTACAAGGACCTGGGTCAAGCTTACTAGGACCTCCTTCAATACCCACTGGTATTGGATGGCGGGCGTGCGAATGGCTTGATCCCCTCATATGTAAACTACTATTAATACATTAACCTGGCTACTTGGGATTGTATCCCTGCTGACTCAAACCACTTAGCCGAGGGTAACGTCACCTTCAAAAGAGGGGCCTACCACATTACGCATTAAAAACTTAATTAATTATCTTCCAATAATCCAACCCTTTAGGATTGTATCCTTGCTGACTCAAACTACTGGGTTGAGGGTAACATCACCTTCAAAAGAGGGGCCTACTACTATAACTATGATAATCTCTTAAAAAGTGCAAAAGTGCGGAAAACATAAAAGGTTACACTAAAGGCGAGTCGGATCCAAGTGATTCATCTTGTCTATCTGTTTTATTTTTATTTTCAGCATTTTTAGTTAGTTTTTATTTTTCATGTTTAAAACCTTTTTCTAAATTCTTGATTTGATTAGACGTTGAGGATAAACCGGTACTAAAAGCTCTTGTGTCCTTGGACGACCTCGATATCTTACCAACACTATACTACGCTCACGATGGGTGCACTTGCCCATATGTGTGTTTAGTGTTAGTAGAATATCGTGTTTTATAAATTTAAAACTTGACTAAAGTGTTAAAAAGGGCTAAAAATATACATAAATTTAAAACTTGACTCAAGTTTTTGGCACCGTTGCCGGGGACACAAGGATTTTAAGAAGCTTAAAATCGACGGCCTAATCAGTTTTTCAAAACCTTTTTAAAACGCGCGCACATTTTCTGCATTTTTTAGATATTTTTTTTGCATTTACAGTACACTGAACACGGGCCGTGTTCACTGAACACGGGGCGTGCTGCACATTTTTTACAAAACTCCCAGATACAGAGTCTGAACACGGGGTCGTGCTCACTGAACACGCCCCCGTGCTGCACAAAACCAGTTACTTTTATTAAAACGTCCAGATACAGAACCTGAACACTGGCCATGCTCACTGAACGCGGGGCCGTGTCCAGCCTCTGTTTCCGTTTTTATTTTTGTTTTCTGGTCCCGAGACTCTGTTGTGGTCTACTGAGTGATTCTTATGGATCAATACTCAGGAGATTATAACTACACCTATGAGGAGGATGATTATAGGGAAGACTATTGCACCATTTGTGGTAACCCTCACTCGATACAATATTGTGATCTCTTTGAGCCATCCACTTCATACACCTACTATGAGGAGCCCAGGTACGAGCCGTCCACTTCATACACATCCTATGAAGACCCAAGGTATGAACCTTCTCCCTCATACTCATATTTTGATGAACCAAGGTATGAGCCTTCATACTCATACTTTGAGGAACCAAGATATGAGCCTCCACCTTCATATGCTTATTATGAGGAACCATGGCGTGAACAACCCACCTCATATGAGTATTATGAAGAACCAAGTTATGACCCTTATCCATCATATACTTACAATGAGGAACAATGGTGTGAACCATCTACCTCATATGAGTATCATGAGGAACCAAGGATCGAACTTCCGAATTCAAGCTTTGAGGATCCAGATCCTTATTCTATCACCCACATAGCCGATAAGATAATAGAACACATTAAAACTATCGAGCGTTGCATAAAATAATCCCGCGTAAGGGAAGAGGAGTCCCGCGCAACGGAAGAATTTACTTGTAATAAAGAAGAGATAGTTGAACTGGTAAAAATGGAAGAACAAGTAAGTGAAAATCCGACACATGAGTTAAACAACGAAAAAGGTGTGTCCGACAACGTTAAAATTCAAGAATAGTCTAATTTTAAAGAAATTAATCTCTGGTCACCTTCTTTCGAAAATCATTGTTTAATACCCACTCATGCTAAGTTTTTAAAAGAGTTAAACACTAACACTAAAATTGACGAAATGGTAAGCATTAAGTTAACAAATGATCAAACTACGCTAATAAAAGATGATCCATTTGAAATTAACATTACACCGATTCCATGTTCTTTCAAATTCCTTTATTAGTAATATTACAATTGATAAAGATCTTTGTGTTAATATAATGCCAAACTACATTTTTGAAAAATTAAGTATTAGTGATTTTTCTCCACTTCAAATACCCATTTTTCTATCTAATCGGAATACAATAAAATCAACAGGGATAGTTGAAGATTTGTTAGTCCAAACAAATCAAATGGTAATCCCAACCGACTTTGTCATCCTTGATGATGCTCCACTTATGTTGGGACAACCTTTTGTGAATACCCACAAAGCTTTGATTAATCGGAAGAAAAACAACTTACCCATTCAATTAGGGGTCTTCAAAAGATGTGTCGATCTTGAACGATCAATGAAATATCCAATCGGCAATGATGACCCCCTAATTGAAGATGAGCCAGAACCACCCGATAAGGTGGGTCTAGCCAAGGACCCTTATAAACGTGGCGCACCACGGAGGCATTCCGCGGAACTATCCGTAGTTTTAGTTTAGATTAACTTTTACGTTTTCTAGTTTAGTTTTACTTTTCAGGAATAAAACACACTCGAAAAGGTGGAGGTTACTAAGGGAAACTTGAACCCACACCCCATGCACAAAAATAGAGCCTCCCGACAATTTTTCTTCATTACAACAGGTTCAGCACGGGGCCGTGCTCAGCCCAACACGCTCCCGTGCCCGAGGTTCTGCAGAAAACACCCAGTTCAGGTAACTGGACACGGGGCCGTGTTCATTGAACACGCCCCCGTGCCCAGCCTTCTGTTTAAATTTGATACTGGCAGTCTGACCACGGGGCTGTGCTCAGCCCAACACACCCCGTGTTCAGCTACCCAGTAACATAAAATCTTGTTTTTAACCCACTTTTACACATTTAATCAACCGAAAAACTTATTTTTGGGACACATTGAGGACAATGTGTAATTTAAGTATGGGGGGGGGTTGCTAAAACCATGAATTTTGCAAGTCCTAATAACAAACCTTACACAAAACTCTATTGGAACCACTAATCACCCCAATTTTTTTCAAAATATTTAATTTTTTACTTGTCTTGGTTTAAATTGGGAATAACAAGTTCTAAAAAGGTTATATTTTTATAAATTTACAACCGATAGCGTCGTGATAAAAAGAACCAAATAAGAAGATTATGAAAAGGCATGCCAAATCTAATTAAAATTTGATTATATATACTTGATCACATTATAAACCCATTCCCACAACAAGTGAGTTTTGAGCCTTTATTGAGCATACAAGCATATATCTTTAAACTAAATGCTCATTTTTCGTTTCTTGTGTGAAGAGTCGCTTGGTTCTTACGACTCTAGAACTTGCCATGACGATACATTCCCGGTCCTTACCAACTTAAACCCAAGTAAGTAAATGATGGAGGCATTAGGACTAACCCATTTTCCTTTCAACACCATTATTTTTCATTTTCTTTATCAGCTACCCAAAATCCCCCTAGTTAACCCCTTTGAGCCTAAACCTTTTCGTTTCAAAACCCACAAAACAAACACCCTTTACCCACCAAAACCTTTTTCTTTTCAAACCCCATTTGTTTTTGTATAAAGCTCGGTTATCTTGTGCAAAAAAAAGAGAGAGAGAGAGAGAGAGAGATAATTTTGCAATAACCAAACAAGTTCCTCAAAAATCTTGTTTGAATATGCTTCATTTGAATAAATGTCAAAAAAAAAAAAAAAAGAGAGAGAGAGAGAGAGATTCACGACAACCGACGCTTTTTACGCTTTTAGCCCTTTTTACTAACCACTAACCCAAAACCACCTACCTTTAACCCAAGCCTAACCCTTCCCCAAGTCCTCTTGATATTTACAAAGGTTTATAGTTAAAAAGGAGGAGGATTGATTGCTTGGCAAGCATATGGTAGAAGCAAGTTCCATGCCGGTCTCGAGTGTTTCACAAAAATACATCTTCGGCCGAATGTTGAGTGATCTCCCGTGAGGTATGTGAACTTGTATATAAATGGAATTTTAAAAAGGCATGTTATGTCCAAATAAGTAATTTCTCTTATGAAACGTTCTAAATAAATCATAACAAATAGGATTGTAAATAACATAAAAATAAAACCCAATAAAGATCTTGGATTCCCGACACTCAAGACAAGCCCAAAACTTCTTTTCTACCCATTCCATTTGGGTGTGTAAGCCACATAATAAAGAGTTTTGCTTGAGGACAAGCAAAGATTCAAGTGTGGGGGTATTTGATGTGTGTAAAATGCAACATATAAATTACATCAAATGAGGCATAAAACTAACCCTTTTTTAGTACTAATGTTGGAAAAAGTGTGCTTTTGTCTTCTTTTTGTATTTTCAGGGTTAAATGAGCATAAATGAACAAAAGAAGCAAAAATACAGCTAAATCTAACACAAATACAAGAAAAGGAAAAAACGTGGCATGCCCAACCCCTCGACAGCATCTTCCCAAGAAAAAACAAAACATCAGAAGGATGAACACGCCCAATGCCCAGCGGACACGGGGGCGTGCTCAAGTGTCTGCAGAAAAGACAAAGTTATAGAAGCTTCTATTTCCCAACACGGGGGCGTGCCCAGCTCCACACGGCCGTGGTCAATGCTAAGATTCGCAGAATCCAAGCAAATCTTGATAGTACAGATACGCTTCTGCACACGGGGGCGTGGTCAACTAATACAGACAAACTGCATTAAATGAAGACAGAGAAAGTGGATAGACACGGGACCGTGCTCAATGGACACGGGGCCGTGTCCGGGCTTCTGTGCAGGCTATAAATAGGGGTACTTGGTTCACTTTAAAGGCATCCATTGACAAACCACCTCTCTCCCACTTCACCCACACTCCACCACCATCACAACACCCACATCCACCACTATCATCCATCATCCATCATAGAGTGTGTGTAGTAGTCTCGGGATCCAAGATTGATAGTAAGAGTTCTTGACAATCAAAGGCCATGTTTGCCTAAGTCTTTTACATCACTTGGTGAAGACAATCATTTAGTGTAATACTTTCGTTTTTTAATCTTTTCGCACTTTTATTTGGTTTTGTATTAATGACTTTAATAACTAGTTTCTTATGTTGAAGGTCAAACTTCCTTATCATTTGTCCGTGGTGTCTTGGCGATATTTTACTGTCTATATAAAATAAAAGATTTACACCATTCATATCTCCACGGTCTATATGGAGATATGTTGGTTACCTGGTTGGGGGTTAAGGGAATGGTTTGGTAAGGTTCTTGCCTTGTTCAGTGTATAGATCCTGCAAGGACCTGGGTCAAGCTTACTAGGACCTCCATCAATACCCACTGGTATTGGATGGCGGGGGTGCGAATGGCTTGATCCCCTCATATGTAAACTACTATTAATACATTAACCCGGCTACTTGGGATTGTATCCCTGCTAACTGATGTGTGCAAAATGTAACATATAAATTACATCAATTGTGGCATAAAACTAACCCTTTTTTAGTACTAATGTTGGAAAAAGTGTGCTTTTGTCTTCCTTTTGTATTTTCAGGATTAAATGAGCTCAAATTAACAAAAGAAGCAAAAAGGCAGCTAAATCTAACATAAATACAAGAAAAGGAACAAACGTGGCATGCCCGACCTCCCCGAAAGCATCTTCCCAAGCAAAACAAGAGAACAGAAGGCTGAACACCCCCCGTGTTCAGTGAACACGTGGGCGTGCCCAAGTGTCAGCATAAAAGACAAAGTTGTAGAAGCTTCCATCGCCCACCACGGGGCCGTGCTCAGCGGACACGGGGCCGTGGTCGTGCCCAGATATGCTTCTGCACACGGGGTCGTGCCCAGCGGACACGGGGCCGTGGTCAAGTAATGCAGACAAAATCAATTAATGAAGACAGAGAAGGATGTGTACACGGGGCCGTGCCCAACGGACACGGGGCCGTGCCCGAGCTTCTGTTCTGCCTATAGATAGGAGTGCTTGGCTCAAGCTCAAACCATCCCTTGGCACACCACCTCTCTCACACTTCACCCACCACCCACCACCAACATAACACCATCATTCACCACCATCATCCATTGTCCATCATAGAGTGTGTGAGTCGTCTCGGGATCCAAGATTGATCGTAAGAGTTCTTGACAATCAAGACCATGTTTGCCTAAGTCTCTTGCATCACTTGGTGAAGACAAAGTGTCTAGTGTAATACTTTTTATTTTTAATCTTTTCGCACTTTTTAATTGGTTATGTATTAATGACTTTAATAACTAGTTTCTTATGTTGAAGGTGATTCTTCCTTATCGTTTGTCCGTGGTGTCTTGGCATTATTTTACTGTCTATATAAATAAAAGATTTTCACCATTCATATCTCCACGGTCTATATGGAGGTAGGTTGGCTACCTGGTCGGGGGTTAAGGGAACGGTTTGGTAAGAGTCTTGCCATTGTTCAGTGTATGGATCCTGCAAAGGACCTGGGTCAAATTTAGTAGGACCTCCTTCAATACTTAAAGGTATTGGATGGCGGGGGTCCAAACTCTTTGATCCCCTTATAAGTTAAACTACTATTAAAACTTTAACCCGGCTACTTAGGACTGTATCCCTGCTGACTCAGACTACTTAGCCAAGGGTAACGTCGACTTCAAAAGAGGGGCCTACCACATTATGTATTAATAACTTAATTAATTATCTTTCAATAATCCGACCCTTTAGGATTGTATCCTTGCTGACTCAAACTACTGGGTTGAGGGTAACGTCACCTTCAAAAGAG
Source organism: Helianthus tuberosus (assembly GCA_030545235.1). Lineage (NCBI taxonomy): Eukaryota > Viridiplantae > Streptophyta > Magnoliopsida > Asterales > Asteraceae > Helianthus > Helianthus tuberosus. The sequence goes on from CM060352.1 coordinate 126,558,544, forward strand.
GGGCCTACTACAATAAGTAAGATAATCTCTTAAATAGTGCAAAAGTGCGGAAATAATCAAAGGTTACACTAAACACGAGTCGGAGCCAAGTGATTCATCTTGTCTATCTGTTTTTATTTTTATTTTTATTTTTCAGCATTTTAGTTAGTTTTTATTTTCTTAGTTTAAAACCTTTTTCTAAACTTTTGATTTGATTAGACGTTGAGGATAAACCGGTACTAAAAACTCTTGTGTCCTTGGACGACCTCGGTATCTTGCCAACACTATATTACGCTCACGATGGGTGCACTTGCCCATATGTGTGTTTAGTGTCAGTAAATATCGTGTTTTATAAATTTAAAACTTGGCTAAAAAGTGTTAAAGGGCTTAAAATATACACCTAATATATATAACACCTCACACGCATCAAGTTTTTGGCGCCGTTGCCGGGGACACAAGGATTTTAAGAAAGTTAGGAATCAGCGGCCTAATCGTTTCTTATTTTTCCATTTTTTTAGGATTTTTCTTAGTTTTTCAGCTTCTGCAGAACTCAGCACGGGCCGTGCCCGCTGAACACGCCCCGTGCCCAATCATTGGAACTGGCAATCCTGTTTTAAGTCAGACAGTAAGCTGAACACGGGGCCGTGCCCATTCAACACGCCCCCGTGCCCAAGATTCAGTTACTGAAAACAGAACCGTAAGATCCCGACGGTTGGTAATTTCTGACACAAACATGAGTGATACTGATATTTTTTACTTTTGGCACTCTTATGGTACGTGGTGTCAAATATGTGGTGGTTCCCATAAGGAATTAGATTGTTATTTTCTAAATTATAAGCCCCACTATATAGACCCATCGTTTTCATGTATCCTAAAGAGGGGCGAAAGTAAAAATAATCCCTATCTCTCCCTCGAATGCTCCCAACCAGATTTTCTAGGAGAAATGCTTCTTGATGAACTATTTCAATTAGAAGATCTAATTCTTAATTGGTTAAAAGAACTTAGGATAGATTTCAAAAATTTATCTCAAGATGATAACCAAGAAGAAGTGTTGGAATCGCATTCAAACAACTTCGTTGCTCCCGACGATACTTCTAACTCTAGTAAGGACTTGAGCGATAGTCGTCCCTGTGCCGATTGTGCCATGAAGGACTCCCCATTGACTTCGTTCGATGCATACATAGACCTGAGCGATTCGGCATACACCTTCTTTAACGAGAGCCCGGGAAAGGGTTGGACTTGTCCACCTACAAGTAGCAAAGGAATCACCCTCACCGACAACCTCTTGCGTTCTCGTCTAAATCTAGAACAATTAAGGTATCTTAGGCACTTTGGGGTTGTTCCATCCAGCAAGGAACCGCCCGATCCAGAAAAGTTCCTTAAAAATAGACAAAATCCATAAGACAGCTTCTAAACACGGGACCGTGTCCAGGTCAACACGCCCCCGTGTCCACTCAAAGATTCCCGTCTGATTTCGTGTCAGAATACGGACAAAATGTGTCAGAATTCCCCCTGAACACGGGGCCGTGTCCAGCCGACACGGGGCCGTGTGCAGCGTATTGTCGTTTTCTATAAATGCAGCCAAGAATCCTGCACATTTGAACCATTCAAGGGACAGAGATTTGGGGAATATTCTCACGTACCATCCTAGGTATTTTCTAAAAGAAGTTTCTCAACACCCTTCTTGTCCTTTCCTCTTTTATCCACTTCCAACTTCTTCATGCTTCCATTAGAACTTGAAATATCCATGATTTCAAGCTTTAGTGAGATGTTTGTTAGATTTTTATTCATGGGATCTTGTTAAAAATAAGTTCTACGACAATGTTTTAAGTTGTTTCTGCTTAAAAACGTTTTAAACATCATAAAAACAAATTAAAACTCCAAGATCCCTTGTCCAAAAAATCTGCCAACATTTGAACACGGGCCGTGTTCGTTGAACACGGGACCGTGTCCGAAGTACTGATTTCATAAAAGTTGAACTCTTCTCGGTTTGTTTTCTTAGAATGGCGAGCAGATCTAGCGGAACATCTTCATCACACTCTAGAAACAACCGACAAGGGAGAAGGTCATCAACGGTTGAAGATTCTCTTGTAAAGTATGTTTACGCCTTAAGAGAGGCCCTTGATGAAATGACAGGGGTGGAAGAGGCATTGGTTGACCGTATTAATCATTTGACAGTGGGACTAGAAGGATGTCTTCGAGAGGTCAACCTTTTGCACCAAAGGTTGAACATTCTCGCTTCTCCTCCTTTGGTACCAATCATTACCCAAAGGGCATGGAATGTGGTTCTTGAAGTCATCATACCGGCCGAGTGGTACGCCATGCATCTGGAGCCCCCTCGGGAAGTGCTACAAGGGGTTCCGGTTGGTGTCGCTCCTCCACAAGATGTTGAAGAGAATGACGCTGCCTTCTTCCTCCCTAGAGAGATAGAAGAATGGCTTTAACACCCCTCGGCTCGGAGTTCTACAAGACTTTTAGATACCGGAAGACTATTTCCGGAATTTTGGTTCTTATTGTAGAAGTAGAACTCCTTAGGATGATTTTACGTATCACTTGACCTATCTAATTTAGGACCATTAACTTTTATTTTCTGCTTTGTTTTCCATTTTCTAGGACTACTATGTAATTCTCTCTATGACTTAATGAATGATGGTTTTAGTTAACTTGGTGTTTGGATGGTGTTAAAATGAATAAAACACACCCAGGATGGCAAAGGATAAAAGGGAAACTTGAACCAGCACCCCATGCAGGAAAACAGGGCCATCCGACAAACTTTCTTCATTACGGCAAGTTCGGCACGGGCCGTGTCCGCCCAACACGGCCCCGTGCTGCACAGTCTGCAGAAATCACCCAGTTCAGGTAAACTGGACACGGGCCGTGTTCACCCAACACGCCCCTGTGTCCAGGCTTCTGTTTCTTTTGTTTAACTTTTGTTACTGGCACCTGAACACGGGGCCGTGCCCGGACAACACGGGGCCGTGTCCAGGCGTCCAGTAACACATATTTTTGCTTTTTCACACCTTTTTACACATTCAATCAACCTAAAAAATTATTTTTGGGACACATTGAGGACAATGTGTAATTTAAGTGTGGGGGGGGATGCTAAAACCTTGAATCTTGCAAGTCCTAATAACAAGCCTTACACAAAACTCTATTGGAACCGCTAATCACCCCAAAAAATTTCCAAAAATTTTCAATTTTTTTTTACTTGTCTAGGTTTAATTTGGGAATTTCAAAATCCTAAAAAGGTTATATTTTTATAAATTTACAACCGATAGCGTCGTGATAAAAAGAACCAACATAAGAAAATTACGAAAAGGCATGACAAGCTTAGTTAAAATTAAATTATATATACTTGATCACATAAAAACCTATTCCCACAAAAGTGAGTTTTGAGCCTTTATTGAGCATACAAATACATATCTTTAAACTAAATGCTCATTTTGCGTTTCTTGTGTGAATAGCCGCTTGGTTCTTACAACTCTAGAACTTGCCACGACAATACATTCCCGGTCCTTACCAACTTAAACCCGAGTAAGTAAATGATGGAGGCATTAGGACTAACCATTTTTATTTCTACACCATTATTTTTCTTTTTTTTACCACCTACCCAAAATCCCCCTAGTTAACCCCTTTGATCATAAACCTTTTCATTTCTTAACCCAAACCGAACACCCTTTCACCCACCAAAACCTTTTTATTTTCAACCCTTTGTTTTAGTAAAAAGCTCGGTTTTTCGTATGACTAAAAAAAAATGATGAAGCAAAAGAAATAAAAACAAGCAAGTTCATAGAAAATAACTTTGTTTAAATTATGGCTTCATCAAAATAAAAACTGCGAAAATAAAAAGTCTTACGAAAACCAATGTTTTTTACGTTTTTCGCCCTTTTCTACTAACCACTAACCCAACCACCTACCTTTAACCCAAGCCTAACCCTTCACCCAAAAGTGCTCTTGATATTTACAAAGGTATATAGTTAAAAAGGAGGAGGATTGATTGCTTGGCAAGCCTATGGTAGGAGTAAGTTCCATGCCGCTCTCGAGTGATTCACTAAGATACATCTTCGGCGAGTGTTGAGTGATCCCCCGTGAGGTATGTGAACTTGTATATAAATAGAATTTTAAGGGAGCATGTTATGCCCTAATAAGTAATTTATCTTATGAAAAGTTTTAAATAAATCATGCCGAATAGGATTGTAAACAAATAAAAATAAAACGTAATAAAGAATCTTGGAAATCCCGACACTCTATGACAAGCCCAAAAATCTTCTCTTCTACCCATTCCATTTGGGAGTGTGAAGCCACATTATAAAGAGTTTTGCTTGAGGACAAGAAAAGACTCAAGTGTGGGGGTATTTGATGTGTGCAAAATGCAACATATAAATTACATCAATTGTAGCATAAAACTAACCCTTTTTTAGTACTAATGTTGGAAAAAGTATGCTTTTGTCTTCCTTTTGTATTTTCAGGATTAAATGAGCTCAAATTAACAAAAGAAGCAAAAAGGCAGCTAAATCTAACATAAATACAAGAAAAGGAACAAACGTGGCATGCCCGACCTCCCCGAAAGCATCTTCCCAAGCAAAACAAGAGAACAGAAGGCTGAACACGCCCCGTGTTCAGTGAACACGGGGGCGTGCCCAAGTGTCAGCATAAAAGACAAAGTTGTAGAAGCTTCCATCGCCCACCACGGGGTCGTGCTCAGCGGACACGGGGCCGTGGTCAACTATAAGATTCGCAGAATCTAGGCAAATCTTGATAGTACAGATATGCTTCTGCACACGGGGTCATGCCCAGCGGACACGGGGCCGTGGTCAACTAATGCAGACAAAGGCAATTAATGAAGACAGAGAAGGATGTGGACACGGGGCCGTGCCCAACGGATACGGGGCCGTGCCCGAGCTTCTGTTCAGCCTATAAGTAGGAGTGCTTGGCTCAAGCTCAAACCATCCCTTGGCACACCACATCTCTCACACTTCACCCACCACCCACCACCACCATAACACCATCATCCACCACCATCATACATTGTCCATCATAGAGTGTGTGAGTCGTCTCGGGATCCAAGATTGATCGTAAGAGTTCTTGACAATCAAGGCCATGTTTGCCTAAGTCTCTTACATCACTTGGTGAAGACAAAGTGTCTAGTGTAATACTTTTTATTTTTAATCTTTTCGCACATTTTAATTGGTTATGAATTAATGACTTTAATAACTAGTTTCTTATGTTGAAGGTGATTCTTCCTTATCGTTTGTCCGTGGTGTCTTGGCATTATTTTACTGTCTATATAAAATAAAAGATTTTCACCATTTATATCTCCACGGTCTATATGGAGGTATGTTGGCTACCTGGTCGGGGGTTTAGGGAACGGTTTGGTAAGAGTCTTGCCATTGTTCAGTGTGTAGATCCTGCAAAGGACCTGGGTCAAATTTAGTAGGACCTCCTTCAATACTTAACGGTATTGGATGGCGGGGGTCCAAACTCTTTGATCCCCTCATAAGTTAAACTACTATTAAAACTTTAACCCGGCTACATAGGACTGTATCCCTGCTGACTCAGACTACTTAGCCGTGGGTAACGTCGCCTTCAAAAGGGGGGCCTACCACATTATGCATTAATAACTTAATTAATTATCTTTCAATAATCCGACCCTTTAGGATTGTATCCTTGCTGACTCAAACTACTGGGTTGAGGGTAACGTCACCTACAAAAGAGGGGCCTACTACAATAACTAAGATAATCTCTTAAATAGTGCAAAAGTGCGGAAATAATCAAAGGTTACATTAAACACGAGTCGGAGCCAAGTGATTAATCTTGTCTATCTGTTTTTATTTTTATTTTTATTTTTCAGCATTTTAGTTAGTTTTTATTCTCTTAGTTTAAAACCTGTTTCTAAACTTTTGATTTGATTAGACGTTGAGGATAAACCGGTACTAAAAGCTCTTGTGTCCTTGGACGACCTCGGTATCTTGCCAACACTATATTACGCTCACGATGGGTGCACTTGCCCATATGTGTGTTTAGTGTCAGTAAATATCGTGTTTTATAAATTTAAAACTTGGCTAAAATGTGTTAAAGGGCTTAAAATATACACCTGATATATATAACACTTCACACGCATCACTGACTCAAACCACTTAGCCGAGGGTAACGTCACATTCAAAATAGGGGCCTACCACATTACGCATTAATTACTTAATTAATTATCTTCCAATAATCCAACCCTTTAGGATTGTATCCTTGCTGACTCAAACTACTGGGTTGAGGGTAACGTCACCTTCAAAAGAGGGGCTTACTACTATAACTAAGATAATCTCTTAAAAAGTGCAAAAGTGCAGAAAACATCAAAGGTTACACTAAAGGCGAGTCGGATCCAAGTGATTCATCTTGCCTATCTATTTTATTTTTATTTATATTTTCAGCATTTTTAGTTAGTTTTTATTTTCATGTTTAAAACCTTTTCCTAAATTCTTGATTTGATTAGACGTTGAGGATAAACCGGTACTAAAAGCTCTTGTGTCCTTGGACGACCTCGGTATCTTACCAACACTATACTACGCTCACGATGGGTGCACTTGCCCATATGTGTGTTTAGTATTAGTAGAATATCGTGTTTTATAAATTTAAAACTTGACTAAAGTGTTAAAAAGGGAAAAAAATATACATAAAATTATATCACACTTGACACGCATCAACGCCATCGAACTAACCTTCCTCCAGAGCGGTTGCCCTGACAACCTTTGCACCCTCAACACAACAGTAGTATTTCGATCGACAACCTCGATTGGTGGACTTTTGAGCGTAATACTCGAGGAAACGACGTTGCCCATGCCCCACCCTGGGCCGACTTAAAGAAGCTAATGAGGGATGAGTTTTGTCCTCGCCATGAACTTCAAAAACTAGAAAAAGAATTCTAGAATCTAAAGCAAATTGGGGATGATAACGCTGGTCTCATTGCTCGATTCAAGCAGCTCAGCATCCTGTGCCCTGGCCAAGTTGACACTGTTGATAAAGCCATCACGAAGTACATCCATTGCCTCCCCACTTCGCTGATGAACCTCATAGAGTCAGCCTCACCTAAAACCCTCGAGGACACCTTTAGTTTGGCAGCCCGACTTAACAACAAGTGCATTATTCGTGGAACTTTTGATAAGGTTCCATCGAAGAACGCACACCAAGCTACTACTGATATCACCACCACTGAATCACCTAAGCCATATTCCTCAAAGGGTAAAGGCAAGAAGCGGAAGGATTCAAGCCGAAATTGTGTGGTTGTCACTCTGCAAAACCCTCAACTACTCCAAAAAGTCGCAGCTACTACCAACCCTAAACCACAACGAAAGAACTACACCGGGACTTATCCCATGTGTAACACTTGCTTATACCATCATCCTAACAATGCATCGTGCCGCCTATGCACAAACTGTAACAGGTTTGGGCATTTCGCAAACCAATGTCGCAATGGTCCAAAGCCACTCGCCAATCAAAACCAAGCCATAATAGACCAAAACCCCGCACCAAATCAAGCCCATCCTCAGGCCGCTACTGTTTGAGCATGCTTCAAGTGTGGCGATCTTGACCATCTCGCCAACGTCTGCCCTCAACGCGCCAACAACAACAACAACCAACAGTAGCAAGCTTGAGGCAGAGCTTTCGTCATCACCGCCGCTCAGGCGCAAAATGCCAACGGCGTCATAAACGGTACATTTCTCGCCAACAATGCCTATGCATCTTGTTTATTTGATACTAGCGCAGATAAAAGTTTTGTATCTGTTGAATTCAAACCTATACTTAAGTGTCGACGATCTAAGTTGCCCAAATCATTCGTTGTCGAAGTCGCTAATGGAAAATCCGTCACTGTCGATTCCGTTCTTTCTAAGTGTTCTTTGAATCTCAACGATCATACGTTTCCAACTGACCTCATACCTATACAAATGGGTAGTTTTGACATCATAGTAGGCATGGATTGGCTTAGGCGAGTTCGTGCTGAAGTCGTTTGTTCCAATAAGTTCACTCGTCTTTCTCTTCCTAATGGTGATTCTCTACACGTCTATGGCGAGAAACCTTCTAAAGGTCTCAAGCTTATGTCGTGTACTCAAGCGAACAAATACTTGCGCAAGGGTTCTTTCGCTTTTCTTGCCCCACGTTGTGGAAAAGAAGGATAAAGGCCCAAGCATAAGTGATGTTCCTGTTGTTTGTAATTTTCCTGATGTTTTTCCTGACGATCTCCCTGGTCCTCCGCCTGCTCATTCTGGCGATTTTTTGTATCGACTTTGTGTCTAGCCCTACGCCTGTCACTAAGTCTCCCCCTACCATTTAGCACTCTCGGAAATGCAAGAGCTATCGAGCCAACTTCAAGAGCTTCTTGATAAAGGCTTTATAGGCCCAAGTACTTCTCCTTGGGGCGCTCCCGTTCTGTTCGTCAAGAAAAAAGATGGATCATTTCGGATGTGTATCGACTATCGTGAGCTCAACAAGCTTAAAGTCAAAAACCGATATCCTCTTCCTCGCATTGACGATCTCTTCGATCAATTACAAGGCGCGACTTGCTTTTTCAAGATTGATCTCCGTTCTGGTTATCATCAACTTCAAGTCCTCGAAGAAGACATACCCAAAACCGCCTTTCTTACACATTATGGTCATTACGAGTTCGTGGTGATGCCCTTTGGCTTAAACAACGCACCTGCGGTTTTCATGGACTTGATAAACCATGTGTGCAAAGCTTACCTTGACCGTTTCTTGATTGTCTTCATCGACGATATACTCATCTATTCTAATACTCAAGAAGAGCACGAGCGGCACTTGCGTCTTATCCATCAGCTTTTACGCGCTGAACGTCTTTACGCCAAATTCTCTAAGTGTGAATTTTGGTTAAAAGAAGTTCAATTCCTTGGTCACACCGTTAACAAACTTGGTATTCATGTTGACCCTGCAAAGATTGAAGCTGTGAAGAATTGGATTGCTCCTAAGTCTCCATCTGAAATCCGTTCATTTCTTGGTCTAGCTGGTTACTATTGTCGCTTAATTTCAAAGTTCTCAAAAATCGATGTACCTCTTACTTCCTTGACTCAAAAAGAGAAACCTTTTGTTTGGGGGTCTTTAACAAGAGGAGTCTTTCCAAATGCTCAAGGACATGCTTTGTAATGCTCCTATCCTTGCTCTTCCAGATGGTAAAGATGACTTTGTCGTGTATTGCGATGCTTCAAACCTAGCTCTTGGTTGCATTCTTATGCAACGAGACAAGGTTATCGCTTACGTGTCAAGACAACTCAAAATGCATGAGAAAAACTACACTACGCAAGATCTTGAAGTTGGTGCAGTTGTTTTTGCTTTGAAGATATGGCGACACTACCTTTATGGTACCAAGTGTGTGGTCTTCACCGACCACAAAATCCTTCAGCACATCTTCAACCAAAAGGAACTGAACATGCGTCAGCGTTGTTGGGTAGAGTTGTTAAACGATTACGACTGTGAAATTCGCTACCATCCAGGTAAAGAAAATGTCATGGCCGACGCACTTAGTCGTAAAACTCATGTCAAGAGTGTTCATTGCTTCCAACCCATCAACGATCTTCAAAACTGCATTCGTGAAGCTCAATACGCATCTATTAACGAGGGTAACCTCTACAACAAGATGCAATGTGGTGCTGAAGAGAGTCTTGTAGCCAAATCTGATGGTCTTCTATACCACCTCGATCGTGTATGGATTCCTAATCGTGATAACCTTCGAGAACTTCTGATGAAGGAGGCACGCAAATCTAGGTATTCTATTCATCCTGGTGCTGATAAGATGTATTACGACATGCGTATGTCTTATTAGTGGCCTGGAATGAAGAAAGATATCACCACCTTTGTTTTGAAGTGTCTCACTTGTTCCAAGGTTAAAGCTGAACATCAACGTCCCCCTGGCTTACTCGAACAACCAGAATTCCCTGTCTGAAAATGGGAGAGTATTGCAATGGATTTTATCACTAAGCTACCTCGTACATCCTCTGGTCATGACAGTATTTGGGTGATCGTTGATCGATTAACCAAATCAGCTCACTTTCTCCCCATTTGTGAAGATTACAAAGTCGAGAAATTGGCTCGTATCTACACGGATGAAGTCATTTGTCGTCATGGTATTCCCATTGATATCATTTCAGACCGCGATGGTCGCTTCACTTCTCATCTTTGGCAAACGTTTCAAGCTGCTATGGGTACTCATCTCAACCTTAGCACCCTTTTCATCCTCAATCCGACGGTCAAACCGAGCATACTATCCAAACTCTAGAGGATATGCTTCCTTCTTGCGTAATCGATTTTGGTGGAAACTGGGATATGCACTTGCCTTTGATTGAAATCTCGTACAATAACAGTTACCATGCGAGTATTCAAATGGCACCGTTCAAGGCATTGTATGGTCGTAAGTGTCGTTCACCTATTTGTTGGCACAAGATCGGAGAAGCTCAAATCACTGGTCCCGAGCTTATACAAGAGACGATGGACAAGATTTTACAGATTCGAGACAACCTGCTAAAAGCCAGAAGCCGACAAAAGAGTTACGCTGACAAGCGTCGCAAACCTTTGGAATTCAACATTGGTGACTTTGTACTTCTCAAGGTATCCCCTTGGAAGGGTGTAGTTCGATTTGGTAAGAAAGGGAAACTCGCTCCTCACTACGCAGGTCCTTTCAAGATTCTCGAAAGCATTGGCAAGGTAGCGTATCAAATAGACCTACCTCAAGAGCTCAACAATGTTCATCCTTCCTTTCACGTCTCCAACTTAAAGAAATGTCTGGATGAAGAAGGACTTCAAGTTCCACTCGAAGATCTTCAAATCAATGAGACTTTGCACTTTGTGGAGAAACCTGTCGAGATCATGGATCGAGGTGTCAAATTCCCATTATTAAGGTTCGATGGGAAGGAAAATGTGGCGTTGAGTTTACTTGGGAACTCGAAAGTGATATGAAGACTAATTATCCGTATCTGTTCGTTGCATCTTCCTAAATTTCGGGATGAAATTTCCGAAAGGAGGGGAGACTGTAACGCCTCGCTTTTGTAACTTTCCTTAATTAGAAACCTTGACTTGTATTTCTATTTTCGGAAGCTTGTTTCTCTTGTAATCGTATTTCTTTTCAAACCGTTGTAAACTAGAGGCTTTGACCATAATGAAATTGGTTATTTTATGAGAATTATCCGTGTTTATTCATGCTTATTTATACATCTAACTCATACACATTTGTTACATATTCAAGATTTTCATAAACACGTGTTAAACGCAGGGGCGGACCCATCTTATGGGGTGGGTGGGCGGCCTCACCCCTTGAAAAAAAAATTTAGTGGTATTTTTCGCGAAAAATCCCGACCAAACCCCTTGAAAATTTTCGTCCGCACCCCTTGAAAAATTCCGACCGCACCCCTTGGAAAATTCCGACCACGCCTCTTGGAAATTTTCGTCCGCACCCCTTAAAAAAATGTTAGGAATTCATATATAAAAATTGTGAACACGGATTGAAACCCGATCAAATTATGTAAACAAGTTAGTCCATTAACCTCTTTAATAAAACTTAAATTCAATCCATCAAGCCTAATAACTTAATACTCATTCAAGCCAAACCCAGCTACTAGTTTTGTTAAACAAAATCAACCCACATAATAAAAAAAAACCCAAATCGCTGCCACATGCCAGCAACTCTCGCCATCCCTCTGCCTCACTTGAGCGCCCAGCGACAGCATAATTCCGGTCGGCGATTGCAAAATTCCTGCTGCAAACTAGTTAATTTAGGCCGCCCCAGATAGGTACATGTTTTGTTGTTGTTTTTTTTTTTTGTTATTTTGATGCTTATGCGATTTCGTACAGGTACATGTTTTGTTGTTTTTTTATTTTTTTTTATTTTGATGCTTATGCGATTTCGTTCAAGAGTCATGAGATAATAAGATTTTAGGATGGGTTACAAAAAGTTTAGACTTTTATGTGTTTTGAGGTAATTTGAGGTTGTTCTAGTCTTTATAGGATCAGTTTATTGTTTCTTAATCTCTTATTGATTATATATATGTTAAAAAGATTTAAAATTTTATATGTTTTTATGTATTTTTTGGTTGTTCTAGTCTTTAATTGGGTGGTTTGTTGATTATATGATTGTTGGTTGGTAAATCACAATTACTAGGCTTGAAATCCAAATTTTAAATTGAAAAAATAAGGAACATGGGCTATGGTTGAACAATTGAAGATCCTTGTTTATTTTGTAAGTGATAGGATTAGGAAGGAAGAATGAATAGGGAAGTTATGCCGCGATTTCTCAAGAGATAAGGGGTCGAACAACTTTTTTTCGCCGGACTCTTCTAATTTAAGACCAAGGTATGTTTTAGATAAGTTTTTTTGTTCTTTTATTTAATGATTAAGAGAAATAGAAGTAGGGATGGTTTGAACTTTGATGCTTTTTTGTTTGTTAATGTGATATGAAGTTAGGAACTAGGGTTTGATTGTTTGAAAATTGAAATGGACCCGACCCGATCTGATTCGACCCGCTATGAACTTTGTTTGTTTGTGTTTACTTGTTTTACATGACCCGACCCGATCCGACCCGCTATGAACTGATTTTTTTATATAGCTAGGGGTCTAAAATCTTTAAAAATTTTCCGCACCCCCAGGAAAAAAATCCTGGGTCCGCCACTGGTTAAACGTACGAACAACTACCTTCGATACGCGAATACATACGCTTATTATGTGCAAATGCTTGGTCATTCATTCACAATACTTAAAACTATGTTCATATACTTGGTTTATACTTAAAATATGTTTATTATACATAATATGCCATAAATCATATCTAGTACCAAACATTAGGGGCCATTTGTGTCAAAAATGAAAAATGGAATTCGGAGGACATGGGTCGCGACACGCGCCCCCTGCCTCTCTTCTTTCCGCGACCCACGACGCAAGGTGATCCGCAGCCAGCTTGATGCTGGTTGCGCATTGGTGCATTTTTGGTCTTTATCTCCCAACTAACCTTCTTAATTACACTCCTAAACAATAACCCTAATTCCTCACTATATATAGACCCTTTCTCATACTCATTTTCACTTTCCAATCTCTCAAAGACTCCCAAATACTCTCAAGAATCCTCTAAACTTTCTGATTTTTAGCATAAAACATTCAAGACTCAAAGTGAGTTCTAGTTCACTTCCTCATCCATTTTCTTCTTGTTTCTTCTTCCACCTCACTTGGATAACCTCTAGGAAGGTTTTCACAAGATTAGCATGGTAATCTAAGGTGAAACCTCACCATATTTGAGGTGCAAAGTGAGTTATATTTTATGTTTTGTACATTCTTCTTGTAACTTCATTTTCTTGGATAAAACTTGGTGGAATCTTGTACCCACCAAGCTCACAACTTATCCTATAGTTGTGAGTTTGTGTTGAGGTGATTAAGTTATGAGTTCAAAAATTCTTTATTTCCAGTTTTTACATATCATAATCCAAGTGTTAAAAGCAAGCATGATTCATCATCTTTCATATAATGAACTTGTGACTTGTGAAGTGTGAACCATGGGAGCTTAGGCTTTCCAATCTAGTTCCACTCCTTCACTTGCGAACTTGTGTATAAACACTTAAGTGACTTCCTAGTATCAAAGAAACATAGCCCCGCCTAGCCCCGACACTTAGGATTACCTTTCCATGTCGTGTTGGTTCACCCGGGATAGTAATTACTTGGTCACTTGAGTATGCATTAGTTAGTTTTAATTCTTGTTATTCATGACCCTCCGAATCATCCTTGTGATGATTTGTGTAGTGGTGAATCATACAATGAGGTTAAATCTCCATGCTTGACTTACATGATAATCTATGATATCTATGATGGACTTAGTTTTAGGATAATATTATAACTATATATATATATATATATATATATATATATATATATAGGGGACTGCTAAAATGAGAACCACCTCGAGTTGTAAGAACCGTGAGAACTACACCGTACGGGGCTAGGTGGACCAATTGTTTTTTTCATAAACGTAGATGCGTGTATTATAAACACATTTGTAAAAAAAAAATTCAAAAAAAAAATGTCGTGTGTGTAGTTTTGAGCACCACAAGTTTGTGTTTACGGGTACCGTAAATCCTACCGGAAAAATTACGGTATCCGTAAACACACACTTATGATGCTCAAAAACTTTTTTTTTTATTTTTTTTTACAAATGTGTTTATAATACACGCATCTACGTTTGTGAAAAAAAAATTTGGTCCACCTCGCCCCTTACGGTGTAGTTCTCACGGTTCTTACAACTCGAGGTGGTTCTCATTTTAGCGTGATCCTATATATATATACACACACACACATAAAAACATGGCTGAATTTATGATGGTAATCGGGCAATGATTATTCGTCATAAACTTAGGCTATTATATCTAAGAATCTAAGACTCTCGCTATTGATTCTAAAGGGCAATATAGGACCCATGAAATCACACTTAACTTAGTGTAAAAAACGAGTACTTAGACTAGATAATACTTTTATGAATACATACTTTTTGATACTTTAAATTCCAATCCGAATATTCTGTTTAAATTCTATTACTTACACACCTTCGTTTCCCCCATGTAGGGTAACTTTGGTGTTCCATCCTCCAACTAACAAAACTCTTCAAGGCATTTCAAAGGAAGCTTTGCAAAACCATGAGTACACTTGACCCTTTTACACTTTAACGCACTTTTAGGTGTAACATGTTTTACTTATCAAAATACATAATTCGCACAAACGTATTCAATCACTCAATCCACCAAACATGCTATTTGATATGCTTAAGTTGTTATGCTAGAATACATACATGCACTCTATTTGTCATTAACTTAGCTAGCCCACCTTAACAAATATAGCGCTATAGGAGTAGTATACCGCCCATCGGGGTATTGTTAAGATATTATACATAACAATTTCGTTCACTTTATGGCGAGGGATTCACTTTATTCTTGTGGACACTCGGGTTTGACCTTTAGTTATGCATGCTAGTTCAACCTTGTATATAAATTTCCATGTTGGATTTGAGATAAACTTTTATACTTATGCTATGTAATTAAACTTGTGTACTCGCCAATGCTTTTTGTCTTGAACTATATTTTTAAACATGTTGCAGGTTGATGATGATGATCATGATGAATCTAGTAGGGACGACTTAGAAACACATTGAAATACTAGATTTGATTACTTTATTTTGTTGAACTTGTCGTATTTGTCTTTTCGATGTTGTAATTTGAATTTCCTATGTTGTACTTGACAATTTTTGTTATGAAATAAAATCGGTTTTGAATTAATTATTGTCACAAATAGTGTTATGTGTAATGAGCAATCCATTTCGTCTGACTCAGATGTTTTCGCTATCAGTTGGGGTGTGACAAAGATGACCGTTTGGTCTAGCCGTTGGGGATGGCGGTTTTGGTAAAGTAAATATCAATTTTTTTTAATTTACAAATTTGTACCTATAAATACTTATCCCAAACTTCATTTTTTCCACATTTATCTTCTTTAACCAAAACCAAACACAAATAACAAATCTTTAACCAAACCCACACCAAAAAACGAAAATGGTGCATTGAATGAACAGAGGAGGAGGAAATAGAACTAGTGACGTCTATTGTTGACGCACAACGAACCCTACAACGCTGTCAAACTGCGTATTAGGGATGAGCGTTTCCGCAATACCAACAACACGTTGGGAACACGCGTGCCAACACAAGTGGCGTGTGCTCAAACCGAAGTTGGATTAGTTTAAAGCTTGCTTCGACCGTGTCCCTACGTGCGACTTGACCCACGAAGATCGAGTGGAGATCGCGAAGATCGAGTATAAGCACGATGAGAATTCAGATTTTAAGTGGGTTCCCCATTTTAATATTTACCGAAATTTGTAATTTTTTTTAGGATTTAGTAACTAGTTGTTTTTTAATTTTTTAGGATTTAATAAGTACGTTTTTCTTTAATTTTTTTAGGATTTTATGTAACTTTTTTTAAATTAATATATGTTTGTGTTTTATTATATAAATGTCAACTATATAAAAGCATATAAAAAAATCCACAAGTCACCCCACGCTGGTCTTGTCACGCCGCTTCCACCCCAACTTTTTTTTGGAGTGGTCTGGTGGAGCCCACACTCACCACGTGTGGAGCAATGCCCCAACCCAAACACCCCCACCCCGCGGTCTTAATATCCCTGTCATTGTAGAGCACATGTGGCTCATATGAAACATATTATCTTCCCTTTGGTTTATATTTTCATACTCGTTACAAGTTGGTACACCAAATGGTCAAATGGGGAATGGGGGTTGTAATTTGTGGTGCCTGTTTTATTATTTAATATTCTTATTTTGATATTTAGATTTCGACACCTGTTTTTGTTTTTCTTACGTACGTTGAATCATATCATATATCATCATTATTGGTGGCAACTAGACATCCCAGGAGTTGTAAGTGGCGGGATTGGTTTTAAAGGGCTGTCAAGCATTTGACTGAAACAATTAACTGAATAGTTTAACACCATTATACGTACATATAAACTTGCAAACTTACAGTGTCACTGACTCACTGTACACAAAGGAATATAAAACATAGCTAAATATGTGAACTGATATGATAGTTTACATTTGCATGTGAACTAAAATGAGTTATAATCACATGCAAATATAGAAGGATAAAAAAAACATATAAACTTAAATTGCATATTCACATTTAAACCTACCCCTTACAACTTATATATATATATATATATATATATATATATATATATATATATATATATATAGGGGACCGCTAGAATGAGAACCACCCCGAGTTATGAGAACCGCGAGAACCACACCATCCGGGGCGCCGTTGACCAAGATTTTTTTTTACAACTAGATGTGTATATTATAAACACATTCGTAAAAAAAAAAAATTAAACGGCGCGGCCGAGGGGGTAGTTTTTTACACCACAAGTTTGGTGTAAAAAAAATAAAAACACCAAACTTGTGGTGTAAAAAACTACCCTCTCGGCCGCGCCGTTTAAAATTTTTTTTTTTACGAATGTGTTTATAATATAAACATATAGTTGTAAAAAAAATCGTGGTCAACGGCGCCCCGGATGGTGTGGTTCTCGCGGCTCTCATAACTCGTGGTGGTTCTCATTCTAGCGGCCCCCTATATATATATATATATATATATATATATATATATATATATATATATATATATATATATATATATATATATATGTGTGTGTGTGTGTGTATGGGGAACGTTCAAATGAAAACCACTAGTTAACGCGAAAACTAACTAAAAAAACCTAAAAAACATACCAAAATTTTTTTTCATACCAATTTTCGCTATTTTGGGTATACAAAAAAAAACTTTTTTTCAAAACAAAAAAAAAATTGTAGTGCACATGTGTATGTGTACTACACATGTGCACTAATTTTTTTTATATACAAAAACTAGCGATTTTTATTAAAAAATTGCAAAAAAAAAATTGGTGTGTTTTTAGGCTTTTTTATTTAGTTTTTGATTTTTCGCGTTAAAAGTGGTTTTCATTTGAACCACTCCCTATATATATATAGAGGAGAATGTTCATTGGGGAACACTAAAAAAGTGGGGAACAGCGGGGAACCGTCTCAAATGAACTTCGATTGGACTCATTCCAGCGGCGTTGGAACCGGCTCGTCGAACCCTAACTAAGATCTATTGAGCCTAAACCCTAAATCCTAACTCCTAACCTCTAAACTCTAAATCTAAAAAATAAGGCTAAAACCTAATCTAAACCGTAAAATCTAAACTATAAACCCTAAAAGCTAAACCCTAAAGGCTAAACCTAAAGCTAAACCCTAAACCCTAAATCTAAACCCTAGAAGCCAAATCCTAATATATTTAGGGTTTAGGGGTTATGATTTAGGGTTTAGGGTTAAGAGATCCTAGTTAGGGTTCGACCCCCCCCCAAGCTAAATGCTAAAAACTAAAACCCCCAAAAACCTAAAAAAACCTAACCCCCCCAAGCTAAAATGCTAAAAACTAAACCCCCAAAAAACCTAAAAAAATCTAGAAAAAATCTAAAAAAATCAAAAAAAAATCTAAATTTTTTTTTTAATATTTTTTATGCTTAAATCGCTACTTTTAGTAGCAAAAAAAAAAATTTGTTTTAATTTTTTTTTTGCTTCGAAAAGTAGCGATTTTTATATAAAAAATATTAAAAAAAAAATTGTGTGATTTTTAGCTATTTTTAGGCATTTTTGGTTGTGTTCACATTGGTTCTCGCAATAAGAGGTGGTTCTCGCATGATCTTCTCCCTATATATATATATATATATATATATATATATATATATATATATATGACTCACTGTACACAAACAAATATAAAACATAAACATAAACTTAAATTGCATATCTATCATTTCTTTGACAAATTTCATAATACGTTACTAGTATTAGACAATTGCACTTTCATTTACACTAACATCTGTAATACAATACTTTTTACATTACCAATATTAGAAACGCACATGTGCATCTATATGTATGAACATGATATAACGTGTTTTTGGTACACTACTTTGAATACACTTTCCTTTTCATCTATCGTACCATCCATAATACACTACCATTACCTCCACTATCCATAATACACTACCATTACCAATATGTATAATATTTTTCACTTTATGCATATGTACATCAACACCCTTCATACCATACCAAACAACATATTACATCATAAAGTGACAAATATAACCAAACAATTAACCACTAGATATAGCTAACCAAAAATATGTATATTGGCCTACTTCATCATTCAAAATCACAAATTTTTTGTACCAAGACACGTTATATCATGTTCATACATATAAATGCAAATGTGTATTTTATATGTTGCTAATATAAAAAGTAGTGTATTACGGATGGTAGTGTAAATGAAAGTGCAATTGTCTAATACAGGTAATGTATTACGGAATTTGTCAAAGAAATGATACATATGCACATGTGTATCGATAATTGTTACTCGAAATTTTTGTTAGGAACGAAACATAGCGATTTGTTTTTTTTTTAAATATTAAAACAATTTTGTGTGTTCTTAGGTTTTTTTTTTGTTCACATTGGTGCTTATGGTTCTCACAATAAGAGTGGTTCTCAAATGAACCATACCCTATATATATATATAATGCATATCCGAAGGGCAGAAATGGTCATTTGCCACTTTTTCAATATTCACAACCCCTTAAAGCATATTGTACAAGAAATTAAAGCACAAATCAATTATTTCAAACATGCTGAAATATATTGCATGGCTAAAAAACCCTAAATGGTCAAATAACAATACTCAAATGCGCAGCCAACTCAAATCTCATTTCAAATTTCAAATCCACAGCTCCCTTCCCTTTTCATTCTCTCTTCGATTCTGGATCTGGATCTGCTATGTCTTTGCGTTTCACCATAAGCCACTACTCCGGTGGCTATTTGAGACACCTTCTCTCAGATGGTTAACATGGTGGGGGATAGGGATGACTGTTTGAGACACCTTCCCTCTGAGGTAACATGTCCGAGACACCTTAGCCGCCGCATTAGACGAAAACAAGGGTGGTTTTGTTATTATTTTTCTTTGAAGATTTAATGCTTAAAACAGGTTTTCTACATAGATCTTCATGTGAGTATTCTTTATTTACAGTTTTTGTTTCTCAAGTTCCTTGGTTCTTGCTACTTTTTAGGGCTCTTGATTTTAGAGATAACGATTTAATCATTTAGTGTGATGGAAAAGTTACAGTGGAGTTTCGCAGGTCATCTTCTTTGCCATTTTAGACAATCTTTTTGATAATTTTTTTCACTTTAACAATGCTTGCATTCAGGTTATCTTATATTAGTGGGGAAGGTGAAGCTACTCTAATGTTTCAAAGAAAATACTTGAAAGCACTGGCGATTGTTGCAGGTTTAGTTTTGTTCCAGCAAATAACTTTTACTATGCTGTGAGCATGTTTGGCTAAGCTTTTTGAAACAACTTATTGACTTATTGGCTTTTTGGAAAAGTCAGTATGAAGTGACTTATTGACTTATTAGCTTTTTCCTCTCACATACACCCTCGTTGCCAAACATCATTTTAGAGCTTATGACTTTTCAAAAAGCCAATAAGTCAATAAGTTGTTTCAAAAAGCTTAGCCAAACATGCCCTGCATCAAGTTTTGATGTACTGAACTTTTGAAATTCGATGTTTGTAATTTTCAGAATCATGTTTTTGTACGTGAATTGATACATTTTTTTACAGTTGGGTTCTCTACTGCATCAGATGGTACACGGGCATCAATTCTCATTGGTTTGTTAAGGGTAATAATACAAAATCTGTAATCCTTGATTGAATAGATAAAAAAACATACATCAATTTGTTAGAAATTAAGCTAGATCTTTGTAATCCTTGAATCGTATGTTAGATTACTGGTGTTGTATGGGATGAATGTGTAACCCTACTTCCTATCTTATTTCCCCTGCTTAATATGGTTTTATTCACTTTTAATTTGTTTGTTTGGGTAGGGTGCATTTCGTTATGAGTTTTGTTCCTCTTATCTCACCTCGTTTGATTTTAGACAAAGAGTATAATGAAATCAAGACTGTTGTTGTGTTTGGTCTTTGTGTAATTCACATAATTAGTAATTAGTAATTTTATTTATATTTATTTTAGGGACATCTGCTGGCTTAGCGATCTCATGTTTTTTAAGCCTCTCTGTCAAACTCGGTGATCTGGTTGTAAAAGGGCTGGTAAAGATCAAAACATTCTTGTTTTTTAGTGAAATGTTTTCATTGATTTCTTATTGGTTATGGGTTTATTATGCAGGATTTTATAGAGGCAACCCGAGGGAGCCTAGCATCACTTTCTTGGCAGCCAAGTTAGATTGTATACTTGGTCTTGGACTTCCAGCGATATCTGTTGGGAAAGTTGTACCTGTTTGGTAACTAGGACTCTTGTTTATGTTTCATACTATGTTGATTGTTTGACAAAATATGGTTCTTTTATTTCACACACATTTTCTTATTAATGTGATTGGTTAGAGGAAGACAACAACTAAATTGTGATATTCACATACCTTTTAGGTGTAACATGGCTAATCAAGGTCTTGTCCAAGAACCAGTGTTTTCTTTTTTTTTTTGTTTAATCATCATGCTAATAAGGAAGAAGGTGTGAACTTGTGTTAGGGGTTGATAAGAATCATTTTAAGGGTAAGCACACACTTGGTTATAAAAAGTGCGCCTCTGGCGCGCTGAAGCACGAGGCGTCACCCTGGGGCTTTTTCGCTTAGCGCCTAGACTAATTACAAGAAGCCCCAAAAGGCGCGCTTTTTTGGGATTTTTTCTAGGCTTTTGTCAAGTAGATTGGATTCTTGATGTGTTGGTTGTTGAGGTTGGGTTTTAGAGTCGTGTGAGTAGCGTCTAACCCTTCCTGATTCTTACCTAGAACTGCAACATAAAGGGCGGTCCACTCTCTAATGGTTATGTCAGATGTGTTTGGGAATCATTATATGTTGTGCAAAAAGTCTTAAATCTTCGTTGGTCAAAACCCGTTCTCAACCCGTACTCATTCTGTCCACAACCCTGGTTTGTGAGGCTGATGATTGACGAGTGTCGCTAAATTAATCTGTTGTAAGGCTGATGATTGACGAATTTGACAGTTGTACATTTAACTAGCTTAACAAACATACATGAGCAGAAAGTTTAGACAAAAATATAGCTAAGTCATCAAAATCATTTTTTTTAATTCCAGGCTGACTTAACCCGTTAACCACCTGAATAAGGCTTCATATCTAACAATAACTTTAAGTAGTAAATTAGATAAGGTAAAGAGTAACTTCTTCAGGATGTTATTTGAATATGGTTTTTGTATCTGAATGAATGAATGGGATTTAACATGTTTTTTGTATTTTTGTTTTTTTTATGAGGTAGGTATCTGAATGCATTGACATAGTCACTCAAACAATAATGAGGACTTAGGTTCTCACTCGTGATAAAATGGAAACAACAATCAATACCGGGTAAGTTTTGTCTCTTCTTCTATCTTTAAAATAAATAAATAAACCTTTTGAAGGTTCTAATATTTTGAATCAAGTTTTTATTGAGTAGTGATATCTTTTTGCAAAATATGATTGGACGGTAGCAAACCAAACCATTGCCGACCGAACACGTCACCACGATGCGATGGTTCTGTTGTTTGTCAAGCACAAAATCTGTTCTTGAATCATCAATATGAATGGTGCTTGTCACAGACACTTTTTCAAAGTTGGAATACACTATGCTAGGACTATAAAGGGCTAGAGGTGTGACCCATTTACAACAAGAACCCGTTTTAGCATCAACCCTAACATGTTTGTGTAATTAGATTTTTCGGACCCTTTTATAATTTAACCAACCCAACCGGGGCCTCTTTGCCACCTATAGACTGCTAATAAATGATTTTTGTTTATGTTTTTATCCCTAGAAATATTGCGGGCATCTTTTTTTAAAAAATACTTATGCTTCATTTATTTCTTTCAAACCTTAATTCATCCTATAAAATGTACACAAAACTAATGTCATTAAAAAATACTGTTGTTTTTGAACTATTAGGTGGCGGATCTGGCTAGAAGGGTAGTGCCACTTTCTCTAACACTAGATGATGACCCGAGGAGAGAGGAGATAAAGACCTTACAAGGAAAACACGATGAAATTGATAGGTTGGCCTACATGCAGGTTCAATGGATCCTCTATAGTGGGTTCGAATTCTACCTGGCTAAAATTAGGCTTTTTTTCCATTGGGAATTCTCTTGGATGTTATGAAGCCCATTGCATTTTTCGCAACATCTGTCATGACTCACGCATATTTTTTTATAACAACGAGGACCCTACATACCAAGATTTTATGAAGAGGATTTTCTTGTTGTGTTGTGCTTATTAGTTGCAAAAGGTTCTTACCTGTCAAACCTGACCTGAACCGACCCAACCCGGAACTGTGAATCCGAACTGGGACCGAACCCTTCTTTGCATAACATGGGTAGGTTCTTTGGTGGTTTTCACCGTCTGGTTCCAAGGTTCCAAATATTGGGCTGCTAGGTTGGTCTCGGTAGCTTAATTTTATAATGTTTAGTCTATGCAAGTTGCAATATGACATATTATCTTTGTACCTATGCTGCTATGCATCACGTAAATCAAATTGTTTATCTAAAAAATGTTGGGCTATTTTGATACTTCTAACTATATAAAACAATAACTTAAATGAGTCAAATGACTATATAATAGATACTTTTATTTAATTAATAAATTAAATGTATTAAGAAAAGATAATCATAATCAGCAGAAAAAATAAAACAAAAACAAATTCAAATCACCATAAAAAATAAATGACTTGAACTGTTTGGGTATTCTTTATGCCAGAGTTCAATTATTCAGAAGTAAACAAGCATATTTTAACATAATTGCTTTGAAAAGAGTAATAGTAATACGTAGTTTTTAAGTATTTATAAGCAAAATAAGTTTTTTTGGTTGTTAAACGAGCCAGGTTCATGTGTGTGATACGATTTTTTCGGGGTTGCTTTACCAAAACGAGTCAGATTCATGTGTTTGGAAGAAGTTCAATGAGTCTTTGGCGTCCAATTTTGTGTTACTAGCTATACGTATATACATGGAAGATACGAGTTCACAATTCTACAATAGATAACGTCTTCATGTATGATTTACAGATTACAAAATCTATCTCGATTTTAAGGGCACTAAACACCAAGTTACAAAGAAACGTGAATACACACTTAGGTAATGTTGTCGTTGTCTTCACTATTGCTATCGCCTATAGTTCAAGATCGTTTACTTCACCAAACACTTGATGCATAATACCGATGCTAATAACTTGAAAACTTTGAGAAAAATAATACAATAAACTTAAACTTTTGTAAAATATTATACGAATAAAAAACCTGACATACGTACAATATAATATATCACAAGAAGATTGATAAAAAATGATTTAAAGATTACAAAATCTATCTTGATTTTGAGGGCACTAAACACCAAGCTTCATAGAAACTTGAACACACACTTAGGTAATGTTGTCGCTGTCTTCACTATTGCTATCGCCTATAGTTCAAGATCGTTTACTTCACAAAACACTTGATGCATAATACTGACGCTAATAACTTGAAAACTTTGAGAAAAATAATACAATAAACTTAAACTTTTGTAAAATATTATACGAATAAAAAATCTGACATACGTACAATATAATATATCACAAGAAGATTGATAAACTAACAGTAAACGAGTATCCTATTTTAAATCGTCACTCCCACCGCATCGCGTGGGTAAATAACTAGTATATATATATATATATATATATGTGATAAAGATCAAGGGAAACCTGTAACGCCCTTCTTCTTCGTACTTTCCATAATTAGAAAGCTTTGTTTGTATTTATATTTTTGGAAGTTTTGTATTCTTGTAATCGTCTTTTCGTTGTAATCGTTGTAAAATCCGAGACTTGGATCATAAATAAAATTCATATTTCTTTAAATTCATGTTCTACATATTTCATACATGTTCATACGTTCGAATTAATCATACATGTGATAATTTATCCATGATTCATGCAAAACGTGTTAAACTTGTCATACATGCTCAATTCATGCAATACTTTACATATTCTCGACATCCATACTTATTTATACTTGTTTTCTATTTGTTTTTATAATTTAATTACATTACATACCCTTACATATGGTCCTTTGTACATACACTACCTAAAACACCATAAAACACTCAAACATGGAAGTGTAGGGAGCAAACTTGTCAAGATATCAAACAAAATCACCAAATAAGGTGGCTCGTCGGCCGTGACCCCCTCCCCTATCTCGGTATCGCCCTTCGAGGGTGTCTAATCCGCATATTTGTATTACAGTCGTGATTATTGGTCGTTTTTGAGCTAGTTGGTGTGTTTCTTGCATTGATTACACTCAACCACTTAACCTAATCATTCCCTATATAAGCCAACCCATTCCCACACATTTTCCACTTTGCAAACTCATATTTTCTACTACCAAACACTCTGAATCCAACTGAGAAATCAGTAGCAAATCAGGATCACTGCAAGTTGCAAAAGTGAGCATAACTTCACTTATACTTCATCTTTTTCATTCATTCTTTTTAGCACTTGGAACAACCTTAGGTATGTTCCCACAAGTTTTCCATGGAAAACCAAGGCTGGAACATCAACCAAATAGGGTTAAAAGTGCAAGAAAGTTTCTGTTTTGTACAAACACTTTGATAAACATGTTTAAACTTATGATTTCTTCATACATTCCTATGTCCTTATGCCACTAATCAAGACTATGATTATGTGTTCTTAAAAACAAGGTTGTAACATGTAAATCCAGAGGTTAATTCCTCATAAACTTTCTGTTTTAGAAGGGATTTAACCCACAAGTGATGAACAAGTCTTGAATATGAATATTTGTGATTATTTGGATAGCTTGGGCTATCCTACTTACAAATCCACACATCCCATGATGTTTTCTTCTTAGATAGTTAGTTAGTTTATTTCATTTCCTTATTGTACATTCATGACCATCCTTGTTGTCTTATGACAACTTGTGCATTGGTGAATACAAAGGAGGTTCCAAAATGAAAGATTTATCTTCTTACCTTATGCATGACTTCTATGATAATCTTGTTATACTTGATGGACTAGAACTTATAAAATACCATATAACATATATAATATCCAAAGTAACCGAACCTTTGATGATAACCTAGTGGTTATTTGTCAAAATATTTAGTTACATCATCTAAGAACATAGCTCTCGTTACGACACTAATGGGTACTTTAACCCATGAAAACATTCAAACCCCTATGGGTTTCATAGTGTCAAGAACGAGTACTAGGTGCTAGATGGTTATTTCCCTCATATGCTATGTTACACCTCGTAAAATCACGACCAATATTGTAAAGACACGTGTCATAGACTTTAAGCGTGTAATGAATTGATCTGGAGGTACTAAAGTGGTCAAACGATGTAAATATGTGAATAGATCCAAAGTGTCAGCATGCCTAACTTGTGCCTCTGATTGAACTCACACGACGTTCGTATTCTTTAACGAATAATTTGACGAACTTAGAAAGTCGTTTATGTTAAAAATAAGGATCTTGCAATGCATAGGGGTTAAAAGTGTCAACATGTTGAAAGTGACCTCTGAGTGACCTTTTGACGATCCCAAAATCATTGTAATGTTTATATATTTTGATCTCA
Source organism: Helianthus tuberosus (assembly GCA_030545235.1). Lineage (NCBI taxonomy): Eukaryota > Viridiplantae > Streptophyta > Magnoliopsida > Asterales > Asteraceae > Helianthus > Helianthus tuberosus. The sequence goes on from CM060352.1 coordinate 126,584,771, forward strand.
AGAATGGCGGATATTAATTTTGTGGAGTTTCGAAGAAAGCAAGACTTTTCGGGTGATCGTACAACTAACCGGGAGCTTAACAGAGTTAGTTAATGAACCAAGGTCCTTAAAAGTTAACTATGGGGGTCCAAAAGGTAATAAATGAAAGTTATATAAAGATTTTATGGACCAGGGACCGAAATGGCAAAGTTTAAAAAGTTTTTCCCGGTTTACCAGGTTGTCGCGGGCCGCGTAAGCCACGGCTTAGGCTTACGCGGGCCGCGTAGAATGCCCAGATGCAGAAAGATGTTGACAGCTACGGGTTTGGCCTGTTCCACCACCTTAGAAAGCTGGTTTTTGAATTCAGGGACTGAACCAACGATATTTCATGCATAGGGGACACCTGGGATGATCAGGAAACATTTGTAGACTTGTGTGGATTGATCTTGTGAGTTTTGAAGTTCTATATAAGAGTTCTTGTTGGCTAGTTCACATGCACATTCACAAAAAATCATTCTCAACACACTTTCTGGAGCTCTCTGGACTTCAAGCAAGTTTTCTCAAGTTCCTAATTCGTGCTAAGAGCCTTTGTAGCATTCTTAGCCTTCCTAGTTCAAGTTTTATTAGTCTAATGACCAAAAGTCAAAGCCGTCGTAATTAAGCTTTGACTTAGTGATTAATCACTATTGGTCCAGCCATTTTTCGAATTGAAAGTGGCTATGAGTTGGTAATTATGTGGATAACAAACCCTTAAAAGGACACCCTCTGATTACCACTCTAACTTGGTCAATTGTCGGGTCAAACTTAATTATAAAAAGTCAACAGAAAGCTATTTTGCAAATAAACTCATAATTGATAATGTAGAAGTTATGGAACCTGTTTTAACACTAAAATAACTTGGTAAATAATGTAAGAACATGTCTAAGCATGTTCAACCCGACAATTCCGAGTTTAGGCTCGGTTCGGAACCGAAAGTCGCAAAAGAAGACTTTTGCTTTGACTTTCAGTTCTGACCCGATTTAGCTTGTTTTAGATATGCCTTAAGGTTCCTTTAGGACCATATTATAAGTTAGTAAAACCCTCTGAGGTTATACTACATGGTTCCTTATTTATCCGATTCATTTGCATGTTTCCGTTAATTGCTTAAATGTTGACCATTATGACCTTTTGATATTAAAACGAGATTTTTGAAAATATGAGAGGACAAAAACCTTCATTACTGATTTATAAACATGTCCAAAAAATTTGACATCAGTTGGAGGTCTAAATTAGGAGTTATGCTCAATATCATAATTTGAAAGCTTTTTATTAATTAAAAGGCATTTTTAGCATAAACCTATCTAAACCCAAATTTTGATACCAAAATTTTTACCTGCTGATGTAATATAATATTTTGGGATTTTTGAAGATTTTTATTAATTTTTAAACTGATCATAACATGGGGTTCTTGCTTTGATTCGGTAATTGACAGTTATACCCTTTTTACTAACAAAATGAGTTTTACATAACATATTGATACCAAATATTTTTCTACTGATTTTATATGATAAATAAAATATTTTGAACTTTATAATCTGATAAAAAACTCAGATTTCCTTATATAACCTGAAAATCCCTTAAAACTGACTTTTTACGCGTTTTAAACGCATAGTATGGGTTAAAACTATTTTGGCACATAAGACTTAATACCTACTGATGTTTTAAGGAAATTTTTATACTTTAACAGCAAGTAAAAGTTTTGAACTCAGATTTCCAAATTTGACCTTTAAAGCTTATGTAAAATGACCAAAATGACCCTACAGTGCATAGTTTGGTTATGATTGATAAATTTCACATATATGCAATACCCTACTGATATGACTTGCAAAAATAAATATTTTTGCTGATCATTTTAGACCAGAACCTCAAATTAATATTTAATCTCTTTTATAATCTTTAAAATGACCAAAATACCCCTACGGGGCTTAAATTGATTTTAAATCCGTTTTGGGCATAATGGAAGGTATTCTACTGATATCACAACATATTTAAGGCATATTAACTTGTGAAACCTGTATATGACTCATTAGTTACCCGTTATGCATTTTCGCGTTCGGTACGGTTTATGTGACTAGTTTGCATAAATTGACCGAAACGGGTCAAACCTTATCATTTTCACTTCAAAATCCAGAATGTGTTTAGTTTACCCATATTAAACAAGTCTTCATACTTGTTGGGTCCAAATCACATTCTAATCCGGTCTTCACTAAATCTTGCGTTTTGAATCGTATACCTTTCTTTAAAACTAACCGGTCTAAGTTTAAACTTAAGTAAGACCCGTTAGGAATCTAATAGGTTACTAAAACCTTCATTCCAGATTTAGGGGACCAGTAGAAGCTACCGGTACTTGCTTGATTGATTTACGGCTGGGAATAAATTTATATTTTTGCTCATGTAAATACTTTTAACTTATTTTCCCTTATACGGGCTTGGGGTACGGTATATAAAATACCGCTTGGTCGGGTGTTGAATTTTTAATCATATGAAGGTTAAATCATTGAGATAACCCGTTTAATTTGTTTTGTTTGTTTTAAGCCTTTGGGGGGTTAATGACCATGTCCTGGATATCCTCGGCTCATTCATTGAAATGGCCACGACTTAAACACGGGGTGTAGGCATACACCTGTCGGTGCGTATGTAAAATGATATACCTGCTTGTTCAAGAATCACTCGCCGTAGGTTATATTATGTGGTGTGTCTATTAATCTTTAACCCGGTATTCAACACGGGCTACTGAACGTATAACAAACATATAATCCTTTTGCAAGATTATTTTTAAATAATTATCCCAAGTTATAAATGGATATTTGTGCCTTGTGCATTAAATCAATTTTTATAAACACTTTTCAAAAGAGTCGGTTAATTGTATTTACCAGTGTAAACTGACGTATTTTCCAAAAGGTTAAGTGCAGGTACTAAGCGAAATAGGCTGGCTACTCCTGAGTGAATAGATAAAGAGCCTTGCAAGCTTTATCATTTTAAAAAATCTGTTGAACAATATCTTCTTGTTTTTTATCCGCCTGTGGATCCTTTACATTTCGTCTGTAATACTTATGTTACTTTTATTCGGTTTGTATTATATTTTACTTTAGACTTCCGCTGTGCATTGAACTGTGATTAATTATCTATGATGATATCAACTATGTCACGATACTCTCCACCGGGCCCACCGGAATACGTGGATATATCGGGGTGTGACAGGTTGGTATCAGAGCCAACATTGAGTGAATTAAACACTAGCCTTTTGTGTTTAATCTCAATAACACAGTTGCACATTCCTCGACTTCCGAGTCTAGGCAAAGGATTTAGGACTAAATCCAAATCTTTTATTTTGTCCTTTATTGTTTTCCTTTGTTGTTTCTTTTGTTTGTTTTGACAGGATCAACAAAAATGTCGCCAAGATTCCAAAGAGGAGGACGAGGCAAGGGTCCATTCACCGCCCCCAACGATCATGAGGCCGGGCCTTCCCACCGGCGAACTCCGTCAGCTACCATGAGCACTAGTCCTCAAGAAGACTGGAGGACCTACTTAGAGCCTGCGAGGCGTTCTGTCTCGCTTAGCTCCTCACCTTCCTACCATGATTCTTTCAGGCTCCATCAAGGCAACGAGTCCGACCATTCACGCCATTCGTACTTACCGTTGCAGCGGTCGGGTTCTCACCGCGCCTTTCAGGACCCGACCCCGTATTTCCAGAGCCGGTTTAACCAGGAAAATCAGATTGAAGAACCAATGGGTCACAACCCATTGGGCCCCGAAGACCATTTTCCTGAAGCTCAGGACATGGATATGGATGATGACCCCGATCCTGCCAAACCACCTTCTGGGACGCCCACGCATCCCATAGAGATTTCAGATGGGTCGTCTTTTCATGGATCACCTTATCGGGGTCCAGACAGTTATGAAGCAAGGTTTGCTTCATACCCTTGGGAGTTTACTCCCTCTTTCAACCCATCGCAGCAGCAACAGCAGCAGGATCCCTCCGAGGATTCACGATTCCAGGCGGTTACGCCACCGCCACCGCCACCGCCACCACCGCCGCTAGTGCAGCAACTGCCTCCGGAGCCACCGAGGCGAAGAAGTACAGGTGCACGGATGTCCATACGAGGAGGGGATTTCCAATTCAGCACCCCTCAACATTCAAGTGGCAGTCATTACCCGCCACTATATGAAGACCCGCAGATTGGTGGGCCTTCAAACTCCGTTTCTGACGTGGACTCTGCGCCAGTCGCACCACCACCACCGCATGTGGGTTTTGATAACCCAATACCTTCTTACGCCGGTGCAGCGGCGTATAACCCTTTTGAGCAGCCAGCCTACCCGGGGTATAACTACTACAATGCCCCCGATGTTAACCCGTATCTTGTAGCGGCAAACTACAATGATCTTCATCCTGAAGGGCCCTACGGAGCCCCATATCAGACTGGGTACCCAGCCTATGGGTACCCATACCCGCCACCTCCTCAACCTCCGCAGCAACAGCAGCCGCAGCCGCCGCAGATCCAACCACTGTAGCAGCAGGAGATTCTTCAAAGGTTGAGCCAGGTGGAGCGGGAGGTTCAAGAAGAGCGTAGGAGCCACCGGGGATTTCTTAAAGGTTTGGCGAATCTGATCAAAGGGAAGAAGAAGAGGGATTTTTGAAGAATTCCTTATTTATTTATGATGTAATTTCTCTATTTTCAATCAAGTCCCTGCGTGGACATCTATTTATGTATTCAGTCCCTGCGAGGACTTGTATTTTCAGTTTATCCCCTGTGTGGGCAAGTTATTGCTGTTAAAGTCCCGTTTAGGGCAAAAATGTACTCCCTTTTAATTTTAGTGGAATGTTTTAATTTAAATTTTCATTTTTGTCATTATATGCATAAATATAAGATATGAAATAAATCAAAATATCATTCCAATTTAATATTGATCAACCTTTTTATATTAAAAGAAAGTCTTGAAGGCAAAACCTAGCCATGTGTCATTTTGAGATAGGACCATGATGGTAGTTCCTTTTAAGATTCAAATCTTTGTTAACATCTGAAAACATGTTAACACTCCTAGCAAATGTGATTCGATAAAATCACATAAGTCATCCTTATATTGGATTTTTCCAATTCCTTACCTTTATTTTCTTGTTAAACATCCATTAGTGATGTAATGCCCACGGGCCATATTATTGTCATATAAGACAAAAGACAGTTGTAGTCTATGACTCCCTGTCAAGAAAGGTAATGAACCACATTCAAACCTAAATGCCTTGATCCTATAAGATCATGGCTTAAGAATGAAAATTTTCCTCGTTACTAGGCCCTCTGTATGCCACCCTATTATCCTTAATAGTTTATAACTGGGATAAAATATAATAAAAATTTAAATAAATTAAATTAACCAATATGGTTTATGGTTACCATGGTTAATGAATTACCATGAAAGACAAATTCCATAATAGATTTCTGAATAAATCTTGTCAAATATTTTATGTAGCAATCAAGCTACATGGCTGGGTCAGATGAAGTCAACAGTCACCCGGGGGAGAATTATGATACTTCCAGGGTTAATGTAGCAGGCTCGGAATTGCAGGCATTAATAGATAATGCCGTTACTCGAGCTCTTGACAGACAATTTAATGAATCAAGTGGAACTCGCGTTAGAACTCAGTCTGTACCACATTCAAAACCACCCTCCAAGACTCATACAGCTCGCAAAAGTGATTCTCATCACTCATCGAATCAGAGGAGTGTTCCATCTAAGAAAGTAGTGCTCAATCAAGAGCCACGTGTCACACCCCAAAAACGTCGCAGCGGAATATTAAACGTAGTGGAGACGGAAGTTGGTGCCCATTTATACCTTGTTGGACGATGCACTCTTTTGTTGGACATTTTGACATATTTTAAAACATAGTTATTAAACATTATATTTTAAAAGTCACGACACGACCACATAAGTTTAGTTGTTATGATCCTCACGGGTCTTATTACAAACGCCCCAGATAGTTTAAAAGTTGTCCAACATAATTAAACATAACATCATGCATCATCAAACATAAGATACGCCATGATTTTTCCCGAAGCCGAACTTAAGTACATGTAGAACACGTTAAAATCAAATGTCAACACAAAGGAAGGTGAGTTCACTTATTCGTTTACTAACAAATTTTATTCCAAGGAAAACTTTCTGATTAGGTGTTTAATTGAAAACATCCACGCAGTTTTAGAAAAGTCCATTTTACTCCTTTGATAAAATCCATGGGCTTTCCATCAGGTCATTACTCCGACAATAATAATACTGCCCATGTTTTGTATATTAAATTATAGCGTCAACTTTCAGACTCGTATGTTAGCTAGACGATACGAACTATATATTAACCATGCAGGGATAATCAAAGCTAGACAATAAACAGAATTTAAATTCGTCGTTTGACTTGACTCGGGGCGACCGGTCACGAAGGGGTTGTCAAATCGATAGATCTACCAACAATTCATCGCGTGTAATACTTAAATGCTTAAACGACATCATGGGCGCAGGGTTCTTTCTCAAAGAACAATATGATGTCTGCCTCACGTACAATATATATATCCTACTAATATGACAATTTAATACACGATGTTGTACGAATCCCCTGAAATCCCCGACGAAATGTAAGCCTATGCTGATACTTACTCTCTTGAGACCAAGCAATATTCGTACCAACTACACGGTTATTTTTCCCCCCAAACACCGTGAATAATCCCGTTTCCTCCCGAAACATATTTATTCTTCAAAACCATTTCATCCCGAAATATATATAAGTTCCCAAAAATCCATATATTTTCAATGAAAAATAGTAAAAGGTATGTTTTATTTCAAAAACATTATTAAACCCTTTTATTGGCGTGTTTTATCCCCAAAATATATATAAAGCAGTAAAAAGGGGGGTTTAGTGACACTCACCTTTGGGTGCGTATTTTAATACCGCAATCCCATAAATTGATTATATACGTCCTAATATGAGAACAATTCTAAATCAAAATAACATTTAATCACAAAAATCCTAAGTTTCTCAGTTTCTTAGAATTATCACATAACTTTGAGATTTTCTCAAAAAGTTGTCATTTTTTATTATGTTGGCACGTTAAAATATATAATTGAGTCCTTATATATTTATTATGATTTTGCGTTTTGAACGACTTTATTGGTGACCATTATTGTGTAAATCCGTTAACTCTTCCGTTTATACGCAATATATCTATGATTTGCACGTCGTAATATATATATATATAAACGTTCACATAATTTAGCACCGTAACACGTGAAACATTACTAACTTAACTATTTTGTCATTTTTAAAGCAAACATACATAAAACATCTCATATGTACCAAATTTCATGCTCAACAAACTAGTTACACATTTAACGAAATTTTACCATTTCTACCGCACAAAACGTATATGCATACATGCATAGTCTAATTTTCCCATCATCGAGTTAACACTTAACATATAATCACATTTACATACTCAAATCACTTAATACATTTTATCACATAAGATTCACTCAAAATTCACCCATACTCATGTTCATTGAAAATGCGTATTTTAGTGATTCGGTAACGTTTTCTGGCGTCGGAAGTCACGTATGACCAACCAAACACCAAGTAAACTTAAAATTAGTTAAAATATTTATTTTTAAACTAAAATATCAGTTTATTTACTGATCTAATTCAGTTTTATAGAAATCATTCAAAAAGCCGATTTTCGACCGTTTTAACACATAGCTTTGCGTTAAACGTTACCGTAACCATCCCAACTCGAAACGACTTGATATTTTAACACAATACATGTTATTTACTGATTAAAATAGAGGTTATAATCAGATTAGTGCAGTTTTTATTTAAGTCACATAACTCATGCGACTTCACATATTTTACAACTTTTAATGCACCAAGTACAACTTACAAAGCTAGCAAACGTTATGACAAAGTTACATATCATTAAACACTTCAAAATAACTTTATTTTAAGGTTTATAATCTGATCTAAAATTATTTTTATCATAACATCGTTTATTCATCATTTTAAGTACATACACCCACATGCATGACTATGTACAAGCACTTTAATGCACGTATATCATATCATCATCAACATGTATGGACTAAATACATCTAGACATGCATTAACTTATGTTCATATATCCAAATTTAATATCATCTTCAAATGATCATCATCATCTAATCATTCAACATAAGTGCAAGACACATTTCTTTACATTTATGAACTAATCAACAAATTTTGTGTGCATACATATACATATATATATACATACATACGGATTTACATATACACACATATACTTCCAAAATTTCACTTTTTAATATACCACTTTCAAATCTCTAATCACCTTAAAATCTTATTATTTTACAACTAACACTTACTTTAATCACCCTATTTTTCAAGAAATCAATTAATCAAGAAATCTCTCATCAAAAATTCAAAATACAATATACACATACACACACATCATTCTTGGCCATGTGTACATACATGCACACACTTATTTTTTTTTTATTCAAAACTCATTTGTTTGAAATTTTCAAGTTTATGTTTGGATTTTAAGAATCAAGAGAAACTTCTTACTAACTTCTTTATCTATATGAACCAAGAACAATGTTTAAAGAGATATTTTATACCTTCACGTTTTCAAAGTGGGTTTTTGAGAAAAGATGGAAATATGCGACTTTTTCTTGCTTGAAATCACTTCAAACCTTCTTACAAGCTTGGAATTACCTTGAAAGGACCTTGAATCTTCATGGGATGACTTGAAATTTTTGACTGTGTATGTGTGTGAGGGTGTTCGGCCGAGATTATGAGAGAGAGAATGAGTTAGAGTGTTTTGATTTAGTTTCTTGGAAATGAGAAGAATGTAAGAGATTTGAAATGATTCTTGCATGCTTACTCATTGCCCACCTCCACTCATAACCAATGAGTGGGTGCAAGAGGAGAGAGAGAGAATTATATGGCTGCCAAGTATCAACTTACATACATACTACACGCTTATATATGTATATATGTATAGTTTTAGTGTAAAAACAGGTATTTTACTAGACTAGTGGGAAACCCGCGCGTTGCAGCGGAGTCTACAATACGTGGCTGGAACATAATTCAAACCTTAAAACAAATAACAAATCTCATTTAAGTTTTTAAAAGCTACAAGAAAACGGTTAGATGATAGAATGCTATGTTCTTTACACATTTTGGCACAACAAAATGTTTAGATGGGTCTCTAGTTTACATTAAATGTACAAAGTGGAAATCGTAAAACAAAGACACATGCTCCTTTAATTAAAAGTCTTTCGTATAGGAGTGTGGTTTCCAAAAAACACCAGGCATGTTTCTAAAGAGCATTTATATTCAAAGACGAAAGAATAAACTTATACTTTATATACATGACAATTAAAGCTCTTATAACAAAATTGAGTAATCGTCGGAAAACCATAAGGACCTTCACTGGCTTAACACAAACATTGGTCATGATCATGTGTTCATGCCTTCTTTTTCTTTCGCTTGCTCCGCTTCTACACGTAACATATGTATGATTCATGAGCACAAAATGCTAATGAAAGTGTTGATTAGCATCTATCACAAAGAGTAGACAAATTCCGAGCCTTGTGGAAAACATGCCTTATCCTCTTTGGGAAGGTGAATTTTAACAAACCTCTTGACTAACTGTAACAAAGAAGTATCTGAAATTCAGTAAATTTGACAGTTGTGATACTTTATAGAGGTAGATGACTAATTATAGTGATGTCCTAAGCTAAACTTTTCTACTAACAAAATATTTTTTTTCAGCTAGTAATAATATTTTTTTCACACTCATTTCAAGAACAGCTATGGAAAACTTTGTAATATATCAAGTTCATCATATCATAATATTGGTTTTGTTGTAACTGAAGCGTCGATTAAATCAGGTTAGTTCAGTTTAAGCTTTTAAGACAATTAAAACAGGCAGGGCAGTTATGCACCGATTCTCTATCAAAGAAGGGTGCAAATCACTGAAAAAAATAAGTGTATGTTAAGTTCGCTAAGAAAATCGTTGTTGGCACATGAAGTAAAGGTGTAACCTCTCATCTTGTAGCTTCAACCATAGTATGTTCGCATTACTCTTGTTCAGTACATCTAATAATAGTTGTAAGAAAAGGATATAATCTGCACACTTAAACAATTGAATTAATATTATTATGAAGTTAAGTGTTTTAATTCCTTAAATAGAGACGCAACCTGTTAGCATGATGTTAACATTGACACGTAAAGAGCCCATTAGGTTCTGCAAAAATAACACTAAAAATTAAGGACTTCAATGCATTACAACATAGTAACCATTAGGATGACTAATTGTCTTTCAGCTAGAGCCAGAGGTAGGCATTTCAAGCTGTTAATTATATGTAGATGACATGGGTTGTTCGTTTTCTTTTTTCAAACGTCCCACTATAAATATAGCTAAAGGGGAAAGATGTCTAATGCATCGAATGCATTCAAAATCGTCCGAAGTCTATTTTTTATTCATATCACCTCCTATATCGTTGAATTATACTTTTTGCAATCACAATTAACAAAGACCACTTCAACCTATCCCTCAAAACACAAACTGGTCATTAAAGGTTCAACCATGTTCATCAAATGTTACTAAGGCCCCGGCTGCTACTAACAAGTCGACTTGGAGAAAAGAAGATTTTACTAAAGGAAAATAAGAATGCGGTGGAACTTTACACCATAAATCTTACCTGGTAACTCTTTTCTTCAGAATGTGCAAGTGTAGATACACCTACACATAGACGTTGAACACCATCCACTCCACGTCTAGTCATGTATATAGGTCTCCCCAACCTATGGTTCAACTTTCACTTTAAAAATCAAAACAAATCTTATGCAACTTAACAAACACTAAACCTAGTTATATTGATTTAAACAAAGTGTTGCCTACATTCATTTATTTGAGGGTGTCAATATCTCTAGCAAGTGAATCCAACCTATTTTTTGAAATTGTTTTGTTGTAATCAAATAAAAAAATCTGGTTTTGGGTTGAACAGGCACTGGACCGGATCAGACTATAAGTAACAACTTCCAGTCTAACGTAACTAACCATGATTGGCGTGGATGATATGTATTCAGAAAGTTTTTTGTTATAGACACCAGTCTATGCAGATTGATCAATCTTGAGTGGATCTCCTTCAAGAAGCATGCATCGGCTGGAATAATGTCTCCCAATTTGACACTAATTACATCACCTGGTACTAAAATAGTTGTGTCTTGTTCATCCCATTTCCCATCCCTTAGACTATGGGGTATGGGGCGGGGGTTGGGGCGGGGGTTGGAGAGAAACGTCCAAGTCACCACCCCGGGTGGGCTTGGGTTTGGGCGTGGCCCCTTGGGCGGGAGTTTAAGGCCGGGCGTGGGGCATGCTAGCGATCCTATGTGGCCGGCTCTTATTGGCTTGTTGGCTAGGGCATAGCGGGCCTTTTTTTTAATTTTATAGATTTTTTTTTATTTTGATACACCTGGCCAAGACACGCCGGGCTAGCCACGCCCCGCCATACTCCACGGACACGTCACTCACCAGCGGGGAGGCTCGAACTCCACATGTCAACCCATGCCCCAAACCCCCGCCCCACCATACCCCACGGTCTTATAACCTTAGGTTTGGGAGCAAGACCTGCCATTAAAGCTGCTGCAGCGATGCTCGCATTGTTTTCATCTATGAAACTAACGATGGAGTTTATTATTAGCAATGTTGTGATTCAAACAAAATCTTGCCAAGCTGGAGGCTTTCCCTGCAGTTAGGTATTCCAAATCAGACACATTACACAATTTTATCACTGATCATTAAAGATCATTAATTTAAAATAAATGCTAAAACAAAGACCCAATCAGTTCTCAAAGAGTTTATTTGGATCCACATGGTACCATTAGTAAAATTTAAATTATTTTTGGTTTGAGAAAGAGATATACCCCTTCATTGGCCAAGACAATTTTCGTAATTCAAGCATCCTCCATGACCCAAGACAATGGATTCCACATGAACCCTAAGAGTTGGAGAAACTTACTTTCCTGTTTCAACAATATCAATATAATATGAGATTCACTAAAAAAATATTACAAACTAATAATAATTAATAGTAGTTATTTATCTACCTTCTTCTCATGTGTTCCAGATCAGGAGCAAACTCAACCAGTAACATCACCACATCTTTGTGACCTTTTTTGGCGGCCATGTGAACAGTTGTTAAACGATATGCATCTTGAAAATCCACACTTCGAATCCGGTTATTTTGGTTTTAAATAATCAAAATCACATTTATGTTTAACATTCAAAACACAATATCGACAACTCCATCGCGATAGTTAGTTTAGACATGCACCCAAACACTCTCCTAATATTTAAGCTCATATAAAGAGGATAAAGAAATTACCAGAGCATACAAATGGGGTCACCTACAAAATCAATTGGGATTCCATAGTCAAACTGTACCAATTTTTTATTTTTAATAAAAAATTTATCAAATGATTAAAGATACCTGGTAGTATTTTATCAACTGCTGCCTCTTCAGCGAGATATCAAGTCTCTCTCAAAGTGGGTAGTTGCCACCTATCCCAAACCTGAGCCAAAACCAAAAGAAACAAAGCGTACTCATGACCAATTTCGGGCAACAACAACCAAATAACAAACCTTTTGTGGTTGCAGATGTGGAATTCGGAGGAAGACGCGATCCAGAGGTTTGGAAGGGAAAGAGAAAATGATCCGTCCCTGACTCCCTGTATCTTGTATCTGCAAGTTTATATCTCAAATCATGATTGATTGCTTCCCACCGTTTCACCGTTTCATTTGCGTAGCATTCAATATTCGGTTTGATTCAGAGGAATGTCGATTAGGTTTCTTTAAGGGCAGCGATGGAAAGGAATTTGAGCATGTGAGTATGGCTGTTCCTTGAATTTACTCTTATACCCTCTCACAGCGTCTTAAAATTTTACCCTTTACATTTTTACCCTTATAATACAAGCTTTTATTAATTGTACATATTGCTTTAAGAGTTGGATGCAATGTAAAATTACATGTGTGTACATCACTTCTCCTTTTTATAATAGTATAGATACTGGGTATTTTATCTAGCGTTTTAAACCTGTTTTAGTGCGTAGTAAATTATTTTTAGAGCTCTATAAAAATAAACTCACAAAAATATTACTGTTCAATATTTTGTTTGTCTGGACTGGCGACGTTGTCGGTATTTGGCAGTATGCGCGCTGTGCTGCGCGGTACACGTTAAAAATCGCAAAAATAGGAATTTAAGAGTTTTTATTTATTTTTGTCATTCTATAAGAATAAACTTATCAAATTATTTCAAAATGATTTTCAGTTGTCTTGACGGGCTGCGTTGACAGTATTTTTTCGGTATACGTGCTGCATCGCGCGGTACGCGCTTAAACTCGAAAAATAGAGTTTCTTAGTGTTTTAATTTATTTTTCCTCATGAATAGGATTAAAATTAATATTTTAATCATAACAGACTATTTTTAGGTTTTTAAGACTGTCCGGGTGGACACCGATGTTCGTTTTTCATTTTAACCGTTACGCAATAAGCGTCTATCTTACCGTTGCCAACATAATTTTTATCAAAGTTTAATTTTATCAATACACTAAATTTCACATATAAACACCATAATCAGTCAAATATAGTCCTGTTACCTATTCACAATACGTGCTACAATTGTACGGTACGGCCTGAAAAGCCAGGTGTCACACCACGTGTTAAGGGCTGTTCTTATAAGTATTTTGTATCCTGCAAGCCTAGAGACTTTACTAGGGAGAAAGGAGCCATCGATTGTATGACGTGGCTCGACGAGATGGACACTGTGGTTGATATTAGTGGTTGTGCAGAGCAAGATATTGTGAAGTTTGTGACACAATCGTTTAAAGGAGAAGCACTAGCTTGGTGGAGGTCATTGATCCAAGCTACTGGGAAGATCCCGTTGTATAATCTGACGTGGGATCAGTTTGTTGCTTTAATCAAAGAAAATTTATGTCCTCAACATGAAGTTGAGAAAATTGAGGCTGACTTCCTAGCATTGGTTATGAAGAACTTGGACTGCCAAGCGTATCTCACGAGCTTCAACACTATGTCATGATTGTTCCATACTTGGTCACACCGGAACCTAAATGTATAGCTCGATTTATTGGAGGTTTAGCCCCGGAAATTAAAGCTAGTGTGAAGGCGTCTCGACCTACTACTTTAGGTCAGTAGCTGATTTGTCATTATCTCTTACCCTTGATGTGGTCAGGCAGAGTTCGCTTAGGAATTCTGATGCGGGGAAGAGGAAACGTGAGGATGATAACTCACACCGTTCGGATAAGAAGCATAAGGGGAACTCTGATCACAAGAAGAGTTCAAGGTTCAAGAAGGATGACCAACAGTCGGGTGAGAAGCCCAAATTCAAGACCTGCAAGAAGCGTCATCTGGGAAAGTGCAGGTATGAATCAAAATCCCATTCGCAGCCTAGGGCTTGTGGGATCTGTAAATCTAGTGAGCATAAGACGTTGGATTGTAAGAAGATAAAGGATGCGACTTGTTACAACTATAACGAGAATGGGCATATCAAGTCCAACTGCCCAAAGTATGCGAAGAAACCTGAAGAAGGTAAGAAGACCAATGCTCGGGTCTTTCAAATGAATGCTCAAGAAGCAATCCAGAATGACAACGTGATAACAGGCACCTTTCTTATCAGTGATGTTTATGCAAGGGTATTATTTGATTCGGGTGCAGATAAGTCGTTTATTGATGATAAGTTTTGTAAGTTGTTAAATCTGCCTGTTAAAACCCTAAGCATAAAGTATGAAGTAGAATTGGCCGATGGTACCATAGAAACTGCTTCAACTGTGTTAGATGGATGTTTTATATCCATTAGGAACCACTCTTTTCCATTATCTTTGCTTCCTTTGAAATTAGCTGGTTTCGACATAGTAATTGGCATGGATTGGTTATCTCATAACCAAGCCCAGATTGTTTGTGACAAGAAACAAGTGATTATCAAGACTCCGTATGGTGAGCCACTCACAATACAAGGAGATACTCGGTATGGGTTGGCTAAGCAAGCGTCTATGCTTAAGGCGTCAAGGTGTTTGAAGAAGGGTTGTGTCATTTACATGGCACAAGTAACTATTGATGAACCAAAGCCCAAGGTTGAAGACATCCCTGTCATTTCTGAATATCCAGACGTATTCCCTGAAGAACTACCTGGTTTACCACCAGATAGGCAAGTGGAGTTCAGAATCGACATTATCCCTGGAGCAGCACCAGTTGCAAGAGCACCTTACAGGTTGGCCCCGACTGAGATGAAGGACTTAAGGACTCAGTTAGATGAATTGTTAGCAAAAGGATTTATTAGACCTAGCTCATCTCCTTGGGGAGCACTGATTCTGTTTGTGAAAAAGAAAGATGGATCAATGCGTCAATGCATCGATTATCATGAGCTAAACAAGGTCACAATCAAGAACAGGTATCCATTACCCAGGATCGACGATCTGTTCGATCAGCTTCAAAGAGCAAGCTACTTCTCCAAGATTGATTTGAGGTCAGGCTACCATCAACTGAAGGTTAGAGATGAAGATGTCCATAAGACTGCATTCAGAACTCGTTATGGTCATTACGAGTTCTTGGTGATGCCGTTCGGGCTCACTAATGCACCAGCAGCATTCATGGACCTCATGAATCGCGTTTGCAAACCCTACTTGGACAAGTTTGTCATTGTCTTCATTGATGACATTCTTATTTATTCGAAGAATCAGGCTGATCATGAGAAACATGTTCGTTGTATTCTTAAACTTCTTCAGCAAGAGAAGCTCTATGTTAAGTTTTCAAAATGTGAATTTTGGCTTCGTGAAGTCCAATTTCTTGGACATATGGTTAGCGAACGTGGTATCCAGGTGGATCCCGCTAAGATTGAAGCTATCATGAATTGGCAAGAACCGAAGACGCCCACAGAGATTCGCAGCTTCTTGGGTCTGGCAGGATACTACAGTCGTTTTATTGAAAATTTCTCAAGGATTGCTACACCCCTAACTTCATTGACCCGAAAGAATATAAAGTTTGATTGGGGTCCTAAATAACAAGAATCCTTTGAGATTCTTAAGCAAAAGTTGAGCAATGCTCCGGTTTTGACATTGCCTGAAGGAATTGAAGAATTTGTAGTATACTGCGACGCATCGCACACTAGAATGGGTTGTGTACTCATGCAAAGGGGCAAGGTCATGGCCTACGCCTCAAGATAATTAAAGGTGCACGAAAAGAATTACACCACCCATGACTTGGAATTGGGTGCCGTTGTGTTTGCACTAAAGCTTTGGAGGCATTATTTATATGGTACCAAGTGTGTGGTCTATTCTGATCATAAAAGCCTTCAACACTTGTTCAACCAGAAGGAACTGAACATGAGACATCGTCGATGGATGGAGACACTGAACGACTATGATTGTGAAATCCGATATCATCCAGGCAAGGCGAATGTAGTCGCCGACGCTTTGAGCAGGAAGGAAAGATTTAAGCCCATTAGAATCAAAGCCAAGAGCATTGAATTGAAGAACAACTTGAATGAAAGGTTGTTAGCCGCTCAGAAAGAAGCTGTACTAGAAGCTAACTATCCGAATGAAAAGTTGGGCATAACTGCTGAACAGTTATCGTATGGCAGTATGCGCGCTGTGCTGCGCGGTATACGTTAAAAATCGCAAAAATAGGAATTTAAGCGTTTTTATTTATTTTTGTGATTTTATAAGAATAAACTTATCAAACTATTGCTAAAATGATTTTCAGTTGTCTTGACGGGCTGCGTTGACAGTATTTTGTCGGTATACGTGCTGCATCGCGCGGTACGCGCTTAAACTCGAAAAATAGACTTTCTTAGCGTTTTAATTTATTTTTTCCTCATGAATAGGATTGAAATTATTATTTTAATTATAACAGACTATTTTTAGGTTTTTAACACTGTCCGGGTGGTCACCGATGTTCGTTTCGCATTTTAACTGTTACGCGATAAGCGTCTATCTTACCGTTGCCAACATAATTTTTATCAAAGTTTAATTTTATCAATACACTAAATTTCACGTATAAACACCATAATCAGTCAAATATAGTCCTGTTACCTATTCTTAATACGTGCTACAATTGTACGGTACGGCCTGAACAGCCGGGTGTCACAGTCTCCCTCTGTTTAGGAAATTTCGTCCCCGAAATTTTTACTTCACAGGTTTTGTTTTCGCACTAATTAAAATAATAAAATGAATCCATTGAATATAGTCTCATAGTTTCTGCGAGAAACTTGGATTCTTCCGAAGAATCCTTGTAGATCTATATTTCGCACGTTTTCGATTCCTATACTCTCATCTCAATACTCTCCACCCTTTCCAGACATTCATAATTCTACGTCAAGGAGGTTTTAAGTCAAGCCTCCAACAATTCGGGTATCCGTCGGTTACATGACCTATAAATCATAGATACTACTGAAATGTTGAAATCACCCCTTCCAGTTAGTAACATAACCTTCTAGCTATACATACTGCTTCTTCGAGCTATAGCCCCCACTTCTTTCTCGGAAATCGAATTCATTCTTGCATTTTTCGTCCAAGTTTCTCAACTTCACTGATAATAACCCAATTGTCTAGAACTACAATCGCCAAACTAAATATTGTAACTACAAACGACCTCGCTAGTTTCTATCAATTTACCAACCACTAGTTCTATCAGACACTTTATACTTAGCTTACTTATAGGTGAACACATCAATGGTTCATAGTTTCTCAAACGAAACTCATGTCAGCTTTAGTATTATATGAACATAGATTGGTCTTTGATTGGAAACATACCGGTAACAGTAGCAGGACTCTCATTCGCCTTTTTGGCATTTGCTCCGTTGGAATTACTCTTGACGTCTTGTCCTTTCGATTTCGGGCATTCCCTTTGGTAGTGTCCTTGTTCACCGCATGTAAAGCATCCTTCAAGCGCAGCTCCATCCAATGCCCTCCTAGCGTAACACTGGGAAGTCGCATGTTCGGCTCGGGTACATCTGGCACACCTCTTTTGTCCATTTTCGTTCTTTCCCTTCCCCGACCCTTTAGGGTGTGTTACGCTTGCTTTCTCCAAGTTGCGTTTCTTCTTATTTCCAACTTCGGGGGTCTTCTTGGAGCTCTCGGGTTTGCGCTTCTTCGTAACTCCTATCTTAGTCTTAGAACGCCCTGGCCGCTCAAATTTCGCGTCTGATTTGGCTTCGCCCGATGACTTCCCGGTTTCCTTCTTTTGGTCGAGACTACCTTTGCGTGCAGCGTCATCGGCTAAAGTGCTTTCCACTATAGTAACCTCTAAAAAGGTGGCGGGTTTCGCGGATGCAACCATACGGCGAATTTGTGGCGACAATCCCCAGATATACCTTTCTACTTTTTCATATTCAGGAGTAACCATTCGTGGAACTAACCTCACCAAATCGTTAAAATGAGAAGTGTAAGTTCTGACATCCAGGCCTTCCATGGTTAGATTCCAGAAGTCTGTCTCGGTTCTCTGAATTTCACTGCGCGGGCGGTATTCTTTCAGGAGCATCTCCTTAAGTTCATTCCAAGTCAGATCGTAGGCAGCGTCTTTACCCAAAATTTGAACTTGCGGATTCCGCCAGGACAGTGCTTCATCAAGGAATAAGCAAGAAGCATATCTCATTCATTGTTCAGTAGCGCAACCATTGATTGCCATGACAGATTCCATCCTCTGAATCCATCGGGTGATATCTAAGGGTCCTTCAGCATCGATAAATGATCGTGGGTTACAGCCCTGGAATGTTTTATATGTACATCCGTGCACTACTCAATAATGTTAATAGAGATCAGGAATTCATTCCAATGATAACATAACACATGAACTGCTAAAACTTTCCGATCACGTTTTACCTGGAAGATTTTCATTATGTGCCTCACCAAAACCTTGTCCACAAGCACCACGTCCACGTCCCTGACCATCATTAGCGTTGAGCTGTTCCATGGCAGTATTTACGTGTGGGGCTATGAGTTGAGCCAACTCTTCCAGTGTGGTAGGTAATCTGGTACCCTGTCTTGCTTTTGGTGGCATTTCGTCGTTTCTATTATCATAACAATAATATCCACATAAGACGATAACCAAAATAATTCAATCATTAGTGGACTAAACATTGCGCATGTAAAATATCCACATATTAATGGGAAAAATTTTAAACCAAAAGTACGTCATTGATATTTATTATAGAAATTATTTAAACTCGTTTTCAGTTCAAGGACTATTCTTGGTATGCCTACATCGACACCCATAAACAAGTTCATATGAAATTCCCAAATAATATTCAAAAACGAAACTTGCACGCAGGCCACAAACACAAAGAACATCAAAAGGAAATGTCTAACAATACAACTCATCAAACAACAAAACGGACAAACAAGTAAACAACCATCATCAACGCCTCAAACCTGGAGACTCTAACATTTCTTGGACAAGCTTCTCCAAGTCTACCATCCTCCAATGCATCTCATCTCTCGCGATGTCGTCTATAACCTTCAACTCCTCATGATCGTCCATCTGTCCTTCAAGATACTTCGCCTTTCCTTTGGCTAGGTCTAGGTCTTTGCGCAATGCGGCGAGCTGTCGATCACAATGACAATATCGATTTACCCTATCTTCAGCGGGCCTAATTCTCTTCGTACGGCGATAATAAACTAACAGCGGCGTCGGAGAAGTGCGTGACTCTATAACAGGCAAGGGAGACTCAAACAAAACAGACGGAGGGATCTCAGTAACAGACTCGATCACAGCAGGAGGTGGGATGACTGATGGCTCTAAAGGTCGAGTCGTGACGATAGTGGCGTCCACCACTGGTGCAACACTAGTAGATCCTCTGACAGTAGAGTCACTCTTGATCACGTCATCAACAACTGGTATAGCGCCAGATGATCGTCCCGTCTCATGGATTGAGAGAGGTACATCATCATCATCTATCCACCCGTTGCTAGTGAAAGCGCACTGGGATCTCCCTGACTGACAAAAGCAGCAGGATTGACGTGGAAAGATGAGGTAAGCTCGGTAGTACCAATCATCTGTGGAGCCGTGATAGGTGTCTCTAGCAGCGTAGGTCTGGGTGAAGTCTCGAAATCTGGCTCATAACCGGAGTCGTGGATCTCGATGACCTCGTGTTCGTGCGACATATGTGATACACATATAACCGTACAAGTAAGTGTGTAATCAACATAAACAATAACAATTAACGTTAAATAAACAAAAATCACGTATACACATAAAATACATAATGGTTTTCACACATGATAAAATATTTTCTATCCTTATTTAAAATCTCGGCTTCTAGAATTTTGGACTTTATATTTTGAAATTCTTCGGTTGAAGTCTAGTGTTTTTCACAAAAACATCTAGTTCGCTAACAACCAATGGCTCTGATACCAACTTCTGTCACACCCCAAAAACGTCACAACGGAATATTAAACGTAGTGGAGACGGAAGTTGGTGCCCATTTATACCTTGTTGGACGATGCACTCTTTTGTTGGACATTTTGACATATTTTAAAACATAGATATTAAGCATTATATTTTAAAAGTCACGACACGACCACATAAGTTTAGTTGTTATGATCCTCACGGATCTTATTACAAACGCCCCAGATAGTTTAAAAGTTGTCCAACATAATTAAACATAACATCATGCATCATCAAACATAAGATACGCCATGATTTTTCCCGAAGCCGAACTTAAGTACCTGTACAACACGTTAAAATCAAATGTCAACACAAATGAAGGTTAGTTCACTTATTCGTTTACTAACAAATTTTATTCCAAGGAAAACTTTCTGATTAGGTGTTTAATTGAAAACATCCACGTAGTTTTAGAAAGTCCATTTTACTCCTTTGATAAAATCCATGGGCCTTCCATCGGGTCGTTACTCCGACAATAATAATACTGCCCAAGTTTTGTATATTAAATTATAGCGTCAACTTTCAGACTCATATGTTAGCTAGACGATACGAACTATATATTAACCATGCAAGGATAATCAAAGCTAGACAATAAACAGAATTTAAATTCGTCGTTTGACTTGACTCGGGGTGACCGATCATGACGGGGTTGTCAACCTGATAGATCTACCAACAATTCATCACGTGCAATACTTAAATGATTAAACGACATCATGGGCGCAGGGTTCTTTCTCGAAGAACAATATGATGTCTGCCTCACGTACAATATATATATCCTACTAATATGACAATTTAATACACGATGTTGTACGAATCCCCTAAAATCCCAGACGAAATGTAAGCCTATGCTGATACTTACTCTCTTGAGACCAAGATATATTCGTACCAACTACACGGTTGTTTTTCCCCCAAACACCGTGAATAATCCCGTTTCCTCCCGAAACATATTTATTCTTCAAAACCATTTCATCCCGAAATATATATAATTTCCCAAAAATCCATATATTTTCAATGAAAATATATATTTTATAGTAAAAGGTATGTTTTATTTCAAAAACATTATTAAACCCTTTTATTGGCGTGTTCTACCCCCAAAATATATATAAAGCAGTAAAAAGAGGGGTTTAGTGACACTCACCTTTGGGTGCGTATTTTAATACCGCAATCCCAGAAATTGATTATATACGTCCTAATATGGGAACAATTCTAAATCAAAATAACATTTAATCACAAAAATCCTAAGTTTCTTAGTTTCTTAGAATTATCACATAACTTTGAGATTTTCTCGAAAAGTTGTCATTTTTGATTATGTTGGCACATTAAAATATATATATATATATATATATATATGAGTCCATATATATTTATATATTTATTATGATTTTGTGTTTTGAACGACTTTATTGGTGACCATTATTATGTAAATCCGTTAACTCTTCCGTTTATACGCAATATATCTATGATTTGCACGTCGTAATATATATATATATATATATATATAAACGTTCACATAATTTAGCACCGTAACACGCGAAACATTACTAACTTAACTATTTTGTCATTTTTAAAGCAAACATACATAAAACCTCTCATATGTACCAAATTTCATGCTCAACAAACAAGTTACACATTTAACGAAATTTTACCATTTCTACCGCACAAAACGTATATGCATACATGCATAGTCTAATTTTCCCATCATCGAGTTAACACTTAACATATAATCACATTTACATACTCAAATCACTTAATACATTTTATCACATAAGATTCACTCAAAATTCACCCATACTCATGTTCATTGAAAATGCGTATTTTAGTGATTCGGTAACGTTTTCGGGCGTCGGAAGTCACGTATGACCAACCAAACACCATGTAAACTTAAAATTAGTAAAAATATATATTTTTAAACTAAAATCTCAGTTTATTTACTGATCTAATTCAGTTTTATAGAAATCATTCGAAAAGCCGATTTTCGACCGTTTTAACGCATAGCTTTGCGTTAAACGTTACCGTAACCATCCCAACTCTAAACGACTTGATATTTTAAAAAAATACATGTTATTTACTGATTAAAATAGTGGTTATAATCAGATTAGTGCAGTTTTTATTTAAGTCACATAACTCATGCGACTTCACATATTTTACAACTTTTAATGCACACAAAGCTAGCAAACGTTATAACAAAGTTACATATCATTAAACACTTCAAAATAACTTTATTTTAAGGTTTATAATCTGGTCTAAAACTATTTTTATCATAACATCGTTTATTTATCATTTTAAGTACATACACCCACATGCATGACTATGTACAAGCACTTTAATGCACGTATATCATATCATCATCAACATGTATGGACTAAATACATCTAGACATGCATTTAACTTATGTTCATATATCCAAATTTAATATCATCTTCAAATGATCATCATCATCTAATCATTCAACATAAATGCAATACATATTTCTTTACATTTATGAACTAATCAACAAATTTTGTGTGCATGCATATGCATATATATATACATACATACAGATTTTCATATACACACATATACTTCCAAAATTTCACTTTTTAATATACCACTTTCAAATCTCTAATCACCTTAGAATCTTCTTATTTTACAACTAACACTTACTTTAATCACCCTATTTTTCAAGAAATCAATTAATCAAGAAATCTCTCATCAAGAATTCAAAATACAATACACACATACACACACATCATTCTCGGCCATGTGTACATACACGCACACACTTATTTTTTTTTTATTCAAAACTCATTGGTTTGAAATTTTCAAGTTTATGTTTGGATTTTAAGAATCAAGAGAAACTTCTTACTAACTTCTTTATCTATATGAACCAAGAACAATGTTTAAAGAGATATTTTATACCTTCACGTTTTCAAAGTGGGTTTTTGAGAAAAGATGGAAATATGAGACTTGTTCTTGCCTGAAATTACTTCCAAGTTCCAACCTTCTTACAAGCTTGGAATTACCTTGAAAGGACCTTGAATCTTCATGGGATGACTTGAAATTTTTGAATGTGTGTGTGTGAGGGTGTTCGGCCGAGATTATGAGAGAGAGAATGAGTTAGAGTGTTTTGATTTAGTTTCTTGGAAATGAGAAGAATATAAGAGATTTGAAATGATTCTTGCATGCTTACTCATTGCCCACCTCCACTCATTACCAATGAGTGGGTGCAAGAGGAGAGAGAGAGAATTATATGGGTGCCAAGTATCAACTTACATACATACTACACGCTTATATATGTATATATGTGTAGTTTTAGTGTAAAAACAGGTATTTTACTGGATACCGGGTATTTTATCTAACGTTTTAAACTCGTTTTAGTGCGTAGTAAATTATTTTTAGCACTCTATAAAAATAAACTCACCAAAATATTACTGTTCAATATTTTGTTTGCCTGGACTGGCGACGTTGTCGGTATTTGGCAGTATGCCCGCTGTGCTGCGCGGTATACGTTAAAAATCGCAAAAATAGGAATTTAAGCGTTTTTATTTATTTTTGTCATTCTATAAGAATAAACTTATCAAATTATTGCTAAAATGATTTTCAGTTGTCTTGACGGGCTGCGTTGACAGTATTTTGTCGGTATACGTGCTGCATCGCGCGGTACGCGCTTAAACTCGAAAAATAGAGTTTCTTAGTGTTTTAATTTATTTTTCCTCATGAATAGGATTAAAATTATTATTTTAATCATAACAGACTATTTTTAGGTTTTTAACACTGTCCGGGTGGTCACCGATGTTCGTTTCGCATTTTAACCGTTACGCGATAAGCGTCTATCTTACCGTTGCCAACATAATTTTTATCAAAGTTTAATTTTATCAATACACTAAATTTCACGTATAAACACCATAATCAGTCAAATATAGTCATGTTACCTATTCACAATACGTGCTACAATTGTACGGTACGGCCTGAAAAGCCGGGTGTCACACCACGTGTTAAGGGCTGTTCTTATAAGTATTTTGTCTCCTGCAAGCCTAGAGACTTTATAGGGTAGAAAGGAGCCATCGATTGTATGATGTGGCTCGATGATATGGACACTGTGGTTGATATTAGTGGTTGTGCAGAGCAAGATATTGTGAAGTTTGTGACACAATCATTTAAAGGAGAAGCACTAGCTTGGTGGAGATCATTGATCCAAGCTACTGGGAAGATCCCGTTGTATAATCTGACGTGGGATCAGTTTGTTGCTTTAATCAAAGAGAATTTATGTCCTCAACATGAATTTGAGAAAATTGAGGCTGACTTCCTAGCATTGGTTATGAAGAACTTGGACTGCCAAACGTATCTCACGAGCTTCAACACTATGTCACGATTGGTTCCATACTTGGTCACACCGGAACCTAAACGTATAGCTCGATTTATTGGAGGTTTAGCCCCGGAAATTAAAGCTAGTGTTAAGGCGTCTCGACCTACTACCTTTAGGTCAGTAGCTGATTTGTCATTATCTCTTACCCTTGATGTGGTCAGGCAGAGATCGCTTAGGAATTCTGATGCGGGGAAGAGGAAACGTGAGGATGATAACTCACACCGTTTGGATAAGAAGCATAAGGGGAACTCTGATCACAAGAAGAGTTCAGGGTTCAAGAAGGCTGACCAACAGTCAGGTGAGAAGCCCAAATGCAAGACCTGCAAGAAGCGTCATCTGGGAAAGTGCAGGTATGAATCAAAATCAAAATCCCAATCGCAGCCTAGGGCTTGTGGGATCTGTAAATCTAGTGAGCATAAGACGTTGGATTGTAAGAAGATAAAGGATGCGACTTGTTACAACTGTAACGAGAATGGGCATATCAAGTCCAACTGCCCAAAGTATGCGAAGAAACCTGAAGAAGGTAAGAAGACCAATGCTCGAGTCTTTCAAATGAATGCTCAAGAAGCAATCCAGAATGACATCGTGATAACAGGCACCTTTCTTATCAGTGATGTTTATGCAAGGGTATTATTTGATTCGGGTGCAGATAAGTCGTTTATTGATGATAAGTTTTGTAAGTTGTTAAATCTGCCTGTTAAAACCCTAAGCATAAAGTATGAAGTAGAATTGGCCGATGGTACCATAGAAACTGCTTCAACTGTGTTAGATGGATGTTTTATATCCATTAGGAACCACTCTTTTCCATTATCTTTGCTTCCTTTGAAATTAGCTAGTTTCGACATAGTAATTGGCATGGATTGGTTATCTCATAACCAAGCCCAAATTGTTTGTGACAAGAAACAAGTGATTATCAAGACTCCGTATGGTGAGCCACTCACAATACAAGGAGATACTCGGTATGGGTTGCCTAAGCAAGCGTCTATGCTTAAGGCGTCAAGGTGTTTGAAGAAGGGTTGTGTTATTTACATGGCACAAGTAACTATTGATGAACCAAAGCCTAAGGTTGAAGACATCCCTGTCATTTCTGAATATCCAGACGTATTCCCTGAAGAACTACCTTGTTTACCACCAGATAGGCAAGTGGAGTTCATAATCGACATTATCCTTGGAGCAGCACCTGTTGCAAGAGCACCTTACAGGTTGTCACCGACTGAGATGAAGGAGTTAAGGACTCAGTTAGATGAATTGTTAGCAAAAGGATTTATTAGACCTAGCTCATCTCCTTGGGGAGCACCGATTCTGTTTGTGAAAAAGAAAGATGGATCAATGCATCGATTATCATGAGCTAAACAAGGTCACAATCAAGAACAGGTATCCATTACCCAGGATCGACGATTTGTTCGATCAGCTTCAAGGAGCAAGCTACTTCTCCAAGATTGATTTGAGGTCAGGCTACCATCAGCTAAAGGTTAGAGATGAAGATGTGCATAAGACTGCATTCAGAACTCGTTATGGTCATTACGAGTTCTTGGTGATGCCGTTCGGGCTCACTAATGCACCAGCAGCATTCATGGACCTCATGAATCGCGTTTGCAAACCCTACTCGGACAAGTTTGTCATTGTCTTCATTGATGACATTCTTATTTATTCGAAGAATCAGGCTGATCATGAGAAACATGTTCGTTGTATTCTTAAACTTCTTCGGCAAGAGAAGCTCTACGCCAAGTTTTCAAAATGTGAATTTTGGCTTCATGAAGTCCAATTTCTTGGACATATGGTTAGCGAACGTGGTATCCAGGTGGATCCCGCTAAGATTGAAGCTATCATGAATTGGCAAGAACCGAAGACGCCCACAGAGATTCGCAGCTTCTTGGGTCTGGCAGGATACTACAGGCGTTTTATTGAAAATTTCTCAAGGATTGCTACATCCCTAACTTCATTGACCCGAAAGAATATAAAGTTTGATTGGGGTCCTAAATAACAAGAATCCTTTGAGATTCTTAAGCAAAAGTTGAGCAATGCTCCGGTTTTGACATTGCCTGAAGGAATTGAAGAATTTGTAGTATACTGCGACGCATCGCACACTGGAATGGGTTGTGTACTCATGCAAAGGGGCAAGGTCATTGCCTACGCCTCAAGATAATTAAAGGTGCACGAAAAGAATTACACCACCCATGACTTGGAATTGGGTGCCATTGTGTTTGCACTAAAGCTTTGGAGGCATTATTTATATGGTACCAAGTGTGTGATCTATTCTGATCATAAAAGCCTTCAACACTTGTTCAACCAGAAGGATCTGAACATGAGACAGCATCGATGGATGGAGACACTGAACGACTATGATTGTGAAATCCGATATCATCCAGACAAGGCGAATGTAGTCGCCGACGGAAGGAAAGAGTTAAGCCCATTAGAATCAATGCCAAGAGCATTGAATTGAAGAATAACTTGAATGAAAGGTTGTTAGCCGCTCAGAAGGAAGCTGTACTAGAAGCTAACTATCCGAATGAAAAGTTGGGCACAACTGCTGAACAGTTATCGTATGGCAAGAATGGGATCCTAAGACTGAATGGACGAATATGGGTTCCAATTTATGGAGGACTTAGGGATGTGATTCTTCAAGAAGCCCATAGCTCCAAGTATTCTGTTCATCCTGGCTGTGATAAGATGTACCAGGATTTAAAGGCAAATTATTGGTGGATAGGTTTGAAGAAATCTATAGCCACTTATGTAGCCAAATGTTTGACATGCGCACAAGTTAAAGCAGAACACCAGAAGCCGTCAGGTTTGCTACAACAGCCTGAACTTCCCACCTGGAAGTGGGAAATGGTAACTATGGATTTTATCACTAAGTTACCGAAAACAAAGCGAGGAAATGATACTATTTGGGTCATAGTGGATAGACTAAATAAGTCAGCCCACTTCTTACCTATTAAGGAAACACACAGCTCAGATAAGTTAGCTCAGCTGTACGTGGACGAGATTGTATCTCTTCACGGAGTACCAGTGTCTATTATCTCTGATAGGGATACGAGATATACATCGCACTTTTGGAAAAGCTTCCAGCAATCATTAGGTACTCGATTAAATTTCAGCACTGCGTATCATCCTCAGACAGATGGTCAGAGCGAACGTACGATACAAACACTTGAAGATATGCTACGAGCTTGCATTATTGATTTAGGTGGAAGTTGGGATGATCATCTTCCATTGATCGAATTTTCGTATAATAATAGTTATCATTCGAGTATTCAAGCTGCACCTTTCGAAGCTTTGTATGGAAGAAAGTGCAGGACGCCAGTTTGTTGGGCGGAAATTGGAGATGTTCAACTAACAGGACCTGATATAGTCCTGGAGATGACAAACAAGATTGTGCAGATACGTGATCGTCTCAAAGCTGCCAGGGATAGGCAGAAAAGCTACGCAGATAAAAGGCGTAAACCTCTAAAATTTGAGGTAGGTGACAAGGTGTTACTCAAGGTATCACCATGGAAAGGGGTGATGCATTTTGGCAAGAAAGGCAAGCTAAGCCCACGATACATAGGACCATTCGAGATCATCGAATGCGTCGGAACAGTGGCTTACAAATTAAACCTGCCTGAAGAGCTCAGTGGAATTCATAATGTGTTCCACATCTGCAATCTGAAGAAGTGTCTAGCTGATGAATCACTAGTCATGCCACATAAGGATGTGCATATTTATGAGAGCTTAAAGTTTGTTGAAAAACCTTTGTCGATCGAAGATCGACAGGTTAAGAAGCTTCCAAAGAAGCATGTGTCAATTGTGAAGGTTAAATGGGATGCCCGAAGAGGCCCATAGTACACGTGGGTGGTTGAATCCACAATGAAACAGAAGTACCCTCATTTATTTCAGTAAATCTCGAGGTCAAGATTTCTTTTATGGGGGTGAGGATGTAACACCTCGTAAAATCATGACCAATATTGTAAAGACACGTGTCATGGACTTTAAGCATGTAATGAATTGATCTGGAGGTACAAAAGTGGTCAAACGATGTAAATATGTGAATAGATCCAAAGTGTCAGCATGCCTAACTTGTGCCTCTGATTGACCTCACACGACGTTCGTATTCTTTAACGAATAATTTGACGAACTTAGAAAGTCGTTTGTGTTAAAAATAAGGATCTTGCAATGCATAGGGGTTAAAAGTGTCAACATGTTGAAAGTGACCTATGAGTGACCTTTTGACGATCCCAAAAACATTGTAATGTTTATATATTTTGATCTCAAGAATGTCAGATATTAATTTTGTGGAGTTTCGAAGAAAGCAAGACTTTTCGGGTGATCGTACAACTAACCGGGAGCTTAACAGAGTTAGTTAATGAACCAAGGTCTTTAAAAGTTAACTATGGGGGTCCAAAAGGTAATAAATGAAAGTTATATAAAGATTTTATGGACCAGGGACCGAAATGGCAAAGTTTTAAAAGTTTTTGGGCCACGTAAGCCAAGGCCTAGGCTTCTGCGGGCCGCATAGAATGCCCAGATGCAGAAAGATGTTGACAGCTGCAGGTTTGGCCTGTTCCACCGCCTTAGAAAGCTGGTTTTCGAATTCAGGGACTGAACCAATGGTATTTCATGCATAGGGGACACCTGGGATGATTAGGAAACATTTGTAGACTTGTGTGGATTGATCTTGTGAGTTTTGAAGTTCTATATAAGAGTTCTTGTTGGCTAGTTCACATGCACATTCACAAAAATCATTCTCAACACACTCTCTGGAGCTCTCTGGACTTCAAGCAAGTTTTCTCAAGTTCCTAATTCGTGCTAAGAGCCTTTGTAAGCATACTTAGCCCTCCTAGTTCAAGTTTTATTAGTCTAATGACCAAAAGTCAAAGCCGTCGTAATTAAGATTTGACTTAGTGATTAATCACTAATGGTCCAACCATTTTTCGAATTGAAAGTGGCTATGAGTTGGTAATTATGTGGGTAATAAACCCTTAAAAGGGGCACCCTCTGATTACCACTCTAACTTGGTCAATTGTCGGGTCAAACTTAATTATAAAAAGTCAACAGAAAGCTATTTTGCAAATAAACTCATAACTGATAATGTAGAAGTTATGGAACCTGTTTTAACACTAAAATAACTTGGTAAATAATGTAAGAACATGTCTAAGCATGTTCAACCCGACAATTCCGAGTTTAGGCTCGGTTCGGAACCGAAAGTCGCCAAAGAAGACTTTTGCTATGACTTTCAGTTATGACCCGATTTAGCTTGTTTTAGATATGCCTTAAGGTTCCTTTAGGACCATATTATAAGTTAGTAAAACCCTCTGAGGTTATACTACATGATTCCTTATTTATCCGATTCATTTGCATGTTTCCGTTAATTGTTTAAATGTTGACCATTATGCCCTTTTGATATTAAAACGAGATTTTTGAAAATGTGAGAGGAAAAAAACCTTCATTACTGATTTATCAGCATGTCCTAAAAAGTTGACATCAGTTTGAGGTCTAAATTAAGAGTTATGCTCAATATCGTAGTTTGAAAGCTTTTTATTAATTAAACGGCATTTTTAGCATAAAACCTATCTAAACCCAAATTTTGACACCAAACTTTTTACCCACTGATGTAATATAACATTTTGGGATTTTTGAAGATTTTTATTAATTTTTAAACAGATCATAACATGGGGTTCTTGCTTTGATTCGGTAATTGACAGTTATACCCTTTTTACTAACAAAATGAGTTTTACATAACATATTGATACCAAATCTTTTGCTACTGATTTTATATGATAAATAAAATATTTTTAACTTTATAATCTGATCAAAAACTCAGATTTCCTTATATAACCTGAAAATCACTTAAAACCGACTTTTTACGCGTTTTAAACGCATAGTATGGGTTAAAACTATTTTGGCACATAAGAGTTAATACCTACTGATGTTTTAAGTATTTTTTTATACTTTAACAGTAAGTAAAAGTTTTGAACTCAGATTTCCAAATTTGACCTTTAAAGCTTATGTAAAATGACCAAAATGCCCCTACGGTGCATAGTTTGGTTATGAATGATAAATTTCACATATATGCAATACCCTACTGATATGACTTGCAAAAATAAATATTTTTACTGATCATTTTAGACCAGAACCTCAGATTAATATTTAATCTCTTTTATAATCTTTAAAATGACCAAAATACCCCTACGGGGCTTTAATTGATTTTAAATCCGTTTTGGGCATAATGGAAGGTATCCTACTGATATCACAACATATTTAAGGCATATTAACTTGTGAAACCTGTATATGACTCATTGGTTACCCGTTATGCATTTTCGCGTTCAGTACGTTTATGTGACTAGTTTGCCTAAATTGACCGAAACGGGTCAAACCTTATCATTTTCACTTCAAAATCCAGAATGTGTTTAGTTTACTCATATTAAACAAGTCTTCATACTTGTTGGTTCCAAATCACATTCTAATCCAGTCTTCGCTAAATCTTGCGTTTTGAACCGTATACCTTTCTTTAGAACTAACCGGTCTAAGTTTAAACTTAAGTAAGACCCGTTAGGAATCTAATAGGTTACTAAAACCTTCATTCCAGATTTAGGGGACCAGTAAAAGCTACCGGTACTTTCTTGATTGATTTACGGCTGGGAATAAATTTATATTTTTGCTCAGGTAAATACTTTTAACTTATTTTCCCTTATACGGGCTTGGGGTACGGTATATAAAATACCGCTTGGTCAGGTGTTGAATTTTTAATCATATGAAGGTTAAATAATTGAGATAACCCGTTTAATTTGTTTTGTTTGTTTTAAGCCTTTGGGGGGTTAATGACCATGTCCTGGATATCCTTGGCTCATTCATTGAAATGGCCACGACTTAAGCACGGGGTGTAGGCATACACCTGCCGGTGCGTATGTAAAATGATATACCTGCTTGTTCGAGAATAACTCGCCGTAGGTTATATTATGTGGTGTGTCTATTAATCTTTAACCCGGTATTCAACCCGGGCTACTGAACGTATAACAAACATATAATCCTTTTACAAGATTATTTTTAAATAATTATCCCAAGTTATAAATGGATATTTGTGCCTTGTGCATTAAATCAATTTTTATAAACACTTTTCAAAAGAGTCGGTTAATTGTATTTACCAGTGTAAACTGACGTATTTTCCAAAAGGTTAAGTGCAGGTACTAAGCGAAATAGGGTGGCTACTCCTGAGTGAATAGATAAAGAGCCTTGCAAGCTTTATCATTTTAAAAAATCTGTTGAACAATATCTTCTTGTTTTTGATCCGCCTGTGGATCCTTTACATTATGTCTGTAATACTTATGTTACTTTTATTCGGTTTGTATTATATTTTACTTTAGACTTCCGCTGTGCATTGAACTGTGATTAATTGTCTATGATGATATCAACTACGTCACGATACTCCCCACCGGGCCCACCGGAATACGTTGAAATAACAGGGTGTGACATGCTACTTTCCTGATACTTTAAATCCTGAATTCCTACTCCTCCGTTAATGTTGGTGCATACGTCTGTCGACTTCGTCTTGTATGGAGTCTTGTATAGAGATAGGATAGAACGGAGCTCAGTAGCCTAGAAAATAGGTTTTTAGGGTTGCTGGACCAGTTCACACGAACTGGCAGATCCAGTTCATGTGAAATGGCGAAATGCCAGTTCATATGAAGTGGTAGTGTCTAGTTCATGTGAAGTGGCCACTTCACATGGAGTGGCAATGTCCAGTTCATGTGGACTGGCCTGTCTATAAATAGGAGCTCATGTCATTTCATTTGGAACTTCTTCATTTTACCGGTAATGAAGCTCTGCCGAGGTGTCTACAGGTCTGTAAACTTGTTAAATCAATAAACAAGACGGTTAAACTACTTCTACACGCAAATCAAGCTGATTCGAAACCGAAACGTCTGTTTCCGCCTCTCGTTTTGGTCTAGAACACATCTGAACGACTCGTATAGGTCGTATCTCGATCCTACAAGTGGTATCAGCGCTCAGGAGGAAGAGTTCTACCGATTCAGCTTGTTTTTCATCAAAAAATTCTGTTTCTACTCCATTCTTCACGATTTTTCAAAATTTAAACAAGATTTTCTGGATGAAATGGATTGATTTTGAAATATAACGTACGAAACAGTGGTTTAATCAATCTGTGAAAGTTTCAGATCTTAAAACAAAGTAAAACTTGATCAATTTTATAAAAAACCGACCGATCAGTTCGTATCAGATCCAATTCGCACGAACAATGTCACGGCCCCCGACCCGGTTTGACCCGTTTCAGGAGCCGCGGGACAGAAATCCCGTGGTATTTATTTAATTGAGTTTAACAGCGGAAGTTTATCATCAGGATCTTTTTAAAGCTAAAATTTTCCCGATTATTTTATTTCACAATTCGGGATAATACCCCGGTAATTTACAATCATTTGATTTCACTAAGAAATCTTTATTTTACAAACTATATTTCTTTATTTTATAATGAGCCACTTCCCTAAGCTTGAATTGCTCCACAACACTTTTCCTGAATTACAACAGATCGCCTGAAACATGTTTGAAAAAGGTTTTGTCAGCGGGAAATACTGAGTGAATCATTCTATTTACTAAAATGACACATTTGTTATAATTTACAGTATTAAGGAAGATTACAATGTTTCTGATATCAACCAACTACCCACAGTACTTTATCACTCGACCCATTGGCCCATTCGTCCAATGGTGTCTGTGATTATGGTCATATCACCCCTTGGTTGCCCCAATGGTGAAGATTATCAAGTAATGTATACAAAACCCCACATACCGGCTGTAATATGGGGATTACATAAACTTAATCCCTGTAATTATAACTTTGAAGTAAATAGGGTTTTGTAAAGTAATTTGATAAAAAGAGAATGACTCACATTGCAGATTTAACACGGACAGAGTCTAGTCTATGGATTAGCCTTGTTAACCTAATTTAAATAATAATGCACACAAAACTGGGTTAGTAATCAATACAGCATTTACGATAACTCACGAGATCAACCATCACAACGAATGACAAAGTGCTATGCTTAAACATCCATCGAATTAACGACTAATGACAAAGCATCACCCTAATGTGGGCAGCACTTAAACATCCATTGAGTACATTGATCGATCGGAAAATGAATCGTAATAGCGATCGAGTTATTACCCTGTTTTGCGGCAGCAATTCGGGATTCGTGTGTGTTAATAGTGGTAAACAGTATGTATCTCAGTGCATGTATCGAAGTTTTACGTCATTTTAACTCCCAATTTCGATTGCCAATGTCTGCTATTTATAGTCGAAATTTCACTTTGCTTACAGACCGTAAGCCTCACAATGTTACGGTCCGTAAAGGTGCTTACGGACCGTAAGACTCACAATGTTATGGTCCGTAAGGGTTGAAACTAGGTTATAGGGTAGCCACGGTTGGGACTAGCTTTGCTGACTTGACAGATTCTAAATTTCGAATTTTGACAGCGAGTAATTTAGATAATCGTTAACTTACGGTTTACCCCCCTTGAGTTATAGGGGCCCTGATCCTGATTCTAAAATTTCTGAAAATTTTAGGGTTAGCGTAGAATCACTTGGGTGTCTCAATTAGGGTTTCCTAATGGACAAATTAATTTAATAAATAGGACTTTTAATGAGGGTTGTTACATTCTCCCCACCTTAATAAAAATCTCGTCCTCGAGATTTACTGGAATAAGTATGGATACTTTCGCTTTATTTCTGATTCCAGCTCCCAAGTGTATTCAGCTCCTCTCTTTGAATCCCACTTTACTTTAACTAGCACTAGTCGTTTGTGCTTGAGAAACTTCACTTTTCTGTCTTCTATATGAAGAGGTTTCTCAACAAATTTTAACTTTTCATTTACTTCTATGTCTTGAAGAGGTACTACCAGTGATTCGTCTGCTAGACATTTCTTGAGGTTGGATACATGAAATACATCATGTACTCCGGCTAACTCTTCTGGTAGTTGTAACCGATAAGCAACTGGTCCTATACGTTGGATCACTGGAAATGGTCCTACGTATCTTGGACTTAGCTTTCCTTTCTTACCGAATCTTACAACTCCTTTCCAAGGAGAAACTTTTAACAGTACTCTGTCTCCAACTTGGAATTCTAACGGCTTACTTCTATTGTCTGCATAACTCTTCTGGCGATCTCTAGCCATCTTCAGTCTTTCCTTGATTTGGGTGATCTTATCAGTCGTCTCTTGCACAATCTCCGGACCTGACAATTGACTTTCTCCTATTTTTGCCCAACAAACTGGAGTTCTGCACTTTCTT
Organism: Helianthus tuberosus; assembly: GCA_030545235.1. Classification (NCBI taxonomy): domain Eukaryota; kingdom Viridiplantae; phylum Streptophyta; class Magnoliopsida; order Asterales; family Asteraceae; genus Helianthus; species Helianthus tuberosus. The sequence goes on from CM060352.1 coordinate 126,619,901, forward strand.
CCATATAGTGCTTCAAACGGGGCAGTTTCAATGCTTGAATGATAACTATTGTTATAGGAGAATTCGATCAATGGTAAGTGATCGTCCCAATTTCCACCAAAATCTATTACACATGCTCGGAGCATGTCTTCTAGAGTTTGGATCGTCCTTTCACTTTGCCCGTCTGTTTGTGGATGATATGCAGTACTTAAGTTTAGTCGAGTTCCCATTGCTTTCTGGAAACTTGTCCAAAAATGAGAAGTGAATCGACTATCTCTGTCTGATACAATGGAGAGTGGAACTCCATGTAAGGATACGACTTCATCTACATACAACTTTGCCAATCTTTCCATGCTAAAGGTTTCTTTCATAGGTAGAAAGTGAGCAGATTTGGTTAATCGATCCACAATTACCCAAATCGCATCGTTACCTTTTCTGGTTTTGGGTAACTTAGTAACAAAATCCATTGTTATAAGTTCCCATTTCCATACTGGCATCTCTAATTGTTGTAGTAGACCTGAAGGTTTCTGGTGTTCTGCCTTAACTTGTGAACAAGTAAGACATTTAGAAACATATCCAGCTATATCCTTCTTCATGCCTATCCACCAAAAAAATTTTCTTAAATCTTGGTACATTTTATTGTTTCCTGGATGCATAGTATATCTAGATTTATGGGCTTCTTCTAGAATTTTATTTCTTAATTCTCCTTGCTTAGGTACCCAAATTCTGCTTTTGTGGAATCTCCAAATTCCATCAACTCCTTGCCCCAATTCTTTTATTCGTCCTTTCATTCCTTCAGCAACATCCTCTATTGCTGTTTCTTGAACATTCTTCAATTGTTCCATTAAATCTAATTGTAGATTTAACCTAAGAGCACGAACTCGTCGTTGTTTTTCATGATACTTACGACTTAAGGCATCTGCAACTACATTTGCCTTTCCTTCGTGATACTGAATATCACAGTCGTAATCACTTAAGATTTCCATCCATCTCCTTTGCCTCATGTTTAACTCTTTTTGCCCGAATATATATCTTAGACTTTTATGATCTGTATAGATAGTAAACTTTCTTCCGTACAGATAATGTCTCCAAATTTTCAGGGCAAAAATTATGGCTCCTAGTTCTAAGTCATGAGTCGTATAATTTTCTTCGTGCTTTTTCAATTGTCTTGAAGCATACGTAATTACCTTCTTGCGTTGCATACACACGCATCCTAATTTTGAAGCATCACAATATACTTCAAAATCTTCAGTTCCTTCTGGTAAGGCTAAGATTGGAGCATTGGTTAATTTCTGCTTTAATATTCTAAAGGCTTCTTCTTGTTTAGGTCCCCATTCGAACTTAACTGCTTTACAGGTTAGCTTAGTTAATGGTACAACTATCTTGGAAAAATCCTTAATAAACCGTCTATAATATCCAGCTAAACCTATAAAACTTCTAATTTCCATTGCTGACTGTGGAACCTTCCATTTGGTAATTGCCTCTATCTTAGCAGGATCTACATGAATACCTTCATGATTCACCATGTGTCCTAAAAATTGCACTTCTTGCAACCAAAATTCACATTTTGAGAATTTGGCGTACAATTTTTCTTTTCTTAACAAAGTTAAGAGTGCATGCAAGTGCTGACAATGTTCTGTTTGACTTTTGGAATAAATAAGTATATCGTCTATAAAGACAATTACAAATTTATCCAAATACGGTTTACAAATCCTATTCATCATGTCCATGAATGCGGCAGGAGCATTCGTTAACCCAAAGGGCATGACTGTAAACTCGTAATGACTATACCTAGTTCTAAAAGCAGTCTTAGATATGTCTTCTTCTTGTACCTTCAATTGATGATATCCAGAGCGTAAATCGATCTTAGAAAAATATCTAGCTCCTTGAAGTTGATCGAAAAGATCATCAATCCTAGGTAATGGGTATCGATTCTTAATTGTAACTTTATTTAATTCTCTATAATCAACACACATTCTCATCGAACCATCCTTTTTCTTTACAAATAACACTGGAGCTCCCCAAGGGGATGAACTAAGTTGTATGAATCCTTTACTTAGTAATTCATCTAATTGCTTTTTCAGTTCTAACATTTCGGTAGGAGCTAACAGATAAGGTGCCTTGGCTATCGGTGTAGTTCCAGGAATTAGATGAATCCTGAATTCTACTTCCCTATCTGGTGGTAATCCTGGTAACTCTTCTGGGAATACATCTGGGTATTCTGAGACTACAGGAATTTCCTTAAGTTCTTTATTCTTAGTATTAATGATCACTGAGATCATATATACTATTCCTTGCTTTCGTTCATAATTAGCAACTTTCATTACTGATATGAACTTCATGGGTTTACATGGTTTATCTCCTGTAATCATGATTATTTCACCAGTAGGTGCCTGAATTTCTATAGAGTTTTTATCACAAATGATTTGAGCATGGTTGGCTATTAACCAATCCATTCCTAATACAACATCAAATTCAGCTAATCTCATAGGTAACAGATTTGCAGCAAATTTATGACCTGAAAGTTCTATTTCTACTTTTTGCAAAACCTGATCTATTTTAACTGAATTCCCATCTGTGGTTTCAACTGTAAAAATCTGCCTAATGTTGGTTAAAGGTAACTTAAGAGCTTGACAGAATAAAGTATTTATAAAACTTTGGTTTGCACCAGAGTCAAATAATACTTTTGCGTATACATTGTGAACTAAGAACGTACCAGCTATTACATCTGGGATGAGTTCTGCTTCTTGAGTGGTTAGCTGGAAGGCTCTGACATTCTTTTTATTAGCTCCTTCGGTTGCCTTGGGTTTGTTGTCTACTGGTTTGATCAATTTAGGACATTCTGTTTTATAATGCCCCGCTTCTCCACAATTAAAACAGATTATGGTTTTCTTTCTGCAGTTTTCTTCACGATGTCCTACACCTTTGCAAAGGTTGCAGGTTACATTACATTTTCCATAATGCTTCCTTTTGCAATTTCTACAGAAAGGTGGATTTGAAGATTGCCCTGCTCCTCTTCTCTTGAAATTATTACTATTACCCACCCGAAATCCTTGGTTAATTTTCTGAGCCAGTTCCTTTTTCCTGTTCTCGTCTTGCGTACGTACCAATTCATCAGTTAGGGTGTTGGCTAGTTCCACGGCATCGTCAATAGTGCGAGGTCTCGCAGCTTTAACGATATTGCGGATTTCGCTAATTAATCCCCAAATATAGCGAGAAATGAGTACCGGTTCTGGCGAAGCCAGCGTTGGTACCACTCTAGCATATTCAAAGAATGTTGAAGTATAACCGCGACAATCCACATTCACCATCCGATGGTTTAGGAACTTATTTGCCATTTGATCTTTTTCATATTCAGACATAATTTTCTTTCTACAATAATCTTAAATTCTTCCCAGTTCATGGCGTCAGCCCTATTTCTTCCTTTAGCTTGTAACACCGTGTTCCACCATTCGAGCGCCCCTTCTTTGAAAAGATTTGACGCGTACATAACTTGATCGTCTTTATCACATTTACTTATTGCAATTACTGCCTCGGTTTTTTCTAACCAACGCAGTGATGCAGTTGCTCCTTCATTGCCTGCAAATTCAGTGGGTTTACAAGCAAGAAATTCTTTGAAAGTGCAACCAGGTGTTGCGGCTTTCATTTTCTTAGGGAGCGGAGTTTGCCGTGGTTCATTATCGTGATTAATATGATTATTGCCTCCATTTACGCTATTACTGAAGTTATCTTCAGAAATACGTTTACTAGGAATAATTTGTTGAGGTTCGGCAGGTTTTTTAACAGCAGCAACGATTGCTGGAATAGCATTGGCTATTCCTTGTGCAATGATATCCTCGATATCTTGCCTAGTTAATAATTGCTCTTCATGGATTTGCTCGGATTCATTTACTTCATTTACAGGTTCATTACCAATGTTTGCCATCTGATAATTAATATATATATATATATATAATTAGTATAAGAGAAATAATCCAATATCACAATTAATTGCACATAATCACTTAAACGAATATATAAACAAAACTGCAAATTATTTAAAATTCCATTTTTATAGATTATATCATGCTTCTATATACAACCGTTTTATTATTTATATTACACATACTGATTTTTATTAATATTACTATTACACAATAACAGTTTCATCAACCCACTATCTCTCGTCATTTGTCTTCTAAAAATGAAGCTCCCTTTCATCATATTTCCAGGCAATTTGTCCCCCTATCTCCCGGATTCTACTTCCCGCATCCATCAGCTCTTCACCAAAATGGCGAAGTTCAGCCAGATTTTCGTTACTCATTGGTGGATTTGGTAATGGTTCAGGATCAAACTGGGGAAGAAAGGAATAAGGATCATTGACAATGTTTTCAAATTGCCAATCATTCGTCCACCATTCATCCATTCCTACCGGTTGGTTATGGACTATTGGTTCTGGGATTGCTGGTTCAAAATTCATAGGGAGTGGATTTTCAATAGGACGGGTAAAAATATTTGTATTGACAGGCTGAATAGTTTCACAGCTTGCCAATAGAAAATCTATTTCTTCCTGAAAAGTCCTTTCCTGGTTTTGTTTGGAACTTTCTCCAATTTCCATCTGAGTTGGTCTAGAACCTTGTCCAACTTCCATTTCTATTTCCTTAGAATATTCTTCAAACTGCATTCCCATTTGCCTAGAATCTTCCTTGATTTTAGTCTCCATCTCCTGCAGTCTAGAACTTTTCCTGGTTACAATTTCTTTTCTTTTTTCTAAATGATTATTTATTTTAGGAAGTTTCATAGCTGGCTTTTTCCTACGTATACGACTCCCCCATACGTATTTCCTTCTTTTCTTCGGTTTTGGCTTTTTCAAAGGTGGAGCGTTGAATTCTATCGGTTGTTCCACATCAGGAAAATACCCAGTAAATTCTTTAGAAACTTTTAGATTTACAGGGTATAGGTTGAGATTTTCTAAAGCTTCTGATAACTCATTCATGCTGTTTAACATACAAGTAAAATGCTAAGTTAAAATTTATAATAAATTTTTAGAACTAACCTTTAAATTTTTATTGCATACCCTATGACTAATTTACACAAAATAAAATGAACAATTTAAACAGACTGGGTTTTATTTATTTACTAGATGATGTTTGTAATTGATACGGTTGCTAGTCTGGAGTCATGGTATTTTAGAGATTAGCATTTATTGCTACAGTGGCTAGCATATAAAGGTCCGCCCATTTTTCATCTAATTTGTCCTCCCAAGGTGTTTTACTGGTTAATTCCTGGGTTTCCTGTTTAACTTTCTTCTCTCGGGCTTTCTTTATTTTCTCTTGACTTTTCTTAAGAATCAAACTTCTTTTATCCGGAGAAAGTGGTTTCTCGTATTGGGCTTTTCGAACAAATATTCCTTCTTCAGGAATTGCAGGAAGTTTTGAGGATTTGGTTTGGGATGAACTTCCCTTTTCATTGAATGACCTATTTAATTTAAGATAGATGCTTGAAAGTTTTTTCTTACCCATACTGTAACTAACAAATAATCAGTTAATAAAACACATAATCACATAATAGTAATCAGGAAAAATTAAGTATTTTATAAATACTTAATTAGCTTAACACAGTGGCTCTGATACCACATTTTTCTGTCACGGCCCCCGACCCGGTTTGACCCGTTTCAGGAGCCGCGGGACAGAAATCCCGTGGTATTTATTTAATTGAGTTTAACAGCGGAAGTTTATCATCAGGATCTTTTTAAAGCTAAAAGTTTCCCGATTATTTTATTTCACAATTCGGGATAATACCCCGGTAATTTACAATCATTTGATTTCACTAAGAAATCTTTATTTTACAAAATATATTTCTTTATTTTATAATGAGCCACTTCCTTAAGCTTGAATTGCTCCACAGCACTTTTCCTGAATTACAACAGATCGCCTGAAACATGTTTGAAAAAGGTTTTGTCAGCGGGAAATACTGAGTGAATCATTCTATTTACTAAAATGACACATTTGTTATAATTTACAGTATTAAGGAAGATTACAATGTTTCTGATATCAACCAACTACCCACAGTACTTTATCACTCGACCCATTGGTCCATTCGTCCAATGGTGTCTGTGATTATGGCCATATCACCCCTTGGCTGCCCCAATGGTGAAGATTATCAAGTAATGTATACAAAACCCAACATACCGGCTGTAATATGGTGATTACATAAACTTAATCCCTGTAATTATAACTTTGAAGTAAATAGGGTTTTGTAAAGTAATTTGATAAAAAGAGAATGACTCACATTGCAGATTTAACACGGACAGAGTCTAGTCTATGGATTAGCCTTGTTAACCTAATTTAAATAATAATGCACACAAAACTGGGTTAGTAATCAATACAGCATTTACGATAACTCACGAGATCAACCATCACAACGAATGACAAAGTGCTATGCTTAAACATCCATCGAATTAACGACTAATGACAAAGCATCACCCTAATGTGGGCAACACTTAAACATCCATTGAGTACATTGATCGATCGGAAAATGAATCGTAATAGCGATCGAGTTATTACCCTGTTTTACGGCAGCAATTCGGGATTCGTGTGTGTTAATAGTGATAAACAGTATGTATCTCAGTGCATGTATCGAATTTTTACGTCGTTTTAACTCCCAATTTCGATTGCCAATGTCTGCTATTTATAGTCGAAATTTCACTTTGCTTACGGACCGTAAGCCTCACAATGTTACGGTTCGTAAAGGTGCTTACGGACCGTAAGACTCACAATGTTACGGTCCGTAAGGGTTGAAACTAGGTTATAGGGTAGCCACGGTTGGGACTAGCTTTGCTGACTTGACAGATTCTAAATTTCGAATTTTGACAGCGAGTAATTTAGATAATCGTTAACTTAGGGTTTACCCCCCTTGAGTTTTAGGGGCCCTGATCCTGATTCTGAAATTTCTGAAAATTTTAGGGTTAGCGTAGAATCACTTGGGTGTCTCAATTAGGGTTTCCTAATGGACAAATTAATTTAATAAATAGGACTTTTAATGAGGGTTGTTACAAACAACAACTTCAAACTCAGATCTACGACGATTCAGTGGACGAAATTGAACGGAAAACACTTCATTGTGCTCGGAATTCGTTGTATTATAAGCCTAGGTTATCAATTTCATCAAAATACAGCCGATTGTGTAATATCACCTTCAGTTCGTTCGAAAAATCACTCCAGTTCGTATGAGAATCTTGCAGGTCGTGTGAAATTCAGTTCCAAGTCGTACAAAGTGATCTTGTATCACCAGTTCGTTTGAGTTGTTGAGAATCAGTTCATACGAGGTGCTTTAGATATCAGTCCGTTTGAAATTTATTCAACTCACACGAAGTGAGTTTATCCAGTCCGCTTGAAGTTTTTTTTATTACGGTTCACACGAAGTGAACTCATCAGTTCGTTTGAAAAAGGATAAGGTTCATTAGTTCGTTTGAACATTAGTTCGCATCAGTCATCCACTTCGCATGTAATTGATTCATTTCACACGGAAACCATTCACTTCGGAACAATTCTAGTTCGCACAAAGTGTTACTTGTTTGCACAAAATTTGATTAGGTTGTTTGCTGATTAACAAGTTTGTTTGATGTTGTCTACAGGTGATTCCAGGTGATTACAGATATTTCACGAGGTGAACCAGTTCGCATCAAATCAGTTCGTTTCAAACTCAGCTAGCTTGAAAAATCAGTTATTGTGAAAAAAAAATTTCGAAACATGGAAGAAGAATTCTACAATGCTTTTGCTACACCGATTGCACCAGTTACAGCTGCCGAAACATTGTACAGTGAGAATGAAACGGGAACTCATCAAAAACCGCCAAAACTGATGTACATTGAAGATTTTCAAGAATGGAAAAATAGATTCGAGAACTGGGTGCAAGCTTACAAATTTGACGCATGGTGTTCATTGGAGAAAGATTACGAAAAACCAAAAAATGAACATGGGTTTGAAAAGGGTTTCAGTGACTTTTCAGAGATTGATAAATTGAAGTATACAAGTGAAAAAATGATGATTAGTATTCTTCAACATGCGATTAAAGAAGACATCTTTGTTTTGATTCAACATGAGGGTACTGCTATGTCTATTTGGACGGCATTAATTCAAAAATTCAAAGGAAGCGCAGATATGATCAAAAATAAAAAGGCGTTATTGAAGAAATCGTTTGATATGTTTACAGCTTTCGACCATGAAACAACAAAGCAGACCATTAATAGATATTGTCATCTGGTATTGGAAATGGGTAGATTGGACATTAAGAAAGATGATGATGAATGGGTTGATAAACTTGCTGAAGCACTACCACAGCATAAGTGGGAAACTTATTTGATGATTGTGAAACACATGAGGAAGTCTGAGAATATGAATTTGGCACAGTTCATTCAGAAAATTGAAGAGCATGAATTGGATATTCAGAAAACTGCTATCATGACGAATCCAAATGCTCAACAAGATGTCAGTTTGTATTACAGAGGGAACAAGTTTGAGGCTACCCCCAGCCCTAGCCCAAAGATCCAAACTGGTTTTAGTGCTGACAGTTCGTCTGGAACTAAGGGTAGTAATGTGACACATAGTGGTGGATCTTCATCTTCATATTCAAGTTTTGATCCGAATCATACAACATCAAGTCCTCAACGACAGAATTCAACAAATCTTCAATGCAACGTCACTTTGAACATTCAAAATGGTCAGAATTTGTCTCCAGAAATAGCCAAGCAACACATGGCATCACTCGTTGCTATGTTAGAATCTTATGAAAGTTTAATTGCTGGCAAGATTGGAAATCCGATGCTTACAAAAGAAGATTATGACCAGATTGATGCAGAGGAACTTGAGTTGATGGATGTGAAGTGGTGTTTGGCTAGTGCTTGTAGGAGGGCAGAAAAGTTTCAACAAATTACTGGTAGAGATGAGTTTCGAGGAATGGCTACTTCTCCTTTGGGATTTGATAAATCAAAAGTTACATGTTTCCTGTGTAAAGGAAAGGGTCATTTTAAGAGGGAATGTAAAAACCAAGAAGCAACCGAGAATCAAGAAAAGAACAATTATTATCAGAAATCAATTTTTCATCAGATTGCTCAACAACCGCAAACTGCACATCCTCATGCTATTGTAGATGGGAAGAAGAAAGCTTTACTTATTCATCAAGATGATGAAAAAGTTGCAGAGTGATTTAGTTGGGACAAATACATACCTGGTTTAGCTCTTGTTGCTAGAATTCTGGGTGATGATGAAGCTAGTCAGAAAAGAATTCCAATTTTTCCAGACTTAGGAAGTGATATTGATACTGATGATGAAGAAGAATATCTTAACAAAGCCAGAAAAGGCATAGATCCTGATAGTTTCAATTTGTTTTTTGCAGATAAAATGGAGATGCTGAATCAGAAGAAGATTGCCAGATTGAAGAGAGAGCTGGAAGCAGCAAAAATGTTGGCTAATGAAAAAGCAAAGACAGGAACTGGAGAAGCAGATGATGAACCAGTGACTGAGCTAGTGGTAGAAAAGATCGTTGAAGTGGAGAAAGTAGTGGAGAAAATAGTTGAAGTCGAAAAAATAGTAGAAGTTGAGAAACTTGTCGAAGTAGAAAAGATTGTTGAAATAGAAAAACTCATTGAAGTTGAGAAGATTGTCGAGGTTGAAAAAAATAGTTGAGGTTACTAAACCTTGTGAAAAATGTTCAGAATCTTGCAAAGACTGTGATGAAAACGACAAGAAGATTGCTAATTTGGAAAAGATAAAAGAAGATTTGTTGTCTGACGTGAAGTATGTGAAGGAGTCGTATGATGTTCTGAACAGAACAGTTGATAGTTTGAAAAAGACAAATTTAGAAGTTGAAATTGCTCAGATGAGGATGAATGCAACTTTAATGACAAAACAGAGCGTCATCAATGAGTATATTGAAGATTGTGCGAAACTGAAGCAGGATTTAGAGCTTGAAAAGATTGAAAATGAAAGGATTAAACGTTTGTTGTTGAGTTATACAACATGTGATTATTTGATTGATCGTGTTTATCCTACTGTTGTAGGTCTTGAAGCATTCAAGGAGAAAAAGATTGAAGATACTAATACTGGTAAGAAACAAAGTGTCAAGTATAACAGATGTCCGCCCCCGATCCATGAAAGTTATTCTCCAAGAAAGCCAAATGAGGAACGTGTAAATAAGGCTCTCAATATCAAGTTAAAGTCTGAAATCATTGATGAATTACCAGACAATATTGATGTCACATTCACAGCGTTTGACACTTATCATGAGTCTGAGTTGTTAAAGAAAGTGGTCGATCAGGTGTTAGATATGGATGATGAGTCAAAACCGGAGTCTAAGTCTGAGAATTCGAGTTCGCCGGAAAAGAGTCCGAGTTCACCGGTTAAAAGGGTTTACAATAAAGAATTCATGTTGTCAAAATCTAATTTGAATGATGAACCAATCAAAGTGGCATATACTTTGAATGATTCAGACAAATTATATTCTGATGAGGAATTTCCAATAAGAAGTGTCAAAACTGAGATGATTAAACAGGTTTTCAAATTAACAGAAATTAATATTTCTGAAATAAAAGATTTGAATCTTGTTGAAAAACCTAAAAAGTACACTTCAAGAGTTTAACAGATATTGAACAAGAAAAAGGGTTACAGTTCTGGTTATGGTTTTCAAAAGAAACCAAACCATAACAGTAATTTCAAAAAGAAAGGTCTTGGTTTTATTCCTCCAGAAAATTATAAAAATGAGAAAAATTATAAACCAAAAACAAAATTTGTTGCAGGAGGAAGTGTTGAAGATGAGCAGAAGAAACCATTCTGGAAACAGTCCAATCAAGAGTTTCTTGCTCAAGTAAAGAAGAATGTGAATAAATTTGCTCCAAGAGTTGATAGAAGAACATGCTTTAAGTGTCAAAAAGCTGGATACATTGCTTGGAACTGCCAAGAGTCCACTTATTCAAAACAGGGAGTGTCTTCTAACTCTGAAATGAGAAGGAAATGTGTTGATAAATCGACTTTGGAAGTTGGTGAAACTTCAAAACGGTTTTACAAAAGACAAGTCGATTTAAACAAACAAAAATGTGTTGTAAAATCTGAAAGTAGTTCTGACAATGAATCTGATTCCATAAAATCAGAGGAGTCATGTGTTGAGAAAAAGGTTGATAATTCCGTTCCTGAGTTGAACGAGGAAAATTTTCCGCCATTGTCAAAAAATAATCTAAAATCAAAAGGTAGATTTGAGATATCAGGTCAATTCTTTGCTGATAAGAAAGAATTTGATGCTGAAAAGGTGTTTAATGGAAATATTTTTGGAAAGATGGTTGACAGGAAAGTGAAGGATGCTAAAGAATTTTACAAATCAAAATGTTGGTGGGACAGATGTTTGCCACCAAAATCACCCAAGGCTGGTCAGGCTTGGGTGACAGCATTTTCACCATAAATTCCGGACTTGCCGGAGCTCCCAGGTTGGTAAGAGTGGAGCAGGAATCGGCATCATTCTTGAAATGTTTGGTTGGTAATTTTACAGGTGATATCTTTATATTGTTATATTTTGATTTTCAAATGGTATGATTGGTGAGTGAACCTACAAGAGGTTGAAGAAGGCTTTCACTTACAAGTGGTAAATTAGGGATATTAAGTTGTACTTGATTTTCTACATATGATATTTTTGGAGGATGAACCCCTAACTTAAAATTGGTAAAATCAACGAAACTTATTTTCCGGAAAAACCATTTGATTAAAACAAACTTAAGTGTTTTGAAATCACAATGGGAAAATAGTTTGTTTAAAGGGGGAATTCTGATTGTTTATGCCAAGTGGATGGCGAATTGAAGTGATTTGATATCAGTTGTCATTTACTTGTACAGTTTGTTTTCAAATTTCCTTAAATGTGTTTGCATTTTAGGGGGAGTAAGAAATTTTCAGAAAATCCAAAAACATTTGAAAATTTGAAAAAGTCAAAAACATGATAAAATCAAAAATGAGTTTTGTTGTGAAAAAGAGGATATGATAGTACATTAGTGGACTATCACAGCATGCTAAAGAAATGGAAAGTCAAATGTGATAAATGGTCTCACTGATGATGTGTCAGTAGGTTTTTGCACTTTTAGTAGATTGTGACGAGATATAAACCTAAAATTTCAAACTTGCTTATATCGTGGGTAACATCTCTCGGATATATGGGTAACCCCCGAAATCTTGTTTAAAGGACCCCTCTTTCTGAGATACTAGGTCTTTATGCTTAGTGATATCTGGGGTATTATCCCTGGACTTCTGATTTTGCGGAAGCAATGGCCTAGTCCCCGGAGAATACTTTACGCTTGCTTGAAATATAGCCTACCCTCAGCATAAAAAATGATAAAACATTGAAAAATGCAAATCATGTGCTGTTGTAAAAAAGATCCTCTAAAGGGGACCCACCAAAAGCCGAAGCCGTCATCTCTCTGCTGAACGGAAGTTCTGACCTGAGCTCTCACGGTCTTCGCAATTTAACCCCTTACAGATATCATCTAGGTATACTCACCTGTAAGAATGAATATTGGGATCTGGATACGGGAGTATATTCTGAGGTGGGACACACGAATAAGTTTAAGTCTCTAAAACATTAATCTCGTATCTCGAAACAGTTGAACTTTGTGTGAGAATTTAAGTGGATCGGTATACTGACAATCTAAGTGAATCATTTAGAACTTAAAATTTTTAAAGTTTAACGGTGTTGGTGATTTGTCTCAGAAACTGATACGATCCTCTTACACAAACTCACAAAAATATTGTATGTAAATATTTCGTTTCTGCATTGCATTTCTTTTCATTCAAAATACAAAAAGATTTTCGGTGTGTTTTAGCATAAATTTTTTGAAAAATTCAAAAAGATTTTAGACAACTGATGTTGAAAAGATGATTTTCAAAATTCCAAGTGCTAAACATGGCGAACAGGTTTGGGAGTGTGTGATTAGAAAAATGATATTAATACAAGTGCTCATCAAAAATTAAAATTGTTATATCAATAATTGATGTTTTGAACTGAATTCATCAAGTGGTTAGCAAAGTTTAAATTTGTCAAAATCTTAAAATTTGGGAAATTTATGTTTTGGGTAGAGAATTTGCAGGTGAGACAGAAATTTGATCCTGATCATGTAAACATGTGAGCAGAGTAAAAGCCAGACTACGATCCCAGCACAATTCAAGGGGGAGTCTGCTGGTAGAGTATCATCCGAGAGGGAAATTACTTGAAGAAGGGATATTAGTACAAGTGCTCATCAAAAATTAAAATTGTTATATCAATAATTGATGTTTTGAACTGAATTCATCAAGTGGTTAGCAAAGTTTATATTTGTCAAAATCTTAAAATTTGGGAAATTTATGTTTTGGGTAGAGAATTTGCAGGTGAGCCAGAAATTTGATCCTGATCATGTAAACATGTGAGCAGAGTAAAAGCCAGACTACGATCCCAGCACAATTCAAGGGGGAGTCTGCTGGTAGAGTATCATCCGAGAGGGAAATTACTTGAAGAAGGAATTGGAGTGAGGCAAGAGCCAGGTTGAGATCCTGGAAGCCCGAAGACTGATAAAGACTGAAGACGTTGAAGACTCGACACTTAAGACTCGTCAACATCCGAGGGGGAGTTTGTTGGTGCATACGTCTGTCGACTTCGTCTTGTATCGAGTCTTGTATAGAGATAGGATAGAACGGAGCTCAGTAGCCTAGAAAATAGGTTTTTAGGGTTGCTGGACCAGTTCACACGAACTGGCAGACCCAGTTCATGTGAAGTGGCGAAATGCCAGTTCATATGAAGTGGTAGTGTCTAGTTCATGTGAAGTGGCCACTTCACATGGAGTGGCAATGTCCAGTTCATGTGGACTGGCCTGTCTATAAATAGGAGCTCATGTCATTTCATTTGGAACTTCTTCATTTTTCCGGTAGCAAAGCTCTGCCGAGGTGTCTATAGGTCTGTAAACTTGTCAAATCAATAAACAAGACGGTTAAACTACTTCTACACGCAAATCAAGCTGATTCGAAACCGAAACGTCTGTTTCCGCCTCTCGTTTTGGTCTAGAACACTTCTGAACGACTTGTATAGGTCGTATCTCGATCCTACAGTTAAACATCCAATACTCATACACCTATGTTTCCTCGTGTAGAAGGACTTGATGTTCCATCCTAAATCAACCAACAAACCTTCGCGGATTAACAAGTGGAAGCTTGCAAAACCGTGAGTATACTCGATCCCATTTTACTTTTAACACTTTGTGTGCAACATGTATTCTATACAAAAACATGCAACAATTGAAACTTATTTTAATCACACTCTATCCACATTTAAACATGAAACAATTTGATGCATATTAATCTCATATGCTATGTAAACTTTTGTGTCTTTAAATGCTCATTAACTTTGCTAGCCTACCTTAACAATTGTAGCGCTATAGGGGTAACGCACCGCCCATTAGTCGCGGGGTATTGTTATGTTAAACATGTTATCCTCCCATTAGTCTCGGGGAAAGGCAATTTGTGTTGTAAACTTGGGTTTGAACATATAATTTACACCGTTTCAGCATATTAGTAACTTGTATCTATGTTATTCATGTTGGATATGAGCACGTTAAACATTTTACCCTATTTATGCTATGTATAAAACTTGTATACTCGCCAACTTTTTGTTTATCATATTTTAATACATGTTGCAGGTTGATAGACCAGATGATGCTAGTGAAGAAACGAGATTTAGGTGGCCTTGGAAACACACCTAGAATAAATAATTATTTGATGTTATGTTTGAACAATTTTGTTCATGTTTGAATCTTGAATGACATTTTAGCATTTTTATGAAATTGAATTTAAATTATATTGTCACAATAGTGTTATGATGCTTTGGCGATTTGTTCGTCTCATCCCTATGTTTCCGCCATCGGTTGGGGTGTGACAAATTGGTTTCAGAGCCATAACTATAGGGAATTAAGAAAAGTAGGAATGCTTTTACCTAGTCTATAGTTTAGGAATTTTCTTCTTATTTGTTGTTTAAAACTACTTGCATTCTACCTTATTTGCTTCCTATTTATTCTCTTTTGGTCTTTTAAACATACTTGCCTTTCCTAAGGCTAACACAATACACTTTTGAAGACACTCGTAATACAAACGAGACGAGCTTACCAAAATAGACGTGAAACCCACAATTTGGTAAACGACTCTCATTCCGCTTAATTCTATTTTGTATGAAATTTTGCCATTAAGTTAGGAGTGAAAACCACATCATAATGGTAAATTTCCAATTTAAACTCTAGTGGACCCTCGTCAAAGTGTCGAAATTAAATTTTCACCCGACGAGTACCAACCACATTAGGGTACGAAATCGTCAAGTTATGGGTGAAACCCGCATCTTGTCGATTAAGTCCCATTCCTCAATTTTCAATCTCGCCAAAGTTTTGATTGTTTCAATCGATTGGAGACGTGTAGGAACTGTAAGGGTAAGATACCGTTAGTCGCTTCTCGGTGAGCGTATCTTACCTATAGGCCAAAGCACGTTTCTCTAATTTCAAAGGACTTTCGATTCACTTTGGAATAGTCGATGTTTCTAAACCTGAAACAATCTTATGTTTTATGAGCCTCTCTTTTATGTTATCTCAATTTATATGTGATTTTATACTTGTTACCTCGTTCATTTCAAAACCGTTACACAATTCGCAAGTCTCTCGCAATAAAAAACAATAATAATCTCTCGTAAACAAACTAAATTTACGATGCTTTCATTATCTATGTTATACTACGTGAAATTCGTGATTAAGCTATGTGAAACAAATTGAACATTTTATATGCTATGTGAAACTATATGTTATGTGACGCATTCATGAAAACAATTTCCTTAAACAAACATTATGATCAAGTCTCACCTATTCATTCTTTTGAATCTTAGATGCTTTTAAGTCAGCTCTCCAACTCGACCAAGAAGTCTAAGACCAGCACTCAAAAGAAGATGATGGCATTCATGGCCAATCAGATCGCTCGTATCGTCCCCAAGATCGTCAGTGAAATCCAAGCTACCTCTACCCCAAACTCTTATGTCGATTCAAAGATTGATGTGCGCAAGCCTGCATCGTTCAATTTCAAGCATTTCTTGTCTTGCAACCCTAAGCCATTCACTGGCAACGATGGGGTGACTGCTATGCTAGAGTGGTTCGCCAGCATAGAGGTCACATTCATCAATAGTGAATGTCCTGAAGAGCTCAAAACTCACAGCGCGACTGGGGTCTTCCAAGCCAGAGCCTTGGATAAGTGGACCAACGAGAGAAACCTTCGCTCTAATGAAGTAGCTTATGCACTACCTTGGGAGGAAGTTAAGCAACTCATGATGGACGAATTCTGCCCACCTCATGAGCAACAAAAACACGAGGAAGAATTTTGGATGCTCAAACAAATTGGTGACGACAACTTAGCCTACACCACCCATTTTAAACAACTCGGTTTCATCGTACCACACTTAGTGTTAACCACCGACCGCATGATTAGGAAGTATATCAATGGTTTACCTTCTGCCATGCGTGATACCATCGAGGCATCCAAACTTGACAACATTGAAGCCGTATACCATCTGGAAGCTACCCTAAACAACAATCGCATTCACGATAAACAAGTTGCTACCCCTACCAACACCTCAAAACCAGCCAATCAAATCACCCAACAATCGAGTGGTAACAAGGGGAAGAAGTGAAAGTTTCAGAACCCTGGTTGCAATGTGATTGTACCAGCTGTTAACCCAAACCCTATTACGCCAGAGAACACATGAAAGCCATACACTAGGGTTCATACCAAGTGTACCACTTGCAACTATCATCACCCTGCCAACTCCAACTGTTGCCATTGCACTACTTGCAACCGTTTTGGTCACAATACCGCTTATTGTCGTACTAACCCTACACCACAAGCCCAACAAGCTCCTCAAAACCCTAGACCAGCTAGATCCTTATACAAATGTGGAGATACTACGCATCTCCGTCCTTAATGTCCTCAGTTGAACCAAGAACAAGCCGCTCAAGGATGAGCTTTCTACATCAACGCAAATCAGGCGCAAAACGACAATGAAGTCGTCAATGGTACATTCCTTGTTAATAATCTTTATGCTTCGATACTATTTAATACTGGTGAGGACAAAAGCTTTGTGTCCGTTGAATTTGCATCTTTGTTAAATTGTACATGCTCTAAACTGCCTGAGTCGTTTTCAGTCGAAGCTGCCAATGGCAATTCCAACTTAATCGATTCCGTTCTTCGTAATTGTCTTCTTACTCTTAACGAGCACATTTTTCCTATCCACCTTATACCCATGCAACTGGGTAGTTTCGAGATCATAGTAGGCATGGATTGGCTTCGTAGAAACCATGCTGAAATTGCTTACCACGAGAAGTACGTTCGTTTGCCTCTTCCATCTGGTGACACTTTACACGTCTATGGAGACCAACCTTCAAGAGGACTGAGATTGATGTCCTGCACACAAGCGAATAGATATTTACGCAAACAATACTTTGCCTTTTTATCCCACGTTGTGGAAGAAAAGGGCAAGAGAAAGAGCGTAAGTGATGTTCCAGTGGTGCGCGATTTCCCTGACGTCTTTCCTGAATACTTACCTGGTCCTCCTCCACCTCGATCTGTTGATTTTCGTATTGACCTCATACCTGGTTCGACTCATGTCGCCAAAGCTCCTTATCGTCTTGCACCCTCTGAGATACAAGAGTTACCTAGTCAACTTCAAGAACTCCTCGATTAGGGCTTCATACATCCAAGTACCTCACCTTGGGGTGCTCCTGTGCTTTTTGTTAAAAAGAAGGATGGCTCGTTTCGCATGTGCATCAACTATCGTGAGCTTAACAAACTCACTGTCAAGAATCGTTATCCTCTTCCGTGCATCGATGATCTCTTTGACCAACTTCAAGGCGCAACTTGCTTCTCCAAGATCAATCTTCGATCTGGCTATCACCAACTTTGTGTTCTCGAAGAGGACATTCCCAAAACCGCATTTCACACTCGTTATAGGCACTATGGGTTCGTGGTTATGCCTTTTGGTCTAACCAACGCACCAGCTGTGTTCATGGATCTAATGAATCGTGTTTGTAGACCATATTTGAATCGTTTTGTAATCGTTTTCATCGATGATATTCTCATTTATTCCAAAACCCAAGCTGATCACGAACGTCATTTACGCCTCATACTCGAGCTCTTACGTGGTGAATGCCTATACGCGAAGTTTTTCTAAGTGCGAATTCTGGATCAAAGAAATCCAATTCCTTGGACACATTGTTAGTGAAAAAGGAATCCATGTTGACCCTTCCAAAATGGAAGCAGTGAAGAATTGGATTACGCCTAAATCTCCTTCTGAAATCCGCTCCTTCATAGGACTGGCGGGTTATTACCGCTGATTCATCTCGAACTTTTCAAAAATCGTTGTTCCTCTCACCTCATTGACTCAAAAAGAGAAACATTTTGCTTGGGGTCCTGAGTAAGAGGAATCTTTTCAAACCCTCAAGAACTTGCTTTGCAACGCTCCTATTCTTGCTCTCCCTAATGGGAATGATGATTTCGTGGTATATTGCGATGCCTCGAACCGTGGTCTTGGTTGTGTTCTCATGAAACGAGACAAGGTGCTTATGCCTCTCAATAGCTCAAAATACATGAGAAAAACTACACTACCCACGATCTCGAGCTTGGGGCAGTTGTTTTTGCGTTAAAGATTTGGCGACACTACCTATATGATACTAAGTGTGTGGTTTTCACTGGCCATAAGAGCCTACAACACATCTTTAACCAAAAAGAGCTTAACATGCGTCAACGTCGTTGGGTAGAATTGCTTAATGACTACGACTGTGAGATTCGCTATCATCCTGGCAAAGCGAATGGCGTGGCCGATGCGCTCAGTCGTAAGAGTCATGTTAGTAGCATTCGTTGTTTTCAAGTCTCTAGTGACCTTCATACTTGCATTTGTGAAGCTCAATATTTGTCAGCCAATGAAGGTAGTCTAATCATCGAAATACGAGGTGCTTCTATAGACCAACTTGTGACAAAATCAGATGGACTTTAATACTATCTTGATCGCATCTGGGTGCCAGATCGTGACAATATTCGTGAGCTTATCATGAACGAGGCACACAAGTCTCGATACTCTATTCATCCTAGTGCTGATAAGATGTACCACAATCTACGTACATCCCATCGGTGGCCTGGTATGAAGAAGGACAATGCCTCTTATGTATCTAAATGCCTCACTTTCTTGAAAGTCAAAGCTGAGCATCAGCGTCCTTCTGGTTTGGTCGAACAACCTGAAATCCCCGTTTGGAAATGGGATAGCATTGCTATGGACTTCATAACCAAACTTCCTCGCACACCTTCTGGTCACGATAGCATTTGGGTAATCATCAATCGTTTGACCAAATCAACTCATTTTCTTCCTATTCGTGAAGATTTCAAAGTTGAGAAACTTGCTCGAGTCTATACTGATGAAATCATATGTCGTCATGGTATACCCATTGACATAATCTCTGACCGCGATGGTCGTTTCACTTCACGTCTTTGGCAAACTTTCCAGTCCGCTATGGGTTCGCACTTGAATCTTAGTACGGCCTTTCATCCTCAAACAGATGGACAGACTGAACATACTATCCAAACCCTAGAGGACATGCTCCTTTCTTTTGTCATTGACGTTGGTGGTAGTTGGGATGTGCATTTACCATTAATCGAGTTCCCGTACAACAAAAGCTACCACTCCAGTATTCAAATGGCTCCTTTCGAGGCATTATATGGTCGCAAGTGCCGATCTCCCATCAGCTGGCATGAGATTGGTGATAAACAATTTACTGGCCCTGAACTCATACAAGAAACAACGGATCAGATACTTCAAATCCGAGACAATCTACTCAATTCTAGAAGCCGACAAAAGAGCTATGCCGACAAGAGACGCAAACCTTTGGAGTATAATGTTGGTGATTGTCACACCCTGGCTTTGCGGAAGCGTGGGTTTATTTGGTGTGACTTCTTAATACCATAGCTTAATCACAACAAAGCTATATGAAAGTAAAACCATGATGATCATCCATTACTTCAAGTTTTAAAAGTAAAATACGACAACATTGTTTTAGAGTTGACACATGCAACGAGTTTACAACACGACATAATAAAACCTTGTTCATAAGACACAACCACAAAACATGAAATAGACACAGTTTAGGACTTGTGACTCGTCCAGGCAAAAGTCACAACCCTTAAACTCGGATGACATCACTTCTCCTACGCAGCATGACGATCAGTGCATACCTTGCCAGATCCACTAATTTCCTGAAATACATGTAAGTTGTTAAATCAACATAAAGTTGAGCGAGTTCATGTAAAAGTGAGTATGTAAAACCTTTGTAATACATTCGTATGTATGAAAATCCCTGGTATGTAGCAAATAAGGAAATAGAGATCACCATTGGGTTGCAAAGCCAATGATATGTGTGAAGTGCTGTAGGAAGACTCAAACCTAGCAGATTTTTGCATCGGGCTCAAAGTCACCCCAAGGTCCGTACAGTTGGGCCTGGAGTTAGGCTCGCTACACCCAGATAGATCTACCGCTAATGACCCTCGGTCCTACAATGAGGATTAATGGCCTCTAGTTCCAGCCTACCCACTCACATGATCTAAGTAGTATACCCTCCTTAAGCTAACCATACCATGTATAATAGTGTCTGTAAATATTGTAACATGTATTCCACCCCCGAAGTATAAAACTGAAAACAGTTAAGAGAAAAGGGGGACATGAACTCACAGAAGTGCGTCTCGAAATAGTCCGTCCCAAATTAACCTGCTGCGTGACGACCTACACGTACTAACTTCTATTAGACGGACGGTCGTGCCTTGGCTTAAGGTTTAACGTTTTTGGGAAATAGTTAGGCAACTATTTCGTATTTACACTTCTTAATCATTTAATAAATTTATTCCTTCCCAAGGATGGGGGTTTTTAATACATGTATACGTTATAATTTCCGAAAATATATTTTTAAGTCTCACTTGAAAATACATTTAATCACTTATCTAAAATATTCTAACTCCCAAAATATATATATTTTTCCCAAAAATATTATATTTTACTTCATACCATTTCCAAAATAATACTTTATCAAAATGCACATTTAAGAGTATTTTCGAAAACGCGTAAGTTACATTTTAGAGTTCGCGTTCTAACAATAATACCGGTGTAATTTAAATATTAATTTGTAAGAGCGTTGGTATTATTTTGGAGTCGATACTTCTCAGTGTATTCAAGTTATATTATTTTTACTCTAAAAATAACATATCTAGTTCACAAAATAATCATAAAATCACACAAGCGTTTTACTATGAAATATATATTCTAAATATATATTTAACAAGTTTTATTTACGAAAATCCACCTCCGACACTTGGTTATTTTTGTAATAAAAATCTTGGCGAAGTTTATTTGGAAAAACAAGTTAAAAATATATTTATAAACACTTGTCACAAAATATTTCTAAGTGTTATATTTCTGGAAAAATTTCGCCAGAGTTTCCTCTGTAACTGGAGGTGGCCACGCTTACCAGCGTATCATTTTCTTTTCAAAATTCAATCAACAATTTATCAATCATCAACATACATCATTTAAACATCAAACTTGTCAAAAATAAGTATAAATCGCAAACTCATGAACTTGTAAGTTGTGTAAAAACATGTAGTAACTTCCTAACATATTTAGCGGATCTTGTCATCTTTAAAACTACAATCAGTTTCTTGAAAACTTTATTTTGAAGGAATATGTAGTCTTACAACTTCTAGTCAATATTTACGAAAATATTTCTTTGTCAAACTTTCTTGTCGCACAAGTGTTTACACACTTGTTTATTCACTAAAATGCCTTTAGTTTATGTTAGATCCGGGTTTTAAACAAGACTTGCATCTTTTACTTGGTTCTTCCGAAAAACCATTTGTAGATCTTTAGATCTACTAGTTTAGAACCTTATTTTACAAGAAAAATTTCATTTACACAAGTTCATGTTCATGAGTGGAAGGGTTCATCATCTTACAACTTTTACACTTAACATATTACTAGTTCATGTTCCATGTACATGATCTAGTATGGTTAGATGATGATCCATCCCACTACTAGCATCAAACAACATAAAATAATCACAACTAGTCAAGATTTACAAGATTTACACCATTAGTTTCTCTTTATCCAACTAGTTTATCTTTCTTTCAAGACTTTTAGTTTTGATCTTGTGTGTTCTTGAGTTTTAACCGTTAAATCACCTATCAACCACTTTAAACAAGAACAAGAGGATGTTTAGAAGCACTTACTACTAGCTCGAGGCTAGGGAAGAATCAAGACGTAAACAAGGTGGATAAAAGAAGTATAGAGAGGTTCTTGAGCTTCCGAGTGCACCGAGCCTTCTTGTATGATCTCTTGCACACTTGTATGTAAGAAAATGGCTTGAACAAGAATTGAT
Organism: Helianthus tuberosus; assembly: GCA_030545235.1. Lineage (NCBI taxonomy): Eukaryota > Viridiplantae > Streptophyta > Magnoliopsida > Asterales > Asteraceae > Helianthus > Helianthus tuberosus. The sequence goes on from CM060352.1 coordinate 126,642,351, forward strand.
GGTGAGTGTATGATGGGTGGTGGTGTTCGGCCGATTACACAAGGGAGGAAGAAGGAAAGAGCAAGTTTGGTTGTGTTTGAAGTGAGATAATGATGGTTTTGTATGCATTCTTATAATCCAAGTTTACTTAATATCCATCATGCAATATGTCACTAAGATATTAGACAACACTAAATAAAATAATCAAAAATGGTGGAGTGTGTCCCCACTCCTTCAACCGATCGGACTAGGGGGGGTTTATGGTTGGATTTTGATGATATAGTTAAGGATTAGTTAGGTTCTAAAGATCTTAGTGAGAGTATTATGTGTGTTATGTAATATAAAGGGTGTTAGGGTGTTCGGGGTCCCTAACTAGCTCAGAAAAGTGCAAACAATGTCATTGACAATATTTTTATGTTCCGGGTAAAGTCCGGTTGTTCGGTTGGATATTGATCCGTTAAAGTGTCAAGCAAAGCTTCAAAGTGTCTTTTATAGTGTTTTTAGTGACACAATAAATCCCCAACACTTTGGATAGTGTCTAACATTATTTTACCAAGTTTTTGCACTTTACTAGTTATGCTAAATGCTGAATTTTTGCATAAAGTGCAGAATTTTGTAATTAAAGTATGTTTTAGGCACATCCGGTCACTATAAATATCACCTAGTGACGCAGTTTTATAATCCTCACCTCCCTACACTCCCTACTAGTGTAGTAATCTATTCCCAGCTCGTACTGGCCTAAGAGACAATATCTGTCTAGTGCTGGCAATGTCAGCATGTTTATTGGGTTATCCGTTTAGTGTGCTAACTGTGCTTTTGTGCATCAAGGTTGTCACTGATGTTTGTGTGTAAATAATAGAGTGACAGTATAAAATGTGATGCATGAGTATGTATGTATCAGAAATCAAGAAGCAGTTTAACCACAGTTGTAAGCAAGCACAGTAATTAAGCATTAATTAAATATTAATTAATTCGTACAGATACCTGGTTTGGTGAGGGTTGTCACATTCTCCCCCCGTTAAAGAAATTCCGTCCCGAAATTTTAGGCTCTGCTTCTAGTTGCAGGGGTCTTAGGAAATAAATGGGGGTATTTCTCTTTCATACGATCCTCACGTTCCCACGTGAATTCAGGCCCATGTCTTGCATTCCATCGAACTTTGACGAGTTTGAGACTACTCCTTCGTGTTTTGTTAATTTTCCAATCCGTAACCTCAACGGGTTCTTCAGTGAAGTGGAGCGTGTCGTCGATATGAACTTCGTCAGCAAGAATGATCACTGTCTCCTGTGTTGGACTCTTCCTCAAATTTGATACATGGAATGTATCGTGAACACCATTGAGTTCAGCAGGTAGGTCCAACTTGTAGGCTACAAGCCCAATCCTTTGCAGGATTCTGAAAGGGCCAATGTAACGCGGATTCAACTTCCCACGCTTTCCGAAGCGTGCCACACCCTTCCAGGGTGAAACTTTCAATAAAACCATATCCCCAACTTGAAATTCCAAAGGTTTCCTCTTTGGATCTGCATAGGCTTTCTGTCTGTCGCGAGCCGCCTCGATGCGTTTTCGAATCTGCGCAATCTTGTCTGTCGTCTCTTGAACTATTTCGGGACCAACAAGCTACCTATCACCTGCATCAGCCCAGCATAGTGGTGATCGACACTTGCGTCCGTAAAGAGCTTCAAATGGCGCGGCTCCAATGCTTGTGTGGTAGCTGTTGTTGTACGAAAATTCGACCAATGGTAAATGATTATCCCAGCTACCACCCAAATCCATTACACATGCTCTCAGCATATCCTCCAATGTCTGAATTGTTCGTTCACTTTGGCCATCAGTTTGCGGATGAAATGCAGTGCTCAGGTTCAACTGCGAGCCAAAAGCTTCTTGGAAGGATTGCCAAATCCTTGATATGAAGCGTCCATCTCTATCCGAGATGATCGAGAGAGGCACTCCATGACGTGCAACAATCTCTCGCATGTATATTTCTACAAGTTTACTAGTGTTATCCTTCTCTTTGATTGGCAAGAAGTGCGCAGACTTGGTTAGACGGTCTACTATTACCCAAATTGTATAATGGCCTCTAGGCGTCCTTGGCAGCTTTGTTACGAAATCCATCGAAATTTGTTCCTATTTCCATTTGGGGATTTCAGGTTGCTGTAGAAGACCTGAAGGCTTTTGGTATTCGGCCTTTACCTTGGCGCACGTCAAACACTTGCTAACATATACTGCAACATCGCCTTTCATCCTAGGCCACCAGTAGAAATCCTTAAGATCTTGGTACATCTTATCCTCACCGGGATGAATCGAGTACCGCGATTTATGAGCTTCATCAAAAATAACCTTCCTCAAACCACCAAACAGAGGAACCCAAATCCGTTTCATGAAGCATAAAGTTCCTTCCTCGTTTGGTACCAACTGCTTCTCCATCCCACGGAGATATTCATCCTCAATGTTCCTTTCTTTCAGAGCTTCTTTTTGTGCGGCACGAATGCGCAAAGAGAGGTCTGTCTGAACAATCATTTCTAGAGCTCTAACCCTTATGGGCTTGATCCTCTCTTTTCGACTCAGGGCATCAGCGACCACATTTGCTTTCCCTAGGTGATACTTGATCTCGCAATCATAATCATTCAGCAGTTATACCCAGCGTCTCTGCCTCATGTTGAGTTCCTTTTGGTTAAATAGGTGTTGTAAGCTCTTGTGATCTGTGAAAATTGTACATCTCGTACCATATAAATAATGTCGCCAGATTTTCAATGCACCACTGCGCCTAGCTCCAGATCGTGTTTGGTATAATTCCTCTCGTGTATCTTCAATTGGCGCGACGCATAAGCTATAACCTTCTGGCGTTGCATCAGCACGCAACCCAAACCTTGACGCGAAGCGTCACAATATACCACAAAGTCGTTCGTTCCTTCGGGTAGCGATAAGATCGGTGCATCACAAAGTTTGTTTTTCAACAACTGAAACGCTTCTTCTTGTTTGTCACTCCAATCAAACTTCTTGTCTTTCTGTGTGAGCGCGGTCAGAGGTTGAGCGATTTTAGAAAAATCCTCAATGAATCTTCGATAATAACCAGCTAAACCTAAGAACTGTCGAATCTCGGTTGGCGTATTTGGAGTCTCCCAACTCTTGATCTCCTCGATCTTTGTGGGATCAACATGGATTCCCTTTCCATTAACCACATGTCCAAGAAACTGGACTTCGCGTAGCCAGAACTCACACTTCGAGAACTTGGCGTATAATTTCTTCTTCTTAAGTAGCTCTAGAATAGCTCTTAAGTGCTGTTCGTGCTCGTCCTTCGTCTTCGAGTAGATTAAGATGTCATCAATAAACACAATCACGAACTTGTCGAGGTATGGCTTGCAAACTCTATTCATTAGATCCATGAAAATTGCCGGTGCGTTCGTTAACCCAAACGGCATGACCAGGAACTCGTAATGTCCATAACGACTCCTAAAGGCCGTTTTGGGATACTTTCCTCTTGTATCCTTAGTTGATGATATCCTGATCGAAGGTCAATTTTTGAATAAAAACTCGAACCTTGCAGCTGATCAAACAGGTCATCGATTCTCGGCAGGGGATATCTATTCTTGATAGTCAACTTATTAAGCTCGCGGTAGTCTATACACATCCGAAAACTACCATCCTTCTTTTTGACGAACAGTACTGGAGCTCCCCAAGGTGAGAAACTTGGCCTGATAAATCCTTTATCCAATAGCTCCTGAAGTTGTGTTGACAACTCCTGCATCTCTGAAGGCGCAAGTCGGTAAGGTGCATTAGCCACAGGTCAATGTGGAACTCGACTTGTCATTGCGGCAGTAATCCTCGCATGTCTTCTAGAAAGACTTCAGGATATTCTTTCACGACCGGAATGTCTTCGATCTTTGGCTCAGCAGCTGCTTTATCCACGATGTGTGCTAAGAATGCAACACATCCCTTCTGTAAACACTTTCTAGCTTTCAGGCAACTAATAATTCTCAGTGGCGTATCACGCTTCTCTCCATGAACTACGATCGTCTCTCCATCTTCTATTGGGATGCGGATGGTCTTTTCGTGACAAACAATCTCGGCCTTGTTGCTCGATAACCAGTCCATCCCTACCACCACGTTAAAACTTCCCAATTCGACGGGTAGTAGATCCAAAGTGAACTCGCGCTCTCCCAGCTCAATCACGCATCCTCTGATAACTTCGCCCGTTTCAACTAGTTTCCCATTTGCCAATTCAATCGAGTATGGAATGTCTAACTTACTAGGTGTCAACCCAAGTATATTCTTAAATTCTAATGATACGAAACTATAATCGGTACCAGTATCAAACAGAATAGATGCAAAATGTTGGTTTACAGGGAACGTACCGATGACTACGTTCGGATCCTGGCGCGCTTCCCTTGCGCCGATGTTAAAGACTCTTCCACGGGCTTGATTCAGCTTTGGGCATTCCATCTTAAAGTGCCCAACATCTCCACAATTGAAACATCCTGGCCCTCGGCCATTCCCATTTCCATCTTGAGCGTTATTTTGGTTGCGATTTCCACTCCCAGCTTGATTTGCAAAATTCCCACGGTTTCCGTTTCCTCCATTATTCCCCTGCGGGCGATTTCCATTTCCACTTCCATAACCTCGATTACCACCACGCCCAGTACCAGTTCCGGCCCAACACGTATCCTTCGAGTGGCCAACTTTCCCACAAGCTTCACATGTTCTCAGTCCGCATCGGCCAGAATGATGGCGCTGGCATGTGTTACACTTGGGCAGAGTGCCCATATAACCCTTTCATTTGTTCTCAACACCGGTTGCAGCTCTAGCCGGGGTGCTTGACTCACCCTTCTTGCTTACATGGCTGGTTCCTTGCTTGAAATTCGAAAATTTTCGCATGTTTTCCCCAGACGACTCCACGTGAGTCTCTTTCTTCTTCGGTTCCGAGATGGAAAATTTGTTCAACCTAATGGCCTCTTCAGTAAGCGCCACACTGAGGTCTATGGCTTCCGTAACCATGGCAGGTTTGGACGTGGTAACCATACTCATTATCTGGGGTGCCAATCCCCAGATAAATATCTCCACACATTTAAACTCGAGTGTGACCATGTACGGTACTACTTGAGATAAATCATGAAACCTTTGAACGTATTCTGCGATCTTGGGACCATCCATCCTTAAATGCCAGAACTCAGTCTCTAACCTTTGTATCTCAGCACGAGAGAAATACTTCCTTCGCATTAACTCTTTTAACTCAGCCCATGTCAACGCGTAAGCAGCAGCTTCTCCTAAAGTTTGCACTTGTAAGTTCCACCACGATAGGGCTCCATCCAGAAACAGCCCTGAGATGTAAGTAACTTGTTGATCGGGAGCGCATTTGCTCATTCTTAAGACAGATTCTGTTTTCTCAGCCCACCTAACAAACGCAACAGCACCTCCGATGCCGTCGAAGTTAACGGGCTTGCAATCGAGGAACTGTTTGTAAGTGCACCATGTACATACGTTTGAATATACAAATGGTATTAGCAGACATGCTACAAATATCCAAATGTATCGTAATAAGTCTTAAATGACTTAGCATTACCATGTGGTGGATTGTTATTGCCGTTATTGTTCGAATTGCTCCCGCTGGTTCCTCCTTGTGAGGCTGCATACTGCACTATGGCGGCAGCAATGATTCCTTGGAGTTCTGCCTCCGAAGTGGGCATGCGCATCTCGCGTCTTGGTGGCATCTTCTAAAAGATGATCGTGTTGGTTAGGTCATAGTAAGCAGACAACATACATACGTAGTATCATTCAACCACATAACATCTCATGTTACAATTTAACCAAGCACACAACATCACATGTTATAAAATATCAATAATCAACCCAACATCACATATAATGAGAATAATGCGATTGCGCTGTCATAAATCAAGACCACAATGTAAGGTTTACAAGTTCATAAATGTATCATACATCATCAGTGACTAAGGGCCACATCCCCCTAGTCCAAACTATCTAGTCAGTGACAACAGCAACAGATATACAAATCATCAAAAGTCACAATCATCAAAATGCGGTCTCCAAAAGCTATGTAGTCTGCACAATCGCGGTCGTCTCACCAAAAGTCTACCTGCGTCGAATCAAAAAGGCCTATGCTGATGGCGGCGGAGGAGGGGGAAAACGAGAAAAGAGTAGACGTCGCATGTGTAACCAGTCCTCCTCCATAGCGTGATGAGCGTGCAATAAGTATGCTATCTGCTGCTCAGTAGTCCAAAAGCGAGCGGCAGAATCAGGTGAAAGTGGTCGTGGAGGGTGTGATACTGCAGGTGGGGTCTGACAATGACACGGTGGTCGCTGAGCTCTCTCCAGCTCCTGTACGCGACGGGTCAGCGCCTCCTGCTGTATCATGAAAGATGTGAGAATATCCTCCGTAGAATACCCCACGTGGTATGGGTGATACGGATCGGATGGTGGCATAATGGGGGGCGTAGTCCAGACGAATGGCTCACTAGATGGAGCGAAGGATGGTACAGTAAATGGTGCAACAGTGGGAATAAGAGTAGGATGAGAACTCTGGGGAATGAACTGGCTGCCTCCTGCCATGAAAGGTGTATGACCAAACGGCTGTCGAGATGAACCCTCCCCAGGACGTGGTGGAGGTATGTCCTGAAGAAACGTGATAGGTAAGTCGGTGCTACGAGCATCCGTGGTATGTGTGGGAAGCAAAGGGACATCAATGGGGGCTGAAATGGGGGCTATAGGGGGTGTAACAGGGAACACGAAAGGTGGGTAATCATCATCATCAATCCACCCATTGCGGGTGTGAGTGTATCGTGGATCAATATGGGTCACAAAAGGTGCACGGTCGAACATCACCGGCATAGGGTCAGGAAATGGTGCAACAACATGATCCTCTATCAAAAGTGGAGCATCAACAGGAGCGTCAGCAACATGATCATCCACCAACGATGGAGCAACAACGGGATGATCGTCAACAGGTATGTCATCGACAAAAGGAGCAACAGCAGGTGCATCGGCATGAACAGGGTCATGCTCTAATGCAAGGTCAGGAGCAACGACTGGCTCAGGGGCCACAGCAGGCTCCAGATCAACAAACTCCATATCAAAATCAGCTGGATCAGCAAATAAAGGATCGACAGGGGCTACAGGATCCTCTAGGGGCTGGTCTAAGTGAATGAACTCAATATCCTGGTCAGGATCAAAACCAGGGGGAAACACAGGATCATTATCAACATCGTGATCAAACTCAAAGTCATGTGCGGGTGTAGGTGCAGCTGATGACGCCATGTCAGGGTCGGTGTCATGTGAGTGGTGCTGCACTCCCTGTGTATGCGAAGATGCGGACGCCACAGACTCAAATGAGTCTGGGACAGGTGAATGAGCAGGAGCCTCCTCTGCAGGAGCGTCAGCAATGAGTAGGATATCATCAGTAGCAATAGGGGCCTCACCCTCAAGGTCATCCTCAAGTGGGTCCTCCTCAAACAAATCGACGTCGTCGTCGGAAACATCATCAAGTGGCATATCAACAACCGGATAAGAAGCAAGGGGTATAGGAGCAGGGATCACTGTGAGTGGTAAATCCCCAGTGAGATGGCCATCAGCAGGCTCGGCTACGACGTTAGGCAGCGCAAAAGGCTGGAAGTCGTCATCGTCTGTGCTGGTAGTATCGGAAGTGTGGACCTCGTGCTCCGATGAAACTATGTCATCTGATACTATCGCCATAGGGTCCAGAGTGTCGGAGACTCCAGTGTCTGATGAAGAAGGCATGATGTCTGTAACACAAACACACATACGTACAAACAATCAATCATATAATCATATAAACATGTTAGTCACCAATAAGCAAACAAGTAATCATCCTAGTCTTCCCTAGACTATCCTCCCATCCTTTCAGACTGAACTTCCTAGCCTCTCAGACAATCTCCCTAGTCTCTAAGACCAACTCCCTGGTTTCTAAGACCAACTCCCCCAGTCTCTCTGACTGGACTCCCTCAGTCTCCCCGACTGAACTCCCTCAGTCTCCCCGACTGAACTCCCTCAGTCTCCCCGACTGAACTCCCTCAGTTTCCCGACTGAATTTTAAATCTTTGAAAAGTGTATTGTGCCCTTTTTGTTAAAAAAAATGTTTGTGCCCTGGATCTGGATGTTTAGTGTATGCAATGTAAAAAAATTTTCGTGAGAGCCCTAGTGATCATAGTCTAGACTCGAGAAAGAATCCTAGTTCGCTATGAACGATGCTCTGATACCAAGCTGTCACACCCTGGCTTTGCGAAAGCGTGGGTTTATTTGGTGTGACTTCTTAATACCATAGCTTAATCACAACAAAGCTATATGAAAGTAAAACCATGATGATCATCCATTACTTCAAGTTTTAAAAGTAAAATACGACAACATTGTTTTAGAGTTGACATATGCAACGAGTTTACAACACGACATAATAAAACCTTGTTCATAAGACACAACCACAAAACATGAAATAGACACAGTTTAGGACTTGTGACTCGTCCAGGCAAAAGTCACAACCCTTAAACTCGGATGACATCACTTCTCCTACGCAGCAAGACGACCAGTGCATACCTTGCCAGATCCACTAATTTCCTGAAATACATGTAAGTTGAAAAATCAACATAAAGTTGAGCGAGTTCATGTAAAAGTGAGTATGTAAAACCTTTGTAATACATTCGTATGTATGAAAATCCCTGGTATGTAGCAAATAAGGAAAAAGAGATCACCATTGGGTTGCAAAGCCAATGATATGTGTGAAGTGCTGTAGGAAGACTCAAACCTAGCAGATTTTTGCGTCGGGCTCAAAGTCACCCCAAGGTCCGTACAGTTGGGCCTGGAGTTGGGCTCGCTACACCCAGATAGATCTACCGCTAATGACCCTCGGTCCTACAATGAGGATTAATGGCCTCTAGTTCCAGCCTACCCACTCACATGATCTAAGTAGTATGCCCTCCCTAAGCTAACCATACCATGTATAATAGTGTCTGTAAATATTGTAACATGTATTCCACTCCCAAAGTATAAAACTGAAAACAGTTAAGAGAAAAGGGGGACATGAACTCACAGAAGTGCGTCTCGAAATAGTCCGTCCCAAATTAACCTGATGCGTGACGACCTACACGTACTAACTTCTATTAGACGGACGGCCGTGCCTTGGCTTAAGGTTTAACGTTTTTGGGAAATAGTTAGGCAACTATTTCATATTTACACTTCTTAATCATTTAATAAATTTATTCCTTCCCAAGGATGGGGGTTTTTAATACATGTATACGTTATAATTTCCGAAAATATATTTTTAAGTCTCACTTGAAAATACATTTAATCACTTATCTAAAATATTCTAACTCCCAAAATATATATATTTTAACCAAAAATATTATATTTTACTTCATACCATTTCCAAAATAATACTTTATCAAAATACACATTTAAGAGTATTTTCGAAAACGCGTAAGTTACATTTTAGAGTTCGCGTTCTAACAATAATACCGGTGTAATTTAAATATTAATTTGTAAGAGCGTTGGTATTATTTTGGAGTTGATACTTCTCAGTGTATTCAAGTTATATTATTTTTACTCTAAAAATAACATATCTAGTTCACAAAATAATCATAAAATCACACAAGCGTTTTACTATGAAATATATATTCTAAATATATATTTAACAAGTTTTATTTACGAAAATCCACCTCCGACACTTGGTTATTTTTGTAATAAAAATCTTGGCGAAGTTTATTTGGAAAAACAAGTTAAAAATATATTTATAAACACTTGTCACAAAATATTTCTAAGTGTTATATTTCTGGAAAAATTTCGCCAGAGTTTCCTCTGTAACTGGAGGTGGCCACGCTTACCAGCGTATCATTTTCTTTTCAAAATTCAATCAACAATTTATCAATCATCAACATACATCATTTAAACATCAAACTTGTGAAAAATAAGTATAAATCGCAAACTCATGAACTTGTAAGTTGTGTAAAAACATGTAGTAACTTCCTAACATATTTACCGGATCTTGTCATCTTTAAAACTACAATCAGTTTCTTGAAAACTTTATTTTGAAGGAATATGTAGTCTTACAACTTCTAGTCAATATTTACGAAAATATTTCTTTGTCAAACTTTCTTGTCGCACAAGTGTTTACACACTTGTTTATTCACTAAAATGCCTTTAGTTTATGTTAGATCCGGGTTTTAAACAAGACTTGCATCTTTTACTTGGTTCTTCCGAAAAACCATTTGTAGATCTTTAGATCTACTAGTTTAGAACCTTATTTTACAAGAAAAATTTCATTTACACAAGTTCATGTTCATGAGTGGAAGGGTTCATCATCTTACAACTTTTACACTTAACATATTACTAGTTCATGTTCCATGTACATGATCTAGTATGGTTAGATGATGATCCATCCCACTACTAGCATCAAACAACATAAAATAATCACAACTTGTCAAGATTTACAAGATTTACACCATTAGTTTCTCTTTATCCAACTAGTTTATCTTTCTTTCAAGACTTTTAGTTTTGATCTTGTGTGTTCTTGAGTTTTAACCGTTAAATCACCTATTAACCACTTTAAACAAGAACAAGAGGATGTTTAGAGGCACTTACTACTAGCTCGAGGCTAGGGAAGAATCAAGACGTAAACAAGGTGGATAAAAGAAGTATAGAGAGGTTCTTGAGCTTCCGAGTGCACCGAGCCTTCTTGTATGATCTCTTGCACACTTGTATGTAAGAAAATGGCTTGAACAAGAATTGATGGTGAGTGTATGATGGGTGGTGGTGTTCTGCCGATGTTTGTGTGTAAATAATAGAGTAACAGTATAAAATGTGATGCATGAGTATGTATGTATCAGAAATCAAGAAGCAGTTTAACCACAGTTGTAAGCAAGCACAGTAATTAAGCATTAAATAAATATTAATTAATTCGTACGGATACCTGGTTTGGTGAGGGTTGTCACAGTGATCATGTACTACTCAAGGTATCTCCTTGGAAAGGAGTAGTTCGTTTTGGTAAAAAGGGAAAACTTGCCCCTCGCTACGTCGGTCCTTTCAAGATACTCGAGAGGATTGGCAAGGTGGCTTATCGACTCGATTTACCTCAAGAGCTCAGCAACGTTCATCCAACGTTTCACATCTCGAACCTCAAAAAGTGCTTAGCTGTAGAAGGACTTCAAGTTCCACTAGAAGATCTTCAAATCAACGAAACTCTACACTTTCTCGAGAAACCTGTCGATATCATGGACCGAAGAGTCAAGAAATTGAGGCACAGTCGAATTCATATCGTCAAGTTCGATGGGAAGGAAAACATGGCTCTGAGTTTACTTAGGAACTCAAAAGTGATATGAAGACTAAGTATCCTCAACTTTTCGTTACTTCTTCCTAAATTTCAGGACGAAATTTCCTAAAGGATGGGAGACTGTAACGCCCTGCTTCTTCGTACTTTCCATAATTAGAAAGCGTTGTTTGTATTTCTATTTTTGGAAGTCTTGTATTCTTGTAGTCGTCTTTTCGTTGTAATCGTTGTAAAATCCGAGACTTGGATCATACATAAAATTCGTATTTCTTTAAATTCATGTTCTACATATTTCATACATGTTCATGCGTTCGAATTAATCATACATGTGATACTTTATCCATGATTCATGCAAAACGTGTTAAACTTGTCATACATTCTCAATTCATGCAAATACGTTACATATTCTCGACATCCATACTTATTTATACTTGTTTTATATTTGTTTTTATAATTTAATTACATTACATACCCTTACATATGGTCCTTTGTACTTAAACTACCTAAAAACACCTTAAAACACTCAAACATGGAAGTATAGGGACCAAACTTGTCAAGATATCAAACAAAATCACCAAATAAGGTGGCTCGCCGGCCGCGACCCTCAGATTTGTATTACAGCCGTGATTATTGGTCGTTTTTGAGCTAGTTGGTGTGTTTCTTGCATTGATTACACTCAACCACTTAGACTAATCATTCCCTATATAAGCCAACCCATTCCCACACATTTTCCACTTTGTAAACTCATCTTTTCTACTCTCAAAGACTCTAAATCCAGCTGAGAATCAGTAGCAAATCAGAATCACTACAAGTTGCAAAAGTGAGCATAACTTCACTTATACTTCATCTTTTTCATTCATTCTTTCTTCTTAGCACTTGGAACAACCTTAGGTATGTTCCCATAGGTTTTCCATGGAAACCAAGGCTGGAACATCAACCAAATAGGGTTAATAGTGCAAGAAAGTTTTTGTTTTGTATAAACACTTTGATAAACATGTTTAAACTTATGATTTCTTCATACATTCCTATGTCCTTGTGCCACTAATCAAGACTGAGATTATGTGTGCTTAAAAACAAGGTTGTAACATGTAAATCCAGAGGTTTAATCTTCAAAAACTTTCTGTTTTAGAAGGGTTTTAACCCACAAGTGATGAACAAGTCTTGAATTGAAATATGTGTGATTATTTGGATAGCTTGGTAGCGTGTGCGAAAATATGCAAAATTGCGTTGTAAGCATTATAGTTTACATTATGATTCGAATCTTGGGTGCTAGGCGTAACGAGAGTAATGAGAGCGATAAACGGGTTGTTATAGTCTCCCCTGCTTTAGGAAATTTCGTCCCGAAATTAATTCGTAAGGAAGACTGTGAGAATTGACACAGAGGGATAGCGATAAAGCGTTAGGGTAACTGAGGATGAACGAGTGATCGATCGAGGATTGACGAGTGAGAGTGTCTTGGATAGGGGAAAATCAATTGCGATAGCGAGAAGCGACTTGTTTGACTAAAAGGTAGTATCCCACGAGTTAGCGTTCCAAAAAATGTTTTGGGTTTTTGAAGAGTTTTGTTAGGTTGCTGCAAAAGAATTTAAGGAAAAAAATGAAAATTTTCTTATAACGTGGTGTTAAGCTGAGTCAATGTTAAACCAACGTCGTAAGAAGGATTTTGTTTAGACATTAAAAAGATTTGGAAGGAAAACATGGTTTAAGAAACCTCTCTTATGACATGGTATCTTGGTGTTCCATCCTAAATCAACCAACAAACCCTCGCGGATTAGCAAGTGGAAGCTTGCAAAACCGTGAGTATACTCGATCCCATTTTACTTTTAACACTTTGGGTGCAACATGTATTATATACAAAAACACGCGACAGTTGAAACTTATTTTAATCACACTTTATCCACATTTAAATATGAAACAATTTGATGCTTGCTAATCTCATATGCTATGTAAACTTTTGTGTCTTTATATGCTCATTAACTTTGCTAGCCTAACTTAACAATTATAGCGCTACAGGAGAAACGCACCGCCCATTAGTCTCGGGGTATTGTTAAGTTAAACATATTAACCTCCCATTAGCCTCAGGGAAAGGCAATTTGCGTTGTAAACTCGGGTTTGAACATATAATTTACATCGTTTCAGCATATTAGTAACTTGTATCAATGTTATTCATGTTGGATATGAGCACGTTAAACATTTTACCCTATTTATGCTATGTAACAAACTTGTATACTCGCCAACTTTTAGTTGATCATATTTTAATACATGTTGTAGGTTGATAGACGAGATGATGCTAGTGAAAAAACGAGATTTAGGTGGACTTAGAAACACGTCTAGAATAAACAATTATTTGATGTTATGTTTGAAACAATTTTGTTCATGTTTAAATCTTGTATGACATTTTAGCATTTTTATGAAATTGAATTTAAATTATATTGTCACAATAGTGTTATGACGCTTTGAGCAATTTGTTCGTCTCATCCTGATGTTTCTGCCATCGGTTGGGGTGTGACAAAACCCCTTCCGAGTTGTGAGAATTTAGAGAACTTGGCATTTCCGTGCGAGTTTTGCCCCCATTTTTTTCACACCCATACATTAAAATGTTAGAAAAGACTCCCGTAAAAAAATAAAAAAAAAATTGAAAGTGGTGTTTTCGACCCCTTTTAACTGCTGTACAAACCGAATGACATAAGCATGATATCACTATTTAAAACATTTACGCCTGCCGTAATTTCTTTGAAAAAGTTTATTTTTTTTTAGGATTTTTGGTATAAGATTAGGGTGAAATGAAAACTTATACGAGTTGTGAGAACTTAGAGAACTCGGCCTTACGAAAGGTTTTTCCAATTATTTTTTTTACCAAAATTTCTAATAAAAATCAACTTTTTCCAAAAAAATAAAAAATACTATTGTTATTTCATTTACGGCAGCCGTAAATGATGTAAAAGTGATGTCATGCTTATGTTATCAGCTTTTTACAGCTGTTGTGAGTGACCGAAAAACACCACTTCGAAAAAAATTATAATTTTTTCACGGCAATCTTTTCTAACATTTAAATCTTAGGGTGTGAAAAAATGGGGTCAAAACTCGCACGAGAATGCCGAGTTCTCTAAGTTCTCTCAACTTGAAAGGGTTTTCCCTTGATCTTGGACCTTTATATATATATATACATATAGGATGAGTATCATTTCAGAACCCTAAATATTTACAGAACTCGCAGAACTCCTAATAAACAATCTTTTTATTTATATATTTTTATATTTAGGATAACTTTATCATTTATTATATGTATTTTCATCATTACATACATCTTAAGAGTAATTTTATCATATTTTATATGAATTTTTATGATTACATATATGTAAACTAGTATTTTTTACATATATGTAATAAGTTGTTACACATATATATAATTTGACTATTACACATGTGTAAACTACTCTTAACATGTATGTAATCATAGAAATACATATAATAAATGATAAGAGTGCCCAAAATATAAAAATATATTTATAAAATGATTGTTTATTAGGAGTTGTGAGAGTTCTTTAATTATTTAGAGTTCTGAAATAAACCCAACCCTATATATATATATATATATATATAGGGAGAGGATCATGAGAAAACTACATATAAATGAGAAAACTAGAAAACTAACTAAAAAAAGCTAAAAAACATACCAAAAAATTTTTTATAAAAAATCGCTAGTTTTTATATATAAAAAAAATTTCAAAAAAAAAAAATTTGTTGTACTGCACATGTGCATTATATGTGTACTACACATGTGCACTATATCCGTAATAGTGAACATGTGCAATACAACAAAAAACTTTTTTTTTATTTTATTTTTTTGAAAAAAATTTTCCATGCATAGAAAGTTACGATTTTTATATAAAAATTTAAAAAAAAATTGGTTTGTTTTTTAGGCTTTTTAGTTAGTTTTTTTTGTTTTCTCATTTAAACTAGTTTTCTCATGATCCATCCCCTATATATATATATATAGGGTAAGGTTATTGTAAAAAAGGTTAAAAGTGTGAGAAATGTGAGAAATATTGTGGAGATGACATGTGTCCTCCATCTAAATTAATAATAAAGGGTAAACAAGTAATTTTATAATTAATTCAAAACTTACCATAACCGCCACCTTAATTATAGGAAAATTATTTTTTAAAAAAGATCTCTATAAAAACACTGCGAATAACACTGCAACCACCATTCAGCACATATATAACACCATTCAGCAAGTATATAACACCATTCAGTAAAGAATATAACACCATTCAGTAAAAGAATATAACACCATTCAGTAAAGAATATAACACCATTCAGTAAAGAAACTAACACCATTCAGTAAAGAATATAACACCTCTGTATCACTTCTCCACTTCCGGCACCACCACTGCCGCTCCGCCGCCGCTGTTGTGTAGAGAGAGAGATCATCTGGTCGTTCGATGTAGAGAGAGAGATCGCACGACCACCACCACTGCCACTTCCGGCACCACTAGTGCCGCACCACCACTGCCGATCCGCACCACCACTGCCGCTGCCGCCGCCGCTCCAGTGCGATGTAGAGAGATAGATCGAAATTGTAGAGATAGAGAGCATCTGTTCGAGCGATTTCCGAGAGAGATCGAAATTGTAGGGATTTTGATTTACAGTTTCCTATTTTGAATGGATATAAAGACTTTATTACCCCTATAATTTTCAATTCAGTCCAAAAAAATAAAACAAATTTTACAATTTGGTCCTTATTAATCTAAACCATTAGATCAAAGATCTAATGGTGTAGATTCTTTCTTATCCTTCTCACACTTTTGGTCTTTTTTACAAGAACCTTTACCTATATATATATATATATATATATATATATAGGGAGAGGTTAAAATGAGAACCACCTTGAGTTGCGAGAACCGCGAGAACTCTTTGATCCAGCGCGATTTGGGCCAATTTTTTTTACACAAACGTAGATGAAAAAAATATAAACACATCTGTAAAAAAAAATTAAAAAATTGTTGAGTCGGTAGTTTTGACTCATGCAAGTTTTTTTTAAGACAAACGTAAATTTTGGAAGAGGATAAATACTTTTTTCCTCTCATGTAAATGTGGGTGTACGGCGTTTTTTTTTTTTCACTTTTTCTTATTTTGCTGAAAGAAGTGATTATTTTTACGACTTTTGTGAAAAAAAATTCGGAAAAACCTTTTGGATGGCCTAGTTCTCGCGGTTCTCGCAACTCGTGGTGGTTCTCATTTGAACCAAAGCCTATATATATATATATATATAGCCGCTAAAATGAAAACCATCCCCAGTCATAAGAACCGTGAGAACCACTCTCCACCAATCACATTAAAGGGCATTTTAGTCATTTGACTAAAATGTCTAATCCTATTGTCACATGTCAGATCATTTAAAAGTCACAAGACTTTCATTGTCTCTCTCCTCTTTTTATCAAATCTCCTCTGATATTCACCATCATATTTCATTCTCCTTTTTCTCTCTCAAAAATGAAAACCACTGATTTCTCATCTCCTCTCTTTGAAGTGTTCACCGCCATCACCGGAGATACTCACCGGCATCTTCGGCTTCCCTTTCCTCTCACCGCCCCCTTTTGCGACCAGTGTTTGGTGGTGGTTGCGTTGGGTTTGGTGGCGGACCCCTAGACGGTGGTGGTGGGGTAGAGGTGGGTGATGCAAACGGCTCCGACAGTAGTCGGAGCATCACTTACCGGAGGTGGAGGTCCACGGTCATCACTTTCTCTCTCTTGTGGGTTTCTCTCTCTAGAAATGGTGGGTGTTGATTTCTGTTCTTGATTTTGTTTGGTATTTGGTATGTTGGGGGGGGGGGGGGTGATTTGTGTTCTTGATTTGTGTTGATTTGTTTTTGATGTTGGGGGTTGATCTCAGTTGATATGTATTTCTCTCTCTAGAAAAAATGGTGGGTGTTTGATCTGTGTTGATTCGTTTTGTTTTGTTGATGCTAGAGGTTGAGTTGTGTTTTTTATTATGTTGGTATTTTGGTATGTTTGGGGGGTTGATGTGTGTTCTTGATTTCTGGTGATTTTGAACAGTGAACTACGTGGGTTTGATGTGTTGGATTTGGGCGGTGATGATGCAAAAAAAAACGCATATTTGATGACGATGGCGCGACAAGGATGGTGGAGGGTAGGTTTTGAACCTGCAACCCCACTTTGCAGCCTCTGATATCGAAAAATCTGAGCCAAAACCCCGTTTTTTTCAAGAGTCCACTCATTGTTTTGATTTTTGTTTGTTGGGTTTTTATTTTTTTAGGCGTCGATGATGATAGCAATCTATCTGAGACACCTACCCAGTTGCGATTTTCTGGGTGCGTTCGTTTTGTGTAAAAAAGTTTTTGAAAAAAAAAGTTAAAACCGTAAACTTTAACGTAAAACGTAAATTTTTTAACGTAGAACGTAAACTTTTTAACGTAAAAGTTAAAACCGTAAACTTTTTAACGTAAAACATAAAGTTTTTAACGTAAAACGTAAATTTTTTAACGTAAAATGTAAAACGTTTAAGGTAAAACGTAAAAACGTAAAACGTAAAAAATTTAACGTAAAACGTAAAATGTAAAAAGTTTAACATAAAACGTAAAAACGTAAGACGTAAAAAGTTTAACGTAAAACGTAAAAAGTTTAACATAAAACGTAAAAAGTTTAACGGTTAACGTAAAATGTAAAAAGTTTAACGTAAAACGTAAAAAGTTTAAAAAATCTGTTAAAAAATTTGAATTTAAATACTTTTAATAAAATAATTCTGTTTAAAAAATAAAAACTAATTTAATAATACAAATAAAGTAATAAAAATAATAAAGACAAAAAAGAGTATTTTTACTAAACTGCCCTTTTGCATTAAAATATTAAGGACATAATAAGACAAAAATTGCTTAATATTATTTTTTAGAGTAAACTGCCATTTTGGTCCCTGTGGTTTGGGCACTTTTGTCATTTTAGTCCAAATCTCAAACTTTTTACATCTGGGTCCCTGTGGTTTGCATTTTGTTGCCATTTTGGTCCAAAAGTGAAATTTGACCAGAATCCCCAAATTAAAACCTCCTGTTTTGTCCTTACCCTCAGGGGTATTTTGGTCATTTTAGAATTATTATAACTAAATATTAATTAAATCTTTTTCTATTTATGATTAAACATAAATAATGTGATTTGTCTCTCTCCTCTCTCTCTCTCTCTCTCTCTCTCTCTCTTTCATCCTCGACCCAGATTCCACACCTCAAGATCTTCACTAGATAGAAAAACCTCAAGATCTTAATCAAAATTCACAAAGATTTTAAGGCATCACAAAGACGCAAATCAGATAATGCACAGTTTAAACTTTGAAAACCCTAGTTCAGTAACAAAAACCAATCCAACACAGATTCAAGTTACCTTGCATAAATCATAGCAGATGCAGCAAAAACAAAAACAAATAGACAAAAAACACAAGATAAATTACCTAATGTAACTTGAATTCGATTCGATTTCTGAACAAAATCAACAAACGACACGTCATCACCATCTCGCCAAGCACCACCACCTGCCACCACCACCACACCCCTCTCGCCACCAAGCACCACCACCTGCCACCACCCTCTCGCACCCCCTGCAACCACCGCCCCTCTCTATCTTACATCACAACACCATCTCCTCCACCTCCATAACTGCCACACCAATCCGGTTACCAAAATGGTTTCCGATGAACCTGCAACTCAATCCGGTGAGCACCTCCACCCAAAAAACGACTGGGCAAACACTATAGACCCTACCACTATCCTCATAAATTCGCCCTAATCTTCCACTATTCTCCACCATCGTCGCCTTATCCCACCTTAAAAACCCTAATCGGCAGGTTCATGAACCACCGCCGTTATCATTCCTTTGCAATTATGTTCCCTTTGTAGTCCTTTCAACCCTTCCACCCTTGTTGAAGGCTCATCTGTCTCTTCAAACAACATTCCACCACTGTCGGAGATCTATGTCGCCGCCGTAGTTCCTCCTTGGTGCTAGGTCTGATTTGGGTGTGGGTGTGTGGTTATCGGAGAACCACCACCTCCTTCACCTGCTCCGCCGGTTCTCTCTCTCCTCCCCTGATTTCGTTACCGTGCCAGAGGGTGTGGTGTATGTGGTTTGCAGAGAAGAAGATTGGAGTTTATCTGTGTTTTAGTGAGAGAGGGAGAGAGAGTTATATATATAATATATAATATATAATTAATTTTGTTTTAATTTATTAGAAGAGTAAATCAGAATGACCAAAATGCCCCTGCACTAAAGGACAAAATAATCAGCTTTCAATAGTCAAAATAGAGGGTTTTTTGGATTTTGGACTAAAATGGCAATAAAAGTGAAACCATAGGGACCCAGATGTAAAAAGTTTGAGATTTGGACTAAAATGACAAAAGTGCCCAAACCACAGGAACCAAAATGGCAGTTTACTCTATTTTTTAACTACTTTTAATCTTTTCCATCGATCTTGAAGATCTAATGGTTGTAAAGTGGTTCTCTCGGTTCTTACAACTGGGGTGGTTTTCATTTTAGCGGTCCCCTACATACATACATACATACATACATACATACATACATACATACATACATATATATATATAGGATTAGGTTCAAGAGTGAACACTAGTATAGCTTGCGAACTGAGTGAACTAATCCTGGGCATACACGTGTGTAGATCAATGGCAATGATTTGATGTTGAAATACACTAGTGTATTTTACGATTTGATGATGAGATCCTGGCCATACACGTGTGTAGATCAATGGCTAGGATTTGTTCACCAGTTCGCAAATACACTACCTATATATTTATATAGGAGAAGGATCCGTTAGGAACCACTCTTTATTGCGAGAACCGCGAGAACCAGTGTGAACACAAACAGTAATACCTAAAAAAATCTAAAAACCACCCAAAAAAATATTATTTTTTTTTACTATTTTCTTTGGAAAAATCGCTATATTTCGTTGATAATAAAAAAAAAATTTTAAAAATCGAGTAACAGTTATTCATGGACATCTGCATATGTATCATTTCTTTGACAAATTTCGTAATTCATTATAAATATTTGACAATTGCACTTTCATTTACACTAGCACGTGTAATACACTACTATTTATGTTAACAATATTAGAAATGCACATGTGTATCTATATGTATCAATATGAAATAAGGTGTTTTGGTACACTACTTTGAATACACTTTCTCTTTCATCTATCATTCCATCCATAATACACAAACATGCACATGTGCGTTTTTGTCATTTCTTTGACAAATTCCGTAATTTATTACAGATATTAGACAATTGCACTTTCATTTACACTACCATATGTAATACACTACTTTTTACATTTCCAATATTAGAAATGCACATGTGCATCTATATGTATCAACATGAAATAAGGTGTTTTGATACACTACTTTGAATACACTTTCTCTTTCATCTATCATAACATTCATAATACACTACCATTACCTCCTACCATCCATAATACAATACCATTACCTCCTACCATCCATAATACAATACCATTACCTCCTACCATCCATAATACAATACCATTACCAATATTTTCACTTTATTACATGTATATAAACACCATTTATACAATCAAATCAACATATTACATCATAAATTGACAACTATAACCAAACCATCAACCACTAGATATAACTAACCAGAAAACATGTACATGTGCCTACTTCTCCATTCAAAATCACAAACTTTTTGTACCAAGAGACGTTATATCATGGATATACATAATGATGCACATGTGCATTTTGAATATTGGTAATGTAAAAAGTAGTGTATTACGGATGGTATTGTAAATTACAATGCAATTGTCTATTGTTGATAACGTATTACGGAATTTGTCGAAGTAATGATACATATGCACATGTGCATGGATAACTGTTACTCGAAAAAAAAGTTTTTTTGTTTTTTGGTAACGAAATATAGCGATTTTTTAAATATTAAAAAAAATTTGAGTGCTTTTTTTATTTTATTTTTTTAGATTTTATTTTGTGTTCACATTGATTCTCGCGGTTCTCGCAACAAGGATGGTTCTCAAATGAACCTTACCCTATATATATATATATATATATATATAATGGGAGCATTATTTGAGAAGAGAATTTAGTTGAGAAAAAAAAAGAATGAAGAATACAATTATAATTGTAAGACTATGTATTATTGTGCTTAGTTAGGGGTTTGGTTGAGAAATAAATGGTGTCATATATCTAACAATATATGTGACATCACACTTTTTTGTCACCTAAGAATGCTTGAAAGGGGTGTAATAAAAGAGGCTTGGTTTAGCGGTTTGGTTGGAGATTAAATAATTATTATTAGTTTTTATTTATGTTAGTTTATATATCAAGAAATGTATTTAAGTATGCTTAAAAATAAAATAAAAGTTTCATCAATCATCGTCAATCATTCCCATGAGACAAATACTAGCCTTCAACTTTAAAAAGCCCGATCAAAACAAACATCATAAATAAGCCCATCTTCTTCTTCCTATTCAATAAACTCTTAGTTATAGAGTTCTCATCTACCATTCAAATCAACCATCTTATATGGTGTGGTTATGAACCAAACCACCATCTTTTTTTTTATAAATTTATTTTGTGTAAAATATATATAACTAATTAAGGAAATAGAGGTACATGGTTGTTATGGTTTAATCCATGCCAACCATAGTGGTACCCCAAGAGGGATGGTGTAGCACATCATCCACCATCCTAGGTGTGCAATCCATGACCTATCACATGCCCCATACCCCTTAGGCTAAGGGGTGTTGGGATCATGGTTGGGACATAATTCGTCACTTAGGAACATAAATGGAAGACTATACCGCCCCCTTCCCTAATCCACCATTATTTGCATGGATTAAACCATGGCAACCATTGTCCTCCTTTTCATTTTTCAATTAATCATTTCCTTTTTCTTTTGACAAAAATAAATTCAAATAAATAAGGGGATAGTGGTTTGGGTCATGACCACACCCTTAGGGTAGTGGTTTTGGATTGTGAATTAGAGGTGGGTGACAAAGCACTGACGTGAAAGGTCATGATGATTATAAGAATCATGACCACACCCTATAGCCTTAGCCTAAATACTTCACGCATGTACTTCATCTTCTTAACAACAACGTTTTAAAATAGTCATCCACTAGAAAACGCCCAAAATAGTTATTGATTTACCATACCCTTTCTATTAAATTCCAACTAACCTCATTATTCCTTCCCCCATGTCGTGGCTATCCCCCATCGGCGCCATGGTGTGGTGGTTTTGCTGGGTGTTGTTGACTAAATAATTAATCAAAAATACTATCATCCTCCACATTCAAATTTTTTGCTTACACACATTAAAATTTATTCGATATATTTCGAAATTTATCATATACATATTGAAATTTATCTTACCCACATTGAATTTATCCTACACAACACGTAATTTATCTTACACGCCTTATAATTTATCTTACACTCTAAATTGATTGTTTTTTTTTATTGGAAAATATATATTTTGAAAATAATTTAGCTATTAAAAAGGATAAAACTACAGATTAATGATTATGTAAGTTTACTAATATACTCACACAAATAATTTCTTCTCATTTAAACTTCCTATATATATACACACACACATACATAGAAACGGGATCAGGAGAAAACGGTTGGAAGTGTGAAAACGGAGAAAACGGATCCTAGTCGAACATGTGGCAGGGGGCGCTAAATGGTATACAGGGGCACAATTGTCATTGTCCACATTCCCCTTAATAAATGGCGTTATAATTTAGTTTCAAACAAAATTTCAATAGAAATGGCGTTTTGTTCTTTATGCTTGTTTCAATTGCGTTTTTTTTAAAGTAACTTCTTTTCCGAAATGGCGTTTATGTTTCATTGGCGTTCTACCTATATTCAACAGATATGGCATTTTGTTCTTTTTTTACTTGTTTCAATGGTGTTTTTTTTCATCATTTTTTTTGAAATGTCGGTTATGTTTCAACGGCGTTCTTCCTATATTCAATATTTGGCGTTTTAAATATTAATGTTAATTGTCGTTTAGGTTCTAATATATGCTTATTTTATTGATCAATGACGTTTTACACCTGGTTACTATTTGCTAATTATTCAAATCATGGCGTTTTCATTAACATGTTTTATGAAGACAGTAACATCAGTTCTTATTATTTATTATTCAACTAATAGCGTTTTCATTATGGATTATTCATCATGGCGTTTTCATGGATTTCTCACATCTAGGCAAAAATATTATCGAAAACCTCATAACGAAACAAGTAGATGGATAATCTAAAAAGAAAAATACATTAGTCAGTATTAAAATTATAAAATATAAGCAATTCATAGCATTTAAACTAATCTACATATAGCTCCATCCTTTCTTCTATTCTCTTGTGTCCTGTTTTATACAATTCATTTATTTTTTCTCCCCCCTAAACCCAAGAATTTTCTTACAGATTTGACCACTTGTCTTCTGTTTTCATTTTCGCTATGCAGCAAGATTTTTGCAATGTACTTCATCCTTAGGTCATTTAGCTGTCTTTGCTGTAGTTGATTTGCGGCATCTTCTTTTGTCAGACCACATGCCCAACCAGCCATCTGCCCCATATACGTTTCCATATGCCTCATTGAAAAAATCCCACAGTCGATAACGTTAGACATTGTCCTCTAATCCATCGGTTGTCTGACAATGGGCGCCGACTTCATGATCCTAGCCATTGAGTGTTTTTTAATACGCAAGTAGTTTGCAAAAGCATCATGCTGCAGTTTCATATTTTTGCATATATTAGTATGACGTTTTGTCAACATAGTTTCTACAAACAATGTTTTTAAGATACTTACCAACATTCCCACCCATCCACGATACTTGTCTTTGATGCTGAGTTTATCCTCTTTAGCATTGTAATCCAATACATCAACTCGGCTGTGTTTTAGATTGAACCAGACAACATAGAAATGACTTGCCCATATTATTGACACGAAGACTAGTTCATATTCATTTATGTTTCTATCTTTCCGGTCTGCTTTGAAACGGGCGTTTTTCAAAACCCTTGCCATGTTGTTGTTGAATTCTTTGCATCAATAACTTTTTTTTCTTTTCATATGAGGGAGTATTCTGTAATTTTGAGGAACCACATTTTTAACAACAAAACAAAGTCATAATATAATTTCATAAATATAGCAAAAGAGTTACCAACAATATTTCTGTGCAAAATAATCTTGAGGGTGCTTCTAGAGCCATGTATCTTTCTTCATAGTTCAGGATATTCGCCCAACATGGATATTCGCCCAACATTGAACAATGGCGACATGTGCATAGAATACTGGCCTCATGCTCTCACAAATCACCCTTGAGAGTTCTAACAGTCCTTGAATCTTAAACACGATACTCTTCAAAAAAAAACAGCATATGGCGTTTTAGTTATCCAAACTCATTCTAATATAAGACATGACGTTTTGAGTGTTTACATGCATATGCATGTATATTTTTAACGTAACAAATGCAAAGTTTGGCGTTTTTAGGTGAGAGAAGTGTACATATAGCCAATCACCACATCTAGTGAATATGTATGTTGCAATGTTGGTTTCTTGGGTCGCCCTTGGTGCATTTATAACCTCTTGCCTCCTGACATAAGGTGACAAACATGTCAAACTCTTTTTTGTTTCTCTCTTCTCCTTTTCTTCCATAGTCTTTTCCTTTTTATTTTCATCATCTTGATTATCTTATTCATCACCAGACAGCTTTTCAGGGTTTAGAATTGTGTTATCTTGCATCAACTTTGTGATGTCTGGTGTTTTGTCCTCATCACCTTTCTCCTGCACATCTGCCCTGCTTGGCGTTTTGGTTGGTGATGTGTTGGGGGCGTTTTCATCTTGGGGTTTCTGGGGTGTCTCTTCTTCTTCAAAAGTTTGCAAGAGGTTCTTCCCACCTGCAGATGGTGGCTCCTGACATGGTGTTTTATCAACCACCGCACCTTGCTGGTCAACACTTTTCTTCACCATCTCCCCTTCAGTTTTTTCTAGTTCACCCTGATTGTATTGTGTTTCTGTTGGGGGATGTTTGGTGTTGTATCAGATACATGCATTTTTTGGGTCTCTTCAGCAGGGTGCATATGGTTTTTTATAGCTTTAATCATTTGATCCACCATCTTTGGACAATCTAAACCTTCTTTTAGTTCAATCATTTGTTTTAGTTCGTGTCCCGGCAGTTCCAAAAACATCAGCAATACTCCTTTTAATTATTTTTCCCCATTATATATGGAAATGTGATATTCAAGTGTCTTGAAATCACAAAACCGGCTTTCAATATCATTTTCGTTTATATATTCATCTGAGAATATAGTATTCTCATCACCACCCCCAATCCCCCTTTGATCTTCATGATGAACATCGTCATTTATGTGGGTTGGTGTAGCAGTTGAGGGTTTGGCGTTTTGGTCTCCAGCCATCTCCCATTCACCTTTTCCTTCCCCTTCCCCTTCCCCTTCCCCTTCCTCTTCTACTTCCCCTTCTCCTTCCCCTTCCCCTTCCCCTTCTCCTCCCTTTTCAATTTCATTGGCGTTTTCATCAACTGTTTCCACTTCTATGACGTTTTGTTTTCCAGCCATCTCCTATTTCCCTTCTCCTTCATTTTCACCTCCTACTTCCACTTCCTTTCCACCTTCAACTTCTTTTTCAACCTCACCTTCATTTTCACCTTCTTCTCTCTTAGTTGCCACTTCCTTGGTGTTTTCATCAACAAATTTTATATGTTCTCCAACAATGTCAGACATTGTGAGTATTTAATGTGTACCAAGAGGCTGTTTGGATGTTCAATCTTTGACTGTTTTAACAATGTGCTCATTTTATTGTAACAATATTCCAATTCTTTGTATGCCCCATCCAACTTATCAGCCATTGCCTGTTAAATAAAAAAAGGAATTTATTAAGTATGGCGTTTTGTGTTTTTTGTTAAACTTATTATTCGAACAACACACCTCTTTAGTTTCATTGTTTTGTTGTTCTTCATCAGCACCATGGTCTTTATACTGTGTTAGTGCTCTGACCAGAGCATGGTTCCCTGATGCAGAAACTTCAAACATCCTGTTCTAGCTTTCTATATCTTCAGCCACAATCCTTTGAATCAAAGCCTCTTCATTCTCATTCTCATTCTCATCATCTCATTCTCATCATTGATGTGCATGTGTTTTGCACTTCAGGGTCTAGTTCAGCATAATCATAATGATCAAAACCACCATCATCATCTTCATCTTCATTCTCAACTTCATCACAATCAACATCTTCTTCATCAACAACCTGCATTTTTTCTGCTGTCTTGGGTGTGGCTTCCTTAGCCTTCTTAACAGTTTTCTTTTTAACTTTTTTACAATCATGGCATTTTGCCAGTGCACCCTCAAACATGTCAAGAGTTCTCATTGTAACCCACTCAATCGGCTATCCTTCTTTTTGTTCCAATCTTTTTCTATTGCAAGCATGATTCACCAAGGCGAGCTGTAGCACAAGACATTTTTAATTTTTAAATTGTTATTTTGTGCAAACTATTATATAGGGAATTTTTTTTCTTACCGCAAGTATGATCAAGGGCCCAGTGAAATGTTTTTTTTGGAGACCATGCAGTTTTGGCGTGTTGCAAGAATTGGATGATATAATCACACCAGATCAGTTGGTTTATTTGAACGTTTTGTTACCGTTGTGCAAGAACTATTGGTTGACAACCACATTATCACTTGCATGCCCAATTATAGTGAAGAATGCTACAAGGAAATTTAGGCAGAAGTTTCTCTCGAAGCTATCCATCTCAGGAAAGATGTCATCAAAGTAGAGCTTCACACTTGGTCTGCTAATCCAGGCAGTCCCTTTGAACTGTTCTCTCCACTCAGCTACTACTTGGTCATTAGTTATTGACCTTCTTTTCCCCTGCACGGCTACCTCTCCATTCGGTATACCCGTTAAAGGTTTATCAATTATTCATTGATATGTATTGTATGGTTGCCAACATTTAGGTTGTTTGTTCTTTCATTGTAATTTTCAACCAACTAGTACCCAAGCATTGTGGGTATGATATCTATTTTTCATCCTTAGTGCACCACCAAACCCCATGTTTTCTACTGCATGTCTTTGATTTTGATTTAGATTTATAAACCAGGTAGTCAAGCTTGTAGGTTTTACCCTTGACAAAACCCTAGCCCCACTGAACTCATAAAATGGTTCTTCCTCAACCACAACATCCTGACTTAAGGCCTTCCTCTTGTTGGCGTTTTGGGCCTTGCCGGTGTGCACATTTATTCTTACTCTCAACCCCTCTTCGCCTATAAAACATGATTAATTTCCATGACGTTTTAGTTTTTCATGGCGTTTAATAACACAAATGATACATGGCGTTTAATAACACACACAAATGATATATGTTGTTCAATAAGACAATCACAGATGATACATGGCGTTTAATAACACAAATGATATATGTAAAATGGCGTTCTCATACAGTTAAACAATATTATACAAACGATACATGTTTTGGCGTTTAGTAACAAACTATCAAAGTATATTACATGATATATGGACTTTTACAAACAAACATCATAAAAAGTAACCATCTGTACCATGTTTTGTTGTAGTCTTCTTTCTTTGCTCGGTGGTTCTTTGGCGTTTTGGAGCAGATGACTCTTCCTCTTCCACACACATAGAAACTGCACATTTATTGATAAAATTAGAACGCCAAAAAAATATAAAACTAACATAATGTAAATCGAAGTTAACTCACTATGTTTATTGCCTCTGGATCTTGTTTTATCTTTAGACGCCATATTATTTGTGGTTTCGCGTTTTCTAGGGTTTTCGCGTTTTCCGTAGGAGTTGGGGAGGTTTCTCTGGGAAGAATATATATTTCGGTCTCGTTTGATGTGTTTTGTAGATGCACATTTACCTTTTGCCCTTATTGAAGCGCGTCTACTTTAAAAAGTTTATGTTATTTATGAAAACGCCACCGTGCTAATCTAATCTATAGATTGTTTTGATCGGACGGATCAGAAGCGTTCTCACACTTCTCACCGTTTTCCCTAAATCATGCCCCAATATATATATGGTAGGGTTTATTTGATAACCACTCTTATTGTGAGAACCATGAGAACCAATGTGAACACAACAAAATAAAACCCACCCACCACCACACAAAACCTAAACCCCCACCCCACCACACAAAACCTAAACTACACACCTCCCCCCCCCCCCCCTTTAAAAAACTATAGCTCACCAAAATACCCAAAAATAAAAACATAACCCCTACCCCTAAAAACCTAACCCCCCCCCCCCCCAAAAAAAAAAAAAAAAAAAAAAACCTAACCACCCACACCTCCCACCCACCAAAAACCTAACCCCCACCTCCAAAAACCTAAACCCCCCACCCATCCCACCCAAGCTAAATGCTAAATGCTAAAAACTAAACCATAAAGCTAAACCCCACAACTAAATGCTAAAAAGGTTTTTTTTGTATTTTTATTAAAAATCGCTAAAATTTGTCACTAAAAAATTGAACAACAATACCAATACACATGTGCATGCGCATACACCTGTGCATATGCATATGCATGCATATGTGCAACGGTACTTTTTGTGTTCAATTTTTTTTTATAAAACAACACTAAATTTCATCATTAAAAAAGAACAATAGTACGGATGCACATGTGCATGTACCGCTGCAAATGCACATGTGTATCGGTACTGTTGTTCAGTTTTTATTTTTTTAGTGACTAAATGTAGCGTTTTTCTATAAAAAAAATTATATTTGTGTTTTTTTAATTTTTTAGGTATTTTTAGTTGTGTCCATATTGGTTTTCACGGTTCTCGCAATAAAGAGTGGTTCTTAACGGATCCTTATCCTCTCTCTCTCTCTCTCTCTCTCTATATATATATATATATATATATAGGGTCAGGATTTAGGGAAAACGGTGAAAAGTGTGAGAACGCTTATGGATCGTCCGATTAAAACAATCTATGGGCTAGATTGGCCCGGTGGTGTTTTCGTAAATAACATCATGTTTATTACGTGGACGCGCTTCATTAAGGGTAAAAACGTCTTTAGACTTCTCTACACAAAACGCCAAACTCACGATTAAAACGCCATTAAATTCCCACCTTAAAATACAAAGCACATATCATCCTAATCTAAACGCCATTAAATATAAAACGTCAAACTTTGTTTTTAAACGATAAAGCTGAACAAACAATAACTAAAACGACGGAACTTAATTACAAGCATTTATTATAATAAAATCTCGCCTAAAATACGCGCCAAAAAGTTCCTATATAAACAACATCTCAGACCTTCTAATAACCACACCAAACCCAAAACGCCATATCTTACTATATACAATTCATCTTATAAACATCAAAGATTCCAATCGACATTTCTTTGAGATATACTATTTTCTCAGTAAAACGCCAAAAATGGCAAACATCGTTTCTTGTATATTCAATATTGTTCTACGCGAAGTTTCGCAGAATGGATTGTTAGCTGAGGGGTGTAACTCAATAACATTTTGCTGCATGAGATGGACAAATCTTCAAGAAAAAGAGACTGATAACAGACTTATGTCATTTTATGTGCTTTCTTCTTGATATATATTTGAATGACATGAAGAGACGGATGACACTGAATAGTGGGTTGAAGATAAAGATGAAGATAAAGATAAACTTCAAACAAAAAAACCCACATTATTTTGTGCTTCCCAACATCCACAAACAAGCTACTTCAACAACAAAAAAACAAATGAATCATACCAAAGTCAAAACGCCAGTGAAGATGTTTCAAAGAAGAAAGAGACTGGTGACAATGAAGATTTGGAAGATGAATTGTTTCTATTTCTTTTTTAATTTGCTTTTTCTGTTGTTTGTTATGTAATTTTCAGCTAAAAACAAATACATTGTTTCTCAAATATATATATATATATATATAATAAAACGCCAAACAAGCAAATGCTTGTGAAACGCCATCATGCAATAAAACGCCCAAAAACTCTCCAACTATAATAAAATTACTTTGGACAAGTATTATTAAAACGATAAACAGATGAAGCTGAACAAACAGTGCCTAAAAAACAGTAAACTGAAGCGGCGGAAACTTTATTACTAACATTTATTATATTAAAAGCCACTCCATGGGAAATTGAATTTATTTATCTTTTCAAAACGCCATAATTACCTGTTGAATTTATTTATCTTTTCAAAACGTCATAATTACATGTCACTTTATAGAGTGCATCCAACGTGCGCGGTAAAAAAAAGTCATTATAAAAGTAGAACATGTAAACACAACTTAAACACTCTACACATAATCTAAATGCCACATATTGTCCAAAACGCCATAAAACTTAAAAAAATGGCCAAGGTTATTGCATGGAGGTTTAAAAGGTCGGAGAGACGTTTCATCCTAAAGTTCTCTGATATGAGAAGGGTGAAGGTCAAGACAATCAAAGCCATACTTAGTATGGATGAAGGTGTTCAGATGGATATTTTGTCCCTTGGGGTTCCAATGGCCAACGATTGTGAAAGAACCCGAACGGTAATAAGAAGACTGGAGAGAAAATTTCCAGCAGAAAACGATGATGATGATGATATTGACGATACTCCTCTACCGATAGTTAGCAGTTGAGTGGTGCATCAAGAAGCAGGAACGGTTGAAGTGACTTATGGACACGGGGTGGAATATTCATTGCCGATGGAGGAAATGTTGAAGACAGAGAGGCTACATCTCCTTGAACAACTCTGTAATTTAGCACCTTCAAACGATGCAAGATCCAGGGCTGTAATGGTATTTATGTATAGGCTGCAGCAAAGAAGAGACGATATGATGGCGTTATACGCCAATGCACAATATGATGATGATAAATCTGAAGAAAGTGATGAACAAAGCGATGGATACATCTCTGATGTAATCCCATACACAGAAGACTATTAGTTTGTTTTGATTTCGTCTTATTATAATCTGATGAATTATTAACAACGCCACGAACGCCAAATAATTGACCTCGGACACGCCAAAACGCCAAAAAAGTTATCTATGTGACACAAAAACAATTAATTCAACGATACAAATCCAAAAAAAAAGTAAAACGCCAGGAAGATAATGAATCTAATTAACGTCAAAATAATCTTAGACGCCAAAAAAGAAGCAGCATGTGACACACGAAAATGAGAAAAAAAAAGATTAAAAAGACAAATAGGCCACTCGCACCCTGATTGTATCCCGTGCCACGTGTTCCATCAAGATGCGTTCTCACACTTTAGGGCGTTTTCTCCTGACCCCGTTTCTCTCTCTCTATATATATATATATGTATGTATGTATGTATGTATGTATGTATGTATGTATGTATGTATGTATGTATGTATAGGGAAAGGATAAATAGAAAACCCACTTGTGGTGAGAAAACCCAGGAAGCTCTAAGCTCCCGACATTTTTTTTGAAAAAAGTTACACATGTAATATACATGTTTTTAAGGGTTTTGAGCACAAAAAAAAAATCAAAAAAGCGCCAACCAGATTTTTTTTAAATAAACAAGTTTTTGTGTAACATGTGTTACATTCGCGTTGCGCAAAACTTGTTTATTTAAAAAAAAATATGGTCGGCGCTTTTTTGATTTTTTTTCTCAAAACCCTTAAAAACATGTATATTACATGTGTAATTTTTTTCAAAAAAAAAATGTCTGGAGGTTATAGTTTCCTAGGTTTTCTCAATTAAGAGGGTTTTCTCCCAATACTTACATATTATATATATATATATATATATATATATATATATATATATATATATATATATATATATATATATATAGGGGGAGGTTCATTTGAAAAGAATCTTCTTAAAAGAAGAAAAAATGAATTAATATAGACCGTATTTTTTTTTATCAATGGTTGTGAATCAAGATATCATTTTTGTCTACTTTTAATTAATGCTTTAATTAGTAAGGGTAGTTTAGACATTTTGATATAGAATATTAATAAATATTTTAAAGAGTTACTCAAGTCTTATTAATGCAACCATAAATTTCTCCTTCACCATCATTAATGTATTGGCTCCTACACAAATTTTATTAGAAGTGATAAAATTATTTAAAAAATTTGTGTCCTACACATATTTTATTATGGGTCGCAAAATTATTTAAAAATGTTTGAGTCCTACACATTCTGTATCATACACCAAAATAATGTTTTAATGGTGTAGTAAACGTTGAAAATGTAAGATCATGTGCATGATTGTTTTTATTGTGTAAGGTGCACAACTATTTTATAAGATAGGCTCATTAAATGATTAGAGTTCATTAATTTGAATAGCAAAAATAAATAATATACTCATTAAATGATTTGTTCAAATTACGTTTGTATCCTTATTATTTTTATTTTTAATTTTTAATTCTTCTCATTTGAATTCTCCACTATATATATATATATATATATATATATATATATATATATATATATATATATATATATATACATATATACATATATATAGAATTAGATTCAAGAGTGAACAACTTCTTGAGAGTGAACTATGTGGACTACTCTTGACCCTTGATCATTTTTTAGATTAAAAGGGTAAGATTGACATTAACCAAGTATGTTTAATTAAAATCCCTTAATTTTTTCCTCTCTTAACTCTCTCTCTCTCTCTATCTCTCATTTCTAATTATTTCTCTATCATTTCTTTATCCATAGATTTTGTTTTAATTTTAGCTTTAATATTGTTTTTCTTTTATTATCCATATATATATATATATATATATCATAATATATTGTTTTTAAGTTTTTATAATTTTCAATAAATATTGAAAATTTTCTCTGAGATTGAAATTGTAATTATTTTTGAGCATTAACTCTTTTTTTGAATATGTGATTAAGTTATTTATTTTTGCATACATGTGATATGTTTCGTTTTCATTAATTTCATAGTTTTTATATGAATCTACTCGTGCGCATGCATAATATACTATATGTTTTTAATATACACATATGTAACCATTTTTGAATATAATACACATATGTATAAAAGACTGTACACATGTGTATAAACTAACAGTTGTGTATCTTACATAACCTGATAGTTAGCGAGACTGTACACATGTGTATAAACTAAAATCTGTATATCTTGTATAAACTAATACTAGGGAGACTGTACACATGTGTATACACTAACAACTGTGTATCTTGTATATACGGAAACTAGCGAGATTTTAGGGATTTTGATTATATTGTTTAATAAATGCAATTTACAAAAGACACAAATACCCTTTTTTAAATTAATTTAAAGGGAGGTTACAACATTATAATTACAATCTTGCCATTGTTTAAAAATCTTTAAATGATGTAATCCAATGGCCCAGATTAGTTCACACAGTTCACTCTCAACCTAGTTTTCACTTTAGAACCCTACCCTATATATATACATAAATTTAAATTCTTATAAAAGAGCCCAGCTAAAATAAAAATAAATAAATAAACTTTCAGTTTTCATTTTCAACACGTTTTGGGCATAGGTCGAGTAATAAAACGCGGGCCCCAATGAACATTCAACTTTCAATTTATATTTATTTATATTTATATACTATTAATTTGCAACAAGTTATTGCATTAGTAAGTTGTAAATTGTGCGTTAAGGATTTGTCTTGCAAGGTGTTATTGTACATTTATATTGTTTGGTTGTAAATTGTGCTTAAGTGGTTATACCTTAATCAAATAATGGTTTCATTACCTTACCAAATTCAATTTGTTTTGTATGCATGTATGGTTGTAAATTGCGCTTAGGTGGTTGTACCCTAATCAAATAATGGTTTCATTATCTTACCATATTCAATTGGTTTGATCCATTCAAAGTTGTGTTTTTTATTTGTAAATTATTATTATTTATAATAATCTAATTAATTTAGTCAAAATATTTTATAAATATAATTTGCAACATATTGATGCAATGGTTGTTGTAATGTATGCATTATGGTTTATATAGTGGTAATGATATATATTAAATAGATTACAATGAACCTGTCAAACGGAAAAAAATAGACGCGGGTTCATCGTAACACGCGAGTCCTAAATCAACTTAGTTATTTTATTCTATGTTTTACGTTTCGGTTTAATTTCTTCGCGTTAACACGCCGCAACTTCAGTGTCAGTGGTCACTGGCAGTAGTGTGGAATTAGTGCTCGCCCCCGCCACAACGCGGAGATGCTTAATACTAGTTTAAGTTCAAACATCAACAATTAAAGTTTCCACTTTCAATCATCAAAATTAATACCTAAAATAAAAAACTAAAAGTAAATATAATACGTCATTTATGGTTAGATTTAATAAAAAAAAAACATGTAGCAGATATTTGTTAATTTAAATTAAATGCACATGAAATTATAAAAACTAAACGAAAGTTGGTTTCCATCACTAGAAATCACCCACCCTAACTCAGTTGGTCAGTTGGGCTGGTGTTCTCCTTGGAGACGCCGGTTCAACTCCCTGCTGTAGCAAAAGGTGCGGGACGTCCCAATGATGGATCGTTTCCTACCGAGGCATGGTTCGATCCGGAGGGCAACCCAGTTTTATCCAGCAGTTATCCCAGCGAGGTTCTTGTGTGAGGGCAGTATGGTTTCCGGGCGAAAGTCAGTTTGCGCGACAGCCGGGCCCAATAGAACATCGCGTCCGGAGGCGGGGCTGACGGGGGATTGTCTCTGACAAGAACCCGGTGATCACTAGGTCCTGTGCATAGAAAATCACCCTTAAAAAAATATGTCAGTTATTAATTAAAAATTAAATGTCAAGAGTGGGAATTGTTTTATTTAATATAGTTAATTGATAAGATAAGATATAAGATATATGATAAGACTAAGATTAAGGGGCTGTTTGGTAGCCTCTTAATGACCATTCAGATGCTACCTTTTAATGGTTTAAAACCTATGAATGAATAAGAGGTAACCTCAAGTCTGAATGGTTAAGAGACAGCCTCTGAATAGTAAATCATCACATGTCACATTCTTCTACTTTCTCATTGGTAAAATTCTTAATGGTTCCATTAAGATGTAGTCTCTTAATGACTATTCAGAGGCTATCAAACAGCCCCTAAGATTAAGATAAGATGCTAAAAAAATAAAAAAAAAAAGGAATTTTTTTTTTTTTTTACAATGGATTTTTTATAGATTTGTCCAACTTAATAGGGTTTTCTAGTTAGCCCAGTTTATTAAGATTTATAAAGTTTTTTAATAAAACATGATAACATTTAAGCTTTGAACGTATATAGCTATCTAAACAAAAACAAATTATTATTTAGATAATGTAGCATCTATAGAAGTACAAATCATCATAAATTTAGAATTATTATTATCTCTTTGAATTTACAAGGATGATGTGATTAACTAATTTTATTTATTAATATAAATTTTTTATCTTTTATAATATATTTTTTTCTTTTATAACTTTTAAGAATGATGGTTTAAAACCTTTGAATGTGTCATTACGACGTTATTATTTTTATCTACATATTAAAAAAAATAAAACTAAATTGTGAGTGGTAATGTACAAGAATTCGAAGTACAAACGTAAATGTTATTAAAGCTACTTCATGTATAGTTATCTTTTTGTAAACCAACGTCGTTAACCCTATTCGTTATTATTATATTATAGTGTTATGCTTTATAAAATTTTGAATATACGATTGTGAAATGCTTATTTTTCATCTGTGTTTCGTAATCGATGTTTTTGTTCTTTACTGTGACGAATCGAACCAATACTATCCGAACAACTTCAGTAGCAATGTAGAATACATTTTATATATTGTACGTTGTAGGAAGTGTTGGTACTGCACTGGTAGTGTGATGAAACAAACTAATACCGTCTAGCAACATCAATAATCTGTCGATTTCGATCGAACAACATCAGCAAGACTTTTTTTTGGGTTATATCTTTCGGTTGATATACCGAGTGTCGATATCGTAACGAATCGAGTTGATACCGACCGAATACCTGCTGCAACACGCATGAAAAATTTGCTAGTGTGTGTATATATATATATATATATATGTGTGTGTGTGTGTGTGTGTGTGTGTGTGATAATTTATATACCTTCATATAGCACGATGAATAGTAACATCTGTATTATATAATAGAGTTAATTGCCAAAATCGTCCCTGAGGTTTGGGTACGTTTGCCATTTTCGTCCAAAATGACACTTTTGTACCAAATTGCCCTAAACGTTTGTAATTTTTTTGTCATTTTCATCCAAACCACTAACTTATTTTATTTTTTCTGTAAAGTAGAGGATATTTGGATGAAACTGGTAAATATAAAACCACAGGGACGATTTTGGCAAGTTACTCAAACCCATTTTAATTTCTTTTATTTAATTATTTTTGTTACATATATAATAAAAAAGAATATACATGGAGTTTTTAGAAAAAAAAATTAATAGTTTTGTCATATAATTTTTATAAATTATCATCCAAATCACTAACTCAGTTTATTTTTTCTGTTAAGGTGAAGGATGTTTTAAATTTTATAAATTAAGACATAAATTAATTTACAGCTTCTTTATATAAATCAGTTTTATAAAGAGAAAACGTCATTTGTGTGCAACACATAACAATCCATTACAACTTTTAGTATTTATCAGTTGTAGAGATAGAAAAAAATTGTAAAACGTTACATATTTTTTAAATGTGTTGAGCACTTAGGAAATATGTTGGTAGAAATAAAATATTTATTTAATTAAGATTATGAGGGTAACTAACTAATACTTATTCTGAGTGGCTTGAGTAAAGGAAACATTTGGTTCATAGCATTATAATTACAATTTGTTGGGTAATTTTAAGGTTTGGTAACGATACGTTGTTTGATGGGGGGGGGGGGGGCACTGTCTTCTATTTTTTCTTAGGAGCGAATTTAAAAGAGTAGAAGATGAATTACAAACTTGGTACATATGATAAGATTTTTTTATTTGACATTTTTCAATAAGGTCGCCAGCATTTTAATTTATAAAATTTAGAGGTTTAAGTAGATTTTATTTTTATAAAACTGATTTATATAAAAAATTAGAAATTAATTTCTGTCTTAGTTTATAAACGTCATTCGCCCCTTAATAGAAAAATTAACTTAGTTAGTGGTTGGATGAAAATTTATAAAAATTATGTGACAAAGCTATTATTTTTTTCATATAAAAATTGCATGAATATTCTTTTTTATTATATATGTAACAAAATTAATTAAATAAAAGAAATTTAAAAGAGTTTGAGTAAATTGCCAAAATCGTCCTTGTGGTTTTATATTTGACAGTTTCATCCAAATATCCTCAACTTAACAGAAAAAATAAACTAAGTTAGTAGTTTGGATGAAAATGGCAAAAAGTTACAACCGTTGGGGGCAATTTGGTACAAAAGTGACATTTTTGGACGAAAATGGCAAACCTGCCCAAACCTCAGGGACGATTTTGGCAATTAACTCTATATAATAAAGTAAATCATATGGGTGACACATGACGCTCTATGAGGTGATCGCAATTATTTTTTTCGCCTATATAAATAGATTTAAATAATATTTGTTAATAAGATTCAATTAAAAATATATATATTACTTTAATCCATAAATTTTATCTTTTTATCTTTTAACCTAAATAAATAGATATAGATAATACTTTTTAATAAGATTCAAATAAAAAATAGATTATTTTAATCCATGAATTTTATCTTTTTATCTTTTAGTATTTTATTTACCATTTATATTTATCTTGTCTTTGCTTTATAATAGGGATTAATAAAATTGAATTATAATAAAATAAACATAAATAACCCATAGCTTCTATTAAGGTTTTAGACTTTTAATGTAGAAATATAAATGAAAATACAAGTAATAATAACCTATAACAAAATAGTTTATGGTAATACTTAACAATCTATAATATATAATCATTTATAATAAAGGGTTGAGTTCATTTTAGAACTTTAAATAATTGCAAAACTTTCAATACTAAGAAATAATTAATTTATTTATAAAATAGATTTCAAGAAATATATGACATGTTATTTAAGTTAGTATTTAAAAAGAATATTTAACCTGTCTAATACACAAGTCACTATTCTAGTAAAAAAATAAATATAATCTATCTACTATAATAAAAGAAACCAAGTTTTGTACGCGTTTCATTCATAGAATGTATCCTCAAATCAATACTTATCTTATATTAACTAAATAAATAAATAATAAATTAATATTAAATCTTATCATACTTTAATAAAATATTATCCTCAAATCTAAATTGTTAATTTAATATATTTTTAAAACAAGTACCTATCTTTCCTACTTATCTTATATTAAATGTATAAATAATAAATTAATATTAAATGTTATCCCAATTTATTAAAAATATAACTTTTTTATTAATTGGTATACAAAATTATATTTATTCAACTCGTGTAAAACGCGGGGTTTTTAAAAATATATTTTTTTTGTTATTTACTATACAAAGTTACATATATATAACACGTGTAATACACGAAGTTTTTAAAGATATAACTTTTTATCATTTGCTATGTAAAATTAGATTTTTTTCAACACGTGTAGTACACGTGGTTTTTAAGGATACAATTTTTTATTATTATTTGGTATATTTTCCAACCCGACTATACATGGGTTTTTTAAAGATACGACATTTTTAGTATTTAATATACAAAATTTCATTTATTTAATATGTGTAATACACATGGTTTTTAAAGATATAACTCTTTTTTAGATCTATTCAACACGTGTAACATACGAGGTTTTTAAGGATGTAATATTTTTATTATTTGGTAGATTTATTCAACCCGATTATACACAGTTTTTTTTAAAGATACGGCGTTTTTAGTATTTAGTATACAAAATTACATTTATTTAATCTGTGTAATACACATGTTTTTAAAGATATAACTATTTTTTACTATTTGATATATAAAATTACATTTATTTAACCCGTACAATATACGGGGTTCATAAAGATATAACTTTTTATTATTTAATATATAAAATTACATTTATTCAACCCGTGTAATACACAGTGTTCTAACCTAGTATATATTAAAATAATTTAAGTTTCAATTTCACCACTTATTATTTGAATTAATATACGTTTTGTCACTTTTAGTTTTTAACTTGTGTATTGTCCTTTATGTGTGTTACTTATTGCAAACTGTGTTCTTTATCTTCAATAATTATAGAAAACATACTCGATGTTTGCAAAGCCTTGGAAGTTATTTCCTTTAGCCCTAACTCAGTTAATTTTTGTGGTTAAATCTGACCAAATGGACCCCACATGAGGGTATTTTGGTCATTTTACTCTAATGTGGGGTCCATTTGATCAGATTTAACCACAAAAATACCCTCATGTGGGGTCCATTTGGTCAGATTTAACCACAAAAATTAACTGAGTTAGGGTTAAAGGACATAACTTGTAAAAGTTTGCAAATATCGAGTACGTTTTCTATAATTATTAAAGACAAAGGATACAATTTGCAACAAAAGACATTCATAAAGGATGATTTTTATAATTTACTCTTTTTTCCTTAATGCTCCCATATAAACTTTTTTGAAAAAGAAATGTTTATCCTTAATGTTCCCATATAAACTTTTTTGAAAAAGAATTTAATTCAAAACAAGACAATGACTAACCAAACTACACCGTTATAATTTTGTACCATCTATTGTTATTGTTATTGTTATTGTTATTGTTATTGTTAGGGAATATGTCACAGAATAGTAACCAAGTTTCAAAAGTGTTCTAATTAGGTCACTCGTGTCGATTTTGTCCCAATTAGATATCTTAACATTCCAATCGAGCCATGTCCTTTTTTCTATTTGTCAAGAAAAAAACGAAGAATAAGATGTTGAGGTCGGATTATTTTAATATATGAAATTATATTTATTAAAAATAAAAACACTTTAATTACATTAAAAATAAAAAAAACAAGTTACAATTCACGTCATCACTCAAAGTTTGCATCAAATAAAAGGGAAAAAAGAAAAAAAATCCACATCACCATGGTTACTTATGAAATGGATGAAAAAACCCTTAATTTTAATGAAAAAATGAATGTTGAGTGACCTGATTGGAACACTTTTGAAACTTGAGTGACCTAATTGAAACACTTTTAAAACCTGGTTACTATTCTACAAAGTTACCCTTTATTATTATTATTATTATTATTATTATTATTATTATTATTATTATTATTATTATTATTATTACATTAAATGTTTTTTATAGTTGGAAATAAAATTTAGTGGATGAGAGTCAACTTTTTTTTTCATCCACACAATGCAACTACATTGTTCTCCTCCACATCACATACTATCAACCACATCGCCGTTCCTTCTACTTCAATGATTACCATCATATTCTCTCATGAAACTTACCGATCTCATCTAATCATTCCTAATGAGTGGTAAACTTATGGATCTTTTAAAAATATTCATTAATAATAATAGTCAGAAGTTTTTTTTAGTCATCCATGAAATTATGTTATAATTTCTGGGTCATTTGGTTGGTAGAATATTTTTCAAAAAATTGAAATTTAAATTGGAAATGGAATTGGAATTGAATAGCAATCCTTTAAAAATTGATCTTGTGTTTGGTTGGTAAATATAATATAAAACAGTTGAAACGTTTAAAAGCTACAGATTACTAAGTTACCCTTAAAAGTTAAAACGTATGTAAATATGATAAAGGGTTTGGTTTATCTTCTTCCCAACAAAGAATTTTTGTTTTGAGTTTTGTATCTATTCTTTCCAACAAAATAATTATATTTCAGATTTTGGTTCCTTTTACATTGGCTTTTTTTTTTTTTTTTTTTTTTTTGTGGGTTCGATGAATCAGAGGTTCATGGAAATAAGTAGATACACGTGAAGACGGGGTGTTTTGGTAAACCATTAACATTTTAATGGAAAGTTTTAAATTTCATTGCATATGGGAGGGATTGTTGAATTCCACCAACTATAGGGAATTTGATGCAATTAAATTCCAAATTCATTTTTAATTTATATGGATTCTTGAGACCAACTGGAAAGTTTTAAATTCCATTGTATAAGGGAGGGATTCTTGAATTTCACCAACTATAGGGAATTTGATGGAACTAATTCCTTCTACTTTTGAGCCAAACAACATTTGAATTGAATAAATTCCAAATCCATTTTAATTCCTACGAATTCTGTGAAACAATATCGAACTTTTATCAATCTGGTCTTTGTTATTTAGGGGTGGACGTATAATCAAATTAACCGAACCGTAACCGAGTTAAGTGAACTGAACAATTAACTAATGGTTCGGCTGACCCATAGCTTACTAACCGAAAATTGTGGTTAGGTTATGGTTTTAGTGTGTAACATAACCGAATTATCCGAATCAAACCGATATACAATTTTTTTTGAACGGCTAATGTTATCCCTTTTAAACAATAATTCTAAATATTTCCTCTTGCCTAGGTTTGAACCTAAGAATTCTCTTATAAAAGAGGCATATCTTTCAAAATATGTGATGTTCTTTAGAGATAATTATGCATAAAACAAATTCATATCATTACAAAACATAATAATTTCATATAAATAAAAAACGCAACAGCGACAAGATCAAATGCAGGAGCAACATCAAACATGTAATGGATTTAACCATCTATGTTTCATGCAGTTGATCAATTTCATTAGTAAAAAAAACGGCTAAGCGGCCAATAACCAAATCGAAACCAAGGCAAAACCGATAATACGAACCGGTCGGTTATCATTGCACATGACTCAAAGTATGGTTATGGTTATGGTTATGGTTTTGATCAAAACCCGTCCTTAACCGACCAATACACACCACTTATTAATTATACTGATGGTTTTTTAAGGCAGCATTGACAGTATTTTATAAATCTTTAATATAGGATTTTAGAGCCTTATTTCGATTTTTGGTTACATTCTTTGTTGGTTGATGTCTTTTCTTTAAGGCCTACATTATCTTTGTTGGTTGATGTCTTTTCTTTAAGGCCCAACTGATATGGTTCTACATGTAGTGAGATGGGTGACAAACCATCAACGATAACAACTTTGTTAAACGGGCTGGCGCTGTGGCACATACCCAACAAATGGGCCGATTAGAGTCTTTATTACAAATGCAATAATTCACAGGCATCCAAATATTTAACATATGAGGTTTGTTGTGAAACAAGGCTAATAGTACAATAACACAAAGAGAATAATAGGGAGAAAGATTATATCATTATAGGTATGTCATACAACAAGATATAATATAATATATGTAGGAGATGGAAACTTCATGAATAAGATAATGTATATATGGAGTTGATAACCATATTAAGAGTCAGGATTTAGAGAAAACGGAGGAAAGTGTGAGAACAGTGAGAACGATTATGGATCATCAGATCAAAACAATCTATGGATTAGATTGACGCGGTGGCGTTATCGTAAATAACACCAATTCTATTAAATGGACACGCTTCATTAAGGGTAAAAGGGTCTTTTACCGCTCAAATTCAAAACACCAACAAAAATGATAACACGCCATTCAAAACAAATAAAACACCATTAAATACAAAACGCCAAAAATTAGTGATAAAACGCGTTGGAGATTACAGGAAGAGGAAACAACACAGTAACTGAAATTCAATTATTAACATTTATTAGAAAAATTCCCTCCTAAATTACGCACCAAAAACATCATTATATAAATGACGTTAAACATCGCTTCCATAATCACTTCAATCTATCATTCTACAAAACATCTTTTACCAAAAACACCAAGTTTAACCAAAACGACAAAAATGGCAACCATCGTTTGGTGGAGATACAACTCTGGGAATCAGACGATTCGTCATACGTTTTGACAACAGAAGGAGGGTGTATGTTAGGATAATTAAAGCAATTTTGAAGATGGAAGAAAAGGTACAGAGGGGTATCCTATTGCTTGGCATCGCTCTGTATAACGAATGTCATGAAACACATACGCTTATGAAAACATTAACAAGGAAATTTGGACCAAGCAAAGCACAGATGGAAAATCGGACCCAGTCATAACATCATGGCATTTTGATGAGTAAACAGACATGGTGACCGTTATATATGACAGCGGAGAGCAGGAAGACTACCTGCTTGAAGACATCATGACAAAGCAGGGGATTGGGTTCATGAAAAAATTGCACAACGTCACTTCTTTGAACACATATATTGACTTAAAAATGGTGTTGATGCAAGACATGTTTAATTGGAGGCTTCAGAATCTTCAACAACAAGCCGATGAAAGTGAAAGTGATGACATGGATAAAAGTCTAGATGAAGACTCCGAGGAAGAAGACGACGAACGTTTAAAAATGGTGTTGATGCAAGACATGTTCAATTGGAGGCTTCAGAATCTTCAACAACAAGCCGATGAAAGTGAAAGTGATGACATGGATAAAAGTCTAGATGAAGACTCCGAGGAAGAAGACGACGAACGTGAAGGATACTTCTCGGATAAAGTACCTTCTGACGAGAAGTTTTAATTTTTTTTTGTTTTCTTATGTGTAATCTTTTTTAAGATAATTAAACTAGATGTAGGACCCGTGTAACCACACGGGTAGGTTTAGTAATGATCGAAATCAAATCCTAAAAAACAGATTATAATATATCATTTAAATTTTGGTCTTTAGTTCTATATCTTTATAAAGTAATGTTAAAGACAGTATGTGTGATCACATGGGTAGCTTTAATAACCATCGAAATAGATTATAATACATCATTTAAATTGTTTGTATTTAATTCAAATAATCAAATGTTATTGAACAGTTCAATAAAGCCCCCTTATATTTGATCCAATTAAGCTTAACTGTTGTGTAAGATTTTGTAGGCCCGTTAAAATCCTTATATTAAATCCAGCCCCAAATTCTAATCACTCATCTACCGTTCCATTTCCATCTCCGTTCTTCGAAGGGCGACAAACCAACGACAGGGAGTGTTAAAGATTTTTCCTTATCAGCAAAAGGTAATCGAAAACGTATTGATTCGATTTTGTTTTTCTGAAATCTTTGCTTCATGTAATTTTTATACCACGCTTGCATGTATGATTTTTGATCTTAGGTTTGTTCTTTTATATGAAGTGTAATTTGTGATCATGTTTGTTTATTTGATTTGTT
Source organism: Helianthus tuberosus (assembly GCA_030545235.1). Lineage (NCBI taxonomy): Eukaryota > Viridiplantae > Streptophyta > Magnoliopsida > Asterales > Asteraceae > Helianthus > Helianthus tuberosus. The sequence goes on from CM060352.1 coordinate 126,686,808, forward strand.
ATACTTCAGATTCCATCATATGAATGTTCGTATTGATGTTCGATTGAAGTTTATACTTTTGTATGGATGTTCGATTGAGGTTTATATATTTAGGGCTATGTTAAAAATGATTGTTTATCAGTTGTTGTATAAAGATTTTTTAAGGTTATGATGTTTAGTAAACTTTCAGTTGGTGTTCTTGACAGATTTTATCAGATTATATTTCACTTGTTTGGGGTTTTGTATCACACTGTCAAGAATAGAAACATATTAATAAGCCTTAGAAACTCTCTGCATCAAAAATAACATTTGGTCGAGTATGCAAGTGAATAATATTTTAACGTTTGGGGTTTTGTATCTGTTTTGTATCACCTTTTAACGTTATATAATATTTTAGTCTATTAGTTATACTCTTTTTAATTGCAATAATTAGAATAATCTTTTAACGTTTTTCATAAATAATGCTCATCAAGTTAAAACCATTGTTGTTGATACATCTGTTGACTTTGGTTAACAGATGGATGAAAATATATGATTAAAATCACTGTTGGGTTAAACAGTGTTTTGAGGAGAAAACAGTGGTTTGTCATTGGTCAAACAGTGGTTTGACCATGGTCAAGCAGACCTTTGAACCACTAAGAGTTATAGTTTTGCAAACACTGGTTTGACTTTGGTCAAACAGGCTTTGGTCAAACAGATTTTTAAAAAAATAGTGGTTTGACTTTGGTCAAACAGTGGTTACATACTAATGCTATTTCCTTTCATCATGTTCTCTCAGTTACTTACCATCTTTTAACGTTTTTCTCTTTTTATAGAAAGATGTATGGTTTTGCTTCTTACATGACCGACAACCAAAGGAAATCTTTGGTTAGTATTTTAATCTCAGTTATGGCGAATTTATTTTCTTTATAACATCATGTTAGATAGTTCTGATTTTAATATACTTATACATAGGTTCTGCCAAAAAAATATAAACAATGGATAAAAGAGTTTAACTATCCTGTTGGGTTTGTCAAAGTACGGACAACTAATGGGCAAGTCTTTGAAGTCAAGATATATGATATAGGAAACTTCTATTATCTCTACAATGGGTGGTATTCCGTAGTTCAAACTTTGAAACTACAATCTGGATCATGGCTTGTATTTCAGTACGAAGAAGCATTACAAAGTTTCCGGATCTTTTATTTCTATGACAATATTGCATTTGCTGCATCTGATTATTTTTACTACAGAACCAATGGCGATTTTGATAAACCTGATGCTATGGTATGTATTTCGCAATCTGGGTTCGGTATATTTATTATTGTTTCTTATTTATTATGGTTTCGTATATGAAACTACTAATATTTTTTTTTCTCGTTGTAGCATATCAATCGTTTATTTGTACATCACAAGATGGACAATACCATTCCAAATTATCCGGTTGTTATTAGAGGTCCTGGGAAGCATAAATTTTTTGTTCGAATGGATGTTAGTGACAATCAGCTTTACATAACAACTGGATGGGGACGGATTAAGAAGAAATTTTCACTAAGTGATGAACATCTTCTTGTGTTTGAAATGATTGATCTTCACACTTTTGATATATCTGTTTTTAATTGTTCCAAGGATGCTGATTTAGTGTTGCCACCGGAATTATATGCTGCTATTAAGGAAGAAGTGGTAGAAGAGGTTATCAGTATCTCTGATGGTGAAGATGTGGATGACATAACTAAGGACAATGAAACTGAAATGCTCGCTGTAACTACGAACAACGAAACTATTCCAGTAGTTTTCCGTGTGGACAATCATTTTGTAAGTTTTAGTAACCAAAAAGTACTAACAGGACCTTACATTGTGTTAACCATATTATAATATTATCTTTCTTAACATTATTTTTTGTTTGTTACAGCGTATTAAAAAAGTTCTCGCTAAAAAACTTGGCTTGGATAGGAAAAGAACTTTAAAGATTGTAGATGCTGCTGGAAATGTTTGGGATGTTCGAGTTGGTATCGAGTCTCCTGATGATCGGTTTTACATAAAAAACATGAAACAGTTTGTGAAGGATAAAAACTTGGTTCCTCGTGAAGAATTTACCCTTAAATTCGTCATGGGTAAAGATATTTTCTTGTTTGACTGAATAGTTATGGGGCTCTTTCAGATAATGTTATTTTGTATGGAAACAATGTTTTTTGTTTGTGGTTGCTGGTTTGCACAAAACACTTTTGTAAAGGTTGGTAGTTTAGTTTTGATCTTGGTGGTACGAAGGGTTAGCTACTCAAAAGTTTTTAATTCATATGTTACTGAACCACTGCAGGCTATATATTAAGAACATGAAGTGTTCCTAATGACTAACGGTTGAAAGTATTACTTGTATTAGTTATTTCTTGTCTTTTAGATATATGTTATCGTTATTTACCTTTCATTATTTTATAATTGTTAAAGGTATCATTTTTAAAAAATGTATACTATATTTTAAAACAATTCTGTAAAATAACATCCATTATTATTAGATAAAAGGAACATGTTGATAGGATGTGCAAAACCTAATACCAAATAACTTCAAACATTAAAAGACTTTTCTTCAAAATGCTATTTCTACAACGACTATAGATTTTGTAGAACTTCTTTGTAGACCACGTTAGTTGTGGTTTTACACACTTGTTTTCCCCTGTCACATATCAAGATCTTCAAACCCTTCCTGCTCTTTACTCGTGATACAGCAACGTATAGTTGTCCGTGACTAAAAACCGGCCTTGGAAGATATAATCCTACACGTTCAAGTGATTGTCCCTGGCTTTTGTTGATGGTCATTGTTGGACCCAGTATGGCCTTAAAACAACTTCTTTTCACGTAATATGGCAAGTGATTTCAGTAGATGTGAAAAAGATGTGCAGAAATGGAAATCAGACTTTCAAGAAACAAGACCTACAGAATTATCAAGTTTATATCACTTTGAAACAAAATGGTTTACAAGGTGATTGTAAGATTATTATCTAGTACAAATGAATCTTGAATTCTGTGGGTGAGAGGGCAATGGAGTTTTGATGTATGTATGAATGATAAGCTTAAAACTCACGTTGCTTCTCTTGGTTGAGCCTTCTATTTATAGAAGGCTGGGTGCATGAATAAACAATAGTTTATTCATGCAATAAGTCCTGCAAAAAGTGCCCAATTGACATATTCATTGAATCCAACGTTCAAGTTGCCTTTTTCATCATGATATCAATTAATGTCAACTTGCTTCGGTAAGTGTGGCAGGACAGAGCCAATTTCAGACAAGTGGGGTATTTCATCAGAATTCTGATATACCACTTCATTAGAGATTCTGATGAACAAATCATCAGAAAAATCCTGATGATCAGAATCGTCAGAAACTGATGATAATCCATCAGAAGTGACCTTTTCTGATAATCCAATTCAGCTCTTAATCAACTTGTGATTCTTTGAAGTAGATGCTGTGCATTCCAGTTATCCCATCTGATCTTCTTTTTCTAGTTCGTGATCTTCAGGACTATGATCTCTTCATAGATCAAGTTGATTGTGATTTTCTTCAATACTTACAAATAAAGTTTCCTAACAGTTTCCCCCTAAGTATTGTAAGAAAATGAACTACCTCTATATCTAACATAAACAACTTTCTTTGAAAGATAAATTTAAAAACAACTAAGTTCAGAAACATAGAACATAGTCAAACCAACCATTAGTCAGACTAAAATAAAATATTGTTCAAAAACAGGAATTTTAATCTCATTAATTCTTTAATTGATCTTCACTCCACTTCTGTATTTGTCTCCTGGTTTCAGCCTTTTCTTGTGGTCAATTGCCTTTTGAGTTTCTTTGTACATTTCTTTATACCATCCTCTTGCTTCCATCCAATTTTCAATGCACTCTTCAATTATTTTTCTCAGCTGTTCATTGTTCTTTCCCTTCTTCTTGAGTTGCTCTTGTTTATCATTCATGCAGTTTCTTATATATTTCAGAGTTTGATTTGAATACCTGCATATATCACTGATTCTGAACAGAGCTTTCTCTTCATTAGCATCTTTGAAGACTACACTCATTTCTGGTTGATCAAAGATTGCTCCGGTTCTTACTAGTTTAGAAGGAATTTCAGCTAGAATTGAAGTGTTCGGAGGTGGTATTAGCACTTTGTTGCTGTACTCAAAATTGATACATAGATCAAAGTCTACCAGTGCAGCTCTTTTGTATAACTTTGCTCCTGCACTTTTGAGACTTTCAAGGGCTCTTCTGACTACAACTGCATTACCTTTCATTTCATCAATGATATTCTTCATTTTGACTATTCCCAATGGGTGAATATCATCAGCCAGATCTGCATCAGTAACCTTTTGTTCACTGTTATCTTTTCTGATCAGGGTATACTTGTTTTGTGCTTTAGTACCTAAGACACCTCCTCCAGTGGTCATAGTATCAATTCTTTCAATTGATACTATTGGATTGATCATGTTCTTGTGTAGAATTACCCAACCTCCATTGTTTCTGTTTTCAACAATACCTTTACTTAATGGAGAGAGAGGTCTCTTTGGGTTGTCTTCTGGACCTTTCTAATAGTAATGCTTTAGATGTTCTTCAGGGTACATAATAGTGTGTAAATCACCTGTTAGTACGTCCATTTCTCTTATATTCCCTTCTGAATCTTCTATCATTTCTTTTCTTGGCCTTTTTGAGGAAGTTACTTCAAGTTCCATTCTTCTCTTCTCTTTCGCATCCATCCTTATACTTAACTCTGTTTCTCCTTTGATGGCTGTAGAAGTTGACTGAACTGGAACATGATCTTTCTGTTGTACCCTTGATGTGTCTGGCTTTGGGACATTTGGTGGAGGACCCATGAGTATCTTTTGTTTATCTGACGGTGGACCCATGGGTTGCTTCTGTTTTTGAGCTGTTGTAGTTTATGTTTGTTTGGTTTGACCTTGTTGAATGGTTTCTGGTTGTTGTTGAGGAGTTTCTGATCTCCTTGCTTGTCTTTCTTGTGGAATTGGGGCTTTCAGTTCATGAAGATCAACATTTGCTAGTCTGGCAATATTATACTGCAATCTCTTTACTAACAGATGGACTTTAGTGAGAGCTTGAGTATTTTTTTTTTCTTGTTTCTTCATTTTCTAAAACTCCTGGTTTTCTTGATTTCTTTGTGCAGCTAATTCCATTAACAGTTTCTCAAAAGCCTCAGCCATGCTGCTGTTGTTGGCTCCGAGGAACTGTATTTCTTCAAGAAGCTTCCCTGAACTTGAGCTTTCTCCTGCAGTTGCAACCTCAGCCATCTTTTTCTTGATATCATGAAGTTCCTTGAGAGCCTTCTCAAATTCTGATGAGCTCTCTTTGTTTTCTGATGACTTTTGCAATTTGTTAAGGGCTGCAGCATTGTTTTCTGTTTGCTTCTGCACAGCTTTGATAGTTTCTGACAAAACCTTGATATCTGACTTTTGATTTCTGATTTCTTCCAGTATCATATCAAGTTTTTCTTCTGTTGCTGTTTCACAGTAGCAGTTGTGTCTTCAAGTTCTTTGTGAAGTTGTTTAGGGGATATAGATTGATGTCCTTGGGAGATAGGAGAAACAACTAATGTTTCCCTTCTAGCACCAGCAGAAAACACATTTTCTGCTGTTATGCGGTTAAGAGGATTTGAAGATTCCAAATTCCCTATTTCCTCACTAGAAAATTGAAACACATTCAAGTTCTGGATTTCCTCATATCCTTGAACCTTTTCAGGTTCTCCATGAGTTGTTGAGAAATTCTTAGTTTTCTCATCCAGGTTTCCTTGATCAGGAGGCTAATCTCCACCTGTTGACACCACATTTTCCTCCTCAGAATCTGATTCAGAAAATGGGTCTTTGGTTTACTCATATCTTTTTTTGAAGAAATAGTACCTCTAAGTAAGATTTCATGTTTTCCTTGAATTGATTCATCAGAATCACTCTCAGAAAAATGAAATATGTTTAATTTGGAGTGTTGTGCACCTGTTTCTCCCATATGTGAGATTTCAGCATGATGTTCTTCTGCCACAGGACTCATATTCACATCTTCATCAGCTGGATGAGGATCGGATTCACCATGTTGTTCCATTCTTGGTGTGCTTGACTCCTGTGCATCATGCTCCATAGGGGACACATTTTCAAAAGTTCCTCTGTTCTCTGGCCTTTTATTCAACATCTTTAGATATTCTGCTCTGTATGGTGATTCTTCTGGTATCAGATTCATCATTCTTTCTGATAGAGCAGGCACATCATAATCTGACTTCCAAGATCCTATGGCAGTCCAAGGTCTCATAGTTTCTGTTTTCAACATATTTTCTGATACTGGAATTTCTAGGTTCCCTTTTGAAAAGGCATCAGAAATTATGATTGACAGAAATCTGGGAAAGGGTAGATGTGAATCTATCCTTCCAGTGTTTGTCAGAATTGATGTTCTGATCAGGATAAATATTTCTGCTCCAAAATCAATGTTCAATCCTTTAATGAGACTGAACATGATTGTTAGAATGTTCATATTTATCTGATCTGTACCTCCAATCTTTGAAGATAGACACTTGTTCAGAATCTCCATTAAAACTTGCCAGAAGGCAGGTAGCTTGTTTCTCTTGAATTCATTGATTTTTGAAATCTTTGTTTTGTAACCCATTACTACATCAAGTTTTGAGAACATATCTTCTTTTTCTGGTGCTTCTTCATAGCTCTGATTTAAGGGTAGTTCCAAACATTCCCTTATCTTTTCTGGTGAAATTTTAATAAAGATATTTCCCCATACATGTGCTGTTAGCTCAGTTTGACTTGAGATTTTGAGAGTTTTTACAACTTGTTGTATTAGTTCTTGTGGTACCTCTCTGGTCTTTGTAAGAGCTTGAGCTATAGGGCATCTGGTTAGAAATTCAATGAGAATTTGACACTTCATATCATACTATTCGATGTTATCATTCATTGCTTCATTGTTGCTCTTTAATGGAAGAAATTCAGCTTCAGTGATGAAGGGAACAGAGTGTTCTGTTGGTGGTATGTTGATGTTGATAGCAGCCATTGAGAGTTTTGGTTATTGTCTTGGAGAAGGGTTCTAGGGTTTAGAATTTGAAGGTAGAAGATGGAAGACTCTGTTTTTGAATGAGATATATATAGGGTGTACAGACAGAGATTTTTGAGTGTTTGTCGTGGGTTGTTTGTGTTCAAGGTGATTAATGACACCTTTATGATGTTTTAATCCTTTAAGGAAACAACCGTTTTTGAAAAAACCTTTGGTTTATCTTTAATTTAATGTAAATCTTTTAAAGAGACTCAGAGACTCCAATGATTTTGCAGATAAACACTAGTATCCAACTTGCACCTTTTCTCTATGTGGGACCCTTTTGGTTTAAAAGGTCCAATAGAAATCTTTTCCGAGTTTGTGTGTCTTCCCAGGTTTTCCTCTTGATGATATATATCAGAAAATTTTGAATGAAACTTTTGAGAGTTGTATCTTTGTTGGGATTGAACCCTACCAGAGGAACATATAATGTAAAGCCAAAACCAGGTCACAACAGAGGATTCACAATAAGCAGCAGTTTACACTTTGCTCTCCCCTTGAAAGTGATTTATAACAACTGATGGTCTTTATCCGCTGTTCAGATACAACTACTGCTGGTCCTTCAACTGCTGATCAAAACCCTGAAGTATCCAACACTGCTGGTCCTATCTACTGATGATAAAGCACTACCCAGTCAAGGACTGATCAACCTTGGGTAAAGCACTGACATAAAGGGAGAGCAGCTGTTTGGTGAATTGTTTGTTTTATGAATAGTCAGTGGTTAGGTTAGCAGTGTTTGTGTAAGGACAGTAGATACAGGTTGTTAGGCTGTTAGACGTCGCTTTCATGGTGACGTCAGCTGAGATACCTCAGTGGTTTGGTTTGCCTATAAATGTAACAGTACCCTGTACTGTTACATTTGATTGACTGAGCGGGTTCTTCTCCTCATGTCTAATCCTTTCATTTTGTGTGCAACCAACCTTGGGGCATCAGGCTGAGGGGGAGTTTAGTTTGTAAGCTTATCTGTAATCTGTTGCTTTGATTTGTAAGTCCTTTGACTCTATGAGAAGCAATTGTTTATCAAATTATTTTCTCCTTTGATTGTGTTTACAAAGTTTGTTTTCATTTCCGCTGCACTTTACATGTTTTCATATTCACAAATTGTTCAAAACATACAAACAAACATAATCATGAGAGCCTCCGATCCCAACAATTGGTATCAGAGCCTGGACAGTCAATTTCGATTTAACAGTCAAATTGACATAACAGTTCGGCTCAAAATTCGTTGATACTAAGGTTGGTTGCATTTAGTTGAAAAACAGAGTATCGAGTAAATCATGTTCTAAGTGGTTAATCAAAAACTCTGTAAATCAACCAAGATGTCATATGACACACAAATTTCACACAACAAGTGATATCATGCAGAAGTCACTCATAGTTTTCAGATCTGTAAACATATCTGTTAAATTATGGGATTGTTCTATATTTTCAATATTGATTTCAACTGTTGTTTTAATATTTGTGATGTTTACATTAAGTACTAAAGTATCAACCTCATATTAACAAAACCTATGATTCATAAGACATTAGTGTTTTGATTTTCTATAAAGAGGGAATTGAAACTTTAGTCATTCAGATCTTATGTGTTGAAAACAGGTTGAGTTCCTCAAAAGGACAAAATCAACTATGTTAAAATACATTAAGATAATTCACAAAAACTCAGAAGTGTGTTTATCTCAAAACTTTTGATGTCAAAAGAAAAGAGTATAAACATAAAACACTTATGAGTCAAAGTTTAGGGTAATAATGGTCATTAAGCAACTATGTGCATTCATCTGTTCAGGAAAAGTTTTGATTCCAGTGAATGAACTCCAAAGAGGACTAGACAAATGTTCAAAAATTTATCCATGTGTCCTCATGTTTGCAATCAACTGACAAAGAAAATGGTACCAAACAGTGGTCAAAATGTATTCCAAAAGTTTCCTACCACTGTTGTCAAACTACTGACCATTTTTCAAAAACTTGTGAGTGATGTGATTATATTCTCTATTGAAATTATACCAGATCTTTTTGATACTATTCGTAGAAAATCCTTTAACCATTTTTTTTTTGTTGTGTTCAAAGGATTTTCTCGAATAACCAGGATATATTATTCATTTTTTTGGAATAATATATTTGGAACTTATGCTTGTTTTTGTTGGCAATAGTTTCAGCTCCTGTCAGGATGTAATACCTTATTTTTGATGGTATTAGTGTCCTCATAAATGGGTCAAAAGGAAATGGTACATATGTCATGATCATGTCATACTCAGGTTTGCTCCTAAATTTTCATCAAAAATTGATTGCAAACTGTGCTTGAATTACTAGGGTACTCATGTTTTAATTGAATATTAAACGAAAATGAGTTGCCTTAGCAAAAAGTTTTCATCATCTGGGGTACTAAACCACTGTCTTTCAAAATTGACATGTGGCAAAACCTTGAATGAAAATCTTCAAAACTGTTGCTGAAACACCTGTCCTTCAAGATCTGTACCATTTACCCTAACCACTGTTTTGTTTCAACGTCTGATCTCTAAACACTGTCCACTGCTGAAAGTTAACCACTGATCCCTCATTTTCTTGAAAAGCACTAATGTTCAAAATCAGCGTCTTATCCACTGATATGCTATCCACTGATAGTAAAAATCATCCACTGCCCACAATTTTTACCGTTGTAACCACTGATGCTTGATACGTCAGTGGCTCTTAAAACAACTGTTCTCCATACTTCATCCGTCTCATCAGTGTTTGACACGTGGTCAGTTTTTAGCCCTCAGATCGTAATAACCGCTGCCACATCAGCGATCATTTTTTTCTAAATAAAACCCTGCCCTAAACCCCAAACAGGGTTTTACACTGTCGAATTGAATTCCAAAATTCTCTTCTCAAAGCAGTTTCCAACCCTTCTTCTCAAAATCTTCAAAAAAACGTTCTTCATTCTTCTCCGGAAAAATGACAAAATCAAAGTCGAAATCAAAATCAAAACCTAAATCACCACCACCCTCCAATGAGGTCGCTCAAACGACCGAAGAATCTATCGAAATACCATACAAACAATCTCACAACTATTTGGGTTTACTCACAAAACCCACAAACAATCATACCTTCGATTCCATTCTCGACACCATATCTACATCAAAGTACAAAACTTTGTTGACCGTAGACGCCCCTATATATCTGCAAACCCAGAGAGAGTTCTGGAAAAATGCTACGCTTGAAAAACAAGATGATAAAGTAGTAGCCATTAACTCCTCGATACAGGGTATGGCGATTCAAATCACTCCGCAATCACTATCAGAAATATTCAAACTCGATGATCAAAAAGGTAAAGCTTCCTTTGATAAAAACGAGTTAAAAGCTGATTTTCTGAAGAGGGGCTATGCAGAACAGTCAAAGGTAGATACCCTACAAAAGGGTTATTTTCCATCTGCACCCAGATTTTTATTTCACACACTTCTGATGTGTGCTTCGAATAAAACAACATCTTTTAACGAAATACCATTAAAAATTCAATGTCTGGGTTACGCTATTTTGAATAATAAGGACTACAAATACTCCCAGGAGATTTTCAATGACATGGTGAAAAACGTTGAAAGTAAAGCATTTTTGTTGTTTCCACGATTTTTGAGTTATTATTTTTTACAAAAATTTGATAAGAAAAATGAAAATTTGCTTAAACAAGGTGTCTATTTTCAAATAAAAAGCTTGACACCTGAAACATTCTCTAGAATGTTGGCACCAATAAAAACAAAAGCAGGGGTACCTGAGCAGATTTTAGCGGTTACAACTGCTCCTCAGGTATCAGCTGCTGAGCCCACTGCTCCAGGTGATCATAGCAGCACAACCACTGCTTTGAAACCCACACCTGACATAACCAAAAAGACCAAAAGAAAAACATCCAGAAAACCCACCAAACCCAAAACAAAGGCAACTCTGGAAGATGAGATCCCAGAGGAAATGCCTGTGACAACACAAAAGTCACCACAAACCACTGCTGCTACTTCCTCACAGCAGTTGGAAGAAAGATCTCAACCCATGCCTAAAACTCCTCCTGCATCCTCACAAAAGGATCAGGTTGTAAGCACAGGGACACCACAATATGAAGCTCTGAATCCACTCGGATCCATCTTCCTCAGTCCTGATCCCAAGGACATGTCTCTTTCAACCCCCATACCCTCACCAATAATAATGCCACAATCCATGTTACCCTTGTTGCATGCAGCTGCTATAGCTCAGACACAAACCAGTTCCTCTCTATCACCTGTCACTGAGAGCATACCCCCACAGGTGACTGGGTCTGATGCTACTACTCCTGCTATCCCAGCAACAATTGAGGAGGTTACACCCCCTGAGTTACAAGTAACTCTCGGTGGTAGTTCAAGTGGAGCAGCAACTACAACTGGTGGATCAACAGGTCTCCAGTTGGCCAGTTGTTTCATAAATCAGACTCCCTTGAAGGCAATTTCTTCCATGGCAGTTTCGATAACCACCAGTGAGTTGGATCTAACCACTGGCACCATCAAAGGTTTATCAAGTGCTGAAGAAAGAAGTCCCCAGTACCAAGAACAAGGGGCATCAATGGGTGATATTTGGGACTATGTTCCTAAGTCACACATTGATATAACCACTGCTGGTGGGGATTCAGATGATCCCAGTAAAGTGGGTGATGATTCACGATATCAGGAATTGACGGGCAGAGTGGAAAAACTTGAAGAATCAGTTTCTGAAATTAAAGACATGGTGCAAGAGATTTTAAAAGCTCAGAAAGCACAAGCCACTGCTGTTCCTGCTCAAGCACCTGCACAACATGCATTTGCTGAAAATGAGCTTTGGAATATTTTTAAACCCATGCTTGAAAAACAGCAACAGATGGCTGATCAAAAGCATGCTATTCATGTACAAATGCTGACCAACATGGTGGAATCAAGGTTTAAAGACACACAAGCAGACATCAAGGCTATAAAGGCTAGCATTCAAAGTGCTTCTGGCAAAGCTCCTTCTTCTCTATCATTTTTTGATAACCCCCCTTCAGATAATGCCAAAAAGGGGGAGAATATCAAGCTGTTGAGAAAAATGAATAAGAAGGGAATAGAACATGGCCTTTACATTGAGCCGGAAAAAGAAAAAGAAAAAGAAAAGCAGGTCTCAAAACCTGTTAGTCAAACAGCTGATACATCAGTAGTTACAAAAACTGCTGTCAGTAGCCAAACAGCTGCCATCTCATCAACACACACACCTCCAACACACACCACTCTACCATACTCCACCACAACTACTGTTCCACCACCATATGTGTCTACAGCACAAAAACCACCACTACCATCACAAACAGCCAAACCATCATCACCCCCTGCCAAAAAGCAGAAGACAACAGATGTTATAACATCTGTTGTAATGGCAACAGTGGTTGAAACACAAGTTGTTTCAACTACTGCTAGTCAACCACTGATCACCACCCAAACAACTGCCACAATAACCCCTGCTCAAAAGCAGAAGACATCTGCTGATACATCAGCAGTCGTAATGACAACAACAGTTGAGACACCAGTTGTTTCAACAGTTGTTAGTCAACCATCCACCACTGCTCTATCCTTTCCTACATCACAACCAAAGCTCTTCAAAAGAAAAAGAAAGCCAATCCCTGCCGATGAGGGTATACATGATCCTAATGCTGCACAACATCCACTGGAACTTGAAGCTATCAAAAATGAGATGAGGCAATTCTATACAGAAGAAGATCCTTCAAAAAGAAGATTCTCCTCACTCATAGGCTACATGCCACCAGATGATATGGATGACTACCTCAAAATCAAGGCAAGGCAAGCTAAACTAAGAGCTAAATTTAAAAGTGAACGTGACCGTTTAAGTGAAGATGGCATTGCTAAAAGACTGGAGTTCTACTTCACAAAAGTAAAGCATATAGAAGAATTTGCACAAGACCTAAACAAAGAAAAGGCAGAACAAAAGAAAAAGTTAAGAAAACAATATCTAGCCTACATCATGAAAGAGAAATTCTATCCTGCTGAAGAACAACAGTTCAAGGAATGGCCAATAGTCGCTCTAAAGCATGAAGCAGAAAGGATTGAGAAAATCAAGAATGATCCTACAAAGAAGAAGAATGCTCCAAACTGGAGAAAATACAAAAAGCTCATTGCTGACCTAACTGCTGAGTATAAAAGAAAGAAAAAGGAGCTGGTGGATGCGAAAATGGATACTGCTGAAGCCATATCAAAATGGTCAAAACAGCAGACCGATGAAGCCTATGAAAGGCTAAAGAAAAGAAAGATAACTGTTTCAAGCACCTCAAAGAAGCGAGAACATATGATGAAGCTTGAACAGAAAATTGAAAACCTCATGACAATGTTAAAATCAGCAGACAGTTCTACTCTTGTGTCAAACCAAGTTGAAGGCAAACAGCTGACTGAAGAAGAGGTAATAGAAAAAGAAGCAGAGTATCTCAAGGGCGCCATCTTAAAAATGGGTCTGAATGAAGACAGCTCATCAAAGCTTCAAAACCTTTTTAAGAAGGTATTAAACAAACCTGCGTCTCCAAACACTGCAAAAGACAAGACAGAAGTTGAAAGACAAGAACTTATTGAACAAGAAACTGCAGAAGATATAGCTGCAGCAGACAAAGTCATTGAAGAAGCTTTCAAAAGAATGTCTGAAAGTCTGCAGGTGTTTTCAAGGCCAACATCCCTCAACTCATCAGCAAATAAGTCTCTCCCAAGAAACCCACTTGGCTTAAAAATACTAAAGTGGATGTCTGATCAAAAGACTCACGTATTGACCCTAGTCAGAGGCAATGGCGAAGTGAAGTACATATCAAGGAAAGAAGCACTAGGCCTTAGTGTTGAAGATTTGCAGGATCTCCTTGAACTTTCACTGTGTAGGGATGAGGATGACCAGAGTGCAAAGGAATTTGAAGCTGAATTCAAAGAACAAGCTAAGGCACTCTTGATGAGTAATAAAGGTCCTGAATAATGAAGGGTTTTGGCATTATCTGTTCCAGGGGGAGATTGTTGGGATTGAACCCTACCAGAGGAACATATAATGTAAAGCCAAAACCAGGTCACAACAGAGGATTCACAATAAGCAGCAGTTTACACTTTGCTCTCCCCTTAAAAGTGATTTATAACAACTGATGGTCTTTATCCGCTGTTCAGATACAACTACTGCTGGTCCTTCAACTGCTGATCAAAACCCTGAAGTATCCAACACTGCTGGTCCTATCTACTGATGATAAAGCACTGCCCAGTCAAGGACTGATCAACCTTGGGTAAAGCACTGACATAAAGGGAGAGCAGCTGTTTGGTGAATTATTTGTTTTATGTATAGTCAGTGGTTAGGTTAGCAGTGTTTGTGTAAGGACAGTAGATACAGGTTGTTAGGCTGTTAGACGTCGCTTTCATGGTGACGTCAGCTGAGATACCTCAGTGGTTTGGTTTGCCTATAAATGTAACAGTACCCTGTACTGTTACATTTGATTGACTGAGCGGGTTCTTCTCCTCATGTCTAATCCTTTCATTTTGTGTGCAACCAACCTTGGGGCATCAGGCTGAGGGGGAGTTTAGTTTGTAAGCTTATCTGTAATCTTTTGCTTTGATTTGTAAATCCTTTGACTCTATGAGAAGCAATTGTTTATCAAATTATTTTCTCCTTTGATTGTGTTTACAAAGTTTGTTTTCATTTCCGCTGCACTTTACATGTTTTCATATTCACAAATTGTTCAAAACATACAAACAAACATAATCATGAGAGCCTCCGATCCCAACAATCTTCTTTATATATCATCAGAATTCATTTGATTCATAGAAAGAGAATGAATCTTCATTTTTTTTAAGATGAGAGGGAATAAGTAGAGTTTCGAGATTTTTACTTACATTGCAGTCTTGCAGTTCTGACCTCCACACCTTTGTTCTGATATACAGGAAGTATTTTTCATACAACTTGTTCCAGTCCTCAGGAATTTTTTTTGAAAGAAACTTATTTCAAGAAAATTTTGGATGGTCATAAGTTTCTTTGAATCTGGTTAAAAGCATTGTTTTTCTGATGATTAGTCAAACTTCCTGGCTTTTAAGAAATTTTTCTGATAAAAAATTTGATTTTTGATTTATTGTCAGATTTTCTGGTAAATTTAAACCTCTGTTTCTGGTGAAAAATCAAATTTGTGTTTCTTAATGAGTTTTCTGAATAAACACCAGATTTTCTGATTGATTATCAGATTTTCTGAGTTTCATTAAATCTTGTCAGATCTCATGTGTGTTTCACCAGATTTTCTTTGGTTTTTTTTTTTATCAGATATGTTGTTTTAGTTCCCCCTAGATCTATTGAAAAAAAAATTTGAATGAAAAAATAATAGCAGATATGATATAAATAAAGGAAACATAAAACACATAACAAAAACAAACAACTACTCCTCTTCCTCCTCCAATACGTTGTACATGCACTTCACATATAACCAAAGACTGGTTATTCGACCGGTGTGATTCGTTGATGGCATCAGGGTGGCTTCACTAATGTTTTCTTGAAGTACCAGCATGGCCCTTAGATAGCAGCTTCTCACTCCTCCGAAGTCTAGCTGACTTGTGATCACCTTGGTTACGAATCGAGGGTAGATCAGAAAGGGTTGACGGTCGTGGATGTTTGCTTCTAGCTCTCTCATGAGAAACTTAGCATAGTTGTAAGGTTTTTCCTGTACAACAGCATGAACCACTTCCATCATCTTATGAGACAGCTCGTTGAAGTGTCCAATCTTCTTGGAGAAGCAGACACTTAGCTGTGTTACAAAAAACTGGAAAGGTGGTATAAAACCGGATTTGCTAACAGCCCTTGACGAGTTGAGTGTATGATAGCCCATTTCAGTCAGGGTTTGTTGTACATCTACCTTATCCAGAAATTGGGTTTCATGATCATTACCCAGTTTGAGGACATTTCTGATTGTTTCCTCATTTAGGGTAATTTTTACCCCCATAACCTCACTCTCAATCCACATGGAAGTACCACTAAAAATGATTAAAGAGTTCCACCAGAACTCTTGAAGAAGTTTTGGATAAATGGTGACATGTGATGATACAGCAAAGCCTAAAGGACTTCGCATGATCATATTGTACACAAACCTGCAGTCCTCCCATGCAGGTCCTTCCAAGTTGGATCTTAATCTAAGATTATGAAGTCTGTGAAATGGGAGAGGGAATTGAGTAGCTTTCATCAATTTTGGGCGACCCATTTTTAGATAAGAAAAATTCTGTTGAAGGGCTTTTGAAGAGATGATTTTTGTGAAGAACGTTCTTTTCAGGTTGTTAATATTTATAGATGAAAGTGATGTTAACAGCCGACCCTTTTCTCTTCAATTAAGACGATATATGTTGCAGTGAATGTAACAGTGAATGTGACAGTCTACTAAGCCCCATGTGTGAGTAAGCATTTAATGACTAGGCATCTATTTTCATAGCTCCTAATGATTCTAGTGCCTACATGTCACTTAAGTTTTCTTATGAAAAAATGACGTTGCATGCATTTGCAGAAGAAAGATGAAATTCAATAATCTGAAAAAAATTTGAAACGGTTGATATTCACAGCTGTATGGAACTTCATCAGTATGCATGTTACTTTTCCCCCTTTTTGTTTTTGTTTTTTAATAAAAAAAATACAAAATCCAAAAATACACAAAAGAGAGTAAATACAATATATGGAATATGCATGAGGATGGAAAAAAATTTACAAATTATTCTGATGTTTCAACATAGTCTCTGATTTTATATCAGAACTTCTGGTGTTTTCACCAGATATTCTGATATTTCATCAGATTATCTGATAAATTATCATTTATTGATGATTCATCAGATTTTCTGGTGTTCCATCAGATTGATGGATTGTTTCATCAGAAGCTAGTTGATTTGTTCTATGAATATCAGAACTTTGATGTTTAACAAGTTGGTTTTCAATTTGTGTCTTTGTGTTTTCTGAAAAATCTTCATCATTTAGATTAACCATGCCTAATTTGCTGATCAAAAAATTGTGTCTCTTTTCATCAAGAGGCTTTGTAAATATATCAGCAATTTGATTTTCAGTTGGAACAAAATACATTTCAATGTTACCTTTCTCCACATGATCTTTTATGAAGTGGTATCTGACATCTATGTGTTTGGTTCTTGAGTGATGAACTGGATTTTATGTTATTGCAATAGCACTCTTTGAGTCACGTAGAATTGGAATTCTTGTCAGAGTTACTCCATAATCTTTCAGTTGAGTTTGCATCCACAGCACTTGTGAACAGCAACTTGCCGCTGCTACATATTCTGATTCTGCTGTTGATGTGGCAACACAGTTTTGTTTCTTGCTTGCCCAACTTACCAATTTTTCTCCCAAGAGTTGACAGGCACCAGATGTGCTTTTCCTGTCAATTTTGCACCCTGCATAATCTGCATCTGTGTATGCAATTAATTCAAGGTTTGTATCCTTAGGATACCAGAGACCAATTTCTGATGTGCCTTTAAGATATT
Organism: Helianthus tuberosus; assembly: GCA_030545235.1. Classification (NCBI taxonomy): domain Eukaryota; kingdom Viridiplantae; phylum Streptophyta; class Magnoliopsida; order Asterales; family Asteraceae; genus Helianthus; species Helianthus tuberosus. Next base: position 126,704,324 of record CM060352.1, read on the forward strand.
TAAAAACCCTTTTTACAGCTTTTAGATGGGATTCTTTGGGATCACATTGATATCTGGCCAGAAAGCATGTTGCAAACATGATATCTGGTCTGCTTGCAGTTAAATAAAGCAGTGATCCTATCATCCCTCTATAGGTTTTAATATTAACACTTATACCATCCTTATCAGAATCTAACTTGTTCCCTGTTGCCATGAGAGTTTTTGAAACAGAGCAGTTTTCAAGTGAGTATTTTGTAGAATTGTTTTCACATATTTTGATTGACTCAAAAATATTCCATCAATTCTTTGTTTTACTTGTAACCCTAAGAAAAAGGTTAACTCACCCATCATACTCATTTCAAAGTGGCTGGTCATCAATTTTTGAAATTTGTCACAAAATTTTTCATTAGTTGATCCAAATATAATGTCATCAACATATATCTGGACCAGCAAAGTATGACCTTTGTGTGTTTTTAGAAAAAGAGTGGTGTCAATAGTTCCTTTGGTAAACCCAGAATTGAGTAAGAAGTTTGATAAAGTTTCATACCAGGCTCTAGGAGATTGCTTCAACCCATACAAGGCTTTGTTTAATCTATAAACATGATTTTGAAATTTTGGATCAACAAAGCCTTCTGGTTGATGCACATAAACTTCTTCCTCAATTTTACCATTCAGAAAAGCTGATTTTACATCCATTTGATAAACTTTTAAATCCTTGGATGCAGCATAAGCAAGAAAAATTCTTACAGCTTCTAATCTAGCTACTGGTGCAAAAGTTTCGTCATAATCAATACCTTCTTGTTGACAGTAACCCTTGACCACTAACCTTGCTTTGTTCCTTGTGATTATGCCATTCTCATCAGATTTATTCCTGAATACCCATTTTGAACCAATGACAGTTTTGTCTTTTGGCTTGGGTACCAGATCCCATACCTTGCTCCTTTCAAACTGTAACACCCTTATTATTATTTAAAGGTTTTCGTATAATTTACGAAAATAAACGGGTAATTATGATTTCAAATACATTGAAATTACGGGTTTCATTAAACTTTCTTACAAAATTAAAACTATACAACATAACATGTGTGAGTTCGTCATTTAACAAAACAACGATACATAGTGCGGAAGCTTATTTCTTGATCGTGTTCGGTTCTTCGTTGTGCTTGATCGTCCTCCGGTGCTAAAATTATACCTGAAACTCATAAAACATGAGTCGGATTAGTTATACGTAGTTTAAAACGTGCGTAAACGAGTCTGGGAAGCGAAACTGAATAAAATAAAATTTTTTCGCCAAAAACAGTGCCTTTCGCGCCACGCGCCGGCACCAGGTTGCTCCCTCGCGTGGCGCGAGGGAGACCGTTTTCCAGCAGCTCTGCTGCATTTTTCAGCAATACCAGTTTTTACGGAAACGGCCATAACTTCTTCGTTATTGATCCGTTTTACGCGATTCTTTTTCCTACGCGTCCGTAATTTAATTCTCTATCATATGAAGTTAAAAACCAACTTCCAACATAATAAATTTTGAGACTTTTAAGCCTTCGACTCGTTACCTTTTTACCGAATTTTAACCCGTTTATACATTTTATCAAACAAACATATTTGTTTGATCCTTATATCACATACACTTCTTCAAGTTAATGTTACCTACCATATTAAGTTCTAATAATAGGTTTATTACACAATATAAACCCGTTTTCGCTCGTATGCTTATTTTGACCCGTTAAGGGTATTGAAGCACTTCCGAGCCTAAAATCGCCTTCGATTGCTTCTAGCATTCCATCACCACATTTCTTGTCCTATAATCTCCCACCACAACCGTATTTATGGTGGGTTTAATGTGGTGATCTATATAAACCAAATTTTACCACTTGAATCATTATTTTACGGCAAAAACTCAAATAGTGCCATTTGACTTATATAATACCTCTTTCTGCTTCTATACTTATTCTAAGTATTTACCTAATCATAAAACTCGTTTCCAAACAACCTTTAAAGGTTGTTTGTTCGAATTAGCTAACAAGGGCGTTTTGGTCCTTTTTAGTCTTTCAATTACGACAAGGTCTTTTGAGAGCATGTTTGACCCATAACTCTTCTTTTGAGTTATGATCTTGTTCGAAAAGTCATTATGCTTTTCGAAACGCCACGACCCTCTTTTAAAACATTCGGTTTACCCATTTAAGTAACCCATTGTCTATCTAAGACTTCATTTAATGCTCATTGAACCTTACGTTCTAAATGAATAATTACTCTATTACACATACCTGGCTCGGGTCAATGTATTGACCTGTTTTAATGCCTTGCTATAATATTCGCTAAATAATAGCGATGCAAATATCATTTCGACATTTATTCCTGAAATCATATAACTCGACAAGAATCATTAGTCGCTATTATCAAAAGGTGGTATCTCCACCCTTTGACCCGTTTGGTCTAAATGACCGATTATCTTTGCTAGACGTTATTTAGTACCATCTCATCTACAAGACTCGCTTTGGTTTATACCGTATAGTATTTTTACTTATAAATCATTTATTGATTCTTTTGACCCATTATAACTTACGCTATAAGGTGTCTTTCACGAGTAACGGTTATTATCAACAAGTGACCAAAATACCGTTTTACCCTTATTATTTGCAATGGTTTACCTTATAAGGTAACCATTTAAAACTCATTACCATTTAGTCATTGCATGACCAATTAATCGTTTTAGCTCCTTTTAACCATTATACATGGTTTATTACCCTTGTCTTTTGTTCCGAACCGCACATGACTTTCTATGATTCATAACCTATAAAACAAATAGGTATTAAATAAAAGGTGTAAGTTTTGACTTACCTCGCATCCTAAATACGCTTTCCTTCATACTTGACTCGTTTGACCCGCTTCCTTCCCAAGCTTCCATCTAGCTTGTCAAGCGTCAAACTATTATCATAATCCCTAAGACGATTAGATTAGTCATCATTACTTATGACTATTTCATTTTATGGATTTCATGCCGAAACTACTATTCGAATTCATCATTGGTTAGTTTGACTTTTAGAAGTCAACTACCTTTAATCATACCGTAGGCACAGTTAAGTTAAATCATCGTTATGATTAGAATCCGTTTTAACCCATATTTCACGCAATTAGTCAAACTAGCCAATTACGCATGCCTCTCATAAAATCTTCATTTCAATATTCATTCGGGCATTTTAACAAACATCTTGTAGGCGCGATTTTGTAAACATATTTTATCTAATTATGGTCATCATTTTAACCAAGTTTTAGTATCAAAATCATGCCTCTATGTCTAGTGTACATGAACTACACCTAGAACTAGCATCACTACTTCAATGTTCATCCATTTAACACCTTAATTCAAGTGTTCATCGTATTTCTACAAAAACCCATTTAACACATAAATGGATGGTTATGAACTTCATATCTATGAACACTAATTCAACAAATTATTGACTAGGGTTTGTTCCTAGACATGATTTCATCCTAATTTCATCCAAACTTCAATCATGCAAGCCAAATTTTCGATTTCATATGTTCACCAAGAATTCAAGATGGAACTAAATAATGAAATTTGGCATACCTTATGATCCCTTCATCGAGGTGATCACGAATTCGTGCTTGGATTTCGATTTGGGTTGGATTTACCCCTTCAATTTGCTGATTTTATGCTTGTTAGGGTTTGAGCTTGAGAGCTCTTCTTGACTCTGTGTTTTGTACGACCAGAACACACACAAAGGTGTGTGTTTTGGTGTTTTTAATTTTAATTAATAAAAACTCATTTTCTCACTTTAACCATTTTAGTCCCTCAACTTTACCCAGGTTTATAAAGGTTACTACATCAAGTTCCTCATTATTTTTAAAACACTAGACTAACTAGGTTGACATTCCTAGTTATTTAGTGGGTCCCGGGAGTTATAACCCGTTTTATTTTAAGTCCCGTTAACTCAGGCTCTTATAAACTTAATTCCTTAAAACTTTGATTCGTTTGTATTTAATATTAGGATTTCTTATTTAAATCCAAATATTTACTAGGTTATTTTTACTACTAACGGTACGTTACCCGTCTTTTAGTATTAACGGAGTTTGATTACCAAACCCGTTTTCGGGGTGTTACACAAACTGATCAAGCTCTTCTTGCATAGCCTGAATCCAGTCTGGATCACTTAGAGCTTCTTTGACAGATTTGGGTTCTATCTTGCTTAAGAACCCAGAAAATGCACACTCATGTGCCGTGGCAGATCTTGTTCTGACACCATCTGCAGGATTGCCTATGATGTCAGAATGAACATGTCCTTTGATCCATCTTAACTTGTCGTGAAAAGTTGTTGGTTCTGATGGATTTGAAGTTTCCCCCTGAACAGGTGCTTCAATTGTGTGTAAGATATCAGAATTCTGAGGTTCTGATGTACTACACCTTTGTTCTGCAGAGTTAGTACATGATGGATCTTTTGACTTGTTTTTGAAAAAGTTATCATGTTCTAGGAAATCTTCATTTATCATTTCAAAGAGATGTTCATACTTTTCTTGTTTGTCAGAAAAATTTATTTCTTTCATGTATTCATCAGAAACCTCTGTTTCTGGTGAGTCATCAAATGAGACATACAGACTTTCTCTGATTATCCTTGTATTGAGAATAAAAATTCTATATGCTTTTGATGACAAAGAGTAACCAAGAAAAATACCTTTTTCTGCTTTTCTGTCAAATTTTTCAAGGCTTTCAAAATCATTGAAAACAAAGCATCTACAACCAAATGTATGCAAAACTTTTATACTTGGAATTCTTCCATTTATAATGTTGTAAGGTATTTTGTTGTGCCTTTTGTTGATTATGGATCTGTTTTGTGTAAAACATGCATTTGCTATAGCTTCTGCCCAAAAGTGAGTGGGCAATTTAGCATAAGCAAGCATGGTTCTGGCAGCTTCTACCAAGGTCCTATTCCTTCTTTCAACCACCCCATTCTGTTGGGGTGTTCTGGGAGCAGAAAAATCATGAGAAATTCCTTTGCTTATAAGGAAATTCTCAATTTTTGAATTCTTAAACTCTGTTCCATTGTCTGATCTGATCCTTCTGACTGTTAGTTTTAACAGATTTTCAATTTTCTTGATAAAATTTATGATCAGATCAGGAGTTTCACTTTTCTTTCTCAAAAATTCAACCCATGTGTACTTGGAAAAGTCATCTACTAATACTAGTATGTATTTCTTTCCTGAAAAGCTTTCTGTACTTATGGGTCCACACAAATCCATGTGTAAAAGTTCCAAATTTTGTGAAATAGAAGACTCAGAAATTGATTTATGTGAGCTTCTCTTGGATTTACCCATCTCACATGCTTCACAAATTTTATCCTTCTTTGAGGATATCAAAGGTAATCTTTTTTACCAGACCTTTGCTTGCTAGTTTGCTTAGGTTTTTGAAATTTAAGTGAGCAAGCCTTTTGTGCCATAACCAACTACTACCTTTGTTGATTTTAGAAAATAAACATAGTTTTGGATGTTCACTTTCTTCTTTGAAGTCAAAATAGTAAATTTATTTTCTTATTCTTTTCCCACTTAAATAGATTTTATTATCATCTATACCTATAAGCAAGCATTTTTCTGGTAAAAAGGTTACCTGAAAACCTTTGTCACAGAATTGACCACAGCTGAGCAAGTTATACTTTAAGCCTTCAACATAGGCTACTTTCTCTATGGTCAGACATCCATACTTTATACATCCATATCCCATGATCATCCCTTTCACTCCATTTCCAAAGTTTACCAATCTACCCAGCCTTGAAACAAAGTTGCTGAGTAAGCACTTCTGTCACACCCCGACCACGTAAAACAACAAATCGTGGCGGAAACGTCGGGGAGTGTTGTAACAGAATTATTGTTCCACAACCATGGTAATTAAAAGTTACGTTTTATTCAGCAAACAGAGAGTTACATTGTCTAAAAACAACTGAAACGAAGAGTTCATCACATAATTAAACTAGTTCCATCTTTATTTTTAAGTCTGTAAGGCACAGGTCCGCCCTAGTGTGTCACGAACATCCTAAGCAACAGCTCCTGAAAACATATGTGAAAATAGGTACGTTAGCATAAAAATGCCTGTGAGATACATAGGTTTTATGAAAATAGGATGCATGACTTGAGTTTAAAGAAATGTTTAATAAAAGTTAGTCATGAACCTTGTAAATTGTTAAAATTCCAAATGTAGTCAAGTAATGTTTAACAAATTTATGTATGGTAAGTAAAGTGTAGTCACATAAACCAAATGTAAAGATGTACAAAACAAGGTATTTCCAATATATCAAAAAGATATGTTTTGCAAAGTAAATGCATGTTTTACTGGTACAAACACTTATGTGGTAAGTTAACGCATACATTCAAGCCTTGAGACAGACGGATAACCCTAAGTCAAAGTAAAATGTTTTCGGATTCGGTCATTCCATCCATCCAAACAAACCTAGGATTTTAGGAACGGGATTTGTCAAGTCCTATGGTACCATTACTTACTACCGAGCGGGGTAGCTAATGTTAATGAACGTATATAAGTCCCGTTTGTTCAAACCGAATGTTATACCAAGTGTAAACATGTTATATGAAAGCAATGTACTAAGTATGCTAAGTTAACATACAAAGCAGAAAAGTCATGTAAATCAATGTACTAAGTACGCCAAGTAATCATACATGGCAAAACAATGTAATGTAAATCATGTACTATAAGTGTACTAATGAACATAGCAAGTATGTGATGTGAAAACAGGAAAGCATGAAAGTAACAAGTAGGCACATGTGTTTCACCCTAAAACAGTTTGAAAACAGTAAAAGATGGGTCTATGTACTCACCTTGATTTCGGGTAAGTCCAAACAAGTATGCAAAGTGTGAGAGTTTTGGCGGGAACAAGGTTTTTCCACGTTACTCTAATGGTTTGAACATGCACAAAATATTGCAATTGGTATCAACAAATATTGTTAATTGTAAACTGGAAACTAAGTCCATGGTGTTTGGTATGGTTTGACATAAACGGTAACTATGGGTTTGAACAACTTAATTTGGGGAACTTGGTAAATAAGTAGGATTCAAAGGGATTATTTGTGAGAAATATATTTTCTTAAAATAATAAACTATATATATATATATACATATATATACATATACATATATATATATACATATACATATATATATATATAGGGAGAGGCTCATGCGAGAACCACCCTTATTGTGAGAACCTTGAGAACCAATGTGAACACAACCTAAAATAGCTAAAAAAACCTAAAAAAACCCTAAAAAAACCTAACCCCCACCCCCCCCCACCCAAAAACCTAAACCCCCCACCCCCCCCCCCCAAAAACCTAACCCCCCCCCCCCCCCCAAAAACCTAACCCCCCCCCCCCCCAAGCTAAAATGCTAAAAACTAAACCCCCCAAAAACCTAAAAAAATCTAAAAAATCAAAAAAAAATCCAAAAATTTTTTTTTGATTTTTTTAATATTTTTTAGGTTAAAATCGCTACTTTTAGAAGAAAAAAAAAATTTAAAAAAAAAAATTTTTTTTTTTTCTAAAAACCTAAACCCCCCTCCCCCACCCCCCAAAAACCTAACCCCCCCCCCCCCCCCCCCCCCAAGCTAAAATGCTAAAAACTAAACCCCCCAAAAACCTAAAAAAATCTAAAAAATAAAAAAAAAATCCAAAATTTTTTTTTTGATTTTTTTAATATTTTTTAGGTTAAAATCGCTACTTTTAGAAGAAAAAAAAAATTTAAAAAAAAAAAATTTTTTTTTTTTTTTTTGGGTGCGAAAAGTAGCGATTTTAGCCTAAAAAATATTAAAAAAATCAAAAAAAAATTTTTTGTGTGATTTTTAGCTATTTTTAGGCATTTTTGGTGTGTTCACATTGGTTCTCGCGGTTCTCGCAATAAGAGGTGGTTCTCGCATGATCTTCTCCCTATATATATATATATATATATATATATATAATGTTAAAGTGAAATACATGATAATTATCTAACAATTATCTAAATAATTAATTTAAATCAGATTAATTAAAAATAATAATTTTAATTATGAACATGAAATATTACTGATTTATAGTAATTATTAGGGCCTTTGAATAAATTTGAAGATAAAATGGAATTAAAAAGGTAAAATATAAGTATTTAGGTTTATAAAGTTTAATTATTACAAATGATCTGAAATTGCTCAAAATAGCTTCTGACTTTTTATAAACTTAGAAACATGTGTATTTTGTCATGAAAATATTTTTGAGCAGAAATTGTATAATTATATAATTAAAACTGTTAAGTTTAATTAAGTGATTTAACTGATTTAAATTATGTAAAATAATCTGTAAATAATCAAATAGTAACTAAATTTATATAATCTCAGAATATTGCATATAATATCATAAAAATAAATTCGGACAAAAATTATATAGTTATTTAATTTAAATATATTAAATCAAACTATACTTTTAAAGTGTAAATACTGATTTATTTACATAAATATCAAAATTATATAAAATATTAGTAAGAATATTAATTTTATAAAGTTTACCACTCAAAATAATTATCATAAAAATTTCAGTAATTAACTCATAAAAATCGATTTATTATAAATTTTTAAATATTAAAACTGTTTTTAATTAATTAAAATGGTTTTATAAAAAATTTTGCAGGTTTTGTATTTTTAATAAATGTATCAGTGTTTAAAGTAATTATGCTAAAATTTCCAGGTTTTAACTAATTATAAACGATTTATTATGAATTAATGAATAAACTGTTAAATAAAAGAAAATAAATAATAATACTACTATTCATCTTCTTCCCCGAATTGGTCAACAGAAGTCAACCCGCCCGATTACTCGATCAAAACCTGTTTATACTCAAATTAAATTTGCAGGAACATTGTATAAGTATAATCATACCGATTGGGTGATTAAAACCGATCCGGTTACGTCTGGAACGACGTGTCGACAAAGCTCCGGCGACTGATAAATCCGGCGAGCTCACAGAGACGAACAGAAGTCGATTTCGAAGTGTTAGTGAATTTTGAAGGTGGTGTGAGGTTCGTAAAGGTCTGAGGGACTTAAATAACCGATCAATTCGACACATAACGTCAAAAATCAGTGGAATCGATCCACAATGAATTTTTATATAAAAATTTCAGTTTATGGTGGTAAGGCACGAAGGTATGTCGGATAAAAACGACAATGAATTGGTTTCGAGGTAGGATTCCGCGTGCAAAGCTTTAGACAGTGAACCCACTAAGTTGGTGGTTTGGGTATATTTCCGGCGAACAGACGCGGTTTCCGGTTTTGAATTATATTATTTAATATGGAAGTGTGTGTATATATATTATTCGGTTCGAGATATATACCGGATGAGGGCTTAGCCCGACCGGTCACAATGTCACTTGCTATACTAAAGGTCCCGAGTTCAATTCTCCCGTGACCGGTTTTATATTTTTTTTTTGATTTCAAAAATTACACTCTAGTCCCTGAGGTTTCCAGAAAATGCACAGATGGTCCCTGTAATAGTACCGTTAAACAGACTAACTAGGTTAGTTTTTAAATAAGCATTCCTTGTGTACAAGATAACCCGGTTAGGATTATTAGTTAAAAATAGTTTCAAAATGACGATATCAGTCCTTGGAGTTCAAGTTTCAAATAATGACTATAAGGACCCTATACTTTTTAATTCAAAATATATATATTTATTTTATTTATCAAATAAGTTTCAAAAATGACACTAAGGTCCCTAAACTTATAGTTTTCAAAAATTACCTTTTTAAGCCAAACTTATAAGATTTCAGAAATGACAACTTTGTCCCCGGACTTTTGTACTTTCTAAAAATGACGGTTTTAGTCCTCGGACTTAAAATCAAAGTTTTCAAGCAAGTTTCAAGGAATGAAAATTAGGTCCTTCAACTTGTATTTTTACATAATGACACATTAGGCCCTTGTAATTAAAGTAGCCTTGTTTGTAAGTATGAAACTCAATTAAATTTGCAAATATTAACGTGTTTGGGCCAGTAAATCATGTAAAAGCATAAAACAAAGCATGTATCAAACAAATTGCATTACAATATATGATAACCACTATTATGTGCATCAAACAAGTACATGTCTGAAAATCAAGGTGGTTACAGTCTCCCCTACTTTAGAAAATTTCGTCCCGAAATTTTATTTAAAGGAAACTTGTGAAAACAAATGCGGATATTTCGCCTTCATCTGGTCCTTACGTTCCCAAGTAAACTCGGGGCCACGTTTGGATTCCCAGCGAACCTTGACCAAATGAATCCGTTTGTTCTTCAATTGTCTGAATGTACGGTCCACTATCTCCACAGGTTTCTCGATAAAGTGCAGTGTTTTATCAACACGAATTTCGTCAAGCGGTATGTGGAGGTTCTCGTCAGCTAAGCACTTCTTGAGATTGGACACGTGGAAAGTTGGATGAACATTCCCAAGTTCAGGAGGTAACTCGAGTCTGTAGGCTACCTTACCGATTCTTTCGACAATCTTGAAAGGTCCAACGTATCTAGGTGCAAGTTTTCCTTTCTTTCCAAATCTGATCACACCTTTCCAAGGTGAGACCTTAAGTAATACACGATCACCAACTTGAAATTCCATGGGCTTGCGTCCTTGGTCCGCGTAACTCTTTTGACGGCTTCGAGCTGTCTGAAGGTTATCACGAACTTTCTTAATCTTATCAGTTGTATCTAGAATGAGGTCAGGTCTAGTAAGTTGAGCCTCACCTATCTCATTCCAGCAGACTGGTGAACGACATTTTCGACCATAGAGAGCCTCGAAAGGAGCCATGTTGATGCTGGAGTGATAACTGTTGTTGTAGGAGAATTCAATCAATGGAAGATGTGAATCCCAACTACCACCAAAATCGATCACACAAGCTCTAAGCATATCCTCCAAAGTCTGGATTGTTCTTTCAGTTTGGCCATCTGTTTGGGGATGATAAGTTGTGCTCAGATTGAGTTGGGTCCCCATAGCAGATTGCATGGTTCTCCAAAAACGAGAAGAGAAGCGAGCATCTCTGTCAGAAATAATGTTCAAAGGAACACCATGTCGAGATACGATTTCATCCACATAGATTTTAGCCAGCCTTTCAGCAGAAAAATCCTCACGTATTGGCAAGAAATGTGCTGACTTAGTAAGACGATCAACAACTACCCAGATGGCATCATGACCCTTTTTAGTGCGCGGAAGTTTGGTAATAAGATCCATAGCAATGTTTTCCCATTTCCAAACTGGAATCTCTGGTTGCTCCAAAAGACCAGAAGGATGTTGGTGTTCAGCCTTGACCTTAAGACAAGTAAGGCATTTTGAAACATACAAGGCAATGTCTTTCTTTATACCGGGCCACCAATACCGAGCACGAAGATCCTTATACATCTTATCTGAGCCAGGATGAATAGAATAACGAGACTTATGAGCTTCATCCATAAGCAAAGTGCGGAGATCATCTAGGCTTGGGACCCATAAACTGTCCATGAAATAATACGATCCATCGCCCTTCAGTTCAAGATCGGGCTTAATGTGATAGGGTAATTCCTTACCCATCAAGTCTTGTGAAACACAAGCATGTTGAGCCTGAGAAATGCGGGCTTGAATATCCGATCGAGCTTGAATATCAGATTGAACACTAACACAATGAAGCTTGACACGTTCTTTACGACTCAAAGCGTTAGCTACGACATTCGCCTTACCAGGATGGTAGCGAATTTCGCAGTCATAGTCGTTTAGAAGCTCAACCCAGCGTCGTTGCCTCATGTTGAGTTCTTTCTGATTGAAGATATGCTGAAGACTTTTGTGGTCAGTGAAAACCACACATTTAGTACCATACAAATAGTGTCTCCAGATCTTAAGAGCGAAGACAACTGCACCCAACTCAAGATCATGAATGGTGTAGTTCTTCTCATGCACCTTTAATTGTCTTGATGCGTAGGCTATGACTTTGTTCCTTTGCATCAGAACACAGCCAAGATCCAATTTAGATGCATCGCAATAAACAACGAAATCATCATTGCCCTCAGGCAAAGTTAGAATGGGCGCATCACAAAGCTTCTGCTTTAAGGTCTGAAACGCTTCTTCTTGTTTAAATCCCCATTCAAAAGATTTGTTCTTCTGAGTTAGAGTAGTTAAAGGAACTGCAATCTTTGAGAAATTCTCTATGAAGCGGCGGTAATAACCCGCGAGACCAAGAAAAGAACGAACCTCAGTAGGGGTAGTAGGCGTATCCCAGTCCTTAATCGCACTGATCTTGGAGGGATCTACATGAATACCTTGTTCGTTGACAATATGCCCCAAAAATTGAACCTCCTTAAGCCAAAATTCGCACTTGGAGAATTTGGCGAAAAGTTGCTCTTTCTTTAGGAGTTCCAGAGTAAGACGAAGATGTTGCTCATGATCAGCTTGCGTCTTAGAATATATCAAGATGTCATCAATAAAAACGATGATGAACTTATCTAAATAAGGCTTACAAACCCTATTCATGAAGTCCATGAAAACAGCAGGAGCATTAGTCAAACCGAACGGCATAACTGTAAACTCATAATGCCCATAACGAGTGCGGAACGCTGTCTTGGGAATATCTTCTTCATGCACTCGAAGTTGATGATACCCAGAACGAAGATAAATCTTCGAAAAACAAGAAGCACCCTGTAACTGGTCAAAGAGATCATCGATGCGAGGTAGGGGATATCGATTCTTGATGGTAAGCTTGTTCAGCTCGCGATAATCTATGCACATCCTGAAGGATCCATCCTTCTTCTTGACAAAAAGAACGGGAGCACCCCAAGGTGAAAAACTAGGACGAATAAAACCTTTGTCAGATAGCTCCTGAAGCTGCTTAGACAACTCTTGCATCTCGGACGGTACAAGACGATATGGAGATCTGGCAATGGGATTTGCACCAGGTACGAGATCAATACGGAACTCGACTTGGCGTGCTGGGGGTAGACCAGGTAACTCTTCAGGAAACATCTCTGGATAATCCCGAACGACACGGATATCTTGAATGGACTTACCTTTGCCTTTATCTGCTGTAACATGTGCCAAGAAGACCACATAATTCTTTCGCAGATACTTCCGAGCTTGAGTACAAGACATATGCTTGAGACTACTAGCAGGTTTCTCACCACGAACCTGTAGGATCTTTCCTGACGAAAGCGGCACCCGAACAACCTTCTCAAAACAAACTACCTCCGCGTGATGCTTGGCTAACCAATCCATACCCACAATAATGTCGAAGCTTCCAAGTTGCATGGGTGTGAGGTCAATAGGAAAAAGATGATCGTTAAGGTTCAATTGACAATTGCGAAGAACAGAATCAAGAACAACGGGATTACCACTCGCAACTTCTACTGTCAAAGGCTTACCTAGTTTCGTTCTAGATACGCGAAGCAATGGATCAAAAGATAACGACACAAAACTCTTATCGGCACCAGAATCAAAAAGAACAGATGCGGGTGGATTATTGACAAAGAACGTACCATTAACCACTTCATTGTCTGCTTGCACTTCTTGTGCATTCATGTTGAAGCCTCGACCTCGAGCCTGAACCTGAGCTGGATTCGCATTCACAAATCTTGGACACTGATTACGATAGTGGGTCAGATCCCCACAGTTATAACAAGAACCTGGTGGGTAGTGAGGTCGTGCAGCTTGACCTTGTTGTTGAGCAAGAGGCTGAGCAACTTGTTGAGCCGGGTTCTGAGCTGCCCGATTCTGATTAGCAGGAATGCGGCATGTATCAGCAAGATGACCATTTCTTCCACAGTTAGTGCAATGACGACATTGGAGATGTGGCAAGTGATGGCCGTTACACCTGTTGCACAAAGGTGTATTGCCGAGATAAGGCCTCTTGGCGGGTGGCTGTGCAGGCTGATTTGGTGTAGCTTGAGCCTGTGCAGTAACGGCGTAGTTTTGGGAAGCCTTGTGCTTCCTAGAACCCTTCGAGGAACCAGAATCCTTACCCTTGTTGTTTTTACCTTTCTTGCTATCCTCTTTGTCAGACGCTTGCTTCTTACCTTTCTCCCCCTTTCTGTGCAACTTACCCTTCCGAATCTGCGACTCAGTCAATGTTGCTACTAACTCGATCGCCTGACGGACTGTGGTAGGGTTACTACCAGTAACGATGTCTTGCACTGAGTCAGGTAGACCATCGATGTACCTTTCTTTAGCCTTATCGAGTGGGGTAACCATTGTTGGGCATAACAAACTCAGCTCCTCATATCTATCAGTATACGCCCGGTGCTCGCCACTATCCTATTTCAAGTCATCAAACTCCCTTTCCAAAGCTCGCAGTTCATGACGAGGACAAAACTCCCTCATCATAAGAGTTCTAAGTTCAGCCCATGTTTGTGCTAGAGCAACTTCTGCACCACGGTCTCTCATAACCCCGTTTCACCATGTAAGCGCCCTCTTCTGAAACACACTGGAAACAAACTCGACTTTGCAATTATCAGGACACTGAACGTGACGGAAAGTATTCTCAATGCTCTCGAACCATTGAAGAAGCCCAGTTGCTCCCTCAGAACCACTAAACTTGAGCGGTTTAGCCAAGTTAAAACTCTTGAAATTGTATGGAGCATTGTTGTTGTTGTTGGCTTGGTTCCATTGAGCAATAAGATTTGGGAATGCAGTAGCCATGTGCTGTGCGATGATTTCTGCCAGTTCAGCATTTGGTAGCGGATTTTCGCGTCGAGGAGGCATTCTAAAAGAGGAAACATGAAAGGAACGAGTGAGATAATTAGATGAAAAGAATGAGATGAAACAAAAATCGACGAAAGCAAAGATGGTGGTCATTCGTCCGTATCACAAAGCAAACAAACGACACATAGTGACTAATCAAAGTAAATGGGTCAAAATAATGTATCGTGAAGACATGCTCGCCTATAAGTGAACACTCATCCCAAGAATTCCTAGGTAAGCACAACTGGTCTCGCGTCTGATGAGATTTATACTAAGTGCTTGCCTAGACAGTAAACTCAGAATACAGGCATCCACCCTTCCAGTTTGCACGTGTTCACACTATTTAGAACCCAAAACTTTGACGAGATTTTGAAAACTTGGAAGGTTTAAGAGATTGATGATTCACTTTGGCTTTGTGGCTTCCATTATGTTTTGTTTTTGGTAATCACCTAAGGATAGGTGAAGTGCATGTTTTAAAATCTAAACACAAGACAACTTGTGTTGGGGTCCTAGAAAGGTTATAGTCTAGGTCAAAGTATTACTAATAACCTAATTCCCTATAACCATTGGCTCTGATACCAACTCTTCTGTCACACCCCGACCACGTAAAACAACAAATCATGGCGGAAACGTCGGGGAGTGTTGTAACAGAATTATTGTTCCACAACCATGGTAATTAAAAGTTACGTTTTATTCGGCAAACAGAGAGTTACATTGTCTTAAAACAACTGAAACGAAGAGTTCATCACATAATTAAACTAGTTCCATCTTTATTTTTAAGTCTCTAAGGCACAGGTCCGCCCTAGTGTGTCACGAACATCCTAAGCAACAACTCCTGAAAACATATGTGAAAATATGTACGCTAGCATAAAAATGCCTGTGAGATACATAGGTTTTATGAAAATAGGATGCATGACTTGAGTTTAAAGAAATGTTTAATAAAAGTTAGTCATGAACCTTGTAAATTGTTAAAATTCCAAATGTAGTCAAGTAATGTGTAACAATTGTTATGTATGGTAAGTAAAGTGTAGTCACATAAACCAAATGTAAAGATGTACAAAACAAGGTATTTCGAATATATCAAAAAGATATGTTTTGCAAAGTAAATGCATGTTTTACTGGTACAAACACTTATGTGGTAAGTTAACGCATACATTCAAGCCTTGAGACAGACGGATAACCCTAAGTCAAGGTTATCAAAGTAAGATGTTTTCGGATTCGGTCATTCCATCCATCCAAACAAACCTAGGATTTTAGGAACGGGATTTGTCAAGTCCTATGGTACCATTACTTACTACCGAGCGGCGTAGCTAATGTTAATGAGTGTATATAAGTCCCGTTTGTTCAAAGCGAATGTTATACCAAGTGTAAACATGTTATATGAAAGCAATGTACTAAGTATGCTAAGTTAACATACAAAGCAAAAAAGTCATGTAAATCAATGTACTAAGTATGCCAAGTAATCATACATGGCAAAACAATGTAATGTAAATCATGTACTATAAGTGTACTAATGAACATAGCAAGTATGTGATGTGAAAATAGGAAAGCATGAAAGTAACAAGTAGGCACATGTGTTTCACCCCAAAACAGTTTGAAAACAGTAAAAGAGGGGTCTATGTACTCACCTTGATTTCGGGTAAGTCCAAACAAGTATGCAAAGTGTGAGAGTTTTGGCGGGAACAAGGTTTTTCCACGTTACTCTAATGGTTTGAAGATGCACAAAATATTGCAATTGGTATCAACAAATATTGTTAATTGTAAACTGGAAACTAAGTCCATGGTGTTTGGTATGGTTTGACATAAACGGTAACTATGGGTCTGAACAACTTAATTTGGGGAACTTGGTAAATAAGTAGGATTCAAAGGGATTATTTGTGAGAAATATATTTTCTTAAAATAATAAACTATATATATATATATATATATATATATAATGTTAAAGTGAAATACATGATAATTATCTAACAATTATCTAAATAATTAATTTAAATCAGAATAATTAAAAATAATATTTTTAATTATGAACATGAAATATTACTGATTTATAGTAATTATTAGGGCCTTTGAATAAATTTGAAGATAAAATGGAATTAAAAAGGTAAAATATCAGTATTTAGGTTTATAAAGTTTAATTATTTAGGTAGTGATTGAGCATTAAACACATGTGGGGATCCATTCTTACACACTTGTTTTGATAAATAGGCATGGAAGGAATGTGGATCTTGTATTGAGTTTGTTATGAACATGATAATTTGGTATAAACTTGATGTTTGGTAAAAGAACTTAGTACTTGAAGGAGTTTATTTTTTTTTTCTAATTTCCAAATAACATGTACAAATCAACATTCCGTTCTATGCCTAGGTTATGAATTGATGTGAATGCTTGATGTGTACAAAATGTAACATATAAATTACATCAAGAGAGGTAAAAAACCAACCCTTTTTTAGTACTAATGTTGGAAAAAGCAAGTTTCTTTCTTTCTTTTGAATTTACAGGACCAAATGAGCTTAAAAGAACAAAAGGAACAAATAAGCAGCCAAAACCAAAGTAAAATACAAGAAGAAGGAATAACGTGACATGCCCGACCCCTCGGTAGTATCCCCAAAGCAAAAAAAACAAGAAAACAGAAACTGACCACGGGGCCATGCCCAGCCAAGCATGGGGCATGGTCAGCCCTAACACAACAAGAAAAAGCCTGCAGAAGCTTCTACGCCCACCACGGGGCCGTGCCCAGCTCACCATGGGGCGTGGTCAACTCTAAGATTTGCAGAATCTTGATAGTACAGCAAAGAGTTGACCACGGGCCGGTGTCCAGAAGCCACGGGGTCGTGTGGGGCCCCCTACAATTAATGAAGGAAGAGAAGAAGACTGGCCACGGGCCATGCCCAGTGGACACAGGGCCGTGGCCAGGGCTCTGTTCAGGATATAAATAGGGGTGCTTGGTTCACTTCAAAGGCATCCCTTGGCAAACCAATGGGCCGTGGCCGAGAGTTTCATCTTCATCTTTCTAAGATTTTCGTCTTGTTTTCTTAGTATGTCGAGCCAAAACAATGGAACATCATCAAGCAACTCAAGAAACAGTCGAAGGC